>CM062815.1:401454640-403854640 GCA_031772625.1 Pinus tabuliformis | reverse complement strand
CTTCAAGGTAAAAACGGATCATGATAGCCTTAAATACTTTTTAGAACAAATATTATCCTTTGAAGAGCAACAAAAGTGGGTCACAAAGATGTTGGGTTGTGACTTTGAAATCATCTACAAAAAAGGGAAGCAAAATGTGGTGGCAGATGTACTCTCAAGGAAGGATGAGGATGTGGAAGCATTTTTGTGTGCTATTTCTATCATCCAACCAGATTGGATAAATGAAGCAAGGGAGGAATGGAAGAATGAAAAAGAAGTGTGGGCACTTATTCGAAAGCTACAACAAGATTCCAGTACGTCTAATACATTTAGCTTGAAAAATGATTCGTTATGGTACAAAGATCGCTTATACCTCTGTAAGAATTCCCAGCTAAAACAAAATATTCTTATAGAATTGCACACTTCTCCCTTAGGGGGGCACTCAGGATTTTTAAAAACTTACCACAGGGTTAAGAAGGAATTTTTTTGGGATGGCCTTAAATCAGATATTCAAAAGTTTGTGGCAGAATGTTTGGTTTGCCAACAAAATAAAGTTGAAACAATTAAGACACCGGGTCTATTACAACCTTTATCCATTCCAAGCCAACGTTGGGAGGAGGTATCAATGGATTTTATCACAGGTTTACCCAAGTCTGAGGGAAAGAGTGTCATCATGGTGGTAGTTGACAGACTTACCAAGTATGCACACTTTTGTGCATTATCACATCCATTTAAAGCCAGTACAGTTTCTACTGCATTTATGGAAACAATTCAAAAGCTACATGGAAACCCAAAGATTATTGTAAGTGACAGAGATCCCGTTTTCACTGGAAATTTTTGGACACAATTATTTTCTTGTCTGGGTACTCAGTTAGCTCATAGCTCATCTTATCATCCTCAATCTGATGGGCAAACTGAGATAGTAAACAAATGTTTGGAAGGATATCTTCGTTGCTTTGTATCTGATAAACAGACACAATGGGTCAAATGGTTGCCTCTGGCTGAATGGTGGTATAACACTTCCTTTCATACAGCAACAAAAATGACCCCATTTATGGCACTTTATGGGTATCAACCACCATCCATCACATCATATTTAAGAGAAAATTCTAAGGTTTAGGCAGTGGAACGTCACATCGAACATCAACAACAAGTCCTCCAACTCTTAAAGGATAACCTCGTGTTGGCACAAAATAGAATGAAACAACAGGCAGATCAACATCGCAGTGAAAGAAGTTTTGATGTAGGTGATTGGGTATTCCTACGGCTACAACCATATAAGCAAATGTCCCTCAAGCAAGCTAAGAAGGATAATAAATTATCACCAAAGTATTATGGTCCGCATAAGGTGTTGCAAAAGATTGGTACTATGGCATACAAATTGGAGCTTCCTGCAACTTCTCGATTGCACCCAGTTTTCCATGTTTCATGCTTAAAGAAGGTTATAGGCGACAAGCTCCTAGTTCAAACAATATTTCCAGAACTTGACGAGGAAGGAAAAATTATATTGGAACCGGAAGCAGTTATAGAAACAAGAACTCGATAGCTACGAAATCGATCAATTTCAGAGTACCTTATCAAGTGGAAGAACTTATCCGCTGAAGATTCCACATGGGAGGATGAGAATTTTATGCAGAAGTATCCAGAACTACTCAAGCGTTGAGGACAACACTTTTTTGAAGGAGAGGGGCATGTTGGGTCCCTATAATACTAGTGATTACCCCATTACTATTGTAGTTATACCCCTTATTTATATTGTTGTGGCCCCATTACCCCCTTATTGTTATTAATGTGCCCATACAATCCCTCTATTGTTATTTTTGTGGCTTTATATTATTATTGTTAGGTCGGCTGGATTATATTGTGACTCCATAGACTCCTATATATAGAAAGGAGGTTTTTTCATTTGTATCATCCAAGAATTGTTCATTTATGTAATGTAAAGGAGGTTGCCCCCTCGAAGAGGTTGAATTCTAAGGCGTGGATCTCTCTTTTCTATCTTTTTGTGAGCTGGTTTCATAACACAGGCATTATCTTGCATGCCTCCGCTACCGCTGACTCCAGACGTGAACTGTGTGCCTAAAGTACCTCCTTCTCCTTCAGAGCCTGTGTCTTTTCAACGAACATTTTTTCATTGTTGGCTTTGTACTCACTTATGAGGTTGAGGGCACGCTACTCCCTGGTTCTCAATTCATCTACCACCCCCTTGTGCAGTGTGTGGAGGGTTTCGTTGGAGAGCGCCACTATATTTAGTCCTATGTCCTTGATTGTACTAAGTATAATACGATTCTCGGTGGACTTGGTGCGAATGGACCCGTCTGGCAATGGTATAATTCTAGGATATAGGGTCCTTACTAGCTCTGTTGCTTGGCTTGTCCCGGGTGTCATGCTCGCTTGTCCAACACCCACCTGTATTCTGCTTGTTTGGATCTGCAGCTCACGCAGATCCTTTTGGACACTCCCTAGCATTTGCATGTATTGTTTCTCAAACTGTTGCAACACTTCTATCGTTGTATCCCTGACTTTATCGTTGATCTCACCAAGATCGCCTTCTGTCAACACCATGGGATCAACCTGTGCTTTATCAAATTTCTTCTCTTTTCGTGGTCCACCCTTCTGCTCCTTACCACATCTTTTCAAAATAAATGGGGTGATTTTCTCCTCATCACCTCCATCACCTTGTTCTGAAAGCTCTTCTTCCTCGGTCTCCGGTGAAGGTGACTCGCATTGTTCTTGTTTAGCCTGCTCCTTAGCAACGCGTTCTTGCTCTATGTGAGCTTTTTCGGCAGCTTCCCTCTTTTATGTTCTGCTAGGGTATGCGTAGCTTTCTTAGCAGCCTCATTTCTTTTCTATGCAATAGAACTTTAAGCACTCATGCTTGTTCCAACATCTAATTCTGATGGAGCGTGCCACTCTTTAGGCCATGACACTACAATTTCCTGCACGTTCATTTCTGACGCCAAATAGGGCAACCAGTGCCATTTCTACTATGGATCTTTCCGTGCTTGGATATAGACTCTGTGGAAATCAGCCTTGAATGTCGTGTAGGCTGACATCTGCGTGAACAAGGTTGGGGACAACCTCGGACGATGATTGATTGCCATATGAAGATCCATTTCCAACAGAATCCAAAATATCTTTATCTATGTAATCTGCGTGACATCCTTTGTAGACCATAAGGAGGCGAATTGCACTGCCTCCAGTAGTCCTTCCTTGAGTGGAGGAAATTGGCTATCCCTCGGCAATCTCCATGCAACGAGCACAATTTACAGCAGCAACCAAGCATAGTGGAACAACTTGGTTTCGTCCTGGGCTTCTCGATAATTCGCTAGGAACTCTTGACAAAGGTACCTTGCCCAATTAAATTGTACACCTTTCACGCACTTCGTAGTAAGGGAAACTACTGGCGCTGGAACTTCATCTGCACGACATTTTCTCATAACTTTCCCTGCCAAAATCTGGGCAGCGAATTAAACTGCCTGGTCTGTAATAAAAATAATGTAATACCCTCGCGACTTCTTAAGGAGGTTGTTTTCCTTCTCCATCTTGTCTGCAAGATCTTTCTCCCCAGTCTTCCCTCCAAACTTCGTAGTCGGGTTCACGCCTTTGTAAGTCAGCCACGTGATTCTTTGAATTAGCATGTTCGTGATGGGGATAGGCTCTCCTGGCCATAAACATCCATCGTGGACCAGTGTGAGGAGTTGGTGCACACATATCATATTAATGGGGGTGTGGTGATAATGTGGCACCAACAACAGATTGAGAAACCTTGATTTCTCAACATCGCAAACCCATTCCTTCGTCTCCAATGTTGTAGCACATGTTTCTTCATAATAGACCTTCTACATATATTTTTCTGTTGCCAAATGTGGAAACTTAGTGTGGCTGCGAGGTCCCAATCCTCCAGTTTTAACAACGGGATCCTCGTGAGCTGAGGGCCTTCAAAAGGGACATGCTCTAGTATTAGGGGCATGGATACTGTAAATTTCTAGGTATCTTAGTCCTTCATGACCTTTGATTTTCCCTTCCACAAAGGGATATACTTAGGTAGCCTTGTCATGGGTTCCACTCCTTCAACATCAATATCCTTTATTCCCTAGAATTCTTCTGCCTCCAAGTCCACTACTCTCTCTGGCTGCTTATCTTTCTTCTGCTTTACATGTGTGTTGGTATGCTTCCTTGAGGATGAGCACATCGACACCGACTTCTTCTGATTTTCCTTCGTGATTTGTTTTGACTTGGCTAGTTAGTTTTCTATGGTAGGGGTATGCTTCGGCCTAGGCGACCTCGGTGTCGTAGGCACAGTAGTCGGAGCTTCCATACTTACAACTTCTGGGGCAACTGTGTCAAAGACAACATCACCAACACTAACAGTTTCAGTAGGACTTGGTGCAGACATTTGCTCAAGAATAAGCTTCTGGTTTATCTCAGGCAATTTGGCAAACACGGGGCTTGCAACTAAATCTTCCCAAAACACTCGGCTCATAGGCAACAGACAATGAAATTCACTAACAATTCTGAGAGCGCAAAGTGTTCTCTATTGCACCGACACATGTAATTTATAGGGGGTTTTGAATTCAAATCCAGTCGTTCCCCCCAATTTCTGATAATAAATGTTTTTTGGCGGTATATCTTCAAATATTTTTACCTTAATTTACACCACCCCGCTCTACTTAACTGTCTTCTGGCCATCAAGTCATAAATAGTAACTCCAACAGTCATTTTCCTGCTGCGTTGCGTGGTACCTTCCCCCGTGGTGTATCTTCCTGAGCACAACTTCATAGGTTGCATCATCGTTATTTTCCATGCAGCCTACTCATTACGTTGTGCTCCAAGCCGGGAAGTGTAGTTTATAGTCCCATGCTCCCTTGCAACTGCCTAGAGCACTAAGACTATCCTGTTGCCATATAGTCATTGTGTAGGATCCCCTGTATACAACTTCAACCTGCTCCCATTCACTCTCCCCAGAAAGGGTTCCCCATTCATCTTCGCGAGTTGAACTACGCCACTGTCTATAATTTCTTTGACAATATATGGCCCTAACCAATGCATCTAGAATTTACTCAGAAATTTAGTGAATTTACTATCATATAAGAAGACAAGATTGTATACCTTGAATGTACGAAGCTTTATATGGCGATCATGCCACACTTTTTTGTGTTCCTTCTGTACTCGTTGATGGAATCCGACAAAAAATCAATCTTCTTCGAGCTCCATCAGTTGTGCGAGCCTTTCCTCCAAGACCTCACGATCTACCATTTCAGTTAGAGCTGCTATGTGCAGACTAGGCACAATGTACTCCATCGGCATTACGGCTTTGACCCGATATACTAATTTGAACGTCGTTTGCCCTGTCAGCTTCTTACAAGTAGTCCTATAAGCCCATAGTACTACAGGTATGCACACATCCTAGTCATTTCGCTGTGCATTACAGATATTTGTCAGTGTGTTCTCCAAAATCTTGTTAAAGGTTTCAACAATGCCATTTTCCTGCGGGTGATACAGTGTACTCTTCTGATGGTAGACTTGGAATTCTTCAGTCAATGCGCTGATCGTTTCATTCAGAAAGTGCGTACCCCTGTCACTCATCAACACTTTTGGGCAACCAAATCTGGTTAAGACATACTCAAACAAGAATTTTTCTACCATAGCCCCTATATAATCCTTAACCAGTTGTGCTTCCGCCCATCTGGTTAGATATTCCGTCACAGTGATAATATAGCACACACTCGTTTTCTTTCCAGGGGACTGAATTGGCCCAACAAAATCAATCGCCCACTTCTCAAAGGGCTGTAAAGATACTTGAGGATGTAGTGGTAACTCATCTCTTTGCGATGGTCTGCCAGTTCTTTGACATGCATCGCACGCCTTACAATACGCCTTGGAATCCTTGTGCAATGTTGGCCACCATAGACTTGTGCGCAAAATCTTCTGTGCAGTTTCCTTGCCTGCATAATGGCCTCCCACAGCTCCCCCATGAGCTTCAGCGAGAATGCTATCCTGCTCAAAGTCTGACACATATCTTCGCAATATTTCATCTACACCCATTTTATACAAATGTCCCACAATAACTGAAAAATCAGTTGTGTGCACTACTAATTCCTTCTTCTGCTAACTTGTATATCCTTCTGGTGCCATCCCCATAGTAAAGAAGTGAATAATGTCTGCAAAATGGTCATCCGCTACACGTACCGCAAAGAGATGTGCATTTGGTAACCCTTACTCCAGATTAGTACGATCTTCTCCTATTTTGATCTGTGATAGATGGTCAGGTCCCACATTTAACCTACTTGGCTTCACAATGACTTCAAATTCATACTCCGAGAATAATAGCAACTATCTACAGATCTTCCCCCCCAACACAGGCTTGTTGACCAAGTATTTCAAGGTAGAATGATCCGTGTACATCTTGAAATGCCCTCCTAAGAGATAATGCCTTAATTTTTGTGGCACATACACCATGGCCAACCCTTCGCGCTTAGTTGTTGAATAATTTTTCTTGACCTTCGACAACTTCCTACTTGTGAAGGCTATAGGATGTTCCATTTCTCCTTCACCGGCCTGCGTTAGCACTGCACCCAACGTAATGCAAGAGGCATCCACATGAACATGAAACTCATTTTTGCAATCATGGAATATCAATATTGTCACAGTGACCATCTTTCTTTCAACACATCTAAAATCTGCTGACATTCTTTGTCCCAGCAAAATGTTGCATCCTTCTTTAATAGTTTCTCCATGGGTGCAATAATTTGAGCATAAGATTTGATAAATTTTCTATAGTATCCCATATGTCCCAGCATCACAAGTAGCTTCCTGGCATTCCTAGGGGCCTCCAAATTCACAATTACCGCAATATTTACAGGTTCCACCATCAATCCTTGCTTGCAAACAAAATGACCCAGCAAGATCCCAAAAGGAACACAGAATATGCATTTTTTCAAATTCAATGCAATCTGGTATCTGCGACATCTATCTAACATTATGCGTAGACTTGCTACATGGCACTGCACTAATCCAAACACTGTCCAGTCATCAAAGTATAATTCCAGGAACTTATGAACGAACTCCTTGAATGATGCTATGACTACGCGGGAAAATATCGTAGGTGCATTCTTGAGTCCAAACAGCATCACAGTGTATTGAAAACAAACCCTCTGTCACGAATGTCGTTTTGATCCTATCCTCTGGTGCGATCTTGATCTGATGATACCTAGAAAACCCGTTAGTGAAGGAATAAGCCTCTTGCCCTCCAACATGTAGAAATTTTGAATAATTTAACACATATTCAATGGAGATTATCCTGATCATGTACTAATGCGGAAAACATACACAATACATAAGCTCCTCTACGTTGATCAAGAATATAGCAGCATCAATAACAATAAAACATCAAGAGCATTCACACATTAACACAGTATGTATCACGGGGAAAGCATCTCGCTAAAAACCCCACACTATCTGTATATTAATGATTGAGTCATGTAACATTACACAGCATAATACTTCTCACAAGTATCTCCACCTCTGTTACACACAATACAGCTCAGATCTGATCTCCAAATCTCTTCCACTGCTTGCCTGCCTCCACTGCTCAATACCTGCTCAAGAACTGATGAGAATTGCTTCCCAAACTCGATTTTCACCTGCAAAATAGTCACTCACTCTTTGTGGACGTGAGCAAAGGCTAAAATGCGGGCCAAATACGTGAGCAAACTCATTGGCATACTCAATCCTTTGATTGTGCAAGATCTGGTGCACAACTATAGTCACAACTGATAGCAATCTGATTCTCTATCACCTGTCCCTGTTGAACTGAACATGCACTGACATGCAACTGAGTTAACTGATGTATTCTTTAGTTGTATTATGATTTAATAATTAGTTTAACAACTCATCATTAGTCTATCTGCAGTTAGACTAACTACAACCAGTTTAACTAAGTTAAACTGAACACAACTCCATCAACTGTACCTCCAGTCCACTAAACTCAACTCACTTGAGTTCTAACTGAAGTCATGCATGCAACAACTCAACTGACTCATAAGAAAAATGAATTTCCTTCTGACAGCTGCATGTGCCACTTCTGTAGCTCAAACTGAAGTGCTCCAAGAGAATAAGATTAAGTTTATAGTCCAAATATTATTGTGAGATAATAATATTTGACTTTTCTATTTTTGACAGCCAGTCTAAAAATAGACTTGATCACTCACACTTTCATCAAAAATAGAAGTCCATCTATTTTTCCCAACTTGATCAATCATCCATAAACATAGACATGATCCATATGTCTAAAAATAGACATAGTCTAAAAATAGACTCGCGCCAAAAATAGCCTGCGGGCCCACTTAGTGAAGGCGACTCTTTTCACTAAGCTCCATCATCTTGTTGCAATCTCAACACAACATTGTCTAACACTTCAACTATAAACGGCGTAGGGAATGGGTTGTGAACACACGCATCATTAAGCTTCTGCAAATTTACCCAAATCCTTATTTCACCTTTTTGTTTCTTCTCCTAAACCACCATCGAGCTCACCTAGTCAAATCCTTCAACAGGTTCTATGATGCCTTCCTCCAACATCTTATCCATCTCTTGGTGAACCTTTTCCTTCTATTTAAGATTAAGGTGATATGACCTCTATTTAACGGGCTTTGTGTCTAGCTTCAGAGTGATCTTTATAATTCCCAAATAGCCAACTATGCCCTGTAAATATGAAAACTTAGTGAGGAATAGATCCTGGTATTCGTTTAGTAACTCAACAATTTTATCCATTGTAGCGTCATCCCAATAATCTCCAATTTTCACGAACTTCGGTTCTTCTTCAGTGCCAATGTTTACTTGCTTTGTCTTCAAAGGTGCGGAGATGTCTGCATTTTCTATTTGTGGGCCTTCGACTTCGTGATGCCCTTCTGCCTCTGGAATATTAATGTTTCTCGAGTCTTCATCCTCCTCTTCAGCGGTCACATTATAGCATTCCAACGCATGGCACAGCTGGGTGCTCCAATCTAGTTGGATCCATTCCATAGGTTCCTTCAGCGTTCTAAATATAACCGCCTTAATCTCTTGTAGTGCTTCATTGATGCTTGTGAAGCCATCTTCAAAGCTAAAGGTCAATAAGAACCCTTCCTTCAATACATCCCATTCTGCGGTGTCATGGCGGAGCTCCATTTCCATATACCAGTTCATGGTAATTGTATCCAAGGTATGGAAAAATATGTGTACCCACTCTGACTGTGGTTCTAGTCCCCATGCTGCAGTCCATTTCGCTAGGTGATTTCCCAGATCATCCCTTCCATTATATTTCTCAGTCATTCTGGTGTTAGCATGCACAAACCACAACCTCATCATTCTTCAGTAATCTGATCATCCAGCAAAGCTATCCTTATGTGTACCCCACCATCATGGAAGTGTAGTGCGCAGTTCCAACTCTAATGCTTGGAAGCAATGATCCTGAGGGACTTCACACTCAAATTCATCCAAAAATAGACCCACGTCAATTAAACCATCATTATAGGGTAAATTCCTTACCTCCGACGAAACACAGCACAGTGACTTCGTCATCATGTTGCATCGCAATGTAGACACTTCGTGTAAACGATTTTGCCAATGCTTTAACTCCTCATCTAAATCAGAGGTGCAGGAACTCTCCCAGTTCAATGCAATCCTCCCATCTACCGTCAGATTTATCTAGTCCTGATCTCATGCTCTTATTTTGTAGATTTGGTCTAGTTCATCATCACTTTCTTCATAATTGCGGAATGGTTCAGTATATCATGCTCCTTCTGCAGGATCTAGTGGCACTATAACCCGCAGCGACTTTCTTTCAAACGACATCGTCCTTTTCTTCAAATTAATGACCCCATTCATGTCAATAGCCCAATCAATTCCTAAGAGCACAGGGTAGGGGTTATTGTTATCAACAATTTCTATAACCTCAAAGTCGGCCATCGCACTCGCACCTTCTATATCAACTGTTACTCCATATAACTGTCCCATGGGGATGATTTTCTGCTATTTCTCCATCCTAAGCTGAATCGGAGACCACTACAGTGCAGGTCTCCCCATCCTTTCCCATGTTTGTTTCGGTAATACATTCGCATGGAAACCCAGATCCAAAATTACCTTGTCCATCTCATAATCACTTATCTGCACGGTGAACCTCATCTCGTGCCCTGTTCATGCCTTATGTTTGCCAATTTTTCCAACCACTTGGTGTCCATCAGGGACTTTCTCTTTGCTGGCGCATTTATTTATTAATTCCTACAGGCCTTCCACAGCTTTTCTATCACGTAGGAGTTTTATGCAGGTCTCTAAAAACGTAGTGAGTACAAAGGGTTCAGCCTCTACAGGTGCGTTGATTTCTTGCATCTTTTCCTAGCTTCCTGAGGTGGAGGTCTCAATGAATATCTTCTTAGCTTCCATAAATGTTTCCTTAGCGTGATCCAAATCAAAGCTGACTTCTTTCTCTAGCGCTTTGCGAACCCATCCTTCTTCTTCAAGTTGCTTATCCTTATCAACGCTAGTCGTCATTACACTTCTTAGCACAATGTTAATGCTTTGATCTTCTTCGTGGGGCTTAGCCCTCATCATCTATAGATTCTGTGTAGATTGTTGAAGTTGTATTTTCTTCTCTTGCATCTTAGCTATTAGCACCGGAATTCTTCTATAGTATGGTCAAATTGTCTGCAGTATTGACATGACAGGTGTGTAGGATTTTGGCACTCTCGCGCATATTTCCCTGGCTATCCGCAGTTGTAGAAGATAATCTAGCCGCAACCTCTACCAGGTCCTCCTCCTTGTCAACCCCATTCTCGACCCTAATAACCTCCGCGCACTCCTTCGGCACTCTAATCTGGAGGTCAAGTTTTTGCTTGCATCTGGTATGTAGGTGTCCTTTCCATCATTAGCTCATAGCTTCGACAGTGGCGCTCATCGTGGCCCACAGATTTGTAGAAGTTACAGAACAACTGCTGGGGTGTCTGGATGAACTTTTGAAGTAAATGGAAATTATCCGTCACATGTTGTCCAACAACTTGACAAATAGAACACCATAGCACAGCCCCCACACTCGACCCTGCTGGGGCTTCTGGCTTCAAGGGAATTGGCCCCCCTCCTGTAATATAATTTGCGTACACTAGATGGTGATCTTTATTGTGCCCATGACCCTTACACTTCAAACACCAGACTTCTATGCACACTTCTAGTTTAGTCTCCTTGTCTTTCTTCAAACTCTGTAACTATAGGTGTAAGTTAGCTAATTGTGAGTGGATCTATTGTACGCCCCGGTTCGTATCGTGAATAGGTGATCCCTAAAGCCTCATTGCGATCTCTAAGGCTTCTGCCTATGTTCTTATCTTCTGATGTGATAGAGCAATCCTCAAGTGGGGCAAAAGCGATGTGATAAACCATTCGCAATGCCGGCTATGTATGATCTGCATGTTAGCCTCTCTAATCTGACACTACAACCTCTGATCAAACTACCAATCCATCTCATCGACCCTCGTCATGATCTCTTTAAATCCAATTACTGACTACGAGTCAGACTTAGTCTTACTGAACTCTTTTTTTAAAGTCGCCTTAGTCTCTGCCAGCATTGCAAGAGGATTATCAGAACAATACTTAATGTACCAGGTTAGCGTGTGATCCTGCAAAGTAGTAACCAATTGTGCCTTCTTTATATTGTCATCAGTAATATGTTGTGTTGTCCATACAACATTCATAACAAACCAAAACTGCTCTGCATCTTCGTTTCCTATACCTTTGAAGATCGACATCTTCATTGTGTTTGCCACATTGAATGGTGGTGGTGGAGGTGGAGGTGTGGGCGAAGGTGTATGCAGTGGAGGTGGCATGGAAGGATGATTTTCTCGAGGAATCCCCTGAGTGATTAGTTGAACAACGCTTTGTGGTGTATTTTGTCCCTCCCTTTCGTCGTCACTTGAAGGAGGTCCAATCAATGGACTATATTCTGGTCCTGATCCTTCGTGATTTCTAAAGAATCATCCACTTCGCGTAGCTCCAAACATCAAGGTAATGGAATCACCTGTTTTTCACATAACAACATTTTAATCCAAGTATTCAATGATCTTAAATACTTACCTCGCGGTATTAACATAGTTACAGATGAAATGGGGACTATTACCTCAAAACAAGTACTCGAGCCCAAATACCCAAAAGAAACATGAAAAAAACCCCAAAAATGAAAATTGCTTATTCCAGAACGATGTTTTTTTAAGGTAAATTTTCAACATGTTTTTTAAATGGAAGTGAAAAACATTTTTTTTTAATGGATGAAAAAAACACCCTTAAAAAAATTGTTTATTCTAGAATAACAAAAAAAAATCGGGTTACAATTTTGACATTTTTTAGCAATGGAGTTAAAGAGAAAATATCCGGACTTTGAAAAACTGTAAAATTCCAACAATTCTCGGACATGATGTTAAAGATAAAATGTCATGTCTGATAATTCCAACTATTTCCATCCATGGTGTTAAAGATAAAATATCTTGACTCTAAAACACCTTGAAATTGTAATTGTTTTCGACCATAGCATTAAAGATTAAATATCATGACTTAGAAAAACATTAAAATCTTGACAATTTTTCAACCATGCGATTAAAACCAAAGATTATGACTACAAAAAAACTCAAGTTTTCAAAATATTTCAAGCATGACATTATGGAAAAAAATTATGGCTAAAGAAACTTTAAAAATGAATACATGAATGAAAGAGTTATTATACCAAGAGTAATTTTTTTAAATGTTAAATTGATAGCGATTTTAAAATCTTAGCATAAGACAACTTGAGACATTGTAAAAAAAAAAAAAAAAAATCAACTTTCAAATTGACACGTAGTGTAGGCGAGCTCAACCCATTGTAATGAAAACTTAAAGACCAACCATGAAATTAACACATTGTGGCGCCGACTCAATTCATTATAACGAAAAATTTAAAATCAACTATCAGATTCCACATATAATGGGATCAGGTTGCTAGACAATCATCGACATGGACCCTATATATATATATATGAAAGATACATAAGAAAACAAAAATTCAAATATTGAAAATAAAAATAAAAAATAATAACAAGTAAAAAAAACACAAAAAAATCAAATATAAAAAGTATATAGAAATGCAAAAATTCAAATATTGAAAAAAAAAACAAAAAATCAAATGTTGAAAAAAAAACAATAAATAAATAAAATAAAATAAAATACAACATTAAAAAAAATATTAAAAACTTAAGAAAAACAAAAAACAAAAACCTATAAAAATGTAAAAATGTAAAAAAAAAAAACATAAAACATGACAAAAATAAAAATAATAAAAACATGTTAGTAATAAAATATATATATATATATATATATATATATATATATATATATATTAAATATAATTAAATTAAATTAAAAAACATGACAAAAACATAAAACATGTTAGTAATAAAACATAAAATTAAAAAAAAAATGACAAACAAAAAACCAATTACAAAAAAATATATATAAAAAAACAAAAAATCTATAAAAATGCAGAAAAAACCAAAATTAACTCGTAAAAAAAAATGAATAAAAAATTAACGAGAAAAAACCAAAAATAAATTAAAAAATGAAAAAATTTCAAAAAACACATATATTTTAAAGAAAAACAAATTGAACCACCAAGAAAAAAAAACCTCATTAAAAAAAAACACAAAAAACAAAAAACAAAAACAAAAACAAATAAACAAACAAACTTAAAATAATTACCAAAAAAAAATTAAAATTAGAAAAAGAATTAATCAAAAAAATAAATTAAGTAATTTAAATAAAAAAAAATTAAAAATAAAAGAGAAAATAAAATAAAAATTTAAGAATTGATTTTTTTAAATTAAAATTATAAAATTAAAGGAAAAAAAAAAAAAATATATATATATATATATATATATATAAACAAATTTAAAAAAAAAAAATCAAAACAATTACAAAAAAATAAAAAACGTATTACAAAAAAAAAAAAAATCAAAACAAATTAAATTAAAATTACAAAAAAATAAAAACAATTAAAAAAAAAAATGAAAGATAAAAATAAAAATTAAAAACAATTAAAAATAATTAAATTAAAAACATACACACACAATTAATAAAAAATAAACACCACTCCCCTCTCTCCTCCCCCGACCCCTCACCTCTCCCCTCCTCCCTCGGCCCTCCCTCACCCCCCTTGCCTCCCCCTCCATCCCCTCTCCCCTAACTCCTCCTACCTCCCCACCCTCGGCCCTCCCTCACCCCCCTACCCCCACCTCCCCACCGTCAACCCTCCCCGCCGACCCCTCGCCCCTCCCCCGCCTCCCCACCCTTGGCCCTCCCCGCTGACCCCTTCCCCCTCGGCCCTCCCCTTCCCCCTCAACCCTCCCTCCCCCTTCTCCTGTCCCCACCCTCGGACTCCTCATCCGTCTCGCCACCCTCCCCCCTCGGCTCTCCCCCACCCCCCTCTCATCGCCACCCTCGACCCTCCCTTACCCCACTCTCATCGCCACCCTCGACCCTCTCCATCCCTCCCGCCACCTGACCCCTCCTGTAAGGACCTGCGGTCCGTGCGACGAGCAAGACACTCCACCGAGTGAAGGATGAGTTGAAGTGCGACCAAACGGGCGAGACACTTATGCGTGGGCAAAGTTGGTCGCATGTTTATAAGACGGGCAATCTGGGCGCTCGACCTGCAAGCCGACCGAACGAAGAATAAGTGATGGGAAAGCAGAGGGGGCAGTCCCACGAGTTGGGCAGGCCAACCCACATCTCGAGAGAGCATTACGATGTTGGACGAGTCAGCTAGGCGTTGTAAACATAGTTCGGTTGGGTGGCACGACCCACCAGCCAACCGTATGTATAGGCAGGCGGATGGTTGGACAAAGGCATCGGAACACAACGATCATCACTTGGACGCAAAGCGAAGGCAAGGTGAGAAGTGCGAAGAGTTGAGGAGAGCTGCAGTAGTGCGAAGGAGTGGGATGACTGCAGTCTAATGCAGGTCATGTGCCCGCACGACGGACAGGTCGAAACAACGTTCAGGACGAAACGGAGCAACGTTTGGGCAGAACCGCGGTTGGACAGTCGGGCGAGCTACACGATGGTGAGTCGAGTGGAACGGCACCCTGGGTGAGGGCGCGCCATGCACGACAGGTTGTGCGATCAGTCGGTTGGTGCGACGGGAGTTCGGGTGAAGCACTGGGTGAGGGCATTCGGGCAGAAGTTCAGTGAGTCAGGCAAGGGTGGCACGACGGGTGCGCCCGCCGACAAAACAAGTTGGATGGGTGAAATGCTGGGTAGGTGTGCGGTGGGCAACCGTGCACGACGAGACAGTGAACATGCGGATGGGTGAACCGGGTGTGGGCGTGTCGTGCACAGTGAAATGAAGAAGTGTCGATTTGGTGAAACAAAGATGTGACTTGTGCGGAGGGAGCCCGGGTGAGGCGACGCAGTTACGACGAGGCCCACCCGAGTTGGGCAAACAACACGACAATTTGGAAAATTGGCTAAGTGTAAACTTGGGGTTTCCAAGGTTTAACTTATACTTTGTAAAAAGTGGAAAATTCATATATATTGATATCTGGGCAGACTCATATTGCAAGGAGTTTCCCCTCCCTTTATATTGTTGTGCATTTCTCTTGTATAATGTTGTTGATGATGAATGTGTATGGGTTTTCATCTGTATAAAGGACTAATATAATACTTGGTAACAAAAAATAAACTAGGTATGGAATGTTAAGGCGTAGTCCATGAACATAAGTATTGGTAAAAAGAAAGTGTTCGATGGTGTCGCACCTCGCTATAGTGCAATTGGAAGATTACCGCCAGTGTAGGGGAGTGACATTTGGTATCAGAGTTGGTCCAAGTATCGCAGGAAACTTGGTGAACTAAATCAAGGAGTTAATTCTACAAGACCAAAGACTTGAAAGGAAATTCAAGTTTTGCAAGTGAACAGGTGGTGTCAGGGTGATTTAGGTGAATGGTGAAGAAGG
Source organism: Pinus tabuliformis (assembly GCA_031772625.1). Classification (NCBI taxonomy): domain Eukaryota; kingdom Viridiplantae; phylum Streptophyta; class Pinopsida; order Pinales; family Pinaceae; genus Pinus; species Pinus tabuliformis. Next base: position 403,838,657 of record CM062815.1, on the reverse strand, counting down.
CTGAATGGCAAAGATGGTAGAAGAACCTATGGCAGGTGAATCTAGCCATAATGCAGGTGAAGCTTTCCGGTACAAAGTGTTGGAACAGGTGAGTAGATGGAGTTTTGAATGGGTTTTGATGAAGGCCGAGAATATGAAGATTCAGGAAGGTTGCTTGAAGTTGAGAGAAGAACTTGGAGAACTCATGAACCAATGCGGAAGTACGATGGATATTGAACTCAGGGAACTTGATAAGGAGATCCAACGAAATGGTCTTAGTCTTCAAGAACTCTTGGATGAGAGAGTTCGACTAAGGGAGAAAAGTGCCATGGTGGAGACCAAAGTCAAGCAGCTTGAGGAGGATATGAAGAAGAATTTTCTTTGTAAGAAGGTTGTTGTAATTGAGCAGGATGAGCTCGACTACATTGGCAGACTAGGGGACTACTACCGAGACAATCAGGCAGATGTTTGGAAGCTTAGTTCTATGAAAGCAGTCAATGGGCACTTGATTGGTGCACTTGAGCAGAATGCAATGAAGGATAAGCTTGAAGGAAGTCAAGCTGAGCCAAGATAAAATTTCTTAGAAGAGCCAAGCAAGGAAGTGAAGTACCTTAGGATAAATGTCGAGTTGGAATATAAGCCAATGGACACTTCTGAGGCTGAATTCTTGAGGAAGGTTTCCGATGTGAGACACAAGATAAAGCCCACAGAAGGAGGTGATGCCTTGAAGTTGAGTTTTGTGCAGGTGACCATGAAGGGCAAGAGATTTGCAGCTTTTGTGGATATGGGGGCTACTCATATCTTCTTAAGTAGGAAGGTAGCAAAGTCTTTTGGAAAGAAAGCTAAGATGGAGAAAGAGTGGAGTGCTTTCAAAGCAGTCAACTCTACCATGAAAGTTGTTACTGGTGTGATGGAGAACACTTAGGTGAGAGTGGGCTCCTGGTTTGAAAAGTTGGACTTGAGGATCGTGGACATGGATGATCATTCTATGGTGTTGGGGCAAGATTTCATGAAGCTTTCACAAGCCATATTGATGATGGACCAAGACATTCTCTTGATCATAGCTGAAGGGAGAACTATGTTAGTTCCGATGAATAGGAGGAGTTGCTTGGGGTATAGACCAAGGATGAATTCTATTACTTTGTATCCCAAAGATCCGAATGTGAAGCATGAGGATGTGGTGCAAAGAGGACTTGGGAGTATGACTCAAACAACGAAGGAAGGGAAGTTGATTGAATTTGTTGCAAAAGCGAGGAAGAAGGAAGGAAGTGGGAGATCAATCTCACGAATCCTGAAGCACTTGGCAGAGACATCTTCTACTGAAGATCTTCACAATGGAGTTGCAGGTGAAGGAAGTCCAAATACTCCTTCAAAAGCAGTGGTTGGTGAGGATTATGCAGGTAGAGATCTAGCTGGCATAGTGGAGTTTTTCAAGTATGCTATGGGCATATATGACTTTCAGTTGATGAAAGACAAGCTTGGGAAACTTGGGTGTACATGTGAGGAGGTTGAGGCTATGCACAGATAATTGAGGACACAGTACCAATCTGATACATGGGTGGATGAGAGTTAGGGAGGAAACTTCCTGGCCCTCCTTTCTCGATAGACAAGCTTGGAGATGGGTTGGTGCAGGGACCTTGGTTGGAAGGGGCTGCACCACCTTGACAAGGGGGCCTTGGAGGAGTCATGGAAATCAGGTTGGAAACATGGAGATGTTATACTTATGAGCCGATGGAGAGGTTGTGCACTATTATACAACAAAACCATGGACTGAATTGACATGTTGCAGATGGGATGGAGATTCCATGGACCTGAGCATGGGATTAGAGCAGATTCTTGATGAGTCCAAGATGTGGCAGAAGTTCGATAAACAACTAATGATGGCATGAGGATGTGCATTCTCATGGTTTGGGCATGACAGTTGGATTAGCTACCCAACTAGTTCAAAACATGGGGTCGCGAAGTGTGCAGAGATGTGTTAGCATTATGTTGGAGTATCTTGACGACAATTCACAGGATGGGACAACACATGGTGGAGACGGTCGTTTTTCATATGTTGCAGGGATGTTTGAAGTGTATGGACTGGTTGATATCATGGATCAAGGGTATGACTGTTCAGATGATTATCTTGGTGGTAGATGGTTACCAAGATGAGATATTGTCGAGGAAGACAATGACTTCAAGTGGAGGAGGATGTAAGGACCTGCGATCTGTGTGACGAGCGAGACACTCCATTGAGCGAAGGACGAGTTGAAGTGCGACCAAATGGGCGAGACACTTACGCGTGGGCAAGAGTTGGTCGCATGTTTATAAGACGGGCGAGTTGGGCGCTCAACCCGTGGGCTGACCGAATGAAGAAATAAGCGATGGGCAAGCGGAGGGGGCGGTCCAACGAGTTGGGCGGGCTGACCCAACTCTCGGGAGAGCATTGTGATGTTGGACGAGTCGACTGAGCGTTGTAAACATAGGTCAGCCGAGTGGCACGACCCACCAGCCAATCGTATGTATAAGCGAACGGATGGTTGGACAAAGGCATCAGAACACAATGATCATCACTTGGACGCAAAGCGAAGACAAGGCGAGAAGTGCGAAGAGTTGAGGAGAGCTGCAAGAGTGCGAAGGCGTGGGGTGACTGCGGTATAACGCAAGTCATGGACCCGCACGACAGGCAGGTCGAAACAGCGTTCAAGACGAAATGGAGCAGCGTTCGGGCAAAACCGCGGTTGGACAACTGGGCGAGCTGCATGACGGTGACCCGGGTGAGGGTGCGTCGTGCACAACAGGTTGTGCAGTCAGTTGGTTGGTGCGATGAGAGTTCGGGTGAAGCGCTGAGTGAGGGCATTCGGGCGAAAGTTCTGTGAGTTGGGTGAGGGTAGCACGACAAGTGCGCCTGCCGACGAAACAAGCTGAACGGGTGAAACACCAAGTAGGTGTGCAGTGGGCAGTTGTGCACGACGAAACGTTGAATGTGCGGACAGGCGAACCGAGTGTGGGCACGCCATGCACAGTGAAACAAAGAAGTGTCGGTTTGGTGAAACGAAGGTGTGACTCGTGCGGAGGGCGCCCAGGTGAGGCGACACGGTTATGACGAGGTGCGCCCAAGTTGGTCAAACAACACGACGAGTTGGAAAATTGGCTAAGTGTAAACTTGGGGTTTCCAAGGTTTAACTTATACTTTGTAAAAAGTGGAAAATTCATATATATTGATATTCGGGCATACTCATATTGTAGGGAGTTGCCCCTCCCTTTATACTATTGTGCATTTCTCTTGTATAATGTTGTTGATGATGAGTGTGTATGGGTTTTCATCTGTGTAAAGGACTAATATAATACTTGGTCACGAAAAATAAGCTAAGTATGGAATGTTAAGGTGTAGTCCATGAACATAAGTATTGGTGAAAAGAAGTGTTCGTGGTGCCGCACCTCGCTATAGTGCGGTTGGAAGATTATCGCCAGTGTAGGGGCGTGACACTTCCCCTCCCTTCTCCTCCCCTACATCCCTCAACCCCCTCTCCCCTCCCCCAAAACCCGCTCACAACCCTCCCCTCCCCGCATGGGCCCCCAGCTAGCGGCCAAGAGGGGTGGGTGTTGAGCGCGTGTCAGGGGAGGGGAGGGTGGTGAGCGGGTGTCGAGGGAGGGGAGAGGAGGGTGAGGGACGTGGGGGAGGAGAAGGGAGGGGAGGGGTCAAGTGGCGAGAGGGAGGGCGAGGGCCGAGGGTGGGGAGGGGAGGAGGGTGAGGGAGGACCGAGGGGGGAGGGGAGAGATGAGGGGTTGGTGGAGGGGAATTCTGTCTTTTATTTTTTATTTTTTTTAATTGTTTTATTTAAAAAAAAAATTAATGTTTTTTTTTTTCTAATTGTCTTTTTTTTAATTTTTTTTTCAATTTTTTTTTAATTTTAATTTAATTTAATTTTTGTAATTTGTTTTGATTTTTTTTTGTTTAATTTGTTTTTTTTTTAATATGTTTTGAAATTTATTTTTTTATTTTTAATTTTGTTTTTTTATTTTGATAATTTATTTATTTATTTATTTTTGTTTTCTATTTTTTAATGTTTTTTTAATTTTTACTATTAAAAAAAATATTATTATTCTTTTTTTTTAATTTTAATTTTTTAAAAAAATAAAAATAAATAAATCTTAAATTTTTATTTTATTTTATCTTTTATTTTTAATTTTGTTTATCTAAATTATTTAATTTAAATATTTTTTAATTTTTATTTTTAATTACTTTTTTTTCTTAATTTTTTTTTATTTTAATTTTTTTGGCATATATATATATGATGATGATGATGCTAATTAACGTCCACTTTGGTCTATCGGACCTAAAGAATTGAATTATATATATATATATATATATATATATATAAGGTTTTTCTTTTTTATTTGTTTTTTTAACTTAAAAACAATGTTTTTAGATTTTTTTTGTGGTTCAATTTGTTTTTCTTTAAATTATGATGATGATGATGGTTAACGTCCACTGAGACCAAACTTTGGTCTATCGGACCTAAAGAAACAAATTATTTAGTTTGATTTAAGATTTTTTTCCTATGCTCAAAAAGCTTGGAGAGAAACCTCCTGAGCTCACTATAATTTTGACATCGTAAAAGGCTAGGAAGGTCAATATTGCGACAAAGATTATGAAACTGAGATCTAATGTGGTTGTACGCAGGGCACTCTAAGAGGAAGTGGTTTTCATCCTCGATGTTCTTATTCTCACAGAGATGGCAGATCCTTTCCATCCATGGTGTTTTAGGAACTGCCCAACGACCTGTTTCACTATGGAGCTCATGAGAGTTCATTCTAATCTTTGCTATATTAATTTTCTTCTTTGAGCTAGTTAAAATATAGAGATACTTTTGATCTTATAGGGTGGGGTTGATGACCTTCTTATAATAACTTAATTTTCTTTTAGCCGCTAAATCTTCCTCACACCACATTTTTTCTTTGAACTTAGAAGTAATAATATTTTAATGTTATTAATGTTTTGCAATGCATCATTCTCGTTGACCTTCCAATAGTTTAACCAGACCCTCGTGTCTTTATACCACCCACGTTTGAGCCTTAGGTGGTTTTGGCTGGAATTTAAAGCTAGCTTAGGAAGTCTATGATCTCCTATGTTATTGAGTTTGTGCTTGTACAACAAAAGCCTAATCATAGCTAGGCTCTTGATAGGGGAAAGACCTACTTCTATAAGGGGAATAGGATAGGGTGTATTTCTTTTAATTTTCAATATTTCTCCAGGATTCTTTAGAGATGCTGCAACCCCAAACCTCACATCCATATAAGATAACAGGAGTGACTAAAGTTTCTAATAGGAACTTATTTTTATCCCACATTACAAGGTTTGTCGTTTTACAATTATTTTCAAGACCAAAATAAGCTTTCCACCCTCCATTAATCCTTTTCTCAATGCTATAGTTCCAATTGAGCTTGTGATGAATATTAATTCCTAGGTACTTGTAAGAATACAATTCCACCAAGTTATTATTGTCATACATAAATAAATAAATAAATAAAAATAAAATAAAATAAATAAATAAATAATAAAAAATAAAAAATGAAATAAAATAAAAAATTAAAAAAAAAAAAGAATAAAAATAAAAATAAATAAATAAAATTGTAAGTTGTGGTAGTGTCTTTCTTTATCTATTTATAAAAACAAGTTGTTCCATATACATTAGTTTGGTGGCCTCAACTTGCCCATATGGGAAACCAAGTCTGTTGACCACCTGAGTCTATTATAGGCCATCCAATAACAAAATTTAATAATTCTTTCTATCCAAGCTAGGTAAGCAGCATAACTAAAAACACTAATCATGTTCCAAGCTAACATAAAACAGCTGAAAAGAAAATGTTATCCGCAAAATGAAGCAAACTAGACACTGCAAGAAACTAATCCTTTCGGTCATCTTTGTCAGAATCGACATTTGCAAGTGCTGTCGCCGAGTCACCCGGTGCTGGAGATAACTTCTTCAATTGTTGTTGGATTTCATCTAGCTTGCTATCTTGCATAATCATGATGATTTGTAGGTTTTTCATATCCTTCTTGATATTTGGTATACCTTGGGCTAGTTCTGCCATTTCACCCGCCACCTGCTCCAGAGCCTTGGCTAGTAAGTGCTTCAACACCTAGTACACGTGCAGGGCTTGCTGATAGAGTGTCATCCTTCCTCTGGTGTGCCCTAGGTTGGGGATAATATCCCCCCGTTCCCCCAGCTCGGGCTCAGAGTCCTCTTCCATGACATTGTCTTCCATTTCCTGTATTAGCTGACGAATGTCATCGTCAGTGCCTTCTTTGTACCGCGCGCGACTTCTTACACAACCGTCTTCATGGTTTTCCTACCATGCCTCTGACTTGCTGGTGTCGAGGTCGTTGGGTTGTTTCTACCCGGCTGGCTCTGACACCCTCTGCCTCCACGACCCCTGCCTCTACCTAAGCAAGCCATCTTCCCCTTTACTGCCTCCTATTTACAATTATCAACATCAGAAGTTAGTTTTCCAGGAATTGTACTCGTCCCAAACGCCTGCATGTCCCTATCGCTGGCCTTGCCTTCATCACTCCAGTCTCTCCCATTGTTCTGGATACTCGTTGATCTCTCTCCCTCTGGGATAAAAATGGTTGGGCCCTCTGTTATCCTATCCCCCACCTCGATTGCATACTTAGATTTCTCAGGTTGCCCCTTTGCCCTGCTCCTATAGTCCCCCGGCATACCGATGTTTTGATCCTCACGCTTCCTCACCATGCAAACCTCTGACCCGTTTAGATCCAACCCTTCCTCTGCATTTCCCAGCTTTCCCTCCTCCTCCAACTTACTATGCATATCAAGGTGAATTGCAGACCCACTCAGACGCGGCCCTCCCCCAACAATTCCCAACGCTCCCCCCTCCTCCAACATACTTTGTATGGAAGAATAAGATGTAGGAGTTGAGGCTAAGGAAACATACCCTAACTTACGCTTGACCGCTGAAGAATCCGATGCCCGTTCAACTCCGCCCTTCTCCTTCCTTTACTGCACATTGATCTCTCCTCCTCCCCTAGCCACCCTCATGAACCCTTTCCCATCTGTCCTACGTCCCATCCCACTACCGCCGTCATTTCTTCCTTCCTCTCCCCCCACTCTCCTGTCACCTCATTGCCTCGAAACTCCCTCAGGCATGCAGGATGCCACCACGTCCGTTTGAATTATGATGAGGGCAGTTGGTGGCCGACCTAGCCGACCTCTCCCCTGTGTTATCCTTCTGATCGTACTCTCCACTTCCACCACCCCGATCGGGGGCTATTGTCATACATAAAATTAGCATAAGTGTCCTTCTTGGATTTGATAATCATAACTTTTGTTTTGTCAATGTTAACAATCATACCCATGGTAGAGTAGAAATCCTTAAGAAGCCTAAGTTGCTTATCAAGATCAGATGGGCACCTTGTGAGAAGAACAATATCGTCAGCATAGAGAAGAAGGATGACGACTATCCTAGCTAAGATCGTGCCAGCACATCCTGCTTCCTCTAAATAACCTTCGAGCTTGTCGATGTAAATGCCAAATAGGGTAGGGGAGAGGGGGAAACCTTGTTTAACTCCGATATTACACTTAATATCTTTTGACCACCCCTCATTGCTCTTTATCTTGGTAATTACATTCTCGTATAACCTTATAGCGGCAGCTCTCAACTCGAAAGGAACCTTTAGCTCTTCTAATCTATTCCAAAGGTTGTTTCTAGGAACCGTATCGAAAACCTTTCTAAAGTCCACAAAGCAACAAAAGAGATTGGATTTATCATTACGACATTCCTCCACAAAGATCCTAAGCGTAACGAGGTGGCCTGTTGTTGAGTGATGCCTTCTGAAACCCGCTTGGCCCTTAGTCTGCTTACCTTCACTTTCAAACCATATGCTCAACTTCTTTTCCAAAATGCTACCATATAACTTGGCTAAGAGAGGGATGATCATAATTGTCCAATAATTAGAGGGGTTATTTGTATCCCACTTTTAAAAATAGGGATAAAGAGGCTCTCAGTCCATGGTTTAGGGAACCCTTGCTTGACTGCTTGATTGAAAAGCTTGTGGATGTGGGGGTGAAGATAGGACCTCCAATTTTTAATATTTCCACCTAGTAACCTTCAATATCCTTAGCTTTCCCATTAGCCAGGCGATTAACCCCAAACTCAATGTCTTCTAAAGAGAAAACTTCTTTCGTTGTGAGCAGGGTTTCAAAGTTATCCATGACATTTGGAGATTCATAAAGCTTTTTAAGATAGGAATACCAATCGTGTAGAGCAATTTTATTATTATCTTTAGTTTTACTAATTAGAATCTGCCTCCAAAATTTCTTAGGAGCTACCTTAGAGAGGTGTAAGAGATTCTCTTGTCTTTGAGGAATGTACTGCCTCTTTTTCCTTTCAGTTAGGGCTTTGTACATTTTTATCTTTCCCATTTTAAGAAATTCAACAAGAGCTTCCTTAATTTCTCTCCTCGCACTTTTACAATCTTTGTCATACCATGGGTTGGTTTTGCTATTTCTTTTATTATTTGAAATTTCAATTGAGAACTTGTTAATAGAATATGAGAGGGTTGTAGTAAAATTATATATATATATATATATATATATATATATATATTCGTTTTCATTTTCATTTTTTAATTTATTTTTTGATATTTTTGTCTTTTTGTTTTTTTTTCCGGGGAAAATAGAGTTCGTAATTTCTATTAAAAAGAAGATAATAGAGATTACATGTTGTAGATGCCAAAGCATATGCAATAGTGTGGTAAAAAACCACTTACAATAACCAATACTTCTGGGAAGTATGCAGATACAGCCCTCAGACAGGGCCTCCAGAAACAGGGTATGTAAACCCCAACAGGAGTATACTCCTACCCTTACAAGCTAAAAAAATAAACATAAAAAAATCGAAAGCTCCTGTAGATTGTGCAGAAATAATTCAGATGGCAGCCAAAAAACAGAGGGGAGAGGCACGAAATGGGCACCCGCTCCCATCCCCTCAACTCTCCACCAAAGCCCGCAAGATCCAGTGAATGAAGACCACCATATATCCAGAGAAGCCAGGAAAAAGACTAACCAGCATCAGCCATAGAAGAGCGGCACGAATCGATGCAGAGACAGACTCTACACCTCAGATCCCTCAACACTCTCCATAGCTGCAACGGTGGCTAGCAAAGGTCCAAAAATGTGCCCAGCATCAGCAAAGGAGCCCAACAGGTCCTGAAACGAGCTGAGGCGGGTCGGTTCCGGGGGCAGAGGCGGCTAGGAGAGCCACCTCGCCCCCAAGAAGAGAGTCAGGAAGCCCAAATCCCAAGTCCCCGCGCTGCGGCGCAGCACAGAACACAAAATACCCCTTACTTAAACCGCCAAATCAGAGGGACTGTTGGTGCGCTGTGAAGCCCCAGGTACCAGAGGAAGAAAAACGAAATGCCGCCGCCGCTCAGCTCAAAGCCCGAGCCCCGCAGAGGAAGATGATCACTGCACAAGGGAAACCGCAGGAAATAGGGGAGCCGAGGCCGAAATCACGCCAAAACAGGTCCGGAGAACCCCAAGCAGCAGCGAAACCCGGAACCGCAGGAACCACCAGATGTCGAGCCCCGGCACTGTGAACAGTGGAAGCCGGAAGGGCGACCAGCACCCCCACCAGCGGGAAACCCTGCCGCCGCAGGCTCAGGCAGTAGCCACCACCGAGAAAACCCTAAGTTCGCCCTCCGTCCAGGTTCACACACCAGAACCGTGGGTGCTCTTTATGAATGTCTTTTTTTTGTCTTTTTGTTAATTTCTTATTCAATTCTTTTACTTTTACGAGTTAATTTTGGTTTTTTTTTACATTTTTATAGTTTTCTTGTTTTTTTTCTTTCTTTCTTTTTTATATATTTTTTTGTATTTGATTTTTTTCATGGTTTTTTATTTTTATTTTATTTTTATGTTTTATTACTAACATGTTTTTATTATTTTTATTTTTGTCATGTTTTATGTTTTATTTTTATGTTTTATGATTTTTTTTACATTTTTATAGTTTTTTGTTTTTTGTTTTTTTATATATTTTTTTACATGTTTTTTTTATTTTTATTTTTATGTTTTATTGTTAACATGAAAATCACCAACATTTAAAAAAAATATCCACACTTAATTCATTAGAAAATTTAAAGTGTAAAAACTAAGCCCTTTAAACAAAAAGGGTTGATACTCATCAGTGCTTTTCAAAATCAAAATGAAAATCACTAACAAAAAAAATGTTCACACTTCATACATAAAAATAAAAAAAATAAAAATAAAAATAAAAAAATTAAAGTGTTAAAAATAAGCCCTCTAAAAAAATGTGTTGCATCAACGCTTTTCAAAATCAGCATAATCAACATGAAGTAGAATGGAGGCGATGAGGGTTTGGAGGATGCGGGCGCGTGCAGGTTAGCGTTTGTAGATGGCGCAACAGTCTGGAATGGCAGGCAGAAATCGCGGGGCCGAAGGCGAAGAAAGGCACGGAAGGTAGATTGAGTAAGGTAATTTCGTAACATTCGCATATCAAGTAAGCAGTTTTCAGCAGAGAAGTGAGGTTAAACTTAAAGAGATAAGAGCTGAGGGGGAAATGGAAAACCAATAGGGGAGGGGAGAGATCCCCTCCTTCAAAAATGTTGTAGCAGGGGAAACCAGTGCAAGCGGAATGCAGCGTAATCAGAAGGAAAACTATGCACCCGTGATGGGTAACCTATGGCAAAAGAGGATGGGAGGAAAATGCCTTCCAAGGGCACAAAAACAACCTAGATATGTCATTCCCTGCAATAAACTTGAGGAATACAACTGCTATATGAAGGACCATTCCCTGATATGTAAATTCATAGGGTATTGGCCAACTGAGAAGGAATTATATAAATGGATTGGCCAAAGGTGGAGACCAAAAGGCCATATAGATCTGAAACTGGGAGCAAAAGGGTTTTTCACAGCCATCTTTGCGAATCTGGAGGACAAGGATAGGGTTTTCGAAGAAGGACTGTACTTCATGAACAATGCAGACCTGTTCATGAAGTACTGGGAAGAAAGATATAACCCAGAAAAAGAAAAAATGCTAGCCGCCCCAATCTGGGTTAGATTGTTCGGGCTCCCAGATGAATTTTGGGATCCTGAAATACTAGAGGGGATTGGGAAAACAATTGGGGGCTTTGTTAAAATTGCAGAAGCTACAAAACGAGGCAAATATACTTCATACGCAAGACTCTGTGTTTACATGAATTTAGCAGAACCCCTCCCGGAGCATATCGAACTGGAATATCATGACGAAATGTGGCAACAGCCAATAGATTATGAACATATTCCGTTCAGGTGCCACAAGTGCCATGAGTATGGCCATCTATATAGGCAATGCCCTCTGAATAAGGAAGAGGAGTCAAAGAGAAGTCAAGAGGAATATCCAAGTAATTCAGAAAAAATGGAGGAGGCAGACAGGGGCTTTCAATAGGTTACAAGAAGAAAGAAACAGAGCAAAGAGGGTCCCAAAACCCAGTCACAAGAAAAGCCCCTTCATACAGCAAGTCAAAACAAGTTTCAAATCCTACAGAACGAGAACGAGGATTACGAAGTAAATCTAGAGGACGATGAAGATCCTGGAAATACACCAATGGAAATTGTAAATGAAAATAAAGGAAAAGACGCAAATATGGGGAAAACAGTTGAAGAACGGGCTGAGGGAAAGTCAGAAACCGCAACAATTCAATCCCAGATGGAAGTGGAAAGCCAGATAGAAAACGAGGTGGAGGAGGAAAAAATCATGAAACAATTAATTCAGGAATGGAAACACCTAGATAGCAGATTCATACCTGAGAAGCAGAAACAACTGTACAAAGAAGCATTTCAGAAGTACAAGGAAAAAAAAGGGGAGAACATGGATAAGCAGATAACTATAGGAAACGAACAAGGGAATGGACAGATGGGAATGGACGGCTCTGGCAAAAACAGTAGGAAAAGAGGTCGGAAAACGATGAGTGAAACCATTCAGACTGTGGGAGAAACGTTGATAAACTCAGGCAAAGTGATACCTCTGTCAGAGGTATTCTTCCCCTCCTATCAAAAGTTTTAAATGATTGTCATCAGCTGGAATATTAGGGGTTTGAATAGTAAAGGAAAACAGAGGTATATGAAGGAGAAATTGAAAAAGGAGAAGCCCAGTATTATGATTCTACAGGAGACGAAAATTACAGTGCAGCAGTTGGAAGGAATAATCGACAAAAATAAACTTCAATACGAAGTTATGGGGCAAGATGCTATTGGCTCTGCGGGAGGTATTGCAATTTTGTGGAATCCAAATGATATCATCCTAGAAAGCTGGACCAGTATGAATAGAATCCTTACAGGTATTGGTAGAATAGTAGGAACAAAAGAAAAGGTTGTCATCTCAGGGGTTTATGGCCCTCCTTCCCCAGGAGAAAAAGAAAGCTTTATAAATAACATGAAAATAATCCGTAGAATTTATCCAAAGGCTGCTTGGATCATAGGAGGCGATTTTAATTTAATCAGATCCATAGAGGAGAAAAAAGGAGGGATAAGAAAGTTAGATCACTTCATGGATATGTTCAATGAATTGATAGATGATTTAAGATTAGTAGACATCCAGACTATTAATGGGATATGCACCTGGAACAATAGGAGGGGAGGTAAGAATCAAATAGCATCGAGACTTGATCGCTTCCTAGTATCAGAAGCTATTATGAACAAGGATGTTTTCGTCGAAGCAAAGATCATACCATCCCTTGGATCTGATCATTGGCCTATTAGACTAGAGGTGGATATTAAAAGAAATCGTGGAAGAAGACCGTTCAGATTTGAAGCTTTCTGGCTAAGGGACCCAGGATTCTTAAAGAAAGTGGAAGAATGGTGGACGCAAAGTACAGTTCAGGGAAAAGGAAAGATGCATACTTTCCAATTGAAACTGAAGGAGTTGAAAGGGAGAATTAAGAAATGGAACAAGGAGGAATTTGGTAACATTATGGAAGACAAACAAAAACTGGAGGGGGAAATGGAATCACTGCAACAAAAGATAATAATGGAAGGTCGAACAGAGGAGAGCATTCGAGAAGAAGGGGTAATTCTTGGAAAACTAGAGGAAAGACGAAAGCAGGAAGAAGTTCTATGGCGGCAAAAATCAAGAATAAAATGGTTAAGGGAGGGGGAAAGGAACACAAAATTCTTTCATCAGGCTATGATTCAACATAGACAAAGAAACAGGATTTTATCCATCAAAGATAAGAATGGTGATAGAGTAGTGGAGCAAGGAGAGATTGAGCAAGTGCTGGTGGATCATCATAAAGATATCCTAACAGAACCTCAAGTTGACAGATCGGGAGCAATAAAGGAAATATGTTCGGCCATTCCTCGTTTAGTTACAGAAGACCAAAATAAGGCTCTGATGAGAGCTGTTAACTTAGAAGAGATAGAAGAAGTTGTAAAATCTATGAAAAAAGGTACTGCTCCAGCTCTTGATGGCTTCACAGTTGATTTCTACCAAGCGGGATGGCACTTTCTGGGAAAGGAGATCCTAGAACTGATAGAAGAATCTCGGATGAACCAAAAGGTATGGCCTGCCATTAACTCTACTTTCTATGCTCTGATTCCTAAGGGTGATAATTTAGAAGATGCCAATGGTTTTAGACCCATAGCATTGTGTAATGTTATCTACAAGATCATAACATCCTTGATCGCCAAAAGATTGAAACCCCTGCTGGACAAGTTAATTTCTGCTGAACAAACGGGCTTTGTTGAAGGTAGACAAATTCTAGATGGCCTTGTAGTAACCCAAGAAGTTATTCACTCTTTAAAAATGAAAAAGAAAAAGGTTATGATGATTAAATTAGATCTGTCAAAAGCTTATGACAGACTGAATTGGAATTATTTGGAAGAAGTCCTTGAAAGTTTTGGCTTCAGCAGGCGGTGGATTAAGTGGATTCATAGTCTGATTTATTCTCCGAACTTTTCCATTCTTGTTAATGGAACCCCCTCGAAAACCTTTAATGCGTCTAGAGGAATTAGACAGGGAGACCCATTATCTCCGTTTCTTTTCATACTGGCAGCTGAAGGCCTGGGTCGTTTTATTAAAAAAGAACGAGCAGCGAATAAAATCAAAGGTTTACAGCTTTGGGGAAATAATTTGCCCTTAACTCATCAGCAATTCGTTGATGATATCATGCTATTTGGGGAACCAACTGTTAAGGAAGTGAGACAACTTAAGAGAATTCTGGACCTATTTGCTGAAGCTTCTGGACTGGAAATTAATAGAGATAAGTCATGTATTTTCATATTTAATACTGTGGAACAGGTTAAAACTCACCTTATAAGACTGTTGGGCTTTAAGAGAGGAGAGCTGCCTACGAAATACTTGGGAAATTTATTGGACTTCACTTCCAAAAAGATGAAAAATTGGCAAGGAGTCTTGGACAAGCTGAGAAACAAAGTGGCGAATTGGGCCTTTAGAGTGCTAAACATAGCAGGAAGGGTGGTTCTGGCGAAATCAGTCCTCCAAGCTATTCCCATATATCCCTTGTCGATAATGGCGGCCCCTTTAGGAGTCTGTGCAAAGATTAGAGAGATCATAAGGAAATTTATTTGGGGGGGGCAAATCAGCAGAAAAAATGGGCCTTAGTTTCTTGGAGTCACTTAACAGCGAGGAAGGAAAAAGGGGGATTGGGTTTACGGGACCCGGAAAAACTCAACAAAGTGCTAGGAGCGAAGCTCTGGTGGCGCTGGTTAAGAGAGGGTAATGACCTATGGAAAGCCATTTGGAAAACTAAATACAATATGCCTGACACAATAGTTGAGATTTTAAGACAGAGAGAAACCCCCAGGGGTTCAGCAATCTGGGATCTAGCTCGTCAAAACAGAGATTTGGTTGAGAATCATACATTCTGGGAGATTCGAGGTGGAGAGGAAGCTAATTTCTGGGATGACAAATGGCAGCAGAAAGAAAGGATGAATAAAATTCAGAGGGTCCAACAGCTTCAGGAAAGAATAGAAGGAGATCGAAAATGTGTCAGAGACTATTGGAAAGAAAATGATCTGGATGGAATCTGGAGAAAATGGACAGAACCGATTGAGTGGGACAGGGAGCTAAGTCAAGAACAACAAGAAGCTTATATGAAAGAGGTGGATTCCAGGAAAATTAGAGCTCGCACTGGAAGGGACCTTCTTAGGTGGGGGAAATCCATGAAAGGATCTTTCACCATCAAAGAGGCATACTACTTAACAGACACGCAGGCCATAGCTGAGGAGAACCTAGATTGGAGGATTATATGGGGAAGCAACTGGTGGCCGAAAGTATCCCTTTTCATATGGCTTGCAACTAAGAACAAGATCTTAACTTGGGACAGAATTCAAAAAAAAGGCTTTAATGGCCTGTCGAGATGTTGTCTCTGTAATACTGAAGTGGAGACCCGGAACCACCTGCTGATTAACTGCTCGTTCGCAAAGAAACTTTGGATAGATACAAGAATAATATTTGGCAAATCTGAGATAGGCCCCAGAGATTTCAACGAAATAATTTTCCAATGGACTAAAGAGAAATTCCAATGTAAAGTTGTTAGCAGAGCATGGAATCTCATCTCAGGGTTCGTGCTATGGATGATATGGAAAGAGAGGAACCGCCGAGTGTTCCAGAACAAACTAAAGGATCCGGAAATAATTTGGGGACGAGCGATCAAATTAATGAGGGAAACAATCCTGGTGGAGAAATGGGACGTGGAGGACTGGAAGGCAAATCAGCCTGAGGAGATGATCTTGAACAATTTAAACCTAAAATTTGAGATGGTCCACCACAAGCAGAACACCAGACATAATGCGCGAACCCAAAATTCTGACAAATTCAGCTATCCCAGAGAAAACTTCATCAAATTAAACTTCGATGGAGCATCGAAAGGGAACCCTGGCGATGCTGGTTTCGGTGGCATTTTCCGTGACAGTCAAAAGCAGGTAAGGTGGATTTATGCGGATTGGGGTGGAGAAATGACGAACAATGAGGCTGAATTTTGGGCGATTCACCAGGGGCTGTGAATTGCTTTAAGAAATGGATATACAAATTTGGAAATTGTTGGTGACTCCGAGATCGCGGTTGAAATGTTGAAGAAGCTTAGCAATGGGAGAGATTGGGAAAAGATTACAAGTAGCTGGAGAACGGCTGGAATCGTCCAGGAGATAGCGGATCTATTAAAAAGGATTGAATAGAAACTAATCAATCACGTCAGGAGGAAAGGGAACCGCGCGGCTGACTTCATGGCGAATTGGGGATGCAAAGGTCGTGGCAGCACTATAGACAGCCAATGGAAAGTGGTGCACGGTAGCAGGGAGTGGGCGGACTTGGCAAAAATCATAAATGAAGATCATGATCAAGCAATGAGCGAGAATGCGGAGATCAATGAGCTGGATGGATGAGCGGGTGTGGAGATCCCGCTTAATGAATACAGGTCAGTTTGGACAGAGGGGCGATATGATGACAGGGTACAGAGTAGTACATTGGCGGCGTGCGTGGAGAAGGTCACAGGATCATCCCCAATGTGAAATAATAAATGCCCGCGATCGGAGAGGAGGGTGGAGCGGCATGTCAGATCCTCCGACAGCAGAAGTTAATCATAGAATGATGGCCAGAGGAGGCATCATCCCGGAAAATAATCGGCGGCAATGTAAAGTCGATTCAGAGGCATACGTCGAGGGCAGAGAGCTGATAAATACCCAAACGGGGAAGGAAAAGCAGCTATTTAGTCTCTCCCCAACTCGGCGAGCAGCGGACAGCACAGCCGTGAGACAGCGAAACAGGAGAGAGCTTACTCGGCATCAGAGTATTCCCTGCGGCAGAATAGGAGTTAGTATGGAAACCCGGCTGAAAACCAGGGTGACAGAGGAGCAGTATAGTGCAATTGACAAGAACAAGGATCGGAAAGGTAAGGCAATTGCGAACGAGGAGCACCCAACTGAGATTTTGGAGATTGCGGACGAGTCTGAGGAGGAGGAGCCCCGAGGCGAGGGTAACAGGAGGTCTAACACACGGGACGGATTAGCAGACGATGAGCACCAGCAGTTGAAGGAATACCACCCTGCTCCGCAGGTGGAAAAAGTAAGGCGATACGGCATGAGAAGAAGAGATAGGGGCCCTGGAAGCAGAATGGATTCGGGCGGTAAGAGGGGTCGGGGACAGAGCAAGAAGACATACGAGGAAGGCGAGAACTCCAGGCAGGAAGCAGGACCAGCCAAAAAAACTAGGAGGACGATGAATCAGAGAATTTATCGGGCAGAGAAGGCCTATCAGCAGAATACAAATCCAGAAGTTAGAATAATTATGCAACATCTGGAGGAAGAGTCTCTCCAAGACCAATCTGATGAAGAAATGGAAGACTGGGAATTCCTGCTGCATGATCCAGGCAACGCCAGGGGCAGAATGTCTATGTTCAAACAATCTCTTCATATTTACTGGGTAATGAAAAGGCTGCTGGAAAAAGCATTAGAGCAAGTTGCTACTGAGATGGTGGAGATTGCGCAGGGTGGCCCTGATATGCATAGGGAATTGAGTTTCATCCGCATTGCTCTGGAGAGGCAAGAGGAGAAACTAGATGAAATACACCAGCTGCTGAAGGGAGCTCACCAGGGTGCAGATGGAGGAGCAAACCAGCAACCTGCAATGGACGATGTTTGACAAAAGATATGTATAGGAAAGCTCATAGTCTTATTAACTATAGTTTTTTGCATGCTTTAGATAGGGAAATATATTTTATGCAGACTAGTAGGATTAGAAGATCTCAAGACTGTCTAGTCTATCTTGCTAGGATTATCAGGCTTTGGGCATTCTATTTTTGGTCGGCCATTAAAAACTATAGATGGCTTAACTACTCGGTTTCCCCATGAGGGCGAGTTGATAATGGTTTTGATACTATGTTATGTTTTATTTTCTATCCAGTAATAGAAAGAGTACCAACTCAGCTTACAAAAAAAAAAAAAAATCAGCATAATCAACATGAAAACCACTAACATTTAAAAAAATGTGTTGATGTTGCATCAACACTTTTCAAAATTAGCATGAAAAATACTAACATCAAATAAAATTTATTCATAGTTGATACATAAGAAAATTTAAAATGTCAAAAATATGTTTAAAAAAAAAGTGTATTCTAGCATCACCACTTTTCAAAATTTGGTGATTTTTTGCTACCTCGAGAAAACAGGTACTAGTTCACTTTCTCGTTTGATCGATAACTATGTTTACTTTAGAAAATTATCGCTCCACTTCACTATAGCTGACTAAGGTATCAACTGAAAATTCTGTAACAAATCCTCCCAGAATCTGATCGATCCAATGATCGGCAGCTCGCGCAATCTTGTTTTCAGAAGCTTCTAATCATTGCAGTAATTCTGGAGTCCACAACATAGGGCTATCGAACTTCCACCTTCCTTGATTGTCTGTCAATTTAGCTAACCACTCATATAGTTCAATGGGGAAAGTGCAAAAGAAGATCTTCTGTATCTCTATATACAGATACCTATTCAACCACTCTTCCTTCGACAAGTGCATTTTCTTTTTTCTTGCACTACGAACTCATGAATCTTGTGATCCAACCACTTTTAAATTTATTTCTTGGTCGGGTTCCAATGATGCCACATCACACCTCTTTCAAGCAGATCCTGGTCCCGGAAACGGAACCATTTGTTGGCTTAGGGGGTCTTGACCCAGGTTTGGAGTTAGCTCCGCCAACCAACAAAACCCTACACTACTTGCCCTTTCGGCAACAACCTGTGTAGCACAGGTTGCAGTCTCACCCGAAGCAGTATGGGGAGATGCAAGAACCAGGTTTCTACATTCAGAGACTAGTGTGATGTCTTTCAGCGCCTTAGATATACCTTCTCTCAGATCGATAAACTCTTAGGGAAAGTTGGTGCAATTCTGTTAAAACAATATTCAAACCTTCATGAAGGTCTATGATCAGCCCTTGCGGACCTTTAACAGTCAATCTGCCTACCTACGTGCATCAGAGAGCAGTGCTAATTTAGTGTTCGCGCAGATTTACTTAAGTCATTAGTAAACATAAGAGAAATTACCAGAGCCTTCGCGAAAATATTTAAACATGCATTGCGTACATTATTAAGACTTATTCAAGAGAATCGCGTAACATTCAACCAATATCTTATAAAACAAATCATTCATCAGCAGTATATAACATTAACCGAGATAAACATAAATACTCAGGAATTCTTCGGAAAACTGTCTTTATTGATCTTCAATTCAAGGTTATAGATTCAAACTGCCCTGCGCACACAGTTGCAGGGGTCCATGCACTCAGTTGCGAACTCTACCTAGGCCTCCGCACACTCAACTGTGTAGCCTTTCTTTCCCCATCTAAGAGCAAGAAGTAGAGCCTTCCTGCACTAGCTCCTATCCTAGGCTCTTCAATCAACCCAATTCTCTATCTTTTCTCCATCCCTTTCTTCTTGTCACTTCACTAAGACTCACTAGTTATAGCCTTTTTCATACATTACCATGGTTCGCAGACTATGGGTTAATCTCAGAACCGACTCAACATTTATCCAAAACAGGGGGCTAAGCCCCTTTGACTCCTATTCACCTACGCGGTCCACATCCACAAATCGTGGAAACTTTACATTATTTACAAAATTGTACCAAAATTTGGTTATCTTAACCTCAAACTAACCCAAGGCACCCCATCTCAACACACAATGTCCCTTCTCAAAGTATTAGCTTCCAGCCTGACATAATGAATTAGATTTTCAAGAATTATGATAGAAGAATGTAAGGAGATTCCTAATAATTGAGCAGTTAGCATGACTACTTAACAACTAGGGAAATTTGGATGTGTGTAGAAGATTTCTATAGCCCAACAAAACATATTCAAGAGAAAATAAAAGGACAAACAATAATCAGTTCAAAGAAGAGATAACTCAGACAGACAGTCCAATATACTAATCTCTTTAAATGATTATTAATTTGTAGGGGATTTCAGAGAGATTGAAACTCAATCTATTCTTACCCAGATCTTTTATAATACTTTGAACATGTGCAGAAAAAAAGTTATGGAAGCACTAGAAAAACAATGTGAAACACAATTTTTGTCATTAACTGGAGCTTGGAAGGCTTCAATTAGGATTTTTGAAATAAAAGTTTTACAAAGCTAAAGGGTTTTGGCATCAAAAGCCAAAACCTGTTTATTACAAATGATGGAATATATAGAATAAACTTCTCCTAAATGGTTACAATATTTCTGAAATAATATCCTAAGCAATATACTAAAAATAAAACAATCCCTAGATACTCTGCCAGAAATTTGGAACTGTTTGAAAGTATTGTGCCTTGATATCTGAAAATCAGTTGAATGACTACTGAAAATCTGCAGAATGATACTCAATTTGTTGGTCTTCTGCTACTAGGTGTCTTCCGAATGTTGATAACTCCATGCCCTTGAAATCTAGAGCTATTAATTATGCCATTTGTATTTCAATTGATAATTCTGTGCCTTAAAATTTGGGGTTTGTGAAGCTGTCGTTGGATATCTACTTGGAATGATTTTCTGTCATTTTTTGACAATGCTTCACCAATCTCATAAAATATTTTGAATGAAATATTTTATAAATGTTTTCAAATATTTCTAAATGAATTTTATATTTTTATATTTTCATGAATTTACTAAATGAACTTCAAAAAAAAAATCTCCTTAGATAATTTTATTGAATAATTCATCCACTTATTTGAAATTATGTCTTGTTTTTCCTTCTCATGTATTCCCAAAACCATGTGTTGTTTTTCCTTCTTTGTAAAAACTCATTTTTACTTATCCTCCATTTACTTTCATAAACCTCAATTCACCTGCACTAGTAAATTCAAATTCACATGTACCTATAAGATTTATTTCCCTTACATTAGTGAATCCATTTCACCATGTAGTTGTAAATTTATTTCACCTTGGTCTCTTTTCCCTCAACCTCCAGTCGTAAAATGTATTACATGAATCTCATTTTTGCTCACTTGTACATTAGTTTTGTAAACATATGATTGCAAAAGTCTCCCTTTTTTCTATTGTAAATCTATTTCCTTGCACGCGAGAATTCCTTTCACCTGTAAAAATCTTATCCAAACGATAAATCATTTTGATTAATCCAAGTGACTATAAATCTTCCGTGAAACATACAAGATTTAAATGGGAAGTGGTTTTCGGAGGGGGTAGGTAGGAAGTGGTTTAGGAAGGGGCTGCGAAGTGAAAAAGTAGATGACAAGTGTAAAAGGTAGTAATTTGGGAAGTGGTTTTCGGAAGGGGTAGGTAGGAAGTGGTTTAGGAAGGGGGGTGCGAAGTGAAAAAGTAGATGACAAGTGTAAAAGGCAGTAATTTAAAAACATCCCTTTTGGGACCCCTTTTGGTTAAATTTCGGAAGAGCTGGGGTGCTAAATATATTTATAACCTTTGGATCTAATGTGCCCATATCTCAAATAATGGGAAAATAGGGCGCTTTAAATGGTTAAGTGTGGGGTGGGCCATAGGCTTTGACCTTTTAACTTGGTTTTGCGATTAGGCTTACCCAAATAATTTTTTATAACATAATTTTTAACTTTAAAAAGATATTTCCATAAAAATATATCATTCAAAAGTACTTAATCAACATATATCTTAGCATTTGGCCAAGAAATAAATTGGCAATTTCTCACAAAAAAATTGTAATTTTTAGTGTACCAAAATATGTTACAATACTACCAAGTGGGAACTATGAGGCTATTAGGAGGATGGACGTAAATGATTCCCGAAAGTCCAGGTATCTACGAGTGCAAAGGAGAGCGCAGATAGCGAAGAGATATCAGGAAAAATCCATGCAAACTATTAAAATTCAACAGGAGGGATTGCACCAAGAAGGAGCGGTGTTGAGAAGTCTGGAGGGAGGAGACAGGATAGAAGGAAGATCAGTGGGAGGGGTGGAGAAGGCCATAACCATTGTGGGTCCAAAAGGTGATAGGGATCCACCCTCGCCAGTAAAGAGGGGGATGCTGGATGGAAAAGGCCACGTAGGCTTGGAGGAAGGCTTAGAGGATGACATGAATTTTGTTATACGGAGACTATTTGCTGAAGATGATGTGTCCAGAAGAATCAATGATCTACCTCCCTGAAACTCGGGTAGTGTCTCACCCAACCTTCCCCTAGTACTCTTGACAATCCTCACAAGTTCCTTTCTAGGTTGATCAAAACTATAGGAGTTTATTGTGTGCATGTTAATTACAAAGCTAGTACTAGTAGTAACAGAAGTAGTAGCAGTAGTACAGGGTTACAACGATCTTTACAACCAGGATCACAAGGATTTGTGATTTTACAACAGACTAAAAAAAATGGCGGGATCATTCACAAGGTATCTCGAGTTCTCTGGCAGGGGGAACAAAGACATAGAACAACATTGGTATCTATGTGAGACCATCTGGAGATCCCGCCAGACGCTTGATCATGTGAAGCTAATTGAATTTTAGACCACTCTCAGGGAAAGGGCCTTGAGGTGATTCATAAAATGGTCAGAGTTACACCAAAACCCAACTGTGGACGATGTTAAAAGAGAATTTTTACAAGAATTTAAACTTCCCCAAACAGATCAGCAAGGGTTGTCAGAATTGTGGGGGATAAAGCAACGGGAGGGAGAGATTGTCTGGGAGTTGATGCAAGTATTTAAGGATGCAATCGGTAAACTCAGTTACCCAGTATACCCGAATCACCAAATAGATTGGTTTATCAAAGCATTGTTACCTCTCACCCCTACACCATTGATGCAACAAAATATTGACACACTATAAGATTCTCTCGAGCAAGCAACTTATAGAATCTATGGCAGGATACCCGCATGAATACCATGGCGGAGAAACATCGCATTATCCATCTATCTTGGGTCTTCAACATCAAATTGCAAGTCTAATAGATAAGTTGAAGGATCTACAACTAGCCCGCCCGGCAAGGCCAACCATGTAGTGCACAAATTGCTTAGTGGAAGGTCATGTTGCAGCAAAATGCCCGAGGTTGCGAGGTGCAAGTACCACATATACTCCGGGAGGACCACCTGGGCCTACACCTGCAATAGGAGTCACATAGGTAGGATCACAAGGATTGTATCTTGGGTGCAACCAGCCGGACTATCGTGAAGTATGCGTGGGGTATGGAAACTCTCCTCGTATGTGCCTGATATTACAAAAATAATTCAATGTTCCAAATAAAAATTATTATGAGTTATATTCTTCCACAACTCGCCACATTGACCAATGTAGAGCACTGGATGCTCTAGACGATAAGTTAGACCGCTCAACCTTCTAAGTCAATGAAACTGCTCGAGAAGGGCGAGGAGAAGGAGGAACAAGGGGTGGAAGGGTAAGAGGCAGAGGCCGAGTTCATTGTTACAACTGTGATTAAGAAGGGCATGTTGCACGGGATTTTCTGCTACCAAGAAAGCCATGGTTCTCTCAATGCAGGGTCAATGCACATGCAACAAAGGATTTTCCGAAGCTAATTGCAAGATGGGAGGAGAAGAACCGATAGAGGGGAGTGAACTTGATTAACATAGAGCCAAGGGTATCAGAGGCAACCCTCCTCTCGAATATTAATGTAGTCACTCGCAGAGGCAAAAAAATGGGGTTGATCGAGGAACCACATACCATCCCACAATCATTAGACTGGCCTCCCCAAAGCACTCATATGACCCTAAGCAGCAGAAGCAATATTACATGGAGGAAACAAAAAATTTTGACAATCTAGCTAAAGGCACAGGACCACAGAAGGGGCAGCTAGAGTCTCATAAAGCTAAGAGCCCGGACCTTTCACATTCCACAAAAGTCCGACCTATCGAAGAATGGTTTAGATTGTTTCTGCATATCATGAATGATGACTAGATCTTGTGGTGGTTGAGGAAAAGTTTGAAATCAGCCATCCCAGAGGAGGAGGTTGAGGGAGGATTTATTTCCACTAACTTAACCAAAAGACACATTAGAAGAGTATGGAGAAACAAGAAGAGAATATGTATAGAGTTCAAAATTGATGCTTAGATTGCAAGATTTCAGATCAAAGACACTATGCTAGATCTTGGCTCCAATGTCAACATTCTACCAAGGAAAACGTGGGAGGCACTGGGGAAACCTCAGTTGACATTCTCACCAATCTAGTTGAGGATAATGAACCAGTATTGTATCCTTCCAATTGTGAGACTGAAGGATGTAGAAGTAGATGTAGCAAGGGTAAAGAGCCATGCAGATTCGAAGTAATAAATATTATGGGAGACAAGAATCCTTATCCAGCACTACTCAGAATAGACTAGGCGTTTGAAAATTATGCTATAATTGATTTAAAGAAGGAACAAAGGACTTTTGAAGTAGAAGGGGTAAGGGTGATTCAACCTCCAGACCCGTATTTGATCCGGATTTAAACAGGAACGTAAAAAATTACATATATAACCATAAATACAGAGATGCTGCAGAAATAACACTTCATTTCATTAATATCAAATGTTGAAATATGCTTACAAACAGAATGGAAATAAGACTAGTTCGGGCGATGGTAGCTTATCTATGAGAAGAGATGTGGCGGTTACATGCCTCTGAATTGAGTTGCAATGAGGCTCAAGGGCCTTTTTATTATTGAACAATAAGAGAAAACCCTAAACAACCAAAACCCTAACACAAGAAGATGTAACACCAAGAGTTTATGGGGTTAATTGAGCAACCAACTTCCCAAGGTCGTAACTTGGTCACATTATCTCCGTTTGACACATATGATAACTTGTTGGAAAGATCTCTCCGAGGACTACAACTACTGATGCGATTTCTATAGGAATCACCAAATGTTGCCTAAAAAACGTCATTTAGGGCCTCAAAACGGCTCCGGAAGTTCAGGACCTGAAAAATTGCCAAAAATAGTAAATTGTGCTACAATTAAGGAAAAAAAAACAATGGTGAGGGTCCAAGTGGAATAGGAAGATGGCCACCAATATCCACCTAGATCGGTCCTCCCCCATTAGGAAGCAATGGTCTTCATTGCGTTGAGTTCCTCCATGAGATGAAGAAACTTCTACTGAGCTTGGTCCCTGGTGAGTCATTTGCTTTGGTGCAAGAGTTGGTCAACTTAGAAAACTCGATATAGTTGTATCTTCTGCTGGCAAGTGTTCTTGATCCATGTTTCCATGATCCGATTAGTTATAACTTGTTCCATGCAATCTGGATTTAACTCTTTTGGTGTGAGTTGTTTTGCAATGTTAGATGTTTCCAGTAATAGTGGAAAGTATGGTCGAAGGTGATCCATATTGAACATTGGGTGAAGGCCAAGGAATGGGGGAATGTTGAGCTCAAAAGAATTATCTCCCACAACCTTGGTGATGGTGTATGGCCCATATTGAAGCGGGCGAATCTTTTTGTGGGGCCCAGTGAGGCACTCCTTCTACAAATGTAGCCAAACTTGTTCACCCACCTAGAACTTGTGTGACACACAATTTTGACAATGTCGCTGCTTGTACTTAGCATTGGCTTTGTCCAATATGTCATGGACTTGTTGGAGGATGTTTTGAATGTTCTCAATGAAGTTATTTTCCTTGTTATCTTTGGACTAGACATGAGCTGAATCTACCTGAGTCGCTGCAAATGGTATGGCCACATCAACGGGACATAGTGGTTGGAATCCCAAGCCCACCTGAAAATGGTTGTGGCCAATCGAGCTGTGGAGAGCCCGGTTATAGCAATGTTGAACATAAGGGAGGCTCTCATCCCATGTGCGTGGATTCTTTGATTTGTACATGCACATAATGTGTACAATCATCCTGCTGATGACCTTTGTCTGGCCATCAGTTTGGGGATGGAAAGTTGTAGACTTCGTGGGCTTGGTGTCCAGCATCGACCAGAGGATGGACCAAATTGTACTGAGGAACCTACTATCCCAATCTGAGATGATAGACTATGGTATCCTAAAGTGTACCCACACTCGTTTAAAGAAGAGTTTAGTAGTGGCTTTTGTTGTGATATTCTTCTTGCAAGCCACCATAATGGTCATCTTCGAGAATTTGTCGACAACTACAAAAACATAGTCGTTGCCATACTTAGTAGAAGGAAGGCCCAACATGTAATCCATAAAGATGGATTCCCAAGGTCGACTAGGGGTAGGCGATGGAGTATAGAGGCCTTGCCTCTTGATGGTTGGTTTGGCAATGGCATAGACAGTGCAAGATCTGATGTGCTTCCCAACATCTTGTCGAAGATTCGGCCAATAGAAATACTTTTGCAGGACTGTCATTGTTTTCTTGACCCCGAAATGCCTAGCAGCCCAACTGTAGTGTGCTTCCCAAAGCATCCTGGAGGTGAAAATCTGGAACTTGCTGAACCTCCAAGAGCATATGGTATGTGTGGCCGAATTTTGGGTCACTTTTATGGAGATGTGGCCAATCAGAAGTCTCGTTCCCACAAGAGTTGAGCACGGTGGTTAACGCCATGATCGTTGGTCAGCTGAGGCAGTCTGCAACATTATTGATGTTGCCCTTCTTGTACTTGATATTCAAATGGAACTGTTGCAGGTATCTGGACCACTTCTGATGGCGATCATTCTACAAATTCCCTTGCATCTGTATGAACTGCAGGCATCAGTGGTCTGTGTGGATGATCGTTTTCTTCCCCAAAATGTAATGCTTCCAATGTCGAAAAACCTGCAAAATGGAATACATATCTTTGTCATAAGCGGGATACTTTTGGACTGTGTTTGAAAGTGCCTCACTGTGATATGCCATTAGATGCCCAAGGACTTCCTTAATAGCATAATCAGAGGCATCTGTCTCGATCTCAAATGGTTGTTGCAAGTCTAGTAATGTGAGCACTGGTGCAGAGCAAAGGCGATGTTTCAACTCTATGAATTCCTTTTGTTGAGATTCAGACCAAAATAATTTTTCTTTTGCTCCTCCCTTTGTGACTTGACTCAAGGGCCAAGTGATATGAGAGAACCCCAACACGCAAGACCCAGAAAGTTGCGGAGCTCTGTTAGAGTGGTTGGGGATGGCCAATCCCGAATGACTTGGATCTTGGCTGGATCCACATGCACCCTCCCCCCTCCCCCCATTCATCAATAATGTATCCTAGATATTGAACCTGGGTCATGCCAAAAGTGAATTTCTCCAAATTGGCACACATCTTGTGTTTCTGCAGTGTTTGGAGACCCTGTCGGATGTGGTGGAGGTTCTCTTCCTAATCCTAGCTGAAGATCAGGATGTCATCCAAGTATACCACTAAAAATGATTTGGTGAATGGCCACAATATGTCATCCATCAACCTCATGAAGGTTGCAGGAGTATTCGTCAACCCGAAAGGCATAACCAACCATTCGAAAATGCCCTCCTTGTCTTTGAAGGCAGTCTTCCACATATCGAAGGGTTTGATTGGTACCTGGTGATATCCAGACTTAAGGTCGATCTTGTTGAAATATTTCCCCCCCTTGAGTTGGTCCAGAAGGTCATCAATCCATGGGATTGGGTACCTATTCCATACAATGATCTTTTCCAGCACCCGATAGTCAATAAAGAGTCTCCAAGTCCCTTCCTTCTTCTGTACCAACAAAATCGGGCTCCCATAGGGCGATGAACTCAGCTGGATGTGACCTTTCTACAGTAGCTCTTGAATCTGCCTCTTGATTTCATCATTCTCTATAATGGAGCACCGATAAATTGGACCATTGGGAAATGACGTACCTGGGGTCATATCGATGGAGTGCTTGACCTGACAGTGCAGAGGCATCCCTGTGAGGGAGGTGAAGATTTCCTCGTACTCCTCTACGATATTGTCCATCTGTCGTTGTCGTGCAGAGGGGCCTTGTTTGGAGGTCATGGCCACCATCTTCTTCTTTCCCTGAGGGCATATCATCAAGAAAACAAATTTCCCGGTTTTGGAAATGAGCTTACTCCATTGTTTTGCAGTAACTAGAGAGATGGTGGTAGGTGGTGCTACCTCCAGTATCATGTACAACTTATTTCCCAAGGTAACAATAACAATGCAAGGCCTTGAATCATACACAGCATGTCACTTCCACAAGTATGGTTGGCCTAATAATACATCACAAACATTAAGGGGAGCAACGTCACATAATACCTCATCCATGAAGGGCTTGTTGTTGTATGGATGGCAAAACTGTTGGTTTACATGAAGATCTTGTCCTTGGTGAAGCCACCCGATGGTGTACAGTTGTGGTCGGTAAGCCTAGGAAATTCACGACCTCTGCTGCAATAAGGTTCTTTTGGCTCCCGATGTTGACAATGAATTGTAGCGGGGAACCCTTTACCCACATCTAGGAGTGGAAGAGATTCTCCCCCTCCTCTGGATCTTTGGCTTCCTCCTTTTGGATCTTTGTGGTGGAAACAGTAGCATTCGGCTCCGAATCGATAATATGCTTCCCTTTTTCATTCCCCTTGTCAGGTTCTAACTTAGAGTCAGAACATGCATCTGATTCTGAAGCCTTCAGCTCAGCCACTACTGACTGCTTGGCCCGACAGTCACTTGTGTTGTGAGTGGAGCTCTTATGGAACTCACACCACTTTCTCGTGTCCTTCTTCGGCTTCGCAATGTTGTCCTTTTCTTGTGGCTTTGGCAAGTTGTCCTAGGTCGTCCCGCCTTGGCTTTGTCCTTTGTTCTGCGATTTGGGGGCACCTTTCCCTTGCTTCAGATTCGCATATCCAAAGTCTTGCTTCTTTTGTTTAAAATTCTGCTCGATATTGACGGTGTATCAGTACATCGTGCCAAGTGAGGAGATGTCCATGAACTCCATCTCATTCCGGATGTATCTGCGTAAGAAATTGTGGTACTTGAGTACCAAATGTTTCTCAGAATCCTTGATACCCAATTTCGTGTGAAGGGTATGAAAAACATTGGTAAACTCTAACACCTCTTAGTCCCTTCCCTACCGCAGCGTGGTCCAATTTATGTATTTGTCCTCATAGCTCCCGACAGGGTAGTACTACTCCTTGATGGCGTCTCGGAATGAATTCCAAGTGGGAGCGGATGAAAACATTGAGGTTGTACTTTCATCCTTCTGCTCACAATAGGTTTCCCACCAGTCCTTGGCATGGGAGGCGACTTTGAGAAGAGAAAAAGTAATATTTTCTTGACTGGAAAAATCATGAATAGAAAAATATCCTTCTATCATATTTAACCATTTATCTACGGCATCTACATATATTTGACCCTCAAATATGGGAATTTCAAAGTTTACTTGTACCTTAAAAGGTGTGGAGCCTCCAGAGTGGCTGTTGGATGTGGATGCGCCGCTGGTGGGCAACCGTTGAAGGATCTACGAAAATTTATCCATCATCATGTTCCTTTGTTTCTCGAGAGCCTCCTTGAGCAATATTTTGGTAGGATCTTCTGCTCCCTCATCTTTCTTTTCTTCCCCATGGGCGGTCATGGGGGTTTGCAAGATTGATCTTGCAAAGGTTTATTACACAACATTTTGTCACTGTCCTTGTAATCCCCGTATACAATCCTGGAGAACCTCTACAATGTACCTGACATGCTTTCCCATATGAATAAACTCCCAGTATGTCCCTCTTCATGAGCAGAATAATTCCCCTTTACATCATTTCCCAAGAATATTCCTTTTATCCCAGTTTACAAGACCGAAGCTACTGACCAATTTTCTCCTTGCACCGATTTACAAAGGTTAACACTAGCCCTCGCGTTGACCAAAGAGACTAAGCCCTTTTCCAGTCGCATTGATCCTCTTTTGGAAGGTTTTTTAAATAAGGAGTCGAAGCTTCCATGTCTAGAAGCTTCGTAACAGAAGTCTGGTAGATGGTTGGGTCGGATAGAGTCGAGGAAGTCAGTTTGGGCTCCTTTCCCCTATTAGTATGGAACAAGCTCAGGAGATAAGACCTTCTCCCATGATGAAAGGAACCATCTCCCATCCATCCAAGCTATATCAACCTCTCTTTTTCCCAAGAAAAATCTAGTTGGAGTTTTGGAGCAAGTTTGAATAATCGGAAAGTCATCTATAGCTTGTAGCTTTTTAGTGTATGTTTGAGGGAGAATAGTGTGATTTTGGTTTGGTTTGAGACTAGAGGGAAAGAGGCCTTACAACTTCTATTGTTGGAGCTATCCATGAAGTCCTAGCACAAGTGTGGGAACCTGGATATGTTGGAGGAGACCATCAACGTCAAGGCACCAGTTGTAATCTCTTTATGATTTATAAAAATGCAACTATTGATTGATTTCCTACATGAAGTGACATTTTACATCTTTATGGCTTAATGTTCCTTGACCTATTAATTAGGCTGAATACAATATTGTATGCTATCATGTTTGTTGTTTTTGTTGTTTTCTTTTTTCAGTTATTCGAAGGAAGGAAATGGAAGATAGCTAGAGTGAGGAAGTAGGATCATCACCAAGCGGAATAGCGTTCTAAGAGGTAGGTCGTCTTAATTGATTCTAGCTTAAGGATATTTTCCATAGATTATATGTTTGTGGCTAGAACCATTCTCTCGGGCTAGAGGAATTGTTTGTGTCCGCACTGAGAATTTACATGCACCACAAATTGGCGACTCCGCTAGGGAGCCAATCCTTATGTTTGATTGATTGTCCTTTTATGGTTTTGTGTGAACTTTTCTTGTATCATGATTTCCCTTTAGTGTTCTATGCTTTTCTTGGTTTACTGCTCTGAGCCTGAAATTTGTAGTGGCAAATCTGGTCTTAGCCTTCGGAATTTTTTTTTTTCCTTGAATCCTCGGCCAGCGCATTTATTTTTCTGACAGTCGCGTCGATCAGCGCGAGTTTCTCAAAAACAATCGTGTCGACCCCCTTTTGGCGCGTGTTGTCAGTTAGGCAGTCACATTGACTCTTGTAGGTGAAGATAGGGGTTTCCCCTAGCTCATAACCAGTGTGTCTTGCCCTTCTGATTTCTGTCTCTTAGCTTGTTTTGACTGTGTTCTCCCTGGCTGGAAAGCTCTTTTAGCTTGGTTTATATGCTTGTTTGGTTTGCATTTTCTTCACTTGGTTTCTTGAGTTCTTGGATGGTTTGTAACCCTAGGGCATCTAGGTCGTCATCCATTCACCTGTTTGTGTGCTCAGCAAGTCAAGTCGATAGTCAAGTTGCTCCTTTCATTTCGTTTGTTAGTCCTTTTGTTGCTTTGATTTCCATTTAACAAGTTTGAAAAGTTTCGTTTGTTGATTGAGCGTCTATTTTCAGGCATAGATCACATTGCCCATCTTGTTTTTGGTTGAGTCTTTGCATCATTAGTTTGGAAGGAATTCTCTTTTGTGCTTTGCATTTTCTCGAGGTTGATTGTATTGGAAATGTTTCATTGAAGTGTTTGTGAAAGATTCGTTTTCTCATTTCATTGAAAAATACATAATTCTAGTTTGTTGAATCAATATGTTACATTAGTTAGCATCATTGAAGACTAGAGTTGCATCGTCATTTGCATTGGAAAAGAAATGAATTCTCTTTACTGTTAAAAGGACTAGTTGAAGTGCATTTGATAGGAAGATTCAGTGCATTTTGGAGATTTATTAGAGAAAGATTTCATTCTTTGATTGTTGCATTGATTTTGTGTTCCCTATCTCTCAATTAGTGTTAACTTTCATCGAAGACAAAGATCTCTTTTCTCATATAGCTGCATGTAGGAGTTTTTAAAGTTGACAGCAGTAGGGCCTTGTAATTGAAACCTAATTCAAGAACAACCATTAAAATCTATTGAATTAACCTAAGGAAGCATTGAACCTTAACGCTTATATTTATAGGTCTAGGCTAGAGACATGCTCCGACGTCTTTAAACCTAGTAGTTGTCATTCGTTTCGGCATTAGACAACGTTATTACGGACTTGTGCTACCCATATTGTCACGTATATAAAGGGAGACCCCACTAGGTTTGCAAGCATTTATCTGTAGGAAGCTCATTCTGCCACCTTGTAAACGTGATACACCGAACACAGCATTCGGGGAGATTGCCTGCTCATACTTTTCAGTTCGCCGGGAGGTATTCTGCAGTTCACGGTTACCTAGTAATCCCTTTTGCCTAGATTATCTTGAGTAGTCTTTTTGGTCTTTTTGACTCTTTAAATTGAAAATATCACTGATCACTTGTCCTTTCAAGCTCGTTCAAACCGAAAGAGACTAGAGTCACCTTTTTCCCTTTTTTGACTCTTAAAACATGAAAATGCAAAGTTTTGTTTCAGTGTTTTAAAATTAACTACCCACGACATATTCCAGGTTAAATTTATCTTCCTTAGTGATTCTTTAGGGTTGATTCCAATGGAAACATTCCCAAAGTCTACCAGTCAAGGATTCCCCTTGGATGGGAGTCCTGGTCTTTTTCCTTATTTTGGAAATGTTGGTGCTCCTTATATGGCAATGTTGTCCCTCCCTAGGTTAACCATTGGTTTACCTGTCTAGTTATTTTTGACCTCGGTGGTCCCAAGTGTCCTGAATCCTGCCCAACCATCTCCTTCATTTGAATCAAATCACGTTGATTCTAAGGTTGACCTCTCACCTTCTTCCCCTGTTTCTTCACCTTCCTCTTCTACTTCGCCTGGTGAAAGTTTGAAATCCAGTAACCAAGAGGCTAAGGAGAAGAAGAAGACATATAAGCAAGAGGCCAATCATGCAATTGTTTCTTCAAATGAACCTCCCATAGACAAACCTTCTAATCCTCCACGAAAGGTCAGATTCCCTTGCAAGTTGTGTAAGGGTGACCATCTCCTTCGAGAATGTCTTGGAATTCCTAGAGTCTTAGAGGTATGGTCTCAAAATCTGGATCGACCATCCCCATCAACCTCTGGAGATCATGTCGATGTTGCACCCTCGGTTAGTGATGGTAAGAAGAAAGGGAAGATTAGATTCCCCTGTAGGTTATGTGAAGGAGAGCATCTTCTTCACCTTTGTCCTCTTATGGATAAAGCTTCCAAAGTTTTGGAAAACCTTGCAGCTCCTCAACCCCAACTTCTTGTTGGTTATCAAAGGCTTTCTTCTAACCCTCTCCTAGTTGGTAAAGAGATTGACTTGGATTCATCTCTTGCCCATCCTTCTCTTCCTAAGCATCACTCTCTTGTGTCTGTTCCCGACCGACCAATGGTGAAAAAGAGTGTTGACTTGGCTCCGCCTTCAGTTGTTCACTCTGTTCCCAAAGAGAGTAGTGATCATACAACTCATGTTCTTCTTGTCTCCTCATATTCTCGTGAATCGAAGAGTGACCCTCCCGTCCCAGTTGTTCAAGAGAGTCCTTCTCCTTCTTCTACAGGGCATGAGGGTGATCATATGATACCCCCACCAAGTAGTTTTGTCGTTTCTTTTGATTGGAGTCAATTGACTTCTTTCTGCCTCCCATCTTATGTGCCTTTCTAGATCACAGTACAAGCCTATAATATGGTAGTACATGGCACTATATTAGATGAAGGCGCATATGTTAGCATCAAGCCTTTAGCCACTTGGCAAGCTTTGGGTTCCCCATAGCTTGTGCCTATCACTTAGAATTTGTTGGCTTTCAACAGAGGAACCAGTCAACCCTTAGGGGTCCTTCCGAAGTTCCCTATTACTTTGGGAGGAAAGACCGTCTATATAGACGTGATGGTAGTCCAAGGTCCATTAGATTTCAATCTTCTCCTTGGATGTGACTATGTTTATGTCATGGGAGCTCTTGTTTCTTCACTTTTCCATGTGGTTTGTTTTCCGCACGAAGGGAGAATTGTGACTATTGATCAACTGTCGTTCATTGGTCACCAGGCGCCTCCTTTGCAACCATCGTCCCCTATCGGATCTTGTTTGCAAGCAGTACCTTCCCTGCCACAGGCCAATTATGTGGCTACCTGTTTCGTCTCCGCATCTTCTGATGATCACACAGATGGTATTGTACATTATGTATTAGGGGCATTGCAACCTGATCTATCTTTGGTAACAAATGACATGTATTCCTCCCGGAGCGTGGTTCTTCTGTCTAGTGAAGACCTCTTGGGAGTCATGTTCTTATATGGTTCCTGAACAGATGTGTGAACATAGTTCCTTGTCTTGTGTCAAGATCATTAAAAAATGAAATAAGGGTCATGAGGATAGTTCCTGGTCTTGTGTCAACCTTGTTAAAAATGAAACAAAGGGTGTGAGCATAGTTCTCTGTCTTATATCAAGCTCGTTAAAAAATGAAACAAGGGTCTCGAGGATAGTTCTTTGACTGTGTCAACCTCATTAAAAAATGAAGCAACTCCCCTTTCCAAATCGAGTCTTTGGTTAAGATCTCGTAAAATCCCAGTCGAGTCTTTCCAAGATCTTGAAAGTGAACCTTCATTCCATCCACCTAGTTGACTGAAATGAAGTTTGGGGGGCATGTACCTCGATTGAGTCATTATGTTGGGGGCATGCAAACTTATAGCAAGCATATTTTTTCATTTCAAGCTTGTGTAAACTTGAAACCAAATCCAAGCTGAGTTCTCCATGGTTCAAGCTTATGTAAAAATGAACCCATTGTAGGAATTTACAGGGTAAGTTCCTCAGAAAGAACACCAAAAGGACACCGCTCACAACCAGATCACAGATCAATACACCAGTATTTTTGACGTGGTTAAAACCCTCAAAGAGGGAAACAGTCCATGGCCTGTGCCAACGTGGCTACTACAGGCAATTTATTAATCAAAGAATGAAAATTTACATAAGCTTCTCTCATGCACGGATTTCCCGAACAATGACCCTCCATGCGCTTTAAATAGAACTCATGGACCAATCGGGTGTCAAGCCACGGATCAAGTGTCGGTAATACCGAGGAGAGAGTGAACCGTCGGATCACTACATATCGTGACCGTCGGATTGTAAAATACAAAATGTACAACGGTAAAGAAACACACTTTACCTAACTCTATACCTAACTCTATACTAGACCAAGTTGAACTTAACTATTTCCTATGTGTCGGAATATCCTAACATCCCCCCTTAAGAACAACTTGGGATAGGATTGAAGGATTTACAAATATGACACAATAGGAGAAGGAAGGAGGCACTAGAGCCTATCCCCCCTTAGTGACAACTTCCTGAACTCCAAGCATATATCGAAGTTTAGTGAACTTCGCCTCTGTGAGAGCCTTTGTGAAGATGTCTGCAACCTGATCATCTGTTGAACAATATTGCACTTCAAGAACATGGTCATGAATGAGCTTTCTAATGAAGTGCATGTGTAGTTCAATGTGTTTGCTGCGCTGATGCTGGACTGGATCTTTGCATAGTTGAATGGCACTTTGATTATCACACCAACGTGTGGTTGTATGTTGCTGCTCAAAGCCAAACTCTGATAGGATCTGACGAAGCCACAAGGCTTCCTTACTAGCTTCCACGACACCACGATACTCTGCTTCTGCTGACGAAAGAGAAATGGCAGCCTGTTTCTTACAAGCCCATGTAATAGGTCCTGAACCAAGAGTGAAGACATAACCGACAGTAGACTTCCGATCATCAGGGTCACCAGCCCAATCAGAATCAGTGAAACCAACTAATAGAGGAGCTGCTTTGGCACTGTAATGAATCCCAAACTGTACTGTACCTCGAACATAACGAAGTATTCTTTTAGCTGCTTTCCAATGACTTTCACGGGGGTTTTGCATAAAACGAGCAACAAGGCCAACAGCAAAGGAAAGGTCAGACGAGTATGGGTTAAATACAAGAGTTTTCCTACAAGTTGACGGTATAAGGTAGCATCAACTTCAGGAGAAGTACAAGAGACTGAAAGTTTGACTCCAGACTGAAAGGGAGAAGGGGCTGGCTTACAGTCTTCCATGTGAAAATGACGAAGAATATCACAAGCATACTTGGACTGGGAAAGGGAAATACCCTCCTTGGATTGCAAGACTTGAAGACCGAGAAAATAGTGTAAGTGTCCTAAGTCTGTCATTTCAAATTTCTTTTTAAGGCTGGACTTCACATGGTTTATAAGGTTGGGATCACTACCAGTAAGAATAAGATCATCAACATAAAGAACAAGGATGATAAGAGAGTTGCCCACTTTCTTGGTGTAGACAGTATTGTCAGAATAACACCTAGAAAAGCCAGATTCTAAAAGAAAGCTATCCATTTTGGCATACCAAGCTCGAGGAGCTTGCTTGAGACCATAAAGAGATTTCTTAAGTCGACATACCAGGCTGGAGTCTGTTTGGATGAAGCCAATGGGTTGTTCCATATAGATTTCTTCATGCAAGTCCCCATGCAAGAAGGCAGATTTAACATCCATCTGATGGACTTCCCATTTTAAAGAGGCAGCAAGGGAAAGAACAAGGCGGATAGAGTTCATTTTGGCAACAGGGGAGAAGGTTTCAGTGTAGTCAATGCCTTCAACCTGTGAAAAGCCCTTAGCAACAAGACGAGCTTTATGTTTATCAACTTCCCCATCTGGTCCATACTTGGTTCTGTAAACCCATTTACATCTAACAAGTTTGCGTCCCTTTGGTAGAGGAACAAGATCCCATGTATCATTTGCCAACAATGAATGATATTCTTCATTCATAGCTGCTTCCCAATGTGGATGGCCTGAAGCTTCTGCAAAAGTGTCAGGATCATGATTTACTGGAGCTTGAGCCAGTAAAGAAGAGGCTCTTTCAAACTGAGAACGTGTACGTCGCTGATCTGTAGGATCACCGGCAAGATCACCTGCTGCATCCCGAGTAGCACGGACCCATCTTGGAAGTTGAGGATCCTGAGAAGGTGGGGGAGGATTATCATCCTCACTTTCATCATCTGAAGAAGAAATGTTTTCAAAAGTAGAAGAGATAGGAAGAGGTGGCACATCCGCCGGACTAGGCTCGCAGGCCGATTTATTTTCATCAAATTTTACATCTCTTCTAATGATAACATTTTTGGACTTAAATGGAATAAGTCTATAACCTTTTACATCTTCAGAATATCCAACAAAAGTACATTTCTCACTCTTAGGTTCTAAAGCTTTATGCTTTTCATCTGGAATATGGGCCCATGCTTCACTTCCAAAAACACGAAAGTGACTTACATCTGGTTTAATGGAACTCCAAGCTTCTTCTGGAGTGATATTCTTTAGAACCTTAGTAGGAGTGCGATTGATTATATAATTTGCACAATTAATTGCTTCGGCCCAAAAACTAAGACTGAGTCCTTTAGATTGCAGCATACAATTAGCCATTTCCTTTAAGGTGCGATTTTTCCTTTCAGCTACACCATTTTGTTGTGGAGTGTATGGAACAGTATGTTGCATTTGAATTCCATTTTCGGTGCAAAAGTTGATGAATGTGTTTTTAACATATTCTCCACCATTATCAGTTCTTAGCTTAAGAATTTGATGTCCAGATTGTTTTTCAACAAAGGCTTTGAAGGCCAAAAATGTGTTAAATACTTCGCTCTTGAGTTTTAAGAAGTATACCCAAGTGCGTCTGGAGAAATCATCAATGAAAGTTAAGAAATACTTGCAGCCAGAGAATGAAGCAACAGGAAGTGGACCACATAAATCACTGTGCACAAGCTGTAAAGGGGCTGAGGCGTGCCAAGAGGCACGTTTTTCAAAACTGTCCCGATGATGTTTTCCGAGTACACATCCGGAACAAACACCATCTCTGCAAGATACCATAGGAAGACCTGTCACCATATTTTCTTTACATAGATGCTGAAGGGAGCGATAGTTTAAGTGACCAAATCGCTCATGCCAAAGTTTGCTCACTTCATCATTATGAGCAACAAATACTGAGGGAAGATTTGATGACCCAAAGTTGTGAAACTTATACAACCTTGTGGAATCATCAGCAATACCAGTAGCTAGAATCTGTTTAGGATCTCTTAGATCCTTGATTACAACATCATGAGGTGAAAATTCAACAATTTTACCTTCACCTGAATGAGTTATCTGATATACAGATAGAAGGTTGCAGGATAAGGTTGGAACACATAATACATCATTAAACTGACCATTGTCTAGATGAACAGTTCCAGTCCCTACAACATTAAGAGATCTATCATCACCAACATATATATTTTTGGTGTTACAATCATTTAAAGAAGAAAACATGGCTTGGTTTTTGGCCATGTGATAAGAGGCTCCAGAATCAATGAGCCACTCATGAGAATGAGAAGAAGAAGATACATTTAATGCATAACCAGACTGAGATGATTGACAATGACATGCAGAAAGTGCCATTCCTGAAGTTGAAGTTGAAGTATGCTCCACATGGATGTTATGTTTCTTCATTGCGGCTTCCAAGGCTTCCATCTTCTTAAAGCATTTAGATTCTAAGTGGCCATCTCGATTACAAAAGTTACAATGTCTATCAGTCTTCTTCCATTTGTTTTTATTGGTCTTATCATTTTGCTGAAATGATCTTTCAATTTGAGGCTGAGTTTGCTTAGGACCCTTGTTTGGTTTAGGACCATTCTTTTTAGGATATGACTTCTTAGGATTCTTTGAATTTGGTTGCTGCTGGGCGGCTAACGCTTTCTTGGAAGAGTTTCCAAGATTAAGAAGACCAAGGTGTAAGAGTTTTTCTTGTTCTCTTATTAAAGAATCACAAAAAGAGTCAAAGGAAGGGGCCTTGTAGTCTTTTCCTTGACAAATGAAAGCTTCCCTTGTAGAATGGAAAGTGGAAACAAATACAGAGTAGGCTGGTCCCAACTTAGTAAGGATGGAATAAATAAGGTTACTATCTTCTTTCTTAACCTTAACACCTTCCAAGAGATATCTAAGGGTCTTGAATTTGGACAAGAAATCTTCAATGCAAGAAAAATTATTAGGATCCAATGTAAGCAACTCATTTTCAAGTTGATGGGCTCTAATTTCATTTTTAATCCCAAAAACTTTAGTGATTTGTTCCAATGCTTCATGAGGAGTATCAAGTTCTGCAATATGGAATCTAAGATCAGGAGAAATAGACATCCCTATCAAACCACGTGCTTGATCTTGTCTATTTTCCCATTTTGCAGCCTTGTCTTCATCTTTTGTTTTCTTCTCTTGGCCTGTGGCTATTCTGTAGAGACCTTTACTTCTAAGTAAATCTTCCATGTAGGATATCCATTGGAAGTAGTTAGTGCTGTCAAGAATGACTTGGCATGGACTTTCCATTTTAAAAAAACTGAAGCTGAAGATGCTGAAAGTAAGTGTTCCAATGGATAGATCTCAAAAAATTAGGCGGTTTTAAAAAAAACGGCTCTGAAAAAGGCTTCCGGATGAAGAAGTTATGGCTTTTTGAAAAAATATTGTTGAAGTTGTCGGCAAAGTGCGCGAATGTGCGGAAATGAAAAAATCCGCCCCCACAAAATGGAGACTTGAACCCAAGACCTCTACTCTCTTAAAATAGCTTTGAACCAATTGATCTATACAAAAAATTTGAGAGAGAGAGGGGGGGGGCCTTGGTTTGCGTGCTTGCCTTGAGAAAGCTCTTTTTCCCTACAAAACACAAAACACAAAACCCAACACGGATATGCAAAGAAAACGAACCTTATGGCTCGAAGTTAGCTTTAGCCAAAAAACTAGATATTTTAAAAAATGAACCTTGCGGCTCAAAGTTAGCTTTAGCCGAAAAACTAAATATTTTTCTCAATGTTTCTGATTTTCCGAGATCACACTAAGGTGCAGGGAAAAGAGCATACGCATGAGAAAAATCCTTCCTTTCTGTTTCTGATTTGCCCAGATCGCACAGAGTCGCAGGGCAAAGAGCATACGCAGAAATGAAAGGTATAGATCCGGTTAAAAAAAAGCTAAATAAACCGAAACCGAAATAAGCAGAGAGAAAATAACAGTAAACTGCAAATAAACACTGTATACCTCCAGATCTTAAAAATGACGCAGCTAGGGCTACCGGAAACCTTTTCGCGTGAAACGAAAGGGGTTCCTCACTGGAAAAGATGCTCCGAACACAACAGAGCAGTCCTCTTGGCCCGAAAGTAGTCAGAAACAGCAGATCTAGGAAACGGCAGTCAGATGCAGTTCTACCGGCTTCAGATTTGGATCACCAACGTACGCGGCCCTCAAATAGCTCTGATACCATGTAGGAATTTACAGGGTAAGTTCCTCAGAAAGAACACCAAAAGGACACCGCTCACAACCAGATCACAGATCAATACACCAGTATTTTTGACGTGGTTAAAACCCTCAAAGAGGGAAACAGTCCACGGCCTGTGCCAACGTGGCTACTACAGGCAATTTATTAATCAAAGAATGAAAATTTACATAAGCTTCTCTCATGCACGGATTCCCGAACAATGACCCTCCATGCGCTTTAAATAGAACTCATGGACCAATCGGGTGTCAAGCCACGGATCAAGTGTCGGTAATACCGAGGAGAGAGTGAACCGTCGGATCACTACATATCGTGACCGTCGGATTGTAAGTTACAAAATGTACAACGGTAAAGAAACACACTTTACCTAACTCTATACTAGACCAAGTTGAACTTAAATATTTCCTATGTGTCGGAATATCCTAACACCCATGCCCAATTCACATCTCGTGATTGTCGTTTTTGTCAGCTAATTTCTACTAGATGAGCCTTGGTTGTTTCATTCCATCGCCACCATCTCTTTGGCCCATCATATGCTTTCACTTGGTTGTTTTTTCTTTCCTTAGGGACTACAACGATGAGTGATTTTATTAGCCAGCCTCTTGACCACTACATCTTTTGAGCAGTTCCACCATTGCCGGAACCAGTGTTTGGCCAATTTAGTGATGTCTAAATTGCAACTTTTAAATGTCAACCCGGGGCTCGTAAGCTGATGAAGTGAGGTGTAGTATATGTACTTAGGTAATCGTTTTCTTAGTCTTTTGTCGTTTTTAGCTTTTTTAAGTTTGTTTTCGAATGTATCTTTCCTACTGTGATGTGATGGAAATGTAATAAAGCAAGTGAAATGTGGATGATTGTGGTGATCTCTAAGTGATTTCTCAAAACTTAAAAAGTATTCTACAAGAAAGCTTGAACAACAACTGCAATAAAATCAACTCTTAAAGGAAAATAAAGACATAAAATAAAGGACTAATGACATCAGCCCAGTATCTCTGCTGTTGAATGAAAATGAAAATGAAATCTATATTAAATCCAAATAAAATTAAGAACAACTATCTCACACTATTTCAACTCTTCAACTTAATCTTCTCTATGAAAAGATATCATGAAATGTTAAGCAATGTGAAATCTAAGTGAAACTACATAAAAGAGACTAGTCACAATACTTTAACTTTCTCTTAACTTTTTGCCTTTCAGCTGAATTTATCATGTAAGAAACAGTTATGAATAAGTCAAGTAATGTGAGTTCTAAAGCAAACTAAATCAAGCTATACTAAGTGATATTTTGGCTCCCAATAAAGTTATTTGATTATGGAAAAGGAACCATCAATAGATGAACAACTTGATATCTAAGAGCAGAAAGTAAATATGCAAGTTAAAGAAATGACAGTAAGGAAAATCAAAACTGCAAAACAATGAAGGTCAGCAACATAGACAAGATGATCACGCATGCCACTAGTTATGAAAAGAAAAGAAGGAAAATTGTCCCGGGCTTGGCTAAGAAACCTGCATAACGCACTGATCAGTCATGAACATAAAAGTGCAGAAATGTAAATCAACAGAAATCAAAGTTTATGTACAGCTAATATACATGTTGAAAAGAAATAAAAATGCAGCAATTTAAAAGGCATTTGTACAGCTAATATACATGAAACAAGAAAAAGAAATGCAAGAAATTAAAGGTTACTGTACAGGGCTTCAGCAAACAGGGGCCCTCTGCCTATTTCAGCCGGTTCAAGGAGCAGTTATACGCTTAAATGCAAAACAGTCTTCTCATGTATTGAACATCAAATGTAAAGTACAGTGGGGAGCTCAAAATTACATACAAAACGATTAACTCTACAGCGTTCAAGGACGCTTTATTTATAAGGAGAAAGCAAACTACTTTAACGAGATCTATGCTATTCAACCAGTTGTTTAAAAACACGTGAATCCTCTGCGTCCCCGGATCTAGGTAACTGTCATCGTGTTCATTCAATCTGGAGAGTATGGTTGTTGGATTCGTGCTTCTAGATTGTCTCCGTGGCTGAGGATGATGCCACCTAGCTTCACGTGCCCAAAAACAGAGCAACGCAGAGCCGTGCCACCGCTGAACACTTCTGTTGACCGGTATTTGCCTCCTCGTTGACCGCGGGCTTTTATGGTTGTTCTGGGTGATCTGGAGGGACACGTCCCATGTCCTTGACTCCTGGAACTTGCCCATGTGGCTCATCTTCTCGGAGGACACCTGTAACATATCATTTAATAAAACAGCTGCGGAATCCTGTGCTGGCTGCAGAAACCTGGATCGGCTGCGGAAACCTATGTTGGCTACAGAAACGCAGCGCTCTGAACCAAAATTCTAAACCAAACAACAGTCATTAGCATAGTTAGAAAACCATGTAAAAAGTCCTAAAATACAATGACTTAAGCAACTTGATGGATGAAATGAGTGGGAAAAGAAGGAAATGAATGGGAAAAGAAGGCTGAGAGGGTGTGTAAGGAGGTACAGGTTCAAGGCTCTACATACCCCCACTGTGAAGGTGTTTCATGTCCTCATGCAACCAAAACTTAGTTCTTTTCCTCAATCCATTTGCTCTGATGCTTCTGCGAGAACATCCAGCCTTCTTCTCTTTCTCCTTGATGCCAAAATGGTCCTTGGTTTCTTGACTAGACACCTGAACTTCAAATTAATCAATGCCCTGCTCAACTTCTTACACTTTTTCTTCAACTTTCTATTCTTCTTATGCCACAATCCTAAGTGAAGCATGGTATTGTCATGGACAATCTTGTCCACTTTACTTTGCTCTTTTAATGCTTCATTTTCTTGTTTAATGTGCCTGTTTAGGACTTCTAGCTCAAACACTTCCTGTTTTAAAGACTGCACTTGTGCATCAAGTGGCAAGGTGGTGCTTGGTCCTGCAGCTGATTGTTCCAAGGACTCTAGGTAGTTATATGCTTCTTGCTGGTTGGAATCTACCTCAGGTGTTTTTCTCGGCCTGAACTCAAATTCTGGTGAAGGAGGATTGTTTTCTCTTTCCTGCTGAAAAGGGCTTTCCTCACGTGGAGGACTTGGCTCAATGATTGGCTGAGTTGGAGATTTCTCAAGTATCTCTTTATCCAAATCAATAAAATGAGACTGTTTTTCTTTGGTTTTATTCCCCTTCCCTTTTAGCCTAGTGCTCCTTCTCAGGTATGGACTAGTGCTCTCTTTCTGGGCACTCTATTTTTCTTTTTGTTTTCTCTTTTTGATGGCAGCAGCATGAAGATGTGCTAATCTATCGGCCAAAGTTTGAGACTCTTCTTCTACAGATGGTTCAAGGGATGGATATGTCTCTTGAATAGTTATTTTACCTTTGTCCTTTTTCTGCTTTTTGTTTCTAGCTCCCTCCTCTTCTTCCTCCTGAACAGTTTCTTGAGTGTCTACTGTAGGAAGGTCCTGGGCTGTAACATTTCTTTCTTTCCTCCTACTTCTTTTTGGGATTTTTGGGGAACTGCTGGCAGAGGCTTCAGTCACTTCTTGGAAGTGATTTCTGATCAAAAACTTTTCCCAAGTATCGTTATTATTTTTCAATTGATCTTCAATGAGAATTCTGATGAGCCCGTGATGGTAAAGGTGGGATTCAATATGGCCTACATGTTTATGAACAGTAGAGCTCATTTTCTTCAGGCTTGCTAACAAAAAGTAAGGTAAATTAAGGGCATGGCCTTCCATAAAATTCATCATAATCCTTGCATGATACATG
Organism: Pinus tabuliformis; assembly: GCA_031772625.1. NCBI lineage: Eukaryota > Viridiplantae > Streptophyta > Pinopsida > Pinales > Pinaceae > Pinus > Pinus tabuliformis. The sequence continues at coordinate 403,794,975 of CM062815.1, read as the reverse complement.
TACATGGTGCCAAAACGACCCTCGCATGTAATAAACTTCTGAACAAGTAATAACAGTGTAGACCATTCTTCTTTGATCACATGCACAGGAATTCCTTTAGTAAATATAGAAGTATCCATACCTGGGTTTTTGAGCATGACTTCCCATCCTTGATCATCCAGACCTCTGTTTTTAAACCATCTGTCTCCTTCTTGTGGTAAACTGGTTGCTGCTGCTATTGTGGCCTCTGTTATTGTAAATTTCAAATCCCCTACCTCCACTACGTGTCCATTAAAGGACCTGGCAAAAGCTTTAGTCACTTCCTTATTATAACCTCTGAAATTTTGAATAAATTTCAGCCACTTTGCTTTCTTCAATGACTCCTTCATCTGCGGATACCCCTCCAGGTATTTTGGGCCCTCAGGTTCAGCTCTGAGTAACTTTCCCATTCTCGGCTTTCAACCCCGGCTGAAAATTTTACTGTGTGTGGACGTTCAAGGGAAAAACGAGTTGATTACGGGATTCTTAAGGTAAGTGGAGTGGCCGTAATCGAAATGCAAAGCGTATGCAGTGACTGTAATCAAGGTTTAGAGCAAGCTATGGAGGTTGCAGCGGAAATGGAGAGTAGGAAATAGTATGAGTACGAGGGAGTAAAGGATAAATAACATAAACGAGTTCAATGCATGCGGGAGTGGAGTGATAATGGCAGAATAACGCTGAGTCCTTTTGGGATCGGATGACTTACGCCACGTCTCAACATTGGCTGTGGAAATTATGGTGGAGGAGAGCAGTAGTATAGTAGGTCACTTCTTCCACGTACGGCCAATAAATGAAAGAGCAGCCCCATTTCGAGTTTGAATTAATAGTGATTATGGGACCGTTAGAAAGGAATGAGGTGGATGGATTATCATCGTGGAAGAGGAGTGATATGGATCTTGCCGTATCAAATCATTGTATTTAGTGGAATTTCCATGATCTAATAACTATGCATACAATGACATTAAATTGTTATTTGGTAGAGATTTTGATCATACCTTTGGAAGTTTGCCATTTGTTGATTAAGGCTTCTGACCCATTATTGCTCTTTGATCTTGCAGATGCCTCATATCTTTGCTGCCTTTGGTGTTGATGACACTAACCTTTGACTGTGATTTTTTTTGAAAACAGAGTGCTGTTGGCTGTAGAGACAGAGTGATGCTGGCTGCGGAAATCGTTTCTGGCTGCGGAAACTGGTGCTAGCTGCGGAAATGGTTTCCAGCTGCGGAAACTAAGACAACACCCCTTTAACTGCACAAAGATAGTTAGAAAAAGAAATAACTGAATGAAAATAGTCCTGAAGGGGACTTTTATTGATAGAATGAAATGAAATGAGTGGAATGAGATGGAAATGAAATGGAGTGAAGTGGGATGGAGATGAAAATGAGATGGAGGTGAAGTGGAATGACAAGTGAGGTGAAGATGGAAAGAAAGAGAGATTTTTTTTTTGGAAAATACAGAGTGTCAGGTACCCCTGATTTTCACTCTACATTTTCTGTATAAGACTGCCAATCTATGATTGGTTTTCAGGCTTATACAAAAGATTTTTTTTATTTTTATTTTTATTTTTTTAACTGAAAGAAACAAAGACTAGGCTGATGGAGGAGAAGGATTCTTCTCCACCAGCCTCATTGCAGAATTTTCTTGAAGCATTTTAACAAATTCCTCCTTTGAGAGTGGCTTGTGGTAGACTTTCAATCGGTGGCCATTCACAATGAGAGGAGTTTGAAACTCATCAATAGTCTTGACTCGAACTGCTCCATTGCTAAAGACTTCATCAATCTCATATGGTCCAAGCCAATGAGTCTGAAATTTCCCTTTGAAGTCTTTAAACTTGGAATCAAACAGTAACACCCAATCTCCCTTTTGAAACTTTTTCTCTTTGATATATCTGTCATGCCACTTAGTTCTTTGGTGCTGAACTAGATCAGTCCTTAAAATTGCATCTTGTCTTATTTCATCTAGCTCATTCAGCTGCTCCATTCTGTGCTTTTGGGCTTCTGATAGATTCATCCCCAACTGAACTGCCATCTTGAAGGTCTTGACCTGAAACTCAATGAGGAACAGGACTTCTTTCCCATAAACAAGTTCATAGGGAGAATGTCCTGTTGTGTTCGTCCATGTAGTTCTATAGGCCCATAAGGCTTCAGGAAGCCTTTCTGCCCAATCTCTTCTGTGGAGATGAACAGTTTTGGTGATGATGCTCTCAAGAACTTTGTTTGTAGATTCCACTTAACCATTTGCTTGCGGATGGTATGGAGTAGATTTTCTGTGCTTGATTTTGTATTCTTCCATCAGCTTCTCCATCAAGTTAGATGTAAATTGACTTCCCTGATCTGTCACAATTTCTCTTGGGACACCAAAACGAGTAAAAATATCCTCAAAAAGAAATTGAACAACCGAATTTTCAGTGGCAGAAGGCAATGCCTTGGCTTCTACCCATTTAGTAACATAATCAGTGCAAACCAATATATACTTCTTTTGTCTAGATGGTGGATTAATAGGTCCAATGAAATCTAAAGCCCATTTTTCAAAGGGTTCGATGAGTACCTGTGGCTGTAATGGCATTTCATTTGAAAGAGTTGGTCTCCCAACTCTTTGGCAGCTGTCACACCTTCTAACATATTGTTTTGCATCTTTGAAGAGACAAGGCCAATAATATCCTAAAGAAAGGATTTTATAGGCCGTCCTCTTGTCAGCAAAGTTTCCACCGCACGGTTCATCATGACATGCCTTAAGGATGTCAGGCATTTCATCTTCCCGAACACATCTTCTGATCACACAATCTAGCCCTGTTTTGAACAATTCATTAGAAATCCATGAATAATTTGAACTCTCCTGAATAATTTTCCTTTTCTCATTAGGAAATAAGTGTGGAGGTAGCTTCCCTGTAACCAAATAGTTAGCAATATCTGCATACCAAGGAGTTTTAGTAGTTACTGCAAACAAATATTCATTTGGAAACTTATCCTCTACAGGAGAATCTTCGTTAGTATTTTGGATTCTAGACAAGAAATCAGCTACTGTATTTTGTTTCCCTGGTCTATCTAACACAGTAATATTAAATTCTTGTAAAAGTAAAAGCCATCTTGTAACTCTGCCATTAGTAACAGGTTTGTTCATGAGATATCTAATTGCAGAATGATCAGTATGGACAAAAGTTTCATAGCAAGTTATATAGTGTCTAAACTTGTTGATTGCATGAACAACGGCTAAGAACTCTTTTTCAGTCACAGTATAATTTAACTCAGTAGGAGTCAAATTTTTACTGGTGTAGTAAATAACATAAGGAACTAAATCCTTTTGACCCAACACAGCTCCTAGAGCTGTATCTGAAGCATCTGTAGAAATATGGAAAGGAAGTTTCCAATTTGGCCCTCTCAAAATGGGTGCTTCAGATATTCTTGTTTTCAAAGTTTCAAATGCAGATTGACAGTCAGGATCCCAATTGAATTCACAGTCTTTTGTAAGTAATTTGAAGAGCGGAGATGCAACCTTGGTGAATTTTTCAATAAATCTTCTATAATATCCAGTAAATACAAGAAAACTTCAAACATCTTTTTGACAATTTGGAATAGGTAACTTGGAGATGACTTCAACTTTTGATCTGTCAACTTTAATTCCATCTCCTGAAATATGATGTCCTAAAACAATCCCTTCAGTAAACATCATAAAACATTTTTCATGACTTAATGAAAGGTTTGTTTCTTTACATCTTATAAGGACTTTTTCCAAATTTTCTAATGCCTCTTCAAATGAATTACCATAAACTGTAAAATCATCCATATAGACCTCTACACAATCATGAATTAGATCAGAAAAGATTCCTAGTACTGCCATTTGAAATGTTGCGGGTGCATTACATAATCCAAAAGGAAGTACTCGGTAAGCAAAGTTCCCCATGGACAGGTAAATGTGGTCTTGTCCTGATCGTCAGGTGCTACCTGAATCTGATTGTAACCACTAAAACCATCCAAAAATGAGAAATACTTTTTGCCTGCTAAAGTATCTAATACTTGATCAATAAAGGGCAAAGGAAAGTGATCCTTCAAAGTTTCTTTGTTCAATTCCCTGTAATCAATGCAAACCCTCCATTTACCATTCTTTTTTGGTACTATAACCAAAGGAGAAACCCACCGGCTATCTGAAATGGGGTAAATGAAGTTTACATTAAGTAACTTTTGGAGCTCTTCTTTCACTATCTCTCTAAGGTTTGGATTCATCATTCTTTGAGGTTGTCTGATTGGTCTACTATTTTCCTCAATGTAGATGTGATGAATGCAAGTCTTAGGGTCAATACCTTTCATATCAGTATACTCCCATGCAAATGCAGTAGAATGTTTTTGCAAGATTTTGGTTAGCTCCCCCTGTTGTGATTTTTCCAAGTTTCTGTTGATATTCAATGTTTTTCCTGGAAAAATCTCAATGGCAGAACTACCAAACTCTTCCATAGAGAAAAGAGACATTTGTCTAGATGATAGACACTCAATGTCAGAATCCAACTGAAATTGTGTGTGGTCATATTCTGAAGATGGTTCAAAATTTTCTAATGTGTTCAGAATTTGACTATCTTCACTAATCTCAGAAATGGTAAAGACAGGTTGTATAGTATCTTCATCATCAACCCACTCATTATCTCCTATTTCTGTAATTGCTTTTGCTGGAGGATACAGATTGAACTTCTTTGTCGAATTACCATCAGAAATATACATATCCCCAGACCTACAACTTATGAAAGCATCAGTTGTGGCTAGCCAAGGTCTTCCTAAAATAAGAGGGTGTCCTCCTAGATTACTCTTGGGAGTTAAAATCATGAAATCCACTGGATATTCCCAAGAGTCTAAGGAGACTGGAATGTCTTCTAATACACCATCTGGTTTAAAAATTGATTGATCTGCAAGTTGCAATAAGGTAGGTGTAAAAAGAAGATTAGGAAGTTTTAGTTGTTCCATAGTCTGTCTACTCATGATGTTGATAGCAGCCCCTAAATCAATCAAAGTATTTGGTATTTCTACCCCATTGATATGTGTTTTAACAATTGGTCTACCGGGATCTACATATTTCTGCATAGTAATTTTTCCCATCATGATATCTGCAATTTTCCCTACCAGGTGGATCCTTCTGGTATCTCTTGGTTTCCTTCCTAGTCTTTTAAGACTCAACTCCTTTATTATTTTTGCTAGAATAGGAATCTCTTTAATGGATTGTAACAAGGGAATCTTGATACAAACATTCTTCAATTCATCTAGAAAATTATTGTCAGGCAACCAAATTTGTTTTTCCACTCCTTTGTCAATTTGTAATCTTTCAGGAAAAGGAGGTGTGGATAAAATTTGCAGGTTGCTCAACTATGGGAGTTGTGGGGGTTAATTCTTTTTCTTTTCCTTTTTGAGTGTTTGGGTTTTGAAGAGATGCTTCAGAACCCTTATTGGCTTCAAGAGACTCTTCCTCAAAAATGCTTTGCTCTTGAGCATTTATAGAAGGTTTATCTAGGACTCTACCTGATCTGAGTTGTACTTCATTGAGAGGAACAATCATATAGGTAGGAAATTGTTGACCTTCCATCATGTAAGCATTTTGAGGGTTTTTATTATTGGGGTTTGGTAATGGCTGAGAAGGAAGTTGATTTGACTTCTGTTGGAATGGAAGCAAGAGTTGAGAATTTGGATTTTGTTGAGAAGGTTGTTGTTGTTGTGGAAATGGAAATGATAGTTATGGATTTTGATTTGGAAGTTGTGGAGCTTGTTGGTTTTGAAAAGATGGAGGATATTGGTAAAATTGAGCAAATCTCCCATAAGGATTTTGCATACCTTGTACCCATGATTGAAAAGGATTTTGAGGTTGGGACCAAGGTTGTTGCCAAGGATTCCAATTTGGTGGGGGTTGAAAATTCATAGAGTTGCTAAACCCTTGATTTTGTTGCCCCTGCCAAGGTCTCCTTGCAACAAAACAGAGAGATTCGATTGTATTTGGATCTTCTTGAAAGACAGCTTTGAGCCCAGGAATTGAAGGACAATCCTTGGTCTCATGATTCTCTGAACAAATTACACATGTTTCTACAACTTTTGCATCCAAGGGACATTCCCTTAGAGCATGTTTCTTCCTACATTTTGGGCAAAAGATGGCCAAAGCCTCAGCTTCTGCTTTCTGTTTATTGTGAATCTTAAGGGTGTCTAGTTGTTCACTAAGACTCCCTAAGATGTTAGTTTTGAATTCATCAAGCATGTTGCCAATCTCAGCCCTACTTACTGATCCAGTTGCAGATTTGTTTGCTCTGATGAGAGAAGGATCTCTAGGCCCTTTTTGAGTTTTAGATTTCCCCCTTGAGAGATGGACACATAGCTCTGCTATATCATTGAGTGAAAGTTGAGATATATCTCCCTTCCCCATCATGTTCAAAATATCTATCCATTCATCTCTAATGGCTTTTAATAGAAGGGATTTCAAGGTCTCCTCATCTAAGTTACTCATTTTTGCTCTTTTCAGGTTGTATTGAAATCTTTCAAGTAAATCCTCCAAGTTTTCATCTTCTCTTTGCACCATTTTGAATACCTCATCCTTGTGATTGGTGGGCATACAATAGTCCAGGTACCTATCCAAAAATGTTTGTTTCATATCATTCCAAGACCTAATGGATTGAGTGAGTCATCCCATGAACCATTTCAAGGCTGCTCCTTTCAATGTTGAAGGAAACAGTTTGAGTTTTTGAGAGTCTTCTAGATAATCATAAGTTCGACACACGACTTCAAACTCGTCTAGAAATGTTTCAGGGTCCTCATTCCTTAACCCATGGAAGTTTGGGAGGACAGATGTTGAGATGTTTTTCATGGTGGCTCGGGAGTCCTCATCGACTATAGGAAATCCAAATGAGTTATCTCCATCCCTATTTCCCCCAATGTTACCTCTAGCTCCTCCATTGTTTCCTCCTCCTCCTCCTCTACCTCTACCTCTACCAAATCCAGTTGCTCCTTCCTCTATCATAGTAGTTTCCCTAGAGACTTCAGAGTCTTCTGGTTTTTCTACAAAGGGTGAACGAGAAGGAATTTCTCCCTCTTCTTCTTCAAATGATTCTACTTCTTCAATTACAATTTATCTTTCTGTAGAAGGAAGGGAAGGATCTCTTTCTAATTCAAATTCGATGGAAGGTGTGGGAGAGTCGACTCCTGCCTCTTGAATTCCAGGAATCCTAGGGCTAGGAGTGTAAGTTGGAGATGATGGAGGTGTCTCTTGTCTATTCCTTGAAGTAGATGGACTTGTAAAAATCGAACTCTTGGCTCTAGCTAAAAACCTTCCCCTAGAATCTCTTGCTCTATGCATGTCATTTTTTTTTTCTTCAAGTCGGGCTAATAATTCTCTTTCTGATCTTCCAGGTCACTCTAGGTGCAAGAAGAGAGCATACTCAAGAAACTATTAAACCAATAACTTTCTCTTTTCTGATCCTCCAGATCACTCTAGGTGCAAGAGGAGAGCATACTTTGAGAGGTTATCAATTTTCCTTCCTTGAAATTTTCTTAATTTTTTTTTTAGAAATTGGCTACCTAATTTCACTTCCCTGGCAACGGCGCCAAAATGTTTGGTCAATTTAGTGATGTCTAAATTGCAACTTTTAAATGTCAACCCGGGGCTCGTAAGCTGATGAAGTGAGGTGTACTATATGTACTTAGGTAATCGTTTTCTTAATCTTTTGTCGTTTTTAGCTTTTTTAAGTTTGTTTTCGAATGTATCTTTCCTACTGTGATGTGATGGAAATGTAATAAAGCAAGTGAAATGTGGATGATTGTGGTGATCTCTAAGTGATTTCTCAAAACTTAAAAAGTATTCTACAAGAAAGCTTGAACAACAACTGCAATAAAATCAACTCTTAAAGGAAAATAAAGACATCAAATAAAGGACTAATGACATCGACCCAGTATCTCTGCTGCTGAATGAAAATGAAAATGAAATCTATATTAAATCCAACTAAAATTAAGAAAAACTATCTCACACTATTTCAACTCTTCAACTTAATCTTCTCTATGAAAAGATATCATGAAATGTTAAGCAATGTGAAATCTAGGTGAAACTACATAAAAGAGACTAGTCACAATACTTTAACTTTCTCTTAACCTTTTGCCTTTCAGCTGAATTTATCATGTAAGAAACAGTTATGAATAAGTCAAGTAATGTGAGTTCTAAAGCAAACTAAATCAAGCTATACTAAGTGATATTTTGGCTCCCAATAAAGTTATTTGATTATGGAAAAGGAACCATCAATAGATGAACAACTTGATATCTAAGAGCAGAAAGTAAATATGCAAGTTAAAGAAATGACAGTAAAGAAAATCAAAACTGCAAAACAATGAAGGTCAACAACATAGACAAGATGATCATGCATGCCACTAGTTATGAAAAGAAAAGAAGGAAAATTGTCCCGGGCTTGGCTAAGAAACCTGCATAACACACTGATCAGTCATGAACATAAAAGTGCAGAAATGTAAATCAACAGAAATCAAATTCTATGTACAGTTAATATATATGTTGAAAAGAAATAAAAACGCAGCAATTTAAAAGACATCTGTACATCTAATATACATGAAACAAGAAAAAGAAATGCAAGAAATTAAAGGTTACTGTACAGGGCTTCAGCAAACAGGGGCCCTCTGCCTACTTCAGCCGGTTCAAGGAGCAGTTATACGCTTAAATGCAAAACAGTCTTCTCATGTATTGAACATCAAATGTAAAGTACAATGGGGAGCTCAAAATTACATACAAAACGATTACAAAAACGATTAACTCTACAGCGTTCAAGGACGCTTTATTTATAAGGAGAAAGCAAACTACTTTAACGAGATCTATGCTATTCAACCAGCTGTTTAAAAACACGTGAATCCTCTGCGTCCCCAGATGTAGGTAACTGTCATCGTGTTCATTCAATCTTGAGAGTATGGTTGTTGGATTCGTGCTTCTAGATTGTCTCCGTGGCTGAGGATGATGCCACCTAGCTTCACGTGCCCAAAAACAGAGCAACGCAGAGCCGTGCCACCGCTGAACACTTCTGTTGACCGGTATTTGCCTCCTCGTTGACCGTGGGCTTTTATGGCTGTTCTGGGTGATCTGGAGGGACACATCCCATGTCCTTGACTCCTGGAACTTGCCCATGTGGCTCATCTTCTCGGAGGACACCTGTAACATATCATTTAATAAAACAGCTGCGGAATCCTGTGCTGGCTGCGAAAACCTGGATCAGCTGCGGAAACCTGTGTTGGCTGCGGAAACGCAACACTCTGAACCAAAATTCTAAACCAAACAACAGTCATTAGCATAGTTAGAAAACCATGTAAAAAGTCCTAAAATACAATGACTTAAGCAACTTGATGGATGAAATGAGTGGGAAAAGAAGGAAATGAATGGGAAAAGAAGGCTGAGAGGGTGTGTAAGGAGGTACAGGTTCAAGGCTCTACAACCAGTTTCTACCCTTTATACCACTCGTTCCTCCAGGACAAGTCACCTTTAAGCTCTTTTCTGACTCGTAAAAGATGAAAAGATTGCCGAGTATTTTTCCCTTTTTGACTCGTAAAAGAGAATAAAAATGGGGGGTCCCCTTTCAAGCTCTTTTCCGACTCTTTAAACACGAAAAGATTGTCAAGCTTTTGTCATTTTGAACTCGTTAAAGGCTGCGAAATGTCGTTCGCCTAGTATATGTTTACCCCTTTTTCAGGCTGGGGTGAAATATTTACGAAAAAGGTACTCCTTGACTGAAATTGTCACGTAGTTCTCTCAAGTATCGTTTTCTACCTTTTCGGGCTCGAGCGACACAACTATACGAAAAGGGACCATGTGGAGTTTTATTTTCCATGTCTTTTTCAAACTCTCTAAACATGGAAAAGATACCGAGTTAACCCTTTGTCGGACTCGTTAAAACATTAAACGACATTGGATTTGTCACCATGACGAACGTGAGCTTCTCCTTCCTAGGGCTCATTAAACTTACTAGGTCAGATTCGTCTGAAGGATGAACTTACAGTGCAAGCATATGTTATCCCCTTCAAGCTTGTGATAAAAAATAATTAGGGTACCTGCCAGAAATGGTGGGGGGAAATTTGGAAATTCTATCAGTCGTGTCGGCAGCTCACTCTTGAACATGACACTTTCTACTTCGTGTCGGGTTGGGATATCCTCCTTTTCATTTGACCTTCCTGGGTTGGGCCACTCATTTTTTCCTTCCATTTGATCCCTGCTACGTCATCATGACCACCGATCATATGGATCCAAAACCTACAACTCCATAATCATGTCGTCGATATGTTCAAGAGTTAGTCCTTCTACGGTTACAATTACTCCTGATTCTCTGTATCATTTGAAATCATTCGCATCCCTTTGTCTCGTGTTGATAATGTGGGATACATCATGGCCCTCCTTCGACACGGTCGCTTCCTATTGACTTTAGCTCATTATCCAAGAAGTTGGCCAAGAGACTCCCTTCCATTACCTTAGAGCTTGCATTCCCTAATGGCAATTTCTTCGTATTCGATGACAAGTTCACATCATTGGCTTTCGACCGGGTGATTTCACGAGTGTTCAACATCAGTTCCTTTATTCACATTCTGTGAACTGTGTTTCCAGTACCTTGAGAGCCATTGTCATTATTGGTGGTTTCTCTTGTGCTTGTTAACGGTTCACATCATTGACCAATAATCAAGCGACTTCCTAGCATGTTCGACTTCAACACATTCATTCACATGTTAGGATTTGTACTTTGATCGGGTCATTTGGAGTGCAAGACCCTGGGCTAAGATTACACAAGTCCAAGTTGCGAGGTGATGTGACATGGTCATGTTGATATACATGTATCTTTCAGATGGATGGCTGTGACCATACCATGAGTTGTTATATGTGATCCTTCTCATTATTAGATGGTTGTGACTATGCCTTGGTTTCATTATGATCCTTTCTACTGGATGGTCACGCCCATGCCTTGGATCCATTCACATGATCATTCTTTGGATGGATGTGTCCATACCACGATTCATGTATCATTATTCAGAGTTTTCATTTATGTATATGTATCTATGCTTGCTTACAGGTTTTTTGATGATGGACTTCAGTTCCCCTCTTCCACTTGTAAAGAATTTCACCCCTCACTCTAGTTCGGCCTTCACGGCATTTGTTACACAACATTTTGTCACTGTCCCTCTACTCCCCATCTACGATCCTGGAGGACCTCTACAATGTATTTGACATGCTTTCCCATCATGAAGAAACTCCTAATATGTCCCTCTTCATGAGTAGAATAATTCCCCTTTACATCATTTCCCAAGAATCTTCCTTCTATCTCAGTTTACAAGACCGGCACTACTAACCAGTTTTCTCCTCGCACCGATTTACAGAGGTTAACACTGCCCTCGCACCGATCAGAGCAAATGAGCCCTTTTCCAGTTGCACTGATCCTCTTTTGGAAAGTTTTTTAAATAAGGATCTGAAGCTTCCATGTCTATAAGCTTTGTGACGGAAGTCTGGTAGATGCTTGGGCCGGATAGAGCCGAGGAAGTCAGTTTGGGCTTCTTTCCCCTATTAGGATGGAGCAAACTCAAAAGATAAGACCTTCTTCCATGATGAAAGGAACCATCTCCCATCCATCCAAGCTATATAAATCTCTCTTGTTCCCAAGCAAAAGCTAGTTGGAGTTTGGAGCAAGTTTGAAAAATCAGCAAGTCATCTATAGCTTGTAGCTTTCTAGTGTATGTTTGAGGGAGAATAGTGTGATTTTAGTTTGGTTTGAGACTAGAGGGAAAGATGCCTTACAACTTCTATTGTTGGAGATATCCATGAAGTGCTAGCAGAAGTGTGGGAACCCGGATATGTTGGAGGAGACCAACAATGTCAAGGCACCAGTTGTAATCTCTTTCTGATTTATATAAATAAAACTATTGATTGATTTCCTACATGAAGTGTCATTTTACATCTTTATGGTTTAATGTTCCTTGACCTATTAAGTAGGTTGAATACAATATTGTATGTTATCATGTTTGTTGTTGTTGTTGTTTTCTTGTTTTAGGTATTCGAAGGAAAGAAACGAAAGATAGCTAGAGTGAGGAAGCAAGATCATCACCAAGTGGAATAACGTTCTAAGAGGTAGGCCCTCTTAATTGATTCTAGCTTAAGGAGATTTTCCATAGATTGTTTATTTGTGGCTAGACCCACTCTCTCGGGCTAGAGGAATTGTTTGTGTCCACACTGAGAATTCACCTGCACCACAAGGTTCAACCAGATCGAGCCCTAACTCCTTATATCCCGACCTCATTGGGGACATGCCAAGAAAAACAGAGAAAGAGTAGACCCCTCTGGTACCACTGATCCAGATTTAAATAGGAACACAACAAATTATGGATATAACCATAAATATAGAGATGCAGCAGAAATAACACTTCATTTCATTAATATCAAATACTCAAATATGCTTACAAACAGAATGGAAATAAGACTAGCTCGGGCGATGGTAGCTTATCTTTGAGAATAGATGTGGCAGCTACATGCCTTTGAAATGAGCTACAATGAAGCTCAAGGGCCTTTTAATTATTGAACAATAAGAGAAAACCCTAAGCAACCAAACCCCTAACCCGAGGAGATGTAACACCAAGAGTTTATGGGCCCCGTTGGGGTTAGTTGGGCAACCAACTTCCCAGGGTCGTAACTTGGTCATATTATCTTCGTTTGACGTGTATGATACCTTGTTGGAAATATCACTCTGAGGACTACAGTCGCTGACATGATTTTCATAATGAGCACTCGGGGAATTTCGCCAAAAAAAATGTCGTTTAGGGCCTCAAAATGGCTCCCAAAGTTCAGGACCCGAAAAACTACCAAAAATAGTAAATTGTGCTACAATTAAGGAAAAAAAATTTAGATCACCTCTTCAGGCTGACAATTAGTAAAAGAGAGGACTACATAAACCCAATAGCTAAAGGATCTGTTAATTGGAGAAGTATTCAGAGTTCATATGTTGTCTCAAAAGTCACTTGGGACGATTGATAGCATAGTGCATATGAGATCAACACTAGACATTGCTTTGCAATACCTCAAGTCAAATGGATTGGCACAGAGGTAAGGGACTTCCCTATATTTAGTGGTATAGAATCAGTAAACTAATTTATCAACAGGATTGATGCAACTGTTATTGAAGAGCATAAAATATTATTACTAAATGTCACATTGCAAGTGACACTGGCATGATGGTGGGGAGTTCACCGCAAATACCTCCTAGATTGGGAGAAGATCAAGAAAGAAATGGAAGTAAGATTCAAACAAGTAGGGGAGTACCCTCAAGAATTTGCAAAGTACAGAGGGGACTTTGACCTTCGAAAACACTTGGAAAATTGTAAGGACAGATGGAACCAGGAAGGAGTTTTGAAGAATTTATGGGTACATGGGTTCATACACACCTTGGGAACTTTCCAAAAGCCTCGTATGTATAGGAATAAATAAGGAGGCAAACAAGAGATTGGGATAGCTTGGCTGATCAATTTTTCAGCAACTTCTCTTTCTTAAACAACTATAGGAGGCTGACTGAGGCATTACAGGATGTCAAATGGATTTTGCTCACATCAGGTCAGCTAATGGACGGATGCATAGACTAAAGGACCTTACAAAATCTCTATGAGTCAGGGTATCTTGAGGCAATGGCCTGTGGAAAGGCAGATAGAGAACCAGATGAGGATGATCTTGAGGAGTTACAGCATTTGTCATTCCATGAAACTAAAGGGGAAAGGGGAATCAAGGATGGGCCTATAAATGATGCACCACACTTGCTTCCAATGAAGTTGTGGAGGCATAACATTGGGACGAATGACAAACCAAAGCTAGCCTCGATTGGAGACTATTGGGATGAACAAACTAAAAATATATATTTCTGACCTCTTGAGAGAAGACAAAGATTTGTTTCCTTTGTCACTTTCAGAACTAAAAGGGATTAAGGGAGACCTAAGGGAGATTAAAATCGTACTAAACCCGATGCAAATTCAGTGAAACATCGGCCTTACATGCTGAGCCCAAGAGTCAAAGAGAAAGTGAAGAAAGAGATAGACAAGATGCTAGAAGCAGGTCTTATTTTTCTAATGGATGAGGTAGAGTGGGTGAGTCTGATTGTAATACAAAACAAGAAAGATGCTACAGAAATAAGGGTCTATGTGGACTACTGTAGCTTGAACAATGCTTGTGTGCATGACCCATTTCCCACACCATTCAATGATGAGGTTCTAGATAATGTAGCAGGGAACGAAGCATACTCCTTTACAGATGGATTTTCAGGCTATCACCAAGTTAGAATCATTGAGGAGGATAAGAAGAAAACTACCTTCACTACAGAATGGGGATCCTACACCTATCATGTTATGCCATTTGGTCTCAAGAATGCACCTGCAGTGTTCTCGAGAATTGTAATTACAACCTTTAGGGATTACATCCACAGGTTCTTAGAGGTCTACATGGATGACTGGACGGTCTATAGTCTGTTGAAGAAACATTCTAGTCTACTCAGGATAATGTTTGATCATTGTAGACAACTACAAATATCGTTGAACTTGAAGAAATGTATATTTGTAGTCTCGTTTGGCACACTTTTGGGCCACATAGTGTGCAAAGAAGGAGTATGCATAGATCCTTCCAAGGTTGCGGCGATAGTGAATATGGACCCACTCGTAAGTGTAAAACAACTCAAATCCACTTTGGGACATACCGGATGCTATAGAAGATTTATCCCCAACTACGCCTCCATTACTACACCAATGGAGAAACTACTGAGGAAGGTTGAACAATTTTTGTGGTCGGAGGAGTGTCAAGTTGCACTCATGATACTGAAAGAGAAGCTGGTAAGTGCACCGATTATGGTCTACCCCGATTGGAACAAACATTTCCATGTCCACAACAATGCATCTGGTATTTCTTTGGGGGTTGTCCTGGCTTAGTCGGGGGAAGGGAGCCTCGACCACCCAATTTACTTTTTGATCCAGGTCTGTGTTGGGTCTTGAAAATGTCATTCATTTCCATTACACTTTCACTATTATGTCCATTATATCACCTCCATTTCACTACTATTTCACTACATTCATCCCACTTTCATTATCATTGGGCCACATTTATGTTTTTTCAAACTTTATTAATTCTTAGCCTTTTTAAGTGAATTTGTGGTTAAAATTAGAAAATAATGTGCACATGCTTATACCTAACAAGTGGGTTGAGATTGTTGACATGTGTAGGTCAAAAGGAGGCTTCTAGAAGACCTTTATGTGGCACTCTAAGGCCAAATTCGAATTTGAGTGGAGAGAATCATGGGATCATGAGGATATGTGTCACATCTCCTAATTGTATTGAAACTCTAAGAAGACATGTGTCTTATCAGTTCCTATTTTGATTAGGACTCTAGAAGTAGAGGGAGAGATTCATGGACTCTCATTAATGAGATGGCTTCTCATCTTTTTGTATAAATAGGAGATCTCTCTCCTTCATTTGGGAGCTTAGCTTTTTAGTTCTTAAGCTTGTAGCTTTTTGGTAGCTCTTTAGCTTGGAGCTTGTAGTCCTTTTATGGCTTTGGAAAGCTTTGGAGAGCTTTGTTGTACTTTGTAATTTTGAAGAATTTGAATAAAGCTTTGATGTTCTCAACATGGAAGGAGATGTGAAGTAGATGTCATGGAGCACATTAGAATGTAAGGTAGAGTAGATTTTGTTTTGTAGTTTTGCTTTGATTTCATTCAAGTATGTCATTTGATTGCTTTCAAGTTTGATAGATTAGAGTTTCCATTCATGCAATTTTAATTCATGCAAGTGTGTTCAACCAGTTGATTGTAGATTAGGTTTCTTTACATGTTTCTTGTATTTGCTTATTAGATTAGTCTCTCATGCTATATGATGATATTTTCGGAGCCTTTAGCTTAACACCGTTTTAGAAGTTAATTGGCGAAATATTGTGATTATAGGTGAGATGATTGGCTTTGCTTTTCATTAATGTGCAATTAGATAGTTTAGATGTCATTTCTTTCATGCTATATGATGATATTTCCAGAGCCTTTAGCTTAACACCATTTTAGAAGTTAATTGGCGAAATATTGTGATTATAGGTGAGATGATTGGCTTTGCTTTTCATCAGTGTGCAACTAGATAGTTTAGATGTCATTTCTTTCATGTTATATGATGATATTTCTAGAGCCTTTAGCTTAACACCGTTTTAGAAGTTAATTGGCGAAATATTGTGATTATAGGTGAGATAATTGGATTTGCTTTTCATTTTATTGCTTTCAAGTTTGATAGTTTAGATTTTCCATTCATGCAATTTTAATTCATGCAAGTGTGTTCAACCGGTTGATTGTAGATTTATCTAACTGTGTAATTTATGCTTGACAAAATATTCCAAGAAAGTAGTCTTCCTATTTTCCAATTGGTGAATTGGAGCATAGAGAACACAGTAGATTAGTTTTTATTTACATGTTATTGCTTTTTGCTTAGTAGGATACTCATTACATAAGTTCATGTGTCATTGAGTCTTTTTAGTTCCTTAAGAACAAAACTGGCGATATGTGAAGTTATGAATGGGATTTGATTTGTTTTTCTTTCTTTCTTTTCTTAGATATTTTGTTGACTTAGATTAATTTAACTGTTCAAAGTTTTGATTTGTTTCATTTTCTCTTTTATTTAGAAACTAGATTCTAACATAAGAAACAAAATCCCCCAAAACAACATAAACTATAAAACAACGAAGTAAGAAAAAGGTTAACTAAGCACATATGGTGCACCACACTTCATCATTTTATGATGCTCGAATTGATAATTTATGTAGAGCAATTTAGGACACTAAATTGACTAAACAGTGCAAGTGTGACAAAGGACCGTTCCAAGACCTTTTACTTTCATGATGTGTTAAATGGAATTTTTAAAAGAACATAAATGAATACATCTACATGTTGTAAAGAAGAGGAACATGACAATCATCAGAACATGAAAACATAAGCCGTTGATAACGGAGTTCATCCAGGAGGGACTACGTCTCCAGGCCCCGGTGTCAAGATGGTGTAGGCCGCTGCATTAAGTCTTGTCAATAGTGATGATGTACATAAGAGGTGATGTCACTATCATACAAGGAAAATGCCCTCACGCAAAAGTGGCTCCAAGAGATGTTCCACTATAGGAACTCTCAGTCAAAATGACTCCTATCAATATGACACAAACTCATGCATGATGATCAAGAGCATCCCGTCAACATGGCATAAAAGGGATCTCAATGCAAACATGCATGATGACAACATGAGTATCCCATAGATATACAAAAAAGGGATCTCAAAACCCAACATGACGAATCATGACAACAAGTACATCCGACAAATGATTCTGCATCACAACAAGCAGGAATCATGAAAACGAGTAAGAAACAAGATCCCACATCAAGCATCAAACAGGGATCTATGCAGCACAATGCATAGCAAAAGAAGTACATGAACGCACTGCATATACCTCACTTTCAGGGGCCATCTGAAAAAAGATGTCAAGCTGCTGAAGCTGGTCGCACGTCGAATCTCGTGACGTTGAATCTCATGGAAATGGTTGCTCGCACATGAATGTTGAGATTTGCACTCCACTTAGAAAAGTGGCTGAAAAATAGAATGAGCAAAAAATCTGAACATGCCATTAGATTTTTGGCGCCGAATAGTGCAAAATCGACTGTTAAATTTCTGAATTCGGAGAAAGTGGAAATCTGGGGCTCAAGGAATCTTTTAGATTCCCCCTAGATTCTTTAAAGATTGCCTCCTCTGAGTCCTCTGCAAATCTGATTCTCAGATCAAGAAACTGATTACGCCATTGTGTTTGTGTCATCGAGAGGTCTAAGATCGACATAAATTTTGTCCAATTTGGACACTGCAAAAAATTCGCCCTCTTGGAAATTTTGCTCAGTGATGGTTCCACCTGCATTAAAAATTAATTAAAAAATGAATATGCCTCGTTTTCTGTGCCCGCTCCTAGTTCCTCCATTTCGCTGGGTGCACTGTGCAAATGAGTGTTTATATTAAATCTCGGGCGGATTAACCCATGTGGGGTTGGTTGGCGCAATGGCAAGTAAGGAAAATAGTTGATGATGGTCGAGGGATCAAAACTTGCCCCTCCCTATTTTTATTACATTATAGTTTTAGGTTTAAACCGAAATGTATTTGAATGGGGGGTTGGGTCCGCATTGGGTGGCCCACCCCATACCTCCGTATCCATAGTTAGCGCATTTAAGTTTTGTTGACCGTAATTTTTGGGGGTCATTGGAATGTATAACATGGTTTGGTGTTACATGGGTTGGCGCATTAAATTTTGATGTGTCGTGGTTTGTTGCATGAAGGTTCATGGATTGGACCGCCCGTGGTGCGAGTCGGCCACGCAGCTGGGCAGGTTCGATTCCCGCTGGCCCATTACTATTTACGGCATATGGTAAGGGTGTGGTCCGAGTCCATCGGAGGTGGCCCGTGCCCACCCCATATATACATAGTGTAATATGGTTAACGGTGTGGGTTGGAGGGCTCGGCGGGGTGATGGCCAACGAGCCATGTTTAATGTAATTTTTGGTTAAGGTTGCGGTTGGGCCGATGGGGATCATGGCCCGTCGAACTTTTAACAATAAATTTTTGTTATAGAGTTTTGAGGGTGGGGAGGGTGGTGGCCCGCCACCACAACATATATTTTATTTTATTTTATTAGAAATAGGGGAGATTTTCCAACTTTTAGAAAATAAGTGATATTGGGCAAATCAACGAGGCCACAATTTCGATCGATTTCCAGAGCTAGGTTTCATGCCCTGAGGTCGATCAAATTGTAGGACACTTCAACCTGGCCCACAGCCCAATTTTAACCAGAAATTTGACTGGCTCGTTCTCCCTCATACGAGCTCGGATTGACGAACCATTCACATCACCGCGATCACGACGACAAGATCTACGTTCTAGTCCTAGTTTGAAATCATTCTGATCACTTTGATTTTCGAGCTTCCATGAGCCCTCTTTGTCCTCTGTGTCTCTGGAGCCACCTGGATCAATCCTCCCCACTGAGGAGCTCTTGGTCCTCCAAAAGCATGAAAAACAATCTGCAACTTTTCTATACCTTGTCTGCATCACAAGCGTCCTGAAAGGTCTCACTTCCATCTCCTTCACCTTTGTTCTTCGGAGCCTTAAGTGATGAGCCGACACGTGCCACCTTTGCAACTTGTAGTAAATTTTTTTGAAAATTACATGCTTGACTGTCATGACGAACTAATGACATAAGCGTCCCACAGTTGCCACGAATTTATAACACATACTCGATGGTCAAGTTTACATCAAGATGGATGCAACACTCCAGCTATGAAAACAAGGCCAACATATCATTGTTGCTTCAACAGGTGATGGAAAACACATCATCACTGCAACACATGATTTACAAAATAAGGCCAAACACTATTGTTTCTTTGACAAGTGATGGAAACACGACATCACTTTCACAATTTATCATGCGACTCAACATAAGACCAGTCATCATTGTTGCCTAACAAGTGATGGAAAAAACATCATCACTTTTACATTTTAAAATGCAATAAATGATTTACAAAAGCACGACCATGACATGCTAACATATCTAGAAACCATTTTTCACTTATCAATGTGAATGGGTCACCTCCTTGTGGTGGTTTTGCTGGTTGAACAACTGCTTCACCTAGTTCATGCACCGACAGTTTGTCTTTAAGGCACTGCTCTGGATGGAGCCTCCAACATGTGGCTCTTTGATGGCCATTTCTGTTGCAATGACTACAATACATCTTCTTTCTCCATATTTTTTTAACATGTTTCTTTACTTACTATTGAGAGGGCCTTTCACGCCTCAGTTTTTGTGTGTTGCCATTCTTTTCCAACACTTAGAAAAAGTATGGTTATGTAATCCACAAAAGGTACATGTTTTTTGATGTCTTGATTTATGTCCATCATTAAAAACATTATTATAATGAACATTCGAATTTCGAGAGTGGTTATACCTTTCCTTGCCATCTCTAGTCTAAGTATGGCGATGAAAGCTTGCCTCAGCTCTTTCCTTGCAATAGGCACTACCATGGGATTATGGGGATGTGTTCCCATCATTCTCTTTCCTCGACGATTTCAACGATGTCTCGAAAGAATTTGACACCTTCAAGCATTCTCCCTTGGTGTATCTCAAGCCTACAAATTTAGGTCTCTGCACAATCTCCATTGGTTGAGTTATGCCTTGGTTATTAACACCAAGTTCTTTTTCCTCCTCGTGCCTCGTTCTGGTAAGGAGCCTCATGTTTGTCCCTGTAATTGGGATCTCCACATCTCCAACAAAAATCATACTATGTGAAGATAAAACCGAAAGGAAATCAACATCTTTTACCTCCTCTGTCGATTTGGAAAGAACTAATGAGGGCTTCTCATCATCTGTTGTTGGTGGTTCACTAGCTGTCTCGACGCATTCCCCAACTTCCTTTCTGACATATCTAAGTCATGTTCGACAAGGTAATTCTTCTACTTTGATGGGGTTGACAATTTCTTGGCCATTAACGCCCAAGTCTTTTCCTTCATACCCCATTCTCTTCAACGGTTTAGAGCCAATTCCTGTGGTATGATTTTCAAAAACAGCGAAATCATCATCAAGAAACATACATGAAGATGGAGGACTACTTTTTATCTCACATGGGTCATGCTATAGCTTTTCCAAGGCCTCGTCCTTAGCTTGCAGTTGTCATAGAAAACTATGTTTCTCCTCTTTCTCTTCATGTAGAAGCATCTTCAATTCAATGTTATCTGTCTGAAGACTTTGGTTGTTGTGCTTCAGTCCTTCTAGGGCCTCTTCCAGGGCTTGCAACTGAAGCTGAAATCACTCCTTTTCCTCTGTCCCTTTCTTTAGAGTTTCATACATTATCTCCACCCTTTTGGAAATGTTGAGCATGGTCTCGTACATCGCTTTTTCATCCTATGTTGCTGCACGTTCCATTGTTCACACTGCAATTCACATCCACGCAAATACTGCTCTGGTACCACTTGATCCAGGTCCGGGTGTGACAAAGGACCCTTCCAAGACCTTTTACTTTCGTGATGTGTTAAATTTCATTTTTAAAAGAACATAAATGAATACATATGCATGTTGTAAAGAAGAGGAACATGACAATCATCCGCACATGAAAACATAGGCCGTTGATAACAGAGTTCGTCCAGGAGGGACTACGTCTCTAGGCCCCGGTGTCAAGATGGTGTAGGCCACTGCATTAAGTCTTTTCAATAGTGGTGATGTACATAAGAGGTGATGTCGTTATCATACAAGGAAAATGCCCTCATGTAGGAGTGGCTCCAAGAGATGTTCCGCTACAGGAACTCTTCGTCAAAAGGACTCCTATTAGTATGACACAAACTCATGCATGATGATCAAGAGCATCCTGGCAACATGGCATAAAAGGGATCTCAATGCAAACATGCATGATGAAAATGAGTATCCCATCAAAATACAACAAAGGGATCTCAAAACACAACATGACGAATCATGACAACAAGTACATCCGACAAATGATTCTACATCACATCAAGTAGGAATCATGAAAACGAGTAAGAAACAAGATCCCACATCAAGCATCAAACGCGAATCTATGAAACACAATGCATAGCAAAAGAAGTACATGAACACATTGAATATACCTCACATCCAGGGGCCATCTGAAGAAATATGTCAAGCTGCTGAAGTTGGTCGCACATCAAATCTCGCAGCATCGAATCTCATGGAAATGGTTGCTCGCACATGAATGCTGACACTTACACTCCACTTAGAAAAGTGGCTGAAAAATAGAATGAGAAAATGGAAAATATAAACACACCATCAGATTTGTGGCATTGAATAGTGCAAAATCAACTCTCAAATTTTTGAATTCTGAGAAAGTGAAAATCTGGGGCTCAAGGAATCTTTTAGAATCCCCTTAGATTCTTCAAAGATTCCCTCCTCTGGGTCCTCTGCAAATTTGCTGCTTAGATCAGGAAACTGAATGCGCCATCGGGTTCGTGTCGCCGAGAGGTGTAAGATCGACATAGTTTGTCCAATTTGGACACTGCAAAAATTTCACCCTCTTGGAAATTTTGCTCAATCATGGTTCCACCTGCATTAAAAATTAATTAAAAAATGACTCTGCCTCATTTTCCGTGCCCGCTCCTGGTTCCTCCATCTCCCTGGGCGCACTGTGCAAATGAGTGTTTATATTAAATCCTGGGTGGATTAACCTATGTGGGGTTGGTTGGCACAATGGCAAGTAAGGAAAATAGTTGAGGAGGGATTCGGGGATCAAATCCCACCCCTCCCTATTTTTATTACATTATAGTTTTAGGTTTAAACCGAAATGTATTTGAATGGGGGGTCGGGTCTACATTGGGCGGCCCGCCCCATACCTCCGTATCCATAGTTGGTGCATTTAAGTTCTGCTGACCGTAGGTTTTGGGGGTCGTTGTAATGTATAACATGGTTTGGCGTTACATGGGTTGGCGCATTAAATTTTGATGGGCCAAGGTTTTTTGTACGAAGGTTCATGGATTGGGCTGCCCGTGGTGCGAGCCTGCCACGTGGCTGGGCGGGTTCGATTTCTGCTGGCCCATTGCTATTTACAACATATGGTAAGGGTGAGGGCCGGGTCCATCGGAGGTGGTCCGTGCCCACCCCATTAACGGTGTGGGTTGGAGGGCTCGGCGGGGTGATGGCCACCGAGCCATGTTTAATGTAATTTTTGGTTAAGGTTGCAGTTGGGCCAGCAGGGGTCATGGCCCATCAGCCTTTTAACAATAAATTTCTCTTATAGAGTTTTGGGGGTGGCGGGGGTGGTGGCTCGCCACCACAACATATATATTTTTATTTTATTTTATTAGAAATAGGGGCGATTCTCCAACCTTTAGAAAATAAGGGATATTGGACAAATTAGCGAGGCCACAATTTCGACTGATTTCGGGAGCTAGGTTTCATACCCTTGGGTCGGTCAAATTGTAGGACACTTAAACCTGACCCACAACCCAACTTTGACCAGAACTTTGACTAGCTCGTTCTCTCTCATTAGAGCTCGGATTGACGAACCGTTCGTACTGCCGCGATCAGGGCGATGAGATCTATGCTCTGGTCCTAGTTCAAAATCATTCTGATCACTTTGATTTTTGAGCTTCCATAAGCCCTCTTTGTCCTATGTGTCTCTATAGCCACCTGGATCACTTTTCCATGAGGAAGTTATCCACAATAGAAAATAATTATATCACAATGGAGTGGGAGGCACTCACGATGGTATATTCACTCCAAAAATCTAGACACTATTTTCTTGGTGGCCCGTTTAAGTTTTTCACTGACCATTCCACTTTGAAGTACTTGGTGAAAAAACGTATGTTGGAGGGAATTTGAAGGTGGCTATTATTATTTCATGAATTTACTTTCGAGGTAATCGTTAAGCATGACTGAATGAATGTGGGGCTCGATCACCTCCCACGGTTGGAATCAGGGGAAAGTGGAGGTTCCCTGGATGATTAGTTACCAGACACTGACCTATCCTAGATTGAAGAAGTACCTAATTACCTAGAAGATGTTGTAGCCTTCTTAGCTACAGGAAAATGTTTGGATGAACACACAACTACAAAAAGGAGACATATGGTCATTTGAGTGGCCGATTATCAATTAATCGCAGGGAAACTATTTAATTGGGCCTTAACCACGTGTTGCGCAGATGTGTCCTCCACCATGAGAGACACGATGTGCTATGGGAATGTCATTCAAGAGTTGCAGGTGGCCACGTTGGGGAAAAAGCTACCACAAGGAAAGTGTTGCAAGTAGGACTATGGTGGCCAACAACTTTCAAAGACGCGAAAGAATATGCTAGAGGATGTGATGTGTGCCAAAGGGTTGGAAGGTCATCACAACAAGATGAACTACCATTGCAACCGGTATGTGAACAACAGATATTTGAGAAATGGGAGGTCAATTTCATAGGGCCTATCAATCCATCGGTGCGTCACTCTCATTCTAGGTATGTAATCACTGCAACAGAGTACCTCACCAGATGGGCCAAAGAATCACCTTTAAAGGACTGTACAATGGATATTGCTACCAGATTCATGTTTGAGAACATCATATCCATTTTCGGGTGCCCCACGAGTCTCACTAGCGATCAAGGTACCCACTTCATAAATGAGACAGTTGCTTTCTTACTTCAAAATTTCATGATACAACACCACAAAAGCAGTCTGTACCACCTGCATGTCAATGGTACCATAGAGGCCTTCAACAAGATATTAGAAAAGGTTTTTACTAAGATATGTTCGGCCAACCGAGATGATTGGGACGAGAAGGTGCTAGTGACCCTATGGGCATACAACACAAATTTCAAGAAACTACACAAGCATACACTTTTCCAACTTATGTATGGACGAGAAGTCGTAGTGCCAACTGAGTTCGTTATCCCAAGTCTTTTCATCGCCCAAGCCACTCAGATGACAGAGGAGGAATCACTTCAAAATTGATTAGATGAACTCTCGAAGCTTGATGAGGCAAGATTTATGGAAAATTTCCACCAAATGGTTGAGAAGCAAAGGCAGAAGGTGTGGCATGACCGACATATCAAGAAGAAATCATTCACAGTTGGCGAACATTTTCTGTTATATGACAAGAAGTTCCTGAAGTTTCCTGGGAAGTTACAAATGCACTGGTTAGGACCATTCATTGTTGTGGAGGTAAGGGAGTCTGGAGTTGTCAAGCTCACACAACTAGATGGGGTATTGCTACCATGTTGGGTGAATGATGCATGCCTAAAACACTTCCACACATCAAACAGTGTTACTCAGAATTGATTGGATCTCCAAAAGGGGACCATAGGTAGGAAGAGTCAGTAGGAGTCATTTAGTTGCGTCATCATTCATCACGTTAGTCATTTTTCTTTTCTTTTCTTTTTCTCTGATAAGTATGTCCTTAACGTTTCCAAATAAGACTTCACTAAGTCAATCCCAGTTGTGGATGTCATTCCACCACACCGCAACTATTTGTGGTTGGGGAGGAGTCACATGTATTAAGAGTCCTTTCTGTAATAATTAGACAATAATTATGGTGTTGGCCTAAATTCTCATAAAACATTTCCCATTGTAGAAATTATTAATTCCTAAATGTCTTCCATTATGATAACATAATTACCCATTAACCCCACCTTTGCTTTTTTAGAACTGTGTCGGCCAATTCAGGTCCAACTCAACCGACGGTAGGATTAACACATTCGAGTTTGCATAAGGAAAGTTGTCGTAGTAATTATTTAGGGGGTCCCACTAGAAATGTTGTGTCGAGTTGGTCTACTTAATTTGCATGGAAATGTTGAATTCCTCAAAGTCTGAAGCCAAGGTGGTAGAGTCACTCCATTTGCATTATGGTTCTCAGTGTTGTCGTTCAAGGATTAACTACTAGCCCCTAGTGATTTTAGTTTATTAGCGTCACTCTAGTATGATGAATGAAATCCTATTTGTTCTCAAGTTCGGGCTGGATGAAAGAATTGCAGCAAAAGAATCACTCTATGGCAAATATGAAAAGGCAACATTAGTTGATAATGATATTTTGGACTCATTCTAATTTCCAGCCATAAAGCACGAGGTCTACACAAATTCATTCAAAAAATAAGGTGGCATGACAACAATCAAAGTCAAGACCGACTTTAGAGGAATCCAACAGTCCACCCTATTGAATTTGAGGAGTTTTCCTATGTTTGGAATGACCCTAGCAGCGATGCAATGCACCGAATTATTAATCAACAGAATGCACGACGAGTTGCTCTGGCTCGACAAGGAGTACCCAATTCACATGGTTGACATTCAAAGGCTTATGAGTCTATCAACGATAGGATATGTTGTTTCAACTGCATTCTAGACAAATTTCAAGAGAGCAAAGAAGTCGAGGGATACAGACTACTACACCAAGTATGGTACCCAGAGAGGAGGAAAGGGAGCATGCATAGATCTGATCAATTCCCCAAAAATTAAGTTCGTCTTCCACATTATTGTGGGGAAGTTGATGCATCACTTTTCCAAGAACAAGTGCATGTTGGATATGATTTTAGTCGCAAACCATTGTGCAACAAGTGCCCAACTAAATTTGTGTGCTTTCCTCCTCCAGGAATTGTTTGAAGCATGTGAAGATGTCTGGTGGGCTCCAGTATTGTAGCAATAATGCTACAACTCCTGGGGCTTCCTATCTCTAATTTTATCAACCCGGTAGTTCGTACAAACTTGGAAGCGACGGTGCTGTATGCACAAGTACTAGCTCTTGTCGCAGCTGTCACTTGGTCAGCTGGCACAAGTCCGCTAGGGCTCAAGCCAACTTCTATATGCTCTCAGAAGAAGCTTTCTAAATGATGGACGAAGGCTATCTCAAAGGAAATTAATCTACTTTGCAAAAATGAACTGAAAGCCAACCAAAACATGGAAACCCTAGTAAACCCTAATCTGACTAGCTTAATCTCTATGATGCAATGGTGGGAGTGCAAGTGTCTAAGAATGATGCCATTACTGCTAGTGATATGAAATGCATGCACTTAAACTACTTCCATTGAAAAGAACATTGTTTTTGTATTTTTGCTTAAGTGGTTGGAGTGATTACGGTTTTGTTTCTTATTAGGGTTTGGCTGTGCAGAGGTGGTGCGAAGGGAGAGAAAGCTTGGGAAAGGTCAGGAGGGCTAGGAGAGGTCCCAGGGGATCCCTAGCATCAGTCCACAGAAGTCCACAACGTTCAGGTGCTCGGCAACCAAGTTTGCAGGCTTCTACAGGATGTCTGCAGGGGATCCTACAGGAAACTCAGGGATTCTACAGGAAGTCTGCTAACTTCTACAGGATGTTCTACCGTGGGAGTTTTGGGTGATGGTGAAGTGATGGAGCGGTATGGGTGGATAGGTAAGATGGAGATGGAGCTTGTGATGGCTCAGGGGCAGAGAAATAAGATGGAGAAAGAGTGCACGAAGTTGGTGGGTGGATAGAAGGATGGAAGCAACAAAAGGTCAAGAAAATGGAGCTACGTGGGCAATGGAAGAGTTGAAAGGTAAACGAGCTGAACAGAAGTTGAGTAGGTGGCTTTAGGCGTGGTTAAGAAGAAGAAGAAGGATTTGGAATGATACTGAGCAGTGTAAATAAGACAAATTGCTTATGTCTTGCACCAAAACGAGAATCCATTAACCTGTGCTACCTGTGCTATTAAACCAATGAACAGCAATGTAAATCGTGAAGAGAAGTCGTGCATAGAGTTGGAATGAAGGAGTATGGCTCAAGATCAGAGTGCATGGATGGATCTATAGTCAAAATGACTGTGTTGCAGCTTGCATAAAAGTAGAAAAACTGCGTTTTTTGGTGGTTGGTACAGACTGCACCCCAATCTCTAAACAGAGATGGCAGTGAAGGCACTATCAACCTTTTCTTGGAGCTCCAATGAATTACAATCCTCCTATTCTAATCTAAGAAACTGAAAGTGATTTAACCATAAGCTAATCCTACTCAATCTCATTAAAGAAATCAAATCAGCAGACTGTGTTCTTGAAATGCATGTCAAAACAAAGAAACAAAGTGCTGGAAAGAAAGGTAAATAACACTACAAAGAAGAGGAGGTATATTGCTCTCAGGTTGGGCCCTAACCTGAGAGCTATAGCTCCCTTAAAAGCTCAGAATTAGATCCAAATCTGCTTGCCTTTATTCATAATCAAGAGTCTAATGTCATGCCAAAATTGGCTTACAAAAACAAACACCGAGCTGTAGCTCGTGCTCAGAAATTACAATATTAGTTCAAAAGTTCAAAAAGCTCCTACCAAAGGCTACGGCCTTCATATTTATACACAATGAAGATCAAGCTGGCTTCCTTCATTCGTGGAGCTTGGCTGTCCAACTGAAAGTCAAAGTGCTGATCCTGTAGAATCCGTTGGCTTCCTTTAAGCTCGGTGGGGAGAGTTGTTGGAGCTCGGAGTTAAGGTGAAAATCGCGAGGAAGGTCATCAAGACTGTGGACAACCTCCCTATGAACCCACAATGTCACCTTTGTTGTCTCCTTGTCTCTATTTGCGTGGTCTTTTGCTCTCTTTAATGCCAAAAACCTGAAATCATCATGTATTAGCCACATAGATATAATGCCTGCCCTTCTTCCTACAAATAACACGAATATACTAAGAAATGAATGCATAAGTGATAAAAGATGAATGGTTGAGCAAGGTAAGTAGGCCAAATGAGCCCAAATTGTACCAAAAATTGGGGCTCGTCATCACCCCCCAGCTAAAATATTTGCTCATCCTTGAGCAACTTAGTCCAAATCTTCATCCTTCATTGCTTTTACTGCTTCCCTTACATCCCAAGCCTCTGTGGTAGTGTCCTCCTTGCTGTAATGAAACCCAGCTTTCCTGTTCACCTCTTCCCATTGTTCACTGTCATCCTCCTCTGTATTGCCTTCAGTCAACCCTAGCAGTAGTGGTGGGCTGAGTTTAAGACCAATCCAGCTGGCATGGAGGCTTTGCATGGATTTCTTGTAAAGTCTACCCTTACCAAAGCTTCCCTCATCCGAGTTGGGGTATGGTACTCTCGGATTTTCAAACTGTGTGCCAAGGTATTCCATCTGCGTGTGCATGCTTGGGCAGCACTTTCTCCTAACAGTCTTTCCATGTCTTCAAAATGAGCTATGGCTTGGGCCTGTTGGTCCATAAATCTCAAGGAAGCTGTGGGATCAGTAGACAACTGTTGGTGTGCTGAGATGAGTGCAACCGGATCCTCTGGTTCTGCTCGAATGTACAGTGGCTCGCTCAATTCTCGGATCATGACCGATTTTGCTTCAGCTGCTCTTTGATCCTCATGGTTCAACCATGAAGCGAACGCCATCAATTGCATATCACCCAAGGCAATATTGGGATCCCAGGAGACTTCATTAGGCAAAGCCAAATTGTGGAGGTAGAACTCTGCTAATTTGGCTTTGTCTTCTGACGAACTAGTAATGCACAATTCAGAAAATTGTTGTGGGCTTTGGATCTGAGAAATACCTCTTTGTGCCAAGGTATTTATTTGGAACTGCAGCCATTGATATTTTAAGTACAAACCATAGGATTTTGCAGGTTTTCTGCACTGTATTGCCTCCATGGCCCAGCTGGCCATGCAGGCCAATTGTGCTTCCTTTTGCTACAACTGTTCTTTTAGAGCTTGTACTTCAATTTGTGCTTGTTGTTCTGCTTCCTGTAGAAGTGTCATTGGCTCCTCAAGACTGGTGGTCAGCTCCTTTTTTCCTTGTTGTTCTTCTGTGGTGTCTTTGGAGGATGTACCTGCCCCTGCCCTTAGCTCCTGTAGCTGCAATCTCAACTTCTGGTTTTCTTCCTGTAGAAGCACACGTTGGCAATTAGCCACATGTTTAGCCATGGTGAATTCACTCCTGACCTCCTTGAGTTGCTCTTGTAAGGGACCTATGTCCGCCACACCCTTTGACTTGGCGATCTGCATCCATGTGTGGGTACGGACTCTTTCTTCCTCCAATGCAAAAAATAGGGGTACAGTAAATTTCTGTGGTATGATTTTGCCCGCCTCTAAAAAGGTGTAGTATGAACTCAGACTAGGCTGAGGGCTGGGCTCTGGTATATGTACTCCTTCTGCCTCTTTAGGTGGCTCTACCTCACCCTCCCTTGGTGGTGATGAGGGTCCTTCTCCTTCCCTCTTCTCCGTTTCCTGTAGCCGGGCCAGAGTGTCCTGTAGAACATTTTCAGCCTCCTGTAGCCGAGCTTTTTCAGTCAACAGGTCTAACCTTTCTTGCCACGTATTTTTCTTTGGACTCCCCTTCTCATAGGTGACTGTTATCCTTGAGGGGGACTTTTCCTTGGGAGAAGCAGGGGTATCTTCGATGACAATCGGGCTGCTGGACGGAGGCTGTGGCTTGCCCGTCTTTATCCTAACACTTCTTCGAGCTTTAAAGTATAGAGGGGTCTCCCTCTTCCTCTTTTCTTTTGGCTTAGGTGGCATGCTGAGGCCAGCTAGTACAGCTGCTGCCTCCCTTGCTAGAATGTCCGCCTTCTTCTCCTTGGGTTTCACCTTTTGAGGGCTTCCCTTAGAAGACCCTGTTTTAGCCAATTTCGGGCTTCTTGTAGAAGCCCCTGTTTTGGTAATTTTCGGGCTTCCTGTAGAAGCCCCTTTTTCAATGATTTTCGGGCTTCCTGTAGAAGACCCATTTACTGTTTTCGGGCTTCCTGTAGAAGCCTGTTTCTGCTTTCCTGTAGACACAGGTGTTGCCACCTTGGCTTGCTTTGCTGCATGGGTTTTGCTTTTTGGTTGGGTTGCGGGTGCTGATGAGGTACTTGGGCTGATGTGGACTATCTCAGCTTTGTCCGTTCTGCTCTGCAACCTCTTTTCTCTTGCTGACAAGATGGGTGGGTCACCTTTTTCTTTGTCATCCTTTTTCTCATGCTTCTTCTTTTGTTCTTTCTTCTGCACTGTGGTCAGGGTCTTCTGGCCTGTTTCCTTCTTTCCCTCGGCCACTGATTCTTTTTCCTCACTGCTGGAGGAACCACTTTCTTCAGCCAGCATCCTTATGTCTCCATCTCTTGTCAAATTTCTGAATGATTCCCATGAGAGGGGAACCTTATATGAATGAAGCGCATCCTCCACAAGAAGTTTGATCAACCCATGGTGGGCTACCTGATCTGGTATGCCTTCTTTTAACTTTGTGGCACACTCAATTAGAGACTGTAGCAGGAAATAAGGAATGCTCAGTTTCTCTTCTACAGGAAGATCAATCCGGTGCCTCAATTCAGTGAGCAACCGAAAGTGATACGCGTACACGATGCTAAAACGACCTTCACAGGTTATATACTTCATGATTTGCAGGCTAACTTCATTCCATGGTGGCAGCAAGCTGGTTCTTCGCACCCCATTTTTGTCCTCCGAGAATTCCTCCTCAGGTGGAAAGAATTCTTTCTTGGCCTGCTGGCTCAACTTCCTTTCTTCCTTATCCCATGGCAAACCCATTGGAAGTTCAGTAATTCGACTGATATATTGCGGGGTGAGCTTGAGGCTTAGGCCCCTGAAGTTCACTGTGGCCAGTGTCTTGGATTTCGGCCTCAGAGCCTGCAAAAATTCTTCTGCCACTTCATCGTCGTAACCCTGCAATTTGTCACAAAAAGATATCCATTGAACCCGCGTGAAGAGCTCCACCACCTCCTGGTTTTCCTTTAACTTGGTTGAATCAGTGGGTTCTCGTCTAATAAACTCACCCGGCATGATAAAACAGTTTCCTTAACCAGAGGTGGTGATTGTGGAAGAAATTTTGTCTAATGAGACAGAGCGTAGAATGTCATGCACATAATCCACAAAACTTATCCCTGAGGAACTTAACACAGTTTAATTACCCTGACATCCTGTAGAATAACAGTATAGGCACAGCAGACAACAATTTCACCATTTTTCTATGACCAGACTGTGGACGACAATTCTGCGACCTTTAAAAACCAGTTGCATGAAGAGTTCAGGGTTACCTTTTTAATTTGCCACCTTTTTACGTGAGGCACCCGCCTTCCTGTAGAAACTGCGTTCCTGTAGAAGCAGTACACGATTTTCGGGAAAGACTGTAGTTGGTCTGCACTCTGGGTGTGCTTCACAAGCGTTCTGATAGCCAAAGGCTCGGCGTATCGAACTGCAGAAAGATCTGGATAGCTACTCGAGTTCAAAACGGTGGTTGATAAATGCATGAGGGCAATCTAGCCGATTAGATTTTGAATCGGCGGAATCCGTGGCGCGGGGGTGAGTTGTCCCCACCGGACCGTTGGGCGATGTCATCCCATCATTCAACTGCGCGTTCACTTGCTGCCGCATCAATTCCCGCAGATCTGCCGGCACCTCTTCTGTTAAACTCGTTTTTTTCCCGACGGGATTGCTCTCACGTGCGTGCTACCCATTCTTTTTGTCATGGCCGCCACCCACACATCCAACTAGACCATTAACTGGCCGACAAATGGCCATACGGCCGCTCAACCCATTCACCTTTACACTGTGCAATCAATTCAAAGTAAAATTCATGCAATCTGATGGAAGGAAGGGTCGAGACACTTACCTGCGCGGCTGCACACGATGTTTTGGTTTTTTGGACACTGATGAGTGGATTTACCTGCTGCTGGCGAACTTACACAGGCCCAGAGGTCCATGTTTACAAGCTGCCAACGATGGATTGGATGCTTTGGTTGCATGCGCCCGCGTTTCATTGCATATGGCTGGCATTGTGAATGGTATCCACTCTAGCAAGCTTAACTGTTACAGGACTCCCGCGGGATGTCTTGTAACAATTCTTCCTCCTTGGGTGCATGCTGCACGACGAAGGATCTGGCCTCACGATCACGCTCCCGGAGCTTCTGGATGACTGGGATGAATATGGTGTGAGATCTCCAACGTTTTTTCATTTAAAATTTGCTTTTTCTTGAGAACTCATCGATCTGCTTTGCTGGTGCAGGTAACTTCGTTGCATGTCGACAAGGATGGCAGGACGAGGTGACAACAATGTGCAAGGGAGATAACAATAGCTTGCATGCGTCCAAACCGATCCTCAGTCGTTAGATCTTCTCATAACATGGATTCTGGACCGTCCTGGGCTTCTACAGGAAGTTTCCTGTAGAAATACAGAGCTTCCTGTAGAAAGGTTGCGTTTCCTGTAGAGAGTCTGCACCTTCCTGTAGAAAATCTGCATCTTCCTGTAGAAAATCTGCGTCTTCCTGTAGAAGACTCAAGCTGTAATAAAATTGCACATACCTTGGAGAAAATGAGTATTCTTGGAGGAGGTGCTGGTGAGGTCTCCTGACAGCATGATAAGGATCCTGAGCTCTGAGTTGAGAGGCTTCCTCTCTTCCATAGAACACCTGCAACCTGCATGCAATTTTACATAATGAATCTGCTGACCTTGTTTTTTTTCTCTCTTTTTTTTTTTTTTTTGAAAGATAACAGGGGCGCCTCATTGAGGTTTTCACCCTTGCCATCTGCCTTAAGCGCCTCAAAGAGGTTTTCACTCAAGGATCTTTTTCCAATCTCTTTTTTTTTTTTTTTTTGAAAGACAATAGGGGCGCCTCAATGAGGTTTTCACCCCTACCACCTGCCTTGGGCGCCTCAGAAAGGTTTTCACCCAAGGATCTTTATTATTTTTTTTTATTTTTTTTTTTAGATTCTTCAGGGTATGCCCAAAGCAGAGGCAGAACCCTTCTCTATGACCAACACTGCCTTCTCCATAGTTTTGATGAACTCTTGTCTTGAGAGAGGCTTCCTGTAGATCTTCAATCGATGCCCATTGACAAGCATGGGGATGGCTTCCTCATCAATGGTTCGAATAAGAACAGATCCATTGTCATGACATTTTTCCACTGAATATGGCCCTAGCCATCTGGTTCTCAGCTTCCCCTTGAAATCTTTGTATCTGGAGTCATACAACAAAGCCCAATCTCCCGGCTGAAATTGCTTGTCATGGAGATGTTGGTCATGCCACACCTTTCTCTGAAGTTGAACCACTTTTGAGTGAAGGAGGGCCTGCATTCGGTGCTCATCCAGTCCATTCAGCTGCAATAACCTTTCTTGTTGTGCATGGCTGAGATCTAGGTCCAGCTAAGCTGCCATCCTCAATGTGTTGTATTCAAATTCAATGGACAGCAAAGCTTTCTTCCCATAGACCAGCTCATAAGGTGTGAAGCCGGTGGTGGTCTTCCAAGTGGTGTTGTAAGCCCATGTGGCTTCAACCAGGTGATCTGCCCAGTCCTTTCTGCTGCTGCTCACCACCTTAGTCAAGATCCCTTCTAATGCTCTATTGGTGACTTCCACCTGCCCATTTGCTTGAGGGTGATAGGGGGTGGAAGTCCTATGCTTGATCTTGTGATGAGCTAGTAGATCTTCAACCAGGTTGGAGGTGAACTGGCTCCCTTGATCGGTGACCAGCTCTCTTGGATAGCCAAACTTATAGAAGATGTTTTCTCTTAGGAACTCGGCCACCTTTTCTTCGGTTGCTGCTTTGATTGCTTTGGTCTTTGCCCACTTTGTCAGGTAGTCAGTGCACACAATGATGTAAGACCTTTGCCTCGAAGGAGGGTTGATTGGGCCCACAAAGTACATACCCCACTTCTCAAATGGCTCAAGAGTCACCTGAGGTTGGAGAGGCATCTCATCCCTTTGGGTCGGTTTCCCCATTCTTTGGCATTGGTCACACTGGCTGACATATCTTCTGACATCTTGATGAAGCGTGGGCCAATAGTAGCCTGCCTGCAGGATTTTGAAGGCAGTTCTCTTTGCTGCAAAATGTCCTCCACAAGGCCCATCATGACAGGTGAGGAGGATATCAAAGACTTCCTCCTCCCTTACACAACACCTTAAGATCTGATCGGGGCCAAGCTTGAACAGATTGCCCCCGATCCAAGTAAATGAGGCACTTTTTCTCATGATTCTGCTCTTCTCTCTTGAAGATAGGTGCGGAGGGAACTGTGCTGAAACAAGGTAGTTTGCTATATCAGCAAACCATGGAGAGAGTACTGAAATAGCAAACAGATGTTCATCGGGCATCTGGTCATCCACTGTTCCATCCTCATCTGCAGACAAATCCACTCTAGATAAAAAGTCAGCAACAACATTTTCTCTACCTGGTTTGTCAACAATGGTCAAATCAAACTGCTGCAATAAAAGTAACCATCTAATAATACGAGCATTCACATCTATTTTATTCATTAAATATCTAATTGCAGCATGGTCTGTATATACAAAGGTTTGATAGCCAGTAATATAATGTCGGAACTTGTTCAGTGCATGGACCACAGCCAAAAATTCTTTCTCGGTTACAGTGTAATTCAGCTCAGCTTTGGACAAGTTCTTGCTAACAAAGTAAATGGCATATGGAAGTTTTTGCTCAACTTGTCCTAAAGCTGCACCTATGGCTTTGTTCGAGGCATCAGTGTGGATGTGGAAAGGCAGGGCCCAGTTTGGACCTCTCAGGATTGGGGCTGACACCAACTTGTCCTTCAATTCATTCAAAGCCCTCTGACAATCGTCAGTCCATTTAAACTCCACATCTTTTGCCAACAGGCCAAACAATGGCGAGGCTAGCTTGCTGAAGTCTTTAATGAATCTCCGGTAATATCCTGCTAATCCCAAGAAACTCCGAACATCCCTTACCTTTTGAGGAGGTGGAACCTTCTTGATGAGAGCAATTTTGTTAGGATCCACCTGTAACCCTTGGCAAGAAATGGTATGGCCTAGCACGGTCCCTTCAGTCATTAGGAATTCACATTTTTCAGGACTAAGGGACAAGTTCATCTCAATGCATTTGGTTAGGAATTTTCCCAGATTGGACAATGCTTCCTGGAAGTTGGCCCCATAAGGAGTAAAGTCATCCATATAGATTTCCACTGCATCATGGACCAGCTCCGAGAAGATGCTTAAGACAGCTCTCTGGAAGGTAGCAGGAGCATTGCATAGCCCAAAGGGAAGGACTCGGTAGGCAAAGGTGCCCCAAGGACAAGTGAAAGTGGTCTTATCTTGGTCTTCCGGGCTGATTTGGATTTGGTTGTACCCGCTAAACCCATCCAGGAAAGAGAAGAACTTCTTTCCTGCCAGTCCATCCAACACTTGATCTATGAAAGGTGGAGGGAAATGGTCTTTCTTGGTAGCTTTATTCAGTTCTCGGTAGTCCACACAGATTCTCCATTTCCCATTTTTCTTGGGAACCAACACCAGAGGAGACACCCATTCACTATCTGAGATGGGGTAGATGAATCCGGCGTCCAACAGTTTTTGCAATTCTTCCTTGACAATGTCCTTAAGGGCTGGATTCATTCTCCTCTGGGGTTGCCTAACCGGCTTACAATCCTCTTTGATGTATATGTGATGGGTACAGACCGAAGGATGGACTCCTTTCATCTCCTTATAGCTCCAAGCAAAAGCATCTAGGTGACTGGCCAATAGGCTACACAGCTCCTTTTCTTGGGAAGGAGATAGGGATGAGCTGATCTTTAACGTTCTCTCAGAGCCGAACTCCACAGTCTTGACTCTGGGAGTGACAGGGTTGGTTGTACAAAGATCCACTAAGGTGCTAGCTTGGGCATCCTCCACCAATTTCTCTAAGGATAGTGCACTGGAAGGTGGATTCTGGATCAAGGTCTCGATCAAGTCATCCTCGGTTGGGGGGTCTCTTCTAGTGGTATCTAGGGTGCACAGAGGTGCTGAGTACACCTCGTCTTCCTCTCCTTCCTCCAACCAGAGTGGTAAGTCATGCTCTAAGGAGGGTTGGGCAGGAGGGTATAGGACTAGCTGCTTGGACATAGGACCATTTTTTATGGTCATATTTCCTGAACGGCAACTTATGTAAGCATCTGCAGTGGCTAACCAAGGCCTTCCCAAAATGAGAGGATATCCAGTAAGCTTTGCCTTGGGTTGCAGAACCAAGAAATCTGCAGGGTATTCCCAAGAGTCGATAGAGACCAAGACATCCTCCACAATCCCTTCGGGAGTCACAGTGGAGCGATCTACTAATTGCAGTACTGTCGAGGTCTTCCTCAAGGAACCCTGAAGATTGAGTTTGAGCATGGTATCCCTGGTCATCACATTAATGGCAGCCCCCAGATCAATCAAGGTGTGTGGTATGATGGTGCCATTGATGTGGACATCTACTACAGGACTTCCAGGATCTAGGTACTTTGGGCAGATGACTTGTCCTAACAGAAGGTCAGACAGTTGTCCTATGACATTGATGGTTGAAGCATCTTTCTTTCGCCTGCCTGGGTGTTTGAAACACTTTTCCTTAACCAGTTTGTTGTATATTGGCACATCCTTGATGGCTTGGAGAAGTGGTATTTTTACACACAACTGCTTGAGCTCACCCAGAAGCTCATCCTCCTCTGGGTTGGGTTGTGTGGTGGCTGTTAGTCTCTCAGGAAAGGGTGGAATAGCCTTTGGTTCACTTTCCTGTTTATCTTCCTCATCCTCTGGGGGAGGAGGTTAGCGATCTGGTAGAGTCTTTCCAGATCGAAGATTGATCTCCTGGATCTCCACAGCATAGGTAGGGCATGAGGTTTCCCCAGTGTATACCTGTTGGGCCTGTCTATTGTTGGGGTTTGGGTTCGGTTGAGCAGGCATTTGAGGTTGCCTTGGAGGAGCAGCAGGTAATGGCTGAGGTTGAACTGGTGGTGGAGGAAAAATGGCGGGAGGAGTATTGTACTGGGGCCTCCACCCCGACTGAGGTGCATTCCACTGAGGCTGTGGCTGGGCATGTGAATGATATGAATGAGAAGTAGGTTGAGTAGGGTACTGAGGTGGATAAGACCATGGAGGAGGCATGGACCAGGAAGGATGAGCAGGGGGGCCCCAGGAAGGCATAGGAGTCGATTGGTTGGGGTTGTAATAAGCTTGAGGTGCCCCTTGCATCCCCTGTTGGTAAGTTCTAGGTCCTTGTGGCCTCCTTTGGTTGAGGTAATAGAGGGGTTCAGTGGGAGCTTCTGCCCCTTGGTACATGGCTTTAAACCCAGGTAAGGTTGGACACTGATTTGTGGGATGGTCCTCCTCACAAACGAAACATACTTCAATCGAATGCAATGGGCATTCGTTCTTAGGGTGTCTCCTTGTGTACCTAGGGCAGAAGACAGCCAAGGCTCTCTCAGCTTCTTCTTTCTTCTGCTGGATCCTGAATGTGTCCAGCTGCATGGCAATGGTCTGTCTCACCTCACTCTTAAGATCTTCTAATTGATTTGCAAGCTCATGTTTGGAGAAAGGGACACTAGTTGAGAGGAGGTTTCCTCTACCTCGTTTCTGTGCTGCCCTGGAGTGGTTTCTAAACACAGTCTTGATGTCCTCATAAGGCAGTTGGTAAATGTCCCCTCCAGCTAACATGTGAAGGGTATCTAAGAGGTCTTCAGGGACTCCTTGGAGCAGGACCAACTTGAGGGATTCAGGGTCAAGTGTGCACCTGGCCCGCTTATAGCTAAGTTGGAACCTCTCCTCATAATCCTCTAAGGACTCATCATTTCCCATGGTCATCCGAAAGATTTCCCCCTTGGTTTCCTTGGACCTACAGTAATCCCTGTACTTGGTATTGAAAGCTTGCTGCATCTGAGCCCAAGTGGTGATACTATTCCTAGGTAAGCCCATAAACCAACGTAATGATGCATCCTTAAGAGTTGAAGGGAAGAGTTTCAGCTTTTGCTCATCTTCAGTATAGTCATAGGTTCTACAAAGGACAGCAAACTCAAACAGGAAGGTATCAGGATCTTCAGTAGTCAGTCCATGGAAGTGAGGGAAGGCGGAGGGGCTAATGTTCTTCATTTTCATCTCTCCATTGGTCTCTCGGATGGGGAAGGCACCTTCTATTCTCTCATCTTCTCTTCTATTGTCAACCATAGCTTCAGATGGGGTGGTTTCTAATTCTTCTTCTACTATAGGATCTTCGTATATCTCAGGAGGTTCACCTATAGGTTCTTCTGGATCACTGTCACCGAAGAAGAGAGAAGGGTGACTCAGTGATGTGGTGGGGGTGTTGGGTAAGAATTTGCCTGTTTTATCTCGATTCCTACGAGGCATGAAATGGAAAGACTTTTTTTTTTTTGATTGCTTTTGTTTTTCTGTGGTACCTGCAAAACTGAAACAGATTGATCTACAACTAACTATAAAGATGCAGAATTAAACTGAAAGCAGGAAAGAACTAATCTACTTTGCTCAAATGAAATTGCAGGAATGGAAATGCTAGTCTACGTTTGAAGAATTGAAACACTAATCTACGCTTGCATAAATGAAATGCTAGTCTATGAAAGCAGGAAATGCTAATCTATGAAAGCAGGAAATGCTAATCTACGAAAGCAGGAAATGTCTATGCTACTTTTGCAGAATGGAAATGAAATAAACTACTTAGCAGAAGGCAAGAGTAAGAAAATAGAAGAAAAGCAACAATTACTAATACTCTGACGCTTCCCCGGCAACGGCACCAAAAAGATGGTGGGCTCCAGTATTGTAGCAATAATGCTACAACTCCTGGGGCTTCCTATCTCTAATTTTATCAACCCGGTAGTTCGTACAAACTTGGAAGCGACGGTGCTGTATGCACAAGTACTAGCTCTTGTCGCAGCTGTCACTTGGTCAGCTGGCACAAGTCCGCTAGGGCTCAAGCCAACTTCTATATGCTCTCAGAAGAAGCTTTCTAAATGATGGACGAAGGCTATCTCAAAGGAAATTAATCTACTTTGCAAAAATGAACTAAAAGCCAACCAAAACATGGAAACCCTAGTAAACCCTAATCTGACTAGCTTAATCTCTATGATGCAATGGTGGGAGTGCAAGTGTCTAAGAATGATGCCATTACTGCTAGTGATATGAAATGCATGCACTTAAACTACTTCCATTGAAAAGAATATTGTTTTTGTATTTTTGCTTAAGTGGTTGGAGTGATTACGGTTTTGTTTCTTATTAGGGTTTGGCTGTGCAGAGGTGGTGCGAAGGGAGAGAAAGCTTGGGAAAGGTTAGGAGGGCTAGGAGAGGTCCCAGGGGATCCCTAGCATCAGTCCACAGAAGTCCACAACGTTCAGGTGCTCGGCAACCAAGTTTGCAGGCTTCTACAGGATGTCTGCAGGGGATCCTACAGGAAACTCAGGGATTCTACAGGAAGTCTGCTAACTTCTACAGGATGTTCTACCGTGGGAGTTTTGGGTGATGGTGAAGTGATGGAGCGGTATGGGTGGATAGGTAAGATGGATATGGAGCTTGTGATGGCTCAGGGGCAGAGAAATAAGATGGAGAAAGAGTGCACGAAGTTGGTGGGTGGATAGAAGGATGGAAGCAACGAAAGGTCAAGAAAATGGAGCTACGTGGGCAATGGAAGAGTTGGAAGGTAAACGAGCTGAACAGAGGTTGAGTAGGTGGCTTTAGGCATGGTTAAGAAGAAGAAGAAGGAATTGGAATGATACTGAGCAGTGTAAATAAAACAAATTGCTTATGTCTTGCACCAAAACGAGAATCCATTAACATGTGCTACCTGTGCTATTAAACCAATGAACAGTAATGTAAATCGTGAAGAGAAGTCGTGCATGGAGTTGGAATGAAGGAGTATGGCTCAAGATCAGAGTGCATGGATGGATCTATAATCAAAATGACTGTGTTGCAGCTTGCATAAAAGTAGAAAAACTGCGTTTTTTGGTGGTTGGTACAGACTGCACCCCAATCTCTAAACAGAGATGGCAGTGAAGGCACTATCAACCTTTTCTTGGAGCTCCAGTGAATTACAATCCTCCTATTCTAATCTAAGCAACTGAAAGTGATTTAACCATAAGCTAATC
This sequence comes from Pinus tabuliformis, assembly GCA_031772625.1. Lineage (NCBI taxonomy): Eukaryota > Viridiplantae > Streptophyta > Pinopsida > Pinales > Pinaceae > Pinus > Pinus tabuliformis. Next base: position 403,754,667 of record CM062815.1, on the reverse strand, counting down.
CTACTCAATCTCATTAAAGAAATCAAATCAGCAGACTGTGTTCTTGAAATGTATGTCAAAACCAAGAAACAAAGTGCTGGAAAGAAAGGCAAATAACACTACAAAGAAGAGGAGGTCTATTGCTCTCAGGTTGGGCCCTAACCTGAGAGCTATAGCTCCCTTAAAAGCTCAGAATTAGATCCAAATCTGCTTGCCTTTATTCATAATCAAGAGTCTAATGTCATGCCAAAATTGGCTTACAAAAACAAACACCGAGCTGTAGCTCGTGCTCATAAATTACAATATTAGTTCAAAAGTTCAAAAAGCTCCTATCAAAGGCTACGGCCTTCATATTTATACACAATGAAGATCAAGTTGGCTTCCTTCATTCGTGGAGCTTGGCTGTCCAACTGAAAGTCAAACTGCTGATCCTGTAGAATCCGTTGGCTGCCTTTAAGCTCGGTGGGGAGAGCTGTTGGAGCTCGGAGTTAAGGTGAAAATCACGAGGAAGGTCATCAAGACTGTGGAAAACCTCCCTATGAACCCGCAATGTCACCTTTGTTGTCTCCTTGTCTCTATTTGCGTGGTCTTTTGCTCTCTTTAATGCCAAAAACCTGAAATCATCATGTATTAGCCACATAGATATAATGCCTGCCCTTCTTCCTACAAATAACATGAATATACTAAGAAATGAATGCATAAGTGATAAAAGATGAATGGTTGAGCAAGGTAAGTAGGCCAAATGAGCCCAAATTGTACCAAAAATTGGGGCTCATCAATGTCTACAAATGGTCCACCAATTTCATTTACGATTATCTTGTCATTGTCATTAGAATATGGAAATGGTGCCCACCAGAGGGCCGAGATTTAGATCCAATCACATAATACCAACCTTTGGCCCTTTGATATGTTCCTTGAAGAACTTCAGGGGACCCAAGCAGCAAAGAGATAAACGAGGCTTTGTTCAGCAGTTGGTACATAATGATGCTGACAATAATTAGAGTTGTGGAACAGATCCCCAAGTCCCTAATTGATGAGTATTCAACGAAGATTTGGTTCGGTGTTTTTCATGGGATCATCTAGGTGAGGCCGCACTATGTTCACCCTCATACCTTCCAAATGCGGGCTCAGAAGTTTATGTTATCAGCTGAAGCCTTCCCCACAGAGGTCGGGTTATGGCCGAGAGTCATAGGGGAAATTCGAGAAGGAATTTACATATATTTCTTTGATGGGATGGTGCCTCCACTAGTACTAGGGGAAACAATTGCAAAGTCCAAAAAGTGAATGGATGAGCAAGAGCTACATTTGGTCATCAAACAACTAAAGAAGCACGTGAGATCCTTAAAGGAGATCATCACCAATATCGTCATATCAACAGGTTCGGTTTCCAACTTTTATGAATCTCAAGGTTTAATACATTAAACCCCTTTTGTTATTTCCCCTCTTGTTGCTTCAATGCTAGTTGTAGGGCCCCATTCGTAATCCAAGCCCACCATCCCAAAAACCTGCAAAGAAAAAGTTACTAAACCTCCAATCGAGGCCAAGTAGAAGCCAACCCCTGCTAGCCACATGGTCGACCTCACCCTTGAAGATCCCCAATCCAACATTGCCTCACCCATCATCGAAGAGATTCCACCTTCCACTTCAGTTGCGTCGCCTAGCTCATGCAACCCATCCCCACACACTTGCATCCACATCTGCCACCCTCTCAGACATCATACCCTCTGGGACACTACTGGGCACAAAGACAAACATGGAAGTTGATTCAGTTATCTAGTCTATCACGACAGTCTCCAGTGGAGGAGTTGTCACCACTTCCATGATGTCATTATTACTAGAGTTGGGTCCACTACTGAATATGGGCATCATTACACAAACACTCACCACCACCATTAAACTTGTCCCACTACCACTTCGTCTATTTCCTCTCATTGCATCACTCCCCGTTCCCATCCATATGACTCGTCCAATTGTTGAACCATCGCAGCAAGCTACCTTACCTCATGGACACTTAGACAAGTCCATGCAGAGTCTTGGTTAGTGTAGTTGGCTACAGGTAAAAAGAAACAAATTCATCATTGGGTAAGAGCTTGTACATTTAATTTGAATGGTATGCATACCTCGGCACATTTGAATGTATTACCGTTAGGATCATACAGTATGTTGTTGGTTATGGACTGGTTGTATCTTCATAAGACCAAGGTGAATTGTTGTGACAGGGCTATTGAGTGCTTAGATGACAATGGGGAACAAAGAGTCTTGCAGGGTAAGAAGAAATCAACACCAGTGAGAATGGTGACAGCTATGCAAGCCAAGTGTAGGTGCAGGAAAGGGTGTGTGATATTTGCAGTGCATATTTTTAGTGACAAAGATAAGGAAGTTGAGGACGCAGATGTTTTGAGCAGGTAACCAGTTCTACAGCAGTTTCAGGATGTATTTCCCACAAATATTTCAAAATTTCCACCTCACATGGAAGTAAACTTTTCTATTTAGTTGGTATCAGGGGCAACACCAGCATCTAAGGCACCTTATAGGATGAGCACATCAGAGTCAGTAGGTTTGAAGTTGCAGTTGAAGGAAATGCTTGACAAGGGATACATTAGAACAAGTGTATTGCGATGGGGTGCACTAGTATTGTTTGTGAAGAATAAGGACGGTACTCTTAGATTGTGCATTGATTACAGACATTTGAACAAAGTGACCATCAAGAATATGTATTTGTTGCTGAGGATTGATGATTTGTTCGATCAGTTGAAGGGAGAAACAATGTTCGCAAATATTGATCTAAGATCTAGATATCATCAAGTATGCCTTAAAGAAGATGACATTCACAAGACGACTTACCGGACCAGGTATGAACATTATGAGTTTGTTGTATTTCCATTTAGTTTGAATAATGCTCCAGCTACTTTTATGTGCTTGATGAATAGTGTGTTGTGTCCTTATTTGGACAAGTTTTTTATTGTGTTTATTGATGACATCTTGATATATTCTAAAAATGAAGAAGATCATGTCGAACACTTAGCAGTAATATTGAGATTATTGAGGGAGCATCAATTGTATGCTAAGCTCAGCAAGTGAAATTTATTTCAGATTGAGGTACATTACTTGGGACATGTGGTTTCCAAGGAAGACATAGCAATATATCCAAAGAAGATAAGGGCTATCACAAAGTGGGAAGCTCCCATGAATGTGGATGAGGTAAGGTCCTTCATGGGGTTAGCAGGGTATTGCAGGAGGTTAATCTGGAACTTCTCAAATATTGCTTATCCTATCACATCATTGCAAAAGAAAAGTAAGAAATTTGAATGGACAGAGGAATGTGCAACCAATTTTGAGCAGCTAAAGAAGTTGTTGACACATGCTTGTGTTAAAGATCACAGATCCAGACAAAGAGTTCGTGGTATGTACAAATGCTTGCAAGAGAGGACAAGGTGGAGTCCTTATGCAGTAAGGACAGGTGATATGTTATCATTCACATAAATTAAATGAGCACATGCATAACTATCCGACGCATGATCTTGATTTGGCAACGATCATTCATGCATTGAAGATGTGGAGGCACTATCTTCTTGGCAGGCGATTTGTATTAATGAGTGATCACAGTGGATTGCAGTATCTATTTGACCAATCGAATCTAAATGCCAGGCAAGATAGATGGTTGGCCATGATCAGTGACTTTGATTTTGAGGTTAGGTATATTAAAGGTAAAGAGAACATGGTTGCAGATGCTCTTAGCAGGTGGATATAAGTGAATCATATAACAACTATGAGCTCCTATGGGATAGATCTACAAGATAGGATCTTGCAGGATGGTTAGCAGGATGTTAGGTATATGGAGTTGTTGTAGAGGCTGCAAAACCCTCCAAAATTTGGCCTGCATCCAAATTTAGGAGCCTTCCTTGGTTTTTTCCCCTTTATTGTTGCAAACACTCGAGCTCATCCCATAAGCTCTTGTCGATTCTTTACACCCTTTTTACTTGATCGACCACATGTCGTCTTTCGGCATGCTGATTGCTATATCATGCTTGCGATTTTGTTCTAGCGTTTTTCAAGGTTTTTCTTTGTGTGCATGAGTTGTTTTCACTTTGTGAACATCAACTGCACTCACACACAAAGTTGTAAAGATTGTCATGCAAGTGTCGTCATGGTCGTTTGAAGATCTATCTCAAGTGTCACACTTATCGTGCTTAACCTTTGAGTCAATCTCACTAAGCATATGTTTGTCTTGTCGATTTGAGGTGTCTTGTCGTTGAGTCATGTTAAGTGTGTGATCACAATGTCATGTTTGCTCAAGTTCACTTGCTTTCACACTTAGTCATTCTTCCTAAAAATATGTCAACCGAGAAACCCTCCTTCAATCAGACCCCGATCTCAGTGACCTTTCACTACTACCCAGAACTGCGTAGAGCTTGAGGTTGTCCTCCAGGCAACCTACATTGTGTAATTCCGGAAATGAGCCCACTGCCTATCTCCTAGAACTGCGCAGAAGTTGTCCTAGAACCTGATTCAGTCAGTGCTTCCCGCAAGATCACCCATCAAGCCTTCCTCTATTCAAATGGAAAAATTGACTTGAGTTGTGACCCAGGGCTGCATTAATCTCCAAAACTACACAGAACTTGTCGAACCTACCTTTCTGCAGAAACTTCGCAGACATATGCGATAGGCCTCTACCGCCTGTCACTGCATTGTCCCGGGAAATTGTGCAGATCTAACAGGTAGACCTTTTACTGGCCTGCTCTGATCTCCCTAAAAAAATTGTGCAATTTTGACTGTCACCTACCCTGCTTCCCCTCTCTGCACTCAACCCAAAAAATGCGCAGTTATGTTTGGGAGCCCCCGCTACCTATCCCGCGCTAAGAATTGCGTAGTTTTGACCAGCAGCTCCTGTAGCCTGATCCTGTCCTCCTCTGGAAAATTGCGTAGATTTTCTTGCCAGTGCCTCCTGCTTCCTACTTTGTCTTCCTCGGAGAAACTGGGCAGATCCCAGCTAGATGACCTGCCCAGTGCTCCCATTGAAAATTGCACAAATTTTCCCAACAGTTCCCCAACACCCTACCTGGTCTTCCTCCCAAAAACTACACAATTCTGCCTTCCAGCTGGGTCCTACCTTGCAACTATCACTGTTGTCCCAAACTGCGCAAATATGCCTCCCGGTGACATCTGCGTAGTTTTTCCCGACAATGCTCTAGGTCTTCACATCCTGGCCTGAGCTGTGCTCTGCACAATTTCAATTCCTTGTCCCTCTCTCGGTCACTTGCACCGAAACAGAAAAAAATGCATCATGTTATACTAGGATATTTATGGATTTGATGTCGTCTCATCATGAGTGGCTGCAGGAACATGTACATTAATGAAACATGGCGTGGCGAAGAATGGGATGTAGAAGGAGCACATGCTAGAAGACTTTCTCGCAGTTGAACGAATGCACGAAGCACATTGAGCAGCGAGTGAAAGGGACACATACACATGCGCCATCAACCAAAGACTAAGACCATTGAAGACCCCACACACTTTGGCATGTGGAGGTGAAGACATGTTACATTGAGAGCACACCATCACTCAACAACACAACAGCTCGACACAAACACCACAGTCAGCCAGTACATGTCAGCAGTGTCATGTCGAGTTGTGTCATGAGTTGTCTCGGCCACATCACTACTATGCATCACACTTGTTGTAATCAAATTTAATGTAATGTGAAAGTCTAAGAGAAGCACTTATGAATTTGAAGATTCATGTTAGTTGAAAAGTCATAGGAAGTCAAACAATCCTGAGGGAAGTCGAAGAGTCACAAGGGTCAGTTATTCCCCCTTGGCTATATATACCTCCTTATTGTATGAGCAAAGGAATTTTCATCTTGGCTCCTCCTACATAGCCTTGAGAGTTTGTAGTCTGTTCTTTGAGGAGCGAGGAGTGGCTCTAATGTCCCACTACTGGGACTAGTGATGTATGGCATACATATGTGTCTTGAAACTTTTTCTTAATTCAAAATCCTGTCTCAGGCCAACATGTTTTCACACATGTTTTGTATCTGTTTGTAAGACTATTCTTTAAATGTTTGTAATGCATGTTTGCTTAACCTGTACTAATATAATTGAACTACTTCAGTTATTTTATTACTCATATTGTTGAATATGTGTTGTATTGTTTATCGTTTCTTTCCTGTCCGTGTGGACTACTTCGTCAGACACTAGACATACCATCTTTGTGTTTTCTTGGTTTTAATGACCTGTCACCCCGTGTGGACTATTCTGATGGACGGTGTACGTGTTTTCCCTTGAACTTTGGTTTTAACGATTGCCGCATCCGTTTTGGACTATTCCACTGGATGATGGACATACCCTTGTTGTTTTCGCGTGTGTTTCTTCTTGGGTTAGGACTACTCCCTCTCATCAAGAGGCTCACTTCACTCTCGCCTTTTATAGTAAGAGAACCTAGACATGAGTTACATTACGCATTCACCAAGCACACGTACCTTGTTGTTTGAAGATACCAGCGTAACGCTCTCATGTGCTGACAGCGAGAGCCAAGGCAGATCTTTAAGATAATTGAAATCGAGCCATCATACCAGATGGGACTCCTACACCAAATGGTGTGAGGTTTAGTTAGGACTTCATACCGAGGAGATCCCCTTTGTTGGCGGGTCCAACACCGTCAACAAAATGGTGCTAGAAGGAGGGCCAGATGACAAGCTGAGCCCATTGCATTTGGTTTGAATCTCTTATCTAAAATGGCTCATACACCAATCGTGCTCCCGGGGTGTTTCTCCAATTTTTCCCTTGATCAAATTTCACTCCCCGATGAGCTTCTCAATCACTTTTCCCAGTTAAAGTTTGATGGTGAGGACGGAATGTCCATATCCAAGCACATTTATGATTTTCTTCAAATTTTCCAACCTTATGAAATCGATAATGAAGAGTCTTCTTGTGTGCTTTTCTTCCTCACCCTTGAAGGTCGTGCTAATCAGTGGTGTCATACCTTGCCACTTGCTTCCATCCATTCCCTTCTCCCTTTCCTCAAGGAGCTCCATCAAGCCTTCAGTAAGTATAACTATCGAGATGTTTGTGGAAGAATCAACCTATTAAGAATGGAGCCTAATGAATCAGTTGAGAAATTTTCTAATCGATTTCTTCACCTTTGCTATGAAATTCTGGAAGAATATTTGAACTAGGATTTCTTGAAACAAGAGTTCGAGCGCTTGGTTCATGTCTCTTCATATGGTGAACCTGAACCTCCTGATTTTTCTGCTTCCCCAACTCTTGCGAATCATGAGGCACCTTAGATTGTAGAGGAGGAGCCCAACACCCCGTTTGTTCCTTGTCCTCCTCCTTTTTCGGTCCTGATGTGGGTGCCCCCTTGCGGTGATTGCAAAGCTGAGGAATTTGCACAGCATGTCCCCAACCCATCTTCTCATCTATCTCCCGCTTCCATGGAGGAAGTTCCAGAATGGATCAAAGAGCCTATAGCCAAGACTCACTCCTCCATTCTACAAGAGGACATCACCATTCACAACTCAAGTCTCGAAGTTGATCTGCCTCTCTGCCATCCTCCATCATTCACAAGCCATGACTCCTTGTACCATGACTCGCTTGATCAATCTGTTTCACCAGCCAACTATGCACATTCTCTTGATTCTCAAGCTGCTAGCTCAAATTGTGATCAAGCGCAAGGTAGTCACATTACACCAGCAGAGGAGCAGAAAGGTGAGGACACTATCAATTCCCCCTCTCTGATTCAAAATTGTCCGCATCAAAACAATGAGCTTCCATTCTCTAACAATTCTCAATCTGCTAATCTCGGTGAAACATCTTGTACAATTAATCCTTTTGATCAACCCCCAGTCTTGGGTAGTCATCACTCCCATGCTTCCATATACCGTGATGAACGCCCAAGCACATCATGTGATCTTCCATTTTATCATGAATACTCTAACTCATATCTAGAATTTCCTTCGGTCAAAGAAGACGTTCATATCGAAACTTCCTCTTCACCTCACTCACCCGTGTGTCCTACCATTCACAATGCACCCACATGCATCGAAGATACTCCATGTTCTCTTACTTCTTCATCCGATGAGTTTGTTAGTGTCAGTCTTTACAGCCTTCCTACAGTGATCAAATGTGCTCTTACATAGTGATTTTGAAGTGTCAAGGTCAAATTTTGTCATTTTAGTGAGTCTTCAAGCAAAATTTGGTCACTAGGCATTAGGTCTAGGGTTTGCCCAAATGTCAGTCCATGTCATCATTCAGCTGAGTCTATCATCATTCAGAGGGTTGTCATTATCATGTCAGTGTCTAATGAGTCATTTTACACCTTGTTCATGCTTCATGTTGCGCCCAGGCAAGGTCATTTCCCTCTCCTAGGGTTTTGAAGGCAATTTCTCTTGGATGGTCAAATCACCGGCAAAACTTGTTTCCTGATGTTCATACACCTTCCCCTATCCTTAAAGTACCTTATCAAACACTTCCCAACACTCAGATCCGCCAAATTCCTCATTTTTGCACAAACCCTAGTTTCTAGCTACAACCTGGCAATTTTCTAGGTTGGGCCTGTGTTTTGCCCTTTTCGACCCCTTCCCCTCACTCAATCTTTGAGATTCCACTTTCCCATAATTCCTAACATCCCTCCATACTCCCCAAAATTTCCCCAAGAATTTAGAATCCCCCTATCCCCTTCATTCCGCTTCATTTCGACCAAATCCCTTGTTTCACACATCGGGACAAGTTTCACTCAAAAGATGTTTCTGAGCAATCAAGGATGAATTTTGCAAAACTGAGAGAGGTTTTTGTCCACAACATGCCAAGGAAGAAAAAATTCTTTCACTTTTTACACAGGTGTCATGGTTTGAGAGAAATGTCAAAAATACCGGCGAGAACGAAGGTGCTCCAAGGACGGTTGGCCAAAGCACAAAAACGAAGGAAAACGCCCGATCCACTCCAAATTTTGGCCAAAGCCTCTTTGAATGAGCATGGTACTTGATTGGGGACCCCCAGCCCAAATTTCAAGAAATTTGGAGAAACTTTTGTCATTTGTGAATTTTTTGGTAAAATTACAGGTTTTTCCCAAGAACTGGTCTCACCCCGGGTGAGACCAGTTTGAAGGGTTGCTCGGAATTTTGCAAACTTGGCATTTTTGGAAAGGGAATTCAAAAATAAAAATTACCAATACTTGGGAGAAGCCTGATTTTGAGTTTTGAGCCTCCAAAAGCTCAAAATAAACCTAAAAAATGACTTTCTGCCCACTTTTTGAGTTGCAGAAAGTGACCTTGGGAGAAATGGTTTTTGAGGGGTCAAATCAACACCAAATTCAGAAATTCCACTTGGGATGGAAAGTAGACAGGCCAAGCTTTCCAATGAGCCATTTTGCACCTGATTTGGATCAGTGGAACCCACTCAAAAACAGCTGTAAAGGGGCGCGACCAGAACTTCCAGATTTGCCAGAATTCACATTTTTGGTCAAAAAACACTGTTTTGACTATGGTTGACTATTTTTACTTGTAGATGAAGGATAAATGTAATATTTTCATGGAACTTTGGTAGATTTTATCTTTCTTTACCCTTCTAGAAGCTTCCATGATGTAAAAAGTGAAAAATTAATGCATGGATGAGTTAGCTAAGTAATAGAGGCAAGTTGTTGGGCTGCCTATTTTCTAGTTCTTAGTTTAGAATTAGTTCAAACTGCTCCTAGGAAGCTGAGCTCGACCCCTAGAGGTGGGGAAAGAAGTTAGATGGTCTAGATGGTCTATATTATGCTCTCTCCTTCTCATTTTCATGGTTGGACTCTTGTGGAAGAAAGCTTTATTGTATATTGTGCATCTATTTCTGCAATTTGAGGCAAGGAAAGCCAGGGTTTTACAGTCATCTTTGAGGATTCTTGTGGATTGATGTGTTGATGGTGTGTTCTCTACATGTTCTTGTAAGTTTGTTTATGTATTTCATATCTCTCTTATGCTTCTAAATTGGACAGATGAAGTGGTAAAGTTGAATTCATGTTTTAGCATGCTCAGCTTTTTAGTTTGTTCAATTTTAATGTTTTCTACTGTCTAGAGAGGATTCAAATTGTGTGTTTGCCCTCTTTAGCTCCTCCTCTATCATCTCTGATCATCCATCATCAGATTAAAGTATCAGCACTCACTCCTACCTTGCCCCTTAGATTCCCCTGTGAAAACTGTGCTCAATCCCCGCACTTTGAATTGCACTTCCACCAATTGCCACCAAAACCCCCCAAAAATCTTTAAATCAACCCCCTATCCATTTACTAGCCTAAAATATTTATTATTAATTGGTCAGCCTAATCATATTGAAAGATCTATCGAATCTGACCCGAGAGAGCCTTCTCATACCTCGTAGGGCTAGCTACGAGGTGAAATGGTTTGATGTAGCCTTGAGAGTTTGTCTATCTCAGCCTAGGTGAATTCCAAGCGCTAACATATTGGCGACCATACTGGGGAGAACAAACTTGTTTGTGTGTTGATGTGTGTGTTTCATAAGTCTTAGACGGAGCCTGAAGTTACGCCAGAAGCCTTCGAAAACACTCTTGTTTTACATCAGCGTTAGTAGATAAACGCTGCTTCAGTCAATCTCCGCGAGCTTGTGAATATAGCACTTCATTTGCATTTCACCCCAGTACATGTATCAAGTTCAGATCTGATTGTTGATAGTGGACAACGATCAGACACTGACAAGGCTGAGATCATTCACTGGCGACTCCTTTCACTGAAGAATCCAACAATCAGTGCTTCATGGTGAATTCACTGCAGGAAGATCAGTAGCTTTGAGATTTTCAATATGGATCAGATCGCAAGAAGATATGCTCCCTTGAGCCGAGATCACATCCCAGGTTTTCCAAATAAAATTCCAAAGGTAGATTGGTCAAGGAATTTGCCTACATTTAATGATGATGGTAAGAAGGATGCCGCTTTACATCTAGTTAGATTTCACATGCATATTCGCAAGTTGAAGGTCGATTTTCCTGAAGATTGCTTGATGAAGATATTCTTGGCCACTCTGGAAGGTAAAGCCCAATCATGGTATGAAAGCTTGCCGCCTGCTTGTATTTATTGTTTAAAGGATTTTCATGCTATGTTCATTGAAAGATATAAGGACTCTTATCCATCATTGAATTTAGTTCAAGACTGTTGCAAGCATGCTTGTAGTTTTATTGAAAGCCTTGAGAAGTTTTATGAAGATGATAATTTCATGGATGAAGAGATCAGGGAAGCCCTGTATGAAAAGCCATTTCAGCAGCACACCGAAATCTTAGAGGATACTTGCCAAGATCAGCAGGCCGAAGATTTCAATATGGTTGAAAATGAGGAAAGAGCAAATGTTGTTTCAGATCTGCCCATAGAAGACAGCAGCATGCAATCCATCAAAGAAAGCTCTACTGTTGAGATCATAGACAGAGTTTTGGATTCAGATGTTCATGAACAGCAAGGTGAGATCTTTGTGCAAGTAAGTGATGAATCTCCTTTCAATAACTCAGTAATAAATGATAGTTTGAATGCCTTGTCATATGAAGATAATTATTGTTTAAGCAAAAGAAAACAAAAGGCATTGTCTCCTTTGTCTGAAGAGGAAATAGATCAGCTTTTGAAAGGTCTTGTTACAGCCCAAGCTACAGCAGATTTGCAATGCACACATAGTCAGGAAAGTGTTGGGAAAACTTTTTCCTCTGTTGAAAAAGATGACTGTCTTGTAGATCAGCAAATAGATAATGTTTTCCTTCACAAAGATGATAATCCGGTTGTCATATCATTTGAAGATGACTTACCATATTGTCTGACTACCGAAGATCAGAGCATACAGGATTCCCTTTCAGATTCTTCATATGTTTCATGTGCTGAAATGTCTTTCCAAGAAGAGATCGGCTCATCCATTTGTTTGGAATTTTTTGAAGCTTATGAGCCTACTTTTACCGAAGCACGTGATGAAGGCAGATCAGAAATTGAAACAAAAGACACCTTGTTCTTTCAGCAGGAGGTGGCAATGGCAAATCTTCATGTTTTTCACGATCCTCTAGCAAGTTTGTTGCAGCCAGCAGTGATAGTGTTTATTGCAATGTTCGGTGATGAAGGAGATCATGGTCAGCTATGTTTTTGGATGCCCGGTTACCGGTATCTATTGTTGCTCATGAGATCTAATTGGGAGAATCAGTCAAAAAGGCATTTGCTTGATTGGTTACATTGGCATTATGATATAGTTTGATGTATATAGTCTTGTAAGAAACACCGGTGGTTTTCATCATGATTTCACATCTTGATGGACTGCTGCCCTTCTCTTGTTTTAGTTAAGTCAGTCATGAGTCATTTGTGTTTGGTCTATTGAGTGAGTTTTTCAAGTTATTTCAGTTTGCCATCGAGTCGGTTTGAGTCAAGCTTCAGTTAAGTTTCAGTAAGTTTTCAGTCAAGTTTTCATTCAATAAATGTGTCAAAATCTTGTGTCAAAGGTGTAAATAATGACTCCATTGCCCAATAATTGTAAGGCACTGGTCTGCTCTCCCAGAGGTCTGAGGTTCTTGGCACCTCCAAGGAGCTACCATCCCCATTGGAGCCAATGTTAGTGTCAGTCTTTACAGCCTTCCTACAGTGATCAAATGTGCTCTTACATAGTGATTTTGAAGTGTCAAGGTCAAATTTTGTCATTTCAGTGAGTCTTCAAGCAAAATTTGGTCACTAGGCATTAGGTCTAGGGTTTGCCCAAATGTCAGTCCATGTCATCATTCAGCTGAGTCTATCATCATTCAAAGGGTTGTCATTATCATGTCAGTGTCTAATGAGTCATTTTACACCTTGTTCATGCTTCATGTTGCGCCCAGGCAAGGTCATTTCCCTCTCCTAGGGTTTTGAAGGCAATTTCTCTTGGATGGTCAAATCACCGGCAAAAATTGTTTCCTGATGTTCATACACCTTCCCCTATCCTTAAAGTACCTTATCAAACACTTCCCAACACTCAGATCCGCCAAATTCCTCATTTTTGCACAAACCCTAGTTTCTAGCTACAACTTGGCAATTTTCTAGGTTGGGCCTGTGTTTTGCCCTTTTCGACCCCTTCCCCTCACTCAATCTTTGAGATTCCACTTTCCCATACTTCCTAACATCCCTCCATACTCCCCAAAATTTCCCCAAGAATTTAGAAGCCCCCTATCCCCTTCATTCCGCTTCATTTCGACCAAATCCCTTGTTTCACACATCGGGACAAGTTTCACTCAAAAGATGTTTCTGAGCAATCAAGGATGAATTTTGCAAAACTGAGAGAGGTTTTTGTCCACAACATGCCAAGGAAGAAAAACCTCTTTCACTTTTTACACAGGTGTCATGGTTTGAGAGAAATGTCAAAAATACCGGCGAGAACGAAGGTGCTCCAAGGACGGTTGGCCAAAGCACAAAAACGAAGGAAAACGCCCGATCCACTCCAAATTTTGGCCAAAGCCTCTTTGACTGAGCATGGTACTTGATTGGGGACTCCCAGCCCAAATTTCAAGAAATTTGGAGAAACTTTTGTCATTTGTGAATTTTTTGGTAAAATTACAGGTTTTTCCCAAGAACTGGTCTCACCCCGGGTGAGACCAGTTTGAAGGGCTGCTCGGAATTTTGCAAACTTGGCATTTTTGGAAAGGGCATTCAAAAAGAAAAATTACCAATACTTGGGAGAAGCCTGATTTTGAGTTTTGAGCCTCCAAAAGCTCAAAATACACCTAAAAAATGACTTTCTGCCCACTTTTTGAGTTGCAGAAAGTGACATTGGGAGAAATGGTTTTTGAGGGGTCAAATCAACACCAAATTCAGAAATTCCACTTGGGATGGAAAGTAGACAGGCCAAGCTTTCCAATGAGCCATTTTGCACCTGATTTGGATCAGTGGAACCCACTCAAAAACAGCTGTAAAGGGGCGCGACTAGAACTTCCAGGGGCGCGACCAGAACTTCCAGATTTGCCAGAATTCACATTTTTGGTCAAAAAACACTGTTTTTACTATGGTTGACTATTTTTACTTGTAGATGAAGGATAAATGTAATATTTTCATGGCACTTTGGTAGATTTTATCTTTCTTTACCCTTCTAGAAGCTTCCATGATGTAAAAAGTGAAAAATTAATGCATGGATGAGTTAGCTAAGTAATAGAGGCAAGTTGTTGGGCTGCCTATTTTCTAGTTCTTAGTTTAGAAATAGTTCAAACTGCTCCTAGGAAGCTGAGCTCGACCCCTAGAGATGGGGAAAGAAGTTAGATGGTCTAGATGGTCTATATTATGCTCTCTCCTTCTCATTTTCATGGTTGGACTCTTGTGGAAGAAAGCTTTATTGTATATTGTGCATCTATTTCTGCAATTTGAGGCAAGGAAAGCCAGGGTTTTACAGTCATCTTTGAGGATTCTTGTGGATTGATGTGTTGATGGTGTGTTCTCTACATGTTCTTGTAAGTTTGTTTATGTATTTCATATCTCTCTTATGCTTCTAAATTGGACAGATGAAGTGGTAAAGTTGAATTCATGTTTTAGCATGCTCAGCTTTTTAGTTTGTTCAATTTTAATGTTTTCTACTGTCTAGAGAGGATTCAAATTGTGTGTTTGCCCTCTTTAGCTCCTCCTCTATCATCTCTGATCATCCATCATCAGATTAAAGCATCAGCACTCACTCCTACCTTGCCCCTTAGATTCCCCTGTGAAAACTGTGCTCAATCCCCGCACTTTGAATTGCACTTCCACCAATTGCCACCAAAACCCCCCAAAAATCTTTAAATCAACCCCCTATCCATTTACTAGCCTAAAATCTTTATTATTAATTGGTCAGCCTAATCATATTGAAAGATCTATCGAATCTGACCCGAGAGAGCCTTCTCATACCTCGTAGGGCTAGCTACGAGGTGAAATGGTTTGATGTAGCCTTGAGAGTTTGTCTATCTCAGCCTAGGTGAATTCCAAGCGCTAACAGAGTTATCTCCTCAATTGACACAAGGTAGTGAGGTTGTCCATGATGAAGTTGAAAACAATTTAATCACAAAGCGTACTTCCCATTCCTGTCATCTCTTCTCTTGCTTGAAGACAACTCTTCAAGTTAGCTTGCTGAAGCTAAAAAATCTCATGCAACCTATGATAGAGATGGCTGCCATCCTGAGAGAAATTTTGAAATCAGCAACAACAACGATCTTTAAGCCATGCATGATCTGGTTCAAACTTCAAAATATGATTATGCAATTCTAGAAAGTTCGAGACGTGCCAAGGAGTCGAGGCACTTCAACGTCTATTGATGGTTATGTCAGGACCTCGTGACTCTAGTAAGCCTCTAGAGCCTAATCAACTTTGGTTTCTCACGCACAATCCATCTATCTACTTGGTTGCACTCGAGGTGAATTCACGTGTAAAAAATGTTTGGTATTATGGATGTAATCTCTCAAATTTTCAAAATTTAACTTATGGTTGAATTCACAAATCTATCACAGGGCATCCATCTTCATGCACATCCCTTGCATCAAACTTGGGGTGGGAATGTACGTCACTCATGAAATCATGGAATTATGAAGTTGATCATCTCAAATATTGTCTTTGCTCGCGATCATACTTATCGGATTTTTCGTCTCATGATTAGCTCCTCAGTCTCCTTGTGAACCTTGTACTTCAAATATGCTCACTCATCACACCAACAATCCCCCTATGTGATGATGAGCGCACAAGCTATCATGTGAATCAAGTTCCTTTCATTTCACCATGCCCCAACTGGTTTCATGCATTCACAATGCTGGCATCCCTTTTACATTCTTGTGATGACCATGATGCCTGCGCAATTTTTCACTAGTTGCAAGGGGGTGGTCCATCATGTCTAGCTCACGATGAACTTGGTTCCATTGATCAGAGCATTCATAAGATTGTTCAAATGAATTTGTCTTTGTTCATTTCAAATTGGGAATCTGATATTTTAACAAAATCATATGATCATTTCCCCATCTCGGGTGATTGTCATGTAGCTTATCATTTTCCCAACAGTACATTCAATGATAGTTACTTCATGCTCTCCAATCTTCATTGTTTAGCATCTTTCTCCTCAGATTTCTATCAAGCGGGTGAGGCACTTCAGCCTACGCTGATGGTTATGGAAGGTCCTCACTGTCTTGGCATGACTGATGAGAATGATCAGATTTATTTTTCTGTACAAGATTCCCATCATGATCCCGTCTCTCCAATCAGAAAGCCATCTTTTCACAGGTCACGAGACCTTCCAAACAACCATTATGAATTTCACGATCCAATCGCTCAATGGTTGGAACAATCTTACTTGGCGAGCCATGTTGCAGGCAACAAGCTTCAATCCTTCCTCACGCTCGCTAAGAATCTCGTTGCAAATGAACACACACTCACAAGAGGCTTCCGAGGTTTGTTGAATAATAGTATCCATCGAAAAGGTAAGCATGTGTATTGGGTGGTCGTGACACATTTTTTTGCCCACAAGCAAGACCTTCCTTTCCGTGTGCAAGATTTTCAAGCTTTTGTATTTTCTGTTGCACACTATTTGTTATCTGTTTTAATCGCTTGTATCTTTGTGGTTGCAGGTCGGGAACGACTATGGTGGCTTCACTAGAAATTTCATGTCACGTAATCTTGATTGTTTAGCTATTAGGATAGGAGTAGGATTAGTTGCATCTTAGTTTTCCTTCCTTGCACTCGTCTTGCACTCATAGTCCATCATGGTTTTCTTATTTTCATTATGTTTGCTTTAGTCATTTTTATTTCTTGTCTTCTGGTTTTGTTTACTTGTTGTGTACTCATTTCCTTGTCTTGTTTTTCCCTTTCGTGTTGAGTTTTCCTTTCATTTTCACTACGCACATAAGTGTTGTGCCTATAATTTGTTTTGGATTTTGAATAAGTATGTGGCTGAAGTACAGGAGCCTTGTGACACTACAGCACTTGGCCAATCCTATATCCATCTTCTTTGTGCTTGGCTGTAAATTTTAGCGGATGAAGCCTTGACGAAAAATATGATCTGTCTGTAAGGGAAGTTTTGGCCAAACCATGAACCTGTGTCGAAACTGGGAAACCCCATGCCTGTACTTAGTCGTTTGCTACGTGTGTTCAAGCTTATCCAACTAGTAGAAACAGAGAAGGGGAAAAATCTAAACCAGCAAACATAAATCAAAGGTCTTACATGCTTCTCTGAAGGAACAACCTCTTCTGCTCTCAATAAGTCGAGATCCCTCTTCTGCCCAAAAAATAAATAAGTGCCTATGCACAGTCCTCTTTCAAAAAAATACAAAGGTGAAAGAAGAGAAAGGCTTCTTATGAATAGAGGTGAAGCAAGCAACTCCACTGAGGTACTAACCAGACTCGCTGGCAGTGGAGCAATTCTTGTGTTCTGGGGTGACTCCATCGAGGTAATGTCCAGGCCTACTGGCAGCGGGAAAACACTAGAGATGAAAACTTATACTCTACAAATCTTAAGCTCGCGAACCAAACTACCCTTCCCGATTTTGAAACACTGTGATCTAGCTAAAAATTTTGTTGTGTTTGACTGAGGTGAACCATGTTTGTCCATGGGGTAAGTGGGGAAGCCAAAGTAACCTAGAAAATGAATCAATACTCCCTGAAAGGCCAAGGCCCTGTGTTGTAAATGAAACAAAATAGAGAAGTTGGTATTCAACTAGTGTGTCGCCAAGTGTTGTAGCGGCTGCAACACCCTCCAAAATTTTGGCATGCATCCAAATTTCAGAGCCTTCCTTAGTTTCCTTTCCCCTTGATGGTTGCAAACACTCGGGCTCATCCCATGAGCACTTGTAGAGTCTTTACACCCTTTTTTCTTGATCAAACACTAGTCATCTTTAGACATGTTGATTGTTATGTCATGCTTGAGAGTTTGTTCTGACATTTTTGAAGGTTTGTCTTTATGTGCATGAGTTGTTTTCGCTTTGTGAACATCATTCACACTCACACACAAAGTTGTAAACATTGTCATGCAAGTGTTTTCACAGTCATTCGAAGATCTATCTCAAGTGTCACACTTGTCGTGCTTAACCTTTGAGTCAGTCTCACTGAGCATATGTTTGTCTTTTCGGTTTGAGGTGTCTTTTCGTCGAGTCGTGCTAAGTGTGTGATCACAATGTCATGTGTGCATAAGTTCACTTTCTTTCACACTTAGTCATTCTTCCTAAAAATCTATCGACTAGGCAACCCTCCTTCAACCAAACCCTGATCTCAGTGACCTTCCACTGTTGCCCAGAGTTGTGCAAAGCTTGAGGTTGTCTTCTTGGAAACCTTCACTGTGCGATTCTATAAATGAGCTAGCTAACTGTCTCCCAGAACTGCACAGAAGTTGTCCCAGAACCCGATCCAGTCTGTGCTTCCTGCAAGATCACCCATCAAGCCTCCCATTGGTACATCGGAAAAACCGACTTGATCTATGACCCATGACTACACTGATCTCCAAAACTGCGCAAAACTTGTTCAGCCTGCCTGCCTTGCATTGCCTATAGAAACTGCGCAAAACTTGTTTAGCCTGCCTGCCTTGCACTGCCTACAGAAACTGCACAAACACATGGGAAAGGCCATTGTTTCCTGTCACTGCACTGTCCCGGGAAATTGCGCAGATTTGACAAGCAGGCCCCCTGCTGGCCTGCTCTGCTCTCGCTCAGACAATTATGCAATTTTGATTGTTGCCTTCCCTATATCCCCGCTCTGTACTCATCCCAGAAAATGCGTAGTTATGTCCAGGAGCCCCCGCTGCCTGTCCTAGGCTGGGAATTGCGCAATTTTGACCAGCAGCTCCTGTAGCTTGATCCTGTCCTCCTCTGAAAAAAAGCGCAGATTTTCCTGCCAGTGCCTCCTGCTACCTGCTCTGTCTTCCTCGAAGAAATTGCGTAGATCCCAGCTAGATGACCTGTCAAGTGCTCCCCGTGAAAATGACGTAGATTTTCCCAACAGTTCCCTAACACCTTGCCTGGTCTTCCTCCCGGAAACTGCACAATTTTTCCTTCCAGCTGGGACCTGACTTGCAATTGTCACTGTTGTCTCAGACTGCACAAATCTGCCTCCCAGTGACATCTGCGTAGTTTTTCCCGACAGTGCTCCGAAGCCTCGCACCCTGGCCTGAGATGTGCTCTGTGCAGTTTTAGTGCCTTGTCCCTCTCCCGGTCACCTGCACCGAAACAAAAAACAATGCATCATGTTAGACTATGATATTTATGGGTTTGACGTCGTCTCGTCATGAGTGATTACAAGAACATAGACATTAATGAAACTTGATGTGACGATGAACGAGATGTAGAAGGAGCACATGCTAGAAGACTACTTGCAATTGAATGAATGCATGAAGCACATCGAGCAGCGAGCGAAAGGGACACATACACATGCACTGCCAAGCAAAGACCAAGACCATCGAAGACCCCACACACTTTTCCATGCGGAGGTGAAGACATGTTACACCAAGAGCACACCATCATTTAGCAGCACAACAGCTCAACGCAGACACCACAACCAGCTAGTAGATGTCAACAATGTCATGTTGAGTTGTGTCACGAGTTGTTTCGTTCACATCACTATTATGGGCCATACTTGTTGTAATCAAATGTAATGTAATGTGAAAGTCCAAGAGACGCACATATGAAGTTGAAGAGTCACGACAATTGAAAAGTCATAGGAAGTCAAATAGTCATGAGGGAGGTCAAAGAGTCACAAGGGTCAATTATTCCCCCTTGGTCATATATACTCCCTTATTGTATGAGCAAAGGACATTTCACCTTGGCTCCTCCCATATAGCCTTGAGAGTTTGTAGTCTATTGTTTGAGGAGTGAGGAGTGGCTCCAATGTCCCATTACTGGGACTAATGATGTATGGTGTACATTATGTGTCTTGAAACTTTTGCTTAATTTAGAAGTCTGTCTCAGGCTAGCACGTTTTCACACATGTTTTATATCCATTTGTAAGATTATTCTTTGAACGTTTGTAATGCATGTGTTGCTTAACCTGTACTAAGATAGTTGAACTACTTCAATTATTTTAGTACTCATATTGTTGAAGATGTGTTGTATTGTTTATCACTATTGTCTCATCCGTGTGGACTACTCCTCCGGACACTAGACAAGCCATATTTCTATTTTCTTGGTTTTAACGTCCGTCACCCCCATGTGGATTATTCTGCTGGATAGTGTACGTGTTTTCCCTTGAAATTTGGTTGTAACGATTACCACATCCACTGTGGACTATTCCACTGGATGCTAGACAAAACCTTGTTGTTTTCACGTGTGTTTCTTCTTGGGTTGGGACTACTCTCTCTCATCAAGAGGCTCACTTCAATCTCCCCTTTTACAGTAAGAGAACCTAGACATGAGTTACATTATGCACTCACCAGGCACATGTACCTTGTTGTTTGAAGATACAACGTAACACTCTCACGTGCTGATAGCTACAACCAAGGCATATCTTTAAGATAATGGCAACTGTTCGATCGTATCGGATGGGTCTCCTACACCAAACAGTGTGAGGTCTAGTTGGGACTTCATACTGGGGAGATCCCCTTTGTTTGTGGGTCCAACACCGTCAACAAGAGCTTAGACACAAATTTCATAAGAGTACAGGTAGTGGTACACGTATAGGTATAGGTACAGGTAGTGGTATAGTACCAATTTAGGTGCACAGGACGTGGACTATTGTCTCACAGTAGATGGATTGGTCAGATTTAGAGACGGGATATATGTGCTAGACAATAGTGAGCTCAAGAAGGTGATCTTGAGTGAGTTTCATGCGAAACCATATTCAAGTCACCCGGGCTATCAGAAGACACTGATAATAATGAAGATGTTTACTATTGGAAAAAATTGAAGAAAGACATGGCAGAGTTCGTGGCTAGGTGCTTAGGTTGTCTGCAGGTGAAGGTAAAGTATAAGAATCCAGGTGGACTACTACAGTCAATTCTGATTCTAGAGTGGAAATGGGAGGTCATTTCCATGGACTTTATCACAATTTTACCAAGGACATGTAGGAAACATGATTCCATCATGGTTGTGGTGGATAGGTTGACGAAGGTCTCACACTTAATTCCAGTGAGGTCTACATACTTAGCGAATGATGTAGCACGAGTCTTCATCATAGATGTGATGATATTGCATGGATTTCAACAGAAGATTGTGTCAAACAGGGATGTGAAGTTCACTTCCATGTTTTGGAAGGAGTTGTTTTCATGTTTAGGTACAAAGTTGGCCTCCAGTACAACTTATCATCCATAGACAGATGGATAGACAGAGAGGGTCAACATGATATTAGAGGACATGTTGAGGATGTATGTGATGCATCAATAATGAAAGTGGGAAGAATATCTTCCAGTAGTAGAGTTTGATTACAACAATGGGTATTAGGAATCTTTGAGGATGAGTCTGTTTGAGGCATTGTATGGTCAGAGTTGCAATACTCCCATAAGTTGGAGTGATCTGGTTAATAGGGTGTTGATTGGACCAAACATGTTGGCAGAAATGGAATAGGACATGTAGGTAATCAAGAAGAATATGAAAGAAACATAGGATAGGTAGAAGAGCTATGCAGATCAAAACAGATTTTTTAAGGAGTTTCAGGTTGGGGAACATGTGTACTTGCGCATCAAGCCCAAGAAGAGAAGAGATCCTTGAGGATTGGATCATGTGCTAAGTTGGCACCTCAATTTTGTGGACCTTTCAGGATTCTTAAGAGGAGTGGGCCAGTAGCCTATCGACTTGCACTGCCTCTAACAGTGAAAGTACATGATGTTTTCCATGTGTCATTGCTTAAGAAGTATGTTAAAGATGTTGATCATGTGATTGACTGGTTTGTATTGTAGGTGGAGCCAGAAGGAGAATTCCAGTCGGAACCTTAGTGTATTTTGCATAGAAATATTCTCATGCTCCGAAACCGAGCAATCGAGCAAGTTAAAGTGCAGTAGAAGCACTTTGGGCCTGATGAAGCTACATGGGATATGATGGATCAGATGTGGGTTATGTATCCTTCTCTATTCGTTGGTTGAGAAAATTTTTGGTGTATGTATATATGTATATGGATGTAAATACGCCATGAGCTACGTTATAAAGCTCCAATAAGCGGTATGGGTGTCATGTCATTATGGTTGTCATGATGGTTTGTTTTCAGCAGGTTGATCATTGTAAAATACTGCAACGAGCTAATTTATAAAGCTCCATGGGAAGTATGTTTTTCTTATAGCGATCTTGTTGGTTGTAGGTGTCGTTGAACACCGAGGACGGTGTTCCCCCAAGGGGAGGGTTCTGTAACAACCCTGGTTAAAAATCCATGTAAAAACTAATAAAGATAAAATAAGACCTTGGTCATGGGACATGTATTCCAAGCTATAAGAAAAACATACTTCCCATGGAGCTTTGGGCAAAAACATGGTGATGGAGATCATTTGCGATTAATTAATGGCTATGGAAAGGAAAAATGACATTTATTGGCATTTATCTGTGAAAATAATAGAAATTAGGAGAAAAGTGAAGTGAAAGGTCACAGATTGCATGTGAGGAGGAAAATGAAGGAAAATAATGGAAAATGAAGAAAATAGAGGCCTCATTAATAGAAAGGCTTCTGAGGACCAGTTCATGGCTTTTTTCAGTTCAATTTTGGAGCTCTCATTTTCTCTCTCTCTCTCACATACTCTTGGATACTTAGAGTTTTCTTAGAGCACTCTTGGAGTAGTGTGGCATACTTGGAGTTTTTGAGCAAGAAGGCAAAGGAAGAATAGGAAATCACAAGAGGACATCAGGATTACCAGCTACATCAGGTTTTGCTTGTAGGTACCAAGTTACATGTATGATTTCCTCACTAGTTTTGGCATGCATGAAATATGCATGTGGTTTCTTGGTTACGATTTGTCATTGGCATGGAGGATTGCATGGATTTGCAATGGATTTGCCTAGCCTTTCCATTTCCTGGACAACCATGGTGTTATGGGTTTTAATTTTTTAATTTGTTTTGGTTGGTTTTCTTGTGCCTTTGACTGTGGGTTGAGTTACTAGTTCCTGGAAACCTTGGTTGAACAAACGCTCTAGAAGCCCTGTAACAACTTGGGTTGAGTTACTAGTCCCGAAAGCCTTGGTTGGACAAACACTCTGGAATCCCTTGGTGGGTTGAGTTACTAGTCCCGGAAGCCTTGGTTGGAAAAATGCTATGGATTCCCTAAAACATTTGTGGGTTGAGTTACTAGTCTTGGAAACCCTCATTGGAACAAATGATCTAGAGCCCTAGAAAACTTGGCTAGAGACCAATCTGGTGATGGTTAGTGATGTTCAACCATGTGGTGGAATCACTGGTTGAGGGTTGAGGTGGTTTGGCCTCTAGAAGCCTTGGATGGTTTTGATTGATTTTTTTATGAGATCCCACATTCATGCTTGGAATATGGCACGAGGGTGACTAGCTGAAAGAAAGATTTGGTTCAGCCTAGTCTACAGTCGGGTGGTCAGTGGAATTCCCATACCTGGTCGCTTATGCAATCATCAATAAGAGTTCTCTTTATCCTTGGTATTTTACGGGTAAATATACTTGTTTATAGGTGGCTTATATGGTTGTTATATACCTGATATCTCTGTTGGTTATATGCTAGTTATGAATGAGTTTTATGACAGTGAAAATGTATGGCTCTCATCATATTTTGGTTAATCATTGAATGTACAATGAATACGTGACTTAATAGATGGTAATGGAGTTATTGTGATGAGGCATTACTGCTTCTTAGTGATTCTTAGATAATTATGAGACCTGTATGTTCAGATATATTGTTTAAACTCGTAAAATGCATATTTGTGACATATTTGATGAAATGTATGTCATGGCTAGTAAGGGTCCAATCAAGTCCTTGTTCAAGTAATTACATTTGTATCGTTATTCTATTTTTATATTTCATTTCTAGAAGCGTCATGGGGTTCTGAGCAGTGACCTAAGCCCTGGGCCTAAAAAAGTGGTGCATAATTCAGAGTCGCAGGCACAAAATTGCTTGGGAAAGTACCTAGTCGTAGGCATACCCATGTTGTGGGAGCGACTGGAGGGTCCCAGTCGCACTCATTCCCATGTCATGGGAGAGACTGGGGGATTAATGCAGTAAAAAATTAGTTTGTCTCAAGGGCTAGTCACCTAGAAGGTTTGGATGATTCCTAGGGGTTCTGCAATAGGTCTGCAAGGTCTGTGTTGTTGTGTTCCGTCGATTCCACTTCCTTAACTCACACATGGGGAGTTGAATCATATCATAGTAACTCTTTGTCACATGTTTACCCTATTTGGTCAGTTACTTGGGTAGATGTGGGAGGAGGGTGTTACAATTTGAAACAACAAAGAGCTAGTTTTTATGGGTCTATGTTCATATCTTGCTCATGAAGGAAGAAGATAGATTATATGGGCTTATGGGAAGATGTTATTGATGAAGGAAGAAGATAGTTAGGGAAATTCAAGAGTAAAAGACAATAATTTACACAACTTTGATGTCTTACAAACTATTTCATGACTGACGTTATGAGCCAACAACAATTATGGAATATAGATGGAACTGCAATGTGCAGAAGCAAAAGGTTTCCTATCCAAGCAAGCAAGAAAAAAACACAACTTATACTATGGACATATTTTCCTTGAGTGTAGGATAGGTTTGGAGGTAAGAGAGGAAGGGATTGGAAGAAGGAGGTATACCTTTGGCTTGCTTGCTAGAAGGGTAGAAGTACACAAACTGTTATATGGTCGTTAGATGACATAAAAGGCATTTTTGCATGGAATTTCAAGATAGGTCAGATCATGTTGAATTAGATATATGCATATTGTCACATTCGGCTTGTTCGTCCTCTTCATCAGAATTTGGGTAGAATTTTTGTTCAAAGGTTCAAGAAGCAAAGGTTCAAGAATTACGGCTAGATGAAACCCTCCAAACCTATCCTTCGGGCAATATTGGCAACAAGAAGTGCAACCCTTTGTGAAAACAAATATATCATAGAAGACATGGTTCTCTATAAAGGTTAGGCAACATAGAAGCACCACTTACAGGTGGAAAAACCAAAACAAGGAAGACAAATCTGTGACCAAGAAACTCAAAATTTAAGGAGTGGAAAGTAGCAAGAGATATTTTTCTACCTATTACCATCTAAAAAAGTATCCTACAAAATGCATTGCAAAAGTTGATGTTGAGCATGCAACAAGACTTGTTTGAAATATTTCCACCCAAAAGAATTTATGAGTTGAGAAGAAAGCATAACATAAAATGGTTAAACAAAATGGAGAAGAAATAAGTTTTTTTTTAAAACAATCAAAAGGAAATCGAGGATAATATAATATTGTTGTGTCTCACACTACCCAACCAAACAACTAGGAAGACCTACAATATTCTAGAGAAGATGAAGAGAAGCTCTTAAAGTTGGAAATCATGATATGAAGATTGTAGGAAAACATATGTAAAAGTATAGAAGATACCAAAAGTTGTATAGAAAGAAAGGAAAGCATCATTAGAAGGAGAACTATTTGAAGCATATGTAGAGGCTTTAGAAGAACCAAGGAAGAGATATAAATGAGGAATATATTTTGAGCAAGATTGGGGTGCAAACAAGCTAGAAAGTGAAAGTGAGGGTCAAGAAGAAGATTTTGCAGAAACAAAAAAGAAGGCAAAAAGTAATTTCATGAATGTAGTTAATTACTACATCTAGACTATGTTTCTATCCATTTGAGAACTCACCAGAGATTTTAGATAGTATAACAACAAGCATATGTCAATACAACTCAAAAGAAGCCAAAGGCCTCCCTCCATACTACTGGAGCTAAGAAAAAGGAGGAGAAATGTCAATTCATCAATCAATAGTTATAAGAGTATAACGATTTCCTTTGTTTTTTTAGTGTGGTACTGGAAGGGTTGGTACATTCTAATAGTGATGCTGAGGCAAGGGTTGCTAATTTTTCAATGACATTAGGAGTGGAAGAAGGTTTGGGGCATATAGAAAATAAGTATAGATGAAAATAAGGCTAAATATACAAACAAATAGAGAATACTGATCAGTCTACCTAAATTTTTCCTTTCGGGGATATTACTAACAAGAAATGCAACCCTCTTCCAAGACAAATCTATCGCACAAGGCATGGTTAGTGTAGGCAACATAGTAGCACTACTTAAAGGTGGAAAAACAAGAGAGGCGAGAGAGATTTTTCACACAAAGTTTGAATATCTAGTGGGTGGATACCACCAACACTCGTTTTTCTTCCTATTCTCATCTTTAGCTTGTAGGAAGGCGTGTTTCAAATATTCGTACCCACAAGAATCTTTAAGTTGAAAATAAATCAAAAGTTAAACTGTTTAAGCAAATTAAAGGAGTAATAAGTTTTTAAAAATCCATCAAAAGCAACTGAGGATAATATATTCTTGTAGAATATATTATCCATCAAAACAAGTAGAAATGCCTACAAGATATCAAAGAAGATGAAGAGAATATGTCAAAGTTGCAAACCATGAACATGAAGAGAAGATTTTTGAAAATCACGATATGAAGCATTAGCCAAAGATATGTAGGAGGTAAAGAAGATACCATATATGACTATTTACAAATTCCTAATTTCGAGAGGTCCTTGCAATCTATTGCAAAGGTTAGATATTATATATGACTATTTAAGAAATCCTAGCTAAGAGTTAAAAATCATTTTATTGTTGAATAGGAATCCTTTGGATATACAAAATATCTTTAAAATTGAAAATTGTATTGGTGGACCAATGTGGCTTCCCTCTAGCCTTCTGAAATCAAAGGTTCAAGAATCACATCTAGATGAAGAGAACTCAGTCCTACAAAGGGTGGGCTCACTTAAATACATTGACCTAGGCTATCTGCATGCAACGTCCATCTAATTCCAGAGTTTAAAAGACAATATTTCCTTCGGAAATAAAAGGTTCTAGAATTAGGTTTAGATGAAAGAGAATTAGGTCTAGGTGTCAGGTGGAACATACGATGACCAGATCAGAAGGGATTTGGATTAAACAAACCATGAGGCTGGGAAACCTATCTTGTATTGGACACAAGTAAGATATAAGATAAGATACACCAGTAAGATGTAAATAATAATAATTGTCCATTATGCAACTCCCACAAAATAATTTACATGATGGAAGCTAGGTTGCTCATTAGAAGGCTACATTGGGTAGATTGTTGTGGTAGAGTGTGAAGGAAAATTAGTTATAGGAGTACAAAGATATAGGTGCTAGAGATGATTTTGAAGGCTAAACTTTACGTAGAGAGCCATCTATCTTTGGGGCATATTGGTTGAAAAAATAGAGAATCAAGCTAAGTTTCACATCGTCAGGACAAATATTTAAAATATTTGACAAATTTGATTAAATCACATTGCAAAAACATTTACCTTGTGAATCAAAGATGGCATAAGTTTAGAAGTTATAAATAAAATGCAATAAAATAATGTTTCCATCGTGTTGAATAGGAGTCTAAGTGGATGCTTGACAAAAAAAAGGGAATTATGCAAATTCTACATGAACATTTCAATGACAAAAACAAAAACAATTATTGCAAGGCAGACAATTCAACACAAATATTAAATTGAAATGCTAAAAGGTATAGGTCCCAATACAAGCTCCCTAATAGCGTCTTTACTAGTAGAAGAAATCAAGTAGAAGGACACAAGGTAATATTACTATTAGCAAGAATCTACAGTTTGAAATAAGCCACTACAAGAGAAGAAATAACTTGAAAATACTTTAACCCTTCAAAGGCAATTTAGAGGATACTACACATTGGCGGTTGTGTCTGAAGAGCTCTTTCGAGAACATTGGTGGTCATGCGTATATGCTCTTCATATTCAACCAAAACATTGATACTCCCATAAGGAATACGATTACATTATATTGCCCTACAATATTGTTATACTAAAGTTTAAATAAGACGATAGGCTGTAACAATATCTAATTTATAGGGACTATGTCGAGAATGATACTCATACATATTGTGCTCAACCTCTTACTTTCAGGGCCTAGCAATCTGTTTTAGTTAAAGAAAATGAACAACTATGGAAAGTTAACCCGAATCTTGTAGTCTAACAATACTTGGGATGGACATGAACCCTAAGATGGGGATGGCTAAAAACACACTTGTCTTTTTGAGGCAGCTATCCAAGTTTTCTGATTGAATTAATTTCAACATGAGCTCTTTTGAATTACCTTGCATGACTTGAAAGACAATTCTGAATAAAACAATGAATAGATAATGAGTTCCCTATGCCACAATAAACACTTGTAGACCATTATAATGTTTCGAACTTAAGTACCAAAGTCCTTTGCCAGAAGAACAATGAGAATGTTCTTGCCTCATATATGGGTTCACTGCGAGACGAGGCATCCTTAAGAAATTTTCAAACTGGAGAGTATTACTTGCAATTGCTCTTGATATTCAACCAGAACATTGATACTCCCATAAGGAATATGATTGCATTATATTGTCCTCCAATATTGGAATTCTAAAGTTGAAATAAGACAATAGGTTGTAACAATATCTAATTTATAGGTACTCTGTCAAGAATAATACTAATACATACCATGCCCAACCTCTTACTTTCAAGGCCTAACAATGTGTTTTAGTTAAAGAAAATGAACAACTATGGCAAGTTAACCAGAATCTTACAATATAGCATTACTTGGGATGGACATGAACCCCAAGATGGGGATGACTGAAAACACACCTGTCATTTTGAGGCAGTTATCCAAATTTTTTGATTGAATTCTTTTCAATATGAGCACTTTTGAAGTACCTTGCATGACTTGAAAGACAATTTTGAATAAATGAGTGAACAAAGAATGAGTGGCCTATGGCACAACAAACACTCATAGACCATTATAATGTTATAATTTTTTCTCTCATGGGGCTGGTAATAGCCCTGCCCATGATGATGATCAAACTACTTTTCCAGCTTGTAGGTAAATCCCTTGCCTTTCTTTAGCAACTGTTTATTTGATTATAACAATCTCTGCTAAGGATGTGGATGTGCAAAACCCCTGGAGCTCAATAAGTGCACCCTTTGAAACCCAAAAAACTTGATAAACTTTCCATTACAATGAAAAAGTTGCTATGAAACCTCTATAACTTAATAAGTTTCTATTGCAACTCTGAAACCCTAAACTCAGATGGGGATTTCCTATTAACAAACATTTCCAAAGATTTTCTCAACCAAAATTGGGATTTCAGGATAATGACCATGGACAGTGGTATCCACATGGCAGAGGTTAAATGATGGTGGACACTGCATTAATTGGCATATGTTCACGGTTTTGCTGACAATTGACATTACAGAGGGTGAGTAACATGTAATAACATGGTCAACTATTTGCATATTCAAAGTTG
This sequence comes from Pinus tabuliformis, assembly GCA_031772625.1. Taxonomy (NCBI): domain Eukaryota; kingdom Viridiplantae; phylum Streptophyta; class Pinopsida; order Pinales; family Pinaceae; genus Pinus; species Pinus tabuliformis. The sequence goes on along the minus strand of CM062815.1, from coordinate 403,725,375 downwards.
TAAAGAAGAAAGAGAATTCGTGTAAAAAAAATCATGAACAGATGGAAATTTGTGTAAAGTCTCGAGGTTTGGAAGGCAAACAACTTATGGCCTTCTAGCCTCCACACCATTCTGCAACGTCTCGACCATCATATAACCTCCATATGTGGATACTGGCACATTCTGTCCATAGTGTATTAACACCACTATGGGAAAAATATTTGAAAAACGACAATGGATTCTTTGTTGAGCACCATGTAGCAGCTGGTCGACATGGTGGACGATCTAGAGAAGTTGCTCAACGTTGAGAGTTGAGGAAAAAAGGTGAGGTGAAATAGGCTTGAGGAAAAAACAAATGATTCGATTATTTGTAGGGCACTGACAGTGGGTAATAAAAATTTTCATTGGTTGCAAACAAGCCTCATTTTGGCAACATCCCGAAGAGGAAGGGTAGGTTAAATCAAGCAAGGTTTCCAAGAAATGTGTTTCAATTGAAAGAAAATGTGCCTCATGATAGGTGTTTTCCTATCAAGGCATTGCAGATGCAAGTAAATTTTACAGGACTAAGGCCTCCTTTGTCTTTCATTGTCGTGCGAGTTATATGTGTCATTTTTTTGGTTTTCTAGTCCTTTAAAATTGGAAAGATTTCGAAAATTCTTATATAAATGCATCTTAAGATTGAAAACAATATTTGCATCAAAATTTTGGCACAGACAAGTTACTTGTTGCATTTCAAAAGCAAATCCTTGAGGTCTTTGAGGTTTGATGAAGCTCTATGTCCTTCAACTTCAAAGTTTTCCCGTTGAAATAACAACATGTAAGAATGCACCCCTCTTCAGTGTAGATTGGCAACTGCAAATCACAATGTAGGCAAAATTGAATGGAGAAACTAAACAAAGGCCATGCTTTCATGCCTATTCAATGCAATTCAATGTAGAAAACAGCTAGCCTAGAGCCTGACAATAAACGAATTGAAATTTGAATGAATATTTAAGTGAATACTGAATGTGAGGTGATGGGCAAGAGATTGCATAAGAATGGTTGATCACTTTAGATACAGGGAATGCCCATTAAATTCTCACTTCACTTCAGATACACGGAGGATCAGTTTGATCATGACAGAGGGAAGAGGGAAGGAAGGTAGACCCTAGGTTTCTATATGCTTTGCAAATTACTAATAGCACGTAGTTGTATATATAAAATGACAAACTCTAGCTTAGTAAACAGGCATATTGGTCACCATTTCCTGTAAAGTAGATAAATTAACAACACTATAAATAGGCATGGAGCAAGTGCCACAATTGGAACAAGGCAAGTAAGCATAAATGCATTATAGCTGTAGTATAGTAGTAAGAGTGCTCTTGAAAGTAGTTCATCAGTAATGAACACTGCATTTGTACTCTCTCTTAAATCGAAGGAAGAATGGCTTCCTTGATAATAGGAGGGCAAGGAAGTGAGTGTGCCATTCACATTCGTAAGTGACATTTGAGAGAGAATTTCACGAGATAAAGATGTCAAGGTAACGTTAGCCCAACTAGGGTGAACAACCTTTGCCCACTACAAACCCGCAAAAAAGACACCTATCAGTGCAGTACTCTTTATTCGACACCTTTAACATCAATTTTCACCGGTTTCAGACAAATGCCACAATGAGAGAAAAATACTCGAAAAGCTATGAATTAAGAATATTATATTTTTTTTATTTTGTTTTATTTGGTTTCATGTTAAATACTGGGTAATGGGCTGAAGAGTTCTCGACACAATTATGTTCTTAGTTTAAAGTCAAAACACGCGAGAAAAGCCCTAATTCTGATGGCCACAACTGCAGTTTGGCCTTTGGCCTCTTCGATTCTTTGAGAAGCTTTGCAGAATTCATCCCCAGATTGAAGAAGGCCCACTTCAGTTCAACTGTGACTTGGAATTCCAATTTATTGTTCGGCCCCGGATCTTGATGGAGCAGGAGGAGAAAACCCGAATTATTCAGTTCTTCAGCAAAATCTATGGCCTCGCATCACTCACGCACCCACCTGAATATCAATTACCAGCTTATAGTTACCGTGCCAAGGAACAGTGCGTTCGATCGACGCCACCATCGTGCCTTTTCGACCGTCTCCCTGAATCCGTTCTGCACGAAATTCTATCTCGCCTCTCAAATCCTGATCTCTGGATGGCTCGGCAAACGTGCGTTGCCTGGCACCGCATCATTTCCTTGTGCCCCGTCTTTCAACAGTTCTACGATGAGAGGAACCACCAATCTTGGATTGTTTTTACCAGCATCTCCCGGCCCAATCCCGAAGGCTTTCTCCTCTTCAACCCTAAGAATGCTGACCAGTGTTATTCTCTCTCTTTGCCTCAACATCTGCCCTCTCCCTTCAATACAGATTGGCTTCTCCTGGGAGTATCCGAGGGTTTTATGCTTCTTGCAAGCAGAGAAGGAAGATTGGCCGTGGCCAATCCATTGAGAAGACGCCTCCGACTGCTGCCCAATCCAATGATCAGCTCGCACCGTTGTCTGGAACCGTGTTTGGAAGACCTATGGCAGCATGATCAGCTGCCGTCCATCAGTATCAACATAGTTGTAGAGCCGGACCTTCAAACATTTAAAGTGATGGTGTTGGGAGAAGTTGGAATCAAAGAGGTAGATGGTCTCGTCTACAGCTCCTCGACGGACGCATGGACCATAAGACGTTGGCCTTGGATGAACCACAAATTATTCCGCAGCTTCTTTCATTCCACTGTACATGGAAACACAATTTACTGCGCCTCAATCTATCCCCTTACTATAAACTGCCCCTCATTCTATCCGAAATGGCTGGTGAGATGTAACACAGAAACCCATAGGTATGAGGTTGACGAAATCCCGTCTATACACTTCTCGGAAATAGGCAGCACCAGTTTCCGACGGGTGCAGACCATAGGAATACTGGGGTACAGGAACATAATATTTCTGTTAGGTATCTTGGCGGGAAGACATGGACTCACTGCAGTGGGACTGTGGGAGGCGAATTCAAGTGCTGGGCACTGGAAGCTTTTGACAACAACGCCTGTTGAATGGGTGAGCAAGGGACTGTGGGAGGCGAATTCAAGTGCTTGGCACTGGAAGCTTTTGACAACAACGCCTGTTGAATGGGTGAGCAAATATAGCTTAGATTTTTGGTCATATGAGATCGCATCGGCTTACGACGGAGATGAGAGAGTGAGCATCATTGCAAGGAATGGATCGATCAGAACGATAATGCTGGAATTGAATTTGGATACGAAAGAGTGGAAGATGTTGTCAGCTGGGATTGCAGAAAACAAGAATTCTTCAGCCATAACATCACGCGAGATGCAATCTCAGGGAAGAGATAAAGGTGTGAAGGCTTTTCACATGAAATTTAAGTTTCACACTGCCATATGGAAGCGTGCACGGCAGTGACTCTTGGCATAGTGGAACGAAAGATCCAATCTTGGCACAGTGGAACGAAAGATCCAATGCATGTTTATGAATTTCACACTCACATTATAATACTCCCGTTTTGCAAACGAGTAAAGTTTACATTGTCAAAAGAGAATATGTTACCGACTGTAATGCCTCGGTAGGGATTTATTAAAATATGATTTCAGTACCAGAAATCTGTTTACATACGTTTGTCACTTATGTTGCAATTCGTTGAGGCAGATGATGTTTATAGTTTAAGGTATTTATGGACTTTAAGGGGTTTATTAAAATATGATTTCAGTACCAGAGATCTGTTTTCATATGTTTGTCATTTATATTGCATTTCACTCTTGAGCAGATGGTGTTTATAGTTTAAGGTATTTATGGACTTTAAGGGGTTTATTAAAATATGATTTCAGTACCAGAGATCTGTTTTCATGCGTTGGTCACTTATATTGCAATTCACCCAGGCAGATGATGTTTATAGTTTAAGGTATTTATGGACTTTAGTGAATCATCGTTTAAAAAATGATTAGTCTTTTAGATATATTTTGTATAGTAGTTTTAGAAAAAAAATTGTCTGCTGTAGCGCAACCTAGTTTTCGAGTTTTAGATGGTTTAATGCCCAAACCCATCTTAAAACATATGACTGATATATGTCTTAGTTTTGCATTTGTCTTTTGCAGAAGTGATACAATAAATATTTACAAGCACACACTTAGAAAAATAACACAATTATTTTTGGTTTAAGACCCTTGGAAAAACTCGCAAGGGGAAAACAAGTCTTCAAGGAGGATTTTATTTGCTTGAGAAATTTCTTACAACAAATTTACAACAAGAAATTTAATTTATATCTTCCCTTGAAGAAGCTGCCTCAGAAGTTCTCATTCAACTGGGCTTTTGAACTGATATTTTAAACTCACAGTCTGCCCCCCTCTAGCTGAAACTTTGACCTCTTATTACTTCTCCTTCAAAGCTGGAAATGGCCTCTGAACAGTGTACTGTTGCTGCTCTGAGACTTGAGTTTGCACCACAGGAAATGTTCACAATTGTAGCAACTTCTCCTTCCTTGACCACACACTGAATAAAGCACAGTACTACACATCAACAACAAGTTTCTCCTTCCAGAACAGACCTGAAATACACTGATTATGCCCAGAAATACACTCAGGACAGGCCCAAAAATCATGCTGTACAGGGCTAAAAAACTTGGGTTTCTTGCAGACATGTTGAAGAAGATTGATTGGCTGCCCCTATGTTGGTACTGACAGGGTTCAGACTGGAGGTATGCAAATAACTTGTAGCAAATGACTACTCTGTTTAAGGGCTAGTGTGACCCAGACGGGGTGCAATCCCCGGGTGATTCACTTATCATTTCAATGTCAACTGAGTTGCCAGCTTGGCTAATTTAACTTACTGTCCTCTCAATTCTATCTTTTATACATTCTCAATTCTATCTTTTTATACATTTAACCTTTATGGGAATGTTGGGCAATGTTACAATTCTTTACAACTTCCTTTTATGCAGGACATGTTATGTTGTTTTCACTGTACTGTATGCATGATGTATTGGGTTGAGGCTTCATTTGAAATTGAATTGAATGCTTTTTCTGTGGGGTCATTATAATTTTGAGCTGGAACGTTTTCTGTGTGGTCATAATGATTTTGAGCTGGAATGTTTTCTGTGCAGTCATTATGATTTTGAACTGGCAAAAAAGGTTTAGACGTACATTCGACCCATATCAAACTGGTTATAAATTTTTCCATTTAACATAGTTCAGGCATTTATAAGTCTTCATTTCCAAAACAATTTTAGTGATAAGTAAAAAGTCATTAGTCTAAAATATCATGTCCAAGTAGAAGAAAAGTAGATAAGGATCTCAAGGTAGAATCAACATGGGACATGAAATAATGATTTTAACATCATGGAGCTAGAATAGAACTTGAAAGATGTCCATGTCGGAACTGAATGGAAGGCTGAGCTGACCATTTCGGCTAATTTGATCTACAGGCCCCTCAATTATCTTTTTTATCCATTAAATTCTTATGGGTCTGTTGAGCCATATTACGATGCTTTCACAATTACCTTCTATGACATTGGACATTGGATTAGAACTTGAAAGATGTCAATGTCGAAACTGAATGGAAGGTTCAGCTGCCCATTTCGGCAAATTTGACCTATTGGCCCCTCAATTATCTTTTTTATCCATTAAACTCTTATGGGTCTGTTGGGCCTTGTTACAATGCTTCCATAATTACCTTCTATGACCTTAGTTATTAGTTATGCTATTTGGATAGTACAATGTCTGATTGGTTGAGAAGCGAAGGATCTGGGACATAGGATTTTGAGAGCACCTATTGTCTAGATTACTTGCTTCATTCATTTGACACTTTCAACATACAGGGGCAAGAATGGAAAATGGGAGATGTCCTCTGAATTGAGTTGAAGGTTTAATTGGAGATTTTGATAAATTTCATCTGCTGATCTCTCAATTCTGTCTCTTAGCCCCTAGACCCTTATGGGTCTATTAGAACATTTTGTATTTCTTTTACAGTTTTGTTCTATGATCTTGTGCTTTAAGAATGTTGACCGACATGATATGTCTGCAGAGAGTTAAGTGGCCTACACAAATTCAATATTCTAGCTCCAGTATACAAGCATATGAATGGTGAGGTGGGTTTACATGCCTTCTGAGGCCTCAGCCTCAATTCCATGTAACAAGGAAATGTTGAAGTGCATGCTAGATAATACCAATTCAATATAATAAGGAAATGTGAAGTGCATGTTACATGTTATCAATTCTATTACTGAAATGTCAAGTGTAAATTATATGTGGGTACTACCTGCAATATGTTAGTAGAAACCTAACCATGAGACCTGTTTCTGTTCTATTCTTGTCTGGGCATTACATCAGTACATTACTAATGATACCCATTGTTGTCGTTGCAGGGAATTCTATTAAGTGGGCAATTTCCCAGCCCCCAGATTGACAGTGTCACCAATGATAACATTATCGTGAATGTATTGAACAGCCTGGATCAGCCTTTCTTATTATCTTGATTAGTCATTTGGGTTCTCTCTTGTGTATTGGCTTATTGAGATTCATGGGTTCTTTCGTGATTTCTAATGCATTGAGATCCTTAACGCATTCTGGTACAGGCGTGGTATCCAACAAAGGAGGATTTCGTGGCAAGATGGAGTTTTGGGAACAAACAGACCTATACCACGAAAACAGAACTTTACATACAAGTTCTAGCCTCTAGGTGAAGGACCAAATAGGCAGCTAGTACTACTTTCCATCAATGTACATGCACGAAGCAGCTGGGGGATTTGGAGGGCTAACTGTTGCCAGCAGGCTCCTTGTAAAGTTTTGAAGATGTTCTATGCTAAGAGCAATTTCACTTTTCTCACAGCAATCATACAAGTAGATAAGCAAAATGCAGATAGAACATATAAGCAGATCTTACAGAAGACAAATCAGAAACAAGAAAAATGTATGTGTTCGTTTCGGCGGTCAACAGGATGCTTCAACCAGCAAAGTCTCCTTTGGTCAGCCAGCCCAGATGTGTCACAACAACCCTCCAACCAGTAGATGAGTCAACCCAAGTCAGTTCTACAAAAGTCAACGCTGTCCTGAAAAGTCAACGCAGGGGCAGCAAGCTAAAAGTCAACGCAGCAGCAAAACGGTCAACCCTTTGACCTCGATTTTTGTGCCAGGTAGTACGGCCTTCAAAAATCGAACCTCCCACAAGTTTTCAGCTTGTTTGGACCAAGCGTTGACCAAAGTCAACGCTGGTCAAACTTCTGCGAAACCCTAGCAGCAGAAACCCTAGCAGCAAAAAAATCCTCTTCGTCCTTCCCACGTGTGGCTGAAATTCGTCCTCCAGGTAGCTCGTACTTTTTAGGATGAGAGAGGAAGATGTGTGTTATGTTTTAAATTCTCTCCAACTTTTCCTGTATATATATATCCATCAATGAGGGTGTGTGACACATCTGTTGGGCATGTGAGCCTACATTACAAAACTGGCTGACCTTGCACATATAATTTATTAAGAATAATAAATTCAAAATATAAGTTCTGCTCATCGGATTAAGACTATTTTTATATGGATTTTACACCTCTCAGAAAGAGGAATCCAACAAAAATATTAGCCTCTTAATCTGAGCATCAGAACATGGAGTTTGGACCTAGTTGTCCAAATTTAACACTCCTCATCCCTGTTCCGTTCCCTGCTCCTATTGGTGATATCACTCTGCTCATAGGTGACTGGTACAAGACCAATCACACAGTAAGTTGTTAATCTGTCTCGGAAACAAATACATCTTTTGAATTTGAAGAGATTGACCATGTTCAACTTCACTATGTCCACCAGAATGTTCTCTCACTGCATCAATCTCTGACCATTTTCTAGCTTTGTGCCAATCCTTAAGAGAACATTTGACATGGGCAGATTGCTGGGTAAACCTTATGTTGTTCTCATTAATGGCCATGGGCCAGCAAGTGATGCAATAATCACAATGGATCAAGGTAGATTGCGATTCTCTATAGCAAGGCACACTGCTAGACTTTTTGTGGATGCGTCTAGGTACCCAATGATCCACAAGATGCATTTTGTTTTGATTTTATCTGATGGCATATCTTGCCCGTTCAATTTGTTTACTTATATATCTAAAATGAGCCATCTATTTATCTATAGGAGAAACCTACCACCTCCGGATTTCAAATGTGGGATTGTCATCCTCTTTGAACTTCAGGATCCAGGGTCATAAATTGAAGCTTGTGGAGGTGGAAGGATATCACACTGTTCAAAATGTCTATGGTTCTCTTGACATCCATGTCAGCCAGACCTACTCTGTTCTGATCACTGCAAATCAGCCATCTCAGGACTATTACATGGTTGCATCTACTCGTTTTACTAGTTCTGTTCTCACTGGCATTGCCACTTTCCACTATAGCAATTCCCAGAAGAGGGTTTCTGGACCAATTCGAGGAGCCCCAACAGAGATTGTTGGTCTCTGAACCAGGCAAGATACGTCAGGTTTGGTTTTTGCCTTACTTTGGGTCTAGCATCATGTGTCTGGGGAGGTATATCTGTATATATATTACTGATAGATAGATTCATGAATATGCTTATTTCTTAATGTTTTTAGCAATGTTGAGAAATATAGATAAAGGAACGATCATGGAAAGTGAGGATGGCTATGAAAATTTAATTTCCTAGAAGATTCACAGACAAACCGGGGGTGAATTCTAAAATATCCATCAAGTGCCGGATTGGTGGGAGTTACATCCATATATGTACTCTTGTTCTCAAATTTGAATAGCAATTGTTGTGCAGATGGAAGTGGACAGCCAGTGCAGCTTGTCCCAGCCAGTGCAGCTTGTCCCAATCCACAAGGATCTTACCATTATGGAAACATCACTGCAACTCTCGTCAAAAACTTCTATGTTGCCACAGATGAGAAGAGTAATCACTGCAATGGCATGGGTGGAGCTCCAGTGGTGGCGTTGTTGGCTCATTAATATTATGTATATATGTGCATCTATATGTACATATATGTCTGTGTATGTTTCTAATTACCATGGGTATGCGTACCCAGCTCTTGGATCTTTTGAACCTATACCCATGTACCAGAAATGTACATGTACCCATATCCACTATACCCAGTAGTATGTTGTAGTCTGGAACTCATCCACGTACCCTGCCATAACTTGGGCAAATTTGGAGATGTACCCTAAAAGTTGTCTTAGTTAAAAGGCTCCAGTAAGGTTGCATGTACGGTATGTCCAACAAGGAACCCTAAGAAACCAAATGTTATTCCCTTTTATACTTTTAAACCCTAACTTCTGTGTGGAATCCCACCTGTATTTGGCAATAAAAAACAGTTATTTCAGACATCTTGCAGACAAGGGGACTGTAATTGAGACTGGACCACTCATCCAGTGGGAATACTGTGATATGTACTTCTGAGCTCATTGTTTGGCTTAGATCCATTGTCATTTTAGTCACCCGTTTGTGCTTTTACTTTGTCGTGCTCTGAGGATTTTGGTTGTAGGGCCTCGAGTGGGTGTTTTGAACAGAGGCATTGAGATGAGAATAGTAGCATGGCGCTGTAATGGGTATTGTGGCCTACCAGACTTTAAGGAATCAATAGTATGCCTGTGTTTCTTAATGGGTATTGTGATTGAATGATGTAATGAAAACCCATAGAAAGAGATAAGAGGGATGCTGTTTTGGACAATGGAGAAGCTGCTGCTGCTCTTCTGGGTGTTATTGCTGATGCTTGCTCAGTCTCCGGGTGAGTTCAAACTTGACTTTACTGATATTTTTGTGAGTAAATGTCTTTGCTTTGGGTTCCTTGCTCTCTGTTTTAGCTAAACACAAAGAAAAGAACTATGGCATTGATCCCTGTCCACTGAACATTGCAATGATCACTGTCCACTGAGACTAACTATGCTTTCTGAGAACTTAACATAGAGAGTGTGTGTATAAGTTATTAGCAATGTATTCTCTGTAAATGTATATTTATGTCTACCCAAGAAACCTATGCAGAAATTACAACAAATCCAGCGTAGAAACTATTATATACTATTATGAGCTAATTGTTTAGTTTACGGGATGAGTTCTCAAAACCAATCATATGTGGATGTGTGTTCTAAGTCAAAATGCCAAATTAGATTATTCAATAAGTTTTGTAGCTATTTTAAATCCCTTTTTTTGATTTAGTGATTTAATGGACTATTGCCTTCACCTCAAGGGCTGTCATTTGTTGTGCGTACACAAATGAAGATGACAGATAGACAACCAAGACATTCACCATTCACCTTCAAGTGAAAAGAGGATGTAGGAAAGGAGCTGTTGTAAGAAGCTGTTATACTCATTATTGGCATTTATATGAAAAGTTGTAACCAAAGGATTCTATTGTCTCTAATGTAGAGGCATAGGAAATGCATAAAAGGAATATAGATACATTGTGACAGAATATGCAAATTAGTAGCGTGAATGATTCCTGTTGTAACTAACGTAGAGGCATAGGAAATGCATAAAAGGAATATAGAGTGGACACGTTGTAATATATGGACGAACAGCTGAGACAGGGTTGCCCCTCAGTGGCAAATTTCATTATCTGTACCTACTGTAAACTTCATTGACTGCATTTATTGTGAAACATTCTCTCTATCCTCTGGATTTCGGCATTTATTCTGTTGTTTGTATGTATGTTCCTTTTTGCTTCTTATTTCCTGTCTGTAATGTATTAGGGGAATGTATATCTATGGTGTTTATTTTAGTACCAACAAGATCAATGGCTAACATGGTATACTAGCTGACAGGTGTCTACTACCAAGTTACTACCTAGAGACACCTTCAATTTTTTTTGTCTTTTTGAAAGGTCCACTGTGATCCAAGAGTTGCATCACACATTATTACAATCTCCAGTTTCTTCTCTGTTTTGAAGCTATATAAAATATGCTACTCATGCTAATAATTTTCCTATTTGGTTTATTTCCATCATTGATGACTTGGTTGAAAAGAATTTAGTTTTGGATATAACTTATATGGACTATGTTGTTAGAGACAAGGCATCTCAGAAATATGTATTGTTCATCTTTTCATCTTTCAGAGAGTTTCTTTTGCATGGATTTTAAATAGGTTGAGCTGGTTTTTTAGCCTTCAACTTGGGTGGAATTGCTGCTGTTACATTTTCTTAGAGCTAACAAGAGGAAGCACTGTGGGAGTGTGCTATGGATGAGAAGGGGATGACCTTCCAACCCCAGATGTAGCCGCCCAACTGGTGAAGTCAATCGCTGTCAGAAACATAATAATTATGACTCCAATGTGCAGGTTGTTGTTTTATACATACAGAATTTTTTCTAAAATATTTGCATAAGACAAGGACCCATTTTTTGTTAAACTAGGAGATAAGAAGAATGTTTTTCATGTGTTCAGTTTTTTAAAGCGTTAGCCCACACTGGCATTGAGCGCATCATAGGGCTACCAACTCGGATTTGCTTGGTTCTTTCACAGTACTAAAGCACGACAGACACAAGGGTTACTAACAATCTATTGCCATGCTACCCTGCCACCATGATAAAATATGTAACTGTAGGAGCAGAAGTGACTGAGAGCACAATTAATGTTACATCCTTTGTTGTCCTGCAATGCGCCGCAATGTACAGACAGCTCTAAAAAGAGCCGGACTCGACCAAAAAATCAAGGTCTCTAGCACCCATGCATCTAGTATACTTTCCAGATCATTTCCACCCTCTGCAGGGGCATTGGACAGTAATTATGCATTTTTCCATAGTCCCTTGTTGCAGATTCTTGCTCAGACACAGTCTCCCTTTATGGTCAACGTTTACCCATACTATGTCCCTCGCAAGGTGACCCTGGACTATGCTTTATTCATACCTAACGACGGTGTCATTGACTCTAACACATATCTTGTATATACGAATATGTTTGATGCACAGCTTGTTGCTCTCTTCTTTGCTTTAGAAGCCCTTAACTTCAGATCACTTAGAGTAATGGTGACTGAAACAGGGTGGCCCTCCAAGGGAGGCCATAAAGAGCCGGCAGCAACTCCAGAAAAAACTTGCAACTCACAATGGAAATCTGGTCAGACATGTTAGAAACAACACTGGAACTCCTTCGAGGCCTGCCCAGGAGATTGATACGTACATTTTTTCCCTCATTAACAAGAACCGAAAGCCTGTATTGGAGTCGGAACGAAACTGGGGACTCTTCTATCCTGATGAGACCAATGTAGATGTAAGTGGCACTGGGTTGCCCTATGTGGCTAGTGGGGGAAACTTAACGTCTGTTGATGGAACCTCTTTGTGTGTAGCTTCTCCATCAGCTAAAGAATTTGACTTGCATAAGGCTATGGATTGAGCTTGTGGTTCTGGTAATGTGGACTGTTAATTCAGCAGGCCAACATTGTTATGAGCCAGATAATCTTGCTTCCCATGCTTTGTATGCCTTCAACCGCTATTACCAGAAGAATGGAGCCTCATCTGTGGGTTGCAATTTTGGTGGAACCGACAATATAATCACCATAAATCCAAGTACGTTTTCATGGGTTTTGATTATATTTCGTTTGATTCTTACATAATAGTTTAATATAGGATGTTGGAAAAGCAAAAGACTTCGCTGAACTCCAAGCAGAATATCTAAAGTGGGGCTCAAAAATTCTTGCATTTTACATTACAAAAATCTTCAACAACATCATACAACAAAGGCTCCCCATAGATTGGAAAACTCGTCTGGCAATACCTCTTTTCAAGAGCGGTGACGTCAATAATCCTTCCAATTATAGGACCATCATGATAAACACTTTGTTTGCAAAGCTATTTGGAAGCATGCTAGAAAACAAAATTAGCAAATGGGCAGAAGAAAGAGATAAGCGTGCTAAAGGGCAAACAGGTTTTAGACCTAAACATTCCACAGTTGATCATTGTATAACTTTAAGGCACATCATCGAAAAAATGTGGGAGAAAAAAAAAGAAGTCTTCTGTTGCTTTGTTGATTTCAGAAAAGCGTTTGACTCGGTTCCTAGGGATAAGCTTTGGCACAGAATGGAGGAACTTGGGGTTCCTAAACATTTCAGAGCAGCCATGCATACGCTGTATGAAGAGGTGAGAGTCAAAATTAGAACTTCAACAGGCATTTCTGAAAGTTTTAAAAGCGATATCGGAGTCAAGCAAGGTTGCCTACTGTCTCCTACCCTTTTTGGTTTATATATCGACAAGCTTGAGGAGTGGTTAAATTCACAAGGGGGTGATGGTATCTATTTGGGCAAGTTTGTTATAAGGCTTCTTTTGTATGCAGATGACCTTATTCTTATTGCTAAATCGGCTCTTGGTTTGCAAGAGCACTTACTATCCCTTGAGCATTTTTGTACAACTGTGGGGATGCAAGTTAATATCAGCGAAACGAAAGTAGTGGTCTTCTCTAAGAAAAGAAAACATAACCAGCATAAGTTTTACTTTGAAGACAATATTCTGGAAGAAGTTGCCGGCTACAAATACCTCAGAATTGACTTCAAAAAAATCTAAGTTGGAATGGTTGTAAAAAGAAAAGAACTTTGGGGGGTTGGAAAGCATATCATGCTTTTCAAAATAGGTGTAGAAAGGCAGAGTTATGGGACTGGAATGCCACTCAAACTCTTTTTGGGCTTCTAATGATTCCGGTAATTCTATATGGTTGTGAATTATGGGCAAGAGGTACATTTGACATGCAATGGAGACAAATTGAGAAAATTCAGAAGCGTTTGATTACAAACCAATTTAAGATTAAAAGTGCAGTTCCTTACGATATCTTGCTAAGCGAAACAGGGACCGCTCCTATTGAAGCAATTGCTATGGTGCGAGTCATAAGGTATTTAAAAAAAATTGGGCAAATGGAAGAGACTAGATGGCCTAAGGTTGTCTTTAATGATAGATTGTGCAAGAGCAAAAAAATTTGGATGCAACAAAATAACAAATGGTTTAGTAAATGGGGTATTTGCTTGAACGTGTGTCCCATAAACAGCAAAGAGATAAAAGCTTTTGCTATGGAAAGGTTCCACGAGCATATTTGGGACAAGGAGCTAGGAAGAAAGAAAATTTACTATATTGAAGTGTTTAATCCCACTCGTAATCATCAACCAAAGGCATACATAGAGGCCAATATCTCTTAGAGAGCCAAAATTCTTATTGCTCAGTTAAGGACTAATTCTCATCAACTACGTTGTGAAACAGGGCGTTGGAAGAGGCCAAAGGAAATGTGGGAGGAAAGAGTATGCATTTTTTGTTCTTCTCGAAAAGTGGAAACAGAAAAACATTTCATTTTAGAATGTGAGGCTTTCAAAGACAACAATGAAAGTTATGCAGATACGCTGGTAGCTAGCTCTTGGGATAATCTATTTAGCGAGAGGTTTGTCGAGAAGCTGGGAGCATTTATTTTGAAGCTTCACAGAAAAAGGGTCGAATACATCAAGCAGATGAAGAAGCAAGCTGTCCCATAGGCTATCTTTAGCCTCGTGGACGTTAAAAATAATTTCTTTCTTTCTTTCATAATTGGACTACGCCTCTACATCTTGGAATCAATAACTGAGTTTCTATGCGTTTGAACTTTCATTGCTGGCAAGCTATGAATCTTGTGTGTATACAACATCTAGATAAAGTCGTAGATCTATTGTTTCCTGTTAGTTACCCATATTTTAAATTCTATGAGGTTGGATATGAGATTTATAAATTTGGATGCATCAATAATTGTAGAGATGATAACTTAATTTTTTCTATGACCTTCACAATTTATATATAGTATTCTACAACATCACTTTAGAAGAACTTTGAAGTTGTTTCACATAATTTTTATTAGGTGGATATAATTTTTGTTAGGTGGACAACCTTATTAACAAAAAACATGAAAATAACATATTTATGTATGTACTATATTCACCACTTAGCATGTAGCATGTCTCTAGCTTGCTACAACAATTTAATGTCATTTTCAAAATTGTTAAAATGGGTACTTGGGTTAATTAATTGATTAATTTTTTTAAATTTGGATTTTAGTGGTTTAACATTTTACTTTGTTATAGTAAAATATATTGCCTATTTTTATTTATCTTTAAAATGTTTTCAAGGAGACTATTAATATCCTCTTTCACACAACTATATATTACAAACAACCACTTGTTATAGATAGTTTATTAGAAACAATCACTTGTTATTAGTCTAACTTTGTTGATAGTTTATTACAAACAACCTTTGTTATTTCAAGATAATAAGCCATGACTCACTATCCAAAAAAAGCACTTTACTTTCCTTTTACAACATACACCTTGTACTCTGTTCACCTTGTATTCTATTAGGTGTTTCCTCTCCCATTTTTTTTCCCAAGGAAAAATCGTAATTTTATTAATGAAAACAAAATTACGGATGTAAGTGCTGTGACACATTTCATCGGCAAGTCAAAGAGTGCTAATCAGAATTTCAATGAAAGCAAGTAATAATGTACAAAGGGGGAGATAATCATGCTTTTCTCCCTTTTTTCTTTTCAACCTTACGCCACTCCCCTTGAGTCGTCATCGAAGATACTAGTGCAAGCGAAGTGTCAACCTTATGTCGAGGGTTGTCTTTATCAGAGTCTGGGTTGTCTGATGTATGTAGTCGTTTGGATCAACTGATATCCATTGTTTCTAGTATCTTTGTCGGTTGCAAGTCCATCAGATCTGGTGGATTTATTCCTGTGCTTCTGGTTCTTTGTTCATCTGGTTATTTTCGCTGGGTATGGGCTGTTCTACATCAACTTCCTCCTCATCAGAGAGTGGTGGGGGAAATTGCCATCCCTTGGGTGGTTTCCCCGTTTTCTTCTTTCGTCAGGTATATTTTTTGGCTTTAGGGCACATATTTTGTAGATGTCCTGTTTGTTGGCAGATTTTGCATCTAAACGCTGTATTTTCATAATCTAATATCTGTGTCCCACTGTTTGTGCTTCAGTTGAATTCGGTCTGGCAAGCCTTTGCTGAGATCTACTTCCACACAAATTCATGCGAATGTGCAAATTCTTTCTTCTAGTCTTTGTGTGCCCATTTTAATGTAACGTCTAATGGTGTTACCCATACCTGCAAGGACTTATTGATTCCAGAGATGTAATGGGAGGTTGTGCAAACGAACCCAAACTGGCATCCTGGAAACAACCATTGTATTTGCATCAAATTTTGGAAACCATGGTGTGATGAAGAGACCCGTGGATCCCCAAAACCATGGTCCCTCCCGAAATATAATGTCTCAAGCCTATGTTGTAGGGAAATTTACAATGAAGAAACCCTTGGAATAGAGGTGACTTTCACAGTGTAGTCCAGTTTGTGAAAATCCAGTGGAAGAGCTCAACAGGTTCTGGCCAGAAACAGTTGAATCAACAGATTATAGCTTGTTTTTCAAAAGTATTGCAATGTTCATATGTTTCTGGTATATCTATGTTTAATTCTAGGGTATAATTCAGTTGCTCCACAATATATGGACTGGGTTCGGTTCTAACTTGCTTTGGTGACGCTGTATTTGTATTTTTCCCTTGGAGGATGTTCTTGAATGAAAGTCCTCCATTTTTGTGCTTCTGATGTGTTTCTGTATTTTTTGTTGAGCTGTTCCCAATGCCTCTTCCTGTATAATTTGTTTCACTGTAGTTTGTTGCGCCGCCTCTCAGCGTCAAATTGAGTATTATGGTAGTAGACGCAGGTAATATATTGTAGTCCTTGAGGGGCTTAGGGTCCTGGAGTGCTCTGCCCCAAAAATTAGATGTTGTAATCTGACAGGATATCCAACATGATGGGAGATGAGATTCTTCAAATGCAACACATAGTCTGTTGCATGTACCCAAAACAGAAGAGACATCCCGAAAGGGGTTTTAATAAAAATTTGAAATCGAAGAGGATTTACCAAAGGTCCGGGTTCTGTTTCCATCTGAGGATGTCTAGTCTGAGCAACATCAGCTGCACCGCACTAGATGAAGGTCTCTGTGTTCTCCTTCAGGGTTCTGTTACCCGGTATCTGCTGGTCGGTCTCCCTTTTATGATCAGTATACCACCCAATAACAGGTATCCCGCCCAGCGCTGAAGACCAAGTTGGAAGCGTGTTAATGGGGAGCATTATTTTTGCCCCTGCATATAGTCCATGAGGTAGATCCAGCCAGGGCATGGGAGTACCCTAGTTCTTGCCTTGCAGATAGGGTGGGCGATCTTTGTAGTCGACGATTGCAGAGAGCCTCCCTCTGTATGATTCAGCTTCCCTCATGGCGACGCGCTTCCAGTGTTCCCTCCGCCGATTCACACCCTTGGTTGTTCCATGCCCCCCTTGCATCACCCTCAGTCACAGGCAGGTCATAGCTGAGGAGCGTTTCACAAATCCAGCGGCGTTCAGTTGCTTTGTGCCCAGGTAGATATACAAACCCTGAGCAACAATACAACCATGATTGTTCCCATCGAGATGGTTCCTCGGATGATTCCCAACCAGAGGATTGGATCCGCTGTCGACCCTGTGCTTCGACTTCCCTGCAACCCAACAAGTTGTCCACAGGATAGAGAATGGCTTCGGCGCCCCAAACCCCATTGTTGAGCAGAGTAACCCTAACCCTGTATTCCATTTTTCCTTCTAACATGCTCTCTTTCAAGTCCATCATTTCTTTGTTTATCTCCTCCATACTTCTGATCCGATTCCTTCGTTTCCTCCCCCATTTTGGAGGGTATGCTAGTTAATATGTATTATGAGGTATGCTAGTTAATATGTATTACATATATTATTTTATGTTATTTGTCTAATTTTTTTTTAAAATAAATTAATATAAGTATATAAATTTAAATTTAATATAAAATACAAATTTAGTATAATAATACAAATTTAGACTCATAAACATGTAAATTTGAATATTAATATTGTAATTTTAAAATATTTAATTTATAAAATTTAAATCATTTTTATTTGTTATTTAGGATTGTTATTATTATATGTATTATTTTCATATGTGATGATGGTGTTACTTTTAATCCATATCAATTTCAATTGATCAAAGTCTAGTGGAAAGTGTTATTATATTATATTATTTATAAAATTAAAGAATTTGGAAATAAGATTATTTAGTTTATGTTCGTTTTTTAGATAGTATTATTAATATTTTTAAATTGAAATATAGTTTCCGCTTAAAATGCGTATTTTAAAAGAAAATGTTTTTCATCTTTTATTTTATTAGATTTGTAAACTATAAAAGTTATTTCAATTTCTGTAATACTTTAGGTGTTATTTCGCTTTCTTCATGTTAGCCAAATTATACTTGTATAATAAGAGCACCTTATCACAATATTAACATCCATGAGTGGGACACCAAACTCTAAAATAAAAATATGGTATAACATATTGCTTTTAATAATGATATTATTTATTTTAAATGCTTCTAGAATTCTTGCTTTCCTTTCAAGTCTCTCTAGAAATATAACAACCCCAAAATTTAGAACTATACAAAATCATTAAGACAACCCCAAAATTTAGAACTATACAAAATCATTAAGACAACAAATGCTTCAAATAAAATGTTCTTTTCCTCATAATTAGAACTCAACTTCCTTAAAGTAATTTGCAAGTCGATAAACAGTCTTTAAACCCCCAGTAATCCTTCTTTCAATAACACAATTACAATTTAACTTGTGATGGATGCTGATTCCAATATGCTTGTATGAAAGAACTTCTTCTAATTTCTAATTATTATAATCAAACTTAAAATAGGTGATTTCCTTGACTTGATAATCATTATCTTTATTTTATTAGTACTCATAGCTATTCCATAGTTGTGGAAATTATCTTTTAGTAATTTAAAGATTCTTGTCGAGGTATGAAGACTTCCTTAATAATAGAATAATGTCATATGCATAATAGAGGAGGATGAAAATTAGATCTATAAGGTTAATGTCATGAAACCTACTTTCTTTTGGAAATATTTTAACTTATTTACATAAATTTCAAAAGGGAGACTTCCTTAATAAAAGAATAGTGTCATATGCATAATAGAGGAGGATGAAAATTAGACCTATAAGGTTAATGTCATGAAACCTACTTTCTTTTGAAAATATTTTAACTTATTTACATAAATTTCAAAAGGGAGACTTCCTTAATAAAAGAATAGTGTAATATGCATAATAGAGGAGGATGAAAATTAGACCCTATAAGGTTAATGTCATGAAACCTACTTTCTTTTGGAAATATTTTAACATATTTACATAAATTTCAAAAGGGACAGGGGGCATAGCCCGTCCTTCTTTGATCATTATAAAGCAATTGATTTTTGATTAACCTTTTAAATTTGGAAATGACTATCTCTTGTAACTCTATGATTGTGACTATTAGTTTAATGAGGATTCCAATATTTTCCATTCTCGTTCAAAGTTTATTTTAAGGGTTTGTTTCAAAAGGTTTTTTTTTTAGTTGTCAATAAAGAAACACAAGAAATCGTGTTATTTTTTCAAAATTATTCAACTATAATCTTAAGTGGCATTAAATGA
Source organism: Pinus tabuliformis (assembly GCA_031772625.1). Taxonomy (NCBI): domain Eukaryota; kingdom Viridiplantae; phylum Streptophyta; class Pinopsida; order Pinales; family Pinaceae; genus Pinus; species Pinus tabuliformis. The sequence goes on along the minus strand of CM062815.1, from coordinate 403,705,939 downwards.
TCTAGAGGTGAATGATAACTTTAAAAACTAGACTATTCTTGAGCTATCTTATCAATCTTTTCTAGTTACAAGCTAATATTCTTTTTTAAAATTGTAACATACAAGTTAACCATAAGATAACCTATCACAGTGGTAACCGATCACAATGGTCATTAATTTAAGTTGATACCGTGAGTGAGGTCAATATTGCAATCAAGATAAAGACCTTGATCAGGTCCTTTCAAATTCAATATGAAGCAGTTAATTAAGGTCCTTTCAAATTCCATCTTAAGCACTTGATCAAGTTCTATATAATCCCTAAATCAAGAGTTTTAAAGTTGGTATTTTTGCACTTTTTAAATAGATTTTTTTATAAATATAGCTGGTAAGGGATAAAATCCCTTCATTTCTTCAATCCTCTATTCAATGATACAATTTTCCCTTTTCTGTTTTCGTGTTATATTTTTAATTAAACTTTTTAAAACTTATATATATATAAAATATCATAATTATGAAGGGCACTAGAGAAAAATAAGTATTATACAAATTACATTTTCAAAAAATTATAAAATATGTGAAATATCGTTAGATGTTTATTCTTCAAAAGTGTATTTTTAATTTTCAATTTAAATACATAAGAGACAAATATTTGTTGTGAACCTAAAATATAAAAATTATTATTCAAATATTAATTAAATGTTTTAGAAAAATAATTGAAAATATATTTTTCCAAAAAATAAAAATAAATAAGTTAAATTAAGTTTTATGTTGATTTTACTAGAATAATGTTTTTTGAAAATTATATATTTAGTATTAAAATATATCTTATGAATAAAAATTGTTTATTATGTTTTCTACAAATTTACTAGAAACATATAATTAAAAGAAAATTAAACACATTGAATGAGAATTTTTTTTTTTCAAAAAAATCATTATAAAAATAACACAATTACCAACAAAATGATATTTCACCCTTAATCCATTTGTTGCGAGTAGCCATTTTCGATGAAGGCTAGCCAACGATTTATTATTGCTTACCATTATTATGTTTTTCCACTTTTGTAGTCTCAAAAATAAATTCCGATGACACCCCTCTCATATAACATTGAAAAAATTTGCACCTTTTCTTACAAACATCAATATATGCCACTTATCACCTATCGTAAGGCCATTTTCTTATATCTTGAATATTGGAGATCACAAGGGTTTCTTGAGATTTTATCTACTACATATGTCCATACATTATGCCCATATAAATACAAATAAAAGTAAGTGGTGAATCATTTAATTATTTAAATAGTTAACAAATTTTATATAAAAAGATAAATATTATATTTAGTTGTAATAGATAAACAATTTTATTTAAGTTTGAAGTAACTTTTAAAACTATTTTTGTTTGGTTAAGCGTTTGTCTTTTTTGGACGTAAGGAAATAGGTTAATGACCCAAGACCTAAAAGTATTTGGCAGGGGTGAAAGCTTGATCCCTAATAGACCACTAGTGGGAATTTCTAGGTGACGTGGTTTTTTTTTGAATAATAGTGATGAGCCAACTTGCATTTGCAGATAACAACCATTGATGGTTGTCCCCATTGTTGGTTTGACAACTAAGTTATGATAGGTTTTCCCACTGTTAAAAAAAAATGAAGAGCAACCCCATCAAAGACTCATTGATTCTCCATCCTTAGTGATGTGATATTTATGTATAAATGATCTCTCATTTTTAAATAGACTTTTTAGAAACTCTAACATTTTTTAATCATTGAGGTTTACCATGAATTATAAAATTTTATTCAAGGTAATAGAAATTAAAAATGTAAATATAGTTAAACAAATAAAAATATATAATATTTTAATATTTAAAAATTAATAAATCATGTCATTACTTTTTCTCAGATTAGGATAAATAACTCAACGAGATTATTTCTATTAATGTGCAATCAAATTTTCCCACGGAGTGTAGAATAGACGGTGATGTGTGTACTATTAAGTCATTTTGTGATGTGAAGGTCACCAGTTTGAAACTTCACGGGCAAAAAATATAGCCATGTTAAGGGCTAGTGTGGTCCAGGTTAGGTGTGATCCCCAGGTGATTTTGACGATTTAGATGCCCTTGGGTTGTAGTTTCTCAAGCCAAAGGTCAAGCTTGATGTAATCTTTGATGAACTTTGATCACTTGACAAAAAAAATGTGCAATCAAATTTATCTAATTAAGTTTCCGCTTGTTTCATAATCAAAGAGTTTGTTCATCTTTGTATTCTCCTACTTCTCCTAATAATTTACAATTTTATTTACAAGGACAAAATTGATGAAGGATTATGTCCAACATTCCCTCCTTAAGCCTAAGAGGAGTTTGTATGACCAAGAATCACTCTAAAATTTTAAAACTTTTCTCCTCCAAGTGCTTCGGTGAAGATTTCCACAATTTGTTCATTTATGGAAAAATGTCTCAAATTAATAGTCTTGGCCTCTACATGATATCGAATCAAATGATACTTTGTGTTGATGTGTTTGGTTCAATCATCAAACATGGGATTCTTGGCCAACTTGATTGTAGAAGTTTTGTCAACCAGAAGAGGAGTAGAATTGACTCGTTTCTACTGCAAATCTTCAAGTATTTTCTTGAGCCACACAATGTCCTTTGTCACTTCAACAACTGCCACATTTGCTACCACTATTATGGAATCTACCAGAATTGATTGTTTGCATGACCTCTAGGAGAGAGTTGCTGATCCAATACTCATGAGATAGCATGAATTCAACATTATATTTTCTTTGTCTTTGTCAAATTCTAAATCAGAATATGCAATCAAGCTAAAGTCACCCACCTATGAATATTTGAGTCCAAAGTCTTGAGTTCCTTTCAAGTAATTTATCTCTTTTTGCAACAAACCAATGTCCTTCACAAAGCTTTTGCATAAATATTGAAAGAATCCAAACAACAAATGGAATATTTGATCTCGTAACGGTGAGGTAGATAAGACTTTCCATAAGCTATTTGTACTTGGTTGCATCCTCAAATGCATTCACTTCTTTTAATGTGACCTTAAAATTTTGTTCCATTTTCATAGAAAGAGGATTGCATTTATCCATGCCAAACCTATTCAACAATTCTCCAACGTAATTCTTCTAAGAGATAAATATGTACTTTCGATGTTGAGTCACTTCAATGCCTAAGTAGTAGTGAAGATATCTAAAATTTGTCATCTCAAAGCCCTTGTTCAATTTTTTTTTTTTGAACGGATGTAATATAGCTTTCATTGCTCCATGTCATCAAAAAATCTTCTACATACACTACAAGATCTATACTAGTTTTTCCAATATTCTTGAACAAAAGAGTTGCATCATCAAGATTCAAGTGTTTGAAATTATCAAAAGATGCTTAGTTAAATTTTCGTATTAGGCTCGTTGTGCTTGTTTATGGTACGTTTTTGGCTATATGAAGAATTGATGAGTTTACATACTTTTTATTCTTGTCCTTTCATAAAGAAAACTTCCAACTAAGACATGAAGACATTCTCTTTCAAGTATCCATTCAAAAAAACATTGACATAATTTTGATGAACTTTCCATCCATTTTGAGCCACCAAAGCAAAGAGAGTCTGAATGGTGGCCAATGTTTTCTATGGGTGAAAAGGTTTCCTCATAACCAACAAATTATTTTTGTGCAAATCCTTTTTTAATGGGCCTTGCTTTGTTCTTTTCAAGTGATCCATCTGATTTGCACTTGTTCTTGTAGACCCACATGCTCCATTCTTTATGAGAGAATCATACTTCCATGCTCCATTCTTTATGAGAGAATCATACTCCTAAAATGCTTCTTTCACTCATCATGAAAAGTAGCTTCTTTGAATGATTTTTTTCAAAGTTAGTAGATAAATTAAATTCACAATCTTATAAAATTGCCATACCATGATACATCAATTGAATCATAGTTATCTGCATCATCTTTGTTTTGTCTAGTGGAACCTACGGTTCCTATCTTTCTAACCTCATAAAGATGAACACTTTCAAGTGCCTTGATGATCCATAAACTGTCGTGGATATTCCACTGGATAATTATTCACAATAGGTCTACTAACATATATTAGAAAACCAAAACTCTTCACCATGAGGATTTATTTCTCCTTAGATTTATGAATTTGTTAATTATTGTTTATTGTGTATGCATGTAAATTATAATTATGTAGAAAATAGAGAACATTGAAATAAAAACTCACAAACCAAAATAGACATGAGATATATCCTGGGAAACCCTTTTGAGAGAAAACACAACTGGAAGGTGAGGCCGCTTTATTCTCTTTCCCTGAATAGAAAATGGATTCAAGTACAAAGAAGTAAGGCTTATGGTTCCTGGGCTACTATAGTGCACAAATATTCTTATTGTTCTCTCTTCCTATCCTTCTCGTCTACTTTGCTCATCTATGGAACATAATGCACTTAAAAATAATGAAACCCCTTTTCCTCCTAGTGGTCTAGTTATAACACAATGTGATAGCCTACTAGTGGTTAGGTTTGGCTCCTTCAAATCTTAACTAGAGTTACAATATGAACTCTTCTAGAGAATTTTTCATCATGGTCACGTGGCTAGCTCCTTTTCAATGAATAATGGGGGTTGACATGACATACTCTCGAAATATGGTGGTCAAAAGGTCAACTTTCAAGTGGCATAATTTTTGCATATGAACTTTGATTTAATTGATTCTTGCACCATTGAAAATGTCTTTGTGTAGAATAGGAAAAAAAATTGCCACCATAAAGTGGAAAAGTTCCTCCCCAAAAAATTCTGTTTGATGTCTCAAAAATCTTTTGGAAGGTTTCAGACCCCAATCTGCCAAACTGGGTCCCGCTAGTAAAGATGGTCCTCTGAGTTGATTACTCAATATTTTCCACTCTGAAAGCATCAATATGGATGAAAATAATATAATGATGTAATCTAGATAACTTCTCCCCATTTTGGGAGGCTTTTGGTCCCCAAAATATTCTACTAAATGAGTTGAGGAATTTTTTCCTCCACCTTCTCTCGGGTGTACCATTTAGCCTTGTGGACTACCCCTACCTGTTTATGATGATGTGAAAATATGCACAATGATATTAGGCTGGTGAGCCAGATGAATATAATGGTTACGCTGATGAGCCGAGTCACATTATGGGACATGTGTGCCCATGTAGATATGATTGGATATATTTTGAGGCTATCATGTCCAAACATATATGTTGGTTTTGGCTAAATGCTCGGAGGGATAGGACTGTAATTAGATGTAATAGATGTACATATTTACAATAAAGTAATATAAAATAGGCTGGCTACGAAGCCCACTCCACAGTAAAATTATGGGATTATGCAACTCCATGACAGCAAGGGTCAACGGTGTTGGATGACGTGTGTTGGTGATGAGGACCCTTGAGGCCCATGTGGCTTCAAGGTGTGCCATTTGGCTAAGAAATTCCATGCAACTATGGGAAATATATATTTTCCTAAGGCATCATTATAAGGGATTAATTCATTTATCACTTGGTGACTATCCTTTTGATGGTCATGGCCATGGGGAGGATGATGGTTTTGGACTTCGGTCCTGAGTGACCAACTAGGGAACCCTGAGCTTGGGTTTTGATATTAGCTGGGAGAAATTTTGGTTCATGCATGGAGGATGCCTAAATAATCTTGGAGTAGCATGAATATTGAGTTGACACCTTGGCAGATAGCCTAGAGGGTGCCTGGAGCCCTGGAGCATGACTATTGGGTTGGCATCTTGGCAGTTGATGTGGCCTGGAGGGTGCCTAGAGCCTTGGAGCAACATGACTGTTCGTTTGGCACCTTGACAATTATATCGAAGGATATCTGGATCCCTGGACCAGTGTGGCTGTTGGGTTTTCACCTTGGGTAGAGAAGTATCGATTTGTGGCTTGGAGTGTTGAAAAATGCATCAAGAAATTCTCAATTTGGTTTTGCCTTGATTAAATTGAGAAAATTTGAATTTCCACATCAACAGACAACTTGGATGATGTTAAATTGTGTGACATGGCTTGTGTCACTCAGTTTACTCTGTAATTTCAAGTTGGAGGAGTTAGAGTTCAGTCCAGCATGTGTGATTTCTAATTTGTAGCAATCAAGGTCAGTTATCTCAGGTTGTTTTAAGTTAAACTAGTTCCAACTTTTGGAGGAGCTAGTGGAAGGTCAGTTAAGCAATGGGACTTTAGTCAAACTCAATGATAATCTAGTTAACTAATCAATCAGTCCAAAATAGCTAGTGCATGCAGAGAATTCGAGTTACGTAGTTGAGGTGGAGATTCTAAGGCAGTCTAACATCAGTTATAGACTAGTTGATCTGGACTTGTGCAGGAACACAACAAAATACTGATATAAACATAAACACAAAGATGCAGTAGAAATGAAACTTCATTTCATTAATATCAAAGAACTAAAATATGCTTACATATAAAATGGAAACAAACTAGCTCGGGTGATGGTAGCTTATCTCTGAGAAGAGATGTGGCGACTATATGTCTCTGAACTGTGTTACTTTGGGGTTCAAGGGCCTTTTTATTATTGAATAAAAAGGGAAAACCCTAAACAACCAAAACCCTAACCCCAGGAGATGAAACACTAAGAGTTTGCGGGCCTCGTTGGGTTAGTTGGGCATCCAACTTCCTGGGGTCGTAATTTGGTCATGTTATCTCCGTTTGGCGCGTACGATACCTCGTTGGAAATATCTCTCTGAATGCTACAATATTTTCCGTATGCCCTTGCCTATAGTGATGGGCTTGCTGTGGACCTTAAAAAAATGCTGTTTAGGGGGTCAAAACAACTCTGAAAGTTTAGGACCCAAAAAACTGCTAAAAATAGTAAATGCTGTTATAATCAAGGAAACAAATGAAACGGACTGGAGGTCTAGGTGGAATAGGTGGGTGGCGACCAATATCCACCTAGATCAGTCCTCTCCCCTTAGGAATAAATGGTCCCCATTGTATGCATCGCCTCCATGAGGTGATGAAATTTATGTTGAACATGGTTCTTGGTGAACCACTTGCCCTGGTAAAGGAGTTGACTTGCTTTGACAACTTGATATACCTAGATCCTATGCTAGCGAGTGTTTTTAATTTGTGTGTACATGATCTTATCAGTTGTGGCATGCTCGATGCAACTTGGGTTGAGCCATGTTAGTGTCAGCTGCTCCGTAATGTCGGATGTGTCTAACAATGGAGGAAAGTATGGTTGCAACCGATCCACATTGAATATTGGGTGCAGACGAAGGAAGGGTGGAAAGTTGAGCTTGAGGGAATTGTCCCCTACAACCTTGGTGATGGTGTACAACCCATATTAGAGTGGGCGAAGGTTGTGGTGGGGCCCAACGAGGCGCTCCTTCTGCAAATGTAACCAAACTTTGTTGCCCACCTGGAACTTATGTGGCACTTGATGTTGATCATGACGCTGCTTGTACTTAGCATTAGCTTTGTCCAATATGTCATGGACCTGTAGGAGGATGCGCTGAATGTGATCAATGAAGTTATTAGCCCGATCATCTTTGGACTGGACATGAAACGAATTTGCTTGAGTAGATGCAAATGGTATGGCCACATCAATGGGACATAGTGGCTGGAATCCCAACTCCACCTAAAAAGTACTGTGGCTAGTGGAGCTATGGAGAGCTCTGTTGTAGTTGTGTTAGACATAGGGGAGGCTTTCATCCCATTTGCGTGGATGCTTCAAGTTGTACATGTAAAAAATGTGCACGATCATCCTATTGACAACCTCTGTTTTGCCATTAGTTTGGGGGTGGAAGGTCGTGGACTTAGTGAGCTTGGTATCTAACATCAACCAAAGGCTTAAACAAAATTTACTCATGAATTTGTTGTCCCAATTTGAGATGATGGACCGTGGGATCCAAAAATGTACCCACACTCATTCATAGAAGAGCTTAGCAGTGGCTTCTGTTGTGATACTCTTCTTGCACGCTGCTAGAATGGCCATCTTAGAGATTCTGTGGACGACCACGAACACACAGTCGTTGCCATGCTTAGTAGAAGGAAGGCCCGACATGTAATCCATGGAGATGGATTCCCAAGGCCGACTAGGAGTAGGCAGAGGAGTATACAGGCCTTACTTCTTGATTGTTGGTTTGGTAATGGCGCATGCAGTGCAGGATCTGATGTACTTCCCCACATCTTGTCAAAGGTTTGACCAATAAAAATACTTCTGTAGCACTACCACTGTGTTTTCTACTCCGAAGTGTCCAACGATCCGACTGTAGTGCACCTCCCAAATCATCTTGACACACTCGCTTATAGGAACACAATTCACTACTAGTCTGATTAGGTGGATTGATAAATCTTGGCTGCTAGATTTTGACAAGTAGCTACTCATTCACCTTTACATCAATGAAGTCGACTATTTTTCATATGCTTTTATTTAAACCTCTGTAGCCCTTGATATTAGTAGAATATCCTAAAAATATTCCTTTATTAGCCCTTGTATCGAACTTGCCCAAACTTTCATTTTTATTTTTGATGTAGCACTTACTACCAAAGACTTTAAAATGTTTGATTATGGCTAGTTTTCCATACCATAACTCATATGTGTTGAAATATGTAACTAGGTTCGGTTTTCATATGTACTCTCGATTCTTGTATATTGTAAACTGAAAAAGGAAATTGTTATTATTATTTTTTGTAGCATGGGTTTCATGCTCAAGATCAATTTATTTTAGGTCAAAGCACCCATTGAGTGCTTCTAGGTTTTGTCATGGAGTCAAGAATTCAAAGAGTCAATGTCATATGTAAAAGACCCCATTGGGAATCTTGTAAGATGCCAAAAGTATTATTTTTTAGTCAAAAAAGTTAAATTACCACTCCAAGACCAAGTCGACCTGGAGAAGAAGTTGACCTATTTAAGGCAGTTTGAACTCCTAGAAAGGGATATAGATAAGAGACCATTTGAACTCATTTGTTCACTCACTCATTCACTCATCAATTAAGTTAAGGACAAGAAGAAGAAAGAAATTGAAGGACTAGAAGGAAGAAGGAAGACAAATATTTGGGTTTTTGCACTCTCTCTCTCTCACATGCGAAGGAAGGCTAGGGTTGCTGTAGCATCAAGGCCTAAGTTTTCAAGTTGCAAGGAAAATGGTCAAATTTGGAAGAAGATAAGTCAATTTGTCTCCTAAAAGTCCTAGAATAAGAAGCAACACAAGTGAAGGAAGGAGGAATCCTTCGAAGCCCTAAATTCTCCCACACATGCGAAAGTTGTAGTTGTTGCAAGGGCTGAAAATTTCAGACCTATAGTGAGGACCGAAAATCTGAAGTTGGGGGTCGAAGATCTGCAATTGGAATAGATTTGACTTGGTAAGAAGCAGTGCATCCTCTATAATGTTTGACTTGGTCTTGGAAGGGTCTTGGTCTTGGTCTAGAGGTCTTGGAATTCGTCATTTGAAGAATATACAAGAAGAGAAGATATTTGTGGTTTTTCCTCTCACGAGGAGAGGTTTTGGCCCTGGCTTGAAACCTACATCTTGTGTCCTTGTGTACTATTGATCTTCATGTCTTAGTAGTTGTTTGATGATAAGAACAACATAATAATAAGAGAAGAAGAAGCTAATAATCAATAAAAGTAAAAGAACATCACAAACAATTATCAAGTCTAAGAGAAATCACCTTTATTGTAGCGCTATTGATTTCTCAACAATATGGAGTCTTGTCACTGTTTTTCCTAAGGTGAGCTTTATTTAAAATATGGATTATTGTATGAATAACTTCAGGCCAAAAAGTTTTTGGCAATTTTCTTTCATCCATCATTGCTCTTGCTAATTGTTGCATTGATATATTTTGTCTTTTAGATACACCATTTTGTTGTGGGGTGTTAGTAATAGTGAATTGTCTCCTTGTACCATGTTCTTCACAAAAGTTATTAAACTCATTTGAAGTGAACTCTCCACCCCTGTCTAACCTTACACACTTTAATTTGCAGTTAGTTTTTCTTCTTAACCATGGATTTAAAAATTTTGAACTTTTCAAGTGCTTAAAAATTATCCTTTAAAAATGCAACCCACGTGAGTCTAGTATAATAATCAATAATTAGCATGAAGTATATCTCACCACTTGGAGTCTCGGTCCTAGAAGGCCTATATAAGTTTGCATGAAGTACTTTTAGTGGCATGGTGGATGAATTCTATTTGGTCTTGAAAGGCACTTAGATTTGTTTTCCAATTTGACATGATTTACAGAAGGTGTTGCTTGGTTTAGGAATTTTTGGTATATCTCTTACAACTTCCTTTTATATGAGATTAACAATATGGTTGAAATTCAAGTGACCAAGTCTCTTGTGCCACAACTACGTCTCATCAGCCTTCCCAGGATAACAATTCTCACTTTCTTCTTTGAGTATGTAAACATTATTTAAGGTCCTCGCACCCATTTCTATTACCTTCCTTGTGTTTTTTGACTTTATTTCATAGCCTTTGGATCAAAAGGTAATATCATACCCCTGATCACACATTTGGCTCAAACATAAAAGATTATGCTTGAGATCTTCTACAAAGAGAGCATTCTGGACTTTACCTCTTCCATTGTCCATGCTCATTGTTCCTTTGGCCCTGATGTTTCCTAGTGGATCATTTCCAAAACCGACACTTCATGCCTCGCTTTTATTCAGTGACAATATTTTTCTTTTGTCACCAGTCATATGCTTAGAGAAACCATTGTCCACATACTAGTGGATCCCTTGATTTTGGGCATATAAAACAATGCCACATTCTTCCTTCCTTTTGTACTTTTTCTTCCTCTAGGTCTTGGGTTTTTAAGATGAGAAACTGAATTAAGTTTATTGTTTCTACACTCAATTTCTCTATGTCCAAAATTATGACAGTTATAGCATTCAACATCATCAAATAGGGGAGAAAAAGGATTTGTGTCCCTAGAATTATTCTTATGAGAACTTTCAAATATGTTGTCACTATTTAACTGATAAGATTCGTTTATTCTTATTTCTTATTAGATTATTTCCAAAATATGCTCTAGTATATACAACTTTATGTCCAAAATTTGTAGAAAAAAAAATAACCATTGAAAATATTCTAGTACATGGGAGAAAATTGCCTTTGCAGGTGTGATATGCTAATTCTTGGATGAGTTTATCTTGGAGAGAAATGATGTCTCTGCTAGTTTCTTTATCATTCTCTACTGTTGTTCGAACTATTGTTATAACTTTTCTCTTATTCCTGCAAGTTCCTTTCATTTCATTTGATTGTGTTGTTGGTTGATCCTTTGATTCCTTCAACTTAGTTGATTGGTAAAAAAGTTACTGATCAAACGAGAACTATTACCTCAAAATGAGAACTCTAGCAAAAAAACCTTAATAAAACCCCAAAAAACAACTCGAAAACAAAAAATTGTTGATTCTGCATCACCACCATTTTTTTTTCGGGGTAAATTTTCAACATTTTTTAAAAATGATAGTAAAAGCCAATTTTTTGTGTGCAAAAAACACCCTGAAAATAAAAAGTATTAATGTTGAAATAACATCATTTTTTTTTTCAACATCTTTTAGCAATGACGTTAAAGATAAGGTATCATGAGATTAAAGATAAAATCCAAAAACCCTTAAAATTCCAACAATTTTTAGGCATGAGATTAAAGATAAAATATCGTCACTGAAAAACCTTAAAATTCAAACAATTTTCAGGCATGACATTAAAGATAAAATATCATGTCTCTAAAAAGCCTTAAAATTCCAACAATTTTCAGCCATGATGTTAAAGATAAAATACTTATAATTGTTTTCAACCATAACATTAAAGATAAAATATCGTGACTTAGAAAAACCTTAAAATTTTGACAATTTTTCAACCATGGAATTAAAACCAAATACAACTACAAAAAACTTTAAATTTTCAATATATTTCAACCATGACATTATTGAAAAATTATATGATTAAAAAGAACTTTAAAAATTAACATCTGAATGAAAGAGTCATATACCAAGAGTGATTTCTTTTTTAAATGCTAAAAATATATCTATTTTAAAATCTTAGCCTAAGACAACTTGACACATTGCAACAAAAATTTAAAAATGAACCGTTAAATTGATATGTGGTCTAGGTGAACTCGACCTATTGCAATGAAATCTTAAAAATAAACCATGAACTTGATATGTTGTGGGGCAGACTTGTCCATTATAATGATAACTTTAAAATCAATTATCAAATTGACACATAATGAGGTCGGGTTGCTAGTTGATGATCAACACGAGCCTTACAAAAAAAAAAGAAAGTAGATAAATAAATAAAAATGAAAAATACAAAACAAAACAAAACAAAAATTAAAAGTAAAACAAAAAGTTAAAAAAAAATAATAACTAATAAATAAAACAATATATTAAAACATTAAAAAAATTAAAAAGATAAAAAATGACCGAAAAAATTAAACATAAAAAATAAATACAAAATATCTTTCGGAGAAATCATAAAGTAATTTTAAAAGTGGACACGCTTCGAGCCACTTGTTAGGATATTCCGACACATGGGAAATAGTTAAGTATAACTTGGTCTAGTGTAGAGTTAGGTAAAGTGTGTTTCTTTATTATGTACTTTTGTAACTTACAATTCGACGGTCACAATATGTTCTAGACATTAAATGATTTGACGGTTCATTCTCTCCTTGGTATTACCAACACTTGATCCGTGGCTTAACACCCGATTTGTCCATGATCTCTATTTAAAGAACATGGAGGGTTATTTGTAGAGTGATAGTTCATGAGAGAAGCTTATGTAAATTTTATTTCTTTTACATTAATAAATTGCCTGAAGTGGCCATGTTGGGTCAGGCTGTGGACTGTTTCCCTCTTTGAGGGTTTTAACCACGTCAAGAATACTGGTATATTGATCTGTGATCTGTTTTTGAGCGGTGTCCCTTGGTGTTCTATCTGAGGAACTTACCCTGTAAATTCCTATATGGTATCAGAGCTATTTGAGGGCCGCATCCATTGGTGATCTAAAGTGAAAGCCGGTACAACGACATCCGATTGTCATTTCCTAGATATACTGTTTCTGACCTCTTTCGGGCCGAGAGGACTGCTCTATTGTGTTAAGAGCATCTGTTCCAATGAAGAACCCCTTTCATTTCACGCAAAAAGGTTTCCGGTAGCCCTAGCTACGTCATTTTTAAGATCTTGAGGTATACAATCTTTATTTGTAGTTTGAGTTATTTATCTCTCTGTTTATTTTGGTTTATTTATCTCTTTGTTTTTTATTACCGGATCTATACCTTTCATTTCTACGTATGCTCTTTGCCCCGCGACTCTATGCAATCTGGGCAAATCAGAAACAAAAAGGAATGATTTTTCTCATGTGTATGCTTTTTTCCGGTGCGCCTTAGTGTGATCTTAGAAAATCAGAAACATTGAGGAAAATATTTAATTTCCGGCGAAAACAAACTTCAAGCCATAAGATTTGTTTTTTTTCGTATGTCCGTGTTGGGTTGTGTGGTTTTTTGTTTTGTAGGCAAAAATGGTTTTTTCAAGTAAGCACGAACCCCAAAACCTCAGTGACTAAAAAAAAAAAAAAACTCTTCATCTTTTCCAAAAATTACTAACATTTTAAACTAGCTCACTTGGTCCAAAGTTACTTTATGAAAATAGAGGTTTTGAGTTCAAGTCTTTCTTTTTGTTGAGTTATTTTTTCAAAAAGCACATGTAACTTATGTTTTAAAGTTACTTTATGTAAAAGTGTTCTCACCCATTATAAAAAGTGAATCACTTATAATTCTAAAGTCTCTTTATCTTTTATTTAAGTTACAATTTAATGGGTAGCTCATTAAGTACCATTGTAAAAATGACTTTCATTTATTTATAAAAGTGGGTCACACACACACACACATATATATATATATTTTAAATGAGCTAATTAGATTAAGTTTGGAAAGAGGTGGGGGGCATTCACGCACTTCGTCGGCATCTTCAACAATTTTTCTTCAAAAAACCATAACTTCTTCATCTGGAAGCCGTTTTCAGAGCCGTTTTTTTAATTGGCCTAATTTTTCGAGATTTTCTCATTAGAACACTTAGTTTTAGCATCTACAGCTTCAGTTTCTATTAAAATAGAAAGTCCATGCCAAGTTATTCTTAACAACACCAACTACTTTCAATGGTGGTCCTACATTGTGGATTTACTTAGAAGAAAAGGTTTTTACAAAATAGCCTCAGGCCAAGAAACTAAACCTAAAGATGAAGATAGAACATCCAAATGGGAAAATATGCAAGATCAAACACGTGGGTTGATAGGGATGTCTATTTCTCCAGACCTTAGATTCCATATCGCAGAACTTGATACCCCTAATGAAGCAATGAAACAACTCACTAAAGTTTTTGGAATTAAAAATGAAATTAGAGCCCATCAACTCGAAAATGAGTTACTTACATTGGACCCCAATAATTTTTCTTCCATTGAAGATTTTTTGTCCAAGTTCAAGACCTTTAGACTTCTCTTGGAAGGTGTTAAGGTTAAGAAAGAAGATGGTAGCCTTATCTATTCCATTCTTACTAAGTTGGGACCATCCTACTCTGTGTTTGTTTCCACCTTCCATTCTACTAGAGAAGCCTTTATTTCTCAAGGACAAGACTACAAGTCCCCCTCTTTTGATGCCTTTTGTGATTCTTTAATAAGAGAACAAGAAAAAATCTTACATATTGGTCTTCTTAATTTTGGAAACTCTTCTAAGAAAGCCTTAGCCGCCTAGCAACAACCAAATTCAAAGAATCGTAAGAAGCAATATCCTAAAAAGAATGGTCCTAAACCAAACAAGGGTCCTAAGCAATTTCAGTCTCAAAATGAAAAATCATTTCAACAAAATGATAAGGCAAATAAAAACAAAGGGAAGAAGACTGATAAACAATGCAACTTTTGTAATCGAGATGACCACTTAGAATCCAAATGCTTTAAGAAGATGGAAGCCTTGGAAGCAACAATGAAGAAGCATAACATCCATTTGGAGCACTCTTCAACTTCAACTTCCTCTTTAGAAATAACACTTTCTGCATGTGGTTGTCAAGCATCTCGGTCTGTTTATGCACTAAATGTACCTTCTTCTTCTCATTCTCATGAGTGGATCATTGATTCTGGAGCTTCTTATCACATGACCAAAAGCAAAACCTTGTTTTCTTCTTTAAATGATTGTAACACCAAAAATATATATGTTGGTGATGATGTTGAAAATGCAACAAGATGATGGAGTTTAGTGAAAAGAAGTCGCCTTCACTAAGTGGGCCCGTAGGCTATTTTTGGCGCAAAGTCTATTTTTAGACATATGGATCATGGTCTATGAGTTGCAGGATGCTATTTATGGATGATTGGTCATGTTGGTAAAAATAGATGGACCTCTATTTTTAGACATATGGGCGGAGTCTATTTTTAGACTGCCAGTCAAAAAATAGAACAGTCGAATATTATTAGCTCTTAATAATATTTGGACTATAAACATTATCTTATCCTCTTGCAGCACTTTAGTTCGAGCTACGGATGTGGCACATGCAACTTCCAGAAAGAAATACGCTTTTCCTATGGGTTAGTTGAGCTATTGCATGATGGACTTCAGTTAGAACTCAAGTGATTGAGGAGTTGATGGAGTTGTGTTCAGTTTGACTTAGTTGAACTAGTTGTATTTAGTCTAACTGCCAAATACACTAGTGATGAGTGATGTGAATTAATTATTAATTAATTCACTAATTATTAACTCATAAATCAACTAAAGAATACATCAATTAACTCAGTGCATGGACAGTTCAGTGGAGACAAGTGTTAGAGGTGGGTGAAAGGGTGAGACTACTATCAGTTGTGACTATAGCTGTGCATGAGATCTGCACAATCATTGATTGAGATTGCCAATGAGGATTGCGCAGTACAAGCCAAGGGAATTCGAACTTGGATTTGATCTATTCTCAACTTGGATTGCACAGTAGAGGCAGGCAAAACAATGGAGGAGATTTGAACCCGTGACTTGTTCAGATCTGAGCTAGTTTTGTGTGTAGCATGTGGAGATAGTACTGAGTACTTGTGAGGAGTATTGTACTATGTATTGTTACATGTTCTCTATCATTATAATATACAGATAGTTGGGGGTTTTCAGCTGTATGCTTTCCCCATTACATACTGTGTTGATATGTGTGATTGATGTTTCAATGTGCGCATGTGATTGTTTTTTTAATTCCGCAAATTGATGATCAATGGTAGAGGAGGTTATGTATTATGCATGCATTCCGCAAATAGTGTATAATCATGATAATCTCTGTGAATAAGTGTTATATTATTCAAATTTCTACATGGTATCAGAGCGAAGTTGATCATCAGATCTATTATTCAGAAAGTGATTACATTTTATTTCTTCAGACAGAGTCTGTAATCGGGCTAGGTAGCCTCTAGATTCATCATTCTTTTGGAAGGTGAGATATCCGGTAAATGCCCATACAGTCAATCTCTGTACGAGAAATACTTTGTTCTCACGAATTTTAGATTAGAAGCGGTTGAGTTTTGAGTTGGTGGAATTCGAATTTGCAGCAGTGTTTTCTTGGTGTCAAAGTTGAAATGTCTTTCAACGGATTGCGATTGGAGTATGCCCTTGAAGGCAGCTCGAATTATATTGCATGGAAAGACATGATGGAGGCGATGTTAGATGACAATGGGTTGAAGGAGTTCATAGATGCTGAGGTCCCAAAGCCTACTAATGCTGCTCAAGTTGAGGCTTGGCAAAAGAAGACAGCAAAGTGTCGAAGGATTCTATTGGAGGGCGTGAAGGATCACATTGTATCTAGCCTGCATGGAAAGGCTTCTCCATACTTGATGTGGAAAGCATTGACAGATTTATTCCAAAGCAAGAGCGACCAGAGGAAGTTGGCGCTCAAGGATAAACTCAGAAACATTAAGTGTGAGAAAGGAGACAGTATGCCCAAGTATCTCACGAAGTTCACCCAATGCCGGGATGAGCTGGGAAGTGTGGGGGTGACTGTCGATGATGAGGACTTGGTGAGCTTGGCTCTCCTTGGTCTTCCAAAGAGTTGGAATTCCTATCAGGACTTTGTCAATGGTCGGGAGAAATTTCCAGGATGGGAGAGACTTTGGTCTGATCTTGTGCAAGAGGAGATCAGGCAGAATACCAGGGATGGATCTTCATCAAAGGCATCTGATGAAGAAAATTGCGCTTTGGCTGCCAAAGCAAAGAAGGGGAAGAACAAGAAAGCTTCTCATTCCGGTGCGAAAGGCAAGAAGCAGGACATGTCCAAGGTGAAGTGCTTTCACTGTCACCAGCACAAACATTATGCCACAAATTGTCCGCAGAAGAAGAAAAATAAGCAAGCTGCTGGATCTGCAGCGGGAGAGGCCTTAGCCTCGCAGTTTGAGCTGGATTTTTCGTTGATCGCATGCTTGGTATCAAGTGTGATGGGATCGGTATGGTTCTTGGACAGTGGTGCGTCTTTTCACATGACAGGAGATCGAGATTTGTTTTCTGATCTGGATGAGAAAGATCTTGGAGTGCACATCGAGATGGGCGATGATGGTAGATACAGTGTGACCGGTATCGGTACCATTTCCTTTGAGAGGGAGTCTGGTAAACCCTTCGTATTGAAGGAAGTGATGCATGTTCCAGGATTGAAGAAGAATCTTATCTCTGTGGCGATGTTAGAAGACAAGGGATATGATGTTGTCTTCAGCGAGGGAAAGGCTTTCCTGCGCAGTAAGACAACTGGAGAAACCCGGAAGATAGGGGTTCGAGTCAAGAACCTTTATCAATTGCATGTAGATGGTTGTGCAGCAATGGCATGCAAGGTAGAAGGATTGGTGAGCCGGGATGATGGCGAGCTGTGGCACCGGAGATTGGGCCACCTTCACCATGGAGCCTTGAAGATACTGCAGCAGATTTCTACTGGGCTTCCTAAAGGCACTCTTGCGCAGTCAGATCAGTGCAAGGGGTGTACTTTGGGAAAATTTGTGAAAGCCACCTTTCACGAGAAGGATAGTCGTGCCACGACGATCCTTGAGAGAATTCACATAGACGTGTGTGGACCTTTCTCAGTAGCTTCGACAACAAAGCACAGGTACTATGTGATCTTTGTTGATGATTTCTCTCGAAAGTGCTGGATCTTCTTCATGCAGAAGAAGAGCGAGACATACTCAAAGTTCTGTGAGTTCAAAGCACTGGTCGAGAAGGAATCGGGGAAGAAGGTGAAGGCTCTTAGGAGCGATAATGGTGGTGAATTCATCTCTGCGAGTTCAAGGACTTCTGCAGCGCAGAAGGGATTCGAAGAGAGCTCATAGCTCCCCATAACCCACAGCAGAACGGGGTTGCTGAGCGGAAGAACAGAACGATCGTGGGTGCTGCATGGGCGATGTTGCATGATAAGGGCCTATCCCTTCACTTGTGGGCGGAGGCATGCAATACTGCAGTATATGTGCAGAACCGTTGTCCTCACAAGATACTTGGCATGAGTACACCTGAGGAGGCTTATTCTGGTAAGAGGCCTGATATTTCCCATTTGAGGATTTTTGGTTCTCTTGTTTACATGCATGTGACGAAGGATGCCAGGAAGAAGCTGGAGCCGACTGCAGAGGTTGGGATATTTGTGGGGTACACTGATACGCCCCACAACTATCGTGTGTATTTTCCAGACAGTCGCAAGACTGTTGTGCGACGGGATATCAAATTTCAGGAGGAGAAAGCCATGAAGTGTTCGCTTGAGAGGGAGCCACACTTGCATGCAGATGAGGAGCTATTAGTTCCTAAGGATGAGCTTTAGGATGTGGATCAGCCACAAGATGAAGTTCATGGAGTGGAAGAGACCACTCATGCAGCGCCAACCATCAGAGGGCGAAAGCGCACTACAGAAGCTGAGCGACTGGCTCAAGATGCAGAGAAGGTTGTAGGACCACCTACAGCACAACGCAGACAGAGACAGTCACCTGATTGGTACACTGGATACATGGCTCTTGTGAGCAAATGTGTCGTGACTGAGCCATCCTCTTTCGAGGAAGCTGTGGAGGATCCCGCATGGGTAGATGCCATGGTGGAAGAGTATGATTCGATTGTCAGAAACAGTGCATGGGAGATTGTCCCAAGACCGGAGGGGAAATCAGTGGTGGGTTCGAGATGGATCTACAAAGTGAAGCAGGCAGCTGACGGGAGTGTGGAGAAGTACAAGGCAAGATTTGTTGCCCGAGGCTTCTCACAGATAGAGGGGATCGATTATGAGGAGACCTTTGCACCTGTCGCAAGGTATTCTTCCATATGGACGATTCTTGCTCTCTCAGCGCAGATGGGGTGGCACATCCATCAGATGGATGTGAAGACTGCGTTCCTCAACGGAGTCATTGAGGAGGAGGTGTACATAGAGCAGCCCGAAGGTTTCGAGATCTTCAACAATGAGTTGCATGTGTGCAGGCTCAAGAGAGCGCTGTATGGGTTGAAACAAGCACCTCGTGCTTGGTACACACAGATAGACAGTTATTTCACCGGACTTGGATTCTCCAAGAGTGAGGCGGATCCTAACCTATACCAGATTATGGTGGAGGGTAAGTCATTGATCATTGTACTTTATGTAGATGATTTGATTTTGACGGGAGATGAGCTGTTGATACTTTCATGCAAGGAGGATCTTGCTAGAGAGTTTGAGATGAAGGACTTGGGCCTCCTTCATTATTTTCTGGGATTGGAAATTTGGCAGCGCAGTGATGGACTATTTGTTTCTCAGGGTAAGTATGCCCGGGAGATACTGGAGAAGTTCAACATGCATGGCTGCAAGCCTGTTGATACTCCTCTTCCTGGAGGTTGGAGGAAGGAGGATGCTACTTTAGCGGAGGTAGTGGATGCCACTGTTTATCGACAGTTGGTGGGGTCGCTTATGTATCTGGTCAATACACGATCCGATATATGCTATGCTGTTAACCAGCTTTCACAAGCTATGGTTAAGCCAACCAAGCTCTTTTGGAAGGCAAGCAAGCATGTATTGCGTTATCTCAAAGGCACAACGGGATATGGATTGTGGTACAGACAGGAGGATGAGGTGAAGCTATGTGGATTCACGGATGCAGATTGGGCAGGGAGCCCAACGGACAGAAAGAGCACATCTGGAGGGATCTTCAGTATCGGGTCGACAACAGTTTCTTGGTACAACAGGAAGCAGAGATCCGTGGCACTCAGTTCAGCAGAGGTCGAGTATATGGCAGCAAGTTTGGCTGCATGCGAGGCTATATGGATGAGGAAGATCCTGGTCGGGTTGTTCGGGTCACACTTGGAGCCTACTGTGATTTATTGTGATAACGAGAGTTGTATTAAACTCTCGGCTAATCCAGTATTTCATGATAGATCCAAGCACATCGACATCAGGTACCATCATATTAGAGATTGTTTGCAGCGGAGAATCATGTTACTTTCATACATTCCCACAGAGGATCAGGATGCTGATATCTTGACGAAGGTGCTCACCAGGAGAAAATTCGAATACCATAGAGGTAGGATAGGGGTTGCAGATAATCCATATCTTCTTGAGAGGGAGTGTTGAAAATGCAACAAGATGATGGAGCTTAGTGAAAAGAAGTCGCCTTCACTAAGTGGGCCCGCAGGCTATTTTTGGCGCAAAGTCTATTTTTAGACATATGGATCATGGTCTATGAGTTGCAGGATGCTATTTATGGATGATTGGTCATGTTGGTAAAAATAGATGGACCTCTATTTTTAGACATATGGGCGGAGTCTATTTTTAGACTGCCAGTCAAAAAATAGAACAGTCGAATATTATTAGCTCTTAATAATATTTGGACTATAAACATTATCTTATCCTCTTGCAGCACTTCAGTTCGAGCTACGGATGTGGCACATGCAACTGCCAGAAGGAAATACGCTTTTCCTATGGGTTAGTTGAGCTATTGCATGATGGACTTCAGTTAGAACTCAAGTGATTGAGTTTGGTGGAGTTGATTGAGGAGTTGATGGAGTTGTGTTCAGTTTGACTTAGTTGAACTAGTTGTATTTAGTCTAACTGCCAAATACACTAGTGATGAGTGATGTGAATTAATTATTAATTAATTCACTAATTATTAACTCATAAATAAACTAAAGAATACATCAATTAACTCAGTGCATGGACAGTTCAGTGGAGACAAGTTTTAGAGGTGGGTGAAAGGGTGAGACTACTATCAGTTGTGACTATAGCTGTGCATGAGATTTGCACAATCATTGATTGAGATTGCCAATGAGGATTGCACAGTACAAGCCAAGGGAATTCGAACTTGGATCTGATCTATTCTCAACTTGGATTGCGCAGTAGAGGCAGGAAAAATAGTGGAGGATATTTGAACCCGTGACTTGTTCAGATCTGAGCTAGTTTTGTGTGTAGCATGTGGAGATAGTACTGAGTACTTGTGAGGAGTATTGTACTATGTATTGTTACATGTTCTCTATCATTATAATATACAGATAGTTGGGGGTTTTCAGCTGTATGCTTTCCCCATTACATACTGTGTTGATATGTGTGATTGATGTTTCAATGTGCGCATGCGATTGTTTTTTTAATTCGCAAATTGATGATCAATGGTAGAGGAGGTTATGTATTATGCATGCATTCCGCAAATAGTGTATAATCAGGATAATCTTTGTGAATAAGTGTTATATTATTCAAATTTCTACAGATGATAGATCTCTTAGTGTTGTAGGGACTGGAACTATTCATCTAGATAATGGTCAATTTAATGATGTATTATGTGTTCCAACCTTATCCCACAACCTTCTATCAGTATATTAGATAACTCATTCAGGTGAAGGTAAAATCGTTGAATTTTCACATCACGATGTTGTAATTAAGGACTTAAGAGATCCTAGACAGATTATAGCTACTGGCATTGCTGATGATTCTACAAGGTTGTATAAGTTTAACAACTTTGGGTCATCAACTCTTCCCTCAGTATTTGTTACTCATAATGATGAAGTGAGCAAACTTTTACATGAGCGATTTGGTCACTTAAACTATCGCTCCCTTCAAAATCTATGTAAAGAAAATATGGTGACAGGTCTTCCTATGGTATCTTGCAGAGATGGTGTTTGTTCCGGATGTGTACTTGGAAAACATCATCGGGATAGTTTTGAAAAACGTGCCTCTTGGCATGCCTCAACCCCTTTACAACTTGTGCATAGTGATTTATGTGGTCCACTTCTAGTTGTTTCATTCTCTGGCTACAAGTATTTCTTAACTTTCATTGATGATTTCTCCAGACGCACTTGGGTATACTTCTTAAAACTCAAGAGTGAAGTCTTTAACATGTTCCTGGCCTTTAAGACCTTTGTTGAGAAACAATATGGACATTAAATTCTTAAGCTAAGATCTGATAATGGTGGATAATATGTTAACAACGAATTCATCAACTTTTGCACTGAGCATGGAATTCAAATGCAACATACTGTTCCATATACTCCACAATAAAATGGTGTAGCTGAAAGGAAGAATCACACCTTAAAGGAAATGGCTAATTGTATGCTTCAATCTAAAGGACTTAGTCATAATTTTTGGGTAGAAGCAATTAACTGTGTAAATTACATAGTAAATCGCACTCCTACTAAAGTTTTAAAGAATATCACTCCAGAAGAAGAATGGAGCTCAATTAAACCAGATGTAAGTCACTTTCGTATTTTTGGAAGTGAAGCATGGGCCCATATTCCAAATGAGAAACATAAAGCTTTAGAACCTAAGAATAAAAGAGGAATTTTTTTTGGATATTTTGAAGATGTCAAAGGATATAGACTTATTTCACTTAAGTGCAAAAATTTTATCATTAGAAGAGATGTAAAGTTTGCTGAAAATATATCGGCCTAAGAGCCTAGTTTGGCGGATGTGCCACCTCTCTCTATCCCTTCTACTTCTGAAAACATTTCTTCTTCAGATGATGACAACAAGGATGACAATCCTCCCCCACCTTCTCAGGATCCTCCTTCAGCTCCTCAGCTTCCAAAATGGGTCCGTGCTACTCGGGATGCAGCAGGTGCTCTTGCAAATGATCCTACAGATCAGCGATGCACACGTTCTCAGTTTGATAGAGCTTCTTCTTTACTAGCTCAAGCTTCAGCGAATCATGATCCTAACACCTTTGCAGAACCTTCAGGCCATCCAGATTGTGACGTGGCTATGAATGAAGAATATCGTTCATTGTTGGAAAATGATACATGGGATCTTGTTCCTCTTCCAAAGGGATGAAAACTTGTTAGATGCAAATGGGTTTACAGAACCAAGTTTGGACCAGATGGAAAAGTTGATAAACATAAAGCTCGTCTTGTTGCTAAGGGTTTTTCACAAGTTGAAGACATTAACTATACTGAAACCTTCTCCCCTTTTGCCAAAATGAACTCTATCCACCTTGTTCTTTCCCTTGCTGCCTCTTTTAAATGGGAAGTCCATCAGATGGATGTTAAATCTGCCTTCTTGCATGGGGACTTGCATCAAGAAATCTATATGGAACAACCTCCTGGATTTATACAAACAGAATCCAGTCTTGTATGTCGGCTTAAGAAATCCCTTTATGGTCTCAAGCAAGCCCCTTGGGCTTGGTATGCCAAAATGGATAGCTTTCTTTTAGATATTGGCTTTTCTAGGTGTCATTCTGACAATACTGTCTACACCAAGAAAGTGGGTAAGTTTCTTATCATTCTTGTTCTTTATGTTGATGATCTTATCCTTATTGGTAGTGATCCCAACCTTATAAACCATGTGAAGTCCAACCTTAAAAAGCAGTTTGAAATGACAGACTTAGGACACTTGCATTATTTTCTTGGTCTTCAAGTCTTGCAATCCAAGGAAGGTATTTCCCTTTCCCAGTCCAAGTATGCTTGTGATCTTCTACACCACTTTCACATGGAAGACTGTAAGCCAGCCCCTTCTCCCTTTCAATCAAGAGTTAAAATTTCAATCACTTGTACTTCCCCTGAAGCTGATGCTACCTTATACCATCAACTTGTAAGAAAACTTTTGTATTTGACCCATACCCGTCCTGACCTTTCCTTTGTTGTTGGCCTTATTGCTCGGTTTATGCAAAACCCCCATGAAAGTCATTGGAAAACAGCTAAAAGAATACTTCGTTATGTTCGAGGTACAATTCAGTTTGGGATTCATTAGAATACAGAAGCATCTCCTTTATTGGTTGGTTTCATTGATTCCGATTGGGCTGGTGATCCTGATGATCGGAAGTCTACTGTAGGTTATGTGTTCACTCTTGGTTCTGGACCTATTAGATGGGCTTGTAAGAAACAAAGTGCCACTTCTCTTTCTTTAGCAGAAGCGGAGTATCGTGGCGCCGTAGAAGCTAGTAAGGAAGCCCTGTGGCTTCATCAGATCCTGTCAGAGTTTGGTTTTCAACAGCAACATCCGACTACACTTTGGTGTGATAATCAAAGTGCCATTCAACTATGCGAAGATCAAGTCCAACATCAGCGTAGCAAACACATTGAACTACACATGCACTTCATCAGAAAGCTCATTCATGACCATATTCTTGAAGTGCAATATTGTTCAACCAATGATCAAGCTGTAGACATCTTTACAAAGGCTCTCACAGAGGCGAAGTTTACTAAACTTTGATTTATGGTTGGAGTTCAGGAAGTTGTCACTAAGGGGTGATAGGCTCTAATGCCTCCTTCCTTCTCCTATTTGTGTCATATTTGTACATCCTTCAATCCTATCCCAAGTTGTTCTTAAGGGGGGATGTTAGGATATTCCGACACATAGGAAATAGTTAAGTATAACTTGGTCTAGTGTAGAGTTACGTAAAGCGTGTTTCTTTACTATGTACTTTTGTAACTTACAATCCGACGGTCACGATATGTTCTAGACATTAAGTGATCCGATGGTTCATTCTCTCCTCGGTATTACCGACACTTGATCCGTGGCTTAACACCCAATTGGTCCATGATCTCTATTTAAAGAGCATGGGGGGTCATTTGTAGAGTGACTGTTCATGAGATAAGCTTATGTAAATTTTCTTTCTTTTACATTAATAAATTGCCTGAAGTGACTGCGTTGGCTTAGGCCGTTGACTATTTCCCTCTTTGAGGGTTTTAACCACGTCAAGAATACTGGTGTATTGATCTGTGATCTGTTTATGAGCGGTGTCCTTTGGTGTTCTATATGAGGAACTTACCCTGTAAATTCCTACACCACTTACTATGATTCATCATCACGACAAAAATAAAAAAATTATATATATATACACAAAAAATTAACTCAAAAAAAAAATTATTAAAGAAAAAAATAAAAAATTTAATAGTAAAAAAACAAATAAATAAAAATTAACTAGATAAAAAAAAAAAAAAAAAAAAATACTAACTAAAAAAATTAAATAATAAATTAAAAAATAATTTAAAAAGACATAAAAAAAAAACCATTCAAAACAAAAAAAACATAAAATAAAATTTTTTAAATAAAAAAATTAAAATATTGTAAAAATATTAAAATTTAAACCAAATATAAAATAAAACCGTTAAAAGAAATTTTAAAAAATAATTAACATATTATAATTAATAATTATTAAAAAAATATTAGAACTTAACTCAAAAAGATAAAATTTCTAAAAACATATTTAAAAAAAAAACTAAAAACACCGAGGAAAAAAAATTAAATTAAAAAATTTAATAGATAAAAGTAAATTAGATAATTAAAAAATAAAAATAAATAAATAAATAAAATTTAAAAACTCTTTTTTTAAATAAATAGATAAAAATAAAAAAATATATTAAAAAAACATTTAAAAATTTAAAAATAAAAATAAAAAACCATTAAAAATAAATAAATATAAAAAAAGATAAAAAAAAATAATTCAAAAAAGATTATATATATATAAAATAAACATTATAAAAAATATAAAATATAAACATTATAAAAAACAAAACAATTAAAAAATATAAATAACTTAAAAAAATCAAAATTTAATAATTAAAAACATAAAACAAAAAATCACTTAAATTATTTAAATAAAAGTAAATTTAATTTTATTATTATTTAAAATTAAAATTTAAAAAGTATATATATATATATATATATATATATATATATATATATATAAATTTTTATAATTACAAAATATTTAAATAAAATAATAAAAAATTAAATAAAATTGAATTATAAGAGAGTTTCTTTGGCGTAAATCACAAGAAATTTAAGCCGAAGAAACTCTCTTATACTTGATATGGATCACAGAAGCCTCAATTCAACAATAAAATTGAATTTTTAAAAATTAAAAAATTCGCAATTTAAATTTAAAAAAGATAAAATTAAAATTTATTCAAATAAAATAATTTTAATTTATTTTGAATTAAAATTCTTTATTAAAAAAAAAACAAAACGACCTTGCCTGGCCGAGTATCCATTCAGTTTTTTGTTTTAATAATTTTTTTTTAATTATTTTATTTAAATAAATTTTAATGATAATTAAAAAAAAAAATTAAATAATAAATTTTAAATTATTGTTTTAAAAAATTAATTTTATTTAATATATATTTTTAATTAATTAATTTTAATTGTTTTATTTTTTATAATGTTTAAATTTTATTTTATTTTTACAATTATTTTTTATCTCTTTTTTTATGGTTATATATATATATATATATATATTATATTTTAAATGTTTTTTAATATATTTTATTATTTTTATTTATTTATTTAAAAAATAGTTTTCGTTTGTATTTATTTTTAATTATCTAATTTAGTTTTATTTATTTTATTTTTTAATTAAATTTTTTTAAAATTTCTTTAAATTATGGTTATATATATATAAGAAGGTCATCAACCTCACCTTAGAAGATCAAAAGTATCTCTCTATTTTAACTAGCTCAAAGAAGAAAATTAATATATCAAAGATTAGAACGAATTCTCATGAGCTCCATAGTGAAACAGGTCGTTGGGCAGTTCCTAAAACTCCATGGATGGAAAGGATCTGCCATCTATGTGAGAATAGGAACATCGAGGATGAAAACCACTTCCTCTTAGAGTGCCCCTCGTACAACCACATTAGATCTCAGTTTCATAATCTTTGTTGCAATATTGACCTTCCTAGCCTTTTACAATGTCAAAATTATAGTGAGCTCGGAAGGCTTCTCTCCAAGCTTTTTGAGCATAGGAATAAAATCTTAAATCAAACTAAATAATTTGTTTATTTAGGTCCGATAGACCAAAGTTTGGTCTCAGCGGACGTTAACCATCATCATCATCATAATATATATAGTTTTTTAAAATTAGTATATTTTAGTAACAATTATTTTTTGTGTATTGAAGTATTAATTAACAATATATAAATTTATAAAAAATATTAATCTCAAAATATTAATATCATTATTTTTTTAAACTTTACAAAAATAATTAAAAATTTCATTATAAAAAAACATTGCAAAAAAAAAACAAAAATACATATTCGAAAATCCCTTAAAAAAAACATCTTAGGATGAAAAACAAGAAGAAGAATAAGATAACTTGAACAATTGTTAAATAATCAACCTTTAAAAAAAAATGTGCATACTTGGGACATCAGAAAATTCGCATGAAAATCAAAATGATGATTTTCAAAATTGGCATGAAAATCATAAACATTTAAAAAAATTATCCACACTCAATGCATTAGAAAATTTAAAGTGTCAAAAATAAACCCTCTAAAAAAAGGGGTTGATGCTAGATTAACACTTTTCAAAATCAGTATGAAAATCGCTAACATTTTAAAAAAAATGTTCATACTTGATACATAAAAAAAATTAAAGTGTTAAAAATATGATCCAGAAAAAAAAGGTTGATTTTTGCATCAACATTTTTCAAAATCAGCATGAAAATCACTAACATTTAAAAAAACATATCCTTAGGAAAATTTAAAGTGTCAAAAATATTCTCCAAAAAAATGTGTATTCTGAATCAACACTTTTCAAAATTGGATGATTTTTTTGCTACCTCAAAAAAACGGGTAATCAATAATTTTCTCGTTTGATCGATAACTATGTTTGGTCTGTTATCTTCAGTTTTTTTTGCATTTGTTTCTCCTTCATACCCTAGACCAGTTTGATGAGAGGGGATCTTTGACTACCCATAATCTCATATAACTTGTTAGATCATTTAATAAACTTTAGGTTCTCGTTCAGTTGAGTTTTAGTTTTCTCTAGTCCCTTTCTAAGAGAAACTATTTCTTCTTCTCATTTTTCACACTACTTGCTTTTCTCTTAAAAGTATCTCTCTATTTTAACTAGCTCAAAGAAAAAAATTAATATAGCAAAGATTAGAACGAATTCTCATGAGCTCCATAGTGAAACAGGTCGTTGGGCAGTTCCTAAAACTCCATGTATGGAAAGGATCTGCCATCTATGTGAGAATAGGAACATCGAGGATGAAAACCACTTCCTCTTAGAGTGCCCCACGTACAACCACATTAGATCTCAGTTTCATAATCTTTGTCGCAATATTGACCTTCCTAGCCTTTTACAATGTCAAAATTATAGTGAGCTCGGGAGGCTTCTCTCCAAGCTTTTTGAGCATAGGAATAAAATCTTAAATCAAACTAAATAATTTGTTTATTTTGTTGGGTTGTGTTATATTCTTTCCACGACTAGCCCACATAGTTACTCGGGGGTTAGAGGGGGGGGGGGGGTCATAGGGGGTTTGAGGCGTATCCATAACCCTAGTTTATGGGGTCTGGGGCAACGCCCGGAAAATTTTGGTTTTGGACCCTATGTTAGGTTGGGCAGACCCACCTATGGTTTTGTGCATGATTTTCGCACATGTTTTTTGGATGCGATGGTTTTCGGTCCATGGTATTGGATGTTTCGGCATGTATAAATATGTATTATAACATTGAAAGGAACATAATGAAAAATAAAGCTGGTAGTCCCCGTTTTGGGATCCAGGGGAAATCTCTGTGTATATGTGTTTTATGTGTTATGCTCTCGCATTGTTTATTTTCTGTGTTTTAGAATTCATATGCAGGTAATTTCTGTACGGGGTTAAAACCTACATTTGGTATCAGAGCTGTTTTGGCTTCAAGGGGATGCCTTTTTTGCTGAGGGGTTTTGCTCGGGCCTGTGGTAGACCTTGTTCAGTGGGAGATCTGCGAGATCGATTCTGGTGGTGAAAGAAGATGGCGAGCAGTGGAAAGATAGAGATCGAGAAATTTAATGGTCAGAGTTTTGAGTTGTGGAAACTCAAGATGGAGGATCTGTTGGTGGATAAAGATCAGTGGATCGTGGTAGATCCGGGTACTAAACCAACGGGAGTGTCCGATGAAGAATGGAAGAAGTTGGATCGGAAGGCAAAGAGCACAATACGATTATGTGTCTCAGATTCAGTATTACTGAATGTATCAGGGGAAGCTATGACGAAGGCTTTGTGGGACAAGTTAGGGACTTTGTACCAATCTAAGTCTCTGGTGAATAAACTGTTCCTATGGAAAAAACTATATAACTTGAGGATGAAAGATGGAGACTCGGTGATAGAGCATCTGAACGCATTTAGTACTATGGTAAGTCAGTTAGCATCTGTTGATATTAAAATTTCAGATGAAGATAAGTGCATCAGTTTGTTGTGTTCTCTACCAGATTCGTGGGATAGTTTGGTTATTGCAATAGGTAGCAATGCAACTGCCTTGCAGTTTGATGAAATAGTCTCAGCCTTGTTGACGGAGGAGATGAGACGGAAAAATATGGAGAGCCAGAATGGTGATGCCTTGTTTGTACAAGGACGGTCCCAGAACAGAAAAAAAAAAGTCATCGAGTGGGAGATCTAAATCTAGAGGGAGATCTAAATCTCCAGGAAAACCTGTAAAGGTGGTGTGCTGGAAATGCGGAAAGGAAGGGCACTACAAAAGGGACTGTAAATCTAAAGCTCCTGATAAAGGAAAGGGATCTGATGATGCTCCTTCTGCAGAGGCAAAAACCATCTCAGATGAAGGTGGGGATGTGTACTTGGCTTCTTCAAGTACACATGTAGATCATGAGGCATGGTTAATTGACTCAGGTGCATCCTTTCACTTCACTCCCCATAGAGAGTGGTTCTGCGAGTATGAGAAACACGATGGTGGTGATGTCTTCTTAGGGGATGATAGGAAGGCTGGAATCGTTGGTCGCGGAAAAGTAAAGTTGAAGCTGCAAGGTGGAAGGGTTAGAACACTTCTGGGTGTTCTGCATATTCCTGCATTGGCCAGAAATCTGATTTCTGTAAGCAAGTTGGATGATGCAGGTGTAAAAACAGTGTTCGAGAAGGATACCTGCAAGATGGTTCGGGGAGCACTGGTATTGATGCGGGGAGTTCGGATTGGAACTCTATACAAGCTGCAAGGTAGCACTGTTGTTGATGGGTGCAATAGTTCTGTGGTTCCTGAAAGTGGAGCAGAAAATCTAGTGGTCTCTAGAGAGAAGACCATGCTGTGGCATCAAAGGCTTGGACATATTGGAGAGAAGGGCCTTCGAATACTTCATGGTAAAGGTATGGTAGAAGGTATGAGTAATAGCTCTCTGGGTTTTGATTTCTGTGAAAATTGTGTACATGGGAAGCAGAATCGGGTGAGTTTCCCCTCTGGTGGTAAGAGGGTGAAACAGATATTAGAGCTTGTGCACAGTGATGTGTTTGGACCTGTGAAGGTTCCATCACTGGGTAAGTCTGTGTACTATGTATCATTTATAGATGAATTCTCAAGGAATACATGGATATATTTCCTTAAGAAGAAATCTGAAGTCTTTGATAGGTTTAAAGAATTTAAGGCTCTGGTGGAAAACCAGGCAGAGAAGAAGATAAAGGTGTTGAGGTTAGATAACAGTGGAGAGTTTTGCAGCAAGGAATTTGAAGAATTCTGTAAGAAGTGTGGTATAGCATGGCAGAAGACTACTCCATATACACCTCAGCAAAATGGAGTTGCAGAAAGAATGAATAAGACGTTGATGGAAAGGGCAAGAAGCATGCTCAGTGGTGCCAGGTTAGGATAGGAATTTTGGGTAGAGGTGGTGGATACTGCATGTTACCTGGTCAACAGGTCACCTTTATCAGTGTTGGAGGATAAGACTCCACAAGAGGTATGGACTGGTAAGAAAACCTCTCTTTCACATCTGAGGGTATTTGGATGTGATGCATATGTACATGTTCCAAAGGAGAAACGAATCAAGTTGGATAGTAAATCTGAAAAGTGCATCTTTATTGAGTATAAGGATGGTTTAAAGGGTTATAAGCTTTGGAACCCAGTCACACGGAAGGTTGTGTACAGCCGAGATGTGGTGTTCAGAGAGGTAAAAGATGTTATTAAACATGAAGTCCAACCAAAGGAACCTGATAAGATAGAGTTTGAGCTTAAGGAGGAAGAATCAGACTTTACAACAGAGGAGGAATCAGAAGATGAAGAGCCACAAACTTCGGGTGTGAGAAGATCAGTTCGAGAAAGAAGGCAACCAGAAAGGTATAGTCCATCTGCTTTCTGTTCAAATTTTGCTTTGTCTGTTACTGATGATAATCCCAGAACTGTGAAGGAAGCAGTGGATTCAGAGGATGGAAAACTCTGGAAAGAGGCCATGGTTGATGAAATGGCATCTTTGCACAAAAATGAGGCTTGGGATCTGGTGGAGTTGCCGGCTGGAAGGAAACCCATTGGCAGCAAATGGGTATTCAAAAAGAAGACAAATGCAGAAGGAAAAGTGGAGAAATACAAAGCTCGGTTGGTAGCAAAAGGTTATTCCCAGGTGTCGGGAATTGATTTTAGTGATATTTTTTCTCCTGTTTCCAAGGTAACTTCTATTAGATTACTTTTATCTGTTGCTACTACTTTTGATTTTGAGGTAGAACAGATGGATGTGAAGACAACATTTCTTCACGGGGATCTGGAAGAGGAAATCTACATGAAGCAACCTGAAGGCTTTGCGGTGAAGGATAAGAAAGAACTGGTATGCAAGTTAAAGAAGTCTTTGTATGGGTTAAAACAGTCACCAAGGATGTGGTATCAGAAATTTGATACATTTATACAGGGACTTGGCTTCACCAGAAGCAAAGCAGATCACTGTGTGTATTTTAAATTAATTGGTGACCATGTTATTTATCTGGTCTTGTATGTGGATGATATGTTGCTGGTTGGAAATGACAAAGAAATTATCCAGGATTTGAAGACCCAATTGTCCTCCAAATTCGACATGAAAGATCTTGGTGCTGCAAACTATATTTTGGGCATGGAAATTAAAAGAGATCGGGCAAAGAGGAAGCTCTGGTTAAACCAGAGGAAGTATGTCGAGACAATACCGCAGAGGTTTAATATGCAGGATAGTAAACTGGTGAAGGTTCCTATTCCTGTAGGTGTGAGGTTATCTGTTGAACAGTGTCCCAAGACACAAGAAGAGGAAGAGGACATGTCCCGTGTTCCATATGCAAGTGTAGTTGGTAGCTTGATGTATGCAATGGTCTGTACTAGACCAGACATTGCACATGCAGTGGGAGTATTGAGCAGGTTTATGTCAAAACCAGGGAAGGAGCATTGGACAACAGTGAAGCGGGTTTTCAGGTATTTGCGTGGCACTAGTGATTATGGTTTGTGCTACCAAGGAAGACTAGGATTGGACAGAGTGTTGGATATTCATGGCTTTGTTGATGCAGACTGCGCTGGAGATCTGGATCAGAGAAGATCTACAAGTGGGTATGTGTTTAACCTATTTGGAGGTGCAGTCAGTTGGATGAGTAAGAAACAATCTGTAGTGGCACTATCAACTACAAAGGCAGAATACGTGGCAACCACTCATGCAAGCAAGGAAGCAGTTTGGTTGCAGAGATTGTGTTCAAGTATGGGGTTAGTACAGGGAGCTATAAGGATAGACTGTGACAACCAAAGTGCAATTTTCTGGGCAAAGAACCCTGCATATCATTCAAAGACAAAGCACTTTGATGTTCAGTATCACTTTGTGAGGGATATGATAGAAGACAAAAGGGTGTTGCTGGTAAAGGTGGACACTTTGAAGAATACTGCAGATGCATTGACAAAATTTGTGAGCTCTGAGAAGTTCTCTTGGTATAGAGAGACAATGGGCGTTTCAGGGTTGGAAAAATGACTAAGCTCTCTTGTGGCCCCCTGTGGAAAGAAAACAACAAGTGGGAGAATGTTAGGTTGTGTTATATTCTTTCCACGACTAGCCCACATAGTTACCCGAGGGTTAGAGGGGGGGGGTCACAGGGGGTTTGAGGCATACCCGTAACCCCACTTTATGGGGTCCGGGGTAGTGCCCCGGAAAATTTTGGTTTTGGACCCTATGTTAGGTTGGGCGGACCCACCTATGGTTTTGTGCATGATTTTCGCACATGTTTTTTGGACGCGATGGTTTTTGGTCCATGGTATTGGATGCTTCGGCATGTATAAATATGTATTATAACATTGAAAGGAACATAATAAAAAATCAAGCTGGTAGTCTCGGTTTTTGGATCCAGGGGAAATCTCTGTGTATATGTGTTTTATGTGTTATGCACTCGCATTGTTTATTTTCTGTGTTTTAGAATTCGTATGCAGGTAATTTCTGTACGGGGTTAAAACCTACATATTTAGGTCCGATAGACCAAAGATTGGTCTCAGCGGACGTTAAACATCATCATCATCATCATCATATATATATATATATATATAGCTTTTTAAAATTAGTATATTTTAGTAACAATTATTTTTTGTGTATTGAAGTATTAATTAACAATATATAAATTTATAAAAAATCTTAACCTCAAAATATTAATATCATTACTTTTTTAAACTTTACAAAAATAATTAAAATTTTCATTATAAAAAAACATTGCAAAAAAAAAACATCTTAGGATGAAAAACAAGAAGAATAATAAGATAACTTGAACAATTGTTAAATAATCAACCTTTAAAAAAAATGTGCATACTTGGGACATCAGAAAATTCGCATGAAAATCAAAATGATGATTTTCAAAATTGGCATGAAAATCACAAACATTTAAGAAAAATTATCCACACTCAATACATTAGAAAATTTAAAGTGTCAAAAATAAACCCTCTAAAAAAAGGGGTTGACGCTGGATCAACACTTTTCAAAATCAGTATGAAAATCGCTGACATTTTAAAAAAAATGTTCATACTTGATACATAAAAAAAAATTAAAGTATTAAAAATATGATCCAGAAAAAAAAGGTTGATGTTTGCATCAACATTTTTCAAAATCAGCATGAAAATCACTAACATTTAAAAAAACATATCCATAGGAAAATTTGAAGTGTAAAAAATATTCTCCAAAAAAAGGTGTATTCTGAATCAACACTTTTCAAAATTGGATGATTTTTTTGCTACCTCAAAAAAATAGGTAATCAACAATTTTCTCGTTTGATCGATAACTATGTTTGGTCTGTTATCTTCAGTTTTTTTTGCATTTGATTCTCCTTCATACCCTAGACCAGTTTGATGAGAGGGGATATTTGACTACCCATAATCTCATATAACTTGTTAGATCATTTAATAAACTTTAGGTTCTCGTTCAATTGAGTTTTAGTTTTCTCTAGTTCCTTTCTAAGAGAAACTATTTCTTCTTCTCATTTTTCACACTCCTTGCTTTTCTCTTTCAACTGTTGTAATAAGGTGTCTTCAATTTTCTTTACTTCTTCCAACTTTACTTTTAGAAGAAGAAGTGATGAATCTTCAGATTCATCCTTTTCCTCTTCAAATTTTGCAAGCATCTCCTTCTACTTCTTATTCTTTTTCATGGGCCTTTGGATTTCTGTTAAGGCATTGATTAGTTCACCCTCCAAGTCCACTTCAGTATCTTCTTCATCAAACTCATTTTGTCCTTCATCTAAAGTTTCTAAGGCCACGAGCATAAAATTCTTAGTTTTTTCTTTTATTCTTTCTTCATCAGAGAATTATTCATCTTGATCTTCTAAGGAATTGTTGTCTTCTCGAGTATAGAAAATATTCTTTTTAAACTTATTTTCCTTCTTTTCTTTCCTATATTTATTCTTCTCTTTATGATTGTGTTCATTTTTTTCTTCTTTGTATGGACATTTAGATGCATAATGACCTATTCTTCCATAACTAAAGCTTTTGAAATTTAACTTACCTTTGTACTTTCTAGATCCACTCTTCAATCTTCTGATGAATTTTCCCTCTAAGTTCATCAAATCCACAACTCTAGTCTCTTGGTTCTTCATTGCTCTTCCCATCAGTTTTGAAAGTGGCTTCCCTTGATGTATATTTTCCTTTAGAAGTTCTCATATTATAGGCTATTAATGTTCCATTATGTTGATCCAATGTCAATGTGTTAAGATCTTGCATCTCCTCAATGGTTGACGCTTTGGTATCGAATCTATCTAGAAGAGATCTCAACACCTTTTCAACTATAAAGGAGTCATCCATGGTTTCATCAAGTCCTCTTATGGTGTTAACTATCTCATCCACTCAAAGCAAGAATTTGGTATATCATCGTCCTCTTTCATCTTTAATGCTTCAAATTGCATTTTGTAGCCTTGGAGTTTGAATTTATTTACTCTACTGTCACCTTCATAACAACTCATCATCTTGTTCTTTTTTAAATAGTAATGAGTACATTCCACTAAGCACAATAAGTAACTTCGTAGAAACGACTGCCATTATTCCTCCTAGTAGAACCAATATTTCATAAATGCCACAAGGGCCAACATGTCTCCAGAGACTTGAACTCATGCTACTTGGGACAAAAATCGTGAGCCATACCACTTGAGCTAAGTTCATTTGACCTAAAAAATCATCATATTATCCCATATATATATGGTTTTTATGTAGTGCATCACTTTAACCAACTCGGATTTAGGTAAAATACTTACAATTGCATTCATTGCTTTAGCATTTTTAGTGAATTCAAGCTTCTCGTCTTTACTAACAAATGCATCCAAGTTTTTATAGTCATTCTATAATGTTTCCTAGACATCTAAACCAAGAGACAATATGTAGGTTCTCATTTGTACCTTCCAAAATGCATAATTTGCTCCAGTGAACATGGGGGCTTTGTTGGTGGAGCTTCCATACCAACTATCCATTGTCTCATATCTACCTTCTAGTTGTTAGACTATTGTTGAAGGAATTGGATCTGATCCCAATTGTTAGAAATCATGATAAAAATGAGAGGGGGGTGAATAATTATTGTGTAAATGTTTAACAATCATTAAAATTATTTATATTGTTATAAATCAGATACACCACAGCACCATAAATCAAACAACATGCACACATGAGACACAAATATTTACATCAAAACCCATAAAGGGAGAAAACCACAAAAGTTATGTCTAAGAATAGTTGTAGGCTTTAACCTACTATTACATCAACTTCTCTGGGACTAATAAAAAAAGGACACCCATCCCCTAAATTTATAAGCACCTAATAGACGGAAAAACCTACTCCCTAATGTTTATAGGAACCAACCTGGAGGAAGCACCTACTCCCTAATGTTTATAGGCACCAACCTGAAGGAAGCACCTACTCCCTAATTTGCAAGACCAGCTTTCTTTTCCTAGCATATCTCTCTTTCATTCATTTTAAAACTCACACCTTCATACACACTTTACTCAATTTAGTCATTAGACTTTTTGTCACTACTGCTCTCAACCAGCTAGATATTATTTTGCACTACAAACATTCTCAAACCAACAAATCAATATGTTCTCCTTGTTACAAATTTTCTTGTCAAACAATTATTGATACTCTCATGCATAGTCCCACATTGTTTCACTTACACAATGCATACACATATGTTTTGCTTCTCACACATTGGATTTAGATTTTCTATTCAACTACCTCACAACACGAATTTTGCATTTTCAAATATCTTCCTTGCTCAACCTCAATTATGCTTCAGAATGGATAGTCTCCTCACATTTCTCTTATTTTTCTTTTATAGGCTTGACCCTTCAGTTACCATGGGAAAGAATCCACAGTTTTTCCCATGGAAAAAATTGTTTGAAAATATCAACTGTCAAATTTTTTGATTCTGTCAATCACTGAATTCATCCAAGGAATGGGTATTCTTACCCAAAACAATGTTGTAGCCATAGCCTAATGGCTAATAAGCCTTTTTTCCCTTTCTCCTCAACCAAAATTTATGAGGTTGTGACAAAGATCTCTTTATTCGTTAGCCCCTCCATTTTTTCGCTCATCAACCTTTATTTATACCTACATAGCTCTGCCTACCAATAGTCGTAGGTCGATAGATGGCACAACAATAGACATACAAATGTATGTTCATCGAGCCTATTTATTAACAACTCTTTCTGTCAGATCTCACCCATCAACCAAAAACTTATGCTTTTTAGTCATGTTTCCCCAAGGCCTTGATAGCTCGAGAGGCGGTAATGACTCTTTCTCTCGAATCTCATCCATCAACCAAAAAATTTAGTCATGTTGCATCGAGGTATTGATAGCCTGATAGGTTGTAAAAACTCTTTCTCTCAGATCTCTCCCATCAACTGAAAGCTTATGCTCTATAGTCATGTTTACCCGAGGTCCCGATACAAGACCCACCATGTCCATGTCGTCTACCACCGTACTTTCCACATTAGCTATTGTGGCCAATAAGGGCTTTCCACCTGTCCTTCTACCATGTGGATTGCCAGGTCACTTGCCACATGTCACTTCTTAAACGCTCATTTGGCTGATAAAAAATGTCATTTTCACTTGCCACATGTCAACCTCACATGTTGCCACATCATGCTAACATCACACTCTTGTCATGGTGATGTCATCTTGCCATGTGGCATACTTTGGTTGCTACCACATGTCACCGAGGATTGACCCACTTAGCCACCCAAAAACACCAAATATGAGTAACACATGTCACCCTTCCATATGATCATGCATCTTCTACCACTTCATCTTGTTAATTGGACTACCACTTTTCATGCCACCTGGCACCTCGAAAACCTTGCTCATGCTCAC
Organism: Pinus tabuliformis; assembly: GCA_031772625.1. Taxonomy (NCBI): domain Eukaryota; kingdom Viridiplantae; phylum Streptophyta; class Pinopsida; order Pinales; family Pinaceae; genus Pinus; species Pinus tabuliformis. The sequence goes on along the minus strand of CM062815.1, from coordinate 403,668,052 downwards.
CACATGTCACTCACCGCTTATCGTTGTTGTGTGAAATTCATTGGACCGATGGTCCAATAGGCACCTGGGTTCTTTAGCCATGCATCTTATGTTGGCATTATGGCTGATGTGTTGTCCTTAATGGCAACCTGATTGATACAGATGTGCTTGATGTCAACATTGTGATAATATGATCTAATACAAATTGGTATAGATACTACAATTGCTATGAATAAAAAATGGACAGTTCAGATGCAGATGGACGTTAAAGGCGAAGTTTGAGAAAGTATATGCGGATCCTATGAAGAATGGTTGTGTACATACGTAGTTCCTGTGAAGAAAAGTCACGTACAAAATCTGAACCATGGTAATCTAGATACTAGAGGTCTTTACCATGGTATTGGTCCATAGTAATGGTTGTGACAATGCTTATTTGATCCTGTCAAAGAATACTAATGACCAAGGTATTTACCTAATGTATTGACTAAGGCTAAAACTATATAAGGAGATGGAGATCAAGGTGTTATGAGTGCAAGTAATGGGTTATACAAGTGTAATCTGATATGAAATAGGTGTGCACTAGGGAGCATGGAGATGGATCAGATCTAATAGATCTGAAATGAATACATATTGCTTTATATGTTTATGTTTGTGTCTAACAATGATAGATCTATGATCATGGTATAAATTTGCATATAATGATGTGTGACTATAACAATATGTATGCTGAGATTTGGGTTTGACAAATGTTGTGTTATGCAGCGAAAGTATGATTCATTGATTTCATATATGTATGTTGATTTACATATGAATGGTCACATAAATACTTTGATCTGTATCTGTAGGGTCGCATGTATATTCTAAGACATGGTCTTTAGTATGTTGAGATTTGTACGCAGGTATTATGCATGGTAGTCACGTACATACGCAGATATGTTTCATGGATGTCACATATATGTTCAAGGGTTTTGCAGTGCAACTTGATGATGATATTTGATGATTTTTTCTCTATTTGTTGTTGTCTGTCAAGAATGTCTCTATCTTGATGATATGTGTTTGACAATGTTGATTGGGTTGAATATGGAATGGAATATTGATTGGTAATGATGCTACAATATGGTGATCAATGTTTGGTCCAATAATCTATGTATGGTTCAGTGGTTGATTCAGTGTTATAATGATCTAGAGTTTTAGTGTTCAACATTCATAGATTTGTATGCAAGTGTGATATAGAGGAAGTGCGTATATACACGGGTATACTTCTGAATAGTAGCGTATACATCCAGAAGTAAATTTGATCAAGGTTTGCAGTGATAACACTCGGTTTCTGTGATGACTAACAGGGTATGTTTATGCATTGGTATGATCTGGTTATGACGGTTTATATCAGTTATGGATTGGTTTGATCTAGTTGCAATGGTTCATTGAGATTCAGTTCAGTGATTGGTTTTATAAAGATATAGTGATTTAGTTGGTTTGGTGATTGAAGTTCAGATTCAATATTCAACTTTGTATTGAGCATAATGTTGGGTGTGGGTCCAGTTTGAAAATATGATGAAAGGTGGCCTACAGGTTTTGATGTTTTGAGTCAAGTGGATCCATTATGAAATATTATGAAACGTGGTCCACAAGAGGTGTTGAGGGTTAGAGCCTTCAGTGAGGGAGTCAAAGCTTCTTTTGAGTGGTAGCTAGTAAATTAGTTTAGGGAGTAGTTTCTCCCTTTCGATAGGAGCTGGTAAACGAGATCAGGGAGTTGGAGCTCCCTTCCACTGGGTGTTGGAGAATGAGTGGAGGTTGTAGCCTCTTGTAGGTGGGTGCCTGTGTGATCGTAAGAGTCTGCACCAATATAATATGTAATGAATTTTTCTTAATAATAAAAGAAGAAGACAAAGACAATGACAACAATGGTTTTCTCCCACATTAGGTTTCCACCTAAAATCATGGTGTTCATGTGTGTTGATATTGTCGATGATTTATATACTCTTTACTAATCATGGTTTATTCTTGATAAATGAATAATGAAAGATTGACGCACTAGATAATGATAAATAATTGATGGAATATATGAAAATATTAGTTAACTAGATATACGCTGTTTGTATTTACCACATTCGCGTACATACGCAGGTTTCATGAATGGCAGTAGCGTACATAGATTAGAATATGAAAAGAAAATTTAAAGTGAGTTTAAAATACTGATTCACCACCCCAACACCCCCCCCCCCCCCCCAATATTTTTCTAACATATTATAACCAAATCCTGGGACCAAATATTACTCCTCCATCGACCCATTGTTTTGTTGCTCATATCTCTTCATCTATGTCCTTTATGATCTAAATGTCAATGGTTGATAGGCCTCTTGGATGCTTGGCCCTTCAACACATGAGACCCTAGGCTAAAACCAAGGGCTTAAACCTTAAAGTGCTTATGGGGTCATTGCATGCCTCCCGAGTTTGCATACACCCACCAATCTCTGACTAATGATTCGATTGACACAAGTTAACTACTAGGAACCTTTTTGTCTCTCACCTTCTGTTTATTTCTTGTCACATTGTCACCTATCAATGGATCACTCATTCCCTTGTTGATGGGTCATATACGGTGGTTGATGGCTAGGACTATCATTTGATGGTGTTGTACTTTAACATAGAAATATTTGTTGGATGCTTCACCACTTTTTGCTCATTCTCTTGACTTGTTGTTCTATAATTTGGTATTGAACTGGTGAGGAGGGGGCCACACTAGAACCATGACCAACTTGAACCTTATCTTAACTTCAACTAAAGATTTATTCTCATCCCTTGGGAGTTAGATCAAATGCCATATACCATTGGAAAGGTCTTGGAGAGGGTTGTTCAACAAGGAACTTTTCATATTCTTTTGAGAAAATCACCTACATACAAAATGATTTAGAACATCGTTAATAGAAAAAACCAAGATAGAAATAACAACATAACTTCTTCCATGAAAACATCAATAATCCCAATAAACTTCCCCTGAACCTGACATCACTTGACATCAATGATAACAGTTGCAAACATGCTCAACATTTTCTTATTCTAATTAAAGTGCAACTAAGTGCCTAACTTAGAGTGATGGAAACCATTTTATAAAATTAATCAATTAATTATTTATAAAAAAAGTTGTATGGTAAGTGAAATTGTGGTCTTTGTGTAGGAAATCCCACTAAGAAAATTTTGGGTACAAAAACTTCTTTTTTATTTTGTATGGCCATTTTTTCCATAAAAGAGAGTAGGAAAACTCATTTCCTTTGAGTATTTGCTTCAAAATACCCCTAATGGTAAGCAACCTTCAACGGATGCAATGTTTATTTAATTATTTTTTAATATCCTAAATCCTACATGACATAGTGAAACCATGGACCAATGTTTTTGTTAGTAGCTCATCATTGTTTAAGTTCATTGTTAGTGTCATTCTTATACAACCATGCATTCCTCGCTTTAGTAAATATTATTTCTAATTGTTATTCATGTGGACAATTCCCATCTTGTATAGTGTTGTTTTGTAATACTTTCATTACCATGTGAACATGAATGTATCAATTGCATATGATTTTATACTTGAATTTATTATTGCAATTACCCATTTATTCTTATCATATATGTCTAAAGAAAATCATGTGGGTTTCAAGACGTGTTATGATGGACATTAATAACTCTTGTAATTAAGCAAGATTAAAATTTCATGAATTTGTGGCCTAGTTCCCTTCTTTGGATGCAAGGAAATCTTAATGCCACTAGTATTTCTTATAAATAATTATTTCAACCTATATATCTTTGTATTTCTCCTTATTTAATGTGGATTTGTAAATTTTGGAATATTACCATGTTGTGATGCATGCATACATGTACTACAAACACATATATTCCCTATGATTCCATTTGTGTGTTGGCATGGACATATTTACAAACTAAGCCTGATTGCAAAGATGTAATCATAAGTAGGTGTGTTTAGCACTTGCATTCGATATTCTTGTTTAGCATGCAACTAGTTTATGATTTGTTATTGTAGTTATGCAAGATAATCACTTGGAAATGGGTTCCTTTGGGCCTTTTAGATTGTTAAGGAGGCATTCTATTATTAGAAGTATACCCTTTATTTTCCTTTTCCTAATTTTGGGCTCCACTTCTTATAATTCCCCCCTAATTGATGTTGGTTCTAGAGAGTTTGAATGTTATTTGTTGAATTGTGCACTTATTTATAATAAGGATTTTAATGCAATGCACATTTGTCTTACTTTGGCGCTAGCATCTACCCTAGATGAAAAAGTAGGGGCAAATTTAAGAGTATAATGTATCTAGGGAGTTAGCCAAGGGGATAATGAATGTAATGTGGCCATAAGGAAATAGACCTAATATGTAATTAAAATGAAATAATATATAGTAAGGAGTATTTGACATATGCTCGTAGGAATCCTTGTACAAAGTTTTACTACAATGATTTTGGATGAAGAGTCTACCAAAATAATTGAACAAAAAAAAATGCAATTTTTTTATGATTCTATAAATACTATTGATTTAAAATTAGAAATGCAATCCAGAATTGAAGGATGCCAAAATTTAATAGACAGGGTCACATTGCAACTTCAAAATGAGAAATAAGACAAGATTCAAGAAGGTTGCCAAAAGATACTTGAAGAAGTTGAATTCCTTCTAGAAGATGTACATGCCAAATATGATGGTATTAAATCCAAGGATAGAGTAATCAAAGGCCAAGTTAAGAGGATAGAGTATGTCATTATCTCTAAAATGAAGAAAAATTAAATGGGTGTGCATACTAAAGGAAAACTATAAAATTCCACACAATATCGACACCCTCCTTACTAGGAAAGATTTCAAGGAATACAATAAGATCGATATCAACATTATCAAGACATAAGATGGAATACTCATCACTATTCATGGAACATGGCATGACAAACTATATTTTAATAGGATATTATTAAAGACCAACAACTAGTACTATAAATTGGAGAAATTATAACATAAATACATGGAATCAAAGAAAATAAAATTATGCAACAACCAACTATCAAGGATTAAGACAAAAAAAGAGAGCGTGGATGAACATATTATCATCAATGGAAAGAAGAAAAAAGCATAGAAAAATATTTGTAAATCATATGTGATACCCCTTATTGCAAAGTGAGGACAAAGTGTTTTAAGGAGGGTACTATGATATGACACCAAGGGGGGCATATATGAGGTTAAATATATATGATATGACCTCAAGGAGAGAATATATGGGGTTAAATGTATACATAAAAAGAATGACCTAATAATAAATGGGCCACATCTAATGTGTGAATAAGATATATGGAAATCATGTAGTCATTATTAAGGGCATGTGATTTGAATGTATAAATGTATTGGATATTTGGAGGAGTTTCTCCTATTATTTAAGGAGGTATTGTGTAACTCGTCTCTCTTTTATATCTTGGAGTTGTGCTCCACGCTCACATTGGGGTACATGGTGTATATCCTTGTAGTAAAACTTCAAATATATAAGAGAGAATCAACCATAAACCTTCTAAGATAAATCCTAAACATTAGATATATCCAAACATTCACCATGAATAACACCAAGAATATAGAGACAAGAACCCTCGAGGTAGAGTGACACCATCAAATACTCCTTATTAAAGGAATCATTCCAAATGGTTGCTACAAGACAATATAATTTCATACACCTCCAAGACAATGATACTCATGAGTAATTGTAATTTCTTGTGAGTATTCATATAAAGATATGCCAAATACCCTTTATTATTATATTATTTCATTTTAATTACATAGTGGGCATATTCCCTTATTATTACCACATTATATTCATTATCTTGTTGGGTGCCTCCCTAAGTACCCCATATTATCCTCCCTGAGTACATTACATTCATCCCCCTTGGCATGTTTCATCCATGAAACATAATAAGAAGCCATATAGTATGACCTACTAAGCAATGTATTCAATTAGTACCATGCACAAGAATCCATCCATCCTATTGAAATGTGGACAAGTGGTCCAACTGTAGTCTTTCCTCAATCTTGATTTTGATTCCTTCCTCGAATCGAGGTCTTCGTTACTCTACTATGATATCTCCATGAATTTATTTTAGCCTTGCATGTACATTCATATGAGATTCCTTTTTAATTCCATGTTGATCCATAGTGAGTTATTTTCATGCTCATTCCCTTGCATTGAAAATTGTTGTTTCTCTTAGTGTTGTGGGTTACAATATTCAACAACCTTATCTATTGATTTGTCTTTCTTTGATTCTTCAACATGCAGTTCCTTGGATTCATCTTCCTTTTTATGACATTCCTTTAGAATTTCTTCAAGTGTTTATTTAGGCCCTTCTTCTTATTCAACCTTAGACTCTTTATTTGATGTATAATGCACCGCTAGAATTTGTTTTCCTGCAATTACTTCTTCATGTGTCCCCTTGTGCCCTTGTTGTTCAATAAAAGAAATATCATTTAATGTATTTTTTTTTTCTTATACTATAGCTTCAAAAACCTCTTTTGTATATTAATATTAATTTTACCAATTGAATCCATCCAAAGATACCCCAAAATAATATCCATTTCATCCATATCTATAACATAAAATTTGAATGCAACACATATTTATCCATGGTAATCTTCAAATATTTGGAAATTTGAACATTTTCACCCTCAATCTACGTGCTTTGAATATTTTTAGTAGGTATTTGCAATCTACTAGTCAAGTCAATATTTATGAAATTATGTTTGCTACAATGGTTAATAAAAACATGACCTTCTATTATTGAATACATACATGAACCTGTGATATAAAATTGTCATGTCAAAACAAATCCTTAGTGCTCTTCTTATCTTTCTTCACAACATGAGACTCTCTATCTAAAATTACATTTTCACATTCTTCATCTAAAATTGTCCACAAATTTGTCATGCTTAAGCAACTTCTACCATATGGCTACATTGTCTTTTAAATTCATACATACCTACACTTTCCAATTCTTCCCATTCAGACTTCATTTTGTTCATGTATTTTCGAATACTAGGACTACCATATTTTCCTTTAAAATACATCTTGTTTGAAAACTCAAAAATAGAACTAAGGTTTCAAAGAGAATCACTTATCAGGCAATGAAGCTCTCTTATGTAGTTAGGGTTTGAAGCTGAAGATGTAAAATGATCATAACTTATGTTGTACTACTTGAATTTGCTATTATGACACCAATTATTAAATTGCCACAACTTTTCTTGATCATTTGGCACTAGTTTGATTGAAATGTATGCTCTCTATCAAAATATATCTAACCTACAATATTCACAGTCATCACGGGAAAAAACCCTAAAATTTGTGGATTCTAAATTATCAATAACTTTACTCCCCAAACCTTTTATTTTTCTTTTGAAAATGGGTATTTTATCAAGAGAAATTCACTCATTATATTAGATTCTCACAATTCTACATACAAAGTTTTAGAAATTAACTTAAGTGTTGTCATTCTTTTTTTCCCCTAAAAAATCAGCGAAAAGAAAAAACTTTCTCCCATTTTGTGCTAGAGAAATAACTATGATACTGTTGGAAATAATACTGAGAGGGGGGGGTGAATCAGTATTATCACATCAACAAAACTTTTTCATTTCCATATTCAGATTCATATATGCTACTTCCACAACTTCTTATGATTCAGTTAGTTGATCCTTAATGAGTGCATTAGAACATTATCAACCATATTAACAGTAAACAGGTGCAGTAAAATAGAACAGATCATCACACATAAGCCACACACATGAACACCATGATATAAGGTGGAAACGCAATGTGGGAGAAAACCACCTGCTGCAAGTCATCTCAATCTTCTTCTTAATAAGAAAATCCTTTTACAAAAGTTCTGTACTAGTGCAGTCCTTTACCAGTACGCAGGCTACTACTTGTAGAGAGCTACAACCCTCTCACGTTCTCCAGTCTCTCCTGGAAGGGAGCTACAACCCCCATAGTTCTTGTACTAGCCGATCCATTTACTAGTACACAGGTTGCTACCTACTACAATGCTCAAAAGTTTTCAACTGCTACTGGAAGGGAGCTAGCACCCCCTTAGCTCTTGTACTAGCTAAGATACTAGTACGTAGGTGCTGCCCTACAATCTTCTCTCCTCCAGGTACCACGTTTCATACATTTTCATACTGGATACACCTGAAGCACAACACATAATCTGAAAGGCCACGTTTCATCCAATTTTCATACTGGACCCATTAATATCATTGAAGTACATAATCAATCAATCTTCTGAATCACCCAATCACTAGATCAATACATATACAAGGATAATATGTGCGTTAGCAATCAGATCTAGTCCATCAGATCATATAAGGATAAGTCATTATGAACATAATCAATCAATCAATCACTTCTCAGAATGTTGTTATCAGAACACAGTACCAGTAACCAGACATCACTTCAGATCCCAGAACACTGCAATAATAAACAGGAGCAGCTAAATAGATTTCATGAAAAGTCCGCAACTTCACAAATAGAAGACCTGCGTACATCCGCACCTTCTCCTGCTGCTTGCCTGCGTACCTCTGCACCTGAGTCTACGGCTTGCCTGCGCACCTCCGCACTTGCGGCTACGGCTTGCCTGCACACTTCCGCACCTGCAGCGCTTCTGGGCCTGCGAACCTCCGCACCTACTGCTGCAAACCGCCTGCGGACCTCCGCACCTGATATGTGCCTGGACTGCGGTCCTCCGCACCTGCAGCCGTGTCGCACCTGCGGTCTTGTAGGTATAGATCAATTTTTCAGACTTTACTCATACCCCAGACTATCAGATCTACAGATCTGATCATGCGCCAAGGAGATCTCGACCCATCAGTAGATCCGCCTTATAAAGCTCAGGTTCCTTCTTTATTCAGATCTAGATCTGCACCATAACCCAATCACCGTATTGCAGATCTAGCACTTTATCAGATATTCAATTAATCAGAAGATGCCTTGCCAAATGATCTCCTTCCTCTTTTATAGCCTTAGGCCTTTCACAATACCACGAACCAAAAACCATAACAATTCAATACCATGGACCCAATACTTGGGATCAACACTTTTGGATGCAATACCACGGACCAAAACCATAAGATAAAAAATTGTCGGACTAATACCATGAACCAACCATGAAAGTGCGTGAACTTTTCTCTGCATGAAAGGAACTTTTCTCTGCATGAAAGTGCGTGAACTTTTCTCTTCATGAAAGGAACTTTTCTCTGCATGAAAGTGCGTGAACTTTTCTCTACATGAAAGAAACTTTTCTCTACATGAAAGTGCGTGAACTTTTCTCTACATGAAAGAAACTTTTCTCTGCATGAAAGTGTGTGAACTTTTCTCTACATGAAAGAAACTTTTCTCTGCATGAAAGTGTGTGAAATTTTCTCTACATGAAAGAAACTTTTCTCTGCATGAAAGTGCGTGAACTTTTCTTTACATGAAAGAAACTTTTCTTTGCATGAAAGTGCGTGAACTTGAAAATAACTTTGCTGCACTATAATTTATCATCTGTGTGATTTTCCATCAAGGACAACACTTGTCTCATAATGCCAACAATCTCCCCCTTTGGACTTGATGGCAAAGCTAACTTGTCATACTGAGAACTGTCATCTGATTCCTTTGAGTTGTCCGGCATCCCATGCATTCTATCACATCTGATATCTCTTCCGTAGATTCATCTAGATATATATAAGTGAGTTGATCTTCTACGAGTTGGTTGCCATCAAGTACAACACATGCATCATAATGCCAACAATCTCCCCCTTTGGACTTGATGGCAACAATACCAAATCACTCTCCCCCTTTGACATCAAGGGCAAAGGGCGGACCAAGATATTCTCTTCCTTTGCTGTCCATACTCCCCCTGAGTACCTGCTGAAATCTCTAAATGAGCTCCCTCTTTGTATATGCCATGGTGCACCAATCTGTCCATGCTCTTTCTGAGAACATGCTGAAATCTCTGCTCTGCTGAAATATGCTGTTCATGCTCCCCCTGACTATAAGCAAGGTCTGCAAAAAGATGTTCTACAAGAAGAACATGACTCTATACATCATAAATGACCTTCCTATCACCAAAGACTCATACATACATCTATCTCCCATCACAATGGTGATATACCAAAATTTTACATATGATAACATAAGAGAATAACATCATTCATCCCGGGCATAGTGGGGAAACCAACATAGGCCGTTACATGACCTGAAGAGATCTCATCAAATGACTACAATAGATAGAGACACACTATTACATCATGAGTCTTGATATGACCTTTACATCGAATGATATACATGACATTTATAACAGAGACCAAACACCTAAATAAGATCATGATAAACATTAGCAATGACACTGTATGATCTGCTCCATAGCATCTGTCAATAGCAACTAGACCAACAGCTTGTATTAGTGCATGAATCATCAAGGTATGTCCGTATCAACTCATCCTTTGAACAAAATTCTGTATATACAGAATCATTCTATCATATGTGAGAAACACCGTAGCCATCCAGATCTGCATGAACCAAGTATCATCAATTTGGAATATCTGCATCAATCAACATATGTACGAAACAACCTATCATCATATAGGTAAGAACTCATCATCATCATGTCTCCAACAATGCAACTTTGAATAATCATCCATGTATCCAGCCAACAATCCTCATCCATATATGTGCCAAGAACAATAGGAATCCTGCATCATAACTGTAATATATGATCTTTATGCATATGACGACAACAACATTCAAGCTATGTACTTCTCCTTATCCTTATGAAGATCACCATGTAAGCACCATTAGAGAATCAACCACAAGTCTGATCTAAATATCAACTATGTAACCCCAAGAATCATCTGAACAACTCATAACCATATCATAGCAAGATGAATCATTTATCCATATAAGCATCATCACCAAGGACTATTAACCATAATGCCAACAATGCATTAAAAGAATATGCTCCCCCTAAACCTGTGCCATCTTGGTTACTGTCAGATCTGATCATGCATATCAGCAAGAAGTATCAAGACATCATCATTATCAAGTTAGAAACAAAACACTTCTAACCATCAAGTCATTTCCACACATCATCAGCAAATTGTAACCATTATCAAACAACGCAAATAATAAACCGAATCATAACTGATCCTTTTCCTGAACCTGTCCCTACTACCTTTCCTCAAACAATCATATACGCGACTATGCCATAACCAACTCGCGTATATACGTGACTTCTCTTTAAGAAACTTGCGTATGAGATTTAGGACACTGAAGTTTTACACTTCCATCTCCCTCTGATTCTGTTATGTCTGTATGTTGTCCTGTGCCGCCTCGTTCTGACTGTACTTCTTTCTTCTTCCACATCTTCAAGTGTGATGATGATGTTTTCTCCTTTTGGTATGGTGCCCATACTTTGTTCCTGCATTCCTTAGCTATATGTCCACGCTTGTTACATGTGTAACATCTTACATGTCTCATATTTCTTCTATAGCAATCAACAGCTCTGTGACCAAACATATTGCAAGCAAAGCAATATCCATTAAAGTACCTTGAATGTGATGATCTTTCTGCATGATGGTCTTGAACCCTTCTTCTTCTACATCTGGCTGCAACATGTCCAAGATTATGACATACATAACATTTAACATTATTCATAGGAGGAGTAAAAGATTTTCTTTGAAGAATTTCTTTCCTTGGTTGATGATGAGATTGACCTTTCATCTCCTTATTGAGCATTTCAGATTTTGCAGTAGAGTCCCTTGTCTTACTTTGTGAAATAGATTCACCTTCAATAGATTCATGAAAACCAAGACCAGTTTTGATAGCAGGAGACCTTTGACTATTAAGAATATTATCCAAAATCTTAGTACTATCTTGAAATCGTAAGATCTTATCCTTTTCTTCTAATTTATCCTTTAGAATAGTTACCTCAACCTGAAGATGCTCTTCCTTTTCACGATGCTGCTTCTTCATGTTTTCTTCAACTTTTCTTTCTTCTTCCAACTGATGTCTTAGATTGAGGACTTCATTTTCTTGTTTTTCATGAGCTTGGAGAAGTTCGTTATTCTGCTTCTTTGATTCTTCAAGATCTTCCTTTAGCAAGAGGATCGTAGCTTCAAGACTTTCATAGTAACTGGATCTATCTCTGAGTTTCTTGATTGTTGTGCTCTTCTCACTGACTTCATCTCTTAGAGATGTTACTTCATCCTGCAACTTTTGATATTTGTCCTTGAATAACTTCCTTACCTTGTTTCCTTCCTCTAGTTGAGCTTTTAGTTTGGTAGCTTCTTCTTTGAAGGCACATTCCCTTTTGTTCAATAGATCTTGTTGATCTCTAATTTTGTCTGTAAGCCTTTTGAATTCTGCCTCTATTTGATATCTTTCTTGCTCACCCATAAGAACAAATTCAGTTGTTTCGTTATCACTTTCATCTTTTCCAAATGGATAGATACCTGTATCACCAGAGGATAACAAATTCATACCTGATAGATCTTGTTCATCTTCATTCTGAAGTGATTCTGAACCTGAAGTGCTTCTTCCACATAATCCCCAATCGATGCTCCCACTGTCATAGACTTTCTGAGATGTCTTCTTCTTCTTAGGTGCTTTCTTCTTAAGCTTCTTTCCACTACAACAAAACCAGCGATTAGCGTCCCTTTTTACTTCTTTTTTTGCATCTAGAGCCCATTTTTGGTGCTATTTGCATCCATTTATCAAATATGGTGCAAAACTTGACACAAAATTTGCATCAAGTTTTGCACCAAATCTTACACCAAGTTTAGCACCAGGTATTGCAATAGGTTTTGCACCACGTTTTGCACCAAATTTTATGCCAAGTTTTGTGTCATCCTTTGCACCAGGTTTTGCATCAATTTTGGCATCTATTTTTGTTTGACATACTTTTGCATCCACTTTTTTCACCTACACTTGCATCAACTTTTGCATCGACTTTTGCATCCTTTTTTGCATCCTTTTTTAAATCATTTTTTGCATCCATTTTTTCATCCATTTGTGCATCACTTTTGCGCCACGTTTTACATCGAGTTTTGTGTCTAGTTTTGCATATAATTTTGCATCTACTTTTATTGCATCCACTTTTCCATCTTGTTTGGCATCCATATTTACATCCTCTTTTGCATCTATTATTGTACCCACTATTGAATCTAATATTTTTGTGCCACAATTGGCGCCTAGTTTGGCACCTCCTTTTGCACCCACTTTTGATTATAATTTTGCATCCACGTTTGCATCCTCATTTGCATCTAGGTTTTCATCAACTACTACATCTATTTTTGCATCCCTTTTTGTATCCAATTTTGGACCAGGATTTGCATCGGGTTTTGTGTCTCGTTTTGCATCTACTTTTGCATCGACTTCTATTGCATACAATTTTGCATCCACTGTTACACCCATTTTAAATTTCACTTTTTGCATCCCTTTTTACATCTTCATTTGCATCATACTTTGATTCTTTTTTTTCATCTATCATTACATCCACTTTTGTTATGCCATAATTTGCACCATGTTTTGCACTCACTATTGCATCCATGTTTGCTTCCAATTTTGCATCCATGTTCACATCCTCTTTTGCATCAAATATTGCATCTATTTTTGCATCCACTTTTGTGTCAGGTTTATGCATTGGGTTTTGCATCTCGTTTTGTATCTACTTTTGCATCTACTTCCATTGTATCCATTTTTTTCATCCAATTTTGTTTTGCCTATTGCATCAATGTTTGCTTCCACTTTTACATCCATTTTTGCATCTTATTTTGCATATTTTTTGTCTATTGTTACATCCACTTTTGTTGCACCATATCTTACGCCTACCATTGCAACCACATTTGCTTCCACGTTTGCATCCACATTTGCATCCTCTTTTGTGTTCAAGTTTGCATCAGATATTGTGTATGTTTTTGCATCCCCTATTGTATCCACTTTTGTTTCATCCATTTTTGCATCTACTTTTGTGTCCGTTGTTGCATCCACATTTGTTTCACCACAGTTTGTGCCAAGTTTTACACCTACCATTGGACCCATGTTTGCTTCCACTTTTGCCTTCATGTTTGCATCCAAGTTTGCATTGACAACTGCATCTACTTTTGCATCCACTTTTGTGTTAGGTTTTTCATGTTGTTGTGCATCTACTTATGTTGTATCCACTTTTCATCCAATTTTACTTCTATTGTTGCCCCCATTTCTATGTTCGCTTTTGCATCCCTTTTCCAACACTCATCATATTTTCTGCATTGATGATATTCCTTATGGCATTGAAAATTATGAACAATTGATGACAATGTCAATAATATTGACAATTATGAAAATGAAGATGATGGCGATGACATGAATTGTGATTATGATGATAAAGACGATAGTGGTTACAATGACATTAATGATGATGATGGCAATGATTATGATGATGATGACGCTAATGACCTTGGCGAATCTTCCCAATTTTAGATGTTGTCATTGTCATAATCATAAGCATTATCTTTGGTGTCATCATCATCATTTTCATCTAGGTCATCATCAAAAACAATAATGGCATGAATGATGATGATGATTACAACAATGTTGATAGAAATTACATTAATGATGATGATGGGGATGATAAAAATGACAATGACGATGATAATGGTGGTGATGATGATGATCATCGATCATCTCTCAAAAATAGAGTTGTTATTTCTCTTACGTATATCAATGTGTCCTAAACAACCCTTTTCTAGCACTGATCACATTTTTTGGGTTGATGATATTTCTTACAACGTCTATAATTATAAACAATTGCAAACAATGTCCATAATGATGATGATGATGGAGCTGATGATGATGGCATGAATGGTGATTATGATGATAATGTAATGATGGCAATAACGATGACAAGGATGATGGTGATGATGATGACAATGATTATGATAATGAGAATGAACAATTACTAGTTTCACTACCATCTTCTGGATACATATTACTATCATACTTTTTAAATTTTATGTCTCTCTTGAGGTATCTTACTATAATGGTGTTGTCAACACTAGAAAGATATCTTGTTGTAATGGTGGTTCTAATGTTAGCGCTAGCAAAGTTTTTGTTAAATTTTGGTTAAAAAAAATCGATTTATGCAATTATTTTGACAATCTATGTAAAAAAGTAAATAACATCCAATTATTTTGACTGTAGTCCCATTGATTATCATGAATTCACCAGTCTGAAGACCATCTTCTACATACATATTATTATTAAACTTTTTGCATTATATCCCTCTTATATCTTGTTGTAATGGCAGTATTAGCAATAAAAAAATATCTTGTTGTAATGGTGATGTTAGTATTAGCACTAAAAAAATCACTAAATTTTGGTAAAAAAAAGTTTATCATTTATTTATGTTTAATTTGGGAAATTTTTGTTTTTATTTTTTTTTTGTTTTTAATTCTATTTTTATGCAGTAATATTTTTTTTGGTTGAATTTTGGTAGTAACTAGTTTTTGGTCGAATCATATGTATTAACCATGTTCTTTATGCTACAAGTCTAATTGTTGGGACAAAATTGCTCTTTCAAATAAGTTGCAAAAGCTATTTTACATCCATTGTTGCACCCATGTTTACACCCACTTTTACATCCCTTTTTGCATCCTATTTTTCATCTTCATTTGCTTCTTTTTTTGCATCTATCATTACATCTACTTTTGTTGTGACAAAATTTGTTCCATGTTTTGCACATACTGTTGTACCCACGTTTGCTTCCAATTTTGCATCCATCTTCACATCCTCTTTTGCATAAAATATTTCATCTATTTTTGCATCCACTTTTGTGTTGGGTTTTGCATCTCATTTTGTATCTTCTTTTGCATGTACTTCCATTTCATCCATATTTTGCATCCAATTTTGTTTCTCATGTTGCACCCGTGTTTGCATCCACTTTTACATCCCTTATAGCATCTTGTCTTGCATCTAAGTTTGCATATTTTTTGTGTCTATTATTATATCCACCTTTTTTGTGCTATTATTTGTGCCATATCTTATGCCTATCATTGCAACCCACATTTTCTTCCACTATTGCATCAATATTTGCATCCTCTTTTGTGTCCAAGTTTGCATCAAATATTGTTTATGTTTTTTGCATCCCATTTCGAATTTACTTTTACATCCACTTTTGATTTGTCTAGTTTTGCAACTAATTTTATGTTCACTATTGCACCCATGTTTGGCCCATGTTTACATCCCTTTTTTCATCCAAGTTTTCCTCCTTTTTGCATTCAAGTTTGTGTCCCTTTTTTTTTACATTCATTGGAGTATCCACATTTGTTTCACCACAATTCATGCTAAGTTTTATGCCTACTATTGTGCCCATGTTTTCTTCCACTTTTTCATCCATGTTTGAGTCCTATTTTGTGTTCAAGTTTGTATGAACTATTGCATCTACTTTTTCATCCACTTTTGTTCAATTTTTCTGTCTTGTTCTGCATCTACTTATGTTGTGTCCATTCTTCATCCAAATTTACGTCTATTTTTACCCCCATTTTTTTGTTTACTTTTGCATCCATTTTCCAACACACATCATATCTTTTGCATTGGTTATATTTCTTATGACATTGAAAATTATGAACAACTGATGACAATATCAATAATTATAACGATGATGATAATGAAGATGATGACGATGACATGAATTGCGATTGTTATGATAATGACAATGATGATAAAGACGATGGGAGTTACAATGACAATGATGATGATGCTAATGACCTTGGCCATTCCTCCCAATTTTTAAATGTTATCATGGTAAAAATCATAATAATTATCTTTGGCGTCATCTTCCAAGGCACTTACCCCACCAAGATGTTTACCAGGTATGTCCTCACATGATCATTTCCTAATCCACTATCATAATATTTGACACCAGAAAATGTCAATCCTCATGACTATTCTTATCTTGGATTAATGTACTTGACTTATGGCGATTAGTCCTAGTCAATGTCCAAATTCTCAAAGAATATTGGTCCTAGATGTTTATCCAATCCACCATTATCCCTACTAGTGCCTTTACTAGGCTTACGATTGTTAATCCTAGCCATAGTACATGACACATGGATAACATGGTGTCTACCCTCACTCCCTCTCAACCAGGGAGGAAACATCCACAAGCATAAGATTTTCTCAAGAATACCCATCATTTTCGTAGAGAATAACATCATTAATTTGTTTTTATCACATGACGACTTTATGATTAAGCATTCATAGATTTGTGGCAAAATATTTCCCCTTTTGTATTTGTGATGAAATACAATAAAAAAATGAAAGCCAAAATCATTAAACATACACTATATTGATTTATCTAAGTCTAAACTCTAAGGTTGAAGTGAAAATTCATGTAAATCTTATATCTGTGAGTTGTGCCAAACTTATGAAAACCTTATTCCCTAAGTCCTATATATAAGAAAATGAAAAAGAAAGAAAAATAAGGGCCAATAAATGGTAACTCATGTATTCACTCCCTCTTTGGAAAATATATGAATATATACACTCCTAGTCACACTTGATCACATGTATGTGATGGTTAAATCATGAATTCTTCTTTTCTCCTTGCATTTTCACTTCATCATTTAAGCACCTAATTGAGGATCTAAGGAATGTTTGTTTCCTAAGGCTTTCATGTCTACTCTAGGTTTACTTATGTCACACTACTGTCAATTTATGTGACAGAGTGAAATACATAAGTTTGTGGAGTTATTATAGAGGTGTATTGAGTTCGTAACCACACACACATGTATTACATCTCATTGATCCACATGTGTGGGTTGGAGACTCATTTCTTGACAACTTTAATGGAGACTACTTTGTGGCTTTAATGGTATAGCTTACAAAATATCTTGTTAAACATTTTGATTCATTCTTTCTTTTCCTCGAGACACTTATAATATTGAAGTCACTCCCAACAATCCATGGAGATGGGGAGTATAAATTACTTGTGCTAGAAATAGAATTGAGAAATAGAGGTTTTCCATTTGCGATATTGGAGTCATAGACATTGGATACATGGTAGTAGTCCTCAATGTCAATTAACTAAAATTGTATTGTCATAATGCGAAAAGAGGTAAACATATTGGTAACCTTGATGTCTTAATCATTTCAAATAATAACCATTCCACCCAAGTATCTCTAAGCATCAATCACTACTACTTGGAAATTCCTCTCCCATTTTCTAATTATATGAGGTTGAACCTCACTTAATATTTTTGCTTCTTATATCAACATTATTTATGGGTTCTTTGCATACCATTTTTCTTTTAGGAGTTTGTTTTTGCTTACTATTGACGCCCCTCATGTTCCAAGACTATTTTCATCAAAAATTTACATAGAAAGAAAGTATAAAGTGACTAAAAAGAAACATGTCTCAAGATTTAAGTGCTTGGACAATTCCATTTCATGACTCCTATATTTCCTTAACCTGGGACCAAATGGTGAACTTGATGGCCTTAAGGGAAATTGATCAATGAAAATATAAAAAAGAGGTGATTTTTGACTTTATCACATACAATTTAATATACTAGAAAAAATATCCATAACAATTTCATCAATCAATGAATCATTAAAAAAAATATCCAAAACAATTTGATCAAGCAAAGAATCATTGCATTATAAAATACAATCTATAAACATTTTGGGAAAGTTTTGCTAAAACATGCTTAAAAATCAGCATATTTAATATTAATATTTAACAATAATATGGACAATAACACATTTTAATAAATTAAATAACATATTATCAAGCCTAAAAAATGTCACTAACTGAAAACTACAAAGCATGCAACTAATGGAAGTGACCACTCAAGGCCACCACAAGACAATTAATCTATTAAGACCAAGATTAATGGGGACAAAGATCTATAACGGACAAAGGAAAACCTATTTTAACTTTATTGTTTTATTAGCCTGGTTCAAGATGAACATTTCAAGATATCATGAAGAACATAATTAGTTTTATTGCATTAAGAAAACCCAAGCACATTCTATAACTTAGCAAGAAAGAGATGTATAACACCCATCTCAGCAACACGACACATGACATTAAGTTACTTTACTATATATAATTTAAACTCCTATCATAAAATCACAAATTTAGCATGAATGGAATGTTTAAAATCCATTTTTATAAAAACAAAATATAATTTTTCTTATAGAAAAATATACCAAAAACTAAATATATTTTTCTAGAAAAAAAAAATACTAAAACTAAATATATATTTAAAAAAAAACTAAAACATAAGCAAACTAGAATTTGAATTTGACATTCTTGGTCACTTTCGGAAACATATGGTGGAATGTAATCTCTTTATCCTCATCTTTAGCTTTTTCCTAAAAAATAAAAGCATACAAAAGTGGGAAAGAGCCATAAAGCATGGGGAAGCTTTTTCCTAAGCACAAAAGCATCTAAAAAGTGGAAAATTCCTTTTTTATATGAGGAAACATTATTCACCCAAAAGATTTTTCCCAAATTGAACTAATGAGGAATTTTGGAAATCTTCATAGCCTCCACTTTCCTATATATTAGAGGCTTGGCCATTGAAAAAATGATGGGAATTTTGTATTGTCACGCTCTTGAGATCTGTCTTGAGAGGGAGAGTTTTGGAGCTATGAGTTGGGGGAGGTGATGTTGCAACTATATCTGATTGTTGTAACTTTCCTCCAACTCCTTTATTCATATAGATCAGTTGTTCTTCCTTCCATATGTTTCTATTCATTCTTTACTTCTTCTATTTAACTAATGTATGCATGGGTTTTTGGTTTATATTTATTTATTCAATAATATTTATATGTTTTTTATAGTTTTGATTATTAAGATATTATGTTGTGAAGGTTGCTTTATTCTCTCTCTTATGTGTAGGACCAAGCTTTGGAGCTAGCTAGGAGCGCTTCTTGGCTATACGAAAAACTCCAAGAAGACCTGCATGCGAGGACTCACAAGAATTCATTCTCTTTTTCTTAATCTATACTCTACATCTTGATCTACTAAGAATCCTAAGCCTTAGAACAACCTTTCTCTTAATTGGTTTGTCCTAGGTTTCTGAGATAAACTGAGAGGGTTTTATTTTCATCTAACCATGCATTAAATCCTACAGCAAAATGATATTTAGAAAATTTAATATATTTCACTATGTAAATGAACTTAGTAAAATGAACCCATAGAGGTGGTCATAAATGGAAATAAAAGTAAAACTCTAAACAAGAAGCCAAAAGTGGATTTAACCATGGATGAAAAATTGGGAGTAGAATTGGATGTTAAACTAGCCATCAAAACAATATGCAAACAATGACACAAAAAGGTTTTTAAAGTAAAATTAAAAAAGGGTGCAACACTAGACACAAAGAAGGGAACAAAATAGGGCATATGAAAGGATACCAAATTGGGTGCAAACAAGGATGCAAAAATGGACACCAAAATGAGGATGCAAAGAATGGTGTAAAATTAGGATGCAAAAAAGATGTAAGAAAAGACACAAAACAAGATGCAAAATGGGACTAAAAAATGGTGAAACCAAGGATGTCAAAGATGATGCATAACTAGATGAAAATTCCAACTAAAATCTAGGTGCAAAATGAGATGCAAATGTGGACACAAAATGTGGCAGAAAAAAGAATGCAAATTTGGAAGCCAAAAAGGACGAAAAACTAGATACCAAAAAGGATGCAAATTTGGACATAAAAAATGGTGCAAAATTGGACACAAAAGAAGAAAAAATGGTGCAAAAATGGGCATAAAAATGGCTCAATTTTGGATGCAAATTGAGATGCAACATTGGATGTAAAATGATGCAACAAATCATTCAAAACTTGGTGAAAAAACAAATGCAAAAGTAGACGAAAAAATGGCTCAAAAGTGAACGTAACAATAGACACAAAATGGGATGCAAAGGTGGATGCAATATATGGTTCAACGTAGGATGCAAATTTAGATGCTCAAAAGGATGAAAAATTGGATGCAAGAAATGGTGTTAAAAATGATGCTAAATTGGATGCAACAAATGATGCAAAATTAAATGAAAAATATGGTGCAAAATAGGATGCAAAAAAGGGAGATAAATAAAATGCAAAAGTGGATGCAAAAAATGGTGCAAAAATGCATGCAAAATTTGGCACTAAATCAGATTCAACATATGGTGCAAAATTGGATGGAAAAGATGGTGTAAAAAAAGGCAGAAAAATTGGCACAAAAATAGATGTAAAAATAAGTACAAAATTAGAAGCAAAAGATGGCATAAGACCAGATGCAAAAATTGGCACAAATTGGATGTAAAAAAAGGCGCTAAATAAGATGTCAAAGATGGTGTAAAAATCGATGCAAATTATGACACAAAAATAGAAGCAAAGAATTCCACAAAAGAAGAAGCAAAAAATGATGCAAAAATAGATGTAAAAAAAGGCACAAAACTAGAAGCAAAACCTGTTGTAAAACCAAATGAAAATCTTGGTGCAAAATATGATGCAGAAAATGATGGAAAATTTGGCGTAAAAAAGATGCAAAATTTGGTGCAAAAAAGGACGCTTTAAAAATTGTACAATAGAGCCAGATTTAGCGCCAGGTTGCTCATCCCAATTGAGAAAAAAATGCACTAGAATCTGGTGCTAAATATGGCGCAAATTGCCTGTTTTGTTGTAGTGTTCCCATTGTTCCACGGATCTCCTTCAAGCGATCAAGCTTCTACCAAAGGACCTGCTCTGAAACCAATTTTTGGAAATAATACTGAGAGGGGGGGGTGAATCAGTATTATCACATCATTAAAACTTTTTCATTTCCATATTCAGATTCATATATGCTACTTCCACAACTTCTTATGATTCAGTTAGTTGATCCTTAATGAGTGCATTAGAACATTATCAACCATATTAACAGTAAACAGGTGCAGTAAAATAGAACAGATCATCACACATAAGCGACACACATGAACACCATGATATAAGGTGGAAACCCGATGTGGAAGAAAACCACCTGCTGCAAGTCATCTCAATCTTCTTCTTAATAAGAAAATCCTTTTACAAAAGTTCTGTACTAGTGCAGTCCTTTACCAGTACGCAGGCTACTACCTGTAGAGAGCTACAACCCTCTCTCGTTCTCCAGTCTCTCTTGGAAGGGAGCTACAACCCCCATAGTTCTTGTACTAGCCGATCCATTTACTAGTACGCAGGCTGCTACCTGCTACAATGCTCCAAAGTTTTCAACTGCTACTGGAAGGGAGCTAGCACCCCCTTAGCTCTTGTACTAGCTAAGATACTAGTACGTAGGTGCCGCCCTACAATCTTCTCTCCTCCGGGTACCACGTTTCATACATTTTCATATTGGATACACCTAAAGCACAACACATAATCTGAAAGGCCACGTTTCATCCAATTTTCATACTGGACCCATTAATATCATTGAAGTACATAATCAATCAATCTTCTGAATCACCCAATCACTATATCAATACATATACAAGGATAATATGTGTGTTAGCAATTAGATCTAGTCCATCAGATCATATAAGGATAAGTCATTATGAACATAATCAATCAATCAATCACTTCTCAGAATGCTGTTATTAGAACACATTACCAGTAACCAGACATCACTTCAGATCCCAGAACACTGCAATAATAAACAGGAGCAGCTGAATAGATTTCATGAAAAGTCTGCAACTTCACCAATAGAAGACCTGCGTACATCCGCACCTTCTCCTGCTGCTTGCCTGCGTACCTCTGCACCTGAGTCTACGGCTTGCCTGCGCACCTCCACACCTGCGTCTACGGCTTGCCTACGCACCTCCGCACCTGCAGCGCTTCTGGGCCTGCGAACCTCCGCACCTACTGCTGCAAACTGCCTGCAGACCTCCGCACCTGATATGTGCCTGGATTGCGGTCCTCCACACCTGCAGTTGTGTCGCACCTGCGTTCTTGTAGGTATAGATCAATTTTTCAGACTTTACTCATACCCCAGACTATCAGATCTACAGATTTGATCATGCGCCAAGGAGATCTCGACCCATCAGTAGATCCGCCTTATAAAGCTTAGGTTCCTTCTTTACTCAGATCTAGATCTGCACCATAACCCAATCACCGTATTGCAGATCTAACACTTTATCAGATATTCAATTAATCAGAAGATGCCTTGCCAAATGATCTCCTTCCTCTTTTATAGCGTTAGGCCTTTCACAATACCACGGACCAAAAACCATAACAATTCAATACCATGGACCCAATACTTGGGATCAACACTTTTGGATGCAATACCACGGACCAAAACCATAAGATCAAAAACTGTCAGACTAATACCATGAACCAACCATGAAAGTGCATGAACTTTTCTCTGCATGAAAGGAACTTTTCTCTGCATGAAAGTGAGTGAACTTTTCTCTTCATGAAAGGAACTTTTCTCTGCATGAAAGTGCGTGAACTTTTCTCTACATGAAAGAAACTTTTCTCTGCATGAAAGTGCGTGAAATTTTCTCTACATGAAAGAAACTTTTCTCTGCATGAAAGTGCGTGAACTTTTCTCTACATGAAAGAAACTTTTCTCTGCATGAAAGTGCGTGAACTTTTCTCTACATGAAAGAAACTTTTCTCTACATGAAAGTGCGTGAACTTTTCTTTACATGAAAGAAACTTTTCTTTGCATGAAAGTGCGTGAACTTGAAAATAACTTTGCTGCACTATAATTTATCATCTGTGTGATTTGCCATCAAGGACAACACTTGTCTCATAATGCCAACAATCTCCCCCTTTGGTTTTGATGGCAAAGCTAACTTGTCATACTGAGAACTGTCATCTGATTCCTTTCAGTTGTCCGGCATCCCATGCATTCTATCACATCTGATATCTCTTCCGTAGATTCATCTAGATATATATAAGTGAGTTGATCTTCTACGAGTTGGTTGCCATCAAGTACAACACATGCATCATAATGCCAACAGATACTACTTGTAGTAACACTTGAAATATATAACAATAGGGAATCCAATATAAAACTTTCAAGATAAACCTTAAACACTAAGATATGCAAACATTCACTAGAAACATTAATAATATTATAGAAAACAAACAAACTTTTCAAGTAAAATAACACAATCACGTATACCTTATGGAAGGAATCACTTAACAAGCCATGGTCAATACAAGATAAAACAATTTCACACACCTCCAATATAATGATAATAATGTGTATTTATACTTTCTTATGAGTATTCCTATAAACCTAGGTCAAATACCCTTTATTCTTATTTTATTTCATCTTAATCACATGATTAACATATTCTCTTATTTTTTTTTCTTTTCTAAATAAGACTATTCTATTATTCACAATAAAGGTATACAGTTACAGCATGACTAGCATAAGAAACAGCTGCCCAGAAGGAAAGGCAGCTTGAAACAGAAAATTGTCCAGAACAGAGAGTTTGGACTAGGCCATGTTATGCAGTCCCGCACAGGGGAGCCAGAGTTACCCATCTTGGCCTTGCTGAGCTTACAAGCTTTACAAAAAACATGCATATTTAACCTCGACGCAACAACAGTTACAAAAATTATCAACAGTGGCAAAAAGCCCTCAATACTGGGCCGCATAACCTGAGACGAAGCTGCAGAGCTTGAATTAGGCACCAGGAGGCTCCTCCACGATCCTGCACCAACCACCATCAGCCAGATCCTGAGCTTGAGCATCCTCGTTCGCAGACGAACCCGGGGCCGTTGGCTCCATCACTGTGTCATTAACATTGCTTGCCGGAGTCTCCATGGCTCGCGGGGAGCCTGAATTCGGCACAGAAACTAAGCCTGGGTCCTCCTGAAGAACACTGGACTCGCCCTCTTCTTGGGCTTCCTCGAGAAAGAGCACCGAGACATGGGCTGTAATCCGAGGACGGTTCAGGGTGCAGTTGAAAGTGAAGATTGCAGAACCGAAGGAGGGCGAGGATGAGGAACCTGGAGAGCTGGGCTCAAGGAATTGACTGGGCCACAGAAAGCGCCCTCTCCCGCTGCGAGTGCGAGGGTGCTGGCTAGAAGTGAATTCACTGGAAGAAGGGCGAGAAGGCGCACCCTGAGAGGTGCCTTTGCGGCTTAACATCCTTTGGCAGGGTCGAGGCATGACTACAGTGACATCGCCCTTGTGAATAACAGAACGAACCACCGGAGAGGTAAGACTTAGGCCAGACAAAGAAACAATCGGACGGGAGCCCAAAGCTTCAGAGGGAGTCAGGGAAATTGACAGAGGCAACTTCTCCGAGCTAGCAGAGCAAGAGCCCAACCAACATAACATAAGAGATACCTGAAGAAGCCCATGGCGGAGGATGGTTTTAATGCCCAATCCCCTGCCTCGAGACGCTCCCGCCATTACTGTGGCATTCATGGGAGCCGAGAGCCAAAACATGACAGAGTGTGCGGAGGTGAAAGGTGAATCAAAGTCGCCTGCACACATTCCTTTAAGCAGAACGAAACCCACCTGCTTATGATCATCCGGCCACATAGAAATGGCTTCGTTGTACAGGGCTGACAGGTGGCGGCCTTTCTCAGCCCACTCCAGTCCCATCGAATTTAAGGTAGACTTAATCACCCACATCCGGGGAACATATTCTCTTATTATGACCACATCATATTCCTTATTTCCTTAAATAGCTCTTTAAGTGCCCCATATTATCCTTTCTATGTACATATTTCAAAGAACATCTTCCCTCATTTATATTTTTTTTTTATAAGATCATTCATTTAAAAATATTCAAGTTCTATATATATTCTTCTTACAAAACATTGCAGCATTATCTATTTTGAGTGTTAAAATGATTAAACATGTAAATTAAAATGGATATAAATTGTTGAAATAATTAAACATGTAAATTAAGCTAGATATCATATAACACATAAGACCTAAAAATCTTTGTTCCATGCTTGACATATATTTGAAAACATTATTATTATATGGTACCCTCTATGTTTATAAATAACAAAACTTTGCACCATCTTAACCTTGCTTATCTTAAATTAAATTCGTGTTTATTTATAAATTATTTTTTATTTTTATTTTAAAATTTAAAATGTACAAACTCAAACTTCTCTCGTGATTAGGTCGAGAATCACGGGTTGGGAATGATTTCAGTACTGATAGCTAATAATTAGATGTTTGAAACACGGTACTTGACTGGTTGGTTCTCTTTGCACGTGACATTATTTTGCTATTTAATTCACATTCCGTGTTGAAAGTTGATCAGAAAATTCCCGTGTTGAAAATTAGTTTCAGACTTTACAACGAAAATTTACTGCAAGGAGTATTGTAAATGCATTAATGATGGCATGAAAACCTTTTTCGTATTTTTCTGTCACGCGAAAAAACAATGCATGTGGTTAATTTGATTGGGTAGTAATTATTTATTTATTTTTACAATGTATAATGGTCTCGTCTATTTGTCAAATTTTTAAAAATTTCAAAAAATATTGTGGTTCTAATTTTTAATGGTAGAAATGGATTCAAGAGCATAAAAAACTTCTAGGACATCCAAAATCTTGAAGTCTAGTTTTTAATGGTGGAAATTGATTCAACACCATCAAAAACCTCTAGGACATCCAAAATCTTGAACTCTGATAGTTGTAATTTAGATTTACAAAATTTCATTCCGAATTTTATCAAAATCTTACCAATTTCCATAATTTTCAAGTCAAATTTAAAGGCACATTAGATTAAATCATTTATAATTCAAGAATTCTACTTGAAATATAATAATATGAATTTATTCAAATTACACTAAATCATTATAGACCTTGTTTCATTATATGTAAGAATTAAATACTAATGGATTTTCCTCTCATTTAAAATTCTTATCAGAGTTGGATCAAATTTGTAATTAAGGAATGTTTATTTATCATATTTGCGTGTTTTTTTTAAGATATGTGTTGTTAAGCCACAATAAGATATGTTGTTGCCACATATGTGTTGTCTCGCTTGGACGACAAATTTCTTGCTAGAATTTGGTGAGAAAATTTTCAAAAAATTTAATTGAAGTGTTTGAATCGATTTTTTGATGGTGGAAATGGATTCAACACCATCAAGAACCCTAGGCACCAGAAATACTGACTGGACAATTGTAACCAAGATTTCCAACAATTTTAGCCAGATTTTCTCAAGTTCTTGCAGGAATTTCCATTATTTTCTGGGTGAAATTTTGTAAAAATATTTTAAAGTTTTGCATTAATAAAATAATTTTATTATTTTATTATTACTTTTGAAGTTTTTTTTTTTTTTTTGTGATTGGTTAGTTAATTTTCTTGTAGTACTGTTTAGTTATCATAAAATAAGGGCATATTGTAACTTATAGACAAAATAGTCTTTTTCACCAGAATCTGACCATACAATTTCAAGCAAGAATGTGTTTTTTTGTTGTTTAAAATACTTTTTTGCATACATAAATGGATTCAAAAACCAGAGACACTCGAATTCTATAGATTAAACCACTTAAACTCAAGTTTTAAAAAATATTTGTTGAATTTTCGTTAAAATTAACCAAAAAATTGTCGTGAAAAAGGTCATTTTGTTTATAAATTAGACTACGCCTATAATAAGACTTCATTTCTCTCCACGAATAAAATAATATAAGAATCAAATTTTGATATATTACATCTCCAAAATAAAATAAATGCAGTTGTCTATAACGCGACTTTTTGAAAGCCTTTCCGACGGGTTTTTCGGGTCGAAATCCGACAGGAATTTATTGGAATCGCAAGTTTGATAGCTAGTTTCTGCACAATGAAAGCGTCCCAGGGGTTTTCCAGGGTGCTGAATCCAAATATGCAGTTAAAAAACCATTTTAACTGCAGCAAATCAAGATTTAGCCTCAATTTCTTCCGCCCGATTCCGTCACCGGAATCTCCAAAAAGTCGCATTATAGACAACTCCAAAATAAATTGTGCAATATAATTCTTTTATATTTTAGTTTTCTAGTTAAATTCAAGGTTATAATTTTTTTTTAATATAATAAATCAGAGTTTTGTAAAATGTAAAGCACTCGAATGATACACATTATGCAGTGCTAACAAATTCTTATTGGATTTCAATCAAAATTAACTAAAAAAAAACACAAAAATATAAAATAATTTAACTTCACTTAAATATATTATTATTATTTACATAATATTTCACATTAACAAAATATATATATATATATATATATATATATATATATTATTTTTATTTAATAAATATTTATTTATTTATTATTTTAGTTTTATTTTTATATTAGTTATAAGTTTTTGTTTTCATTTTTTTTTTTTTATTCTCCTAATTTGAATTCATTCAATAATTACTTTTACTCTATTTTTAAGAGGCACTTATATGATGGTGATGATTAATGTTCACTAAGATTAATATGGTCTATTGGACCTTAAGAAATTAAGATATTAATTGAGATTCTTTAATATTTTATTTCTATGGTCGAAAAGAAGGAAGAGAAGCATTCTTAGATTACCATAGTTTTGTTGTCTTAACAAGCCAAGAAGGTTGGTAGTGTGGCAAAGATTTTAAAAATTAGAACGTGTGTGAGTAAGAGCCAGCCAATCTAAGAGAAGGTATTTTTCATCTTCAACCCTCTCAGTATCGCAAAGGTGACAGACTCTTTCATCCCAAAGTGTTTTGGGAATTGACTAATGCATTATTTCACTTTGAAGCTCATGAGATTAGCTCTTATCTTGGCAATGTTCATTTTCTTCTTAGCACTGGTCAAGACAAAAAGATTATTATGGTTATGAAGGTTGGGGTTGATCACATCCTTATAATACCTTAGCTTCCTTTTTCCCTATAACTCTTTATCATCCTACAACTTATCCTTAAATTTGGAAGTAATAATATTTTTAACATTATCCTTATTCTCCAAGATGATCTCCTCCTTAACCTCCCAGTGGTCTAGTCAAGCCTAGGTATCCTTATGCTAACCTCCCTTGAGCCAGAGGCGGGGGTTTTGGCTAGAGTTAGAAGCAATTTTAGGGAACCTCTTGGCTTACATGTTGTATAGCTTCTTCTTATACATGAGATACCTAATCATAGCCATGATTTCAATGAGGGAGAGACTAGCTTCAATCAAGAGGATAGGGTAAGGGGTATTTCCTTTGATCTTAAGGTTGTAGTTTATAAATTGCTTTTGTGTGAGCTCAATCTTCCTCCACGATTCTCTAGATATACTGCAACTCCAAACCTCACATTCATATAAAATAACAAGGGTGACGAGAATCTCAAAGAGGAACCTTTTTTTACTCCAAACCCAAAGATCTGTTGACTTACAATTGTTTTCAAGTCCATAATAAGCTTTCTAACCTTTAATTATCCTTTTCTCAATGCTATAATTTTGATTTATCTAATGGTGAATGTCAATACCCAGATCATTATATGAAGAAACTTTCTCAAAGTAGTTATTCTCATAGATGAAAATATCATAGTTGATCTTTTCAGATTTAATTACCATGACTTTAGCATTGTCAGTATTAATAGTCATATCCATATTGGAGAAATAAACTTAGAGGATTCTAAGTTGCTTGTCAATATTGGCATGGCTCGTAGCTAGAAGAATGATATTGTAAGAATAAAAGAGAAGAGTAATGGCCATACCAGTGAGCATAGGGCCATCACATCCTACAAATTCCAAACACTCTTTTAGATTATCAATGTAAATGCCAAAAGGGGTAGGTGATGGGGAAGTGTCGAGTTGCCCCAGCGGTCTCCCAATACCCTAGGATACTCCACACAAAATACCATAGATCTATTTTCATATAAATCCTGAAAATTCAAAATTTTAACTTGAAATGTGCAGCCAAACTAGAAAATCTAGGTTCCTCTTCACGAGTACCATGAGAGAGTCTTCTCTCATGCATTCGTACTCTTTCCAAACCTCATTCACCTTACAAGGGCTTCAACTCATCAAGGCATGAAAAACAAGCTGAAACCGAGCTCTCAAAGCTTCACACGCAACCCAAAACCTGTGTTGTTGTAGGCGCTACAAAATATTTTCGTAGCGCAGTAAAAAACCTGTAGGTGTTACAAAATATTTTCGTAACACTTCCAGAAACTCGTCTTTTTGGATTCAGAGAAGCTAAAATGACTCGGCCTTGATTCCAATCAACTCACCATGGAACTGAGTCACTACTTAACACCACACACGGCCTCCTACACCATTCTTCATGGATATTTAGTTCCCTAACCCACACTTATCAAATTTGCAGGGTTTTCTTTATATGTTGGCAGCTACAACCACTCAACAAGTAATGTTGGCACAACTACAAGCTACAGGTGGGTTACTCCAACCTCAAGGGAATACATAGCCAACAACACATTGTGTTCTATTCAACAGACGTGACTGCAACCAAACAATGGTGCTATATTTTTTCTGATAACACTCAAATTACACATAATCGCATAGCAACCACTCCATCACGGGCTTCACATCACTAGACACACACACTCAGTCATCTCCAGAATGCACAAACACTTCCCTCCACGGGTTTGGAACAAATTACAACATGACACCAACGTTGCATGACTAACACACACAATAGTTAAATCTACAAGGCGTAATCTCAATCGATTCAATCGGATTACAAGGTCTCACGATTGTACCCCAACAACACATCAACGAAAACTACAACCACAATCTGCAGTTACAACCTCATGCACACGGGGTTATCAACTGATAACATACATAGACCACACAGTGACTCATACGCTGCACAAACTAACAAACGCAACACAACTTCACAGTGTTGATAGTCTTCAATGTATTCGACACATACATAACCAACCATAGCGCAAGGACTAACTCCAGATAGGAAAACAACATCTTAGCATGCTCACAAGTTCTCATACGCACTACCATATGCCAGTAGTGGCTATACTTACCCACAAATCGCAATCACACATTCTAAATACCTCAACATCCACTATGACATCCATATCAAGCTACACCTTCATACACATAGAGGTAGATACATATTCTCAGCCCCAAAATGCAATTAAACCAACTCATATCGATACAACAATGACATTTCCCAACACATTTTAGATTCTTGACATTAAGGCATACAACTATAACATATTTTAGATTCTTAACAAGTGTAGATAAATAACTTCGGTGATAATAAATAGACAGAGGAAAATACACACACACAGGCACATAAACAAATTGTTAATTAATCAAATTCTGCATACATCAAGCTGGCCAAATTTTACAATGTGGGCATGTGCATCCCATGCCTCTCATCCTCTGCCTCTCCTCCTAGCGCTGGAACTTCTCCACTCTACTGCTGCACTTTTGCCTCTTCTGCACACATCTACCTACTCTCTTCTCAACCCTCATTTCTTTATAAAGAAAGCTAACATGGGTAACCAAGAGTCACAAGTGATGGTTCATTTCCCCTTCTCATAAACATGGGAAACTGAAGCTACATTAATTACATTTATGTTAGGAAATATTTCCTCTCACATCCTAATGCAATTTTATATCAAAACTTTTCAAATATTTATCATCATGTGACATCCCATCACATTGGAAAGCCTCGGTCCAATTTTCCTCGAACTTTGTGCTCCACCTATGCACCTGCATCAGACTCCCAAGGTACAAAATATATATGACCTCCTGGTCATATGCAACTAGTCTTCTTGTGACAACTTCTACTTGCGAGCTGCAACACGCCTCTGTAGTAACAAGTCTCCACCTTGTTACATGATACCTCACCAAAATTTTTCCTGAGTTCGGGCTTTTGGCATCTTCCTGGTTCTCTTCTCTAGAACTATGTGAGCACTCCTTGCTCTAGGTTGCTGCAAATATTCTCACCTTCCTCAATTGTTACTTGCATAATAAAAAAAATCTTTTACCAGATCCTTAACTCAACTCGTACCTTATTCTTCTGCAAACTCCGAACTTTACTTGCTTCCCAACTGTTCAACTTGCCAATACAACATAGGTTGTCTCTTCACGCAACAAACTATACCTTCCTACTTTCCTTTTGTCAATTTCATCTTCTAACTTAGTCCTTGGCTGAAATTTTATTTTCTTCGGGGTGCTCATCAAATCTTCATATGCTTCATCACATGTGTTCATCACCCTTAGGCTATCCTTCCATAGTTGCAACTCAATTCCCTTGATCTTTTCCTCCACTGAGAATTTATCTTTGTCTCAGATTCACCTGCAACATATTCCATTTCCTTTCTTCCAGAGGGTCCATCAATAACTCTGGTCTTCCTCATCTTCCTATAGCAGTCCTCTCTTAATATCCAGCTGTAATTTAATTTCAGCTACTTCTCTATCAAGTTTGTCTTGACTTGATCTACTATGGCTTCTCTTTGAACCTTTAATATGACTCTTAGTAGTAAAAAATATTCTTATCTTCTATGGGATTCTCGCTTCTCACTGTGAGATGCACACAAGCCACTGCAACAATCTAACTTCACCAACCTGTTTGTAAATACCACACTAAGCTCTTCCAAGCCTAGTCTTCTCCCAATATTTATGTTGACTCCTTCCTCTGGAATCCTCATCTGAGCACGCTCTGCTGGCTTCTACATGAAATTACTCACCTTATTCCTCTAAGAACTTTATTTTTCTTTCTCACTTTCTAACACAGGGTTCCTTGAAATCATCCTGAACTGCAAAACACTCATCATTGCTACTTGTAATCAGCAATTGATCCATAATTAATTGAAAACAAATGATCATTACCTCCTTATTCAATCTTCTCACAACTGCGACTGCATTTTTTTTTCTTATTGGTGTCATCTCTTTGTTGTTGCAGACCTCCCTGTTTAGCACTATTCTTCCTGCTCAGGAATCTGGTCATATTTCATTTCTTGTAGCAATTATTCACATGATTGAGTTCTGCCCCAACTCAACCATATCCTCTTCAAATCCTTCACCACTCACTGCTTTGGCCCTTTTCTTCTTCTGCTTGTGACTTTCCTCTGAACACTTGCTATCATCTTCATCTCTTCCTTGCCTATTAGTGAGCTGCAACTAGCCCTCCTTTCCTCTGTAACAAGTCCACTGCTTGTCACCCATACCAAGTCATCCTCTTGGTTTCTTCTTTTCTCTTCTCTAGGTTCTCTGCAATAGAACCACTTCTTGAGCATTCTTGCTTCTCCACTTTCAAGTTGTAGGTTGTTGCATCTTCAATGCCTCACTCTTCTTAGTTTCACTATCAGGTTCTGTCACCAATTATCATATAAGAGCTTTCCTGCTCCATCTCCTTTGGAATAGATTCCATGTTATGGAAGCTATTACTAATTCATTCCCGCAAACACAATTATTTTAATGACAAAGACATCACATTTTTTCTTTTTTTATAAGATCTATAACAAGACCTCACCTTCCATAATCTTGTTGAACCAATTCCTCTCCAACAAAGAGCATCCCACTTCCATGCAATTAATGCATTTACTGTTGTAAGGTTCTTTTTCTCCTCAACCTCTTTTCACTGTTAAGCTGTCTTCAAAATTGGAAATTCCATCTATACATGGATCACCCTTCCTTGACATTTATGCCATATTCATCACATGGATCTTCCGTCAACCTCTTCATTTTTCTTCCAAATCTATTTCCACTTTCCACATAGAAATGGATAAAATTTCATTCCCTTGAACAAAACACTCTGTTATGTTCGGTCCAAGTCTATCCAAATCTGCTTCTAATAACCTACATAGCTTACCTCAAGATACATCAAGTATCTTCTCAGCCATGTCAATTTAAATTGCGTTCAAAGAATTTGTTTGCTCAAAATTCCAATCAAATACTTTCACAACAAACCATTCAAAATGCCTTCATACATAATCAACATTTGAACTTTAATTCAAACCTTTGTTGTTTTGACTACATCACCAAGGAGCGAACATGCTCTTTTTTTTCCCCATGCTCTAATACTCTCCAAAGAACATATCCAAGCTCTGATACCACATGATGGGGAAGTGTAGAGTTGCCCCATTGGTCTCCCAATACCCCAGGATACTCCACAAAAAATCCCACAGCTATATTTTCATCTAAATCCTGAAATTTTAGAATTTTAACTTGAAATGTGTAGTCAAACCAGAAAATATGGGTTCCGCTTCACCACTACCATGAGAGAGTCTTCTCTCATGCATTCCTACTCTTTCGAAACCTCATTCACCTTACAAGGGCTTCAACTCATCAAGGCATGATGAACAGGCCGAAACCAAGCTCTCAAAGCTTCACACGCAACCCAAAACCTGTGTTGTTGTAGGCACTACAAAATATTTTCGTAGCGTAGTCAAAAACCTGTAAGTGCTAGGAAATATTTTTGTAGTGCTTCCAGAAACTCGTCTTTTCAGATTCTGGGAAGCCGAAATGACTCGACCTTTCTCCCAATCGACTCTCTATGGACTTGAGTTGCTCCTTAACACCACACATGACCTATTACACCCTTCTTCATGGAGATTTACCTCCCTAACTCACACTTATCAAATATGTATGGTTTTCTTTATACACTAGGAGTTACAACAACTCAACAAGTAATGTTGGCACAAATGCAAGCTACAGGTGGGTTACTCTAACCTTAGGGGAATACACAACCAATAATACATCGTGTTCTATTCAACAGGCGTGACTGCAACCAAACAATGGTGCTCTATTTTTTCTAACAACGCTTAAATTACACACAGTCGTACAACAACCACTCCATCACGGGTTTCACATCACCATACAGACGTGCTCAACCATCTTCAGAATGTAGAGACACTTCCCTCCACGGGTTTGGAACAATTACAACATCACACCAACATTGAATGACTAACGCACACAATGGTTAATTCTACAGGGAGTGATCTCAATTGATTCAATCGGATTACAAGTTCTCACGATTGTACCCCAACAACACATCAGTGACAACTACAACCACAATCTGCAGATACAACATCACACACACGAGGTTATCAACTGACAACATACATAGACCACACAGTCACTCATACGCTGCACAAACTAACACACGCAACACAACTTCACAGTCTTGACAATATTCATT
This sequence comes from Pinus tabuliformis, assembly GCA_031772625.1. Classification (NCBI taxonomy): domain Eukaryota; kingdom Viridiplantae; phylum Streptophyta; class Pinopsida; order Pinales; family Pinaceae; genus Pinus; species Pinus tabuliformis. The sequence continues at coordinate 403,632,999 of CM062815.1, read as the reverse complement.
GTATTCGACACATACATAACCAACCACAACGCAGGGACTAATTCCATACAGGAAAACAACATCTTAGTATGCTCACAAGTTCTCATACGCACTACCATATGCAAGTAGTGGCTATACTCACCCACAAATCGCAATCACATATTCTAAATATCTCAACATCCACTACGACAGCCATATGAAGTTGAAACTTCATACACACACAAGTAGATACATATTCTCAGCCCAAAAATGCATTTAAACCAACTCATATCGATACAACAATGACATTTCCCAACACATTTCAGATTCTTGACATCGAGGCATACAACCATAACACATTTCTCAACATATTTCAGATTCTTAACAAGTGTAGATAAACAACTTCAGTGATAATAGATAGATAGAGGAAAACACACACAGACATGCACATAAACAAACTATTCATTTTAAGTATGGGGGATTTACGCAGTGCATTATATTAGATATCATTTTTGGGATTCAACTGCGTTAAGTAAGTCATTCAAACGTATGACCATTTCCATGAGAGGTAGTCGTAACTGACTAATTTCTCATGTTTTTTGAATAGTTCACTTAGCACTCATTGCATCGAGTGATGCTCACAGGGGTGAAGAAGTGGGATTGAAACTAGTGAAATGTGGAGAACGAATCACATAGCATCAATCATCACTTCCGGGGATTGCACCCGGTAACCAGGACTTCCCAGGAGGTCACCCATCCCAGAACTCCTCTGGCTCAAGCGCGCTTAACTGTTCATTAATCAAATTCTACATACATTAAGTTGGCCAGATTTTACAATGTGGGCATGTGCAACTTAGGCCTCTCATCCTCTACCTCTCCTCCTAGCGCTGGAGCTTCTCCACTCTACTGTGTCATGTTTTCCTCTTCTGCACATATCTACCTACTCTCCTCTCAACCCTCATTTCTTTATAAAGAAAGTTAACATGGGCAGCCAAGAGTCACAAGTGATGGTTCATTTCCCCTTCTCACAAATATGGGAAACTGAAGCTACATTAATTACATTTACATTAGGAAATATTTCCTCTCACATCCTAATGCAAATATACATCAAAACTTTTGAAATCTCTATCATCATGTGACATCCCATCACATTGGTAAGCCTCGGTCTAGTCTTCCTCAAACTTTGTGCTTCACATATGCACCTGCATCAGTAGGGGACAAGGGACACCCTTGCTTAACTATGATATTGCATTTAATTTCTTTTGACCAACCCTCGGTGGTCCTAAGCTTGGAAATAAAATTCCCGTATAACCTAGTCACAACAACCCTCAACTCAAGAGGAACCATTATCTCTTCTAGTCTCTTCCATAGGTTATCCCAAGGAACTATGCCAAAAACTTTTCTAAAGTTAATATAACAACAAAAGAGATCAATTTTATTATTGTGATAATCCTCTACAATGACCCTAAGAGTAATAAGATGGTATATATTTGAGTGATGTCATCTAAATCCATATTGCTCTTTAGCTCTTTTACCATGGCTTTCAAGCCAAAGCCTAATCTTGTTTTCCAAAATGAGCCCATACAGTTTGGCTAAAATGTGGCCAATCATAATGGTCCTGTAGTTAGAGGGAATGTTTTTATCCCCACTTTTAAAGAGAGGCACATTAAGGCTTTGCATCCAATGCTTAGGGAATCCTTATTTCACTGCTAAATTGAGGAGTTTGTGTATATGAGGGATGGGGAAAAATCTTCCCATTTTGAAAATTTCCACCTAAGTAGCCTTCAATATCTCTGACTTTCCCATTAGCGAGTTACTTAATCCTAAACTCCATGTCCTTCCAAGAAAATATATCCTCATGTATAGGAGTGTTCAAGATGGTCCATGGTGTCAGGGAATCATAAATATTCTTAAGATAGACATCCCAATTCTTTAAGGGGATCGAATTATTTTCTTTCATTTTATGAACAAGATTTTTTCTCCAAATTTTCTAGTCTCGACTTCAGAAAGGTGAAGAAGATGTTCTTGCATCCTATTTATATAATATTTTTTCTTCCTTTTGATAATATATTTGTACATATTTATTTTTTCAACCTTTATGGTTTTGTTAGGAGCATCTCTAATTGCTTTCCCAACAATTTTATGGTCATTATCATACCAAGGGTTGGAAGTTCTATTATTCTTTTAATTAGATACCTTAGTAGAGAACTTGTTAATGGTAGTGGAAAGGATAGTAGTAAAATTGTGGTAGATGTGATCAAAGTTATCATTATAAGTTAAGAAATCTAAATCCCTTTTTAAATCCTTTAAGAAGATATCCATTTTATTTCTGTCAAAACAAATGTGCCTTTAACTCTTACACTTCTCTTGCATGTGTCTGGTGTGCATGTCAAGGTTTAGAGTTAAGGTTAGACATTTATGGTCCTAATCAGGCTCGTGGCAAGAAGATTTTTAAGGATGGAAGTTTATCTTAAAGTTTAGAAACCTTGGCGAATCTCACTAGTCCCTAATATGCAAATTGTAAAATGTTTGGCAATATTTTTGTAAAAATGTTTATATTTCTAATGATTTTATATTAGTCTATATAAAATTTTGGCTTTTTTTAAGGTAAAATATTTTTATACTATAAAATGTGGGTGAATCATTATTAAAACAAATAAAAATTGGCGAATATTTTTTTGGGAAAATTAGCCCACCTGCGAATATTAGCCTCTAAAAGTTTCCTTAGCTTGTGGTCATTTAAGAGGTCAAAATTTACAATATGGCTGAAAATATGAGTTTCAGATATTGCATGATCTACAACACTACTACCAAGCCCATGAATACAAGTCATTTGGGCAGACGTTGGCCACTTATTAATTCCATTACAAATTATCAGATCTTAGGCACCGCAAAGCTTGATTAGTTCAGTACCAAATAAGCTCTCGATTATGCCCTCATAATTTCTTTTGAATCTACTAGCTAAGTCAAAGTCCTCACCTAGTGAGAGGGGATTAGGGTGATATTTATTACTTAGAAGAGTAACTTAGCTAGTAGTGATTCTAGCATTGAAGTCCCTAAGAAAAATGATATTACCTTCATTCCTTAGACTATGGATATCTTGTTCTAAAATATTAAAGGGGTAGTTATTATCCAGGTTGTTTTTCTTATAGGAGGTAGAGTTGATAGGAGAAAAATAACAAATTATGAGATAAATCCTATTGGTGTTAGAGTTAGAAATTTTGATCCAAATCTATTGATTGAGGGGCTCAATCTTATGAAACCAATTGTGATTTTTTTTTTTTTTTTTTAAGTACCATGCAACATCTTTTTGAATAACTTATTATACAAACTTTTTCATAAATTAATATTAATATATGTAAATGATGCAACAAAACTCATTTTAGCAAGTTATTAGTACAGTTTGAATACATGAAATCCTTATTTAATAAGTTTGGTTCCCTATTAGCCAGATAGTAGCTGTTGGAGAAAAGGTATATTTTATTGATAAACTATTTCAACCCATTTGTAATCTATTTTCATTGACATATATTAAATTTCCTTTTTTATTTATGTTGTATAAGGGGAATTTTTAGGGGCTATTATTAGTAGATGCGCTAATTTTCTGTGTTTTTTCCAAAAAAATATTCGTTATTTTTCCATTTTTTCTAAAAAATATTGGCCCAAATTTTATAGGATAAAATTATGTTTCCTCAAAAATCACCAATTTTTTATAAATGCTATATAAAATCATTAGAAATTTGAATACTTTCACAAAAACATCACCAAAACTTTTATAGTTTGCATAATAGAGACTCTAAGATTCGCCAAGGTTTATAAACTTTAAGAAAAAATTTCATCCTTAGAATTTTGTCTATTGACATTATTATTTATGAGTATAATTTCACTAACACCCTTGTAAACCCCATATAAGTAATTAACAAGATACATTGAGGATTTAGGATTCATAGATAACTAGCCGACAAGATAGATATATGGAGGATTACATCCCATTAGGTATTTTTTTCAATTTTGAAATAGAATTTTAATATAAAGATATATCTTTTATAAAAGGTAAGTTTGATTATTAAATGTGTTTGTTTTTATTACTGAAATTTAGTAATAGATTTTTTTTATTTTTTTTTTCTAAGTAAATATAATCTATTATTCACAGTAAAAGAGTACAATTACAGCAAGCTGAGCATGGTGAACCAACTAGCCTGAGAGTAAGGCCATTTGAGCCAGACATTGTCCAAAACTGAGAAATTGGACGAAATTTCCCATGCAGGGGATCTAGAAGAGCACAAACAACATACACAACAGCAACAACAGACAAACACAACTGAAACTGGAAATTGGTCTCGACATAGTGACAGAGACAGATTTTTCCACATTGAGCCAAAAAACCTTTATAACAGGGCCGCAAAAACCGGTTGAGCAGCTACACCGCTGGATTACTCGTCAAGTGACTCCTCCACGATCCTACACCAACCCCCTGCATTCAAGTCCTGGGCTTGGGCCGCTGCAATATCATTCAAATCTGGAGGAGCAGGAGCCATAGGATTAGCATTAACAGCGCTGGCTGGTGGAACCATCCCGAGCTGCATACCAACAGTTGGCTTTGGAGTATTAGGATCGCCCACATCCTGTTCATCCTCTGTGAGTTGCATTGGGGCACTGGTATCACCCTCATCTTGGGCTTCCTCTAGAAAGAGGACAGAGACATGAGCCGTGATGCGGGGGCGATTGAGGGAGCAATTAAACGTGAAAATAGCAGAACCAAAGGAGGGCGAATTCGAAGAACTAAGGGAGCTTGGGTCGAGGAAATGACTGGGCCTCAGAATGCCCTCATTTCCACAGCGCGGACAAGGATCCTGATTAATGGAGTCAAACCTCGAAGATGGGCGAGAAGGGTTGCCCCGTCCTGAGCCTCTGCGGCTGAGCATTCTCTGGCGAGGCCTCGGCATTGCAGAGGGAATACCACGAACATCGGAGGGAATGCCACGAACAGCAGAGGAAATGCCACGAACTACAGTGGGAATACTACTAACAGCCAAGGGAGTGCCACGAACAGCAGAAGGAATACCACTACCAGCAAGGGGAATGCTACAAACAGCAGAGGGAATACCACGCTCAGATAGCGTTTGTGAGCCTACCACCTGAGGTGGAGGCCGCTTAAAAGAACCAGAGCTTGACCCCCACGAAACCCAAGCACCTGCAGAACCCGTAACCATCCAAATCAGCATAAAGCACAACAACATATAGCCATGGCTGAGTCCGGCTATTAAACAATTCCCACCTCCTCGATCCTCTCCCACCATTACAACGACATTCATGGGAGCCGAAGACTGATATCCAACTGTGCATGCGAAACAGGACGACATATTAATGCCAGTGTCAAACATTCCTTTGCCATTTATGACATCCACTTGCAGGCTCTTCTCCTCCCACATGGCCTCATGTCCGGTGAACCTGGCTGGCAGGTGGCTTCACTGCTTCGCCCACCCCAGTCTCATCACACTAATTGCTGCTCGATTCACCCGCATCCGGGGGTGCGGCCTCTGTTTGAACCAGCTGATTGCATTCCTGTTTTTGATCATGATGCGGTATTATGTCCAGAGTTCTTGTGAGTAAGGTGTGATTACTTTCTACCCCCACATTGGCTAGGAGGTCGACAACCTTGTTGCCCTCCCTCTTAACGTGACTAAAGATTATTGCTTTATTGTTGAGAAGCTCATGTTCTATGGCTTCCAGTCTGGCCTCCAATCTCCAACTCATAGCTATTTTCCTGGCATGAGAGCCATTGAGGAGTAGCTTAGCCATATTGATAAGGAGCATAGAGTCGCCCTCGACCTCCAGGGGATGGTATTTGTGTTTCCTTGCTATGAGGAGACCTTGCCATAAACCTTCCAGTTCCACCGAGTTATTGGTATCCCAACCAATATTTCCAAAGTAAATCAGAAGTGGCATTCCTGTATGATTTCTGAAAATTCCCCCATAGCCTGCTCTTCCCGGGTTGCCCTTTGAGGCTCCGTCAAAGTTGAGCTTGAAAGTGTGCTCTGGAGGAGCTGTCCATGAGTCTCTTTTTGTGTTGATGCTTCTTGTAGGGTCATTGTTGAGAGTTTCCTGAGGGAGTTGCATGTTCCAGTTCGCCCATATGGCTTTCTCACTATCGATAGTGGGAAGGTCCTCCCGAGTCCAAGCGCGAAGCAGCAGGGTTTCTTTGAGATTTATATAGAATATGCTCCAAATGACCTCCAAGGGAGAGCTTTGATCTTTGAATATGCGCTTGTTCCTTTCTTTCCAGATACCCCAGATGAGAAGTCCTGGGATTATCTTCCATATATGGTTAAGGATTTCACTCTTATAGGGTTTCTTTTGCCATTGACGCAGCGTATTTGTGATGTCCTCTGCCACTCTGCATCGTCTTTGACATCTGAAGCTCACTTTCTCCCATAAGTGATTAGCCGAAGTGCAAGAGTCCAGCAAGTGCTGAAAGGTTTCCTCCTGGGCTTTGCAATTGACACATATTGAGGGGCCATGGTAGTTTATTCGCCTTAACCTATCCCAGGTGAGGATTTTCTGATGTCCGACTAGCCAAAGGAAGAGAGACACTTTAGGCTAGATACCTGAATCCCAAATTTTCCCCCATATGAGATCGGGGGGAGAGGGGTCAGAACTTATTAATTTGTAAGCTTCTGAAGTAGTGAAGGTTCCTTTAGGCCTGTAACCCCATCTTAGGATATCCTTGCCTTCCGAGTGTCTTATACGTCGATTTTGGAGCTCCCTTTCCATTACCTCCATGAATGGGCGATCCACATTCCTGATTAGCTCATCACCTTGCTTCCATTGCCTATATCCTTGCGCAATCTCCTGCGTCCAGTGCTGCCAAATCGTTTTTTGTTGCTGAACCTCCCCAAAATAGTTTGGGAGCGGGTGGAGAATGCTACTGAGTTTTGGAAATTGGTTCCAGGCACCTGTCCAGAATCAGGTTGTTTCACCATTTCTTACTTCCCAAAAACTATGTTGTTGAATCAACAAGAAATGTTGCTTGGCCGCATTCCAAATGAGGGAACCCTTTGCACTGGGTATAAGTCTTATAAGCTCCTCCCGAGGTCTATGATTGGCGTATTTGGCTGTCCATATGGCTGCCCATGGCTTGTCAGGGGATGAGAGCCACTGCCACCAGATTTTGGCGCACATTATCGCATTGCTTTGAAAGGGATCCCTTAGTCCTATGCCTCCCTTCTCTTTCGGCAAACAGACAGTAGTCCATTTAACCAGGGCCCATTTGCGATTGGTTACTGAGTTCCCCCGTAAGAAGTTACGCTAAAGCTCCCTTATTCTTTTGATAACCCATTTGGGCGCTGCAAGGATAGAAAACAAGTAAAGCGGCATTGCCTGAAGCACATCCTTTATGAGCACCATGCGACTTGCAATGTTTAGAGTTCGGTGCGTCCAAAGGTTGAGACGAGATTCCAGCTTTTCAATTAAGATGCGCCAGGAAGAGTGCTTGATGGCCGAGTCAATGAGGGGGGCTCCGAGATATTTAGAAGGGAGTGAATCAATGGGGAAGCCCAATATGCGAGCTATTGCTTGCTGCACCACAGGGGAAGTGTGAAAGAAAAAGATCTGAGATTTGGCTTTGTTGACATTAGTGCCCGAAGCCTCAGAGAAGTCGTTGAGCAGAGATTTGAAGAGGGAGGCTTCTTGTACCGAGGGATAGCCAAACAGCATGTTATCATCAACAAACTGCTGATGAGTTATGGCTGGGGAATTATGGATGGAGAGACCTTTGAGCTGCTGAGAGATGAGGGCATGTTTGATGTGTCTTCCCAAACCTTCAGCCATTAACACAAAGAGGAAGGGAGAGAGAGGGTCGCCCTGCCGAATTCCTCTAGAAGGACTGAAGGTTCGAGAGGGGATGCCATTCACAAGAATGGAGAAGAAGGATGAGGAGATAAGACTCATAATCCAACACACCCACATGGGTGAGAACCCGAAAGCATTTAACATTTTTTTCATGTATGTCCAACTTAGTTTATCAAATGCTTTTGAGAGATCGAGCTTCAGTATCATACCTGCCTGTTTGTAGTGCTTGAGGGAGTGAATTACTTCATGTGTGAGGATTATGCCATCTAGAATCTGCCGCCCTTCCACATAGCCGGATTGTTCAGGCGAGATAAGTAGAGGCAGAAGAGGCTTTAACCTGTTGGCAATGACTTTAGAGATCACTTTGTAGATGACGTTGCATAAAGCTATAGGGCGGAATTTGTCTGGTGTATTGGAATTCTCTTCCTTTGGTATGAGCGCGATAAAGGTTGATTTGAGGGAGGGTAAAAGCCAGTGAAGAGCTCTGGATTCCTCCATTACTTGCCACACCTCGTCTTTTATCAGTTCCTAGAATTTATGATAGAAGGTGGTTGAGAAACCATCCGGGCCCGGGGCTTTGCCCTCCTTGAGCTGGTGCATGGCCACGTCCACTTCCTGAGGGAGAATAGGGCGGAGGAGGAGCTCATTGTGTTCCTCAGTGATAATTTTTGGAACATGTTGGATGATTTTTCTATGGCTGGATTTCTGTCTGCCAGGGGCTCACTATGCACTTGTTTGAAGTGTCTGAGAAATTCCTCCTCGATTTCTTCATGCTTTTCCACCCTCGCCCCTCCCTGCTTCTGTATGAAGGAGATATTATTATGCATTCTTCTTTGGACAGTGGTTCGATGGAAAAATTTGGTGTTCCTTTCCCCTTCTTTTAACCATCTTATCCTGGATTTTTGCCTCCATAGAATTTCCTCCTGCTTTCTCCTCTCCTCCAGCTGAGTATTTAAGCACTACTCTTGTTCTAAGGTCCAATCAGTGTGTCCCTTGGTGATGATTTGTTGCTGGAGATCGGCCATTTCCTTGTTTAGATTTTGTTGCGCCTTGAAAATATTTCCAAATGTCTCTTGATTCCATCTCTTAATTTGGGATTTTAGATACTTGAGTTTCTGTTGGAACTGAAACATTTTGGATCCTTCAGGCGGACAAAGGTGCTCCAAACTGTTTTGATGAAGTACTTGAATGCATGATGAGTAAGCCAGACCTCTTCGAAGCGAAAGGGTCGCTTGATTGTGTTGCTTGGCCTTTGCCATTGGAGGGATATGGGCCAGTGATCAGAGCTTGAGTAAGGGAGAATGACTGCCGCTATATCCCCTCCCAAATGCACCGAATTATCTGTAATGAGAAATCTATCTAGCTTTGAAGCAATTTGATACTTCCCAGCTCTGCGATTGCTCCATGTATGTGTGCCATTACAAAATTGCAGGTCGATGAGAGAATTGTTTTGGATGAAGTCTTTGAAGTGGACTAGTAATAGAATTATTAGTAACATTATGAGTTTTAATTATTTAAAATACATTTTTGATTATATAAATAGATTTAACATTTTGAAAAAATCTATATTACATTAGACTTTTACAAATTACACAACTAAAATTTATAATTTCAAAAAATTGAAATAAAATTTCAAACAAAATTAACACACACAAATAAAAAAACATTTAATAATTAAACTACATTTTTATATTAAAAAAACTATCAAACTAAGCATAAGGAATGATAATTTTAAGAAGCATGGAAAGTAATAATAGTCCTAAACTATGAAGCAATGTGATGGAGGTGGTACTCATATATTTCAGTGGAAATCATATATTTCCTAAATAAATTATCCTCCACATTCATGAACTCGGGATTTACAAATTATATTAGTTGTATGTTGATATGGATCCATTAGATCTATATCCTATTATGGTCAATTCTATGTCTTTGGCCCTGGATGGACATATGGCAACTATATGGGATGCTTATATAAATAATTTTTATGAAGCTGGGATCATTTTCAATAATAGGGCCGACTCATTAATGTGGAATTGGAGATCCTCACAATCCATCTCGGTTGATGAGATCGCATAACTCCTTCTATTACTCAGACCCCGGGATCAAAATGGTTCAGGTGGATGTGGAAGTGGAAAATGCCATGATTCGGATCTTGGGGGGAGGCCCCAAAGATCTAAAAAATTGAAATACAAAAAGAAAAAAAGAGAGGAGAACACACAGTAAACAAAACCACAAAGAAACTTTTTATTAAAACATAAAATAACTGTAAAAGCTACAATGTGGTGGACAATTTGTCCTTTTACAAAATGTGGCTTGTTACTTATAGCCTTTTTTAGTTACAATGCCATGGGCAAATTCCATGGTGGGTAAATACCATGGGTGAATGAATACCATAGGTAGATGTCACTTACGATACTATGGGTAATTACCATGGGTGAATGAATACCATGCATATATGTCACTTACAATACCATGGGTGGATGAATATCGTGGGTGGATGCCACTTTCCATTCAGAGCATTTATCCCCCCTTAAGAAGCAATGGCCCTCGTTGCGTGAAGTTCCCTCCTAAGAAGCCTTTGTTGAATAGAAAGAGCCAATGAAGATAAGGGTTTTGTGTGGTTAACCCATAACCGTGATGAACGAAGATTTGGGGATAGAGATACCCTATAATGCTTGTGACCAATTGTGATACTGATAGTATGCGGCCTAGCAAATGGAATTTGATGAAGTGTGAGTTTTTGGATGACCCATAACCATGAGAAACGAAGATGTGAGGATAGACATACCCTATAATGCTTGTGACCAACTGTGATACTAACATTGTGTGGCCTAGCAAATGGACTTCGATGAAAAGGATTTTGTGTGGTTGACCCATAACCTTGGGTTTGTGGGTGACCCATAATCGTGATGCTTGTTAGTCTACTTGGTAAAATCATGGTGGCTTGTCTGGTAGATTCTCTTATCCAATGAGATGTTGTAAAGGATTCTTTCACATTATAAACCTCTTGTTGCAACTTTGTTGATAACTTCTATCACATGTGATGAAATCAAATTCCGTCAAAGACCCATTTGAGGTATTGAATATATATTTCTATTGATATAAGAAACTTGAACTTTGATGACCTATGGAGTGATAAAATTATTCCAGAAGCTCATGGTATGCGCGGTCGCGCAACGTTCCAGACATGTCATGTAGCTTCAATTACTCATATCTCTTGAATCGGGAAACGAAATCAAATTTCGTAAAAAAACCCATTTGAGCTAACAAAAAATAATTTCAAATGAGATATTTTGAACCTTATAAAATGCTTTGTGGAGGTCGTAGCACTTGCATGAAGTTTGTTGAATATTGTTGCAAAAATTTGAAACTGAAATATGCTTCAAAACCTAATTCCCATTGAGTCGTAACTTGAATATGATATCACAGATCCAGATCTTGGGGGGAGGCCCCCAAGACCTAAAAAATTGAAATGGCAGAAGAAAATAGGAGAACGCACAATAAACAAAATCAAAAATATTTTTTATTAAAACAAAGAATAACTGTAAAAGCTACATTGTGGTGGACAATTTGTCCTTTTACAAAATGCGGCTTGTTACTTATAGCATTTTTTAGTTACAATACCATGGGTAAATTCCATGGGTGGGTAAATACCATGGGTGAATGAATACCATAGGTAGATGTCACTTATAATACAATGGGTAATTACCATGGGTGGATAAATATCATGGGTGAATGAATACCATGGATAGATGCCACTTACAATACCATGGGTGGATGTGATCTGGGTCTTTGGGGGAGGCTCCCAAGATCTAAAATATTGAAATGGATCTTGGGGGGGGGGGATTCTTAAGGAGGGAGGAATGATCCGAATGGAAATTGGCATCCACCCATAGTATTCATCGACCCATGGTATTTATCCCCTCATGGAATATACCTATGGTATTGTAAGTGGCATCCATCCATAGTATTCATCCACCCATGGAATTTACCCTTCGTATTGTAAGTGGCATCCACCCATGTTATTCATTCACCTATGGTATTTACCCATGGTATTGTAAGTGAGATCTGCCATGGTATTAAATCACCCATGGTATCTACCCACCCATGGAATTTACTTGTGGTATTAAAACTAAAAAAAATACTATAAGTAACAAGTCACATTTTGTGAAAGGACAAATTGTCCACCACAATGTAGATTTTACAATTATTCTTTGTTTTAATAAAAAGTTTCTTTGTGGTTTTGTTTAATGTGTGTTCTCCTATTTTCTTCCGGCATTTCAATTTTTCAAATCTTGGGGGCCTCGCACCCCAAGATTCAGATCAGTGATCACCCATGGTATCTACCCACCCATGGAATTTACCTGTGGTATTAAAACTAAAAAAATACTATGAGTAACAAGTCACATTTTGTAAAAGGACAGATTGTCCACCACAATGTAACTTTTACAGTTATTCTTTGTTTTAATAAAAAGTTTATTTGTGGTTTTGTTTAATGTGTGTTCTCCTATTTTCCTCTGACATTTCAATTTTTCAGATCTTGGGAGCCTTCCCCCTCAAGATCCATTTCAATTTTTTAGATCTTGGGGTCTCCCCCAAAGATCCAAATAAGGATGCCACTTTCCATTCAGATCATGCCACTCAAGTTGAAATGTTTCGGATGGCTAGTGGGGCATAACAAAATCCTCACTTGGGATAATCTTGCAAAGCACAGTTTTCATGGGTCAGGTAGATGCTATATCTCTTTTTGAGTTGATGAGGATCACATTCACTTATTCCTCAAATGTCGCGGTTCCATTGCTATCTGGATTCATGTTCTTCATAGATTGAACATTGTGGCACATTGGTCGCATAAATCAATAAGTGAATTCATCATGGATTGGTGCCTCAATTACAAGGAGTATAAGATCTTTCCCATTTTCATTTTCTGGGGTATTTGGAAAGGCATGAACAACACAATTTTTTAGAACATCATGTTCGTCATTGACAAAATTTGTAATAGAATCATATCTTACTTCTTGGAATTTCAACAAAGGCTTGATCATGGGATCATAAAACATAACATGCCTAGATATTGCTAGAGTAAATTCCTGGTAGGTTTCTTCAATGGCGTTGCTCAAAACATGACCTTCAGTTGTGGAGCACTCATTTCCCTTGCTCTGGAATTTTTTATAATTTCCATGGGAATGGTGGTCTTGGCACCAATTCCAAAGCGAAGATATTGACACTATGGGGTCTCCTTTATTATGCTCGGTGGATATTTATCTCTTCCATATGTCTCTTTGGAGATTCTAAAGTATATATTAACTAGGAAAACCACTGGTCATGCTTCAATCCCCCAGAAATATCAAATTGTTCAGCCACATCCATGAACTCTATTTGTTTTTTTAGGAGATCACATTCACACACTTTCGTCAGATCCAAAATTCCACGAAGGAGGGTCTCTCTATGCAAGTGGGAGTAATATATTTTTAGGTCTATAGGGAAGGATTATTCTTGGGTGATGGGAACATTCCCCTCCATGCATAGCCTCTCTTGTTTCAGGACACTCTGGATCACTTGAGGATGGGTTATATGTTTGTGTATTGACATTCCTGCTCAGTTTCATGGCGAAGGATCTTTGATCTATCATCGTTTTCTCATTCGATGCCTCATCATTTTTTCTTTATGGTTTCATCACGGGTCTCTGTGTTATTTTTTTATTTTCAGCTTTAATGCCTAATATAAATTGGTTGATAGACATTTTTTGTTCCTCTCAAAAGACCTACCTTTTTATTTCGTCTATGTTTCATGGTTTGCAATATATTTTCTGAGCAACATGGCTCACTTATATCATGTATACATGTACTCGTTTTATTTAATATAAAATTGTTTTTTCTTGCCTCAACAAAAAATATTCTTAAACTATAAATCTAAACCATTATTATAATAAAAAGAAATTTATACATTATGACATTTAAATTTTTTTAATATTTGTGTTTAAATTTTTTAAAATAATAAATTATTTTTAAAAATTAATCTAATTAGTTGAATTATCCATTTAAGATATGTTATTCGTAGAAAATTCAATCTTCATGAATTTAATTTCAGTAGAGTTTATTGCCATTAGTAATTACTAACTATATTTAAGATATGCTATTCGTAGAAAATTCAATCTTCATGAATTTAAGAGTTTATTGTCATTAGTAATTACTAACTATATTAATTAATGGTTGAGTTTTTATCTATTCAAACATTTTAATAAAGAAAAGAATCCCACAAAATTTAAAATTAAATAAATTAATATAAAGCAAACCAATAAACTGAATTATCAATTGATTGACTAATAAAGTTATACATTTTAAATTTAAAAAATATGTATTATATTGGGTCAAAGGAGGTTATATTTTAATTATTTATAGTCAAAATGTTTTGATTTTTCTTTAGTTTTGAAAAATTTAAAAGATTTTATAAAGTTTATTAAAGTTTTGAAAAAAATAATTATTAAACTGAATATTTTGAAAATTAAAGTTAATCTTTGAAATTTGAATATCTATTTTTTTATTAGTTCATAAAGATGAAATCAATTATTTCATAGGGTTATAAATAAAATTTATCAAAAATCAAATTTATTCTAAAAACTAAATATAAAAAATTTATTTCATAAGGTTATAAATAAAATTTATCAAAAATAAAATTTATTTTAAAAACTAAATATAAGAAATTTCTATATGCAGCCAAGTGTCATAATAGTACACATCAAATCTCAATATTTATGAAAAAGAGTTCACAAATCAAAACTCAATATTTATAAAAATTTCATTATTTATAAAAATAAAAAATAAAAACAAATAATATTTGCCACCAAGTGTCATAATCATACACACATCAAATCTCAATATTTATTAAAATTTCATTATTTATGAAAATTTTATTTCTAAGTGTGTAAACTCATATTTGATTTTTAATTAATGTGTAACTTTCGAAAATAATTTACAAAGTTTGCTCAAATTTTTGAAAATTTTTACAATCACATTTTTATTTTATAATATTCTTTTTTGGTGGTTATATATATATATACATATATTTTGAAATTACTTTATATATAGATTTACTTTTGTATATAATAGTAATATATACAATCTACTTAATATAAAAAACATCTAAAATTATTATGTCGCTACTTAAATAAAATATTCCTAATCTATAATAGGAAATTTTTAACAAAATCTCTTTTAGGCCTTACTACCAAGACTCCAATACAATTGTAACAAGTACAAAAAAATTCAACAAACACATTTGTGATATTCTATCACTCCCTATGTCAATAAAGATATATTTTTTAATATACAATTTAAGTTTTTCCTCTAAACTCTTGTTGCATTTGAGTTCATTCCTAAGTTAATACAACTTCTTTAAATAGATGATCAACATTTGAGTTGATATATATATATATATATATATATATGAAAAAAAATCATCGAATCTCCCGATACTTATAAATATTTTTCCATTTTTTTTTTTACAAAAATATAAAATGCCAAAAATTTATTATTATTTTACTAACAAAATATTTCAAAATAATATAATGTATTGATAAGAAAAAATGGTGTCCCCTCCATTATAAATATTTATAGCTCTTTTGTATGCCAATCAGTCAACATGCCTTTTCAAAATTAATTATGTGTTCATTTAATATTATATAATGTTTTTCTTTCAAACATTTTTACCTACCTTTAATAACTAGCTTGATTTTATGATATTAAATGTTTTTTTCTCATAAAAGCATACAAAATGTACAATCACAATTCATTGAGAACCAATCACACTTTAGGGAATGACATCATCCCCCATGGTTGAAGTGACATTGTTTGAGTTAAATGTACTTGTCACATTCTTAAAGGGGGATAAAAACTCATGGTTAACCATGGTAGTGCTCTAAGTACTTTTAAAGTAAAAAAGTAAAGTACTCAAAATAATGTCATTTCACATTTTTTGAATAAAATATTATTATTGTCATTTCATATTTTTTGAAAAAAACAACGCATATCCCTATACAATCTTCATGTCTTTACACACTTTTCAATAAATATTATATTTATATATTTTCATATATTTATTTTGAAATTATATATTCATTTTTATTTAATATTACAATTTCAAATTAATTATAAGTTAATATCTATACATATATAAATAAATACCCACCCATAAATAAAAACTAAATCAATTTCAATACTTTTTTTTTTCTTTAATTTTAAATACAACAAAATTCAATATGTAATATAAAATTAATACATAAAACAATATATTACATTTATTATATTATATTATTTGATTTTTATATAGTATTTTAATTAAATGTTAATATATAATTTAAATAATATAAATTTTAATTAATCGTGTATTATATAATTAAGAATTTATGAATTTATATTTCTAATTTATTTTAAGTTATTTAAGTACAAAGGACAAATGCATTAGTTGTTCAATGATAATGATTTTTCTTGAAAAGTTCATTTTTGTTTATAGTCACATCAATACAATTTTTTTATTAATTTTATTTTGGTACAATTTTTCAATTGAATTTAAACATGGTTACATGGATTGTGGTGTAAAAAGTAAATTGCAAATTCATAAATATTATTTTATTGTTTTAGCTATTATTTTATTATTTTCTTAGGAGGTTCATTTTAGACCTCTAAATTCTCCTAATGCCTTACTCATATGTTAATGAATATTTATACAATTTTTTTGTTAATCGATTACGATCCAAGATTGATTAGATCAAATCCCAATTGGGCTGAAATTTTTTATGGATATTTTGACAAAATAGGTTGTTGACGAAATTGGATATAATAAGAAAAATAGAAAAAGGGACAAGAATATCAATTCATTGATCATTCTCTATTAGGTTAAGTAAAATATTGTATGTATGAAAGAACCATCTCTTCCAACCCTAAGTCCATCGAAACTGCACAAAGGTCTTTGATCAATTCTATCGATCTAAAACTTTTTTGACTTTATTCCCACCCTCTGCCCTAATTTTTTTGGGGGAAGAAAAATGCCAATTATGTTAATTATTTGTCTAGAAGGTGCCTTTATTCATTCAAATAATCCCTTTTTTTGGAAAACTACCTAAGATTTATGCGATTTTCAATCCAGTTGTGGATGTAATGCAAATTCTTCTTATTCTCTTTTCTCTTAGGCTTTGTTTGACATGTTGCTATAAGATTTTAATAAAAAGTATTCCTTTTTTTCTTTTCAAGTTTTTAGATCAGTGTCATTAATCCAATTTTTAGATCACTCATTAAATTTTTGTGACAAAAGTTCTACCCTTGCTCCACCTAATGATAATAGATCCAAATATTTTATTTGCTCAAAGCTAAAAAAAAATATGCAAACCTTCATCAATTCTTTTCAATCCCATTTCTCACTTCCAATCGGGTTATTTGGTCATGTATTGATATAATTTATACCAAGGAGTTGCTTGTCAGACCACTCTCCCATATACCTTGAGATTAGTGGAGGTATGAACAAGCCTAAAGCACCATACAATTTCAATTCAACATGGTTAAAAGATGTTGACTACATTAAACTTGTTACTGATTATTGGAAGTCCCATCCTCCTGCCGTGGGAGGAAACATAGCAGAAGGATTTGCCCACAACTTAAGCAATCTGAAGAGACTATCCAAAAGATGGGCACACAACAAGAGACTGATGGATGATCAAACCCTGAGAAGTACTGAAGCTGAGATTGCTGCTTTGGAAGATGAGCATGGAAGGGGATATATATCACCTGAGCATAAGGAGAGGCTCACTACCCTGGTAGCACAAAGGGACAAAATACTAAAAGACAAAGAAGAATCGTGGAGGTTGCGAAGCAGAGCCATTTGGCTACTAGAAGGTGATGATAACACAAAATTTTACCATAAGTTCACCAATGGACGAAAATAAATAAATATCATTTGGCATTTGAATAATGAACAAGGCATTAGAGTGAATTCCTTTCAGCACTTAGCCTCCCTTGGCACATCTCACTTCAAGCAGCTCTACAACTCCCCCCCCACTACATCACTGGCTGAAATCATCAGAGTGGCTCAATTGTTTCCCCAGTTTGTTGATCAGGAGGATGTTGTGGATCTCAATAAGGCTGTTACATTGGGGGAGCTTGAGGCCACACTGAAATGGTTCAAGAAAGACAAGAGCCCTGGACCAGATGGATGGACGGTCGAGTTCTATATTTCTTTTTTCGAACTCCTTGGAGAAGATCTTCTCAAGGTCATTGAAGACTGCAGAATCTTTGGGCGAATGTACGAGGCTTACAACTCCACCTTCATAGCGCTCATCCCAAAATCTGATAACCCTGGCTCCTTTGACGACTTTCGTCCCATTTCCCTCTGTAATTGTATCTATAAGATCATTGCCAAAATCATAGCAAATCGACTTTGTCCATCCTATCCTCCCACATTTCCTCTGAACAATTTGCTTTCCTTCAGGATCGATAGATTCATGACCCTATAGGTATTGCACAAGAGGTCTTGCATTCCATTCAGACGAAGAAATTGAAAGGTATGATACTCAAAGTAGATCTTTCCAAAGCATTTGATCGTGCTAGCTGGTTATATATCAGAATGCTTTTAACTCATCTCGGTTTCCCCATAGAGTTTATAAATTGGATTATGTGCTGCATAACAAATATATCTTTCAGTGTCCTTATCAATGGATCGACGTCCCCATTTTTTCACTCGGAAAGGGGCCTCAGGCAAGGATGCCCACTCTCCCCTCTTTTATTTTTACTCATTATGGAGGGCCTTAGCAGACTCATCTTGGAAGAACACAGGATGGGGAGATTACAGGGTATCATGATTACAGACAATTGCATACTGACTCATCTTCTTTTTGTTGATGATGTGTTGCTCTTCCTGAATGGAGGCATTGGGGACCTGACAGACCTACAAAACATCATGGCCATATTTAGAACAACAACAGGAATGGAGATCAACATCATAAAATCCACCATCACCGCTTCGGGCTGCTCACCACATGAAATACAATATGCTCTCCATAGATTCCCATTCACTCTTCAAAATTTGGAGGATGGTCTTAGATATCTGGGATACAGGTTAAAACCCCACTGTTACAAGATTTTTGATTGGATTTGGCTGATCTCCAAGCTCGAGAGAAGACTTAACATCTGGCACCATAAGTATCTCTCCAGAGCGGGAAGGCTGGTCCTTATAAAAGTCGTTCTCGAAGCCACACCTGTATATTGGATGTCCCTAGCCTGGATTCCTAGGGGCATACTCACCAGAATTCAAAATCTCTGCTGCAGATTCCTTTGGAAAGGCAAACAGACTGGAAGAATATTTTCCTGGGCTAGATGGGAGATACTTGCTCTACCAAAGAAATGGGGAGGATGGGGAATTAAGAGACTGGACCATTTCTCAACTGCTCTGGTTGCTAAGTTGGGATGGCAGCTGGTTACCACGAGCAGTTTATGGACAAGGGTGGCCTACTCGAAATACATTTTCCCCCACAACACGATGGACTGGATCAGACAACCCAATTGGAACAAGACTGGGATATCCATCATTTGGAAAGCAATAATAAACTCCCTACCTCTCATCCGAGATGGAATCACCTGGAAAATTCAGTCCGGCTCATAGGTGGGCATTGGTTTGGATCCCTGGATTGGCAGTGGCAAATCACACAGGCTCCCACAG
Organism: Pinus tabuliformis; assembly: GCA_031772625.1. NCBI lineage: Eukaryota > Viridiplantae > Streptophyta > Pinopsida > Pinales > Pinaceae > Pinus > Pinus tabuliformis. Next base: position 403,613,481 of record CM062815.1, on the reverse strand, counting down.
AACTAACCGTTCTACTCAACAATTATGGTATCACATAAATTAATCACACCACGGATCCAAAAAATTACACTCTATTCCGACAGGCATGGAAGACCGCTCGTCAACTACACCTCCCACAGATCTGGCATCACCATTGGGGTGATTACGTCTCTGCTCTGACTGAATCACATGTCAGGATCACAGAGGGGGAAGATGAGCTTGTTTGGGCCCAAGCAAAACATGGTAAATACTCACCCAAGGAAGGATACTTATGTATTTCTGCGGACCATCGACCACCGATTGTTGAGCATTGGTGGAGCCATCTGTGGAAACTAAAGTCGCCCCCCAGAACGCGACTGTTTATGTGGACAGTGCTTAGGAACAAGGCCTCCATGGGGGACAATCTAAATAAGCGAGCTTTTCACGAACCATCTTGGTGTTGCATATGCAAGAACAACATTGAAACCATTGATCACCTCTTCCTATATTGCCCGATCATTGTGGATATGTGGAATACAACCCTATGTGCCATAAACATCCATAGTCGATGGCAGGGCACATCTATAAAGGACGCATGGCTATCCTGGTGGACATCGGCTGTCCCGAATAAAGCCAGAAACCTTCCCCTCCTACTCTGTTGGGCTATTTGGATAGCCCGGAACCAATATATTTTCCAGAACATCACCCCAAATTGGCACTCTATCTCAGCTCGCATATTGGCCACCTATAACATCATCCCTGATGACGATGATTCTCCTCCCTCTAGAAACATTGTTCCTAAGGCCATCAATCGAGACTACCCCTGGGCTTATTTCGACGGGTCTGCCCAGGATGGAGGGTGTGGGGAGGGGGGGAGCTATTCTATACTTCTCTGATTCTCATTTTTTAAAAATCCAAATGGGTCTGGGAAGGGGCACAAATAATTATGCCAAGCTGACCACTCTCAAACATCTCCTTCATTTCTCCATGGAAAAACATTGCAGGAACATCCAAATCTTTGGGGACTCCAAGAATGTTATCAACTGGATAAATAATACATCTATTTTTCATGCTTATACTTTGAGACCCATTCTGGAAGAGGCACATAGATTCATTGCACATTTTGATCACTTTGTTTGTCGCCATATATACAGGGAACGCAACTAGATTTCTGATCAACTATCCAAGGAAGCTGCGAACCGACCTTGTGGTACATGGATGATTCAGGAACAGAGGGATGGTGATCATTATCAATACTATCATCGCCCATACATGGACTATAGAGCATAACTGGCCCGGAGGGGCCTGATTTTACATGGTTATATTTTTGTTGCATAATTTATCAGTACATATGTATATCTCGATCATATTTAGCTGTATATAATGGCAGATAAAAAACTGTACTCCCTGCGTGGAGTTTTTTGAACTTTGAAATTATTGAAGAAATGTTCTCCCTGCGTGGAGATTCATAAACCTTTTGATATATTCTTTTTGATATGCGAACAACCTCACTATATAGCATAAGCGGCACTGCATCTACAATATGTAATTTTCTTACTATCAATGAAAATTACGATTTTTCCTTGGGGAAAAAATTGATACCAAGGAGTTTTTTTTTTTTACACCAAAATTTTTTCTATTCCTATGACCAAATCTAATCTACTAGGCTATGTGGAAAATGAATTGGTAGAATTTCATTTCGTAATATTACTTTAGGGAATAATGAGGAGATTTAACTAATTCTTGCTTTCTACAAACCCCGAAAATAATATAAAAAAACTCAAATAATACAATTCCTCTATCACCTTACCCAGAATAAAAAGATAATCATACAATTTTTGGTTTAAGAAAATGTATTATTACATACTCCATTTTCCACATCTAAATCAAACTTTAACTTATACCTAATAAATAACCATCCACATTAATATTGATATATAAATTCTTAAAAATAATGAAAATTATAATTGATAAACACCCCTTCCTTCCTTCCCCATCCGCCTCCATCCATAATTGAATTAAAAAATGAATTTGCATTTTATCTCACCTAAATTGGCCCATAGATCCTCTTAAAAATAAGTTTAGTTTTAACCCTAAAAAAAATTGTCGCAGTAATATACCTCCAATGATGCACATTTCAAGATTTCCAAAAATAATGAAAGTAAATCCTAAAAAAACAATGCCCATAACATATCATAAACTATAGAACAAAAGCATGACAATTCAATCGAAATGAAAGGAACCAATGAAGAAGAAATTCTTACATAAGTACATACTCTTAGCAAATGTCAGAAGTATAAAGTTATAATTGCTAGATTTAATAATTTGTTGTTTAACGCGTTTTCCAGGTTAAAATGGTGTTATTTATTTAGAAATGGGATATTCTCTTTCAACAATGTTTACTATTGTCTTTCTGAAATTCTCTAGCAGATTAAGTGACGTATTCTTATATCTATATATATATAAATTTCAATGTATAATAGATTATAATACTGAGATTGAATTACAATCGGGTGAAATTTAAAAGGGTAATAGAAGTCGAGTAATTTTTTTTCCTTGATTACGTAGTTATATATATATAAATTTCAATGTATAATAGATTATAATACCGGTATTGAATTAGAAGAGGGAGAAATTTATAAGGGTAATAGAAGTTAGTTTTTTTTTTTTTTTTTAAGAATCAAGAAAAATATGGATATGTTTGGAGTTTAGGTCATATGTCTAATAATATTGCTAAAGAATATGTTTTATGTCATGATTTAAAGCGAATTGTGAACATGAGAATTCAAGAAGTAGTTGTTTTTGGTGATTTCTTGAATATAATTCATCATTTATATTCAGGATCTCTCCCCCAAATACAAAGTTAAATCATATTGTCAAGTGGATTTATCAGTTGTATTGGTTTATCCCCAAGAAGAAATATTTCCATGTTCTTGGATCAAACAACTCCAAGGCTAATCACATGACTAATTTGGGGTCAAGGCTAAATCAAGGTGAACTTTGGTAGCAACAAAAAAAGGGGTATGCCCCCCTTCCTTAATGGTTAATCAGGAGACTCATAAATCAAAGCGAAGGAACAATTCTTCATGATTTAATGTAAGATGTTGACGCTTTGTAAATTTTGGTTTTTGTTAGATTAGCATTGGTGAATGTCCAAGTAAAATACTATAGATATTATAGCATTTTGTTCAAAAGCTTCAAGGTCAGAATTATGTGGTCTTCATTTTGACCATGTCCACTAGTTTCAACTTGCTTAAGTAAATCATGTATTTAAAGTAAGTTTTAGTTCAATCTCTTTTAATATAATAGTTATTCTCTATTCTGGTTAAAAAAAAGTTAAAAAAGAAAAAAGAAAAAGAAAGATGAAATTTATATGGTGTTAAATTGTGATCAAAATTTCGATTTACATTCAATCTTAGGCTGCGCCCCCGCTGATCGCCCTCGGCCCTGATCGCCCGATCGGCCCTAATCGGCCCTTCCTCGGCCCTGATCGGCTCTGATCGCCCTCGGCCCTGCCCTGTCCCGCCTATTCGCGTCCCTCAGGCTGCGCGCAAGTGTTCTCTCTGCTCTCTGCGGAAGGAAGCTTGCTTTATACCATGAGGCCGGCCGGTTCAATGAAGGTTTGAGTCCCGGATTGAGCTTGGCTGGCTGCTTGGGTCCATGGAGGCGCTGGGCACTCCCCAGGCGGCCCCTCCCCCCCCTCCGTCCTCATCAGCTGAGGCCTTCAATCGTCTTCTGGAAGGTCTCCCTAAGAAGAAGAATGTCGAAGCCGCGAAATTTGTCAAGAAACTGGACGATATTCCGGAGATCTCCCTCCCTCCGGAAACCCCGATCCAGGTTGCACTGTCTTTGTCCGAGAGAGCCCTTGTAGGCCAGTTCACCGGACTTTGGCCTTCTCCCAAATCCACAGAGAACTGGGTCAAAAGGAACTGGGCGCCGTTGATCCAAGAAAGTGTGACCTCTTACTTCCTGGGGAGAGGTTTCTTCCTCTTCGAGTTTACCTCAAAGGATGACAAAGACCTGATCTTTCGAAACGGCCCCTACTTCATGGGCCCCCAGGGTCTGTATCTGAACAAATGGACTCCGGACTTCGATCCGGCAGTGGATGTACCCAAAGCTGTCCCAGTGTGGGTCAGGCTGCCAAATCTTCCAGTGCATTGCTGGAACTGGGACTCATTGAAGCATATAGGAAATGCCCTGGGGAAATTTATAGATCGGGCAAACAACAAGGACCAATATGATTGTGCCAGGATATGCGTGGAGGTGGACCTGGAGGAGGGACTACCAGAGGCCATTAAAATCAAGGTTGGAAGCTGGACTCACATGCAGAAACTAGACTACGAGCAGCTGCCCTTTAAATGCCGGAAATGCCATGTTTATGGCCATTTCGCCAGAAGCTGCCCGTCCAATACTGAATCTGTCCAAGGGAAGGAGGACGGCTGGAATCAAGTCAAGCGTACGAAAAATACTCACAAGACTCAGAAGGTGGGAGGATCCAATGGCAATCCTCATCAGGGCCCTGCTCCGCAGACCCAGCCCAAGACCGCCCTAGAAAACAGGTTTGACCCCCTCAGCTCTCAACCAGAGGACACACATGAAGTCGAGGCCCAGAAATCGGTCACTCCAGAGAAAGGTGGACAGCCTAATCCTTTCAAGGATTCAGGCGTAGCAGAAAGCTCAAAAGGAACCCCAGAAGAAGTTGAGGATGAGGACCAAGAATCGGAAGATTCGGAGGAGGAAGGAGAAATAGGAGACTCCCTAGCCTCTGTAAGGAGATCTACAAGAGGGCGCAAAACAGATCGGGAGAAAAGGGAGCATGAAACGTATAAGGACAAGTTGCAGGGCAGCCAACCTACATTGGAGAAGCTGTTAGCAAAGAAACCAAAGATGGCCAGAAATCAGCATCAAGGCTCCAAGGGAGCCCTCCAAAGCAAAGGTAAATAATGAAAATTATCTCCTGGAACTGCAGGGGTATGGGGAGCAAAATCAAAGAAGAGGCACTAAGAAACTTAATAAGAATAGAAGCCCCGGACATACTCCTCCTCCAGGAGACCAAGATGGAGGATTCGGACCTCCTTCATTTAAGTAGAAAACTATGGAATAAGAGCAAAGCAGCTGCTGTCTCAGCCCGAGGAGCCTCTGGAGGGCTGGGATCTCTATGGAATGATAGCAAGTACTCGCTAATATCTGAAACTTCAACCACCCACTGGTTGATGTTGAAGATGCAACACCTAGATACTAAAGAAATATTTTGCCTCTTCAACGTTTATGTGCCGGTCAGCGCTGGAGAAAAAAAGTCTTGCTGGGATTCATTAAGAAACCAAGCGGATCTGGGCATACTAGAAAATATCATCATTGCAGGAGACCTAAATCTCACGCTGCACTCTTCAGAAAAGCGTGGAGGTACCATTGTGCGAGATCCGGCAAGGGAATGGGCAGAAGATCTTCTCCATGATTGGGATCTGCTAGATATCAAGCCAGTTTCAGGTAAGTTCTCGTGGTCAAACAAAAGAATAGGGCCTGGTCATATTGCAGCAAGACTAGATAGATTTTTTGTGCAAAGTTCCTTCCTCCAGTTTGGATTAGATGCCAGCATGCATATCCTTCCCTGTAGTACCTCTGATCATAACCCCATCAAGTTGACCCTTCGAACCCTCTCGGATCTTGGCCCCATCCCCTTCAAATTTAGCCCTCTTTGGACCAAGGAACCCAGCTTTCTTCAGATTGTCAAGCATTGTTGGTCTCAGCCAGTCAATGGCTCTCCATTCTATATCTGGGAAGAGAAACTCAGAAGAGTGAAATCTGCCCTAAAAAGTTGGGCCAAATCTCTCCCTAATCCAGCCACTGAAAGGAAAAAGATCCAATGCATGCTGGATGCCCACCATCAGATCGTGGAAGAGGCCCTCATCACTAATGAAATTCTGGACAAAGAGGCTCATCTTCAACAGCAATATCACAAAGCCTGTCTGAATGAAGAGGAAGCCTGGAGGATCAAATCTCGCTGCCTTTGGCTCAAAGCAGGAGATAAAAACACCTCATACTTCCACAAGCAATCCCAAGCCAGGAAAAGCTTCAATCATATAGCAGAAATCAAAGAAGAAGCCGTGACCCATAAAGACTTTAAAGACATCAAGCAGGCTGCCTTTCGCCATTTTCAAAATTTGTACAGCGAAGAGGTGAATGGCCCTCAGAATTCTTACTTGCTGGACGGGGTCCCCTCTTCAGTCTCGGCTCAAATGAACCTCCAGCTAGAAGCCAAAGTCACCATGGAGGAGGTCAAAGCTGCTCTCTTTGCCATGGATCCTGATAAAGCTCCAGGACCTGACGGTTTTTCAGCCAGATTTCTTCAATTCTGCTGGCATATTGTGGGAAAAGATCTCCTCAAAATGATTCAAAAATCGCAGGATTGCCAGAAAATAGGAGGAAGCACAAACTCCTCGTTCCTTGCTCTTATACCTAAGGAGAAGGGCGCCAATTTGTTTAACAGATTCCGCCCCATCTCTCTTTGCAATATAGGCTACAAGCTGATCACCAAAATCATTGCTAGCAGGCTGAAACACATCCTCCCTAAAATCATCCCTGAGAATCAAGGGGGCTTCATCCATGGAAGACAGCTGGTGGATAACTTCATCCTAGTTCAAGAGGCAATCATCTCCAGTCACCAGCGCAAGGAAAGAGGTATGGTCATCAAACTGGATTTAGCAAATGCATTCGATCGTGTTAGGCATAGCTTTCTGTTGAATGTTTTAAAAAACTTTGGATTCAGAGAGAGATTTATAAAATGGATCCGGGCTTGTATCTCGGAGCCATGGATAGCCCCTTTAATCAATGGCAGAGCTGCAGGGTTCTTTAAAGCTACAAGAGGAATAAGGCAGGGCTGCCCCCTGTCTCCTCTGCTGTTTGTTATCCAAGCATCAGTTCTCAGCTTCCACTTAAACAAAAAAATGCAAGATCAGGAGATTCCAGGGATTTGCATTGCTAGAGGAGTCCAGAACATAAACCATGCCCTGTTTGCAGATGATACTCTGCTTCTCGGAGCTGCTTCAATCCACTCAGCCACCAGATTTAAAGAGGCTCTGGATGAGTTTGGCACGATGTCAGGAAGCTGTCTTAATAAAGGAAAGTGTCACATATACAGCTGGAATACCCCTCCCCCTATGCTCATCTCCATTGCCAGATGCTTAGGATTTGCTGGCTCTGCTGTATGGACCTCATTTAAGTATTTAGGAATGCCTATCTTCCTCAAACGTGCCTATAGCAGGGACTGGATACCTCAGCTGGAAAAATTCAAAGTCAAACTTCAGGCATGGGGCTATAATTGGTTAAATATTGCAGGCAAGACAGTTCTAATCAAATCTGTCCTCAGTAGTCTCCCTTTATTCCAGTTCTCTGTGCTCCTAGCTCCCGTCGGCATCCTTCAGAAAATGGACCAGCACATTCGAAACTTCTTTTGGAAGGGAGGTAAGCAAAATGAGAGGAAATTCCCCCTGGTCAACTGGGAGACAGTCCTCAAACCTCAGATGGAGGGAGGCCTAAACTTCAAGAAGCTTCCCCTCCAAAATATAGCCATGGGAGCTAAGCTTCTTTGGAAAATCATAGCGCCCAAGCCTGGCTGGGCTCAGCTTGCGCTTTGGAGGAAATATTTCACTGGCGAAAGGTTAAGATGCCTGGACGGACCTCTTCCCCAAGGCACCTCTTCATTTGCCAGACTCTGCTCTAAAGCTGCCCCTCTGATTCGTTCCAAGGCTTATTGGATCCCTGGGAATGGGAAAAAAATCAACATATGGTCAGATCGCATAATGGATCGCGATCCGATTGGGGACTGGCATTCTTTGAAGAAGCTGCGTGATTGGATCTCAAATACAGGTAAACACACCCTCTGGGACATTTCCAAGTGGGAAGGGACGCGATGGGTTGGCTGGAACTTCCTCGATACACCGGCGGAATTTCTGCAGGACGTCAACGTTCTATGCGACTTGTTAATCGGTGCTGCCCCCTCACACATACGCAGGAGAGACAGAAGAGGTTGGGGCTCTTTGGCGGCGGGATACACGGTGTCGAGTGGCTACACGAGCCTTGCTGCAATTCCGTATGCGCCCCCTGATCCAGCTCCGTGGAAAACAATTTGGGACATACCATCATTGCCCAAGATCGACATTTTCAATTGGTTGCTCTGTCACGGTAAAATTCTCACCGACGAGAACCTGCAGAGGCGTGGATTCAACGGTCCGTCGAGATGCTCGTTATGCAGAGAAAAGGCGGAGTGTGTCTCCCATCTGATATTAAACTGCAATTTTTCAGAGCAGGTTTGGAGAGCGCTGATGGAGCAATGGAATCCTAATTTCGTGCTGCCTGCCTCCATATCCGAACTCTTCACTAAGTGGCAGAATAGATATCCAGCACCCCCGCCTAAAAATAAAATGATAAAGGCCGCCTGGTCCTCTCTTCTTAAAATTTGCTGTTGGCAAATCTGGCTAGAGAGGAACAATAGAATATTCAGAAATACCCAGCATGATGTAAAAGTGGTAGTGACTAAAATAAAAACCCAGCTAAAAGAATGCCTGGAGGATTTTAAAGACGATTCGAATCTCAGCCAACTTGACATTATTTGGGGGGCTTCTTTAAATCTTCAATTCCGCCAAGCCAACAGAAGCATTATTCCTGTTGAGGAATGGCAAGTAAGAGGCATAAATAAGGAAGAGTTTCGTGCCTGGATCTCCAATCATAAGCTACATTCTCTCTTCTTCGATGGGGCAGCAAAAGGAAATCCTGGCAAGGCCGGGGCAGGAGGAACGGTTAATAGCATGGAAGGCACTCAGATTCACAGCTTTGCCTGGGGGCTGGGGTTCAATTCCAGCATCCAAGCGGAAGCATTGGCCCTGTATCAAGGTCTCAAACTGCTATTGAGCCTGGAAATCAAGGAGGCAATCATTCTAGGGGATTCTCAAGTGATCATAAAGCTCATGGTAACCAACACTGCCCCCCGGGACTTAAGATTAGCAAGGCAGATACAAAGAATTCGAAGCCTGGGAAAGCTGTTCCAAAATCTGAAATATTTCCATGTACTAAGAGAAAATAATAAAGAAGTGGATCGTGAAGCAAATAAGGCCGCTCTTCTCTCCGCCGGAGCAATGATAAGGGACGGGATAGAAACTTGGGATCCAATACCATAATCACTTCAGCACCTATGTTTTATTGCCTGATTCTAAATCAGTTTGTTTGCATTTTCAAGCTTGGACAAATTACAGAAATCAACTCCATTGTAGAGCCTAAAAAGAGCTGGAAGAGGAACACAAATTTAATACTTCAGGAGGTCGGTTCTATACAACTCCCTTTATAATCAGAACTCTGGCAATTAGGCCAATCAGTTAATATAATCCATAACTGTTCTTGTGAAAAAAAAAAAAAAAAATTGTGATCAAAATTTATTTAAAACAATACATTTTCTATATAATTTATTTTAATTAAATTGCTATATTTTTTAATATATATTTTAAATAGTATGGAAATTTATTATAATTCAATTGTCAAATTAGTAATGAAACAATTATCCTTAATTACTATTACAAATGTAATTTGAATCGTCATCTTTACTTGTGTTTTATTGATATAACATATTTATATAAATTAATTTAAATTTATTGTTTTTTTCTTTTTTATTATTATATATACTATTTAATAAATATTAAAATTTTCATTTTAATTTTAAAATTATTTTATAAAATATATATTAATCATTTAAAAAATTACCATTATTTAAAGAAAATCACTAAAATGAGAATTTTGTATTTATATGCAAGTATGTGCATGGATTATGGAAAATACATTAGCTAGTTTATAGCTATATCTTCAAGAAAATTTCTTGAACCCTCTTATCTAGAAAACTACAAATTTTTGAGGTTTTATAAGTATATACCTTACAAGACTGACCCACCAAAAAACAAAATTTACATGTCATACTATAATTGATTGATAATGTAGTCCCTCATAATTTTATAATGTAAATCCATTTAGCTCTAAGGAATAGGAGAAGGCTTCATTTGACCATTGATTTTTAAAACTCGCAATCTTAATTTGCACCCTTCATTTATACATAAGTCCACATCTTTATTGAGTTCACGGAGAACATGGAAATATGTTATGAAGAAAACTATTATGTTTCTTTTATAGTTCCGTTCATGAGAATTTCTAATGTTTTGTCACTTGGAGATGAGCCCTTCACCAAATGTTGAATAAGAAGGAGGGAGTCTCCCAAAATGGTGAGAGAAGTTGCCTATTTTTTTTGGCTAACTTTATCCCCTAGTAGAAGGCATAAGCTTCAACATGGTTGTTTGTCATGCATCTTAAGCCCCATGAATACTCTGCAACTTTAACTTCCTTGGAACCTTATAGCACTGCTCCCCCTCCCACCACCCATTTTACTATTACTTTAAAGTGTTGTCTAACTACTATACACTTCGGAGATTTTGATTAGAATATAGCAAAAAAATATTTTGTTAGATTGTAATTTTATTATTATTTAAAGTATATTTTTAAATGCATAAATCGATTCAACATCTTAAAAAATCTTTAAAACACTCTGATTATAAATAGTTCACACCTCAAACTTTTAATTTTAACCAATCTTTATCAAATTTCAAACCATATATATATATATATATATATATACTTTAAAATACTCCAAAATATATAACAAATAAACTATACTTTAATAAAAGTAATATGGAAATCACGAATCCTATAGGAAACTCTCCCATCCAAATTAGAAATATTTATTTCTATAAACAATGTAACCATCCTAAACATCATTACCTCATTGAAATGCAATATAAGATGAAATTCCTTCTTCCTCGAATTATAAATATAAGAAAGTTCAGTTAGATTTCAAGTGGAAAGAAAAATATTTAATTTTTTTTACATGTTCTTTATTTAAAAATTAGTTTAAAATTAATTAAAAAATAAATAATTTTTTATATATTATTTATTAATTTATATATGTCTATTTAAATTTTATAAAAATTGAATTAAATTTTATTGAAAAAGTTAAGAAGTTCAGAGAGAAGTTTACATAATGGTTAATTAAAATAAAACTAATTTAAATTCATCTTAATTCAAGATCTATGTGAGGCATAAAAAATTTCAAGGTGTAAATATCTTTTTTGAATGCAAAGTTTGAGAAAAAATGTTCACTTCAAGAGATTTAATCTCTTTCCACACTATAGATCCAGATTTAAAATTGATCTAAGGTAGTTTGATTATTAATAATTAATAATTTTATTTTATTGTTTTATTTTTATTTTTATATACTTTGACCAAGTCAAAATGTTTAGATAACATAACATGACATGACATTACAACATCTCTTCTATACTAGGCTGGAGAATGACACATATATATATATATATATATATATATATATATATATAATCTTAAAAGGTATTTATTGGTTTAGACATTATATTTTAAAAATTTTTTTTTTTTTTTTCAAGTACTTTTTAATAAATTAAAATATAATTATGAAGTGTTGATGCACATATAATTTATGATAGGATTCTATTAATATTTTGTTCACAAACTTTCTTAAGATTTTAAATATTTATTTGAGTTATAATCAAAATATGTTATTGTTAACGAGTAAAAGCTTGACCTAGCTGCCGCCATTGCTGCTGGTTCTCTGCGTTTGTGGCCGCAGGCCAGCCTCGGCCCTCTGGTAGTTGCTTTGGAGGGCTCCGCCATTCATTTTCATAGGTGACAGGAATTTTTTCAAAGTCTCAAGAAGCTGCGTTGCTCCTGTCTCCCTGCGCAGCGCTTAGGAATGGTGTCGCGACGCACTGTGTCGACCCCCCTGTTCCTGCGCGGTGCACCAAGGTTGCGCGATGCTTATAAGAGTTACGCCCAAAAGATCTGCATGCTGAACCTCTGTGTGAGCAGTGTGCTATTGGGCTCTCGGGTGTCTGCCTGCGCGGCCCTGCAGCTGTAGCGCTCCTCTGCTCAGTCCTGCAACACCTTTCCTCCTCATGGAGTCCAGCGGGGGCCCTGTCCCCCCCTTCATCCCGCCTCCGGAGGTTTCCGCGTTCAAAGCTATGATTGCTGCAAGTTCGAAGCGCCCTCCCTCTGCCAGTCAGCAAAAATTTGTCAAGAAATTAGACTCTATCCCCACGGTTGCCCTTCCTGAAGAAGAAACTTGCAAAGCTGCTCTGAATCTAGCTGAGAGAGGGCTAATAGGCCAGTTTACGGGCCTCTGGCCTTCCCCCAAGTCGGTGGAGGACTGGACTCAAAGAAACTGGTCTCCCTTGATCAAAGAGGGGGTCAAAAGCTATTTTGTGGGCAAAGGATTCTTCGTATTCGTTTTCGAAAGCCCGGATGATAGAAGTCTAATCTTCAGAAATGGTCCTTATTTCATGGGACCGCAAGGTCTGTATCTAAACAAATGGTCCCCAGATTTTGATCCCTCCCAGGACGTCCCCTCTGCTGTCCCGGTTTGGGTGCGACTTCCCCATCTGCCTCTTCACTGCTGGAACCAAAAAACTCTTCAGATCATCGGTAGTGCTCTAGGAAAATACATAGATCAAGCTGCAAGAAAAGACCAGTACTCATGTGCCCGAATCTGTGTAGAAGTGGATCTAGAAGAGGGTTTGCCTGAAGCAATTAAGCTCACTGTTGCTGGGTGGACTCACGTCCAGGAACTAGATTACGAACAGCTCCCTTTCAAATGCAGACATTGTCATGGCCATGGTCATTTTGCAAAGCACTGCAAGAAAAAGGTCGAGGAGCAGACAGACAAAACAAATGAGGATCAATGGACTTTAGTCCAAAAAATTGCCCATCAAAAAAAAGGAAATGGCAAAGGTAACACGTCCGGAGCTCCAAGCAGTTCCAAGCTCAATCAAGAAAAGGATGCAACCCCGAACGGTGCAGAAAAATCCCAGACCAATCCTGCAAGCTCGACCCAGGAAAATCTGGAACACATAGAAGTCCCTCCTCCCAACAAAGATGGAGAAGAAGCAATACAGGTTGATGCCTCACAAGGTAGCCCCTCCAACCCCTCATATGCTGAAGTAACAAGGAAAAAGCCAGCAGAAAGCTCAGGTTCATCAGAGGACGAAACCTTCGAGCGTCCTTCCAAAAGAGCAGGCAGGAAATCTCGCAAAGAACTAAGGGAAGAGGAGGCTGAACGACTCAAAGTTCAAGGAAGCTAGTCCACCATAGAAATGTCCATTGGAAGAAATACCAGACCAAGGCCTTCTAAGGGAGGCCCTATCCCCCCCCCTCAAGTAAATTATGAAGCTCGCCTCTTGGAACTGCAGAGGACTGGGGAACGCCTCTAAAGCTGAAGCAGTTATGGATCTCCTGAAAATAGAACCCTCAGACATTCTCATGCTCCAAGAGACGAAGATAGAAGGGCGAGCTCTTCTAGATATCAGCAAGTCAAAATGGAAGAAAAGTGCAGGCAAAGCAGTAAGCTCAAGGGGATCTTCCGGAGGGCTGGCAACTCTTTGGACAGAAGATTTATTTCAGCTAAAAAAATCCCATGAAACCCAGCACTGGATCTTCACGGAGCTGACACACTGCGCAAGTAAGTTGACCATCTCTCTGTTTAATCTTTATGTCCCTGTCATATACTCTGAAAAACGAGAATGCTGGAACTCTCTCTCAGCTTTTTTAGAACAACATAATCCAAGCAATATTATCATAGCAGGTGACCTCAATATAGTCTTGAAAACAAAAGAGAAGAGGGGTGGCTCCAGCAGCAGAGATCCTATGCTGGCCTTTGTGGAAGAGCTCTCACAGCAATGGGACCTTTTAGATTTCAATCCTGTCCGTGGTCTTTTCACTTGGTCCAATAATAGATCTGGGCTGGATCACATTTCTGCCCACCTGGATCGATTTCTAGTCCAAAGCTCCCTTATGATGAACAAAAAGATAATCAAGACCAAAATTCTTCCCAAGCTGACCTCTGACCACAAGCCGATTCAGCTTCTCCTAGAAGATGAAGAAGATCTTGGCCCTCTTCCATTCCATTTCATCCCCTTATGGATTGAGAGAGAAGGCTTCACTGATATTGTGAAAGAAGCTTGGGCCAAAACCTTCTCAGGGTCCTCAAGTTTTGTTTGGGAGCAAAAACTTAAGGCCACAAAACATGCTCTGAAGGATTGGATAAGGAAACCAGTCCCTACTCCAACCAGCATAAGAAAAGAAGCAGTGCATACTCTGGAGACCCTGCAAGCAGACATGGAAAGCAATGAGATCACAACGGACCTGTTGGAACAAGAAATAAAGGCCCAATGCTCAACTTACCGATCCTTCCGAAAAGAAGAAGAATATTGGAGAATCAAATCCAGAAGTTTGTGGCTAAAAGCAGGGGATCGGAACACCTCCTTCTTTCACAGACAATATAGAGCACGACTGTCCAGGAATCATATCTCAGAAATAAAAACAGCAGAGGGCCATGTCAGCAAAGGCTTCACTCAAGTCAAAGCTGTTGCTGATAGCCATTTCAGGAATTTATATAGTGAGGGATCCCAGGTCTACGAGGAGGAAACAACAGATTTCCTCTCTAACATCCCACATCTCATCAGATCTGAAGATAATGCTGCACTTTCCAGCGAGGTAACAGAGGAGGAAATCATCAAAGTTATCTGGTCCATGGAATCAGACAAGGCTCCGGGCCCAGACGGATTCACAATACATTTCTATAAAGCTTGCTGGAATATCATTAAAACTGATCTCCAAAAAATGATAAAGGGGTTCATGAAAAAAGCTAAGATCGGTGGAGGAACCAACTCCACTTATCTAGCCTTAATTCCCAAAGACTCCAATCCTGAAACATTTGCAAGATTCAGACCTATATCGCTTTGTAATGCATCTTACAAAATTCTGGCCAAACTTTTAGCAAATAGGATCAAGCCTCTGCTCAAAAGGCTGATCTCCAGTCCCCAAGGTGGTTTCGTGGAAGGCAGGCATATCCTCGACAATGTCATTCAAGTTCAGGAGACAATCCACTCCAGCAAACAGCGAAAAGAGAAAGGTATGTTGATAAAATTAGATATGGCGAATGCGTTTGACAGAGTAAATCGCTCTTTCCTCATTAAAGTTCTCCTCTCCTTTGGCTTCTCTCCCCACTTTGTCCAACTTATAAATGCCTGTATCGACAATCCGTGGATCGCCCCCCTTGTCAATGGCCGCCCTTCAAATTTTTTTCAAGCTCGGAGAGGCATCAGGCAGGGATGCCCTCTCTCTCCCTTCCTGTATATCTTAATGGCCGACTCCCTCAGTAGAAAACTCACAGCTGAAAGAATTGTTGGCTCCCTTCCTGGTCTTAAACCCTCCACAGGTGTCGATCCTCTGAACCATGCGCTCTTTGCAGATGATTCACTACTCCTCGGAGGTGCGTCTACCAGAATTGCCAAAGCTTTTGACACTGTCCTAAAAATCTATTGTAGAGTTTCAGGAGCTCTGGTCAACAAGAGTAAGAGTGAAATCTACAGCTGGAACATTGATCAACAAGAGCTCATAAGCATCTCGAACCTCCTTGGGTTCAGAGGACATGCTCACTGGGATCAGATCAAATACCTTGGACTCCCCATCACAAATGGATCTAACAGGAGGTCGCTCTGGACTGACATCATATGCAAAATCAAAGCAAAAATAGCAGCTTGGGGTGGCTTCTGGCTAACTAAAGGAGGCAAAGTTATTTTAATCAAGTCACTGTTGTCCGCGCTCCCAATTTATCAAGCTGCATTCTTATTAGCCCCTAGAAATGTTATGGATCAGATATCTAAACTTTTAAGAGATTTTTTATGGCAGGGAGGGAAAGGTAACGAAAGAAAAATGCACTTAGCTAATTGGGAATTGGTAAAAAGGCCGATCGCAGAGGGTGGCCTCCAAATTTGTGATCCCTCCCTCGTTAACCTTGCGTTGGGAGGAAAGCTCCTGTGGAAATTGGCACATGAGCCCAACCATCCGATCAGCACTACTCTGCTGTCCAAATACGCTCACAACCCGTCTTTCAGAAATCTGCATTTTGACCCCTCTGTCAACAGCTCGCAGGTCTGGATTCTCTGCTGTAAAAGCAGTATCTTCTTCAAAAAATCACTGTACAGAGTGTCGGGCAATGGCAAGCGAACCAATTTGTGGCATGACCGAATCATGGGGCGCGATCCTTTGGAGGAGAACGAGGATATATCAGACCTCAGAGACTGGTTGACCCGTGCAGGTATCAACAACTTATACGACCTCTCTGTTTGGGATCACCGGGGAGAATGGGCCGGATGGGACTTCCATGGTGTCCCTGTCTGGTTAACGCCCCAAAAAAACCTGCTTATCGAGCTGTTGGAAGATTCTACTCCTGAAAACCGATACATGAAAGACAGTTGGGCTTGGGGACAGTCAGGCATATACTCCACAGCAGCAGGCTACAAAGCTCTTCAGGACTCAAAGAACAGCAGTCACACTCCGGCCTTTTGGAAACTAGTCTGGGACAATCTAGCTCTTCCAAAAGTGAACTTCTTTTTCTGGACTCTGGTCCATAACAAACTTCTAACAGGAGACAATTTAGAGAAAAGGAACATTGCAGGGCCTCATAGGTGTGAGCTATGCAGAAGCAACCTCGAAACTGCCCAACATTTATTCTTGGATTGCAATTTTGCTAAGGAAGTGTGGGGTCTTACTCTTTTGGATCTTTAGATCTCCGCTTTCCCTCAGAGTACTGTTGCTGATATGTTCGCCTCTTGGAGCAATTTATATCCTCATAGCATCCCCATCAAATCTTTCTGGCATAAAGTTTGGACAGCTATTCCCAATTTTTTCGCTGGCAGCTTTGGTTGGTGTTTGGTCAATTTAGTGTGTCCTAAATTGCTATTTAAAATGTCAATCCGAGAGTCGTAAACTGCTAAAGTGAAGTGCAATGTATATGCAAGATAACCGATTTCTTAGTTCTTTGTCGTTTTTGAGTTTTTGGTTTGTTTTTGGGTTTATCTTCTGTTGGTTTCCTAATGTGAGATGGCAGGATTGAAAGTCAAGTATGAATGGTAATGGTGATTTGTACAATGATTTTCCAAACTTTAAAGTTCTCAAAAAGGTTTCAAATTGGCTGTGGTGAAATCAATTCTCAAAAGAAAATAAAAATGTACCAAAACAGTGAACTAGTGACAATGAAGCCCAGTATCCTTACTGTTGTATAAAAAGAAAATAAAAATTGAACTCAAAGCAATTCAAAGACTGTAAGCAAAGCAAACTAAATCACACTACTTCAACTCATATTCTGACCCCTCACCTTTCGACTCGCTCTGGCTATAGGAGGTAATCATAAACAAATTGAGTAATCTGATATCTAAATTGCAGGAAATGAAATTGCATAAAATGAAACTAAGATTAAACTACTCATTCATACTTCAATCCCTGAAAATGACATAAGTAATTTAATCACTAACTTGCAGGAAAGTAAACTAAATCATACTACATCAAGTAATATTCTGATTCCTCACTATTTGAGTTGCTTGGCTATAGGAAGGTAATCATAAACAAATGAGTAATATGATATCTAAATTGCATAAAAGTAAATAAGCAAAGCAGAACTAAAAGAAATGACAATGCTGGAATAAAAACTCAGAAAATGAATCAGCAGAAAGGACAAGATGATCTCATGTCATTAGTCATTAAAACTATGTAAATTGCCCGGGCTGCCTACAAGAACCTGAAAGAAAAACACTGATCAGCTAACAATCATGAGAAAGCATACAAGGAAATATAGACAGCAGTTAACATGAATAATATAAAGGTAAACGATTATGAAAGAAGTGACATAATGAAAGAAAGTGAGAAACTATACAGTAGATATAGAGCCTTGGTGTACAGGGGCCCTCTGCAACCTCGGCCAATCAATACTCAGTCACGAATTGAACTTAAGAACGTTGTCTTCTCATATATGAAAGTGCAGTCAAAACATAAAGATAGAGCACGGCACAGTGGGCTCGTAAACACAGTCAAGATTACATGTAAAAAGCTAGCTAACAAGCGTATGAAAACGTGTTATTTATAACTGAAGATGCTATAACTGATTCCTAAATTCTACACTGCCAAACAGACACGTAAATCTCCACGTCCTGAGATCTAGCAGTGTGGTAGCCATGACAAATAAATCTAGGGAGTGGTGGCTGTTCGATTTGGTTCATGGATTGATCCACAGGTGTTAGCACACCTCCGGAGATTGAGGAACTTGCCACACAAAACTTCACGTGGGAAAAACAGAGCCATGCCACCGCAAAACTCTTGGTTTGACCACTCCTTTGACCGTCCTTCACCATGGCTGTTTGTGAGTGATTCGGCTGAACCAAGGGGACACGCTCCACGTACATGTCATTTGCAGCTTGCCCACGTGGCCGGATTCTCTAGTGGACACCTGTAACATAGTCTTCAACAAAATGGCTGCGAAAATTTGAGTTGGCTGCAGAAAGTGACAAGTTTCCGCAGCTGATTGAACAAAAATCTAAATCAAACAACAGTCACAAACATAGTTAGGAAACCATTTTATAAGCTCTTTTTAAACTAATATGCAATGATTTGACAGCTTGGTGGGTCAAGTAAATGGAAAAGAAGGCTGAAAAGGTGTATAGGGAAGATGCAAGTTTGGGACTCGACAGTTGGCCCGTAACGATAAGATCTTTAATGGATTTCGACATTCCCCTCTTCAGGTCGTAGTTAAAGCTAAAGCCTTCCTCTTGGAAGTAGCCCAACATCAGTTTTTTAAAGAAGATTCATTGCTCCTACCCGAAGAAAGGAGATGGCTTTGCCCCCTCGAGCCTTCTCCTCGAAAGTTCCTTCTCACTCCTCAAACAGCAAACCTGGAATGGCGTAAAAGAGACTCTGAGGATTCTTTCATAAACTGGTGGAGGTCCAAAAATCTAACCACAATCTTCTTCGATGGGGCCTCCAAAGGAAACCCCGGGATTGCTGGTGTTGGAGGGGTCATTTATTCTTTGGATGGGAGTTCAAGAGACTGCTTCTGCTGGGGTTTAGGCCAGAAAACCAACAACCAAGCAGAGATATTTGGTCTTCTCAAAGCTTGCCTCATAGCAAGAGAAAAGGGTGTCAAAGACCTCCAAGTTTTCGGAGATTCTGAGATTCTAATAAAAAAATTAAACTCGGAGGATCTCTTCAGCAATGCTAGTCTCAACAAAATTCTGGGCAGATTGAAAAGAGTCCTTCAAGATTTCACCTCCTACAAGTTCTATCATATCCTCAGAAACCTGAATGGTGAAGTGGACTAGATGGCGAACAAAGGATGCTCTCTCATGAAAGGGCAACTAATTATAAACGACGACAATTCCTTTCAAATTCCTTGAAAATGATGCAACTTAAAAGTTGAATTTGTTGGATGTTTACTTTGTAATTGGGGCTGCCTAGGCAAAGACCCCTCCTATCTTTTTAAAATAAATAAAACTTATATCTGTTACAGTTAAAAATAAAATAAAATATGTTATTGTCATTTGAAACGTTGATAGCTAAATAAATTTAAAACTATAAAAGGTTGCATGACCTTGAGGAAACCAAATGTCCCTTAGTAAATTCATTGAAGATGAGAAAACCTTTAACCAAGTGCAAAGAATCCTTAAATAGTGATTTGTCAAAATTGTTATCTACATATGACTAAAACTAATCATTTGAAAAAGACTATAGATATCCTTCAAATGAAATTCCAATTGTGCAAGACTAGTACTATGAACTTGGATTTCATTGTTCACCCATTTGACAGTCATGATAGAGTCTCCAAATACTTATAACTGCATAATATTTTCCTCTAAAGAACACTTCCTTAGAAAGAATAATATTATAAATTGACCTTGATTATTGGTCCCAATACCTAGATTTTCCTTACCAGTCGGTAATAATTATCCTCAATAGTAAATAACATGAATCACGAACACAATGGTGTTTTAGACCCTAACAAGCTCCACACATAATCCTTGTTCATGATCACCTTTCCAATCATATGATTGGATTATAAGAAGAAAACTGTGAAAGAGATCATAAAGAAACTTTGAAAATAAGAACTTGAACATTTTCAAAAAGTGTGACATTTCTCATTAACTAGACTCCACAAGTAATCAAGTAAGGAAGTGTTCTATACCTCTTTAGCTACCTTCTAATAAAGCAATCTTCTAGTCTTACTTTATCCAACAAATGTATGAGTTACTTTATCCCACAAATGTATGAGTGTGATCTCACATTCAACCTCTTTCCATGCTTGATTTGATTAAAGGAATTCTAGAAATAAATGCAAGGAAGCTTATTTATTACTTTTATAAAGGATGCAAATGTTTGAACCTTTTTTATTACTCTTTTGATTTCTATCCCAAGCTAAAACCTTTTTGTTGAGAACAAATCATAGGATTAAACTACACATTGGAGAGGACTTAACCTTTCATAACTTCTTCCACCACAAATACATTTCTTGGTCCTGGAATATTTGTAAGAACGAGTATCCAAGTTCCACAATATAGAACCCTCCATTGTTATTATAAGCCCAAGTAATTTCGTCATTTTCATCCCTAAATCTTACATGTGCCTTCCTAAGCTTAACTATATATCCATCCCCACACTAAGCCTAGTTACCTTCTAATCCCAAGGTCTAAGCCTGTTGCCATCCTTGGTTCTAAACTAAGTTAAGCAGAGGATTATCAAATTTGTTCAATATGTTCTTCCTTGTTCCTTTACATATTCTAAGAAGAAAATTCCTTTGCCACATCCTAGAATTGCATCAATACATATTTGACTTGAACCTCTAAACCAACTTTCTAAGCAAGGACCTGACCTATGACTAGAAAGGTTAATGTCAAAGCTTTCCATTGATTGGATACATTATGAATACTCTTTCTACTCCCCCTAATCCAATTTATGACCATGCTATGCACAACATATTTTTCAATTAAAATCCTTCGCCATAGGTTGGCTTTGGTTAAACCATTGCAAAGTGACATAAAAACTAAATTTTTACTAAAAAAGAAAATATTATTCATGATCCAGCCACCTTAATAAATTTCCAATTACCAAATAAAATTCCTTATAATTTTTTTGCAAATTAATATGTTATTTTTAATTTATAACTATTTTAATATTTAAGGAATAGTCTTTCGGATTAATCACATTGTAAGGATTGGGTCGACGTTTCGAACCAACTAAAATGGTTCATCCTCAGGACAAGGTGAGAAACTAGTCGATCTGAAAGAATAAATAGTAGGGATGCATCAATGTTCAGGGAAAGCCGTCCAAAATTAGCCATTGGTGAAGAATTATGAAGGGATAAGAGGTAAATTAAAATAACTGATATTTAGCTAAAAATAGTTGTTATGTAATAATTAATTATTCAATATCGAAAATGTAAATGATTTATCATTTTAGTGTTATCAGGGTTGACCTATTCAAAGTGTATCTATCCATTAAACTGATAATTATTTTATATAATATAATATTATTTAAAATAATAATGTTAGGTTGAAAATTGATGCAGGAGCATACAGCTAAGCAATTTCATTATGTTCTAGTTAACTTAGGGGGTCTTGTGTTTTTAAGGAAGTTGGATTCCTATGTATGTAATCATTAGTGTTTTGAGTGATTAGAATAGGAATTAATTAGATATTGTGAGGATATTTGTAAATTCTCTCGAATGTAGGAGAACATGAGTGATAACAAGAGAGTTGGAAATCAATTGTAAGTCTTAGACTAGAAAGTGGTGTCATGATTTGTGGAACTAGAGAGGATTCTTAGGGATTACTGGAGTTAAAATTGGACTTAGAGGATATCCAGGACTTAGTTCAACAAATTAAGGATCTAAACCAGAATTGGTTAAACAGAACCTTTTGTATAAATGTAAGCCTAAAAGGCATAATAGTTAGGTAGAGGTAGAAGAGAGAGTCAGTCATTTAGGCCTACGGGCAGGAAAGGAAAGGCCACTGATATTGAAGATTAGGTTGAGGAAGAAATTCCTGTGTAAATGTTTGTTTATTAATACAGATAACTCGATTCTGAGTTTGTGTGATGTGTATTTGAATTATAATTTGTGTGTGAACTTGAGTAATTCTACGTAACATAGGTTGTAGGTGTAGAGAACCAGAGAAGAAGTGTAGAGAGGAGTGTTACGGATTTACACACGGACATTACAGGAGGAAGCCTTTAACGTTACAACGAAGGTTAAGGAAGCGTAAAGGCGCGAGCGAGGATCGAGTTCAGAACCAATGAAGATATTCAAGCGGGAGCAAATACACAGGCAAGAAGCCGAATGAACTGTTACATAGTAAGAAACAGAAGAACGTAGCAGCGAAGCGCAATCGTTGGATTAATCAGATCAATGAACAAGAGCGAGGGAGATAGACGGCTAAGATTAAGTCGCGCAGAATAAGTCAAGAAGATGGACGACGGAGATTAAACCCATGTGCTAGAAAAGGATGAAGTGTTCTCGCAAAGGGTAAGCAGTTTCTCGTGCGGCCTAAAGGTAGTAAATGGTATTTTAGAATTCTACGCGATTAGCCTTAGCGGCTGACACGTAGCACACGGAGGAAAGAGAAAACCACTTTTCTCGTGTGCCTTCATTTTGATATTGGTCGTGCTTAATTCTACGCGAGATTGCGTGATAACCATTGGATCAAGCGGGATTGATCAACAGTGAAGATTAGCCAAGCTTGTTGGCAATCAGGTGACACGACAGCTGTTGGATTGGACAGAGCAGATCAACAGTAGAGATTGTCCAGGCTTAGCTGATGATCAGATGAAACGATAACCATCGGATCGAGGAATAAGATCGATGGCGGAGACCTAATGCACCAAGGAGAACATCGATATTGTGAAAAGATTTGAAGAAAGGCGGAAAGGTAAAGGTTTAAGTGTGTTTTATGAATTATTTCTATTATACGAGAATTATAATAGAAATAGGTGGAATTAATGTTTTATGGGTTAAGTTTGGATTTTAACCAAAGTTTGAAGACTATGGTATGGTTGACATGTGCGGGTAATAAAATTAACTGAAAGGTTGAGTTATAAGGGTTAAGAGAGAACTAAATATATTTCTGCTTAAAGACTTAGACTTTGATAAAGTGGGTTTTCATCAGATGTTGTATTTCCACATAGAGTTTAATTAAGGAGCCTTAACCTTGAAAAAAGAATTGAAGGTTTTACTAAGTATGGAATCTTTGGAATTCTTGGGAGACACATAGTGTGACATGCAAATTTATTTGTATACTGTGGGTATATGCGGCTTAGGATGCATCATTAGGGTATATGCAACTTAGGTTGGCATCATTTGGTATCAGAGCAGAATAAGGAAGCTGGTAAGAATTTATGAGTGAAAGAAGAGGTGGTCAGAACCTAGTATTTCATTGTGATTGAAATACAAGAGGACAATTGTGTTCTTAAAAGGTGCAGATGAGTTGAAGCCTAGAAGGAGCAGAGAGAAGTGCTAAAAAAGGTTCCAGGGAATAGAGAACCAAGTTCTTGCCAAAATACCAAGTACAGAGGAAAGCTTGGTGAGGTGAGTGGTAGCAGGGAGGACTTGCTGTTGCAGAGGCTTTAATGTAGCTCATAGTAAGTGAGTAAGGAACTCATGAAGATAGATAAGAAGATGACTACTGATAGTCATAATAGAGATAACAGAGGCTCTGAGGAAGACCACAACAAAAGAAAAGTGAAGAAGGAGGATGCCAAGGTAAATGGCAAGAGGATGAGTCAAGAGGAGCGTGACAAGGAGATTAGAGAGTTAAAAGAACAACTCAATGTGTTAAGGATGATACTAGAGGAAAACCAAAGACAAGGGTGGGTCTTGAGGAAAAAGCCAGTGAAGTGGTCTAAGTTACATAGAAGGCTACAACAGAGGCAAGTGAAGTGGCTGGCGGAAAAACTCATAGAAGCTGAGTTGGAAATGGAAGTTTCCATTTGTGAAACAGAACAGGGTGAAGTTCTGGTTAAAGATGAAGGTTGGAGATCTGTGGAAGATATTATGAATTATTATGAGAATTCAGAACAACAAGGAGATATGATGACTAAAGCATCAAGGGAGACCACAAGGTCTTATGTTTTTAAAACTGATAGTTTGTGTATGATTGTAGGTATTGCAGGAGAAAAGCAACCTTGCGAAAATGTCTTCAAAATGGATGAAAATATTGAAGTGAAAGGTGACAAAGAAAATTTAATAGAGGATGAAGAATTTGACTGGTTACAGTAGAAAGAGTCTATGAATGAGTTACTCAATGAGAGAAGACATTCATTTAAAGCTGTCATAGATATCGAAGATCAGGATCTTATTCTGATGAAGAATGAAGGAATATTGTCTCAGAGCGGTAATGTAATGAATTTGATTAATGTTATTGATGAAGGACAAATGCAGGAGAATATTAATGCAGATGATGAGACAATGACAGCTCTTGAAGGAGGTTTACAAAGAGACAACAAGGGGAAATGTATTGAAGAAGAAGGACATCTACTCAAAGATGTTAAGAAAGAAGAAGTTTATGCTAAAGATTTAGCAAAGGGAGAAAGGAAATCTAATGCTTTGTCACTAACAAAGGAAGGTTTTGCAGAGGATGAGCAGTCTTTTGAAGCTGTCAAAAGTATGGAAGAGTACCTTTCAGAAGAGGAATACTCTGAAGTAAAGAAGGAAGGAGAATGTCTCTTAAATGGGAAAACAGTGAATTATTGCAGCAGAAAAAATTCAGTAATACATTGATGTTTGAAACTGTTGCAATCCAGGAACAATTTCTTGTGAAGGAAGGATATGAGATTCAGTTTGAAGAACTGATATGTGAAGCAACAGTTGAGACTGTTGAACCTTGTAATTTTCAAATTGATAATTTGTGTACAAATGCAGGAATTATAAGTAATGATGAAGTACGTATGAAGTGTCAAAGAGAAATTGAATTGTTGGAATATTTACTGGAAAAATCAGAGTATGACAGTGTGATTGCAGAAGGAGTTCACTACAGTGGACAAGATCAGAAAGACATCATTGAAACAGATGGTGTGGAGGACAAACCTGCTGATAGTTTCGAGAGTCCTTTGGAGGATTCTTTAAAGAGGTTGAATCAACATACTAATGTGCTGATAGAGGAGGAAAAATCAAAGCAACATACTAAAATGTTTTCAAAAGAAGAAGAGGTACTGAGGCCTTATGTTTTTTATTTTAATAATTGTTTTATGATTACAGGATTTGATGAAAATGAGACATACATGTTTCAAGTTGAAGAGTCGGTTTTAGAACTTAGTAAGGCTGGAATTTTCCAGGTCAGGCATGCTGATGAGGCAAAAGAAAAGAATGAAGATACCATGCTTGAAGAAGTTAAATAGATTGTCAGAATTAGTCAAGAAAGTGAAGGACAATTACTGAGGGTTGTCAAAGAAGAGGAAAGAGAATATATTGGAACTGATAAACAACATAATGATGTATTTGAGGGGAATCAAGTACAAAGGGAATTGGAGGACAATTTACTTTTTGAAAGTAAATTTACAGATATCGAACAGAGGTTGTTTGGACAACAACAAGAGGGTAAGGATGAAAGGGCGGTAGTAAGTATCCAACAACTTCAAAGGGAAGACAACAAATAGTAGTTTGAAGATGAGTGGACAGAGTACAACAACAAATGGAAAAGTAATTATTAGTCAGAAGATAAATTGGAAATATAGATTGAAATAATAATAAGATTGATGATGAAGGTCCCTCAAAAGAAAACAACAGTAAGAAGGCCAAGGAGCAGCAGAAAGAGAAAGACAGCAGCAGACTGTGAAAGCATAGCTAGTGAAGCAAACCAACATAAAGTGTGGAAACCTGGAGAACAACAACAACAACTAAAGGCAAATTACAGAACAAAGTATGGGATCTAGGAAGACAAAGGTCAGAAGCACATGATCAGGAGATCATGATTGTTTTAACTTTGGGAGTCTGATGCAGGAGCATACAACTCAACAATTTCATTATGTTCTAGTTAACTTAGGGGCTCTTGTGTTTTCAAGGAAGTTGGATTCCTATGTATGTAATCATTAATGTTTTGAGTGATTAGAATAGGAATTAATTAGACATTGTGAGGATATTTGTAAATGCTCTCAAATGTAGGAGAACATGAGTGATGACAAGAGAGTTGGAAATCAATTCTAAGTCTTAGACTAGAAAGTGGTGTCATGATTCGTGGAACTAGAGAGGATTCTTAGGGATTACTGGAGTTAGAAGTGGACTTAGAGGATATTCAAGACTTAGTTCAGAAGATTAAGGATCTGAACCAGAATTGGTTAAACAGAACCTTTTGTATAAATGTAAGCCTAAAAAGCATAGTAGTCAGGTAGAGGTAGAAGAGAGAGTCAGTCAGTCAGTCAGGAGTCAGTCATTTAGGCCTACGAGAAAGAAAGGAAAGGCCATTGATATTGAAGATTAGGCTAAGGAAGAATGTGTAAATGTTTGTTTATTAATACAGATAACTCAATTCTGAGTTTGTGTGATGTGTATTTGAATTATAAGTTGTGTGTGAACTTAAGTAATTCTACGTAATATAGGTTGCAGATGTAGAGAACTAGAGAAGAGGTGCAATGAGGAGTGTTACATATTTACACACAGACAGTACAGGAGGAAACCTTTAATGTTACAATGAAGGTGAAGGAAGCGTAAAGGCGCGAGTGGAGATCGAGTTCAGAACCCATGAAGATTTTTAGGCGGGAGCAAATACACAGGCAGGAAGCCGAATGAACTGTTACACAGTAAGAAACAGAAGAACGTAGCAGCGAAGCGCAATCGTTGGATCAATTAGATCAACGAACGAGAGCAAGGGAGATAGACGACTAAGATTAATTCGCACAGAATAATTCAAGAAGATGGACGACGAAGATTAAACCCATGTGCTAGAAAAGGATGAAGCGGTATCACAAAGGGTAAGCAGTTTCTCGTGCGGCCTAAAGGTAGTAAATGGTATTTCAGAATTCTATGTGATTAGCCTTAGTGGCTGACACATAGCACATGGAGGAAAGAGAAAACCACTTTTCTCGCGTGCCTTCATTCTAATATCGGTCATGCTTAATTTTGCGTGAGATTGCACGATAACTGTTGGATCAAGCGGGATTGATCAACGGTGAAGATCAGCCAAGATTGTTGGCGATCAGGTGACACGACAGCCGTTGGATTGGATAGAGCAGATCAACAGTAGAGATTGTCCGGGGTTAGCTGATGATCAGGTGAAACGATAACCGTCGGATCGAGGAATAAGATCGATGGCAGAGACCTAATAAGCGAAGGAGAGCATCGATATTGTGAAAAGATTCGAAGAAAGGCAGAAAGGTAAAGGTTTAAGTGTGTTTTATGAATTATTTTTATTATACGAGAATTATAATAGAGATAGGTGGAATTAATGTTTTATGGGTTAAGTTTGGGTTTTAACCAAAGTTTGAAGACCATGGTATGGTTGACATTCGTGGGTAATAAAATTAACCGAAAGGTTGAGTTATAAGGGTTAAGAGAGAACTAAATATATTTCTGCTTAAAGACTTAGACTTTGATAAAGTGGGTTTTCATCAGATGTTGTATTTCCACATAGAGTTTAATTAAGGAGCCTTAACCTTGAAAAGAGAATTGAAGGTTTTACTAAGTATGGAATCTTTGGAATTCTTGGGAGACACATAGTGTGACATGCAAATTTATTTGTATATTGTGGGTATATGTGGCTTAGGTTGCATCATTAGGGTATATGCAGCTTAGGTTGGCATCATTTGGTATCAAAGCAGAATAAGGAAGCTGGTAAGAATTTATGAGTGAAAGAAGAGGTGGTCAGAACCTAATATTTCATTGTGATTGAAATACAAGAGGACAATTGTTCTTAAAAGGTGCAGATGAGTTGAAGCCTAGAAGGAGCAGAGAGAAGTGCTAAAAAAGGTTCCAGGGAATAGAGAACCAAGTTCTTGCCAAATACCAAGTACAGAGGAAAGCTTGGTGAGGTAAGTGGCAGCAGGGAGGACTTGCTGTTGCAGAGGCTTTAATGCAGCTCATAGTAAGTGAGTAAGGAACTCATGAAGATAGAGAAGAAGATGACTACTAATAGTCATAATAGAGATAACAGAGGCTCTGAGGAAGACCACAACAGAAGAAAAGTGAAGAAGGAGGATGCCAAGGTAAATGGAAAGAGGATGAGTTAGGAGGAGCGTGACAAGGAGATTACAGAGTTAAAAGAACAACTCAATGTATTAAGGATGATACTAGAGGAAAACCAAAAACAAGGGTAGGTCTTGAGGAAAAAGCCAATGAAGTGATTTGAGTTATAGAGAAGGCTACAACAGAGGCAAGTGAAGTGGCTGGTGGAAAAACTCAAAGAAGCTGAGTTGGAAATGGAAGTTTCCATTTGTGAAACAGAACAGGGTGAAGTTCTGGTGAAAGATGAAGGCTGGATATCTGTGGAAGATCTTATGAATTATTATGAGAATTCAGAACAACAAGGAGATATGATGACTGAAGCATCAAGTGGGACCACAAGGTCTTATGTTTTAAAAACTGATAATTTGTGTATGATTGCAGGTATTGCAGGGGAAAAGTGACCTTGTGAAAATGTCTTCAGAATGGATGAAGATCTTGAAGTGAAAGGTGACAAAGAAAATTTATCAGAGGATGAAGAATTTGACTGGCTACAACAGAAAGAGTCTATGAATGAGTTGCTCAATGAGAGAATACATTCATTTAAAGTTGTCATAGAGATCGAAGATCAGGATCTTATTCTGGTGAAGAATGAAGGAATATTGTCTCAGAGAGGTAATGTAATGAATTTGATTAATGTTATTGATGAAAGACAAATGCAGGAGAATATTAATGCAAATGATGAGACAATGATAGCTCTTGAAGGAGGTTTACAAAGAGACAACAAGGGGAAATGTATTGAAGAAGAAGGACATCTACTGAAAGATGTTAAGAAAGAAGAAGTTTATGATAAATATTTAGCAAAGGGAGAAAGGAAATCTGATGATTGGTCACTAACAAAGGAAGGTTTTGCAGAGGATGAGCGGTCTTTTGAAGCTGTCAAAAGTATGGAAGAGTATCTTTCAAAAGAGGAATACTCTGAAGTAAAGAATGAAGGAGAATGTCTCTTAAATGGGAAAACAACAAAAAAAATTCATTAATACATTGATGTTTGAAACTGTTACAATCCAGGAACAATTTCTTGTGAAAGAAGGATATGAGATTCAGTCTAAAGAACTATATGTGAAGCAACAGTTGAGACTATTGAACCTTGTAATTTTCAAATTGATAATTTGTGTACAAATGCAGGAATTATAAGTAATGATGAAGTACATATGAAGTGTCAAAAAGAAATTGAATTGTTGGAATATTTACTACAAA
This sequence comes from Pinus tabuliformis, assembly GCA_031772625.1. Classification (NCBI taxonomy): domain Eukaryota; kingdom Viridiplantae; phylum Streptophyta; class Pinopsida; order Pinales; family Pinaceae; genus Pinus; species Pinus tabuliformis. The sequence continues at coordinate 403,584,179 of CM062815.1, read as the reverse complement.
ACTCAGAGTATGACAGTCTGATTGCAGAAGAAGGAGTTCACTACAGTGGACAAGAGCATAAAGACATCATTGAAGCAGATGGTGTGGAGGAGAAACTTGCTGATAGTTTCGAGAGTCCTTTGGAGGATTCTTTAAAGAGGTTGAATCAACATACTGATGCGCTGATAGAGGAGGAAAAATCAGAGAAACATACTAAGATGCTTTCAAAAGAAGAAGAGGCATTGAGGCCTTATGTTTTTTATTTTAATAATTGTTTTATGATTACAGGATTTGATGAAAATGAGACAGACATGTTTCAAGTTGAAGAGTCAGTTTTAGAACTAAAGAAGACTGGAAGTTGCCAGGTCAGGCATGCTGATGAGGCAAAAGAAAAGCATGAAGATACCATGCTTGAAGAAGTTAAACTGATTGTCAGAATCAGTCAAGAAAGTGAAGGACAATTAGTGAGGGTTATCAAAGAAGAGGAAAGAGAATATGTTGGAACTGATAAACAACATAATGATGTATTTGAGGGGAATAAAGTACAAAGGGAATTAGAGGACAATTTACTTTTTGAAAGTAAATTTACAGATATTGAACAGAGGTTGTTTGGACAACAACAAGAGGGTAAGGATGAAAGGGCGGTAGTAAGTATCCAACAACTTCAAAGGGAAGACAACAAACAATAGTTTGAAGATGAGTGGACAGAGTACAACAACAAATGGAAAAGTAATTATTAGTGAGAAGATAAATTGGAAATAGAGATTGAAAGAATAATAAGATTGATGATGAAGGTGCCTCAGAAGAAAACAACGGTAAGAAGGCCAAGGAGTAGCAAAAAGAGAAAGACAGTAGCAGACTGTGAAAGCATAGCTAGTGGAGAAAAGCAACATAAAGTGTGGAAACCTGGAGAACAACAACAAACAACAACAACAACTAAAGGAAAATTAAAGAACAAAGTATGGGATCCAGGAAGACAAAGGTCGGAAGCACATGATCAAGAGATCATGTTTTTTTTAACTTTGGGAGTCTGATGCAAGAGCATACAACTCAACAATTTCATTATGTTCTAGTTAACTTAGGGGCTCTTGGGTTTTCAAGGAAGATGGATTCTTATGTATGTAATCATTAATGTTTTGAGTGATTAGAATAGGAATTAATTAGATATTGTGAGGATATTTGTAAATTCTCTCGAATGTAGGAGAACATGAGTGATGACAAGAGAGTTGGAAATCAATTGTAAGTCTTAGACTAGAAAGTGGTGTCATGATTCGTGGAACTAGAGAGGATTCTTAGGGATTACTGGAGTTAAAAGTGGACTTAGAGGATATTCAAGACTTAGTTCAACAGATTAAGGATCTAAACCAGAATTGGTTAAACAGAACCTTTTGTATAAATGTAAGCCTAAAAGGCATAGTAGTCAGGTAGAGGTAGAAGAGAGAGTCAGTTAGTCAGTCAAGAGTCAGAGAATCAGTCATTTAGGCCTACGGGCAAGAAAGGAAAGGGCACTGATATTGAAGATCACCGAGGAAGAATGTGTAAATGCTTGTTTATTAATACAGATAACTCGATTCTGAGTTTGTGTGATGTGTATTTGAATTATAAGTTGTGTGTGAACTTGAGTAATTCTACATAATATAGGTTGCGGGTGTAGAGAACTAGAGAAGAGGTGCAACGAGGAGTGTTATGGATTTACACACAGACAGTAAAGGAGGAAACCTTTAATGTTACAGTGAAGGTGAAGGATGCATAAAGGTGTGAGTGGAGATCGAGTTCAGAACCAATGAAGATCATTAGGTGGGAGCAAATACACAGGCAGGAAGTCGAATGAGCTGTTACACAGTAAGAAACATAAGAACGTAGCAGCGAAGTGCAGTCGTTGGATCAATCAGATCAACAAACGAGAGCGACAGAGATAGATGGCTAAGATTAAGTTGTGCAGAATAATTCAAGAAGATGGACGACGGAGATTAAACCCATGTGCTAGAAAAGGATGAAGCGGTATCACAAAGGGTAAGCAGTTTCTCATGCGGCCTAAAGGTAGTAAATGGTATTTCAGAATTATACGCAATTAGCCTTAGCGGCTGACACGTAGCACACGAGGAAAGATAAAACCACTTTCTTTGCGTGCCTTCTTTCTGATATCGGTCATGCTTAATTCTGTATGAGATTGTGTGATAACTGTTGGATCAAGCGGGATTGATCAATGGTGAAGATCAACCAAGCGTGTTGGCGATCAGGTGACACGACAGCTGTTGGATTGGATGGAGCAGATCAATGGTAGAGATTGTCCGGGGTTAGCTGATGATCAGGTGAAACGATAATCGTCGAATCGAGGAATAAGATCGATGGCGAAGACCTAATGCGCCAAGGAGAGCATCGATATTGTGAAAAGATTCTAAGAAAGGCGGAAAGGTAAAGGTTTAAGTGTGTTTTATGAATTATTTCTATTATACTAGAATTATAATAGAAGTAGCCGAAATTAATGTTTTATGGGTTAAGTTTGGGTTTTAACTAAAGTTTGAAGACCATGGTATGGTTGACATGCGCGGGTAATAAAATTAACCGAAAGGTTGAGTTATAAGGGTTAAGAGAGAACTAAATATATTTCTGCTTAAAGACTTAGACTTTGATAAAGTGGGTTTTTATCAGATGTTGTATTTCCACATAGAGTTTAATTAAGGAGCATTAACCTTGAAAAAAGAATTGAAGGTTTTACTAAGTATGGAATCTTTGGAATTCTTGGGAGACGCATAGTGTGACATGAAAATTTATTTGTATACTGTGGGTATATGCTGCTTAGGCTACATCATTAGGGTATATGCAGCTTAGGTTGGCATCAAAAATAAGTTGTTATGTGATGAATTTGTTAGTGGTGATTTTAAATTAATAATTTATTTATTTACCAATTCAAATAATAATATTACTTATAAAATAATCTATATGATATTATTAGGGATGACCTATTCAATGTGAGTTAACATGATTAATTAATATATCGAATAAAAGGCTAATGATAACTACGCATAATCTATTTATATAGTATTAATACTATTAAAAATAAACTAGATAATAAAATTATGTTTAGGTAATGAATTAGTTAGGGATGATATTAAAAATAATAATTTATTTACCCATTCAAATCATAATATTATCTATGAATAAAAATACTAGAAAGGAATGACCTATTCAATGGGATTGGGTGGAAATAAAAATACTAGAAAGGAACGACCTATTCAATGGGATTAGGTGGAAAACTAGCCGATATCATGATGTAATAAAAGGGGTTAATATTATTTAATAATTTATTTACCAATCCAAATCATAATATTATCTATGAATAATAATATTAGTTAGGATCGACCTTTTTAATGGGATTAGGTGGAAAACTAGTCTTTATCATGATGTAAAAAATGGGTTAATATTAGTTAAAGTAATTAATAAAGAATTAATCGTTATATAATAAATAAATTAATAATATTGTGACCAAAATAATTATCTAAGATTCTAATAGTTAAAGAGTATAAGGTTGTCATGAAATAATCAAGATAAATATTATGTCCAATCTATTATGAAATAACCAAAACTTATAAGGTCTGCTAGATGGAATTAAACATCAAAGGGAAGAATATCCCCATTCAAAAGGGGAAAAAAAGAAGGAAAGAACGGGAAGAATGATAGAAAATAACAGAGAAAAGAAAAAAGATGAGGGTGAGGAAAGGGTGGAGGAGCTAGGAAGTGAGAACTGGAATCCAACTTTTACTCAATTTCCAACCATCATCCCTATTAGGTTTTTGGCATGCCTCTCAATCTCAATCGCTTCCCTAAGTTTCCTGTGGTGGAAATGATCGATTTCAGCAATGACTCTGGATTCTTCATGGTGTTTATGTTTATTATTCATTAACATAAAATTATTAAATTCTCCAATAACATCACTGCATAATGTAACCTTTATTTTAAATAAAAATATCACCTTTCTTTTTTAACCTAATTTTTTTTAATCATATTGCATCTTTACTTCCCAAAGAAACATTATTAAGGGAAAAAATGATTCCTGCAAAAAAAAAAAAATGACTACTTAACATATATATGAACATCACACCCATGAGAAGGTGGAGTAAGACTCTTCATAAAAATTACAAACATTTGTATAAACATCACACATATATATTAACATCACACCCATGAGGGGGTGGAGTAAGACTCTTTACAAAAATTACAAACATTTGTATAAACATCACACATGATAGAATTGTCTACTAAAATTATAAACTCAAATATCTTTACATTGTTCACTGATGACCTTCATTATCAATTCTTCATTCATTTTTTTCTCCTTATAAATATACAACAATTAAATTTGTTTATAATGATTATATAAAAAAAAAAAAAAAAAAAAAATTATGCATGGTTAGAAATTTTCAAAATAAAATTATATTAATGATTTGTTTGTTCAACATTTTAAGTAGACATTCACTCATCATTAAAAAAATTTAAAAATAATATTTTTATATTTCAATAATTATATCTATTATTGCGATTTTTTTGAGAAAAAATTAAATCCATTACAATTTTTATTATCTAAAACCTTAAAAAAAACGTTATTATAATATAAATTTAAAATTATTATTGCTAGAAAAATTTAAAATAAAATTATATTAATGATTTGTTTGTTCAACATTTTAAGTAAACCTCCACTAATCATTAAAAATAATATTTTTATATTCCAATAATTACATCTATTACAATTTTCATTACCTAAAACCTTTAAAAAAGACGCTATTATAATATAAATTTAAAATCATTGTTATTAAAAAAATTCAAAATAAAATTATATTAATGATTTGTTTGTTCAACATTTTAGGTAGACATCCACTCATCATTAAAAATAATATTTTTATATTCCAATAATTACACGCATTACCATTTTCATTATCTAATAAGTGTTATAATAATTTAAAATTATTATATTATATGCTTTTAATATTGAGCCCATAAAAGTAAGTGTTTTTAATGATTCCGAAAATAAAAAAGGAGATTCTGGGCATTTTTAACGCAGACCTTCACCTACTAAATGGTGTAAAATTGAATTGGAAATTAAAGTTATGGTCTTACAATGTCTAACATACACCCAGTCAACTTTATAGAATTAAATGGATTTGGAAATTAAAGTGCACCAACCTGACAATATGACAAAATGGCATCAATATTTAAGAAAAATTAAATAATATTTTGGAAAGTAAAGTGGAATAAGGAAGAGCCTACTGAACAGTATGACGACAAAATAATATTTTGCAAAGTAAAGTGGAATAAGGAAGAGCCAACTGAACAGTGTGACGACAAAATGGCATAAGTATTTTAGAAAATTTAAATAACATTTTAGAAAGTAAAGTGGCATCAGGAAAAGCCAAAGTGGTCAATATGACAAAATGGCATAAACATTTAAGAATAAATAAATAACGTTTTGCACTAACATTGTATTCATATAAACAACGTGACAAAATGGTATAAACATATACATATTTATTGAGGTATAAACAACGTGACGAAATGGTATAAATATATACATATTTATTGATTAATATTTAAAGTATAGTTTAATATATATATATATATATATACTAGCACAATATATAGAAAGGCGTATATCAAACTCATACACAATTACATTAATACATGTGGTTGATTTTTTTGTTTAGTAGAAAAATCCATAATTTCATTATTATAAAAAGAGAAGTTACATAAGTTCAAATGAGAGGATGAGGGAGAGCAGTCAAAAGAGAAACTACTAAGAACAAGACAAGAAAATCGAGACACAACAAAAGCTATATGATCAAACAAAAGTGACAAGGATCCGTAGAAGCTTAGACCACGAACAAAAAGGAGCCGAAAGAGCATACAACCAAAAATCAAAGCTTGAAGGAGCCCACTTGGGAGATGGATCCATTGATTAGATACTCAAAACCCATCCAACCAGGAAGAAGGGGAACCCCTCTTTTGGATAGAGGATATGCTACCAAGTTTTGTTCCCTATAGACATGGAGGAAAGATATGCCACTGAAGGAAGAATGGAGCATGGAGATTTGAGTCAGCCAATGATATAACAAACGAACCTCCAGAGCATTCCTCCCCAACATCCAATCAATGACTATCTTAGAGTCCCCAACCACCTTCAAGGAATCGACAACCAACCAGTTAACGGTTTGCAGTAACCCCCACAATGCAACCACCTATGCCCGAAAATTTATACCACGACCACCATTCCAAAAGAAGTGAAATGCCTCGTTGGGGCAAATATTAATGACTGCCTCACAACCACAAACCACAGCGGAGGCCCCATTAAAAAAAAAAAAAAACAAAAAAACAAAAAAACAAAACAAAACAAAACAAAAACAAAACAAAAAAACAAAAACAAAAACAAAACCAAATCCTCAAGCTGAACAAAACGTCGAGAAGGCATAGAAGTCCAATGGTCGATCTCCATAAAATATTCAACTATCTTGACACTGGCAGAATGACAACTAGGGATCCGATCCTCAAATATGTTGGCATTCTGGGAGCCCCAAATCCCCCAAAAGACATAAAAGGGGAGGGCTCGATAGGGCCTATGACAGGAAGGCCAATACATTAAGCATTCGAAGATGGAAAGCTAGGCACAATCTATCCTAAGGTTCAACAATTCTATCATGTGGTCCCAAATAACATTCGTGAACATGTAGTTAATGAAGAAATGGAAAACATCCTCGGAGGGATGTATAAAAAAAAAAGACATATGCATGGACCTCGGAATCTCCTTTTCATCAAATTCTCCCAAAGTAAAGATCTGGTTGAAAAGGGTCATCCATGTGAAGCACTTAAGTTTCAGAGGAACATCCCATTTCCACATGGGCATCGTCCAGTTGTCATAGGGACCAAGAAGTTAAGAACCTGCAATATATGAATAAAGTTCTTTGACAATGATGCTACCTCCAGCAACATGACCTCCCCACACCGGTGCATCAAATCTGTCATTTAAAAAAATCTTGGCCTCAACGAGATTGAGCTTGTATGTCTCCCACTCAAGTTCACACTTTGCGCTAAGGCCCAATTCTCGTGAATGAAGCCAAGAGAGGACTGCACGCTCTTGAGGGAGGGAATTCTTCAGACCAGACAAACAACAAAAACCCAACTAGTGCAACGAGCAGAGTGTTTGGGGATAAATGATGTGCTCCCCTTGAAGACCCTTAATGGCATCCAATATGATTAATATTTTATCTCCATTACCTGCTTTCCATCTCAAATTACTACATAACCAACACTTGGCTTGCATTAGGCTGCTCCACATCATTGATTTCCTTCTCCTAGAGGGCGCAACATCATCTTCCCAATCCTCCAAGCTATGATTATTGAGGTATTTTCCCTTTAGGATGTTCCTCTATAAACCCAAAACATTGAAAACCTGCCAAAGGCTGCGAGAGAGGAGTGCCATGTTAAATTGTTTTGTGTCCCTTAGACCCAACCTCCCAAATCAAATGGACATGAAAGAGAGGTGACCTTAATAAGGTGGTTTTTTTTAGCTTAATCAAGTCCATACCTTAGGAAATTTGCAAAAATAGCGTTGATTTTGTGAGTGATCGCTATAGGCAATAGAAATGATATATACAAATAAATACGTATATAATAATAATATTGTTAGAATAATAAAATTTTCATAAACTTAATATTACATTAGAAAGCTAATATTATATATTATTATTATAAAACCAAACACAACTACATAAAATCTAATATTGTTATAAATTTGATAAAGATTAATATTACTATAATTCCTAAAATAAATCTATCTAAATAATAAAACTTAAAACCAAATTACTAAAACTAATAAACCTGAATAGCAAACTAATAAAATACAAATTTAAGTGATACACTAAAAAAATTCTAAAACTATATTAATAATCCTACGATTTAAACCTAAAATATCATCATGTGTATATGGCCTAATAAACCTAAAACATAAACCTAACTAAAAAATTAAAACATAAAAACTAAAATTATAAACTATTGAAATCTAAAATCTTCAGAAAATCGTAATAATTTAATTATGTAATATTGATATCTACATTAGGTAGACTATTTTTAAAAACTTTTCATATTATGTTATGTGATTATAGGTTAGAGTATCTCTCCGACACATATCTAATTTTATTATGCTTTCTCTCTATATATAAAGTCGGTATGATTTTTAAATTAGTCAAGTTTCCAGTAATTGGTATCAAACCAAGTTCCATCTGAGTCAATTTAATAGTTAGAAGGTAGACTTGGTTGAGTCATGGACTATCAAAATGTACTTGTGCTAAGTGAAGGAAATTTTCATGAATGGATAGATAAGGTAAAAGCAAAAATGATAGCTTATGGATCCTCTGTATGGAACCTAGTGTGTGAAGGATACTATAAAAATCCCCCTTATAAGAAAGAACAACAATGGAATTCTTAGGAAAAATATATGTATCTTGAGACAATGTTAAATCTAAAATCTGCAAAATAAATCTAGGATAGGTTATAGCTCATGCATGAAGAAAATCCTAGTAGCAACACAATAGAAAAGGAGAAGAAAAGGAGGAAGAAGAAAAAGTCTTGTCAAGAAGAATGTGTTCAATCAAATGAGACATGTTATGCTAATGTGAATATACTTGATTCTCATGAAGAAAATATAGATGAGCGTCGAGCTAGGCTTGACTCAACATTGGTTGAAATAGAGAGACTTGCAAATGAGAGCAAAGACCATAAAAAATTGTTGTAGATATGTGATGAAAGAGAATGTGAGTTCAAGGAAGAAATTGTTAACCTAAGGACATAGTTAGATGAAGTAAGGAAAGTTGAATAAATGATGAGTAGTTGACTAAAGGAGAGAGTCTTGGTGTTAAAGATTAAAGGTTGAGATTGTTTTAGCCGGAAGTGAGATAGATGAAAAGAATAGACCGTGTAAAAAGCTATAAGACGAGATTGTCTCCATTAAGAAATAAAAAAAGTGCAATAATTCAAAGGCAACCACAGAGGATAATGACGTAGCTCTGAAAATACATGTAGGAGAAGGGACAATTAGCATGATTAGTAAGAAAACAAACAAAGGCAAGAAACATAATCAAAATGAAAAGAATGAGTCAAAGAAATTTTTCTTTGCAAAAAGGTCATTTTCTCCTATAGATGAGTTAAGCAAATTTGGAAGATCCCAAAGGAGATTCTTTGCTCCCTTGAAATATATCAAGTGTTTTTCTTGCCATGAATATTGGCATGTAGCAGTAGAATGTAAGAGGATGAAAATCAAGAATAATCAACAAAATATGTAGCAACCAACAAGGTTCCCTCAAGCAAGCAAATAAAGGAGATCATCAACAACCAGGTACATCAACTCTTTCTATGGTTATTGTTTTTTGTGCAATGGATTTGGACATAAAGCGATTGAATGAAAAATGTATGCAAAGAAGAACATGAACACGGGAAGACACAACCATTTCCTCCATTTCTTGGTCATATAAGGTGCTATTTGTGTAGCAACCTTGGCCACATGGCCAAATATTGCAAGTTACCATGTACCCTTAAGAAGTCTAGATAGAAGATGGAGGCCACTGCAAGAAAACCAAACAATGAACGAAAAGGAAATGCAGACAACAGAAGGAAACCAACTAAAGTATGGAGGAGGAAGAAAAACAAGCAAGTCATGACTTCAATATAGGGAAACTTTTAGGGACAAAATTTCGCCTATTGGCCATCTTTTGGACATTTCAATATATATATATATATATTTGTCAATTTGGTCAACCATTCACTAAATGTTTACATATATATGATTAAATGGATGAAATTCACCAAATTTTTACCAATTTTAATAGTAAATTACATGTAATTTTCAAATCAGAATAATAGTCAATAATACTATACATAGGCATAATATTTAAATCCTTAAACAATACCCTACTTCAATGACAAAGTGAAGTCTGCCTAGTCTCAAGAGGAGCTCCTCATGAAAACAAAGACTAATGTTACATTTAAAGTAATAGCAATCATGAAACATGAAATATCACAGGGGAGAGCAGCCCCAATAGTTGACAACATTACGGGAATGAAAGAAGAGTATCCCTATGAGAAATAACAAAAAAAAATATTGAAGTGATTTATTTCAATAAGAACCATGTATGCAACAATGAGAAAAATTATTGTTAAATCCTCCCATCGGAACTAATCTCCATAGTATACTTTCATAAAATATTTTATAGATTTCGGGAATTTACTTCCCTGGTCCAGATACTAAGATATAGTGACTACAGCTCTGTGTGAAACAATGGCTGAAATTTACACAACAATTTATGAATTTGTCTCGAGGAAAGAGAATATTTATGGTGCAGCAGGAATATCATGGACAAGATATACCCATGCAAGTGATATTGTTTGAATTATACAACCACTACAAGGTTATTCCACTTTTGGGATATGATGGATTTGGAGTTGTGTGCATGGCTCGGGACACTTCCAATATTGATGTTTTTTACTCCATAGTGTTGCACAAAATACAAGTTCATCGTGCATTGACTCAGATCTGCCACCCTTTCATTGTTACATTGAAGGGAGTAATGAGAGCTATTGAAATCAATCATTTTAATGAGATTTATGTTGTCATGGGCATGGTGCAATGGAATTTGTGGTCATTCTTTAAATCTCAGACTACGCAAATGGAGGAAAATTATTCTTACATGGGTACCAAAGTGATTTTGTACTAGCTATTGAAAGGCCTATAGTATGGCACGACACCAATGTGTCGCGTCCATATGAAGCCCAACAATATTTTGTTCGATTTAGACACCATGAGAACAAAATTATGTGACTTAGGACTTGCAAGAAGAAGAGCACAAAAAATGACCACGTTTGAGGTTAACGTGAAGGAAGGGAACAATTACAAACAAATTTCAAGATGAGAGCTACATTTGTTTAGCAATTTTATGTCTATTCAGTAGAGAAATAAGTTAAGAAGATGTCAAAATTATAAAGATCCATATTTCTAATTGTATTCAAACACTGGCTCAATATGTGAAGCTGTGACAAAGGAGTAATGGCAAATGACCTGTGATACAAGAGATATAGTGGGAACAGAAAGAAAAAAAATCAAATGAAGATTATTGTGTTGCCTTGTGTATAAAATGTCGATTACAACAAAAAAAATTGGGCAGTGCCAGACGTTCCAACTGCAAGGAGGAGAATACGATCTACATTCCATTAACTGTGCAAGCATTCTGGACATAATCTAAGCCATTTATGAAATTTACATAGAAGTCCTAACACATCCCTAGCATGAGGTTCTACCAGAACTCAACGACGAAGTCTAGAAAAGAGACACCCTAATTTCAGACATAATTTATGTATTTAGAGATTTTTCGAATCCCATACTAAAAGAGTTTGATGCAAAAAAATTGATGAAATTGGAAAAGAGGGGAAAAACAACTGTAGTCATCGTATGCAATATCATTACAAAATGGGTAGCTCAAGAATATTTCGAAAGGAAATCCTTTACCGAATGGGTAGCTCAAGAATATTTCGAAAGGAAATCCTTTACCGATTGATTCAGGAGTTATGATCAATCATCATATTCAACATTCTCGCCATCAAGGAATAGTCTTCATGAGTGGTTGGCCTGGCTCCTAGTCGTTTAGAGATGTGGTGACTAGTGAAATATGCCAGTGAACTCTCAATATTCAGATCCTTAGTCAAATAAGTTATAACGAATGGTCTGGAACATTAAAACTCTTCCAAGAAAATTGTCTAAAGACCTACGTTACATACTTTGTGGAAGCCAAACCTCTGAGTACATTGCACACCTGCACACGTTAACGGTTAGACCTGTAGTATACGTTATATGTTAATGCATTAATTTTAGCTTCTTCCATATTTTGCTTTATCTAGCTAGCCATTGGACCAAAGCATAAGTTACATAGTATGAATATTACATTAGATTGATGACAATTCATAAGTTACGTTATATTGATGGACATGTATATAACGTATTGACATACAAGTATCAGGACAGGTATAACGTTTCACATTTGCCCAGTTGTGCTTTATGAAACGTTACACACAATTTTATTGGTGGCATATGCTACACAAAACTAGAATTTCGTTTGGAGAGGGATCCAGTGAGAATGGTTTATGGTTTGTACATCGTTCTGGTGGAAATTCCATTTGGAGTAGCCCAGATCTGAGATTCTAAGAAGTTTTAGACTTACACTAAATGATGTCCGAGGGAGTTGATGATAATGATACATTGAAATATGGACAATGTTGAGTTGATGATAATGATACATTGAAATATGGACAATGTTGAGTTGCAAGACATGGAGACATTCCCACTCTTATAGAGATAGCGAACACATTTTCTAATCCCGCCTGGCACCCCGGGCATGAACAGAGTAGTGGAAAACCATGTGCAGTATACTTTGAAGGTCTTTTTATATTTGGTGAAGAGCTCAATCTGGTTGAATATTTTTCTATGAATACTTCAAAGATGTCACAATATTTGGCACCAAACAATTATTATGACCGCCAAATGGTTGGTTTTCTTATTCATGAGTGTGTGAATTCATCACCCACCACAGGAACCACTGCTTCCAAGGCAGGGACAACCCAAAATCGCTTACCAAATCTACATGGTATGTGTCCAAAGTGGACTTTTTTAGTTTGAATAGGGATGACTATGGAAATTGTGCAACAAACCCTCTTGTTGCCAAAGGTGAAGCACATACCATGGACTTGGAGGTAGTGGCATTAGAAGAACTTCCATTTTTCAACATTGGTGGTTCTAGAGACACTAGAGATATTGCCCAACTTATAGGAGAAGTTAGCACTAGTAAGCCCATCAAAAGCGTTATTGCAAATCTGAAAAGAGAGTACCACTACAACCATTTTTGTGTGCGACAAAAAAAAATACAAATCATATGTTGCATGCATTGATGGTCCACCAAAGTATGATTTTTATGATAAAAGGGAAATTGGAATAGGTTTATGATCAATTGGGTGCACAAATTTGGTGGGACAAAAAATTTCACCCCATGGGTTGTATCTTATCCTTAAAATGTAGCCTCTTGTTATCTCGATGAAAATCATGGATCAAAGAATTCCTGTGATCATGCAAATTATTCCTCATGTTAGCCTGGAGTAGTGGAAAGCCATGTTAATATGGAATGTGTTTGCACTAATGATAAAAAAAAGGAGCTTCATGAATCAACTTCAGACTCAAAAGCTAAAGCCTTGTTTTCTTGACCTTAGGTACAACACCAACATTAAAACTACTACAGACATGACTTTGGAGCTTGGGTGCTCAAAGTGAGAGTCAAGTTCGGTATGTTCTAAGGATGTTTCCATGCTCGAGACTAAAATAAATTACAATAAGAAGCCACATAATATTATCCTTGCACCAATCTCAATTAGAAGTTGGAATGAGCTCACACGCAAGAGAAACATTCATAGAGAAAATTATTGGAAACAAATGGTGCATTAGAAATGCTAAATTTTTTGTGCAATGATCAAATAGAGGCTACAAATATCACCACGGGTGTTATATTATATCTTGTTTATCACTGTATTCGTTGTCATGTTGACTATGTTATGCTTTTTGAAGAAAATGACATGGAGTGTCATTGCCATGAAGCATCAGAGGATTGTGAGAAAAAAAAATCAGATCAAAATATTGAAGAAAAATTTTGGTACATGCAAAAATAAGGGTTCCTTAACATACAAAATATCTCATGCCATTGATGTCAAAGGGGGAGGTAAGGAGAGGAAAGGAGAAGTGATTTTCAAGACAAAAAGGGGAAGGATCACAATGTTTCCATCAATTCCAAAGGGGGGGATTGTTGGCATTGTTGTCATTGATGGCAAAGGAGCAAAGGAGAAACAAGAAGTGCGGTCACCATATGTGTGTGAGAAGGTGATGTTGACAGAGATATGTTTCTTGTTGAAAATAGAGCGAAGGAGCATTGAAGTATGCTTGTTATGTTTGGGTATAAGGTATGTTTGTTACGTTGCAAAGGGTGTTGGTGAAAGGTTTCTTGTGCTTGCATATTTTGATTGATGTTGATTAGTGAGGCAAATTGTGTGCGTACAGAATAGTGGCTAATGGTAAGCATGTATGCATATATGTGTGCGTATGATGATTGATATTTTGTGATGTAAGAAGATCGTTGCGATGTAAGGCAAAGGAAAAGGCACGAAGAATTTTCCTATGCTTGTGATGTTATAGTTGTTGATGTATTGTTGAGGTATGTTGCAAAGGTTGTTGTTGTATGTTGCAGAGGTTCGAGTTGAAGAAGTGGTTGCAATGTTCCTGTGATAGATGAAGGTTTCCTATTTGCATAGTGTAATTCATGTTCACTTAGTTTAGTTCTTGTTCAAATTTTCATTGATAGTAAGTTCAACTACAAAGGCATGGCCTTGGAGATGCTTGGTGATTTTTTTGAGGTGTTGTGATTAGAACAAAGGTGTTGTGATGCAAGATAATGCAAGTTAATGCAAGAGAATACAAGTTAATGTGTTGCAAAAGAATATTAATGCATGTTATTTGAATAAGTTGAAATTCATTTTATTGGCATGAAGAATATTAATGCATGTTATTTAAATATGTTGAAATTCATTTCATGTATTTTTAATATTCAAAGAGTTGAAGTAGTTTTGGAATTGAAGAGACACCTTTGGAATGCAAAGAGACAAGACTTGTCGTTTCATATTCGTGTGTGGAATACTAACAATCATCAAATTTTTCTTATAAAACATGTGAGGTTTGAAGGCTAATGAGGTTAGAGAGTTAGAGAATGTAAATTACAATTCATGAGTTACCTAACACATATGAAGTAAATATGAAGCAGGTTTGAAGAGAAGAAGACACATAAACAAAGTTGGAGATATGTTGAACTTAATACCAGGTAAACCAACAATTTTTTTTTTATATGTATCAAGGGATTGTAGTCTCCTTTCAAGTTGTAGCTTCATAAATAATAGGTTGGAGCTTGTTGAGGTAGGAGCCTCTTGTGGGTTGTAGCTTGCAGAAAATTTGTGGGAGTTGGAGCTTCCTTGCAAGTTGAAGCTTGCAGAAGAATTGAAGTAGCAACCTCTAGTGTAGGTTGGAGCCTGCAAAAATTCTAATGTAATAATGGAGTAGGAGCTTTCCTTTGCATCAAAAAAGTCATGGTTTTCTCCTTTTATGGGTTTCCATTTATATCTGGTGTCCATGTGATGATTTTGTGCGTTGATTTTATGTTGTCATGAAAGTTGTTATGTTGTGGTTTGTATATTTCATGTTTTTACATATTAAATTTGTTGTTCATAAGGTGTATGTTATTCATTAATAATTCAGTCAACCATTGAAAACTAAATAGAATTTAATGTCCATTAATGTACTAAACTGATTCACACCCACCCCACCCCCCCACTCACCCCCACCCCTTGTGTCTAAGTTTAGTCAAGTTTCCAACAAATTCTTGGATTTCAATATCATGAAAAGTAAAAGTAACCATATTAATGAAATGTTTCCTTATTTCCTTTGCTCTAAGGAGTTGAGTTTCATTTTAATGTTTTCTATTAAGGAAATGTTTCCTTATTTTCTTTGCTCTACGGAGTTGAGTTTCATTTTAATGTTTTCGATTAAGGAAATGTTTTTTAACAAAATAGAGTTTATTTTATTATTTTGTTGTAAGTGAATTATTTTAGACGTCTATGGTTATTTAGAAATAAGATTTTGTTTTAAGATATTTCTTTATCTATACGACAAGGTGCTCATTCAATTAGATTGCCTTATAGAGATTGTTTGAAGGCTCCCTCTTAAAAAATCCCTAGGTCTTTAATACAATCAATGATAGACTTGAGAAATATTTTTTATGGCTTCTAAAGTATCAAAAGACCACATGATGACTTAGGGTTTCTTTTTTCCATGCTAAGGATTGTTCCAAGGCAGACCCCTCTTCCCTTTTTCATCCCTCAGTTGTATGTGAAGGTTAAAATGGAAGACGAACTAGTGGAATTATCTGACAATCTATATGAAGGACAAAGAATATAAGCACTTCAGCACGAGGTTTCAAATGGTTTCTCCATGCCATGTGGAAGGGACCTACTAGCCAATGAGATGATAATGATAGGATTGATAGCACCATAAACCTCCATGTGCCCTGAGCCTGCATTGTAATCCTCCCAAAATGGTTTCTCTCCTTCATGGAATGTTTAGACAGTTATTCTGTCTGGGGGACCCAGACCCCAAATCACTCATTTGGTCTATTCACCCTTTATTTCCACTGACCCTGTGGGATGTAGCCAAATTTGACTATAGCTAGGTGTCATGTCTCTGAGAGTTGGTGGAGATGGATCGAACTAGGTTTGGGGATAACTATCAAGAATCCCTACGTTGGTGTCTCAGTTCGAGACTCAAATTTTTGGCCTAACAGATGGATGGGACTTGGAGTGCTTCTTAAATATTTCTTCTCATAACCTATCGGTGGTTCAGTATTCAACTTGGGAAGTGGGTTGGTCCTTGGATGGCCTGTCTTCAGAAGTAAATTCCCAAAGGTTTCCCCTCTCTACATTTTCTCAGTTAGAGGTTTTTTTAGTGGAGTATTTTCAGGTAGACTCATTGGTGTTTGCAAGATACATGATCTCAGCGGATGGGCAGTTAAGCCATGCCCCTCCAGTTTCTGACTTGGCAACATCTATAATAGGTAATGAAACCCTATAAGGAACATTCAATAGTTCTACTGCAGGGCTTAGAGATGTGGCAGATCCAGTGGTGCAACTAGGAATTTGGGCTTATGTGGAGTCGTCGCCCCCCACAAGAACATAGAATAGGGGTGGCGAAAATCAAACCCTATGGCTTAGGCCTAGAAAGAATAAGTATCAGCATGCCATATGGAAAAAGGGAGGGAACATAATGGTGTTGGGTTGTGATATTTAGATGCACAAGGTCAATTTTTGAGTTGGTTGTGGTGGGTTAGGTTAGGGGTCATTGTTTCATCAATTCTTCTCACAAGGTCTGGGAAAAGAAAACTTGGGGACAAGAAATTAAATAGATACCTTCAATAACATATTTAGTAAAGGGGTGGTTTTGTTTCAGGTTATTTTATTGGGAGCATGTAACCTAGGTCCTATCAAAAAAATATGAAATGGACTCAACCCTAGTTTTGTTTAAGAAGTGGTCACCACTCTTCAACAAAAAGAAAGAAATCTTAGAGAAATCGCCTATATGGGTTCATTTGCTAGTGTTTCCCATGCAATTATGGTTTTGGGAGGATTTCAAAGAAATCAAGAATTATTTGGGGGAATTCTATGATGCATACATGTTATTCCATTCGACAGGGGTTATGAAAGTCACTCGTATACTGGTTAATATTGATACAACGTAAGGATTAGTGGTAGAACTTAAGATTCTGAGGTCAAATTACTCTCACCTTTAGATTTTGTATTATGAGGACATAATTTTTCGATGTAGGAGGTGCCATAAGACTTAGTACATCATGAAGGATTTCTCCCTTCCTTTCAATGGGCACAAAGGGGTTAGGGACAACCCTCTCTCTAAAAAAGTAAGCCTAGCTCAGGAGGATTCAATTATAGCATAGGAAGTTGGCCTTGCCAGATAGAAGGAAGAGATATATGGCCACCTTATAAGTTCCATGGTTTGTCAGGTTGCCACAAGGAGGAAAATAACTTTGATCTACCCCCTTTCCCCCCATTTTGGTAAAACCTACTCTATTTCAAAATTCGGTGCCAAGTAATTTTCTTATCTCAACTCCTTTATCATTTTTAGTTGATTCATTTGTTGATTTGGTAAAAGGATGGGACTATTAAACTAGTTATCACATCAACATTTTTTCTTCTTGAGACATTCTGATTTCCTCCTCTTCCCCATGTATTTTCCCCTTGGCCTCATTGACTACCTCATCAACTTTTGTTTCAATAAGAGAGAACCATAATTTTGTTTCCTTGGACTCGTCTTATAGATATTTTATTTGTCGGAGACTAGCTCAAATCTGAATGAACTCTCTTAGACTTAGAAAATCATGTCCAATCTTGGAGGGAAAACAGAGGGGTAGAAAATCTCACTTGGAAAAATCCCAGTCCAAGCTCATATAGATGTGGTTGCTGGGAAGAAAAAATCAATCATTGGGATGCTTAGAGAAACAAAGGCCTTGGGTAGGGTTCCCTTATGATTATCCGATCTTTTAACCATAGGGGATTGACCAACCCCTCTAAATAAGTGGCCTTGTGAAGGGTTGTGGATTTATTCTCCCTTGATATTTTTTTACTTCAGGAAAAGTTGGGGGATGGGATCCTGGTTACAAAAGTGTTGGAGGAACTGTTAAGAGCATGGAATTTTTTTTGTTCAGATGCTTTTGGGAAATCGAGTGGTCTAGCCATTAGATGAAACCTAAAGAGATTTAAGAAACTAATAATAAAACACTCATAAAATAAATAACAAAAATATAGAAAAAACCAGGCATGGCAGAAAAGGCCTTAGCCTTACAACATTCCTCACATTCTCATTCTTAAAATAATGTTTATGATACATATAAATACATGACGAAGTTTGTCTCAAGATATTATGTCTATCTTGAACAAACGTGGTTGAGATATTTTCTCAAAAAAACACTAATCTAGGAGAACTAGTTGGAGAGAATGTCTCATCCTAACTAAACTCCCTAGTTTGAGGAACTAACTCCTAATTCTCAAGATTTGATTTATTTAATTATAATTTTTGGTTTATAATTGTTTTATTATGAGAGTGAGGCTAACATTCCCCCCCCCCAATGATAAATCCAAAATAAGAACAAGGAACCCTCTTCTAAGTTCTCAAGTTGATCCTCCAAAAACATTGCCTGAAAAATTGCCAAATTTGGATGTTGAAGAAACTGCAATATGAAGAGACCATGAGTCAGCTGCATGTCTGATTCATCTCTGAATGTTTCTTGACAACTCGATCTCGTGCCAAGTTGCAAAAGGATCCAACTGTCCTTTTCTTGAAATCGGCGTCCTGTGTCCACTGAAAAAATTTGATGAACGCTCACTGGCGTATTTGTTTTTCCACTGACAAAAGTTGATGAACACCCATTAGGGAAACTGCTGATGATGATCGCCCACTAGCTGATGACGTTGAAAAAAAACTCACTGTTTCTTTTGTTGTGTTTGAAAACTGCTCATTGCTGACTTTGTTGTCGATCGCTCACTTGCGAATTTGTTAATTCTCACTGGCTGATGAAAATGCCCACTGGCTGCTTCACTGATGTTGTCGAGACTTTCAGTCTGAAAACCACTATCAATTTCATTGACATTTCCCCCCCTTTGTTAGTTGAAAGGAGAGACAATCTTCTTCAAATTATTTCTGAACTCCTGCCATTCAGGTGTAGGAGTGTTTCATTGGTGTACTCCCCCGTTCAACTGCACGAGAGTACCATCTTCATTTTTATTGTTGGCTGCAATATGTGTGAGTGAATTTGATTGTAAAACTTATACAATCTTCTAACCGTGGATGACCATTCCTAGGGATCAATCCATGAATAATTTATCTTCAATCTGGTTGATTGTTGTTGTTTGTTGCATTGTGTTGATGAATGATTTGACTTGTTATAATGGTGACAAGGATGGAGATCAAAACACTGATCTTCCAGATGACCGGTTCTTTGACAATAAAGGTGTTTTGGTTTCACTGCAACTTCAGTTTGTGTGTATTTCTATTTGTCTTTAACTTTCTCAAAACTAGCTGATGTGATTTGTGCAAGAAACCCTGCACTGACAAACTTAATGGGCCTTGAATAATCTGGGATATGCAATTTGGCGTCATCTTTGACATATCCTAAGCCTTGTCGATTTTTGTTACCTTGGATTTCTTCCCATGGCTTGATGATTGGTTTGGAAGAAAGTTGAACTGGATCAGGGACCACTTCGACACTTGAAGTTGGTTGGATCCGTGACTTGGAATCATCAGTTGTATTTGTATTGTTCAAAGAATTGGAAGCATCACTCTTCTCTAGAAACTCGGTTCTTTGTAGTTGCAACTCCAGTTGAAGGAACGCAATCATTTCATGTGCATGTTGAAGATGCACTTGAATATCAGCAAGAGTTGTTTTGCTGATGTTCACCATGTCGCCAACTGATGATAAAATCAAATTGTTAAGAATTTGGGATAGTTGAATGTGTGTCTCCATGTTAGCTTGCTCACTTTGAATTCAGGCTCACTTATACTATTGCTTATGGCTGATGCTTTAAACACTTGCTAGAGTTTTATAACTTGGTTTCTTGAACTCTTGATTTCACGCTCGCTTGATGATGATCGCTTTGTTTGAATGCTTCATGGCCACTTTGTGAATGCTTCAATTAACTTCACACTAGCTCGTTTGTTGTAGATGTCGTGATTTGAACTTTCACACTTGATTTTGACACGCTCACTTGCTTGGTTGTTTGAATGACACACTCGCTTGCTTTGTTGTTTGAATGAAACACTCCCTTGATTTATTGCTTATTGCACTTGCGTTAAACACTGGCTTGATTTGATGCTCACTTGAAGAATAGAATACTAGAATTCACACTCGTTTGATGATTATTTATTCCTAGATGGCTTGATTGAACTTGCTTGATTTATTACTAACACTTTGTGCTTTCTTTAATGTACTCACTGAATGTGTTGATTTTTTAAAAAAGGAAGGGTGCCGAACACTGTCAAAAATGCACCCAAGAAACAAATGACAAGTTCAATCTTGATGAA
Source organism: Pinus tabuliformis (assembly GCA_031772625.1). Taxonomy (NCBI): domain Eukaryota; kingdom Viridiplantae; phylum Streptophyta; class Pinopsida; order Pinales; family Pinaceae; genus Pinus; species Pinus tabuliformis. The sequence continues at coordinate 403,563,442 of CM062815.1, read as the reverse complement.
TCAGTTGAATACTTACATGAATTAATGTATTCACCTTAAAAATTCAAGTTAGGGTGTCGGTTACAACCAAGAATGCACCTGTACAATTCAGTTAAAAGAAGTTTACCTGCAAGTGATATAAAAAGTGTTGATGATGTTGATGTCGTCTTGGCTTGAAATGCTTGATTTTGTAGCGTCCTTAACTTGATTTCTTTGATTACATGATGTGAAATGTGCTTGCTTGGAAGATCATCTTATCAAGTTGATGATGTGACGCTTTGTGCTTGTGTACTTAAGCTTGATTACAGGAGCTTGATTAAGCATTCTTATACTTAAGCTTGCTTATGTGCATGTAGTTGTTTAAGCATAATATAAAGAGAGCGTTTTGATAATCTGAACACAAGTCATGCACACACATTCATTACACATGGTGTACCTAAGATCCCCTTATTCAATTTCGGGCGGATCTAGGACACAAGCACCACAAAAATTATGATTTTATTGATTACAGGAGTACATCATTCTTCAATGTCACAACTTTGTTGTGGAAACTTTTCAATGAGAATGTCACACTTGGAAAACTTTGGAAGCAAATTGTCTTCAAAAACTGCCTACATTGACTCAATCGCTCTCAAAGTAAAATATTGTTTTGAATCAAAATAATGACTTTCACTTATCACTCCAAATACAAAAAATTCACTTATGACGTCATTACACAAAAAATTACAAATACTCCTTATCTCTCCACTGTTCCACAAAAGGATTTAAAACTCATCTGGGAACAAACTCTAATGAGTATTTTAAACACATAATCACACTTGATCATAGATCTAATCGATCTCCTATGCATATGTCAAACACATAGTCACACTCGATCCTAGATCTAATCGAGCAATGGCGACCCAACATTCAGCTTTCTCTTGCTTGGGAAAATCGGTCAACATGCTTCTACTTGCATTCTTCTCGTTGGGGACAATAGCTATTATAAAACAACATATTGTATTCCGAAACCATGTGCCAAATCTTTAAGGTTGTGAGGGCCTGAGGTTCGTTCAAATACCCATATTATGTGACCTGATCTGATCTGATCCTTTCAACTTCTCCAACTACCCCAACTACTGAATTAGATTGAATTAGAGTGGATTCGAACCGTAACAATGACTAAGAAGGCAATGTTGGTCGGATGCAATTACCAAGAAACGAAGGCAGAGCTGAAGGGATGCATGAACGATGTGAACAGAATGTACAAATGTCTCGTGGAGCACTACCGCTTTGAGGAGGAGAACATAAGAGTACTCATAGACAGTGATGACTGCTATCCCCAACCCACGGGAGCAAACATCAAGAGGACCTTGAAAACACTGGTCGAGGGGGCTCGGTCAGGGTCAGGAGACATACTCTTTTGTTCACTATAGTGGCCATGACACTCACCTGCTTACTGAAATAGGAGACCAAGATGATACCAGCTATGATGAATGCATTGTGCCCGGTGACATGAATATTATCACAAATACCAAATGTAACGTTGAATGCTAGAGTTGACTGTATAAAAAAATAAAAAATAAAATAAAAAAAATAAAAAATAAAATAAAATAAAATAAAATAAAAATAAAAAATAAAAAAAATAAAAAAAATAAAAAATAAAAATAAAAATGCTACAATATAGACCTTCAAGCTCACTTATAAAAACTTTAAATTATCAAATTTCATTTCCAGAATATATCTGGTTGCAGATAGATCATAATTTTCTCACAAGGAGTGACGGAATACAAATCTGGTGCTTAACTTTGTTGGTCCATGCACAGGGTGCCTGCTTTAATTTCAAGGGAAGCCTCCTTCTTCTCACCTGTCGACAGTTGACACAAGTGCTTTCCATCTCTACAAATCGTTGTTTTTAGCACACAATTGCATTCACAACATCCTTCAATTTGATGGCATTCACAGCATCCTCCAAAACACGTTCTACTTCAGCACTACAAAAGCACACAACATTCACTTATGCTCCACACCCACACTTTGCATGCTCATTTACTTAACAAGCGCATTCAACACCCAATTTATGCTTGGTCATCGAACTTCACACTGCTGGCTCATCCTTGTTCATAATGTTTTTCTTGCGAGATGTGCAGAGTTTTGAACCCAATCAAACCATGCCAAAGAGCTCCATAAGAATCAAAATTGATTCTGTCGTGAATTGATGACTGTAATTTGATCTGGTCGCTCAAATCTCGAAGACAGTCTTCAGGGCACCCACATCGAATTGGGCCTTCTTCCTCTCGTGAGCTAGCTGATCCGCCTTCGCCATTCTCACCCAAATAAAGATATCTTAACAAATAGAAGTAGAGCAGAGAAGAAACATAGAAATCACTGATCTTTGGTTTTCCTGCTACGCTGACCTTGTGACCACTTTGCATATTCCTTCTGTAATGATAATTCAACCTTTTCTTTTTTACTCAGTCAAATGCCTAACTCCAATGTTTATCACTGATAACGTAGATGGGTTTGCAGGCTCTAATCATTGGCTAATTCTGCAACGATGAATCCTTTCAATTGCTCTGGTCTGCTTCGACTGAGCTTCCTTCAAATGATTGATCAGTTAGATCTCGGCCAATTTGATGCTATAGGAAAGAAAGCCTTCAAACCAGTATTCACCATGTTACCCAAAGGGCCCGTCGCTCCCTCGGGGCCTTCCCCAATTACCAACAACTCTCCCAAGGTCGAGTCAACTCAGATCTCTACCGATAGCATTTCAGATCAACCATGGGATCCGATACCAATTGAAGAGATTTAAGAAACTAATAATAAAACACTCATAAAATAAATAGCAGAAATATAGAAAAAACCAGACATGGCGGAAAAGGCCTCAACCTTATAGCGTTCCTCACATTCTCATTCTTAAAATAATGTTTATGATACATATAAATACATGAGGAAGTTTGTCTCAAGATAGTGCGTCTATCTTGAACAAACTTGGTTGAGATATTTTCTCAACAAAATACTAATCTAGGAGAACTAGTTGGAGAGAAGGTCTCATCCTAACTAAACTCCATAGTTTGAGGAACTAACTCCTAATTCTCAAGATTTGATTTATTTAATTATAATTTTGGATTTATAATTTTTTTATTATGAGAATGAGGAAAACAAAACCCTTGAAAAATAAAAGTTTTAAAGTAATGGGGATGGAGTCGGTGTTTGATATGGAATTTATTGATTTGGAACTAGATATGGAACTTATGGCTGTCAAAATATATGGTTCGTTCTTAAAGCGACCTCCTTTCTACAAGTCCCTTCTCTATAAACATTTTCTCTCCTTTAAGAACTTGATTTTGGGAGGGATCTAAACTTCTCCCTGGGGGTACCTAAATTTTGGGGCCCCCACACAACACCTAAAACCCTTACATACTTTTTCAAGCATATTTTTATTCATAGAAAGCTAATAGTAGTGGAATGAAAAAAATTTGGCAATCTTGGAGAAATCATAGAATAGGGGATGCTAGAGAAGCTAAAAAACTTGACCATTTTCTTTTGTCTGAATATTTGATGGAAAGGATGCCTTTGATCTAGGTTTATGCAGGAATGAAATTAAATACAAATATAAATATAAAAACATAACTACAATTAAAACAAAACATTAATTCATTAATAACAAAGTACTGAAAATTTTTACATGTAGAATGGAAATAAAATAGTTCGAGCGGTAGCTTATATTTGAAAAGAGATATGGTGACTACATGCCTTTTGAACTATGTTACAATGAGGCTTGAAGGCCTATTTATTATTGATAAATAATGGAAGACCATAAACATCCAAAAACCTAACCCTAGGAGATGAAGCACCAAAAGTTTGTGGGCCCTATTAGAGTCGGTCTAGTAGCCCTCCATCAACGATCAAAATTCTTTGCATTTGCATAGGTAGGTGTCTCATCAGTGTCATTCTCTGCATTCCGTTAGGCATGCCATAACCCTGATGGAGGAGCTGGTGTTTTTTTTCCCCTCTTGGCATTGCTGGATCAAAGTTGTTTCAGTCCTTAAACTCTTTTAAAGCTTACTTGTCTTGTCTTGAAGTCAAAATTCTAGGTCTAGGGTTTTGGTCAAGTTTGTCTTCAAGGTCATGTCTCTGAAGGTCAATAAGTGCCCAACAAGCCAGAGGGATGTTTTTCAAGGTATTTCTTCGAAAATTTCTATCTTGTACAGTTAAATTTCACCTTGGATTTAAAAACCCTGTTTTTAAAGCCAAGGTCATTTTTCGAAATTTTGTAAAAAATGGTAAAATTTCAAAAGGCTTCAAAGGACAGCATGTAACCCTGGCTCCCTTGCCAAGATCCCTCAGATGTTATCCCTGCAAAAAGTATCGAGCAAAAACATCAAATTAGTCAATTTCAAGACAAAAGGAAACCAAAAACATCAAGTTTATAAAGTGTCAAAGAAAAACATTATAAAGTGGGTTTGGGCATGAAATTAATTCAAATCAAGGTTATAAAAGCCCAATCTCCCTCCATCGAGCCTCATTGTGCATCTAAGTCATTGAGCAAGTGATTGCAAGTGAGTTCGAGGCGAATTTGTGAGTTGCAGAGGCGCGCGACCCGTCAGACCAGGCGCGCGACCCGTCAGGCGCCCTCCGACAGTGCAATTTTTTAACGGGCGCGACCCGTCAGTGGCGCGCGACCCGTTGGGTGAGGCGCGCGACCCGTCAGCGCCCTCCTTATCAAACTGCCTGCAAATTCATCCAAGGAACCACCAAAATCGCCGAATTGCCTAAGGTAGGCCCTCCAACTTAAAAATTTGTTGCTTGTTATGGTTAAAGGAAATCATGAGTGCATTTTCAAAGGTCTCCATTTGCAAATTAAAAGCTCCATGTGGTTGTGGTTTAAAATTGTAAAAAATGGCTAGGGTTTTATGTTGTTTTAAGGTATTCCCTTGTAATCATTTTTTCCCCATTTCCCATTTCATTTTCCTTGTCTTCCTATGTAAATTTCCCTTTTAAATTTGTAAAGAAAAACTAAACCCTACCCCTCTTCCCTAAAAAATAAAAAATAAAAAAATCAAGCCCTAATCCTACCTCTCATAATACCCATGTAAACAAATTTATATAATGATGCATATGCAATGATTTTGTATTGATTTTTCCCAAAATCCCTGTTTTATATATTTATTCCCATTTTCCCTTTAAGGTGCCCCTCCCCTAACATTCCCCTCATGCTCCTTGTCCCCTTGAAACAACATTTTAATTAGCATTTTATCAAGCAGAAACAGCAGTACATTTCAGCCACTTTGCTCCTTAAACAATGTCAGAAACCGAAACCAATTACGAGCAAAGTGATGACCAGGCATCAGCTTCAGAGTTTGAGGTACAGAGGAGGCCTCATAAGGGTGGAAAGGGTGGTCATCATAAGAGAGAGGAGCCCACTTCTTTAACAGATTTAAAGGCTTGTCCTATGGCAGTCTCATGTTTCCGGTATATGTCTTGTTATGAGTTTTGCGAGAGGATCTCTTGGATTCAGCATCACAGAGAGTTGGCTCGCCTATTTGTTTTACATTTGCATGATGGACATGTCAACCTTGCAGGGGTGGACTTTACATTGACACCCGAGATGATTGCACAGGCCACAGGGATACCTAATGTCGGAGAGGTATGGAATAAGCGCAAGGTGTTGGACAGTGTTCATTTTGAGCCTTTCGTTAGACCCGCACTCATGAGACACTTGACAGGTGTGTTCCCCTTTAGATTTCTCAGGAGTGAGTATGCTCCCATGATGAGGCTTATCATGCTCTATTTTACCTATGAGGGTAGATTTTCACAGGTATATTCGTACCATATTCGCCTATTGATGTATTTCAAACGGGTACGGATGATGAACATCCCTATTTTCTTCTGCCAGAACATTGAGAGGATGGTACCCGTGACGCAGCGGAAGAGCCCAGCACAGCAGTATAGGAGCCTCTACCATTATGGTTTGATTTAGCTTGTGGTCTTACATTAGTTGGCTTAGCAGGGCATCTCATGGGAGGAATTCATCTCTCGTGAGTTCTTTACAACACCACCACCACATCCGGAGATTGTTCATGAGGAGGGAGGACCATCACAACAGCATGATATCCCCAGGACTAGCCATGTCAGCTCTCTTCTGCTTGTCACTTATCAGAGAGGCCAAAGGGCCTTATTTGCAGCAGCTCAGCGAGTATTTTCTCCACAGCAGGTGGAAGGGGTCTCGCCTTCTTCATCAACTCAGCGAGTGTTATCTCCACAGCAGGTGGAAGGGGCCTCGCTTTCTTCAGCAGCACAGGCAGCACAGAGGGGAAAGCAGCCCAAGATTGATGAGGGGCCATTAGGTGTTCCAGCTATCGAGCTTATTGATCTTGATGTCACTTCTCCTAGCCTAGAGTCGAAGGAGATCATTCAGAACCTTAGAGCTGAAAATGATGCATTGCAGAGGATATTAGAGGGGGCACAATGGAAAATCTCATATCTAGAGCAGCGCAACAAACAGTTGGAGGATGAGCAAGCTCTTGATGAATTGTGGAGGATCCGTAGTGACCACAACTTGAATCGAAGAAGACCCGATGATCCATTGCCCGCTGAGCGAGAGTCTATGCTTATCCAGCTCAATGCTCATTTGGAGAGGTTGTTGGCTAAGGCCAACCAAGATAAGAAATTGTTGAGAAACATGAAGAACCATTATTGGGTGCGGATGCACGTGTGCAAGGCGAAGATGAAGATGTTCCAAACGCGGTTGGCCAAGGCACAAAAAAGGAGAAAAAGGCCCGATCCCCTCCACATCTTGGCCGAGGCTTCCTTGAAGGAGCAAGGCACTAAATAGCTCAGCCACAACACAAATCCCAAGAAATTTGAGCATTTTGGGTCAATTTTGGTTTTTTCAGGCAATTTACAGGTTTTGTCCCTTTAACGGGTCTTACCCCCCGCGCGACCCTTTCTCTTGGCAACTTCATTTTGCAAAAACTCAGCATTTCCAGATTTTTCATGAAAAGTTACATATGCTCATCCATTTCCAAGAGATTTTATGAAGTTTTGGGCCTCTAGAAGGTCAAAAAAACAAGCAAAAAATGACTTTCTGCCACATTTTTGAGACACAGAAAGCAGTCTTGGGAGATTGCAATTTGGGAGGGGCAAATGACCACCAAATTTAGAAATTCCAGTTGGGTTGGAAAGTAGACTCACAGACCTTTCCAACAAGCCTAATCTTGCCCAATTTGGACACCTGGAAGTGCCCCAGAAGTGCCCTCAAAGGCGCGCGACCCGTCAGGCAGAGGCGCGCAACCTATCAGGCAATTTTCTCAAAATTTCACTGTACAGCTCAGAAAAACGCAGATTTGACCATGTTTGACTTTTTGGAGTGGATTGTTATCCTCCTTGATGTAAATAATGTAATTTTTTGACACTTTTACACTTATGTATCTCTTCTGGAAGATTCATTCATGAGATAGGTGAAAATTAAATGAATGAATTGGTTTCCAAGTTTATAGAGGCAAGTTGTTTTGACTGCCTAGTTTTCAGTGCTTAGTTTAGAATTGGTTGAAACAGCTCCTAGGATAGTGAGCTCGACCCCTAGAGGCAGGGAAAGATGTTATATGATCTATATTATGTACTTTCTTGCTGATTTTCATGGTTGGACTCTTGAGGGAGAAGCTATCATTGTATTATTCACTGTATCTCTACAATTTTTGGCTAAGGAAGACCAGGGTTTTGCAGTCCTTTTTGGGATTCTTGTGGTTACATGTATTGATGGTGTGTTTCTCTATGTACTTTTAAGTGTGTTATGTGAATCATTTCCTTTCTTTTCCTTCTGCACATTAAGCAAATGAAGTGTTAAAGTAGAACTCATGACTGTCATGCTCTGCTTTTAAGTTTGTTTAATTTCAATGTTTTCTACTGTTTAAGGAGAATTCAAAGTTATTGTTTTCTCTCCTTAGCTCCTCACCTGTCTTTCTCATCCATTCACCTCAATCTAAAGCATCAATACTGTTTCCTATCTTGCCCCAAAGAACCCCCTGCAGAAACTGTGTCCAATCCCCGCACCCAAAATTGCCATTTCCTCAATTTGTCACAAAAAACCCTAAAAATCCCAAATCAACCCTTTTGATCAGTTTACTAGCCTAAAATTAGTGTTACCCTATTGGTTATCTCACCCATTGAAAATCTTTGTCGAGATAGACCGGAGATAGCCCTCTCCTGCCCCGTAGGGCTAGCTATGAGGCTAAGTGGTTTGATGTTGCCTTGAGGTTTACCTTTCTCAGCCTGAGGTGAAATTTCAAGCGCCAACATATTGGCGACCATACTGGGGAGAACAACTTGTCTGTTGATTGATGTGTTTGCTTCATAAGTCTTAGACGGAGCCTGAAGTTATGCCAGGTAGCCTTCGAAACGCTTTTGCTTTGCATTAGCGGAAGTAGATAAACACTGCTTCAGTCAATCTCTGTGAGCATGTGGATCCAGCACTTCATTTGCATTTTACCCCAGTACATGTATCATGTTTAGATCTGATTGTTGATAGTGGACAACGATCAGAAACTTGAAAGGCTGAAATCATTCACTGGCGACTCCTTCACTGAAAACTCCTGAGATCAATGTTTCATGGTGACTTCACTGCAGAGAGATCAATAGCTGTGAGATTTTCAAGATGGACCGAATCACAAGAAGATATGCTCCCTTGAGCCGAGATCACATCCCTGGTTTTCCAAATAAAATTCCGAAGGTAGATTGGTCAAGGAATTTGCCTACATTTAATGATGACGGTAAGAAGGATGCGGCTTTACATCTGGTTAGATTTCATATGCATATTCGCAAGTTGAAGGTGGATTTTCCTGAAGATTGCTTGATGAAGATATTCTTTGCCACTTTGGAAGGTGCAGCTCAATCCTGGTATGAATGTTTGCCACCTGCTTGTATTTACTGTTTAAAGGATTTTCATGCCTTGTTTATTGAAAGATATCAAGCATCTTATCCATCATTAAATTCAGTTCAAGACTGTTGCACGCATGCTTATAGTTTTATTGAAAACCTTGAGAAATATTATGAAGATGATAATTTTATGGATGTTGAGATCATGGAGGCTCTATATGAAAATCCATTTCAGCAGCACACATAAATCTTAGAGGATACTTGTCAAGATCAGCAGCTTGAAGATGGCCATATGGCTGAAAATGATGAAAGAGAAGAGCTTGTTTCAGATCTGCCCACAGAAGAAGACCAGATTGCAAAATGTGATAATGTTAGGACAGCTACTTCAGAACAACATTTAGATTATGATGACCAGGAATATCTTGTGCTGAAGCCCATCAAAGAGAGCTCTACTGTTGAGATCATAGACCGAGTTTTGGATTCAGATGTTCATGAACAGCAAGGTGAGACCTTTGTGCAAGTAAGTGATGAATCTCCTTTCAATAGCTCAGTAATAAATGATAGTTTGAGTGCCCTATCATATGAAGATAATTATTGTTCAAGCAGAAGAGAACAAAAGGCATTGTCTCCTTTGTCTGAAGAGGAGATAGATCAACTTTTGAAAGGTCTTGTTACAGCCCAAGCTACAACAGATTTGCAATGCACACATAGTCAGGAAAGTGTTGGGATAACTTCTTCCTCTGTTGAAAAAGATGATTGTCTTGTAGATCAGCAAATAGATAATGTTTTCCTTCACAAAGATGATAATCCGGTTGTCATATCATTTGAAGATGACCCACCATATTGTCAGACTATAGAAGATCATAGCATACAAGATTACCTTTCAGATTCTTCATATGTTTCATGTGTTGAAATGTTTTTACAAGAGGAGATCTGCTCATCTACCTGTTCAGAATTTTTTGAGGCCCAGGGACATACTCTTTCTGAAGCACATGATGAAGGCATATCAGAATTTGAAACAAAGGATACCTTGTTCTTTCAGCAGGAGGTGGCAATGTCAAGTCTTCATGTTTTCCAGGATCCAATGACAGATTTGTTACAGTCAATAGTGAAGATGATTATTGCAGTATTCAGTGATGAAGGAAAATATGGTCAACTATGTTTTTGGATGCCCAGTGATAGGTTTGTATTGTTGACCAGAAGATCTAATCAGGAGAATCAATCAAGAAGGCATCTGCTAGATTGGTTGCATTGGCATTTTGATATAGTTTGATGTATATTGTCTTGTAAGAAAAACAGGTGGTTGTCATCATGATTTCAAATCTTGATGGACTGCTGCCCTTCAATAAGCTTTCAAGTGTGAACTGATCTTTCATCTTTAGTCTGGGGCCCGCGGTGAAGGCTATATTTCGGAAGCTGGTGATTAGTTGGTGTGAGTTTTTCAAGCTGTTTAATCAGTCTTTTTTCTACATAAAGTGAGTCAGTTTGTGTGAAAGTTAGTTCAAATTTCAGTCAATTGTCAAGGTCAATAAAGTTGTCAAAATTTGGGTCACATGTGTAAATATTGACTCCGTTGCCCAATGATGATAAAGCACTGGTCTGCTCTCCCAGAGGTCTAAGGTTCTTGGTACCTCCAAGGAGCTACCATCCCCATTGGAGCCAATGTTAGAGTCGGTCTAGTAGCCCTCCATCAGCGATCAAAACTCTTTGCATTTGCATAGGTAGGTGTCTCATCAGTGTCATTCTATGCATTCCGTTAGGCATGCCATAACCCTGATGGAGGAGCTGGTGTTTTTGTTCCCCTCTTGGCATTGCTGGATCAAAGTTGTTTCAGTCCTTAAACTCTTTTAAAGCTTACTTGTCTTGTCTTGAAGTCAAAATTCTAGGTCTAGGGTTTTGGTCAAGTTTGTCTTCAAGGTCATGTCTCTGAAGGTCAATAAGTGCCCAGCAAGCCAGAGGGATGTTTTTCAAGGTATTTCTTTGAAAATTTCTATCTTGTACAGTTAAATTTCACCTTGGATTTAAAAACCCTGTTTTTAAAGCCAAGGTCATTTTTCAAAATTTTGTAAAAAATGGTAAAATTTCAAAAGGCTTCAAAGGATAGCATGTAACCCTGGCTCCCTTGCCAAGATCCCTCAGATGTTATCCTTGCAAAAAGTATCGAGCAAAAACATCAAATTAGTCAATTTCAGGACAAAAGGAAACCAAAAACATCAAGTTTATAAAGTGTCAAAGAAAAACATTATAAAGTGGGTTTGGGCATGAAATTAATTCAAATCAAGGTTATAAAAGCCCAATCTCCCTCCATCGAGCCTCATTGTGCATCTAAGTCATTGAGCAAGTGATTGCAAGTGAGTTCGAGGCGAATTTGTGAGTTGTAGAGGCGCGCGACCCGTCAGACCAGGCGCGCGACCCATCAAGCGCCCTCCGACAATGCAATTTTTTAACGGGCACGACCCGTCAGTGGCGCGCGACCCGTTGGGTGAGGCGCGCGACCCGTCAGTGCCCTCCTTATCAAACTGCCTGCAAATTCATCCAAGGAACCACCAAAATCGCCGAACTGCCTAAGGTAGGCCCTCCAACTTAAAAATTTGTTGCTTGTTATGGTTAAAGGAAATCATGAGTGCATTTTCAAAGGTCTTCATTTGCAAATGAAAAGCTCCATGTGGCTGTGGTTTAAAATTGTAAAAAATGCCTAGGGTTTTATGTTGTTTTAAGGTATTCCCTTGTAATCATTTTTTCCCCATTTCCCATTTCATTTTCCTTGTCTTCCTATGTAAATTTCCCTTTTAAATTTGTAAAGAAAAACTAAACCCTACCCCTCTTCCCTAAAAAAAAATAAAAAAAAATCAAGCCCTAATCCTACCTCTCATAATACCCATGTAAACAAATTTATATAATGATGCATATGCAATGATTTTGTACTGATTTTGCCCAAAATCCCTGTTTTATATATTTATTCCCATTTTCCCTTTAAAGTGTCCCTCCCCTAACATTCCCCTCATGCTCCTTGTCCCCTTGAAACAACATTTTAATCAGCATTTTATCAAGCAGAAATAGCAGTACATTTCAGCCACTTGCTCCTTAAACAATGTCAGAAACCGAAACCAATTACGAGCAAAGTGATGACTAGGCATCAACTTCAGAGTTTGAGGTACAGAGGAGGCCTCATAAGGGTGGAAAGGGTGGTCATCATAAGAGAGAGGAGCCCACTTCTTTGACAGATTTACAGGCTTGTCCTATGGCAGTCTCATGTTTCCGGTATATGTCTTGTTATGAGTTTTGCGAGAGGATCTCTCGGATTCAGCATCACAGAGAGTTGGCTCGCCTATTTGTTTTACATTTGCATGACGGACATGTCAACCTTGCTGGGGTGGACTTTACATTGACACCCGAGATTATTGCACAGGCCACAGGGATACCTAATGTCGGAGAGGTATGGAATAAGTGCAAGGTGTTGGACAGTGTTCATTTTGAGCCTTTCGTTAGACCCGCACTCATGAGACACTTGACAGGTGTGTTCCCCTTCAGATTTCCCAGGAGTGAGTATGCTCCCATGATGAGGTTTATCATGCTCTATTTTACCTGTGAGGGTAGATTTTCATAGGTATATTCGTACCATATTCGCCTATTGATGCATTTCACACGGGTACGGATGATGAACATCCCTGTTTTCTTCTGCTAGAACATTGAGAGGATGGTACCCGTGATGCAGCGGAAGAGCCCAGCACAACGGTATAGGAGCCTCTACCATTATGGTTTGATTCATCTTGTGGTCTTACATCAGTTGGCTCAGCAGGGAATCTCATGGGAGGAATTCATCTCTCGTGAGTTCTTTACAGCACCACCACCACATCCGGAGATTGTTCATTAGGAGGGAGGACCATCACAGCATCATGATATCCCCGGGACTAGCCATGTCAGCTCTCCTCCGCTTGTCACTTATCAGAGAGGCCAAAGGGCCTTATTTGCAGCAGCCCGGCGAGTATTTTCTCCACAGCAGGTGGAAGGGGTCTCGCCTTCTTCATCAGCTCAACGAGTGTTATCTCCAGAGCAGGTGGAAGGGGCCTCGCTTTCTTCAGCAGCACAGGCAGCACAGAGGGGCAAGCAGCCCAAGATTGATGAGGGGCCATCAGGTGTTCCAACTATCGAGCTTATTGATCTTGATGTCAGTTCTCCTAGCCTAGAGTCGAAGGAGATCATTCAGCACCTTAGAGCTGAAAAAATGATGCATTGCAGAGGAGATTAGAGGGGGCACAATGGACAATCTCATATCTAGAGTAGCGCAACAAACAGTTGGAGGATGAGCAAGCTCTTGATGAGTTGTGGAGGATCCGTAGTGACCGCAACTTGAATCGAAGAAGACCCGGTGATCCATTGCCCGCTGAGCAAGAGTCTATGCTTATCCAGCTCAATGCTCATTTGGAGAGGCTGTTGGCTAAGGCCAACCAAGATAAGAAATTGTTGAGAAACATGAAGAACCATTATTGGGCATGGATGCACGTGTGCAAGGCGAAGATGAAGATGTTCCAAAGGCGGTTGGCCAAGGCACAAAAAAGGAGAAAAAGGCCCGATCCCCTCCACATCTTGGCCGAGGCTTCCTTGAAGGAGCAAGGCACTAAATAGCTCAGCCACAACACAAATCCCAAGAAATTTTGAGCATTTTGGGTCAATTTTGGTTTTTTCAGGCAATTTACAGGTTTTGTCCCTTTAACGGGTCTCACCCCCCGCGCGACCCTTTCTCTTGGCAACTTCATTTTGCAAAAACTCAGCATTTCCAGATTTGTCATGAAAAGTTACATATGCTCATCCATTTCCAAGAGATTTTATGAAGTTTTGGGCCTCCAGAAGGTCAAAAAACAAGCAAAAAATGACTTTCTGCCACATTTTTGAGACACAAAAAGCAGTCTTGGGAGATTGCAATTTTGGAGGGGAAAATGACCACTAAATTCAGAAATTTCAGTTGGGTTGGAAAGTAGACTCACAGACCTTTCCAACAAGCCTACTCTTGCCCAATTTGGACACCTGGAAGTGCCCCAAAAGTGCCCTCAAAGGCGCGCGACCCGTCAGGCAGAGGCGCGCGACCTATCAGGCAATTTTCTCAAAATTTCACTGTACAGCTCAGAAAAACGCAGATTTGACCATGTTTGACTTTTTGGAGTGGATTGTTATCCTCCTTGATGTAAATAATGTAATTTTTTGACACTTTTACACTTATGTGTCTCTTCTGGAAGATTCATTCATGAGATAGGTGGAAATTAAATGAATGAATTGGTTTCCAAGTTTATAGAGGCAAGTTGTTTTGACTGCCTAGTTTTTAGTGCTTAGTTTAGAATTGGTTGAAACAGCTCCTAGGATAGTGAGCTCGACCCCTAGAGGCAGGAAAATATGTTAGATGATCTATATTATGTACTTTCTTGCTGATTTTCATGGTTGGACTCTTGAGGGAGAAGCTATCATTGTATTATTCACTGTATCTCTGCAATTTTTGGCTAAGGAAGACCAGGGTTTTGCAGTCCTTTTTGGGATTCTTGTGGTTACATTTATTGATGGTGTGTTTCTCTATGTACTTGTAAGTGTGTTATGTGAATCATTTCCTTTCTTTTCCTTCTGCACATTAAGCAAATGAAGTGTTAAAGTAGAACTCATGACTGTCATGCTCTGCTTTTAAGTTTGTTTAATTTCAATGTTTTCTACTGTTTAAGGAGAATTCAAAGTTATTGTTTGCTCTCCTTAGCTCCTCACCTGTCTTTCTCATCCATTCACCTCAATCTAAGGCATCAATAATGTTTCCTATCTCGCCCCAAAGAACCCCCTGCAGAAACTGTGTCCAATCCCCGCACCCAAAATTGCCATTTCCTCAATTTGCCACCAAAAACCCTAAAAATCCCAAATCAACCCTTTTGATCAGTTTACTAGCCTAAAATTAGTGTTACCCTATTGGTTATGTCGCCCATTGAAGATCTTTGTCGAGATAGACCGGAGAGAGCCCTCTCCTGCCCCGTAGGGCTAGCTACGAGGCTAAGTGGTTTGATGTTGCCTTGAGGTTTACCTTTCTCAGCCTGAGGTGAAGTTTCAAGCGCTAATAGGCCCCATTGGGGTAAATTGGTACACCAACTTCCCAAGGTCGTAACTTTGGCATATGATCTTTGTTTAACGTGTGCAATACCTCATTAGAAATATATGTCTAAGGACAAAAATTTTTGACTAAAAACCCTTGTAGATGGTTATGTGTTTTCTTGTTTTCCAAAAAAACATTGTTTAGGGCCTCAAAACAACTCTGGAAGTTTAGGACCCGAAAAAATTCCAAAAATAGTAAACTATGCTACAATTAAGGAAACTAAAAGAAACAATGATGGGGGTTCGAGTGGAATAGGCAAGTGGCCACCAATATCCATTTGGACTAGTCCTACCCCTTAGGAAGCAATGGTTCCCATTCCGTTGAGTGGCTCCATGAGATGGGAAACTTCTGCTGAAATTGGTCCCTGGTAAGCCACTTTCCTTGGTGTAGGAGTTGGATAGCTTTAATAACCCAATACAGTTGGATCTTCTATTGGTAAGTGGCTTTGATTTGTGTGTCCATTATCCGATTAGTTCTGGCTTATCCCATGATGCCTGGGTTGAGCTCTGTTGGTGTTAGTTGTTCGATAATGTCTGAGGTGTCCAACAATGGTGGAAAGTATGACTGAAGGCGGTCCACATTGAACACTAGGTACAGGCCAAGGAATGGGGGAATGTTGAGCTTGAAACCATTGTATCCCACAAACTTAATGATGGTGTAAGGCTTGTATTGAAGTGGACGTAGCTTCTGATGGGCTCCGGTAAGGCGTTCTTTCTGCAAATGCAACCAAACTTTGTCGCCCACTTGAAACTTATGTGGCACCCAATGTTGATAATGTCACTACTTGTACTAGGCATTGGACATATCCAAGATGTAGGGAACCTGTTGGAGGATGTGTTGTATGCATTTAATAAACCTTATTTTCTTGTCAGCCTCAGACTATACATGTGAATATTATGCATGTGTAGTTGCATGAGGCATGACAACATCAATCAGACACAAAGGTTCAAATCCCAGACCCACTTGAAAGGGACTGCAATCATTCGATCTATGGAGAGCTCTATTATAATTTTTTTGCACATAGGGAAGGATCTCATCCTAGGTTCGTGGATTCTTGGAGTTTTACATGCTTATGTGCACTATCATCATGTTGATGACCTCTATTGGACCATTAGTTTGGGGATGGAATGCAGTTGACTTGGTAAGCTTGGCGTCCAATAATATCAAGAGGCTTGACCATAATGTGCTCAAGAACCTGCTATCCCAATCTGATATATTTTTTTGTGGGATCCCAAAATGTACCCACACTCGTTCAAAGGATATTTTGGCAGTGTCCTCTATCCTAATACTCTTCTTGCAAGCCACCAATACAACCATATTCGAAAATCTATCCATGACCACAAATATACATTCATTACCATGCTTGGTAGAAGGGAGGCCATACAGATAGTCCATGGAGCTAGATTCCAAAGGATGGATGGGAGTAGGAAAAGGAATGTACAGGCCTTGCTTCTTGATGGTTGGCTTGGCAATGGCACAGGTAGTGTTGGATCTGATATATTTTCCAACATCCTATCAAATTTTTGGCCAATAAAAATACTTTTGTAGTACGATAATAGTTTCTCCGCACCAAAGTGTCCTGCGACTTGACTGTACTGTGACACCCAAATCAACTTGGCATGCTCACTTGGAGGAACAAAAAGGTGGCCCATGTAGCATAATATTGCGTCCCAGAGGTGCAAGTCTAGAACTTTCTTGCCATCCACTAGCATCTAGTATGTGGTGGTGAACTCTAGATCATTTTTGTACATTTTCATCCATCCATAAGTCTTGTTGCCACAAGAGTTGAGAACAGTAGTCAATGCTACAACTGGGGGCTGACTGAGGCAATATGCAAAATTATTAGTGTTTCCCTTTTTGTATTTAATGTTCAAGTGGAATTGTTGCAGATATGTAGACAAATAATGAGGGTGATCGTTCTGCAACTTCCCATGTGTTTGTATAAACTGAAGAGGTCGATGACTTATGTGGATGACCATCTCCTTCCCCACAATGTAATGTTTCCATTTATGGCAAGCCTACACGATAGAATACATCTCTTTATCATAAGTTGGTACTTCCAAATTGTATCGAAAATTTTCTCACTATGATAAACCATTGGATGCCCTTGTTGGGTGAGAACTACATCAATAGCATAATCATATGCATCTATCTCAATTTAAAATTTCTTTTGCAAGTCTAGAAATGTGAGTATAGGTGCAAGTCAGAGGCGGTGCTTCATCTCAATGAACACCTTCTGTTGGGAATCAAACCAAGAAAACTTGGCTTTTCCTCTACCCTTAGTAACTTGACTCAAGGGCTAAGTGATATGGGAGAATCCAAACATGAACGTTTGATAAAAATTAACAAGGCCCAAAAAGATGTGAATCTATGTTAGATTGGTTGGGGCTAGCCAATCTCGAATGACTTAGATCTTAGATGGATCCACATTCACGCCTTGCTCATCTATGATGTAACCGAGATATTTGACCTGGCTCATGTCAAAAGTTCATTTATCTAAGTTGGCACATAGTTAGTGATGTCGTAGGGTTTGAAGGACCTGTCGAATGTGTTGCAAGTGCTCTTCCCAACTCTTGTTGGAGATGAGGATGTCTTCCAGATAAAAAAACATGAACAAGTTGGTGAAGGCCGCAAAATGTCATCCATCAACCTCATAAAAGTTGCAGGATTATTTTTCAACCCGAAAGGCATGACCAACCATTCAAAAAGGCCTTCCTTGGAATTGCAGGTGATCTTCCATACATCTATGGGCTCTATTGGAACTTGGTGATAGCCAGACTTCAAATCGATCTTGCTAAAATAATTTCCCCCCTTGAACTAGTCCAAAAGGTCATCCATCTATAGGACTAGAAAACTGTTCCTAATAGTGCTTTCTTTTAGTGCCCTATAATCAATGCAAAGCCTTTGAGTCTTGTCCTTCTTCTATACAAGTACAATCAAGCTCCCACAAGGTGAGGAACTTGGTCAGATTTTCCCTTTTTGCAAAAAATCTTGAATTTGTTGATTGATCTCTTCATTTTCCATAATGGAGCAGCAGTATATCGAACAATTGGGTAGAGGTGCTCCAAGAGTCACATTGATGGAATACTTGACCTTACAGTGAAAGGGTACCCCTGTGGGTGAGGAGTAGATGTCCTTGTATTCTTCCATGACCTTATCCACCTAATTCTTCTACAAGGAGGAACCCTTCCTGAGGGCCATGGATGTGGCCATGATCTTCCCCTTACTTTGAGAGTGAATCAGAAAGAAAACGGATTTCTTAGTTTGGGAGATGATCTTATTGCATTGTGTAGCAAAGATCAAACAGATGGTGGTAAGCGGTGCTACCTTCAGTATCCTATATAAATTAATGCCCGAAGTAATAATAATAGTGCAAGGTCGAGACTCAAACACAACATTATTCTTCTACAAGTATGGTTGACCTAATAATACATCACAAACTTCAAGAGGAGAAACGTCACACAATACCTCATCCGTGAAGGGTTTAATGTTTTAAGGTAGGCGAAACTGCTAGATGATGCATAAATATCGTCCTTGGTGGAGCCACCTTATGGTGTATGGTTGTGTGTGTGGTGTGGTCAGTAGGACCGACCACTTAATGACATATGTGAGTGGAAGAGACGCTCCCCTTCCTTTGGGTCTTGAAGTTCAATCTTCTGGACCTTAGTAGTGGCAACAATGGAACTAGGCTTTGTATCAATAATCTGCTTCCCTTTATCATTCCCCTTGTCGGGGTATGACTCATAGTTGTAACATGAATTTGACTCTGAATCCTTTAGCTCGGCCACTAATGGCTACTTAGCATGACACTCACTTGTGTTGTGAGTGGGGCTCTTGTGGAACTCACACCACTTCCTTGTGTCCTTCTTTGTCTTCATGGTTCTTCTCTTTTCTTGCATCTTCGATGGGTTGTCTTGGGTCACCCCGCCTTGGCTTTTTCCTTTTTCTATGGTTTGGGGTGCCTTTCCCTTGTTTCAGATTCAAAGATCTAAAGTCTCGCTTCTTCTTTTTAAAAAAATTCTCGATATTGACAATGTATTGGTATCTAACATCGAGTGAGGAGATGTCCAGGAACTCCATATCATCCTGGATGTATTTTTGTAGATGGTCATGGTAATTGAGTACCAGGTGTTTCTCATAATCCTTGATACCCAACTTCATGCGAAGGGTATAAAAAATATTTATGAACTCTGGCACGACTTGGTTTCTTCCCTATTGCAGTGTGGTCCATTTTATGTACTTATCTTCACAGCTCCCAACAAGGTAATATTGTTCCTTAATGATCTTTGGAAGGAATTCAAAGTGGTTGCAGTTGAAAATAGTGAGAGTTCCTTGTTGTCCTTTTTCCTAGAGTAGGTTTCCCACCAATCCTTGACGTGGAGGGTGACTTTGAGGACCACAAAATTAATCATTTCCCTATCACAAAAATCATGAACCAAAAAATATCCTTCTAGCATATTTAACCATTTATCTATGCCATCTACATGTATTTGACCTTCAAATATAGGGATGTCAAAGTTAACTTTTACCTTTAAGGGGGTGGAACCTCTATAGTGACAATTGGATGAAGATGCATCACATGTTGGCATCCGTTGAAGGATCTGGGCAAAGTTATCCATCATCTTCTTCCTTTGTCGCTTAAGGGATTCTTTGAGCAACAATTTGATAGGATATTTTTCTCTCTCATCTTTCTTTTCTTCCCCTGTGGGAATCCATCGATGTCATAGGGGACAATCTTGCAAGGGTTCAACCAATTCAAGTCCCAACTCCTTATACCTCGACCTCATTGGGGACATGCACAAAAAAATAGAGAAAGAGTAGACCACTTTGATACCACTGATATGGATTTATGTAGGAATTAAATGAAATATAAATATAAACAGAAACATATATCTATAGAGAAAACATAACTTTAATTCATTAATGACAAAGTACTGGAAATAGATACATACAAAATGGAAATAATTTAGTACACGCGATGGTAGCTTATCTCTAAGAAAATATGTGGCAGTTACAAGCCTTCTAAATTGTGTTACAATGAGGCTTTGAGACCTATTTATTATTGAGAAACAATGGAAACCCCTAAAAATCTGATCCAGGTGGATCTTCAGATACAATGGCATGGAAAAAGCTCAGAAATTAAAGTGATCGGAATGAAGTCAACTCAGGATCAGAGCGTAGATCTTGTCATCCTGATTCCAGCAGCGTGAACAACACTTCAATCTGAGTCTGGATGATGAAGTTATTGCACCAGGAAGGCTGCTTTGATCCTTAAGAAAATGAGGATTTTTCTTTGAAAATTGGTCTTGAGCCTTAAGGAAAAATCACAATTGGAGGACTAATGGAGGAAAAATCTAGAGAGGTTCAGTGGAACCCCAGATCACCAACCTCCGATCAAATCGAATTAGTGTATCAGAGACAATCAGATCAGAGGTCTTATATATAGATATGTATATCGGCGGTGGCAGGGTACGATCGACGATAAGGCACCAGGCGATATGCGAGCGGGATGCTGATGCGATCGGCCGATGCCGATATCGGCGATCAGCGGTCGGGCATCCCCATTAATCAGGATTGTACACCTCCTGATATGTTGATTGCAACAACAGGTTGGACCCGATATCCAAATGTGCTCGATTTAATGTGTTTTGAGGTCCGGGTAAATGGTTTTTTTCGCCAGATTTTAGTGTTTCTCGGGATTTTATGGTATTGTTCGTTTCAACAATAAGAGGCCATTTTAAGAGGCGGTTATGCCCACCGATCCTTCCACACCACTGGCCTCTATTATGAACCAGGCAAGCCCCAACTTAAATGGGATTATGTCCAAAAGCTCATTATAAAACCACGATAATTGGAAAGGGCACGGGGGAGGCAATCGCAACACATTGTTTCGTTTGGCAGGAGGCCGAGAGTGCATTTTTGTCCATTCGGGACAAGTTTCCAATGTTTTCAGCCCCTTTTCAGTGCCACGGACATTTTGATGCTGCCCACTTCTCCATCTCAAGCATCCATTTCACAACCATCTTTTAGATTGGAGGTATAAGCCTCTTGTATACAGTTGATGATTGTAATCCTTTTCTTTCATGCCATTTAATAAGAAAGGCCTCCCCATTGTTGAGCTGGGCCTGGAGATGTATTCCGAATTGGACGAACTTTGTTATCAAGCCTTGGTGTCTTCTTTTGTGCCTTTTATGTGTTTACTTCTTCTTTTCTTATGTGCACATTTCTATGTTAAGCTACAATTTTTCATGTGACTCTTTCCATACATCTATAAGCGAAAACATCCTGGATCAAGTGGTACAGAGCAGGGTTTTTAGATGTGAATTGCATGTTTGTATGCTAACAAGAAGCAGGGTTCAAAGAGGTGAAGGGGAACTAGAACCTTTTGATCTAGAGGCAGGGTGTGCACCTCGAAGAAGAAACATGGTTGAAGATGAAGCTCATATTGAAGAAGACCGCAATTTCAGAAATACTTTCTATTCAATGGTAGAGAACATCAATCAGCTAGTTTTAAGACTGGAAAAAGAAGAAGAGAGGATTCCAGAAGGACAAGGTTCAACACATGGGAATGGTGGAGAAGAACCCCCTCCTTCTCCTTCTAGTAGTGAAGGGTCTCCTTCCTCTCACCACCATAATTAGAGAAATCCAAAGGATGCATCTAAGAAACCCTTCTTTAAATTAGATGTTAAATTTGATCTTCCTATATTTAATGGTGAAAGTAACGCAAAGAAGATTAACAGCTGGATTAGGCAGATTGAGGTCTACTGCAAGATTCAGCGAATCATAGACGATGAGGCGAAGATCCAGCTGGCCTCTCTACAACTGAGCAGCACAACTCTTGTTTGGTGGGAGAGTAAATTTCAGAGCAGTAATAATGCGGGTAAGCTCTTTTCCTCATGGTCTAATTTCACTTCTGCGTTAAAGGAACAATTTTATCCCTTAGGATACAAGCAGAAAGCTTTGATGAATTGGCAATATTTAAGGCAAGGTAAAGGGCAGGATGTTCAAAGTTTTACAGAAGAATTTAGGAAGCAAGCACTGAATCTGAGTATAGCACTTGATACACCTGAAGTTGTGACTAAGTATATAGGCTCATTGCATAGTTATATTAGACATTCATTATTGTTGTTTGAACCAACCACTATTGACGCAGCTAGTGTAAAAGCAATTCATATTGAGAACAGGGGCAAGAATGAAAGAGAGGATCAGTCCAGAAAGCCACCGTTCAAACCTCCCAATGGAAAATCCAAAGCGAAATGGAAAGGGAAGGAGAAGAAAAAAACAACAACCAAAGAAGGAGAGCGGCCTTATTGCAATCACTACAAGAAGGAAGGCCATGATGACAATCATTGTTGGAAGCAGCACCCAAAAAAGCATCCAAAGAAGTATGGAGGAAAGGGGAAGCAAAAGACAGTGGCAGTAGCCCAGCAAGACCTTGGGTCAGATTCGGGAGATGAATTTCTGATCACAGCAGTAGGAACAAAAGTTACCCTTACACCTCTTGTTTATTCTAAATCGGATGAAGGCACCAGTTCTGTAGATGAGTCCCTTTCTAATGACCGAAAAGGGATTGAATTATTTCATATCAGGGTTGTAGTAAATCATACCAAAGTCGAAACTCTGTTTGATATTGGGTCCTAAGCAAACTTAATTTCAGAATCCCTGGTAAAGAAGCTTGGCTTAGAGACAAAACCACACCCGAAACCTTACCCCTTGGGATGGATACATGATAAAGTGAAATTGGGTGTAACCCAGCAGTGCAAGGTAAAATTTGTGATTGCGTCTAAGATAGTAGACGAAGTAGAGTTGGATGTAATACCATTGGATATCTGTGGCATGGTATTAGGAAGTCCATACTTGTATGATAGAGAAGCAGTCTTTTTCCGTCATGAGAATAAATATCAAATCACCAAGTATGGGGTAGAATACATAGTGCGGGCTCATCAAAATAAAATTAATGCTAAACTCGTAAGTGTTGGACAAATGAAAAGATGGTGAATTCCTGTAAAACATGCTTGCTTATGGTTGTAAGGGAGAAAGAGGCCAAATTCGCTGATGTGTTCCGGGGCTGCAATTGGGAGCATAAACAGGAATTAATTGAAGTGATTTCTAAGTATACTGAACTATTTCAGGAGCCGAAGGGATTACCTTCGAAGAGGGAAATCCAACATGAAATCCACCTATTTCATGATGCCCCTCTGCCAAATATCGACATGTACAGGATGTCGATGATTAAGATGGAGGAAATAAAGAGACAAGTGCAAAAATTGTTGGACCAAGCCATCATAAGGCCGAGCACCTCTCCATGTGGTTCACCGATTGTTCTAGTGCCAAAGAAAGACAACAGTTGGGGGATGTGCGTGGATTACTGCGCGCTCAACAAGATATCGGTGAAAAATTGCTATCCCCGCCCATGCATAGATGATTTATTAGACCAATTAAAAAGTGTTGTTTATTTCACAAAGTTGGATTTGTGCAATGGCTATCACTAGGTCAGAATTGCGGAGCAGGACATGTGGAAAACCGCCTTCAAGACCAAGCAGGGGTTGTTCGAATGGATGGTGATGCCATTCGGGCTTTGCAATGCTCCAACCACCTTTATGCGTGTTATGAATGATATATTTCAGCCTTTCATTGATGAGTTTGTTCCCATGTATTTAGATGACATACTAGTTGTTAGCAAGAGTTGGTTTGGACATGTAAGTCATGTAAAGAAAGTGCTTGATGTATTGAAGAAAGAAAAACTATTTCTAAAATTGTCAAAGTGTGAATTTGGGAAAACCTTTTTGGGTTACCTAGGCCATATTATTGGTCATGGTCAGTTAAAAATTGATCCCTCTAAAGTTGAAGCAATTGTAAATTGGCCTAAGCCTACTAGTGTAACTGAGGTCGGTAGCTTTCTAGGTGCAGTCCAGTATTGGAGGAGATTTATTGCTAATTTCTCTGTTATTGTAGCACCTTTGCACACATTGACAAGTGTGAAATAGGTCTTCCAATGCGGAAGAAGATAACAGAGGTACTTCAAGACATTGAAGGAAAATATCAACACCGCGCTAGTCTTAGCCTTAACCAATCTCCAACAGCCATTCGAGATTGAAACCGATGCCAACGGTTATGCCATGGGAGTTGTACTGATGCAGCAAAAGAAGCCAATTTGTTACCATTCTCAGAAGTTTTCTCAAGCTGTGATAAACTATCCCACCTATGAAAAAGAGCTTTATGCCTTGGTGCAGAGTGTGAAAAAGTGGAAAAACTACCTGATCAACAAGGAGACCATCATCCATATAGATCATCAGCCCTTGTAGTGCCTTCAGTCACAAACCAAGTTGCAGCAATCTTGTCATTTCAAGTGGATGGGTTTTCTTCAACAGTTTCATCTAGTAAATAAGTATAAGAAGGGAACTAGCAATAAAGTGGCTGATATGCTATCTCGCCCTCCTATTTCTGCTTTTGTTATTTTTCATAATGCTTCGTTATCTTTTGAGAGTTATGCTGAACAATATGCTAACGATGATGACTTTAAGGAGTTTTTAGCAAAACTAACCCATGGTTCACAAGTGGACAACTATCACTTGCAGGGGAAATTGTTGTATCACCTTGGTAAATTGTGTATTCCCACAGGAGAAAGAGTACATGTAATTCGAGAGGCCCACACCTCTCTTGTGTCTGGACACTTTGGTGTCGAGAAGACTTTATGTCATGTACAAAGATTTTGTTTTTGGCCTCATATGAAAAACATTGTGACTCACTATGTAAAGGGTTGTGTGATGTGTTTTGTTTCAAAGCCCTCTAATAGAAAACTTGGGCTCTACACACCACTCCCTATTCTGAGTCGTCCTTGGGAAAGTGTGTCAATGGAATTTGTAGGAGGTTTACTTTGTCTAGGAAGGGTCATGACTATTTGTATGTAGTCATTGACTATTTTAGCAAGATGTGTATTCTTATGCCTTGTAAAAAGCAGATTACTGTAGAGAAAACTGCTTCTCTTTTCTTTCAACATGTTTGGGTCCACTTTGGATTACCCACATCAATTGTGTCAAATCGAGACTCTCGCTTTCTTAGAGAGTTTTGGACCAAATTGTTGAGGATGATGGACACCAAATTGATAAGAAGCATGACATTTCACCCGCAGACCGACAGACAGACAAAGGTTTTTAACCGTACCGTAGTACACTTATTACGAGGCTATTGTGGGAAACATCCCAAGTTGTGGGATGAGCATCTCCCCTATGTACAACATTCCTACAACCGAGCAGCACATTCATCTATGCAACGGTCACCATTCGAGACATGTTTTGGTTACCTACCAAAGGACCCTTTTGATATGGTCTTTGGAAGGGAAGATGGCTCCAGTGGATGTAATGATAGGGACAAAGCTCGTCAGTTCATTCAAAGAATCCAATTGATTCACCAAGCAGTGCAAGAGAAGTTGGAGAAAAGTAAAGCCTATTATAAGGCTCAACATGATAAACACCAAGTCGACCATCGATTCCAAGTGGGAAACAAGGTGTGGTTCCACATCAGTAAAGACAGGATGAAGGGAGAAGGAAAGAAGTTGTGGCCAATCCGGTATGGACCATTCACTATTTTGGAGAATATTGGAAACAATGCCTTTAGTCTTGACTTGGCGGTATATATGTAGATGTACTCAGTAGTGAATGTGGAGAACCTAAAGTTGTATGAACCACCTTTGATCATGGACACTGATGAGGTGGGCACAGTTCCTACAGTCGATGATTTTGCACTAGAATATCTCGATGAGTTGCCTGAAGACATCATCCTCGACAGAAGAACCAGGACTTCACGGCGAGGAGATGTAGAATACCTTCAAGTTGGATTCAAGGGAATGCACCCCAGCAAGGCTAGATGGCTAGAGAAAGAGAAAGTGAGGGAACAATTCCCTCACTTGCCAATTGACTAATGAAAAGCTTTTTGCGGTCCAAGAGCTCCTCAATGGGGAGGATTGATCCAGGAGGATCTTCATATACAATGGCATGGGAAAAGTTTAGAAGTTAAAGTGATCGAAATGAAGTCAACTCAGGATCAAAGCGTATATCTCGTCATCCTGATTCCAACAGCGTGAACAACACTTCAATCCGAGTCTAGATGATGAAGTTATTGCACCAGGAAGGGTGCTTTGATCCTTAACAAAATGAGGATTTTTCTTTGAAAATGGGTCTTAAGCCTTAAAGGAAAAATCGCAATTGGAGGACTAATGGAGGCAAACTTAAGAGAGTTTCAGTGGAACCCCTGATCACCAATCTTTGATCAAATCGAATTAGTGGATCAGAGACAATCAAATCGGAGGTCTTATATATAGATATGTATATGCGATATACGAGTGGGATGCCGACGCGATCGACCGACGCCGAATCGGCAATCGGCTGTCGGGTATCCCTGTTAATCAGGAATATACACCTCCCGATATGCCGATTGTGACAACAGGTCGGACCCTATATGCAAATGCGCCTGATTTAATGTGTTTTGAGGTCCGGGTAAATGGTTTTTTTTTCGCCAGATTTTAGTGTTTTTTAGGATTTTATGGTATTGTTCATTTCAATGATAAGAGGCCATTTTAAGAGGTGGTTACATCCACTGATCCTTCCATGCCACCGACCTATATTATGAACCAGGAAAGCCCTTATTTAAATGGGATTATGTCCAAAAGCCCATTATAAAATCACGATAATTGGAAAGGGCACGGGGGAGGAAATCGTAACATGTTATTTCATTTGGCAGGAGGCCGAGAGTGCATTTTTGTCCGTTCAGCATAAGTTTCTGATGTTTTTAGCGCCTTTTTAGTGCCACAGACATTTTGATGTTGCCCACTTCTCCATCTCAGGCATCCATTTCATAGCCATCTTTCAGATTGGAGGTATAAGCCTCTTGTATACAGTTGATGATAGTAATACTTTTCTTTCATGCCATTTAATAAGAAAGTCCTCCCCATTGTTGAGCTGGGCCTGGAGACATAGTACGAATTGGACGAACTCCGTTATCAAGCCTTGGTCTCTTCTTTTGTGTCTTTTATGTGTTTACTTCTTCTTTTCTTATGTGCACATTTCATTGTTAAGCTGAAATTTTGCATGTGATTCTTTCCATACATCTATAAGTAAAAACATCCTTGATCAAAATCCAAAAGCCTAGCCCTAGGAGATGAAGCACTAAACATTTGTGGGCCTCATTGGGGTAAATTGGTACATAAAATTCACGGGGTTGAAAATTTGGCATACAATATATGTTTGATGCATATGATGCCTCGTTAGAAACATTTATCCGAGGACTAAAAATTTAAACTGCATACTCTTTCCTCATTCTTTTGGTTTTCCCATTTTCAAAAAAAACATCTTTTAGGGCATCAAAACTGTTCTAGAAGTTCAAGACTTGAAAAAATGCCCAAAATAGTAAGTTGTGCTACAATTAAGGAAACTGAAAGAAATAGTGGTGGGGGTCTAATTGGAATAAGAAGGTGGCCACAAATATCCACCTGGATCGTACTTTAATGCCACAATGGGTCATACATGCGGGTGAATCTGATCATTACCCTATATTCTTTGAAATCATAGGGATGGGGAAAAACCAGTGACCCTCTTCAAATTTAACGCAACATGGATTAAAGAAAAAGAATACTTAGACCTTGTGAAATTCACCTAGGTTCCTTTTGATCATGATTCTAGGATCTCTATGGGAGTTCAATTTTAGAAGAACATTTCCCAAGTTAAAAGGGCCACAATTAACTAGGTGTCTCTCAAGAGAAGACAAGACGATCAAGAACTTAAGGATATTGAGAAGGAATTAGAGGGATTGGGAAAATATGAGGACTGGGGGTACCTCATTTATGATTTGAAGGCTAGTTTTCTTCTTCTTGAAGCTTAGAGAAGAATAATATTGGAGGAAAAATAAGTGTTCTAGAGGCTCAAGAGTAGAGCCATATGGTTGGATGCAGTGGATGAAAACACAAAATTCTTCTAGTCCTATGTGAAGGGGAGGAAAATGGCCAACACCATTTGGAAATTAGATAATCAGGAAGGTGGTTTTTCCTCCACCTTTGAGAAGTTGGAAAATCTTGCTAAGAAACACTTTGGAAATCTCTTTAAGCCTTACGATAGAGAATCCATTGTTGAGGTGATTAGGTTGGCCTAATTCTTCAATGAAGGATTTTTATGAGGATGAACTACAAGTTGTTCTCCACAATTTCCAAAAGGAAAAGAGCCCAAGACCAGATAGGTGGCTGGTAGAGTTCTTCATAGGCCTCTATTAATTCCTACAGAATGATATGCTAAAGGTAGTGGAGGAATCCAAGAAAATAGGGAGATTATTTGCCTCTTTCAATACTACTTTTATTATATTGATTCCAAAGGAGGATAACCCAAACTCCTTTAGTGACTTTAGCCTATCTCTCACTACAATTGCATTTATAAGATCAATACAAAAATCATTGCTTGACAAATGAAACCTACTTTCTCAAGGGGCATTTCCGAGGAACAATTAGGTTTTTTAGAAGGTCCTAAGATTCATGAGGCAATCAAGGTGGCACAAGAAGGCCTTCATAGTCTTAAAATGAAGAATCTTAAAGGCATCATTTTGAATATCGACCTTTCAAAATCTTATGATCATTTCAATTGGATCTATCTCCACCTCCTTTTAACAGACACATAGGTTTTGAGGTGCCTTTCATCACTTGGGTCATGAGTTTTCTCTCTTCTACATTCATTGTTTTTTCTAATCAATGACTTTACTTCCCCTTTCTCTTATGCTCAAAGAGGGATATGCTAAGGATGCTCCCTTTATCCATTGATGTTTCTCCTTGTGGCTGAAGGTATAAATCGATTACTATCAGATGTCAGGCAAAGAGGGTTGTTTCGGAGCACTGTGATGACCAAGAATCTGGTAATCATTTATTTATTATTTGTAGGTGACATCCTTGTTTTCTGTGATGGCTTGAGAAGAGCACAAGATTTTCTACAACAAGATTTGTCCTTATTCAGAAGAGCCACATGCATGGAAATCAATATTTCAAAATCATCTTTGATGAGTCATATGTTGGATGAGATGGAGCTACAGTTCTTTCAAAACTTCTTGTCTTTTAATTCCAATCCTTTTGGGTTTCCATTTCAAACCTAATGATTACAAGAAAGAGAACAATTTCTGGATGTTAGCAAAACTTGAAAAGTGACTGAAATATTGGAGTGTGAGATGGTTATCTCAAGAAGGGAGATAGGTGCTTATTAAGTCAGCCTTAGAAGAAATTTTGATCTACTAGGTGGCCCTCATATGGTTCCCAAAGGGAATTATGGAGAAGATGCGAAAGGTGTGACTAATATTCCATTGGGAAAGGTATAAGGATCATTTTGTTATGCCTTGGGTAAAGTAGGATAAAATCACAGTTCTTAAAGAATGGGGTGGATGGGGCCTCAAAAATTTACCTATGTTTGCAAAAGCCTTAGCAGCAAAGGTTGTCTAGCGTTTACTAATTACTCATAACCTATGGACTAATGTAGTTCACTCTAAATATATCCATCCTTATTCCACTGAAGAGTGGATGAGATTCCCATCTAAGGCCTGTGACAATATTTCAACTATCCGGAAAGCAGTGATTGCTTCCTTCCCCTTGATAGAAGAAGGGCTTGCATGACATGTTGGGAATGGGAAGAAGTTGAGGGTGGGTATTGATCCATGGTCAAATTATGGTGGTGCAAAATTCAGGCTATTACAAAGACTTATCAACTTCATAAACAGAGATGGTACTTTTACTCTCAGTCTGGTTGTTAATTAGGGAACCACTACCATCTTACCTTAGGACTAGAAATCAATTGAGCAATTGGGTATTGAAGAAGATATTGGAAATTAGCAAAGGGCTTATAAAAAATATTTGAATGCGGTCCATCTTTAGTTAATAGGTAGAGTAGTTGAATTATTCTGGGCCCATTCCCCCTTTAGTGTCTACACTCCCAATAGGTTATATTCACCTTATTGTTAACGAAATGGAAGGAGACCTAGCCTGGTTGTGGAAACCATTGTAGAAGATAAAATGTCAAGCAAAATCTTGGCTGTTTATGTGGTGTCTCCTAAAAAATAAGGTCCAAACCTGGGGAAAATTGATAAAAAGGAATTTTGAAGGTCCTGAATGGAGTACTCTATGCAAGGAAAATTATAAGTATGTTCAACACCTTTTCATTAAATGTCCTTTCAAGAAGAAATTTTGGTATATGTGAAAAACATAACTTTCATTTTCATCCTCTTGGTATGGAAGCAATATATTGGAGGCATGGAGATCATGATCAGGTAATAATGCACTAAGAAATTACATAGAAGTGCCTTTGATTTTTCATTGGGGCATCTGCTTTTCAAGAAATAAGGGAATCTTTCAACCCTCCCTTTCTCATCCAAACCGTACTACTTCTCAAAGACTTGAAATATTTACAAATATTCCAAAAAAATCTCAGGTCTGTGACCCAAGAATAATCATTAAGGAATAGATTGAAAAAAATATCCCCTGGGCTTTGTTTGACAATGCATCTCCAGGAGAGGATAGAATCTATGGGGGAGGGGTTGTCCTCTACTTTTTTTATTCTCATTATTTTTCAATGGATATGGGTTTGGGACATGGTTCAAATAATTTTGCAGAACATATGGCTCTTAAGCTTTTACTACTCTTTGCAAAGGAAATATGATATGTATCTCTTCAAGTATTTTGGGACTCCATGGCTGTGATTAATTGGTTTTCTAGATTCCAAGGGTGTCACAACCAACTTTTGCTTCTATTAGTTGAGGAGTTACAGCATATTAAATCTATTCTTCCTAATATATCTTATAGGCATTTCTACAGGGAGAAGGACCAGATTGCAGATCAAATATTTAAAGAAGGCCTCAGAAAGGGTTTTGAGTGGTGATTAATAAAATAAAGTAAGCTCAAATATCTAAATTCTATCATTTCCCTTTCATAGAAATTTTGCATAGTCAACAATTTTGATATATCATTTTATTTATTGTTAGACTTTGGATAAAAGGACTTTGAGGTCTTATATTTATGTATGTATCACTACCCTAAGGCAAAGTTTTGTTTTTATTCTGTCGCATGTATTTTTCTCTCTAAAATATGTTTAAAACACCCTAGGCACACATAACTCAATCCTCACTTATATAATTGATTCAGGGAATGCATCGACATAATGTAATTTTGTATCATTTTCTTAATGAAATAAAATTATGCATTTTTCCAAGGAAAAAAAATGGAATTATATTAGATAAAATTAATGTAATAACTTTTTATTTAAAAATAAAGAAATTATATTTTTTTATATAATAATATTAATATGGAAAATTACATGTAAAAAATTTAAATGGAAATGATGAATTAATAACCATTATTAAAGTTTCAAGGTGTTCCCCTATAACATGAGTAGGGAACCTCTTAACCTGTTATGAAACCAGCTCAAGAAAAGATAGAAAAGATAGATCAACGCCTTAGAATTCAGCCTCTTCGAGGGGGACACCTCCTTTACATTACATAAATGAACCATTCTTGGATGATTCAAATGACAAAACCTCCTTTCTATATATAGGAGTTTAAGGAGTCACAATATAACCCAGCCGACCTAACAATAATAATATAAAGCCACAAAAATAACAATAGAGGGATTCTATGGGGCACAGTAATAACAATATGGGGCCAATAGGGGCACAACAATATTAATAAAGGGTATAACTACAATAGTAATGGGGTAATCACTAGTATTATAGGGACCCAACATGCCCCTCTCCTTCAAAAAAGTGTTGTCCTCAACGCTTGGGTAGTTCTAGATACTTCTGTATAAAATTCTCATCCTCCCATGTGGAATCTTCAGCGGATAAGTTCTTCTACTTAATAAGATACTCTGAAATTGATCGATTTCGTAGTTGTCAAGTTCTTGTTTCTGTGACTGCTTCCGGTTCCAATATAATTTTTCCTTCCTCGTCAAGTTCTGGCAATATTGTTTGAATTGGGAGCTTGTCGCCTATAACCTTCTTTAAACATGAAACATGGAAAACTGGGTGCAATCGAGAAGCTGTAGGAAGCTCCAATTTGTATGCCATAGTACCAATCTTTTGCAACACCTTGTACGAACCATAATACGTTGGTGATAATTTATTATCCTTCTTAGCTTGCTTGAGGGACATTTGCTTATATGGTTGTAGCCGTAGGAATACCCAATCACCTACATCAAAACTTCTTTCATTGTGATGTTGATCTGCCTATTGTTTCATTCTATTTTGTGCCAACACGAGGTTATCCTTTAAGAGTTGGAGGACTTGTTGTTGATGTTCGATGTGATGTTCCACTGCCTGAACCTTAGAATTTTCTCTTAAATATGATGTGATGGATGGTGGTTGATACCCATAAAGTGCCATAAATGGGGTCATTTTTGTTGTTGTATGGAAGGAAGTGTTATACCACCATTCAGCCAAAGGCAACCATTTGACCCATTGTGTCTGTTTATCAGATACAAAGCAACGAAGATATCCTTCCAAACATTTGTTTACTATCTCAGTTTGCCCATCAGATTGAGGATGATAAGATGAACTATGAGCTAACTGAGTACCAAGACAAGAAAATAATTATGTCCAAAAGTTTCTAGTGAAAATGGGATCTATGTCACTTACAATAATCTTTGGGTTTCCTTGTAGCTTTTGAATTGTTTCCATAAATGCAGTAGAAACTGTACTAGCTTTAAATGGATGTGATAATGCACAAAAGTGTGCATACTTGGTAAGTCTATCAACTACCACCATGATGACACTCTTTCCCTCAGCCTTGGGTAAACCTATGATAAAATCCATTGAAACCTCCTCCCAGTGTTGGCTTGGAATGGATAAAGGTTGTAATAGACCCAGTGTCTTAATTGTTTCAACTTTATTTTGTTGAAAAACCAAACATTCCGCCACAAACTTTTGAATATCTGATTTAAGGCCATCCCAAAAAAAATCCTTCTTAACCCTGTGGTAAGTTTTTAAAAATCCTGAGTGCGCTCCTAAGGGAGAAGTGTGCAATTCCATAAGAATCTTTTGTTTTAGCTGGGAATTCTTACAGAGGTATAAACGATCTTTGTACCATACGAATCATTTTGCCAGCTAAATGTATTAGACGTACTGGAATCTTGTTGTAACTTTCGAATAAGTGCCCACACTTCTTCGTCATTCTTCCATTCCTCCCTTGCTTCATTTATCCAATTTGGTTGGATAATAGAAATGGCGCACAACAATGCTTCAACATCCTCATCTTTTCTTGGGAGTGCATCTGCCACCACATTTTGCTTCCCTTTTTTGTAGATGATTTCAAAGTCATAACCCAACATCTTTGTGACCCACTTTTGTTGCTCTTCAGAGGATAATCTTTTTTCTAAAAAGTATTTAAGGCTATCATGATCCTTTTTTACCTTGAAGTGTCTTCCCATTAGGTAGGATCGCCATTTCTTAAGTGCATGGAGTATTGCCAACATTTCCTTCTCATAAATAGCTTTGCTTAAAAACTTTCCCTTGATTGGACGACTTTCAAAAGCAATGGGTCTTTCATATTGCATTAGAACAGCACCAATTCCATTTCCTGAAGCATCACATTCCACAATAAAGGTTTTTGTGAAGTCTGGTGTAGCTAAGACTGGTGCTTGGCACATTGCCTCTTTAATATGTTCAAAGGCCTCTGTTGCTTCCGGAGTCCATGAAAATGCATCTTTCTTCAATAATGTTGTTAGAGGTGTTGTTATTCTCCCATAATTCTTAACAAACTTGCGATAATACCCTGTCAACCCGAGAAATCCTCGCAGATGCTTTATGGATGTGGGGATTTTCTATTCCTTAATGGCTTTAATTTTGCTAGGGTCTACCTTAACTCCTTCATGATGTACAATATGACCCAGATATTCCACCTCTTGGACTCCAAAGAAACATTTGGATCTTTTTGCATATAATTGTTTCTCCTCCAATAGTTGTAGCACCCTGTCAACATGTTCAAGATGATCCTTCCAAGACTTGCTGTAGATTAGTCTATCTGTAAGCAGAACTCCGACGAAAATCACATGAGGAAAGACCTTTGTCGACGCGTTTCGAACCAACCAGTGTGGTTCATCGTCAGGACAAGTTGAAGAAACAGATCCAGCATAGCATGTTAAATAGTCTGAGAAGAGACTCCAAAGGCTAAATCGACCAACGACTAATTTTGACCTACGGACCCAGGTCAAATTACTATTCATTAATTTAATATTATTATTATTTTTAATATTAATACATAAAATATTTTTAATGGTTAGTTTTAAAAATTAATTAATTAATTAATATATATATATATATATATATCTATATATATATATATATATATATATATATATATTAATTAATTAATTTTTAAAACTAACCATTAAAAATATTTTATGTATTAATATTAAAAATAATAATAATATTAAATTAATGAATAGTAATTTGACCTGGGTCCGTAGGTCAAAATTAGTCGTTGGTCGATTTAGCCGTTGGAGTCTCTACTCAGACTATTTAGCATGCTAAGTTGGATTTGTTTCTTCAACTTGTCCTGACGATGAACCACACTGGTTGGTTCGAAACGCGTCGACAAAGGTCTTTCCTCATGTGATTTTCGCCGAAGTTCTGCTTACAACTATTATGGATCACAGAAGCCTCAATTCAATAGATTAGTATATCATCAAAAAATACTAACACAAATTTTTTAAGGAATGGTTTGAAAATTGAATTCATCAAACCTTGAAATGTTGAAGGTGCATTGGTAAGGCCAAAAGGCATGACCAAAAATTCATAATGACCCTCATGAGTTCTAAATGTTGTTTTCAGAATGTCTTCAGTCTTCATTCTGATTTGATGATAACCTGAACGAAGATCCAACTTGGTGAAGTAAATTGATCCATGCAATTCATCTAGTAATTCATCAATGACAGGAATGGGGAACTTATCTTTAATAGTGAGCTTGTTGAGTTGCCTATAATCCGGACACATGCGCCATGATCCATCCTTCTTGTGCACCAATACTACTGGAGCAGAGAAAGAACTTTGACTCGGTTGAATTATACCAGCCTCTAGCATTTCTGCAACCATACGTTCAATTTCACTCTTTTGGACATAGGGATATCTGTACAACCTGATGTTTGGAGGAACACTTCCTGGAATCATATGAATAGCATGATGATGGTCACGCATAGGTGGGAGACCATTGGGAATCTCAAATACCTTGGAATGATTGTCCAGGACTTTTTGGAGATCTGGAGAAATAGATGATTTCGATGTGGAAACATCTAGCAAACATAATTGTGCAATTACACCTCTTTGTTCCTTTTTTAGAAGCGTTGTCATACCATTAGAGCTGATTATCTTTCCTGGTTTCCCTGCAATACCCCTTAATTCAACTTCCTTTGCTTCCGTAGAAAATTTGATGAAAAGTTCTTGAAAATTAAAAGTTATTGTACCCATGGGTTGTAGCCATTAGACTCCTAGTACAACATCAGCACCTCCCATTAGAATGGAAAGCATTGGGCTAGTCAATACATATTCTCCCATGGATAGCTTGATATTATGGCACTTTCTAGAGCAATTTATTGTTCCTCCATTTGCAATCATCACTTGACACTCTGGTGCTGGATATAGGAAGCAATTCAATTCTTTTGCTACCTTACAATGAATAAAATTATGGGTGCTTCCTGAATCAATCAACACTATTACCTTTTTCTTCTTGATTTGTCCTTCTATCTTGATGGTTTGAGAAGTGGTAATTCCCACCAATGCATTACAAGATATGGTCGGATTTATTTGTTCTTCATCTAGGCTTTGTTCCTGGAGTATATCCTCTTCTTTTGACCTTTCTTGCTCCTTTTCTTCTTCCTCTTCACAATCTATGTAGAATAATTTCTTCTCAGCACACTTATGACCTTTAGTGTATTTGCTATCACAACTGTAACAAAGCCCTTTTGCTCTTTTTTCTCCCAATTTTTGTGGTGTCAAACTTATAGGTTGTGGAAGACTAGGGGCAACAACACTTCTGTCTTTATAGTTGTGAGTGGAATGCTTCCTGGTTGCCATAATTTTGCTTTCCATTTTTCTTGCTAACCTGAATGCCTTCTCTGATGAATGAGGTTCCCAAAGGCGAACATCATGTTGGATATTATCCTTTAAAGACCCTATGAACACATCAATCCTATGCTCCTCTGGAATATCTTTTACCCTTATGTTCAATTTTTGGAACTCCTCAATGTGCTCCATTATTGAACCCTTTTGTTTGAGACTTATCAATTGGCTAAAAAAAGTGTTGCTTTTTGTATCCTCATAATGTGCTATCAATTCTTCCGTAAAAATTGCCCAAGTGATAAATTGTTTACAAGAGCAAAGCCATTGATACCATACAAACTGATTTGGTTCCAAATATAAAGTTGTCATACGTACCTTTTGTGTGTTTTGCACATTATTGAGATCGAAAAATTGCTCCATTTGTAATATCCATGTTGCGGGATCCTTGCCATCAAACTTCCTCATATCGATTTTGGAATATGGTGGGTTTTCTATCCCACATTAGAGTCTAAGAAATCATGATTAACATTTCTTTTGTTCACATCATGAGTTTCCTTTACTACCTTTTCACCATTGGTAAGTATTTCTTGTAGAAAATTTGTCAAATCTGTCTTCAAATCTGCCATGCCTGTCTTCAAATTTGTGTTCAAATCTATCTTCAAGTTGTCCATCTTAGCTTCCATTCCATTCATTTTAGTTTCCATGCCATTCATCTTAGCTTCCACGCCATTTATCTTAGCTTCTGTTAGCTTTTGCGACAGTGACATTTGTTGCACTTGTTCTTGTAATTTTGATATATCATGTAGCATTTCTTCCTCTTCTTCATGAGTCATGCTCGAGATTTCAAGTTCCTTACTAGGTGTTTGCATTTTCTTTCCTCGGGGCATCAGTTACCAATAATAATTCTCTACTATGCCCTTTGAATTCCTTCAAAATAAATTTTCAAACCAAGCTTAAGCAAAAATTTAAGAAAATCTACACACCTTTTTTCACTTTGTAGGAGCTCGATATTGCCTCTGATGTATCTCTGTACTTTCCAATCACCTAGTTCTAAATTTGTGATCTGCAGTAGCCCTCTGTGTCCTCCTTCTAATGCCACAATTCTGACCCAATTTGGATTCTCCAAGGAAGAGTTATGCGAAATATCCCACAGTGACTTGATTATAGACTAGTTCAGTAGAGCGAACTTGTACGACGTGCCATGAGTCACTGTTTCGACCTTTGGATCTAAAAAATGCATACAAGAAACTACAGTCTGTCCTCTTTCTGTACCTTCTTACGAAATTTCAATCTGATCCCCAGAGAAAGTTATGACTATTTTCCCCAGGTCACATGTTTGGAATGTAATTTAGGAGTCTGTAAAAATACCAACTTCCTTAGTTCATATCTCCGCAAATATAGCGCGAAAAGCTTTGAAATTTGGATCCGAGGTTTAGCGTGATTTCTTCTCAAATGGGTTTTTTTTTGAAACTTCTGAAACATCACAGAAAAAAGGTTATAGCGAAAAATCCATGATGACCTGTTTGGAGCAGCGAAACCCTAGAATCCAAAGCTCTGATACCAAATGTTATGAAACCAGCTCAAGAAAAGATAGAAAAGATAGATCAACGCCTTAGAATTCAGCCTCTTCAAGGGGCAACCTCCTTTACATTACATAAATGAACCATTCTTGGATGATTCAAATGACAAAACCTCCTTTCTATATATAGGAGTCTAAGGAGTCACAATATAACCCAACCGACCTAACAATAATAATATAAAGCCACAAAAATAATAATAGAGGGATTCTATGGGGCACAGTAATAACAATATGGGGGCAATAGGGGCACAACAATATTAATAAGGGGTATAACTACAATAGTAATGGGGTAATCACTAGTATTATAGGGACCCAACATGACCCATCTCATGTCCATCCTAAGTTTCAAGGTGTTTCTCCTATAGCATGAGTCAAGAACCTTCTAATCCATCCCATCTCCATCCCAAGTTTGGGGTGTTTTCCTTGTAACATAAGTAGGGAACCTCCTAACAAATCAAATGTCCATCCCAATTCTTGGGGCATTTCCCTTGTAACATGAGTAGGGAACCTCCTAACCAATCCCGTGTCCATCCCAAATCTCAGGGTGTTTCCCCTGTAATATTAGTATGGAAACTCTTACCCCATCCCATGTCCATTCCAAGTCTTATGGTGTTTCCCCTATAACGTGATTAGGGAACCTCATAATCCATTCCATGTCTAGTAAATGCATTGTCACAATGGTAATAGTAGTTCATATCGATTGTAAGTTTATCAAAGGTGGGTGTTAAACTTTCAAGCACATTAGAAACATCCAAACAATGTTAGGAACAAAGTAGTAAAAGATTCATTTTTATTATAGTGAAATATTTTAATACAATGGGGTTGATTCCTTTTGAATTCATTTTCTAGATATTTATGCTACTAGTACAACATACATACCTTATTTAATAACCTAAAATTCTCAATTTATTAATCACTTATTTAAACTTGACCTTTACATTAGATTATAAATAGTATCAAAGTGTTATACTCCAAAACCCCCTCTTAATGGTACCATAGGCCACATTTCTCCTAATCTCTTACCAATGGCCACCCCAAGTCAGGGTTATGACTTTATCGGAGTAAAGGTTCACCTAGAATCTTATATGGTAAATAATCAACATAGTCAAGTCAAGGCTAAGGTACCAACCACTAGAAACACTCCAACTTACAGTCTCTCTTCCCTCATCAACTTGCACAACCCAAGGTAGTGAGCCCTCCACCTCAAGTTTCGTCACTAGCCTTCTAAGGCTCTAACACCGGCCAGACAAGAAGTCAGAGAGCCTATTGGAACTAAGAGTTCCAACTACCCTCAAGGACTCCAAATACCCTCTAGGTACCACACAAAGAATCATATCCCTGCGCTTCTCCCTCCAAGGCTCTAGCCTTCCCTAAGGCAACCCAAGGAGATGTGCACTCACACTAGGTAGAAATAGAAACATCCTTCCCCCTTAGAGTAAGATCAATATTTACAAGGGTAAATTGGCATAACTGAATGGTATAATGATTAAAATTATTATAATTCAGAATGGGTGAAAATTACACAAAATTTTCACTTAATGTATGCAAGTGCCAAAAATGACAAGTGGCACCTCAATAACTCACTTCCCAAGAACTTGGAGATTCATTCCCTCTCATTGGGAATTTATGCTAAACCCTACACATAAAGACTAATTAGGACTTTTTTTTTCCTATCTCTCTAGGATTAAATCCTCTTCACTTAGTCCTTAGCCCCCTATCCCACTAAGGGAGTCATATCCCCCTATCTCTCTTGTCTAACTTAGTTTACAATAATAGTGTTTTTTATTAGCATAAGTATGACTACATATTGCATTGGTAGGCATAGTAGTCTTTCACCACATAGACTCATTGGCCTAAACAACATAGGCACTCTATCCAAAAAATCTATATGCATGGACACATAGGCCCCAAAACATTTACATACATGGGCATCTAGGCCCAACACATCCTAGCTCACTAGCCTAATAGAAACATGTACAATATCATTTGGGGTCACCTTAGGGTATTACATCCCCCCCCCTTTTTTTTTGTAAGTGTGGTTCACAAACACCTTGGTCAGTGAGTGGTCACTATGTCCACGGAAAAATCTGGGCTAATTGCCCCTCGGCCTACTGGCAAGACCTAACCCCAAGGGCTTCGGGAAAAATCGACCTTGTGACCTCCCAATGGCGAGGCATGATTTTTGGCCAACTGAGCTAACCCTTGGGGCTCCCCCCCCCCCCCATATACATGTATAGTAAAAAATATTCAAAAGGTCGAGGCTACACCTCCCTCATGTATCTTCATGCTCCCATGTAGCCTCTTTAAGACCGTAGTAGGTCCACTACACCTTTACCAAGACAATGAATTAATTATGATACATCTTGATCTTCCTATCCAAAATACACATTGGTTTGACTTATAAGTCCCCTTCATGCACCAATTGGATCATAATACACTCAATTACATGGTTAGAATTAGGACCACATTTCTCAAGCAAAGATACATATGAAACATTATGAATATGCATGAATGCACATATTGTAAGCCTATATGTAACTGGACCAATCCTTTCCAAGATTTCAAATGGACCACAATATCTAGTCTCCATTGTTAGGAAACTTGCCAATCTCATTAAATATTTCTTGGCTTTCACTTTTAAGAAGGCATGCTCTCCCAATTTGAATTATGTTTTTATTCTACCCTTGTCTAAATAGATCTTCTACCTATCCTCGGAAATCTCCAAATTCTATTTATTTTTCACTATTTTCTCTTCCTTTTCCTAGATAAAATATTTCTCAATAATACCCCTATTAGTTCGGTTATCCCAACTCATATGCATGTTGCCTTTCCTCCCATGCAAGGCCTCAGATGTGCTCATATTCAAATATTCTTGATACCCATTATTATATGCAAACTCCACCAAATGCAAGTGCTTCTCATGTCTTGATGACTTAGCGATCACATGCATCCCAAACATGTCTTCAATCACCTAACTATTTTCCCATTTGAATCTAGGTGATATGTTGCATTGAAGTTCAAATTGGCCCCAAATCCTTTAAAAAACCTTTCCAAAAATTAGTCTGATGTGAACTTGG
Organism: Pinus tabuliformis; assembly: GCA_031772625.1. NCBI lineage: Eukaryota > Viridiplantae > Streptophyta > Pinopsida > Pinales > Pinaceae > Pinus > Pinus tabuliformis. The sequence goes on along the minus strand of CM062815.1, from coordinate 403,522,770 downwards.
GATCTTTGACTAAAATAATTTCCTTAGGCATTCCATGCAGCATGGTAATTTCTCTCATATATACCTCTATCATATTGGTTTCCTTTCATGTTGACTTTAGTGGAATAAAACAAGCATCCATAATGAGCTTATACACCACCTCCATGATGGAATCATACCACCTCACAATCCTGGGTAGTTTGGTGATAAAATCGATTGAGATAATTTTCCACTTCCACTTAGGAATGGGTATTGGGCCTAGCAATCATGTTGGATGCCTATGCTCAACTTGCACCTTTTGTCACTCCAAACATTTAGCTATGTAATTAGCCACTTCTATTTTCATATTTGGAAGAAAGTATTAGCTTTTAATAGTTAAAATGGTCTTTTGGTATTCTAGATGTCTAGTGTAGGGTATATTATGCATATAACTCAACAATAATTTCTTCAATACTTGAGAATTTGGAACATAACTCATGCCCCTGAACTTGAAATTTCCATCCTCTTTCTACTCAAAATATCTACACTTTGGATATAAGTTACCTTGTTGTAGGCTCTCTTTGATTTGCATACATTTTCGATCTCAGTTTCCAACCCCTAAAATTTATGTTTTTAAATCATATTTGCATGCACTTGTGGCTATAACATGTACCCTTTTCCTAAATTCATCAACCACCTTATTCTCTTTCCCTTTAATATGTGTTATTTCAAAGTCATAATCAGCAAAAAATTCTCACCACCCAACTTAGCTAGCATTCAAGGTTGGTTGCCCAAACAAGTACTTTAGATAGCTATGGTCTATCATCAATTCAAACCTCTTAACCATGAGGTAGTACCTATACATTTTCAAAGCATGCATTATGGATACTAACTACAAGTCACGAGTGGTATAATGATTTTCATGCTCCTTGGACTTTCTTGACTCGTGGTAGATTACATGCCCATTTTGCGTGAGGACTCCTCCAGTCCGTTCATTTCATACATACCCATCATTTGGGTCAACAATCTTGCTAATTGGTGCACTTGTTAACGAATTTTATAAATGTTGGAAGGCCTATTCACATTCACAAGACCATTCAAATTTTACACTCTTCTTTTACAAAGAAGTTATAAGGTGTGCAATTCTTGAAAACCCTTCTATGAATCTTCTATAATATCCTACAAGTCCCATGAAGGACCTAACCTCTATGAAATTTCTTGGTGTTGGTCATTCACTAATGACTTTAATCATCTCTAGGTCCACTGAATCTTCTATAATATCCTACTAGTCCCATGAAGGACCTAACCTCTACGACATTTCTTGGTGTTGGTCATTCACTGATGACTTTAATCATCTCTAGGTCCATTGCCACACCTTCCTCTAAGATGATTTTCCATAAGTAACGAATTTTCTTTTCATAAAATGTGCACTTTATTGTTGAAAATGCAACAAGATGATGGAGCTTAGTGGAAAGGAGTCGCCTTCACTAAGTGGGCCCGCAAACTATTTTTGGCGCAAAGTCTATTTTTAGACTATGTCTATTTTTAGACATATGGATCATGGTCTATGAGTTGCAGGATGCTATTTGTGGATGATTGGTCATGTTGGTAAAAATAGATGGACTTCTATTTTTAGACATATGGGCGGAGTCTATTTTTAGACCGCCAGGCTAAAAATAGAATAGTCGAATATTATTAGCTCTTAATAATATTTGGACTATAAACATTATCTTATCCTCTTGGAGCACTTCAGTTTGAGCTACAAATGTGGCACATGCAGCTGTCAGAAGGAAATACGCTTTTCTTATGGGTCAGTTGAGCTATTTCATGATGGACTTCAGTGAGAACTCATGTGGTTGAGTTTGGTGGAGTTGATTGAGGAGTTGATGGAGTTGTGTTCAGTTTGACTTGGTTGAACTAGTTGTATTTAGTTTAACTGCAAATAGACTAGTGATGAGTGATGTGAATTAATTTTTAATTAATTCACTAATTATTAACTCATAAAGCAACTAAAGAATACATCAGTTAACTCAATGCATGGACAGTTTAGTGGAGACAGGTGTTAGAGGTGAGTGAAAGGGCAAGACAGCTGTCAGTTGTGACTATAGTTGTGCATGAGATTTGCACAATCAATGGATTGAGTATTGCCAATGAGGATTGTGTGGTTCAGCCAAGGGAAATACGATTTTGGATCAGCCATACTCATCTATTCTCATGCAGGATTGCACAGTGGAGGCAGGCAAGCAACGGAGGAGATTTGAACCTGTGATTGATTCAGATCTGAGCTAGTTTGTGTGTAACAGGTGGAGATAGTACCGAGTACTTGTGAGGAGTATTGTACTATGTATTGTTACATGTTCTCAATCATTATAATATACAGATAGTTGGGGGTTTTTAGCTATATGCTTTCCCCGGTTACATATTGTGTTAATGTGCGCATGCAATTGATGTTTCATTGTTTTTAATTCCGCAAAATCGATGATCAACGTAGAGGAGGTTATGTATTATGCATGCATTCCGCAAATAGTGTAGAATCAGGATAATCTCTGTGAATAAGTGTTATATTATTCAAAATTTCTATATTTATCATCTTGGCATAAATTTGTTGTTCCCTCAACACTTGTAATACCATCCTCAAGTGCTTCTCATTCTCTTGTGTTTTTTAATAAAAAAGTATGTCATCTAAAAAGATAATTGCAAATTTGTTTAAATAATCACTAAAATGGCCATTCATAAGACACATGAAGATATTTGGCGCATTTGATAGCCCAAATAGCACCACTAAAAACTCATAGTGACCATACCTAGTTTTGAAGGTTGTCTTGATGATATCCTCTTCTTTAACTCATACCTATTCGTATCTTGATTTTAGATCAATCTTGGAGAAAATATGGGCTCCTCTTCGCTGATCAATTAAGTTATATATCTTTGGCAAAGGATATTTGTTCTTCACTGTCAACTTATTTATTTGCATAAATTCCATGCACAACATCAGTGTACCATCCTTCTTCTTGGCTAGGGAACCTCAAGATGACAAACTTAAGTGTATGTACCCATTTTTCAAAAACTCTTCTTGTTGCATTTACAATTATTTAAGTTCTAGTGTGCTCATCTTGTATGGAGTTTTGGACACTAGGATATTTCTAGGTATCAAGTCAATGGAAAAATCAATATCATTCTTAGGTGGTAACCCTAGGATTTCAACTAACATATATTCATCTTTTTAGGAATAAATAACTCGCAACACTTGGAAAATTTTCCATGGCTACCTCCTCCATATGAATTGAATAAATTTGACATCCTTTTCTAAAGTTCTTCTTCAACTACATGGTTGATATTTATATGATATAAATAAACCTTGGAATCCCCTAAACTTGTCTGTTATGCCTTTCTTCATCAAGGAAAGTGAATTCCTTGCTATAACAACCAAAGACAATATAATGCTTGTCTAACTAATCCATACTAGTTACACAAACATATGAACCCAAAGGTATGATAATCAAATTTGTGCTTGTACTCAATGGAATTCATGTCCATTGGACATACCTTAACCATATCATTCATTATTCTATTAGCTTCAGTAGCTAATTTAACCAACCAAGTCTTTCCATGTTTGGGTCTCTTCAAATGAAACCTTTCATCAAGTTTAGGATCTATTTAACTATGACTACCTCCAAAATCAATTAAAATGGTTATATGATGGTTGTTAGTATTACCTTCTACCTCTAACATGTGAAATTGATGTTTATCCTAATTTCTATCTAGGGATGCATAAATTCTAGGCATGCTTCTACCCATGTCCTCCATTATATCAGCCCCCTAAATATTGTGAACAATCCTTGACTTATTTCTTTGTGAGGGAAGTCCTTGTACACATGGTCTTCTTCATGAGTCCAACATCTAATAGGCTGATATCTTGGCATTTTCCCCATTGAATCTAATTTATTTGGATCATTTTAGGCTAGGTGAGCTTGTCGATATTCTTGAGAGATGTTCCTAAAAATGAAGCCTCAAATCTCTTCTTCCTCTACTCCATCTTGGCCTTCTTGTTATCCCAAGCCTTTTGAAAAGCTAGCTTGTTCTTATTCTGCTCATACAAATACTTGGCCATCCTCATAGCTTCTCCCAACATCCTGGGCTCATCAAATATGATTTTTTCACTACAAAATGAAGGAAATACACTTAGGAATATCTGGATCTTGACCTTCTCATATTTGATGAAATTGGTATACCCTAACATCTCAAAAAAATTTATTTCATACTCCTCCATTATTATGCTCCCGAGATTGAATTCAAAAAACTCTTGCATATTTCTATCATAATAATGCTTGGGAAAATGATTTTTCTAAAAATATCTTCAATTGCTTCCATGAGACCCTCTTCTCATCTAAGTGCTTGACTTATTTGAGTTGATACCACTACATTCATGCTTTTCCTTGCAAATGATAGATCACAATTATGGCCTCCAAATTGGATGAGTAATTGTGTAATTGAAGATACTTCTACATCCCTAATAACCAATCCTCAACTTCTTACCATTTTGATGGTCACCATTAAAAGTAAGAAGCTTAATCTTCCCAAGCTCTCCTTGAAAGTCATTAATTTCAGAATTCTTTCTCTTATTTCTGATTGGTAATATGCTTAGGCAACTTTTAGAATTTGAGGAAACATAATCCTTACTAGTTGAGTTTTTTGGTGAGTGCTACTTATGCCTACCAAAACTCCTAGAATGCCTTGAACTTCTTGCATCCTCCCTCTTGAGCTAAGTTTTTTTTTTATTGCATGTCTTGAATTTGATCCCTTATTTACCTGCTTCTGAAAATGATTTAGGATTTTCAAAATTTGAGTGTTGAGGTGGTTTTCCTCCTCTTGGGCTCTCATTATCCTTTCATTGTCAGCCTTATACCTAAGCACCTCCATCTTAAGACTCCTTAGTGACTACACTAACTCTTTGTTCTCTGATGGACCCTTTCAATGTCCATTTGATTCTATTTCAACATGTTGAAGATGTTGGACCTACCAACATGTAAAGGGATCTCCCTGGTAAGAAATCCTAATTAGACCTCAGACCTTTTGGTGTAGGAGTCCCAACAGTGGGTCATAAAGCAATTCATTAGCTGCAATGTCGCATAGAGGCAAGTAAGATAACTTTGTCAATAGCAAGGGTGTCAATGCTGCAGTGATTCAAGGAAGGTATATGAGAGGTTCTAACACAGGTGGGTTGATATGAGGGTGAAGGTGAGTTCCAAGTTGAAAGGGATCAATCCCAACTTGGCTAGGAACACACAACACATAGGACATAAACATCTTTTGGAAGAGCAGTCCACTTGGATGTGGTAGTCACGACATACAAGGTAAGATAACACGTACAACACTCATGGATCAGTTCGAACGAGTGTAACAGTTGTTACAGAAAGGTTCATGTGAAAGGTTTGTCTGATGTCTGGCAGAGCAGTCGACGCGGACAAGACAACATTAACAACATATACAACACATTTCCATTAATAGATTATGCATTACAACAAATGAATCAGTTCAGATGTAGAACACAGGTTAAAGAAACATGCATTACAAGTGTTAAAGTTCTTACAACAGATACAATACATGTGTGAAAACTTGTTGGCTCTTATTATATAAATAATTGTAAGTTCCCATCATACAATACATCCATGTAAACCCTCTAGCCCGAAAAGTGGAACGTTACAGCCACATCCACCTTCTCCACCAAAGAGATGAACCATCTCCGTGCAATGGAGAAGCCAAGGTGCGTTACAATATTGTCCAAGATCTTTCCAAGATAGTCTTATTAGAAGCTTGTCTGACCAAAATCCTATACAATGAGTTATGAGGGACTATTATAGCAAAGGGTGTGGTGACCCTTGACATTCCCCTTTGTGACAGTTCGACTACCCTCATGACTCTTCACCTACTATATGACTGTTATATCCAACTATTGACACTTGACTTACACTTGACATGACTCAACATTACAATGCACATGTACTCATGTGAGACAACATGACTTGAGCAAGCCTTGCAAGACATCACTGACACTCGGTTCACTATGATGAGACAAACTCTTTGACATGCTTGTGATGGTGAAGGTGGTGAGTTGATGCCAAGCTTGGTCATTTGTGATGGTGTGCATGCACCTCGTGGTGACATATTGCTAAAGCGAACTCTTGCCTTCGTTGCAACTAGTGCATTGTTTCAGTCCCCTTTCATCCAACTCATCTACTAACATGCACATGGTGTTCCTGGGTGCGGTTGAGCCAGCAACACATTGATGCATAATGTTTGTGCTAATCTTCAAGTGTGTGCTAGTGATCATGCACATCAACTTGTCGACGTACATGTTCAGCTCTAGTTGGACTTGCTTCTTGTCTTCGCCTTGGTGAGTGTGTTGAATGGGTTGGATTGCATGCGTGCGCACAATGACATGCGTGCTGCTAAATCCCTTGCATGTGATCAACAACAATGCTCACCATGTCTACTCCATGTCAACTACTTGGATGGATCTTTAACTTGTACATGCGCAGTTTCATTCGTGAGTGCACGTTGCGCCCACTGTTGTTCCTGTTCCTGCTGCAACTCATTCATGTGTTTCTATAGCTTCATGTTCTTCTTGAGTTGTTGCTTCAACACATGCAACTCCTTCTCTATTCCATTCTCTGTCTTTGTGTGATCTTCATGTCGCACCGTCACCTCATAGCCCAAGTCTCCAAAGTTTCTTTCATTATCAATGGATCTGCTTGATCTTGCAACTTTCTTCCGCCTCTATGTTGTCTACGACCTTCCTCTTGCATTCATTGCATCTGCTGCATTTGTTGTGTTCACTGCATTCATTGTGTTCACTGCATTTGTTGTGTTGGCTGAATTCATTGTATTCATTGTGTTCGGTATGCTGCCTTCAGCTGTTGTTCATGATGTTTCTTGTTGTGATACCTTGATGTTCTTGTCTACGAACAACTTGATAACTTCGTGAGTAGGCAAGCTCATAGAAATTTGATTGAATGCATCTCTAGGTGTGATTTGAACGGTTTCCTCGACTTCGCTCTCTTGGAAACCATTGTACCTGCACTACTGAGAGGCAGATGAACACCCGCAATACCTGGAGACATGGAAACACTCATGGCAAGCAATCTGTCAGTCAAAAACCAAAGCGGACTTGAGAAATGACTTGCAACATACCTGTGTGACTAATAATGAAGGTTGCACAATTTTAATCGGGAGGTTGGAAGACTGATTGCCAAGGCTGCGCAAGGCACAGAATGGGCTACTAGGAGATTGAATAACTGCTGGAACTGTACAATGAACAGTCCAATGTGGCTGTTGACTGCTCGAACTGCGCAATGTGAAATCTCAACTAGCAATGGCTGCAGGTTCAGTGACTGCATTGTGCAATTTTCTTGGCCAATAGTCACTGTCCCTCAGGATTGCACAAAGCAGGCTTGGGGAACAACTGCTGGGTAGAAATGCGCATTTATGGAGAGGAAGGTAGAGCCTTCCCTCTCAAGATTGCGCAATGTTGTCTTGGTGAGGCTCTTTGTGAGGCAGAGTTCAGGTCGAGGTTGGCCAGACTCGCTGACGGGCAACTGAAAGTGAATGTGAGTGTGATTGCATGTTGATATTGAGTGTAAGAATAAGTGAATTATCATGCATGCAAATGGTGAATGATAGATTCAGAAAATGGAACAACATGCATGTGGGTGAGGCGAGTCGCAGAATCAGCGACCGTTCACAAAAAATAGTTTCATGCATGTGACAGCAGTGAGATGTTGACGAAAGCTAAAATGATGCTAGGAAAAGCTAATATACATGCAAACAAAAGCAAGCATTCACTGAAATCAAGAAAAAAATACTCATACAAGTGAAAACACAAAAAATGACAAAAATGTAACACATGGCATGGGAAGCTGGCTTACCCCAAAACAACTGAGTTGAATGTGCCGACTACACCTAGATGTGATGTGGGATGTCAGAGTTGTAAGGTTGATGTGAGTAATGAGCTATGTAGTTTCCGGTTGATGAGTTTTGATAACATCGATGTTGTGACGTGCATTCCACAAATCAAGGGAAAGCGACACTTGGTGGGAGGTTTTTGAAATGATCTTTGCATGTACCTCCAACTGCTAAATATAGATTCTTGAAACAAGGGATGCCTTTACATGCTGCCTTGGGAGAAGCATCCCATGCATGCATTTCCATTTTTCTTCGTCCTAGAGGGAACCGGTCAACTCGGCTGCACATACAAGAGACTGCGCGACTGCTTGAAGGAAATGCGCATTTTTGGCTGGGAGCTGGGCTAACTGCCCAGGAGATTTGCACAAATTCTGGGCAGAGCAGCTAACTACTGCCCAGATTTGCACAAATTCTGGGTTGAACAGGCCTGCTTGGGAAAATTGCGCAATTCCTTCTAGGAGTGTTGACTGGAAAAATTGCGCAATCTTGGAGCCTAGAAAGCTCCCAGACAGAATTACGCAATTTGTGGAGGGAAGGCTAGTTTCCCTCCAAATGCACAATTTTTTGGATGCTGCTCAGCTTGCAGTTGGACCAAGTCCGGGTAAACAGCCTGTGAGGGGAATGGATCAAGCTGTGATCAACGACTACCTTTGTGCAAGAAAAAAACTAAAGCTTATGATCTTCACGAAGCAAGGCAAGCTGTTGTGAAGGTTGGAAGGGAGGCTCCAAAATGAAGCTAGGGAAAAATTTTGGAGTGTCTTTGTAGCCGCTACAACACTTGGCGACACACTGGTAGAACTCCATCTCTCTGAATGGACCTTGTTTGTGAAAAACAAGTCTAACACCCCCGGAAGTATCGTTCATCTCTCAACTCATCTTGTTTTCATACTAGCTTGATTGTAAGATGTAGCATCTGCCAAGCTCTTGGTCGATTGACACACACTCCAAGCCAAGGCAACACAGTTGTTTCGATTTGGGTTGGTGGTATATTGGTGCACAAGTAGTATAGTCGTCAAAGTCTTGGTTTCATCTCTGGAGTTGCTTCGCTACCAGCAGACCTGGATAGTACCCTGGTGGAGTCACATAGGAACACAAGCATGGATCTATTGCCAGTGAGCCTGGGCAGTACCCCGGCAGAGTTGCTTGCATCACCTCCCTACGTAGGAAGCCTTTCTCTTCTTTCGCCTTATTCATTTTTCATATTTTCAAACTTTTTTCACTTTTTTCATTTTTTTCAATTGTTCCAATAGAGAAGTAGTTTATTTATCTGTGATGTCCCTGTTTAGGTTTTTCCCCTCACCTTACTCTACTTGACTAAGCTGACAAGGGTTAACCCAAAAAAAACCGACTAGAGCAGGTGACACCAGTTAGCGCGTAAGCATTGTGTTTTCACCAAGGTTCACTTTGAACAGTACGTATTTTCCATCGACGTATCATGGAATGAAAGTAACAAGTTCTTCATACAGAGATAGGATGATAGATAACCAAGTAGTGACTAGAGCAGGTGACCCCAGTTAGCGCGTAAGCATTGTGTTTTCACCAAGGTTCACTTTGAACAGTACGTATTTTCCATCGACGTATCATGGAATGAAAGTAACAAGTTCTTCATACAGAGATAGGATGATAGATAACCAAGTAGTGATAGCAACATAAGGCCTCTTATACTTTACCTAGCTCGTTTCAAGAGTCATAAATGGTTTCACGTGAAACTATCCTATGAAACAAAACAAGTGAACTAAGAAACAACAAAGCAAAGCAAGAGCAGAAGAAAAATCGAAAGCAAAGAAAATAAGCAAACAAACAAACAAAGCAAGTAAGAAAACAAGCATGCAAGCAAACAACTAAAAAAAAGACACTACTCCTACTCCTAAGCTAACAATGCATGGGTCATCTCACGTGAAGTGATACTTCCAATGCAACCACTGATGCATTGGTTGACCCATGTTGGTGAAGGCAAGGTTCACGAACAAGACAGTTGTGTGAACCAACAAACAAGAAAGATGTAACAATGAAGACAAACACACTCCGAGCTTACAAGTGACCACAGAAAAAAGATGAGTGATAGGGCATGAAATGCATTCTGTGGTGCTACCATGATGTTGTGCTACACTGTGTGCATATGTTGAGTGTATGCATTCTCTTGACTGTGACATGTAAGCAAACGTCAGAAAGGTATACCACTCGTGTTGTGCATGTGTGTTTGTTGTGTAAGATTCCTCCAATGCATGAGCGAAGAGATCTTGTAGTTCGAGTGGAGGAAGCGAAATCTAGGTGTTTGGTTGATCTTTAGTGAAAAGTAGAGAGTGATGAGAAGCCTTGAGTGTTTCAACAATTTCCTAACTGGAAGTGAGATGAACTTCAAGACAGCGAGGCCCTGACATAACCATCAGGTCGGGCTGAAGTGCCTCGACAGTCCGAGGGGTTTCGACCTCATGGACAGATAAATCATCGTAGACCAGTGTCTTGGATAGATTAACAACGGTTGAATCAACATCGTGATCAGATGAGGAAGTGAATAGATCACGACAACCAAGATCAGAAAATTCAGGATGTTTGTCGACATCCTCATGATTTGATGAATCGAGTACAGGGGTAGATGAGAAGAAAAGATGTTCACCCTCTATGTTTTCAAGAAATATAAATGGCATATTGAACGGATTTTACGAGGAATATGTGTCCTCTCTGCACTGTAATGATAAGCTGACATCTAAGGTGTCATGTGAATGATCAGAAGTAGAAGCATCCGGAAATGAGTTTTCATAGGAGAAATCAGCAGTGGCAGAATCACAAGGGATGTCAGGATGAAGCAGATGAGGCACGACTGGAAGGGAGTCATCCTTCACAATGGGATCTTCTTTAGATTCCCGCACACACTTATCATGAATGATGGCGTAGGTTGGCTGCATCGCAATAGCTCCATCGACAACTTGATCCTCGTACACAAAAGTTGAGGAGTTCAGAATGGGAGAACACAAGATAGTACAATAAATAGGTCAATAGAACGCGAGGACGGAGGTTGAGGGAAAGAGTCCACGTGACAACAAATAGGTCTGCAAGCCAAATCTACACAAATCTCAAGAGTAGGTGAGGTGGGAGAGTGTGAAAGTTCAATAGAGGCATGTGCATGATCTCCCACACCGCTCCGCAGTGGTGGAGCTGTTTTATGAGGTGAAGGCAGATAGTCACTTGTGACAGCAACTATGCCTGCCTGTGATTGTGCAGCTCCATCATCAAAGTGTGCTCAATGGGGTTAAGATATGTGAAGGTACTCAAATCTTCCATAAAGAAATTCCCAATCAATTTCATCTTCAGGAAATTGGTATGCAAGATTACAAAAGCGTGTGTAAAACTGATCAATGGATTCATCGGGTGATTTTCGTAATTTCAGAATTTCTTGATCAAGCGCTTCATGGTCAAAGTGATTGAAAGCCTATCTATCTGACCAGATGAACAAGAGAATGAATAGATTTTTCGAGCAGTGTGGCACACCAATGCATTAGGTGCCCTTGAAGTGTGTAGATGAACAATGCGCAGCTCATGTATTCCTCAAAGAGTCCACGTCTTTTGCATGAGCCTATAACACTGACTGCGAGCCTAACCAAGGATGCGTAGACTCCACCATCATAAATTTTATGAGACAAGTTATCCGAAAGATTTTCCGAGACAATGAAGTCATTTCCATTGGACATGCACTCCGAAAGAGTAACTCGGTAGGTAGTCATGACAGATGTGTAGATATTCAAGACAGATGTGAGGACTAATCTTGTCATCTAGCCCTCCTTCTAGCACCAAAAATGTTGACAGTGCTGGACCCACCAACATGTAAGGGGATCTCCCCTGAAAGAAGTCCCAATTAGACCTCGTACCATTTGGTGTAGGAGTCCCAATAGTGGGTTGTAAAGCAATTCCTTGACCACGATGTTGCATAGAGGCAAGTAAGATAACCCTGTCAGTAGCAAGGGTGTGATTACTTCAGTGAGTCAAGGAAGGTGTATGAAAGGTTCTAACACAGGTGGGTTGAGATGAGGGTGAAGGTGAATTCTAGGTTGAAAGGGATTAGTCCAACTCGGCTAGGAACACACAACACATAGGACATACACAACTTCTAGTAGAGCAGTCCACTCAGATGCGGTAGTCACAACATATAAGGTAAGATAACATGTATAACACTCAAGGATTAGTCTAAACGAGTGCAACGGATGTTATAACAAGGTTCATGTGAAAGTTTTGTCTGATGTTCGGCAGAGCAGTCGACACGGACGGGACAACATTAACAACATATACAACAAATTTCCATTAATAGATTATGCATTAAAACAAATGAATTGGTTCAGATTTAGAACATAGGTTAAAGCAGCATGCATTACAAGTGTTAAAGATCATTCTTACAACATATACAATACATGTGTGAAAACGTGTTGCCTCTTATTATATAAAGAAGTGTAATTTCCCATCATACAATACATCCATGTAAACCTGCTAGCCCCAATAGTGGAACGTTATAGCCACATCCGCCTGCTCCTCCAAAGAGATGAACCAGCTCCGTGCAGTGGAGAAGCCAAGGAGCATTACAATACTGTCCAAGCTCTTTCCAATATAGTATTATCAGAAGCTTGGTTGACCAAAAGCCTATACAATGAGTTATGATGGACTATTTATAGAAAAGGGTGGGGTGACCCTTGACATTCTCCTTTGTGACAGTTCGACTACCATCATGACCCTTCGCTTACTCTATGACTGTTACATCCAACTATTGACATTTGAACTACACTTGACATGACTCAATGTTACAACGCACATGTACTCATGTGAGACAACATGGCTTGAGCAAGCCTTGCAAGACATCACTGACACTTGGTCCACTGTGATGAGACCAACTCTTTGACATCCTTGTGATGGTGAAGGTGGTGACCTGATGCCAAGCTTAGTCATTGGTGATGGTGTGCATGCACCTTGTGGTGACATCTTGCTGAAGCGAACTCTTGCCTCCATTGCAACTGGTGTATTGGTTCGACCCCCTTTCATCCAACTCGTCTTCTAACATGTACATGGTCTTCTTGGGTGCAACTGAATCGGAAACACACTGATGTATAGTTTTTGTGTTGATCTTCAAGTGTGTGTTGGTGGTCATGTGCATCAACTTTCTGAATCACATGTTCAACTCTAGTTGGACTTGCTTCTTGTCTTCGCCTTGGTGAGTGTGTTGAATGGGTTGGATTGCATGTGTGCACACAATGACATGCATGTTGCTGAATCCCTTGCATGCGATCAACAACACTGCTCACCATGTCTGCTCCATGTTAGCTGCTGGGATGGATCTTTAACTTGTATGGGCACAGTTTCATCCGTGAGTGCATGTTGCGCCCACTATTGTTCCTATTCCTGCTACAACTCATTCGTCTATCTATGCAACTTCATGTTCTTCATGAGTTGTTGCTTCAGCACATGCAACTCCTTCTCTGTTCCATTCTCTGTCTTCACGTGATCTTCATGTCACGTCATCACCTCATAGCCCGATTCTCCAAATTTTCTTTCATTATCAGTGGATTTTCTTGATCTTTCAACTTTGTTCTACCTCTTTGTTGTCAACAACCTTCCTCTTGCATTCATTGCATCCGCTGCATTCGCTGCATCTGCTGTATTTGCTGCGTTCGGTATGCTGCCTTCAGTTGTTTTTCATTATGCTTCTTGCTGTGATATCTTGATGTTCTTGTATACGAAAAACTTGATATCTTCGTAAGTAGGCAAGCTCATAGACATTTGATCGACTGCATCTCCAGGTGTGCTCTGAACGGTGTCCTCGACTCCGCTCTCTTGGAAACGATTGTACTTGCACTATTGAAAGGCATATGAACACCTGCAATACCTGGAGACATGGCAACACTCATGGCAAGCAATATGTCAGTCGAAAACCAAAATGGACTTGAGAACTAACTTGCAACATACCTGTGTGACTGATCATGAAGTTTGCGCAATTTTAGCCCGGAGGTCGGGAGACTGACTGCCAAGACTGCACAAGGCATAGTCTGGGCTACTGGGAGACTGACTGACCGCTGGAACTACGCAACACACAATCCAGTCTGGCTGCTGACTGCTGGAATTGCGCAATCTCAGCTGGAAATGACTGCAGGCTCAATGATTGCATTGCACAATTTTCTTGGCCAACAGTCATTGTCCCTCAGGATTGCGCAAAGCAGGCCTAGGGAACAGCTGCTGGGCAGAAATGTACATTTCTGGAGAGGAAGGCAGAGCCTTCCCTCTCAGGATTGTGCAATGTTGTCTTGGTGAGGCAGAGTCCAGGCCGAGGTTGGCCAGACTCACCGACGAGCAACTGAAAGTGAATGTGAGTGAAAATGCATGTTGATATTGAGTGTAAGCATAAGTGAATGATCATGCATGCAAATGATGAATGACAGATTCAGAAAATGGAACAACATGCATGTGGGTGAGGCGAGTCACTGAATCGGTGACCGTTCGCGAAAAATAGTTTCATGCATGCGACAACATTGAGATGTTGATGAAAACTAAAATGGTGCTAGGATAAGCTAATATACATGTAAACAACATCAAGAACTGAAATCAAGAAAATGATACTCATACAAGCGAAAACACAAAAAGCAACGGAAATGCAACACAAGGCATTGGAAGCGGGCTTACCCCAAAACAACTAAGTTGAATGTGCCGACTGCACCTAAGATGTCATAGTTGCAAGGTTGATGTGAGGAATGAACTTGGAAACTCCCGGTTGATGAGTTTTGATAACATCGAGGTTGTGACGTGCATGCCACAAATCTAGGGAAAGTGACACTTGGTGGGAGGTTTCTAAAATGATCCTTGCATGTAACATCCAACTAAACATAGATCCCTGAAACAGGGGATGCCTTTGCATGCTGCCTTGGGAGAAGCAGCCCATGCATGAAAGTCTGTTTTTCTTGGTCCCAGAGGGAACCGGTCAACTCAACTGCACATGCAAGAGACTGCTCGATTGTTTGAAGGAAATTCACATTTCTGGCTAGGAGCTGGGCTGACTGCCCAAGAGATTTGTGCAATTTCAGGGTAGAGAAGCTGATTGCTACCCAAAGTTGTGAAAATTCTGGGTTGAGCAACACTGCTGGGGAAAATTGCGCAATTCCTGCTAGGAGTGTTGACTTGCAGAATTGTGCAATCTTGGAGCCCAATAGGCTGCCAGACAAGATTGTGCAATTTCTGGAGGGAAGGCTGGTTGCCCTCCAAAAATGTGCAATTTTCTTGGGGAAGTTGCTTAGCCTGCAATTGGACCAAGTCCAGGTGAACAACCTGTGAGGGGAATGGATCAAGCTGTGATCGACAGGCTTCCTTTGTGCAAGAAAAACACTGAAGCTTGGGATCTTGACGAAGCAAGGCATGCTGCTGTGAAGATTGGAAGGGAGGCTCCAAAATGATGCTAGGGAAAAATTTTGGAGGGTGGTTGTAGCCGCTACAACACAACATTAACCACATTCACATATGTTACCCTAACTTATTCTTCATGGTTGTATCATCTCTAAGAATATTCCATATATTTGGTCCTTATCTTGCCTCTCCTATGTTCTACCTATATCTAATTTTGAAATGTGCATAGAGAAATTCAATCAATTATACATTAAAAACATTATTAAATAAAACTTTGTGATTTCATGAAGATGTGACTCCTTTCCTTTATGGGCCATTAGTATATTTCTATGGATTTTGTAAAACAGTTTTCCTACTAAATTCTAATCTTCTCAAGCTTTCCATTTAGTATTCATTTTCCCAAATCTAAGCTTTGAGCTAAAAGTTATGGAATTATGTTGTTTGGCCTATTTTCCCTACTTTTCCCTTTAATCCCACCAAGCATCATTCTATTAATTCCTTGAGGTTTGGATCTTTCAATTCGAATTTTTATTCCCTAAGTTAGATTATCCTATCCAAGGGATTTCCATTGACTACTTCTATGCTCCATTATGAGCTATGGCATAAATGTGTGCCTCATGGAAGGGAGCTAGTACTTTATTCCTCTTTCTACATTGTTCTAGGTGAAACTTTGGCATACTAACTATGTTTTATGACCACAATATCTCATTGGTAAGCTCTAATTCATCTCTATCATTTAACAACATGGCCTGGCTATGCCAAAGGTACACCTAGGCTCCAAAATTTCCTAGAAAATATTGTTTAGGGCCTCAAAACAACTCCAGGATTTTAGGACCCATAAAGTATAAGAGAATTTTATGATATTGTTTTGATGTGGCCTGCATACATGGCCCCTACATGACATTTGGGTCCACGTTCCATGCTAGGGTGGTGCCATGCTACCACCCAAGCCCACCTGACCTATCCCTTTCACCCCATGATTGGAGAAATTAGGTTGTAGATTTACAAATGTTTATGAATTTTTAATCTAAATCACAAGACACAGGTCTACACTACTACTTTGCGGACATTATTTCACAATTTAGAACAAAAAATTCAGACATGCAAGAAGAAATCACACACAAAACAAGAATATTTATCTGGGGAAAGAAATCTGCTAAAAACCCCAATGCCTCTTGCATTAATCAAATGAATTAGAGATGTATTACAATTGATTTTCTCTACTGAGGTCACCCTGCAAGTGCACGACCTATCTCTCTGCTCACTAAAAGCCTCTAACCTGGAATTAGTCAAATTTCGCCTTGACTTGAGATCATATTTCCTTGCGTTGTTTATTAAGGAATTATCCCCTATTATTTAGGAAATTCCCTCAATTGAACTCCGTAATTCCTTTAGGTTGATCATCTGACTACATGCAACACCTGTACACTCAAGACTAGCCTACAATAGATGTTACACTACCTTTGAATTTCCACCTCAACGGGGTAACTCGAATTCTCTACATGCACTAACTATTTTTGGTTGATTGATTAGTTAACTAGATTATCATTGAGTTTGACTGAAGTCCCACTACTTAACTGACCTTCCACTAGTTCCTCCAAAAGTTGGAACTAGTTTAACTGAAAACAACTTGAGATAACTGACCTTGATTGTTACAAATTAGCAATCACACATGCAAAACTGAATTCTAACTCTTCTAACTCGAATTTACTAAGTAAACTAGGTGACACAAGCCATGTCACACAAGTTTACATCATCCAAGTCGTCTATCTATGTGGAAATTCAAATTTTGTCAATTTAATCAAGGCAAAATCAAATTGAGAATTTCGTGTTGCATTTTTTAACACTAGTCACCTTCCTCTTTGTCCTCATCCTTCCCTGATTTCTTTTTGTCCATATAATGTATTATGCATTGCAGATTTGGTTTGCATGCAATTAATGTGTTCCACACATGTAGTGCTTTACACCGCATGTCAATTATTTGGTAATACACCATAGAATGTTCCACGTGCTATAGATTTGTTTTGCACATAATTAAGTTGCACTACATGCATAATATTTTTCACTACACCAACTATTTTTTGTTATGCGCTATAGATTGCCCTTGTGTATAGTGTGCATAGTGTTTTGGACCACGACAATTACTTTGTATTGTTCCATAAAATGTGTTGTGCATTGTAGATTTACTTTGTGCACAATTAAGTCGCATTATGGGCATAATTTGTTCATTGCACAAACTATTTTGTGTTATGCCATAGAATTGTATAATGTGCCCTTCGTTAAAGAATCTTCTAGTTGTAATGATTTAGTTGAAACTTGTAACTTCACCGTAATGATGTGGTTGATCATGTCAACCTCCAACCCCACCATAGCACCTACCCACTGACTCTAACTACTCACTAGTTTCCATGTAGCACATGAAACCTAATCCACTGTTTAGTGGCATTCCTTGTCATCCCCTCCATGTGGCATTCGTATTAATTATAAAAATATTTTTTCAAAATTTCCCAATTAGAAATTTTTCCAAATTTGGTTGTAATTTTTCATGTAGGTTTCCGTTGAATCTTTGTTTCAAGCTCGTTTAAGGCCCAATTATGTTCCGCATTCACTCACTTCACCTTATGTGCA
Source organism: Pinus tabuliformis (assembly GCA_031772625.1). Lineage (NCBI taxonomy): Eukaryota > Viridiplantae > Streptophyta > Pinopsida > Pinales > Pinaceae > Pinus > Pinus tabuliformis. Next base: position 403,504,851 of record CM062815.1, on the reverse strand, counting down.
CCAAAATTTAACCTTTGTGATGCTTCTTAGGCCGAAACTAAGTAAGTTTTTATCTAGAAAATTGGGCCCTTTTGCCTAATTCCACCATGGCTGCACTCTATAACCTCATTTTTTAGCTTGACATGCTTGAATTGACTTGAAATAAGAACTAAAATTGGGGATTTTTTGCCAATCACCAATTTCTCAATTTTCCCTTAAATTTTCACCAATTCACCCAAAAAAATTGACAAACATAATGCAAGCTTTTCGCATAAACTTTATTCTGCATTTTTTTCCTCTAATGTGCTAATTATAGCCCATGTAGGCCTAGTGTTGAGCCCCTCACTCTAATACCGTAATGTAATGTTCAGAATTACCCAGTAAGAAACATTACTACGCTTGGAAAAAATGTAAATTCTAAAATTTTTCCTTTAACTAAGCCACAATTATTTTGATACCATAATTAATTTGTGCACTTAGTTCCAACTTCACCATGCAACACGTAAATCCCTAACACTAAATTCTATATGATACCTTGGTCACTTTACCAAGTCCATTTCATCTACTTAAGTACCCTAAGTACCTTAATTGACCTCTGCACATTTATACATATGATATGCAACTATAATGATAGCCAAAACAATAATAAAAACATGCATGCCATATAATTATTAGAAAATGCAACATTATACACATGTACAATAGAAATTGAACACCTATCTTATGTTGAAATCACTAACTGCATACATAACTCAAACTTTCCTCCCATCCATAGACCACACTACTCCTAATCTCTCATTAGTAGGTCACCCCTAAGCTGTGGCTACGACTACACTAACAATGGATCCCTCTTCCCTTAGAGTATGCGTAGTAGTCACAGTGGTACAGTGGCATCATTGAGTCAAAATATTAGAAGGATTGAGAATGGATGATAATTACATAAATCTCCCACGTTATGTATGCATGTACTAGAAATGACAAGTGGCACTTCAAAAACTCACTTCCCAAACACTTGAAATTTCGTCCTTCTTCTTGGGGATTTAGACTAAATCCTATGCTTAAAGACTTGTGGGATATTTTATTATTTTTGGCTTAGCTTGCTAGGCTTAAGCCCCCTTCACTTAGTCCTTCCTCCCCTTTCCCACTCACGGGGTCCTACCCCCATCTCTCTTGTTGGACTTTGTTTATTGTAGTAGTGTATTTTATTAAAATGAGTATGACTACTTACTAATGTTTTAGCACATAAAATCACTAGCCTAAATCACATAGGCACTTTAGCCCCAAAATATATATACATATGCACAAAAAGCCCAAAACACTTATATACATGGGCATGTAGCCCCAATACATCTTGCTTCACCAACCTAATAAAAATATGCACAATATAATTAAAAGTCATCCTAGAGTGCTACATCACATCACTTTTTAAAGTGTAGTATTTCTACATTGCTAAAACTCCTTGAATTCTAAAACTTTTTAATTAATAAAACTCTTTGAACTCCTAAATTCCTAAAATCTGAAATTATTATAATTCTTTAATCACTTAAATAACAATCCAATTTAAATTAAACTTTCTAAGATTATAGGCACTTTAGCCCCAAAATATATATACATAGGCACAAAAAGCCCAAAACACTTATATACATGGGCATGTAGTCCCAATACATCTTGCTTCACCAACCTAATAAAAATATGCACAATATAATTAAAAGTCATCCTAGAATGCTACATCACATCACTTTTTTAAAGTGTAGTATTTCTAAATTGCTAAAACTCCTTGAATTCTAAAACTTTTTAATTAATAAAACTATTTGAACTCATAAATTCCTAAAATCTGAAATTATTATAATTCTTTAATCACTTAAACAACAATCCAATTTAAATTAAATCTTCTAAAATTCCATTAAATAAAATTCAACGACTTTAAACAAATATTTGCAATTAATTTTTCTTATTATCACTGGCTCCTACAATCCAATTTAAATTAAACCTTCTAAGATTGCATTAAATAAAATTCAACCACTTTAAACAAATATTTGCAATTAATTTTTCTTGTTATTACTCTCTCCTGGTATTTCATTAAGTTTAATATTTTTTTACTTTATTAAAAAATAAAATCCTTAATCTATCTTATACACATAATTTACTCTTATCCAAATACACATAATTTCTTAATAAAATTTATAATTCTACTTTCTTTTTTTAATAATTTTTCTTTAAATCTTTTATTAAACCCCTCCACCTTAAGAAAAGAACCTTACCCTTGATTATATATAGATTCGCTTCAAGAATTTAATAGAAAGCTTAAAATTACCTGTCCACACTTTCCACTTTGTCCGCCCTGCTACATTTCTTTATTCCTTTTGCAATTCCCACGCGAGTAGGCACAAAGTCTTTTCAATATTTTTCCAGCGTACAAACCTCGACTTCATTTTCAAATTAGAGTTTCAGTTAATTCGAAGTTAAATTTACTTGGACTTTAGGTCTTTTTGCTTTCATACCATGTTAATATTTTCACTAGATAAGAAAGGTTCGGAGATTATTATACTTTTTTGATGGGATTGGTTGATGTGTTTTTGTGTCGAGTGGAGTTTTCCAATTTAGTAAAGTAAAATTGTGGTAATGTTTAATATTTTAATTTAGTTACAATACAATTAAATTAAAAGAAAAAGTTATAATATTTTTAATTTAGAGTTATTTATTTAATATGGTATATTTAAATGTTAACAATTAAATTAATTTAGATTTATTTTAATTTTGGACTTAGTAAAAAATCAAATCTCTTTTTTGAAGAGCAAACTTTTCACTAATATGTTATTTATATATCTTAATTATGTTATTTAAAAATATCTAATTATGAATTTATTATTTACTAATATAAGCATGATTTTTACATTAGATTATAAATACTAGTGTATTATATTCCAATAATGGAAATGTAGGCATGGACTTTCTCCTCTTTTGACACACAATAATAATTCCTTGATTATAAGGCTCATTATTGTTTTAGATGTAAAAGCCATCGGAGCTAAGCTAATAATGATTTGGAGCAACATTTCATGGAAAAGGATCACTCAGGATCACTCGATCACTAGTTAAGGCTTTGCTCAAAATGATCGTGATGATCTCCTAGGCCTTGCCCAAAATGATCATGATGATCTCCCATTAATTCATAGCTTGTTTATTTAGTGGCTTATGTTTGACTGCATTATGTTATAATTTTTTTTTGGAAAATATTTCAATGAAAACCTAGAAGTTGAAATCTATTTGATATGCAATATTACAATGGGTAGATATTTTTCATAAAGTATACAGTTACCTCTTTGATTAAAGCATTATGGCTAGAGGTATCTATTTTACTAAAATTACTTAAAACGTATACATAACCCCATTCATAATAAATAATCCCCTTGCAAAGGCATACTTACTCAGAAGGGAGAAACATGCCACTTAAAGAATCCAATCCCCATAGGTCATAACAACACCTTACTTTCCTTCACTAGGCAAGTCTCAATTAATATGAATTATGCTTTTTGTTTCTCTTCACCTTTTCTTTCTAAAATATGTTATATGCACATGTAGCATGCCATTTCACTTTTTAAATTCTGCTTTATTTTTGTTATTATTTGTGATTTTTTTCCCACCAAGTAAAACAAAGAGCATTAAACACTTTAATATGGATGAGACGTGCAATGTCCACATCTAATGTTTTTTTTTTGCTAAATCATATTGTAAGAACAAATAAATAAATGAAATGTGCACATACTCATGCACATAACCTAATGGGTTTGCTCAATGAGTTTGAATGAGTTGTTTCAAGGCTGAGTTTATTGCAAGGTCTTCAGTTGTCTAATTGAGGTTTGATTCTCTTTGAGCCTCATTACGTTAATAATTGATAGTGTGGTTAGTAGTTGCATTGCCCTCTATCTAGATACATTAGGATAAATTCATACGCTAGGAGTGCACGTCTGGAGGGTATCCCTCGGGACATTTTCCATGGGTGTGTGCATGTAAAACATTACAATTTTGGGATATGGTGAAGTAGTGATATTGAAACTTGATCTAATAGCTCACTTCTATGGTGAAGTTTTAAGTTTTTTTTTTTTTTATTCACTTAAATCAAGTTTGGGATTTGAATGCCATATTTATTTGGAACCAGGGATGGAGAACAACACAATCTCTAGATCTAGAGGGAGAATGGGTTGAAAGGGGGATATTTAGTTTGAGCTAAGGAAGGGCCATATCATACCCAAGGACAAGATGCACTCTTTGTGTTTAAAAAAAAACAAGGCCACCAAAACATACACTACTAAGTTAGGCTACAAGGAAATGTTTTCATGTGAAGCATGACAAGATGCACTCTTTGTGTTTAAAAAAGAAAAAGAAAAAACAAGGCCACCAAAACACATACTACTAGGTTAGACTACAAGGAAATGTTTTCTTGTGAAGGTCTAAAATATGAAAATAAAAGCCCCTAATAAAAGTAGGATTGTTTGATGGCTTGCTCTTTGCAATAGGGTTTTGTTTTGGGATTGTTTGTTAAAAGAGGACAAAGTTAGTTTAAGTATTTTTTAGTTATGTGGGGGGGCATAGGAGAACATTAGACATATAATGGTTTATTTTATTTATTATAGTGCCATTTTGCATATCAAATAATGAAGGATGTAGAGAAATTGATGGCTCCTAAAGTTTGGAATGCAATGATTATGGAACAATACTTGAGAAATTGATTTAGGAAGAATGAATTGAAGACTTATGGAGCTTTACCCATTTTAAACTCTTTGGAACTTTTAGATTGCTTATAGTGATAACTTCTTCAATGTCAAACAAAAGCCAACACTTCATATATATGCATAGATTTATAAAGTGTTTCAAGGTTGTAGATTAAAGGCCAAGGAAAAGTTCAAAGCCGATTAAAGGAGCTAGCAATTGGAAAATCCTTCTCATTTTTGGTATGGCTATGCAAGATCCCATGAGTTTTAACGTGTTGGAAGCACAATTTTCTTAGATAATAATTTTGTTAAGTTTAAAGCAAATTTATGCATGGGTTTAAATATCATTATTCCATTGAGAGCTTTGAGATGTCAACTCAAATTGAAAATTGGTAAAGAGATTCAACATCCAAATTTAAAATGTTACTCTTAAGTCTTTAGCAATCAACTAAAAAAATTATCAATTTAATCTGAAAACATTTTACAAAGGCATGTGTTCATCAAGTTAAACATTGTACTCATCCATATTATATATGTTATTTTGAGAAAATGAATAATTAATATTATTTTTGTTTAGTAATTTACTCATGAGACTCTATATGTTATTTTGAGAAAATAAATAGTTAGTTTTTGTGGTTAGTAGTTTACTCATAGAGATTATCTATGTTATTTTAAAAAATGAATAAAATATTTTTATACTTTTTGAATTTTTATAAACTCAAAGAATTTGGTAAAACTTTGTAATAATATATATATACATATGTATATATATATATGAAAGTTTATAATCTAATGATGAGATGTTGGAGGAGTACATCTATTATTCATTCAGTAATGTATGACCATGTATTTATGTTAGATAACATTAGTAGTTTACTCATAGAGATTATCTATGTTATTTTGAAAAAATGAATAAAATATTTGTATACTTTTTGAATTTGTAAAAACCCAAGGAATTAGGTAAAACTTTGTAATAAAAAAAATATATATGATAGAAAGTTTATAATTTAATAATGAGATGTTGGAGGAGTACATCTATTATTTATTTATGTCACATAACGATTGACCATTGAGTCATGTATGACCATGTATTTATGTTAGATAACATAGGTACTTTACTCATAGAGACTATCTATGTTATTTTGAAAAAATGAATAAAATATTTTTATACTTTTTGAATTTATATAAACCCAAAGAATTAGGTAAATCTTTGTAATAAAAAAAATATATATATGATAGAAAATTTATAATTTAATAATGAGATGTTGAAAGAGTACATCTATTATCTATTTATGTTACATAACAATTGACCATTGAGTAATGTATAACCATGTATTTATATTAGATAACGATTGCCCAGTAAATAATACATGACCATTAAATACGTAAAAATTATAATTTTCTGTTAAATTCAAATAAAAAATATATTTTTTTCCCTTTAAAAATAAAATATTACTATTCATTTTAATTTCAATTTTTTAACACCTATAAATTTACAATTTAATTTTCATAAAACAATAAAATAAAATTACACCAAATTTTATATATCCATTTTCATTCTTATTTTTTAATATCAATAAATTTACACCTTGTTTAAAATAAAATAAAATTGAATTAGTTATTTGTTATTATTTTATATATAAATAAATAGTTGTAAACATACCCCATAAGCAGCCGAAGTCATTACTCCACTCAATTACCTCCCCCCTTCCCCACAAAAATCAAGACTGTAATGCATTTATGGGGCCATCTTGTCCGAAAGACATATTTATTTCAACCATGAAACAACTGGAAACCACCTTTGACCCTACGGCGGGCGTTTAAAGGCATCTGTGTCCTTAACTCAATGCACCGAAATAGGAGGCCTCATAACAGACCCCACGGCATGCATGGCGGACCATCCCCAGCTGCCCCTCCATGGCAGGAACATGTGACATTACCCTACAAATGTAGGTAGGTGGAAAGCAAAATATGACTCTGATTCTTCCCGTGATTCAAATTCCCCACTTTTAATGGATTTTGGTCCCTTTCCTCAATCGATGTCACGACTCTCGTTCGTCACCACCGCAAATCTGTGGAACACATAAATGAGTGGGAGGTCACATGCAAATTGACGCGCAAATCTCCCTTTTTTAAGCTTAATTTCGTTATGAGCGCAGACTCCGGGCTCTGATCCCCAAAAAAATCCACACTTCTCAACCACTGGTAACCGCTATCCTGTTCCTTGTTTGAACGCGCAGCTAGACCGAAATTTAAACCAAACTAAAAACCCACCAATTGCGGCCGCAAAGCACGAATTATGCATCAAGACGCAACGCGGATTTGTTACCGCCGACATTCTGGATCAAACCCCACATGCCCGCGGCTTTTTTGAAAGCCCCATGTGCTGTCACCCACAAAACAACAATAATAGCAATTAGGGTCTAGGTTTCTTCCCATCATCCCATGTTATTGCAAATACAGTTGATTTGGATTCAACGGCTGAGATCAATGGGTAGTTTCTGGAATTGATTGATGTGGGTTTCCATGACCCTTACGGATCTCTGAATTTTCCCCGCGTTACAGATGGTCATTTGGTGGCATATGACTTCACGAGTATTTTTTCCACTGGCCGTAATTCAAGATTGAATTGGTATCCAAGGTTCTACATACGAGCACCGCGTTACAGATGGTCATTGCGTGGCAGATGGGTTCATCGGTCCTTTTCTCTTTGGGTGCAAAGATTGAATTGGCATCCTAGGCTTTATATACAGGCCCCAATATCCCATCTTTCATTCTCAGAGTGTGCAGTTTGCTGAGTTGCCCTTTCGACAGAAGGTTGAGAGTAAGACAAACGAGGGTGAGCGGTTCTATTGTTGCGGCTATTCCAAATCTGGCAGGCTTCTAGATCCATGTAAGGACAAGCGCAGGCATAGGTTCATTATTGAAAATAAAATCGACAGGTCAGAGGTAGCACAGAGCGCAGACCTGCCACAGAATGTAACTGTAGAAAAGCTTAGTTGTGAGCATTTTTGGGCGGGACTTTAAGGCCCGTTCTGTGTATACAACAAAGTTGTAGTAAGTTATTGATTGCTTCTGCTGTGTTAGTCCAAGTTTATGGAATGTGGGCTGTCTGATTAGAAATGCTATAAGTGTCCTGCATTGTAAGATCTGTATTATTTGGCTGCACTTTTCTCTTTAATATCTGAAAATGCATACAATCTTCTGAAGATGCTAAGTTGTTAATATACAGAGTCAAAGAAAACCATTGTCGGAGGAAGCCCATCTTGCTGAAAAGCAGTAAGCATTTTTGGAAGGACCAACTCCAGTCTCCAACTATCTTCACCAAGAACGCAATGGGTTCTTGGAAGCATTCTTTGATTTGTGTGTTTTTCGTCGTAGCATTTTTTGGCTCTTCTCTAGCAGAAGATCCCTATATGTACTTAACATGGAACGTTACATGGGGCACAATATGGCCTCTTGGCATCCCTCAACAGGTATAGTTCTAAAAATACCAGAGCTTTTTCAATGATAATGTATATAGCACATTTTGATTTGTTAGTTTTCTCTAAGGTACATTGTGGCGTTGTTGCAGGGAATTCTAATAAATGGTCAATTTCCTGGACCCCAGATTAACAGTGTCACAAATGATAACATTCTTGTGAATGTATTTAACAACCTGGATCAGTCTTTCTTGATTACTTGGTAAGTTATTTGGGTTCTCTGTGTGTGTTGGTTGATTGAGATTCGTGGGTTTCTTTGCTTATTTGCAATGCATTGATATCCTTAACACATTCTTGTGCAGGAGTGGGATCCAACAGAGGAGGAATTCCTGGCAAGATGGAGTTTTTGGAACAAACTGCCCCATACGCCCAGGAAAGAACTTCACGTACAAGTTCCAGGTGAAGGACCAAGTAGGCAGCTACTACTACTTTCCATCATTGTATATGCAGAGAGCAGCAGGGGGGTTTGGAGGGCTAACAGTATCTAACAGGGTAGTCATTCCTGTTCCATTCCCTACTCCTGATGGTGATATCACTGTGCTGATAGGTGACTGGTACAAAACCAATCATTCAGTAAGTTATTAATCCATCCCAGAAACAAATACATCTTTCTAATTTAAAAGAGATTTGGTTTATGTTCAATTTCGGCTTGACCATCGGAGTATTCTCTTGCACTGCATCAATCTTTGACCATTTTATACTATTGGGCAGATCCTCAGGAGAACACTTGACGTGGGCAGACCCCTTGGTCCACCTGATGCTGTTCTCATTAACGGCCGTGGGCTACCCAATCAAGTATCAATTACAGTGGAACAAGGTATCCGATTGCTAATCTCTTCACCAAAGCTGTTTGCGAGAGCCTAGATTTTGTATATAGCTATTTCTGGGCGCTCAATGATTCACAAGACCCTGTTTGTTTTGATTTGATCTGAATGCAAATCCTGCCAATTCAATTTGTTGTATCTCTTCTGATGCATCTAAAATGACTCCTGTTTATCCGCAGGGAAAACATATCGTCTCCGGATTTCAAATGTGGGATTGTCATCCTCTTTGAATTTCAGGATTCAGGGTCACAAAATGAAGCTCGTGGAGGTTGAAGGATCTCACACGGTGCAGAATGAGTACGAATCTCTTGACATTCATGTTGGCCAGTCCTACTCTGTTCTGGTCACCGCAGATCAGCCACCTCAGGACTATTACTTGGTTGCATCTACTCGTTTCACAACTCCTGAAATATTTATTAGTGGCATTTTCCACTACAGCAATTCCCAGAAGCAGGTTTCTGGACCAATTCCAGGGGGTCCAACCGAAATTGTCTGGTCTCTGAACCAGGCCAGATCCATCAGGTTTGGTTTTTAGCCTGTCTACCTTAGGTTTAGCATAATGTGTGTGGGGGTATGGATTTTACAGAAGCAAATACATATATTTGATCCCCAATGCTTGACGACGGCTAGCAAATATAGATAAGGGGTGATCATTGAAAGTGGGAATGGCTATGAAAAACTAAATTCCAAGAGGAATCATATATAAACCAGGGTTGAATTTTGAAATACCTAACTAGAACAGGATCGATGGGAGCTCCAGGTATAATATGTACTCAATTTGAAGAGCATTTGTTGTGCAGATGGAACTTGACAGCCAATGCAGCTCGTCCCAATCCACAAGGATCTTATCACTATGGGAACATTACCATTACTCGAACAATTAAGCTCGCAAACTCAGCCCCTGTCATCAATGGCAAACAACGCTATGCAGTGAATGGTGTTTCCTACCTGCGTCCCAGCACACCGTTGCAGCTTGCAGATTACTACAACATCGATGGAGTGTACACTGTGGGATCCATTGGTGACAGTCCCAACGGTGGATCTGGCTTCATGCAGACTGCTGCGCTGTCTGTGGAATACCGGACTTTCGTTGAAATTGTGTTCCAGAACTATGAAAACACCATCCAATCATGGCATTTAGATGGATATTCCTTCTTTGTAGTGGGGTAAGTTAATTTCCAGTGCATGAAGTCCCTGTTTGTAGATATATTTTGTTGGGTGCCTCAACAGGTTCTTTGTTTCCAGCCTACCTGATTCCATTAGGCACTATCTATCAATTTTTTTTGACAAATTGTACTGAAAATTCTAGTAAAACTAACTTAAAAATTCACTTGGTCTACAGAATGGATGGAGGTGAATGGACACCCGCAAGTAGAAAGTACTACAATCTTTTTGATGCAGTTTCTCGCTGCACAACCCAGGTGGGTGACCAAAAATCAAAATCTTATAGTTGGCTGCTTAGATTAGATAAATGGACATTGTTAACTATGCCAATTTCTTACATTTTACCATAGCCATTGCAGCTAACGAGATAACTGTTTGTATTTTATTGCAGGTGTATCCACAATCATGGACTGCTGTTCTTTTAACTTTCGACAACGCAGGAATGTGGAACCTGCGGTCAGAAATATGGGCACGCCAATACCTGGGTCAGCAAACGTACATTAAAGTGAAAACTCTGGTGAGATCGGCCAGAGATGAATATGATATTCCTCACAATGCTCTCCTCTGTGGGAAGGCTAGAGGCCGACCACGCCTCCCTCAATAAGCCTTTACAGTGTCGCTCCATCAGCCAACATGACTTTTCGCGGGGATTCTATGCGCGCTTTCTCTTTTTCTTTTTTTTGTGTCACGATAGTGTGACTAAGTATTTATTGGGGTACCCATCGTATTATTGTCGTTGTGGCTGGCAGGCAATTCTGAGTCCTCAGAATGATAGCAGGATAGGAATAAAAGGATGCCTGCGTTATCCTACATTTATTTAACCAACTCAATTAGTTGTGATTTGATGTTTGAAATTAGTGATATATCAGACCAGTTGTACGAGAATTTGGTGACTATATTTATATGAAATAGATTCTTTGTTTACGGGCTCATGTGGTTCTTTTATAAAAATAATATATGTAGTCTTTTATTAAAAGTATTATATTTGGTTAATCTAAAAATATAGATCTATTTCTATAACTATTTTCATTATGATCTAATTTTTTTGAAGAAAAAAAAAAAAGGCTGTTTTTATTATGTAATAAAAATAATACATATACTTAGTACATACCATCATCCATCCCGTGAAAACATAGTGCTGGATAAGTAAGAAAGAAAGGTTCGAGAGTAATATCAAATAAATAACCAAATTGTTTAACAAACAACAAAAAAAAATTATGAGAATGTCCATATCAACACAAAGTCAAACATTATTTAAGTATTGTAATTTAAAATTGTAGCAAAAGTGCAAATGCTAAAAACGGGAAATAATAATTCCAAAATCCACATTTAATCCAGCTTGTGGGGTGACTAGATGTTCGGGGCACGTTGAGCCAACTCTCCTCCAGGGCCTTGTTTTCAACCAAGTAGTATTTATAGAGGGCCTTGTTTTCAACCAAGTAGTATTTATAGTGCATTATACCAGAAGACCTACCCAGGTCGCCCTTGTAGAGGCTATCAGCCATTAAATTACATTCCCAGTATACATGTGAGATGGTGTATGAGAGTCGTAGGCTCAGGATGTGCTTGATCTTCCTGAGCCACCCCACGAGAAGGGGGAAAAATCCAGTAGTTCCCTTGATGCCATCAATCAATGCCTTTGAGTCTCCATAGATATTCACATAGTTAATGTTTTTATGGATAGCAAACCAAAGCATCCCCATAAAGTCGTAGCCTTCGCCTTGGTGTTGGATCGAGAGCCACCATGCGACCATAAATTATATTGAGTTCCCTAGTCAATGTGCAGCAACACACCACAACCCACAGTCTCCATGTTGGGCAGCACCATCAAATAAACCAGCAGGGGTTGATAAGCAAAGGGCCTCATCATGTAGGATCGATCAACAACATTCTCAGTATTGTAGGAGGTGGCCTTCATCCAAGTTAGAATTTTGTGTATCATCCATAAATAATTGAATTTTCGTCCTTCTCCATAACTATTTTCACTACTACTAAAATTTATATAAATATCTACTTGTTTGGAGGTAGAATCTCTACATGCCCATACATTTGTAAATTAATGTTGATATATTGTGATACAATTTGATAATTTTCCTCATACAAAGGATGTTTTGATACTTGCTAAATAAACAAGTTTCTATCAATATTAACTTATAAAGGGTGAAAATTAGCTCTCACATATATATATATATATAGATTTATTTAATTTAAATCAATTTGATTTTATTTAATTAAAATTTTAGTTTAAATATATAAATATAACAATATCGAAATTTAAAAAATATATAAAAATAGTTTAGTGTTTTAAAAATAATAACTAACATGGTTTGTGATTATTATTTTTGGGAGACTAATTATTTTTTGAAAATATTTTATCTTAAAGTTTAGAAATTTTGGCCAATCTTATTAATCTTTAATATACAAATTGTAAAATGTTTACAATATTTTTTCTAAAAATATTTAGACTTCTAATCATTTTACATTAATCTATATGAAATTTTGGCGATTTTTTAAATAAAATAATTATGTACTATAAAATGTAATTAAATCAGTTTTTTTATACCCACCTACCAATATTAACCCCTAAAATTTCTCTTAATTCATTTAACACAAAATTACATTAAAAATATTTTAAAATTTTAAAATAATCTATTTAATATTTTAATTTAAATATATAAATACAATGATACCAAAATTAAAAAAAACATATAAAAACTGTTTAGTTTTAAAAAAATAATAACCATCATAGTTTGCGATGATTATTCTCGGGCAACGAATCATTCTTTGAATGTTTATTTAACACAGAATTACATTAAAAACATTTTAAAATTTTCATTTAAATCCTCAGCCGGTCCTAAAAACTACATTTTATTTTAAAATTTCCATTAAGTTGAGTATCTTTAAAAGCTAAATAAATTCAATTTAAAAAAATTTCATTAAAATCTGAGCGTACTTAAAAGCCGAAAATAATTCTAGTGTGATGAGGTAATATTTTTGTTGTTTAGTTGAGAGATATTTTTCAACTTATTATAAAAGAGATGTAATGGTTAAGAGCATGTCTTTTCTCTTAAGAGGTCATAAGTTCAAAACCAGAGGGGGTAGAGTATGTATGCCTTCGTAGATTTAGTAGTCTAACTGTTGCGTGGGGTCTCATACACCAATTTGGTTGGGTCCCTTGTCCCACAAACAAGGTGGTCTCATACACCAAATTGGTGTCTCGCTTGGCCGTGACCTTAAAATTGGATAATAATAATGTTATTCCAACATTGAAAATAAATTTTGGACTTGAGCATGCTTTAAAAGATAAATTTTCATGAAGATGATGTTCACTGAGCATTTCATATTTACTTTGTTTCAAACTTTTATCCAATTTAAGGGATTTTAACTTTTTGTTATTGCATTAGTGTGATAGGGTAATATTTTTGTTGTTTAGTTGAGAGGCAATTTCCAACTTACTATGGAAGAGATGTTGTAATGTTATACCAACATTTTGATTAGGTAAAATTATGAATAGTTTTTGGACTCGGGACTTTGACAATCCATGGTTTTTCTTAAGGTATTTTTCTCTAGTGTAGCCTATTTAAAGCCACTAAATTCCAATGAATTTTCCTTTTTTCCAAATAGAAGAATTTGGCTCGGGCGACAAGAGAATGTTTAAAACATTAAATAATTGAGCCCTAAAATTGTGATTAGGTTAGGACAAACTGAGTGAAATTAGATTACTAGCAAACTATAAGAGAAGGAGAATCATAACAAATGGATGCGTAATGTTTTTTTAAAACCATAATTTTCGAATTTTGCCCAATTTACAATTTGTGATATTAAATATACTAATAATTAGAGATTAATACATTTAAACTATATTTAACATATTTATATTATTACACTTTAATAGAAAAAAAAACATATATAAATATAAATTTATAATTAAATACTTTATTTTTAATATAGAAATATTAAACCAACCTAGATCCATCTAACTATGAATCTATAAAGTGGCGAGAGGAATCAAATCTCTCGAGGTGCAAACATTTCCTCAAGTTTTGAACAAAAAAGGGCTTGCCCCTTAAGAGCACTTGATAGATTTGGAGTTAAGATGAATCTAGGCTAGTAATATTTAAATGATAATTTTTTTCTTTGAAATCAAAATTTTTGTTGACATTTACATTTTCATCATCGAAATTTGTTTCAAACAACTCTTATAATTATTTTTAAGTGTAAGGATAATTTTTCATTACTGTAGAAATTTTGTGATAGGTTAACCCGATAATGCAATATAAATCAAAGCAGAATACTATAATCTACTTCTACTATCAATTTGCGGAAGCTTAAAGATCGAGCTGAACAATATAAGCAGAAGAAGAAGAATCAATGACACAATATACATGAAAATACTTTGGGGAAAGCGTCAGCTATAAACCCCACACTATTGTATTATCATACATGGTGGAAATACATAGGAATTATACAAAGCCTTAGCACTCACAGCTAGCCAGCTCTCAGTACAATCCTCACAAATGCTCACAGGAAATCTTGGCTTCTCTCCAGCCTTCCTCTCTTCCCTCCAAGCTCCTATTTCCTTGCGTTGTTCCTTGTGGATGATTCACTTTTACCAAGTGGAAAACCTTGCCTCCAAAACTGCGCAATCCTCAAGGATTTATCCTTGATTGCATGCACGATTTTTATCCATGAGAAAACACATGCAACTGATAGTACACTGTCCTTGAACATTAATCTCAACTGGGTCTTTCTCAGAATAGACATGCATGAGTTTCTGATGAGGGAATCTTCAGTTAACTATAGTAGCACTGGTTCACTGGTTGAGTGCATTAATGCATCCACTGACTGTTAACTCACTATTAGTTCCTCAAATAGTTTGGAACTAATTTAATTGGACTTAACTTAGTAAACTGAGTTAACTAATTACAACTCAAATATAACCCAATCTTATCTCCTTAATTTAAGGGATAACTCTTGCATGACTCCAGAAAGACTTCTAACTTGAATTTCTCCAACTAATTAATTTAAAATAAATTAATTAATTATTTCCAAGTAGCTGTTAAGACTAAATTCGATTTTAATTTACAATTTACTTCAAGGAAAAAATAAATTGGAATATTCTTGTTGCCATATTTCAGCACTCTCTCAACAAGAAAAGGATTATTTGCCACCCTAATCTTGTCTCTATGGAACTCGAATTTACACTTTGACAATGCCTTTGTCAAAATGTCAACATCTTGCTCCTCAGTTGAAATATACTACAGCAACATGATTCTCCTCGCTACATAGTCTCTGAGATGATGATACCGGATGTCGATGTGCTTGGACCTATCATGAAATACTGGATTCTCAGAGAGTTCGATACAACTCTGATTATCACAATAGATCACAGTTGGATCCATCTTTCAATCAAACAAACCAACTAGGATTTTTTGCATCCAGATGGCCTCACATGCTGCCTTACTTGTAGCCATGTATTCTGCCTTTGCCGAGCTGAGTGCAACCTACCTCTGTTTCCTGCGGTACCAAGAAACTGCTGCTGACCCAAGGTTGAAAATCCCTCCTGATGTGCTCTTCCGATCTGATGGACTCCTTGCTCAATCTGTATCTTTGAAGCCCTATAGCTTCACTCCCTCTGTACCATAATCCATACCGAGATGTGCCTCTAAGGTATCTCAATAGATTCTTTTTCGCCTTCCAAAACATCTTGGTAGGCTGAACCATTGCTTGACTCAGCTGGTTCACCGCATAGCACAAATCTGGTCGTGTGTTTACTAAGTACATTAGTGAACCACAAGTTACTTGTACACAGTAGCCTCTACCACTTCTCTTGAAGTAGCAACCTCTTGCCTCCAGTTACCTGCTAGAGGAGTCTGCATGGGCTTGCACTTCTCCATGTGGAATCTCCTGAGTATCTAGTTGGCATACTTTTCCTGAGACACAAACAACTCCCCATCCTTCTGCCACACTTCCATGCCAAGGAAGTAATGCATGAGACCTATGTCTTTCATCTCAAATTCTCTTGCAAGGTCCTCCTTGCAAGACACGATCAGCTGATCATCACCAGTCAATATGAGAACATCAACATAAAGTACGATGATCAACAACTTACCTTTCACCACGATGTGGTACAGGTTCACATCCGCTTCACTCTTTGTGAAGCCCAAACCAGTGAAGTAGTTGTCTATCCTAGTGTACCAAGCATGAGGTGCTTGTTTCAGCCCGTACAACGCTCTCTTGAGTCGACACACATGCAACTCATGATCGAAGGTCTCAAAACTTTTTGGTTTCTCTATGTACACCTCTTCCTTAATTTGGCAATTGAGGAATGTAGTCTTCACATCCATTTGATGGATATTCCAACCCATCTGTGTTGATAGTGCCAACATAGATCTGATAGATGAGTACCTTGCGACAGGAGAAAAAATCTCATCATAGTCAATCCCCTCGACCTGTGAAAAGCCACGAGCAACAAATCTTTCCTTATGCTTCTCCACACTACCATCAACAGCTTGCTTTACCTTGTAAAGCCAACGGGAACTCACAACTGACTTGTTTTCCGGTCTCAGAACCACGTCCCAAACACTGTTATGAACTATGGGTCATACTCCACCATAGCCTCAACCCAAATCAGCTGCTGCACTGCTTCCTCAAAGGAAGATGGCTCGGTCTCAACACATCCCCCAGCAAGGGCCATGTATCCAATGTACCTCTCAGGTGACCTCCTCTGTTTGTGCTGAGAAGATGGTGCTCCCACATTCTCTCTCGCATCCTCCAACAATCTGTCAGCGTCTCTTGTGCGCTTCCCTCCACCTCTAGAAGACTCTTCTTGAGTGGATGTCTCCACTCCTAGAACCTCTGCATGCAGCTGATCTGCATCAGTCTAAGGCTCCTCCTCCCTAGGAACCAACAGTTCCTCCACAGCCCGTAGTTGGAGCTCCCTCTCAAAGGAAACTCGCATGGCCTTCTGCTCATCAAAATTGAGATATCTACGAACCACTGTCCTCCGACTGGTAGCCAAGTACACTTGATAGTTGTGAGGTGTATCAGTGTACCCCAAAAATATCCCCAACCCTGTTGTCGGCTCAAGCTTCTTCCGTGCATCCTTTGTCACATGGCAATATACCAATGAGCCAAAGATCCTAAAGTGACCCACATCTAGTCTCTCACTGGAGAAATCTTCCTCTGGTGTCTTCATCCCAAGTATGCGATGCGGGCTTCTATTCTGCAAATAGAGTGTTGTGTTGCATGCCTCAGCCCACAAGTGAAGTGGTAGACCTTGGTCATGTAGAAGTGATCGTGCTGCCCCCATAATAGTTTTGTTCTTCCTCTCGGCCACCCCATTCTGCTATGGGTTATGAGGTGCCGTCAACTCTCGTTTAATTCCTCTTGCTGCACATAAGTCCTTAAACTCTTGAAAGACATAATATCCACCATTTTCGCTTCTCAAGGCCTTGATCTTCTTCCCAGACTCTTTCTTGACCAAAGCTTTGAACTCACAAAACTTTTTGAAAGATTTGTCCTTCTTCTGTATGAAATAAATCCAACATTTACGAGAATAGTCATCAATGAAAATCACATAATACCTTCGCTTCGTTGTGGATGCCGTCGAGAATGGTCCACACAAATCAGTATGAACTTGCTCTAAGATAGCCTTTGCTCGATTGTCTTGATCATGAAAGGAAGACTTGGTGTACTTTCCCAAGGTACAACCTTTGCATGTGTCAACTTACTCAAGTTTACCTTTGGGAAGTCTTGTAGATATCTGCTGCATTATCTTCAAAGCCCCATGATGCAAATGGCCCAACCGCCTATGCCACAACTCGCCAATGTCTTGGCTTTGCATCAATTCTACTTTCATACTCATTGTTGCACAATCATCTACCTCTAATTTATAGAGATTCTTCACTTGAATCTCTATCCTCTTGGTTTGACCTGTGGCTATGTGTCTTAAGAACGCCTTTCCTTTACTGAAGACAACATCGTAGCCTTTGTCCTCCAGCATCGCGATCGATACCAAGTTCTTCTTCAGTCCAGGCACATACATCACATCTGTCAAGGTGAGAGAAGCTCCATGCTCCCTTTGAATAGCAACCGTGCCCACTCCTGAAACACTATACCTTCCATAGTCACCATCTCTATGCACATCTTGAGGTCTTTCTCCTACAAGGCACTGAATAATTTTTTATCACCGGTCATGTGGAATGAGGCTCCACTGTCAAGATACCAGACACAACCCATCATCGATGACACCATGCATGCGATGAGGGTAAAGTCCATTTCGAACCGAGAGGCTAATGCCTTACCTTTCGATCCTTCCGAGGATCCCTTCTTGGACTTCTTCGATGGAAAATTAGTCGCATAATGTCTCATCTTGTGACAATTAAAGAATCTTACTTTAGACATGTCACCCTTCTTCCCTCCATGAGAAGAATTCGATTTGAAATGGGAGGCCTTCCCCTTCCCTTTCCTTGCCTTACTTGCGAAGGCCATATTTTCTTAATCATTATTCTTGGATGAAGAACCATCTCATGTGCTCCTCCTGATCTCCTCCTGCATAAGATCCGACCATAGTCGTTCCCAATCCGTCAGTTTCTCCCTTCCATTCACAGAGTCCTGGTAGCTATTCCAACTTTTTGGAAGGCCAAGGAGAGCGAGGCTCACCATATCATCATCGGTAGTAGTTATTTCCACACTGCCAAGCTTATCTCTACAGGTGGTGAGCTTGTTCAGATATGTGTAAATAGTATCGCCCTTCTCCATCTTGATTCTTTGAAGCTTATCCTTGAGCGCCAATTTCCTCTAGTCACTACTGTTCTGGTAGAGGTCCTTCAATGTCCTCCACATTGAAAATGGAGTATACTTCCCATGGAGACTCCAGAAAATATGATCTCGAACTCCCTCAAGGATGACCGTCTCGCCTTCACCACACACTTCTTCCACTGAGCCAACTCTTGTGCATTAGTTGAAGCTTGCTTTGGAATTTCTTGATCAATGACTTCCTTCAAGCCATTGTCTTCTAATACAACATCCATTCTATCTTTCCATGCTATGTAATTCAAGCTACCTTCCAAGGCATACTCGATTCTCAAGCCATAGAACGCCATTGGCCAACCTTGAAGTATGATATGAATTCAATTTGCACCTACAACCCTGAACTTCAAACTTCGAGTTCTCTTCTCAGTATACTGTTCACAGCTCTGATACCATGTAGAAAATCAGTGATAGGTTAACCCGATAATGCAATATAAATCAAAGCAGAATATTATAACCTAATTCTATTATCAATTTGTGGAAGCTTAAATATCGAGCTGAACAATATAACCAGAAGAAGAAGAATTAATGGCACAATACACATGAGAATACATTGGGGAAAGCCTCAGCTAAAAACCCCACACTATTGTATTATCATACATGGTGGAAATACGTAGGAATTATACAAAGTCTTAGCTCTCACAGCTAGCCAGCTCTCAGTACGATCCTCACAGACGCTCACAGGAAATATTGGCTTCTCTCTAGCCTTCCTCTCTGCCATCCAAGCTCCTATTTCCTTGTGTTGTTCCTTGTGGATGATTCACTTTTACCAAGTGGAAAACCTTGCCTCCAAAACTGCACATTCCTCAAGGACTTATCCTTGATTGCATGCATGAGTTTTCTCCATGAGAAAACACATGCAACTGATAGTACACTGTCTTTGAATATTAATCTCAACTGGGTCTTTCTCAAAATAGACATGCATGAGTTTCTGATGAGGGAATCTTTAGTTAACTGGAGTAGCACTAGTTGAGTGCATTAATGCATTAATTGACTGTTAACTCACTATTAGTTCCTCAAACAGTTTGGAACTAATTTAATTGGACTTAACTCAGTAAAGTGAGCTAACTAATTAAAACTCAAATATAACTCAATATTATCTCCTTAATTTAAGGGATAACTCTTGCATGACTTCAAAAAGACTTCTAACTTGAATTTCTCCAACTAATTAATTTAAAATTAATTAATTAATTATTTCCAAGTAGTTGTTAAGACTAAATTCGATTTTAATTCACAATTTAATTCAAGGACAAATTAAATTGGAATATTCTTATTGCCATATTTCAACAATTACATATATATGTATATAGTTATATATATATTTTTAAATTATATTTTACATTTTTTAAAACTATAATAAGAATATTTAAGTGAAAATTTGTGTTTGGAGTGTAGTGGTTATATCAAAATACATCAAAATGTTGTGAAGAATAATTAGTAGAATAAAACAAAAGAGATCTTCTAAGCTGCTAATATTCCCAAAATGACATTCAACTATTAATTCAATTAGAAGTAACCACTTTGCAAAATACTCTCAAAATTTTACAAGCTTTTGTTTTTTTTTTATCAAGTAAGAGTAGGACCTTCTATTAAACTTAGCCAAATATACAAAATTTACATGAAGCCGCACCCGCTATGTGAGAGTTCAACAGACAGTAGGGCAGGCCGAACCAAACCATTCACCCAAAACCAAGAGAAACCTAAACAGGAAAACTGGGGAGAACCGCCAAACAATTAAGGCACAAGGCCATCTGGTAGTGCTGCTGTGCAACAAATGAGCCTAGAATTCCTTGGAGGACTAGTCCATCGAATAGGAGGTCACAAAAGGCCACAAATGACTTGCCGTGGGTCCACAAGAGGTCCCACCACAAGCCAAGCTTAAAACTGTCAAATAGACTTGACGAAAATTAAAAGCATAACACTCTAATCTTTTTTCGGGTTCGACCAACTAGCACAAACAAATCGCCACCATTGATGAATTGACTAAGATCCAATGGTCTTCGTGAATATCGAAAGGACAAGAAGCGCGAGATTTAACCACCCAATGAGGGCGGTTTTCTCTCTCCTCGCTCTGCTACATGTCACACGAAGAGTGGAATCAGAGCCAAACTCATAAAAACCAGAAACCATTCAGACCCCGCCCGATATACCACTTGTGGTATTGGAACGGTTGATTCGCGAAAAAAAAAAACACATCCTTTTGCCACGTGTTGTCCTTCAATTCCGTCCAACGGGAAATTCTTGAGCCAATCCCGTCCACCTAGATTCTCTGTCAAACACCACCTAAGCCATATGAAGAAGGACACCTCATCCTGTGGAGCTATCTGAGTGAATCCTTTCATCATTCAATCAATAGGATTCTAGACTTTGGAAAATAGCTGAACCAAGGCGGGTTAGACTGTATGGGGTTCTCCATCCTCTCACCGGTCTTCTGGGTCCCTTTGATCCATCCTGTTAGTCCATAGTTCCATATCCTGGGTTGCCTGACAGAGACAATCCTCCCGCAATTTTCCTGGGGGTAACGAATCCCAAGCATACCTAGAATCCCTGTCCCTACTAATGACTCCTTCATTTGCCAATCTATCCGCTAACATATTAGCTTTCCTTTTCACATGAGAAAATCTGACAGTTTTAAGGGTTCACAGGTGAGAGTAGATGCGGTAAAAAACCTGCAAAAGCTTCCAGTGTTTCGACACTTTATCTGGAGAGGTTCCATTGCTAATTTTCTTAGCCGCTCTAATAATTAATTCTGAATCTGCTTCAATTATAACATTGTGTGAACTTGAATCCACCAAGATTTCCAAGCATTGCTCTAATGCCATGAGCTCAGCCATGTTATTAGTGGCCTTCCCCAAGTGGCCATGGAAGATTTTCTGTATTTGTCCCTGATCATCTCTTATGGCACCCCCAAAGCCCGCTAATCTTGGGTTGACCTTAACTACTCCATCAATATTAACCTTTAAGAAACCATAAGGAGGGGGCTTCCAAATGTTAACACCTTTGTTTATTAGGCTCACTGCCTTTATTATTCCCAGAGGACTGATAGACTGGAGACCCAAGTGAAGTATAATTCTCTCCTCTTGGGGCAGAGGAGGATCTTTAGGAAGGGTCCTCAACAAGCTTCTTACTGTGTCTTTGAGCTGCCTTAGAATTTTCTCAATTATGTGTTGGGGCATGCTTGTTTTGTTTTTTAAGATCCGACTGTTGCACTCTTTCCACACATTCTAGATGACAAAACTTGGAACCAGAATCCAGGCTTTATTAACTATCTCATTCCCTGAGAAGTTTTTCCTCCAGTTCTTCAGAGTGTTGGATATGCTGAGACTATCCCTATCAGTTTGTCTAAAAATGGAGGCCACCCAGTCCCACACCTTTGAAGTGAAAGGACAGAGGTTGAGAAGGTGTTCAATCGTCTCCTCATGAGCGCCACATAGGTAACATTTGGAAGGACCAATGAAGCCTTTCTTAAGGAGATTCTCCCAAGTTAAGATCTTCCTTTGATGCACTAGCCAGATGAATAACTTTATTTTCATCCAATGTGGACTTTGCCAAAGTTTCTTCCAGACTTGATCAGGATTCACAAAGTTAAATCCTGTGACTTCCTGTTTAGCCTCTTTGAGGTTAAAGTTACCTTCGGTGTTCTTTCCCCATCTTAATTGATCCGTTGAGGAAGAAACCAGAATCCTTCTATGCTCTAGCTCCTGGGTGAGAGCTTCTGCCTTGGTCTTCAGCAGGTTTTCATCACTATATCCTAGATCCTTCCACTTCCTCCATTTTCCAGTATTCCTTCCTTGGTCCCAAAAGTCTTTTACCAAAACTATACCTTTGCTATCTGTGTCACTTTTGAGAGTTGCAAGTTCATCCCTATAAATTTTGGGTTCCTGTTTCCTGTTGTCCTCCCAAAATCGAGCAAGGTCCCCTGCTCGAATTTCCCAAAAACAATGTTGCTGAACAATACTTTTATTATCCCAGGCAAGGTTCCAAATATGGGAGCCCCTGATTTGCCCTGACATTCTAATGTGATCCTTCTCTTGCCAGTACTTGGCATACTTTTGTTTCCAAAGCTTAGCCCAGGGGGCATTTGGTTCCTTAATCCATCTCCACCAAAGCTTGGCTCCCAAAACTCTGCTAAGGGTCTCAGGATCATGAAGCCCCAATCCACCATGGCTCTTGGGCTTGCAGAGCTTGTCCCAGGCTACTAAAGCCCACTTCTTTTTCTCTTCCCCTCTACCCCACAGAAAGTCCCTTTGTATGCTTCTTATCTGCTGCTTAATACCTTGAGGAGCAGGAAGAGTTGAAAACATGAAAATGGGAATGGCCTGCAAGACCGCCTGTGTGAGCACAAGGCATCCTGCCAAATTTAGTGACCTGCATGTCCATTTTCTGACCTTGTCCTGAAGTTTATTTAATATTGGCTCCCACACTTTCTTGCTTAGAGGTTTGTCAGTAAGAGGAATGCCAAGATATTTGGAAGGTAGCTGTTCCCTTTGAAATCCAAGAATTCTGGTAATGTTTCTCTGAATAGCAATATTAGTGTTAAAGAAAAAAACTTTGGACTTGTTAAGGCTTACCTCTGTGCCTGCTGCCATAGCAAAGTCATTTAAGATGTTTTTGATTGCTCTGGCTTCCTTGACTGTGGGTATGCCCTGCAACATTGTATCATCCACAAATTGTTGATGAGTGTTTGCCTCTCCATCCGCGGTAAGTTTGATACCCTGAATTCATCCTTCAACATTTTCCATTTTGATCGCTCTACCTAGCCCTTCCATCATGAGGATGAAGAGGAACGGTGAGAGCAGATCTCCTTGTCTGAGCCCTCTGGAGGGTGTGGAGGTCCTTGATGGAGCCCCATTAAGCAGTATAGAAAAATTGGTCGTGGTAACTAATACCATGACCCACCTTATCCAATTCTGGTCAAAACCATAGGCTTTTAAAATTTCTCTTATGTAAGACCAGCTCAATTTGTCATAGGCTTTCACTAGGTCCAACTGAATGATCATACCAACTTGGTTGTTTTTTTTGAGAAAGTGCACCACCTCATGAGCTTGGATGATATTGTTGAGGATTTGTCTTCCCTCCACATAGCCTATTTTCTCCTCCAAAATGAGAGAGGGTAGAAGTGGTTTGAGTTGATTGGATATTACTTTGGAGATAATTTTATACACCACATTACATAAGGCTATGGGCCGGAAATCATCCGGAATCATGGCATTTTCTTGCTTTGGGATAAGAGATATGAAGGATGAATTCAAAGCCTTAAGTACCTTTTTGAATCTTCTTGAGTCTTCCACAACCTCGAGGATATCATGTTTGATAGTTTCGTAGCAGGCTTTGAAGAAATCTACATTGAATACATCCGGGCCTGGTGCTTTTCCATTCTGCATTTCATTAATCACTTCACTGACCTCGTATTCCGATACTGACCTGTTGAGATTGTGGTTGTCCTCTTTGGTAACCAGCTAAGGGATATACTGAGTGAACTGGTCAATGAACCTAGGTCTATCCTCCAGTGGCTCCTTTGCAATATTGTAGAAGTGCTGTACAAGGACCGATTCCATATCATTGTGAGAGACAAGCTCAATACCTTGAGAGTCTTTGATCTTTGTGATTCTATTGTGTGCCATGTGAGCCATAGTGGATTTATGGAAGATTTTGTGTTTCTTTCTCCCTCTCTAATCCATTGTATCCTTGATTTCTGCCTCTAGAAAATTAATTTTCTTCTTGTAAGCATCGATCCTCCCATTCTTCCCACAGAAAGTCAGTTAGTTTTTTCTGCTCTTCAGTGAAGCCATCTGTGATGTTGATCTGATTGATCTCCTAGAGCTTCTGCTATGTTTCTCTTTTGGCTTTGAATATATCTCCAAATTCCGTTTTGTTCCAAGCTTTAAGACGAGATTTGATATGTTTAAGTTTTTGCTAGAGCATGTACATCTTTGTGCCCTAAATATTCAACTCCTCTCTCCACCATTTATCAATGTTATTAGTGAATTTAGGGTGTGAGAGCCAGGAATTTTCAAACCTGAAAGGTCTGTTTCTCAGTGTGCCCATAAAGGTGGCTTCCAGTTGTACAGGCCAGTGATCCGATCCTCCAAAGGGCAGAATGGAGGCTATTATGGTGGTTCCTATGAGAAGGAGGTCCTTTGAAATAATAAATCTATCAAGTTTGGAAGCAACTTGAGAAGCCCCTCCCCTTTTGTTGTTCCAAGTGAAGGTTCCATTAATTGTTTCAGTATCTACTAGACCCATGTTCGTGATGAAGTTCTGGAAGGCCATGGAGTCTCTGCCTAGCTGTCTAGTGCCTCCTCTTTTTTTTTTTTTTTTTTTTCTGAAAGAGATCTTATCATATTGAAATCTCCTGCAATGATCCAGGACAAAATGGGATGTCTTGCTCTTAGATCCTCCAGGGAGGTGAGAAGCTTGAGTTTGTTTGCTTGCTTTTGAGGTCCATAAACATTTGTAATCATGTATATCATTACATGTATATCTCCTTATCCCCTACCGGTTGGCATATCAAGGAGAGATAGTTCCCGGATGCTTCAACATCCAGGATTCCAAATTTCTGTGGATCCCACAAAGTGAGAATCCCCCTCACCGAGTTATTTGCCTTAACCTCTAAATACTCATATTTGAATAACCACTTATTATGAATATTTCTTATCTTATCCATCAAACATTTTGTCTCCTGAATAAAAACCATGTATGGTTTTTCTTCTTTCATTCTGTTACTAAGATTTATTTGTTTCCTTCTATTCCCTATGCCTCTAATGTTCCAGGTTGTGAGCTTCATTAAGAAATGTTAGTAAAGGAATAATTGGTAAGATCTTTCATCTTACCTGAGCTGATCAATAGTTTTCCACATTCGTTCAACAGTTCATTCTGTCTCTTTCTTCCTCTTTTCCTACCTGAGTTCTTTGGATATTGTTCCTGTGTATTCTCCATCATCTTGACCTCACTTGGCTCCTGGATTTCATGGTTTCTTTTGACTCCAACTCCCTTCGCTTGTGACCTCCATAGAAAGAGCTATTGTACTCTGTCATAGTCCTCTTTTGGCAGGGAGTCCACTCCTATGTTTTTTCCTTGTTCCAGAAATTTCTCTAGATCTAGATTTTCCCTATCCAGAATCTCTTGTAGCTCATGGTCCTCTGTTCCCACTTCACTTGGAGTCATCTCCTGGTCCCTACTGATCTCCATCAAGCTTGGTAGATCATCCTTTTGCTGGTTTTTTACTGTGATATCCTCCATGTCATCTACGTTATCATGCTCCTTTCTTATGTTCTCCATGTCTTGGATTGTTTCCTTATTCTCCTCTTCTTCCTCTAGGATCTTGAAGCTGTTGTGTCTTGTATGTTTGTCCTCATTTACCTTCTTGTGTGGACGCTTTCCCCCTTTCCCTTTGCTCCTGACCTTGGTGAAACCCTCGTGATCTCTCTCCACAATGGTTTTCTGGTTACCTTCCCTATTGATTGTGGGGCAGTCTCTATATAGATGCCCATGTTCATGGCATTTGCGGCACCTAAATGGTATGTGCTCATAGTCCACAGTCTGCACCCATTCTTCATCATATACTTCTAAAATTATCACTTCTGGAAGGGCTCCAGATAGGTCCATTTCCACACATATTCGGGCAAAGGAGGTATACCTTCCTTTCAGAGTTGCCTCTGAGATCTTTAGAAAATGCCCCAGCTTGTTGCCTATGGTTTTCAAAGATTCTAGTAGCCAATAATCCAGAGGAAGGGAGTATAATTTGATCCAAATCGGTATTGATGTGAATGTTTCATGTTCCGGGACAAAGTTCATCATCCATGGCTGCATGTAGAGTCCTACCGTAGCATAGAAATAGGGCCCCCCTTCAAACACTCTATCTTTGTCCTCTAGGCTTGTGAACACTACTATGAAAAAGCCCTTAGAACCCAGATGTAAATATATTTCTCCCTTTGGCTTCCAATGGCTCCTTATCCAGAAGTGTAACACCCTCTCCATCGGCCATAACCCCATGAACTTGCATATGATTGCATGTTCCATCATATGATCCCTATGTGCTTTTATCGCTGGGTCGTTCAATATGACCCACAGAATAATGCCCGACTTGGGTTTGCAGACCGCAGTTGTCCTTATGGAAGCCAGTCTTTCACTGTTGCCTCCATTCTCCTTTTCTTTTCTAGTTTCCTATTGATTCCCTTCCTGATCCTGATATCTGGTTCTTCCAGATGTCCCCTGACTTCGTGCTTCTGAAATCTTCTCCAAAGGTTTTTTGAAATGCTTCTTTCCCGTGTCCTTACTTACTTCTGTGATTGCTGACTGTAGGAGGGAGAAACACTCCCCCCTGCGCTCCCTGCCATGGTACTCTGAATCCAAAACCCTATCTTCAACTCCAACCCTAGCTTCTCCCTTCACCCCTCAACTTTTACAAGCTTTTAACAAACATATTGCTTTGTAGATTGAGAAGGGGTAGGATCACCATGGGCTATACCCATATCCATAACATGTGAATTTCATTGAGGTCAAGGACATAAAATTTCACAAAATTGGAGTTGCGAGATGAGGAAGGACTAGATTTATTTTGGTTAAAAGAGAATTCCAATTCCTCTAGTTGTGGTTGTAGGCTGAAGAGCTCATCCTTAGATCTCTATATTAGGTTTCGACGGTCAATAAAAACTTCCATGGGTGTTGTGATACTGGAGACCAATTGATTATGTTTTAATTGAAGAGCATGGATCTCGTCTTGCATTTGGTGCATTTGATCTAATGTTGGTAAGAAACTGTTGAGCCTGACATGTGGGAAAATTGAAATCCATTACATAGAAAATTTATACGAAATTTCAAAATTAGATGATGCATCAAAATTTGCACACAATTGACTTGACCACCATTCCAACAAAATTGATTCTTTGCAAATAGATAGTGAGAGAACGCATTGAAAAAGAAATAGATCGAGAGTTTCCCCACCACTCAGTACAAACTGATGTTGATAAAGAAACAAAGTTGCTTCGAATCTAAAGCATCACCATGTGCGATATTGGGAAGACATACAATGAGACAGAAACTTAGAGGCTTCACAACCACTGATAAACATATCACTAAAACTAAAATTTTGCTTCGAGCATTCAATGATTAGTAGAGTAGGAAAGAGGAGAATTACCCAATTTGGCTTGGATTGCCATATAAAAACTAAAACTTGCTTCCACTACCTAAATATCTCCCCCCTATAATATAATTATCTCATAAAGAATTGAAATTGCCTCAGATTCCCAAAGTTACTTAAATTTAACAAACATAATGATGTGAAAAAGTCAAACATTTAACAAACACTGATATAATACACTTGCCATGCATACACATACTAAGAACACCATCTTGCAAATCCTACATACTCCATAGGTCAAAGTTATATTTGCTTGTGAGGACTTGCCACCACTGAATTCATGTTCGCACCATCACATATCATGCTAGATGACACTTGAGCAACATGATGGAGTTGCCAATCCACTCCAATAAATTGTGTAATTCCCCAATTCACATTGATTCACCTGATGTGATACTCGCTAGATTTGAGACCATATAGGAGCCATATCATCCCAATTCTTCTCCAATGCACATGAACCAAGACATGTCAAAACCACCACACATAGTTCTCCTTTGAGGGAAAATAGAACCAAGATGATGAAATAGATCCAAAGTGAGATTAAGGAGATAACGGATTGTCTTTTCCCTCATTCGTCTGAATTATTCACTAGCAAAAAAATTTGAGACAGAAACACATGTATTGTATAATGGTCCAAATTGTTGGCAGCATGGTGTTCGCATTGATGTCAAGAATTGGTTCAATTATGTATTGGCATTGATGTCAACAACTGTATTGTGCATGATATGAATGAATGGTTTAAGGTGTTGATGTTGCTAATGGTGATTGGAAGAAGAATTGAGCCAGATGTTGCATATTTGAATAAAGAAATTTGAGTTTACCCAAATTAGGGAATAAAATCATATTAGCCACTGACAACTCGTGTCTCTAGGGAACAGACTCAAATTAGCCACTGAAAACCCACACCCTTAATCCATATTAATAGTGTAAAAATGGTGTCTGTCAACCTGTATATGCATAGTTCCACGTCTGCGGGCTTGTGCACACAAAATAAAAATACCAAAAGATTTAACATGGATTTTTCCCAAGGTTTTGGCTGTCATCAAAGTGATTGATTTGGTCTACAATGTTGATTTGATCTAGTCCAAAAATGTTTGAGGAAATGTATTGTAATTAATGCATGGATATGGTCCAAATTAGTGTGGCACTTGGAAATTATATTAAATATGCTTCCCATGGATTGAACAGAAGTTTCAAAGAGTTCATATGGAGTGAGATCAAAGTGTGATTTAGTTTTCGCATGTTCAGGACTTCTAATCTATTCATTAGTAGTGTTGTTGCAACAGAGATGACAATGCATTGAGCATGAGAAAATGTCAGAGTGACAATGACATTTGTTGGAGATTTCATTGTTGAGTTAACATCTTGTGTTGTTGTTGTTATGGAGAACAAATCATTGGTGCAACTGATATGTATTTTGTACTTTGATAGTGTTCTTGCAGAGAGCATATTGTTGGTGGAGCATATTGTTAATGTTAGTGTCCTATTTATTTATTTTGTTGTAGATGATGTATTCCCAGGAGAATTTATATTGCTAGCTTGAGTTTGAGTGACGTATTTGTGAATTGTCATGTAATATGTATTGTTGTGTTGTCATGAGCACTGTATATGCTTGTTGGGGTTAGGTCTATGTGAGTGTTTGTATAACTGAGTGAGAGGCTATGTTGATAATGACATGTAATATGTTGTTGTATCTTGAGTTTATGGTTGAGTTTTAAGAGGAGAGAGTATGCTTTGATATGTTGTTGGTCTAATATAGTTTTCAATGTAATACTAAGAAAGTTTGCATTGTTGTTTATGCTCTTGTGCTAGTGTTGCAGAATGATAGAGTCAGATTTTTGAGTTAACAGAGGTTTGTATTGCAAAGGTTTATGCTTTTAAGTTGTTACTGAGCAAAGGTGGATTCAGTGTGAAAATGTATGAAATGAGGCCCATTGAGGAGAGCTAAGGGTTGGTGCCTTAACGACAAGTGGTAGGTTGTTGATTTAGGGAATGGTTGCTTCCTTCATGTGGTGGCCTGAGAAACTATTTGGGGGTTGGTGCCTCCGCATATTAGTGTTTACAAAGCATTTCAAGAGTGGATGCTTCTGAGTAGGTGGGTCCCTCATTAGAGAAATTTTGAGGTGAAAAATGGGCCTCAAAACAAAAATGTACAATAAAAATCAACTTTATAAGAACCAATTGGGTTAAATATGATGATGTAAACCATGGGGGATGATTCACCATTTTTGAAGTAAAAAGGTAAAAAGATAAAAAAATGAAAATAAAAATAAAAATAAAAAACCTACTTTTCAACTCGTATTTTCAACTTATCTCCCTACAATTTTACACAAATTTCAAATGGGAGCACTTGTTGGATGCATAATTTAATTTTGCATCCAAGAAGTACCCATGTTGCATACTTTTGATGGAACCTACTACACGAAAAATGTGAAATACATTAATAATGTGATTGCAATCACATTTTTAATGTATTTCACATTTTTCGTGTAGTAGGGTCCAACAAAATTATGTGACATGGGTACTCCTTGGATGCAATCACATTATTCATGTATTTCACATTTTTCATGTAGTAGGGTCCATCAAAATTATGCAACATGGGTACTCCTTGGATGAAAAATTAAATTCTGCGTCCAACGTGTGCTCCCGCTTGGAATTTGAGTAAAAGCGTAGGGAGATAAGTTGAAAATACAGGTTGAAAAAAGTAGATTTTTTTTTCCCTCCAAAACTTCATGTGGTAATCTAATTTTATTTTATTATTTCCACTATTATTTTATAATATTCCTTAGGAGGCCCATTTTAGACCTCAAAATTTCTCTATTGATAGCTTCATGGGGGTTGGTGTCAAAAGATAGATGCATAAGTGGTGGCTTCCATCAAGTTATGGCATGGAACGAGTGGGTACTCGCACATCGCAAGTTGGTGTTTGCACACTAGTGGGTTCCAATGGATTATGTAAAATAAGATTTTATAATAATAATAATAAGAAGCAAATCATATGGTGGTTTTTATCCCATAAGTGTTTCCACCTAATATCTGGTGTCTTTGTGTACTTTGTGTTTCATATGTTGTTCATGAGTACTATTGTTTTCATGATTTTATTATGCATGTGATATTTGTTTTTCATATATATGTTGTTGATTAATGAATGGTTTAGTAAATTGGTAGAGAAAGGTGAAAAATGTTTAAGATGATCAAGACTGTACAATATTGATTCACCCCCCCTCTCAGTATTGTCAAGCTCCCAACACAAATAGTAAATGTTCCTTTCCTTATTTGGATCCATTTATTTAACCATTATGGAATATGGCAGAAGGAGATTTTCTCATTGATTTGTATCTCACTTATTTCTAAACTAGCTCCTTTGTTGGTGATGTTAAATGCTTTATTATTATTTTTTGAGGAACATGATACATTTTGTAGGATTTGAATAGGGATAGAAGATCTTTGATTATTTTTTTAGAATGTTTTTCAGCATGTTGTCATGATCAAAGGAACTTGCAACCACCCAATGAATGAGAAGATTGGAATCACCAATGATATCAATGAAGATAACTTATGAGAATGGTCTAGAAATAATCCTTGAAACAACGCATAAGCTTCCGCTTGGTTATTGGAGGTGTATCCCTCTCCCCATGAAAACTAAATTTCTATATTTCCTTTGGGGCAAAAAATAACCCCTCGCACCTACCACCTTTTAAAATTATATTTTATATAAATGGAATATTATATAAAAATTATGGTAGTTAATTTTTTTTCACACACACACACATATATGTGTGTGTGTGTGTGTTCATTCCTTCATACATATCTCTCATCAAGACTTGGCAAAACACCTGATCAAAGCCCCAAATTATACTCTCTCTTTTTTTTCGTTTAGGCTAGTGGTTCCGACTGGTTTTGAATTCAGTCTAGTTAACCATATGGATTTTTCTCCAGCGGATGGAAGCTTGAGGATATATGAACTATAAAAGAAATATGGAAAGCGAGACAATGATTCTAAGAAAAGACTAAAAGTAAAATGACTGAACTCTAACTAAACTATATCATCTAATATATAACTCGGGCGAAATTTAATATGTGAAATGAAAGATAACTCAATAACTAGTGATGTAGATCTCTTCGTTAAATCGTTTAATTAAAATAAATTGTAAATTATAATCAATTAAATTAAATAATTAATTAAATTGTTATATGAACAACATCTACATAGAATCTCGAGTTATTATCTTTACAATGGCAGATACAATAAGACACAATTGAATTATTAAATCCTTGAGTTACAAACATGAATAAACTCAATTGATTCCAATAAAAATTATAAGCAAGAAAAAATCAATAATAGTACCATTTTTTTCTCTACTTCTCTGAGACATGGAATGAAAAGTGGAAAATAAACTTGTACAAAAGTGGGTGCTTGCCATTGTTGATAGACGTCTAGAAGATGAGCTAGCTCGGGAGGTGAGTGAGGTATAATTCTCACTTGATAGCTATACACTTGAGCTTGCAAGGATGGTAATAACTGAGTTGCCTTATATTAATTGATGACCTTAGTTACTTGAAGGTAACCGTTATTTTTGATGAGGAATTATTAGGTCAACTCAAAATTTACCTTTAACAATTATTCAATCCTCACACGAGACTCTACTATGTTATTTTTTCTTTTTATTTCAATACTTCTACTTCCGTGAGAGTTTCCTTTTAATCACTTGGTAGTATTTTCACCTCCTTAAGTGACTGAATTATAGATTTAACAACAAAATTATAAATCCTTTCAACATATTTTACCAATTCCTTAACTAAGTGTATCTTAGTTTTCCAAACATGAAGAACTTTAGACTTCTGCATTTCATTAATTTTGGGCAGGTTTTGAAATAACCTTTTTGGATCTTCTTTGTTAAATTTTATAGTATTTTCTATGCTTGCAACAGTTACTTCAATGTTTTATTAGCCCGATAAAAAATTTATTTCATATTCCAATAGAAATCACATTAAAAGTTTAGTAGCATTCACTTTAGATCATCATTGACAGTAATTGTAGACAAAACATCAAAATAAGTACAAGAAGATATGAGATGATAAGTGAATTGTGTAAAATGAAAAGTTTCAAGTGAATTTTATATTGAAGATACCCAAGAGACATGTCTCTTTGTAAATTGGATCACATATCTTTGTAAATTAAATTCTAGTAAGTTTGCACATTTACATTTTTACACATATTTGTTAAAGTGTTGAGGAACCCATAAATAATTATGGACAGTGACTTGTGGTAAGTATAATTATTTACATCTTTTCCCTTATCCCATCTTTTATGAAAATACTTTCATAAATTATAGTGGGTCGTAACTTATGGTAAATATGTTATTTACGTGAGTATGAGCCATTTTCAACGAATGTCTCTTCAACATTAGTTATTAGTTAATTATTCATTTATTATGATTGTTATTATTTATAGTTATTTATATTGTGTGTGTGTGTTTTATTCATAAAACACTTATAGGAAGCATAAATAGCCCCTAGTTGCACTCTTTAACACTCCCTCTCAACTAGGGAGGAATTCCACCTGTCAACATTCATCCATGGCTATGCTATCATGTCCATCATGTGCCATCTCTGCAACTTGTCTCGTCTTTGTTGAAGATTGATATCATAGTCCAATAAGAAAGGATTGAAAGAGGGTGGGTCATAAGACCCTGCCACTCTTTCCAAAATGACAGAGGCAAGTCCTCATGTCCATGGATATAACCCCTACCAGGCTTGATCCTTAGTGATCAAGTTGTTGAACATCATGCATCCTAGTCATAGGGAATATAGTAGTACCTAACACATCCGTCAGTAGTACTAATTAACCCTAACCACTTTTCCCAACTCATTGGCCAAATGAGAGGTACTTCCCAAGAGTCCCAGACTACAAGGGTAGGATGTATGTTGGGGTTTCCATAGGGGAAGGTGAACCACTCACCTTGTTTTCATAGAGTGTACTCCATAAGGGAAGGTGAACCAATCACTCTCTGCTCACATGTTGGGGCATGTACTCCACAGGCAAAGGTGAACCACTCATCTTGTGCTCATATAGCTCCAAGAAGTACCCCAGGCCCCTAGGAGCTCCTAGAGCTCAATGTCCAACTCAATCGGGACCCTCATGGGAGGGTCTTTCCATGAATCCAAGTCTCTCTTTGAAGGCTAAAAACTTTGTTATAGACAATTTTGGGCACTGCAACCCCAATCATACATGTCCATAATCCAAGGGCTCCTAAGTCCCTAAAAGTGTTGTTTCATACCCTAAAGTAATAAGGTCAGCTGATTACGTCATCTCCTAGAAGTTCTCCATAGAAAACTACTCAAAACTGGTCAAAGATGGACCATACAGACTGCCCAGTGCAGAGGGTGCGATGAATCCCACCTGCTCAGTGAAAAAGGGTGTGATGCATACTGAAAATCCCTTTTGTAGGGTGCGATGGATGAGAGTAGACAAATGGCAGAGACAGTTTGTAAGGTGGATCGTCATGGAATCTTCCAGAAACTTCTCCTGTGACGCTTGCCTCTCTGAATTCGCCCAGGGATGAGTAAGAGATCATCAATATCCAAGTGGAATTAAGAACTATCAGAGAGAGGACACTAATCAAAATCCCAGAAGCTAACTCACCCCCTTGCAATCATCTATATATGGATCCCTCATCCTAGAGATCCAAAGGCTGGAATTTTGTATCTTGTAAGGAAGTGCTGTTGGTTTCTTGGTGGAATATCATAGTGTTTGGTGATATAAGCTTTTCATGAGGTGAAAGAAGGGCTTTCATGCTGGAGGATGATGCTGGGTCAAAACAATTGGTTGTAATCCTCTTTTCTATTCTTCATATTAATAAAGCTATTCAAGTTTTCCTCCACATTCTTGTATGTTTGATGATATATGCATTTGTGTGGTCAATATATATCTGGTCCTATATTGTTTATGATTGTAGATCTCTGTTCTTCGATAGTATTATGCTGCTTTGATTCCACAGGTGCTCTTTGAAGTTGGGTAGACGAAGGAGAAGCGGAAAGTATCTATCAGAAGGGAGAGGAACCGAGCAAGGAACCAAGCACAAGACTGAGGTTGGTGTCCTTCATTCCCCTCTTATCTACTTCTCATAAAGGAAAACAAAAGTAGTTTTAGTTTGTTTGTTTCTAAGATAGCTACCAGTCTTAGTGGGACTAGCAGCTCTGAGTGGACACTAGATTTCCCGATAACAAAATGGCGACTCCACTGGGGAGCAAATAGATTGTTTGCTTGTCTATATTTGTTTGTTTTATAAACTTACAGACGGAGCCTGAAGTCAAGCTAGCTAGCCTTCGAACTGCATTCGCTATGCAAGTGCAAAGTAGATCAATGCTGCTTCAGTCTATCTCCGGGTTTTGCTTATAAACTGAAAAATCGATTTGCAAACCTTCTAATTTCCCTAGTGGTGGCTCTAGTAACCTCATTAGGTCAGCCCCTGTGATTTCTATTTACTGACTATCATTAGCTCGGCCTAAATCCCTGAACTAAGCTGCAAACTGTGACCCGGAACCAAGTTGAAGTCTTGTCCCTCGACCATCGCACTTTCTTCTCTTGGGAACCTAGATGCCTTGCACCTCCCGTGTGCAGTAGGTGTGCTGCATCGCACTTTCCCTGTGTTGCAGGTGCGCTGATCAGACAAGAACTCTTCTGCTCTCAGATTTTGGTTTCTGCGTTCACCCTCTTCAGCTTTATTCAGGAGTTTTTCTATCTGTGATCAGTATACCACTGTGGAAACTCCCTTCCTTTCCATCATTCCACCTCCATTGTTCAAAGAACTGTGAATGTTTTTATGTATTGTGCACCATTTTCAGTTCTCTTTTACAAAGAAGTAGCATAATCAAACTGTTGTCTTTTGATTTGAAAGTGTCGCAAGTGTCATTTTTAGTCAAAGAAAAGAATTCTATTGTTCTTGATGGTCTATTATACAGTTACTCTTGTATTTGATTTGAATTAGTAATTTTTCAAGTGTCGAAAGCAGTTTTCAATTCAAAATAGCAAAGTGTCGTCATTATCTTCCTTTCGTTTTTGACGAGAAATTTGTTAGTACTGTCACTTTGAAAAGATAATTCAGATTTGTACTTAGCATTATTCTTGTCATTCACACATTAAGGAAGCTGAAAACAAATACATGCATGTGCATTTGCATTTAGACTGCTTGTTGGTTTGATTTAGGATAGTCCATATAGTGTGTGCTCTCTGCTCTATGTTGAAAGAATATCATCTCTCTTTCTTTAGTAGCTAGGATTTTCATTGCAAAAAGAAGATTAAACGATTGTTTATCATATTAGATTGCATTTTAGGAATTGTATATCTACATCACACGGTGAACTTGAAAGGCAAATTTCTTAAGAAATATCAACTGTAAAATAAATTAAATGAACATAAAAATTCTTTGGAACCTAACGCACAACATCTAGAAGTCTAGGCTAGAGATGTATTCCGGCGTCGTAAAGCCTGGTAACTGTCGCTTTCGTTGTTGGTTGGGTGATTCCTCCTCTTTGAGACGACAAGTGCCAGTACGGACTTGTGCTCCCACATACCGTCGAGTATATATTGGAAGACCACAATAGGCTATATCCTTTATCCATAGGAAGTCGTGTCTGCCACCCTATCGATCACAATGCACTGAACACAGCGTTTGGGAAGATTGACTGTCGTACTGCAAAAATTATTCTGCAGTTTTGAGATTGGTTTGGTAATCCCTCTGTCTAGATTTCCAGAGTAGTCTCTTTCTTTCCTTTTCAAACTCCTTAAAAGAAAAGGTCCATCTGAGCACTTGTCACTTCAGGCTCATTAAAAATTGAAGGCGACTAGAGTCATCTTTTGTTTTTTTTCGACTCTTAAAAATTGAAAAAACAAGTTGTGTCAAAGCGTCTAAAATTTATTTTAATCGGAATAATATCACCATTCCCGCGTTGGTCTTAGGTTGAGAAAAATGGAGTCCACCAACCAAGGATTTCCCCTTGGAGAAAATCCTAGTCCTTTTTCCTCTTGGGGAGATGTTGGTGCACCTCAAATGGCCACATTGTCACTTCCAGGATTAACGATTGGCTTGCCAATATGGCTCTTCTCAACCTCCGTCGTTCAGAACACCGTGATTCCTGAATAATCGAGTCAGCAACTAGATGATACTAAAGTTACCCCCCAACCTTCTACTCCGTCCGATTCTCCCTCTCCTCCTTCCTCTTTGCTTGATAAAGCTGGTAAAGCCAAAAATCAAGTAACTAAGAAGGAGAAGAAGGAGAAGGAGAAGAAAGAGTAGAAGAAGGAGCCAAAGGCAAAAAGGGGTAATCGGGCATTGTCTAGTGAAAATCCACACACTGCACTGTCCAAGCCTAAATCTCCATGTGTCATTTGCAAAGGAAACCACTATCATCGAGATTGTCCTTGCATCCCTCGGATCTTAAGGGAATGGTCTCCTCGTTTGCACAATCCGGTGTCATCAACCTCTGAAGATCATGTTGAAAGTACACCATCAACTAGTGAAAGCGAAGCATTTGGGCAGAAAAGGAAATGTAAATTTCCTTGTAAACTATGTGAAGGTGATCACGTTGTCCACCGTTGTCCTTTCCTAGACGAAGCTAAAAGAGTTTTGGATAACCGTCCGGCTTCATCGCTACGGCTTCCTCCTGGATATAAGAAACTCTTGCCGAGTCCGTCACTAGTTGAAAATCCGACCGACACGCCATTGTGGTCGGTCGAAGCATCTGCCATTGAAGATAAACCCGCTGAATCCATACCAGACGAAAGTCAAAAGGTTGAGGCGGCAATCGACCCGGTCTTGTCTTCGAAAGGTCCATCTTCAGATGACACAATCACCGAAGAGAATGAGAACGACACTGTTCAAATTCTTTTCATAAACACAGACTCCGATGAACATGGGGGCAATCTACCCATTCCTTTACCGCAGGAAGGAAGTTCGTCAGAGTCATATCCGGCCGTCTATTTAGTCCCACCTCCAAGCAACCTAGTCGTTTCCTTCGATTGGAATCTACTAGGCAGACCCCGTGTACCGGCTAATGTACCATTCCGAATCATTGTACAAGCTTACAAAATGATCATGGTCAGTACCATCATAGATGAAGGGGCTTCTGTGAGTATCCTTTCCTCAATTGCTTGGGAAGTGCTTGGTTCGCCATCGCTTCTGCCTGAGATGAGAAATCTGACAGGCTTCGACAAAGGAACCAGTCGACCGTTAGGGATCCTTCCTAATGTGCCCATAACGTTGAGAAGGAAAACCGTTTACATGAACGTAATGGTAGTCCAAGGACCTCTAGATTATAATCTACTCCTTGGGCGCGACTATATTTATAGCATGGGAGCCATTGTCTCCTCACTCTTTAGAGTAATGTGTTTTCCGCATGAAGGCAGAGTGGTCAAGCTCGTAGACCAACTTTCGTTCCCCGGCTCACACATAGCTAATAGTCAAATGCCATCCCTAAATGGTCTTTTCATGCAAGGAATGTCTCATCAATCTCCAATCCGTCCACCTGAAGAGCGCGAGTGATTCGAGAGGACATGACTGAAACCCAGGGGGCATGCACCCTGGTCTGTTTCGGCAGGAAAACCTTGGGTATAGGGTAAATTTCTACGAAAGATTTAAGACTGGTCTGACACCCATCTGTGTAGGAAGAGGGAGTTAGACCGAGATAAGATTTTTCGTCAAGGTTAGGTGATTGGAGCCTTTGTCCAGATGGACTAAGCCGAGGAAGTGTTTCTGTCTGCTGTGCGGATGGAAACTATCTTGCGAATACAAGAACTTCTAAATGGTAACCTGGGAACTTTACTTCACTATACCGGGGGGCATGCAAACCTTTTTGCCTGAAAGTAAAGAGCGACCATTTATTTTCTTAGTTTGTAGTTTCTCAACCCTTTAAACTCGTAGGATTGGTCGTTCCTAGCTTTCATAATGAAAGGATACGGAGCAAAGTTTCGAATGGTGCAAGCTCCTTAAAAATTGAACCTATCGATGAGACATCCTTATTATACGACTGGCACGAGTAGTTTTTATGTGAAGTTCAAGCTCGTTAAAAATTAAACCTTAACAATGAGCAAACGTTCCCCTAGAGTTTAAGCTCATTAAAAAATGAACCAATTTCCGGTAAATAACCATTGTGAATGCATTATCATCAGCTTTTTGAGCCCTGGTCGTGTTCTTACCATCACCTCCACTCTGTTTTAGCCGATCATTCACCTCCATTTGATTGTTTACCCCTTTTGAGGAACAGTTGCAAAGAGTGATCCTGTTAGCCATCCTTGTGACACTGTTGTGAATGGAAAATTCCAAACCTTACCTGGAATCAGCTGCTACCTGAAATTATCACTCGTTCCTCAAAAGATGAGTCTCCTTTAAGCTCTTTTCATTTGACTCGTAAAATATGAAAAGATTGCCGAGCGATTGGCCTCTCCAGGTCGTTAAAGCGACCAGAAGTGCTATCCCTCCTCTAGATTTTAATCTTTTTGGACCTGAGGGATTATTACACAAAAAGATCGAGCGCTTGTTTTGTTCGGCTCGTTAAAATTACCGAAAATTCATCCCTTTCGTATTATTTTTTAATTTTTCGGACTTAAGGGATTATATGACGAAAAGGATTATTGGATTTTCCTTTACGTCCCTTTCAGACTCTCTAAAATTGAAAAGGACCGAGTTATCTTTGTCGTTAAACTCGTTAAAGCCGAATAGTGACAAACTTGTCCATATAGACAAGAACGAGTTTCACTGTCGCTAGGCTCGCTAAAACATAGCGACGGGTTTGTGTGAAGGGAAAATTATAGAACAAGCATATGTTATCCTCCTCAAGCTTGAAAAAAATAAAGAGGTACTGGTCAGCAATGACTGGGGAAAAATTGGGAAGAAAACTTGAAGAAACTTTAATGATAGCAAGTCGCTCTTGAACATGACACTTTCACTCCACATACGAGTCGGGTTGGGTTATTCTGTTCACCGGTCATATCACCATTGGTCCATCACACCATCCATATTTGGGGTTAACGCTACCAATCCATGTCAGTGTCACCGGTATGTTCAAGAGAAGTCGCTAAGAGAAATCACCTGTGTCTCATTCACTGCAATACATTCAGGCTCCATTCTTTCATGACCGCCACCCTGAACCCTATATCATCAGATCGTTTTCACCTCCAAAAATCATTTACTCCGTTCCGCATCGTAGATGTGGGATTCATTAAGGCCTTCCTTTGACGGGTCACTTCTTGTCGACATCAGCTCATTATCCAAGAAGTCGACTTAGGAACAACCCTTTCAGTACTTTGAAGCTTGCATGCCTCAATGGCAAGTTTCTCACTTCCGGCGACAGGTTTACATCAATGGCCTTCGACCGAAAGATTTTGGGTGGTGTTCAACACGAAGTCCCTTTTCACACCATGCAAAATTGTACTGTAGTACCTTGAGGGTCATCATCATTATCGGTGATTCCTCTTGCGCCTGTTAACAACTTACATCATTGGCTGGTAATCAGGCGATGTCTTTCGATGTTCGACTCCAGAACATCTTTCACATGGATTGACTTGTACTCCAGGTGAAGATTGGACGATTTTGAAGACCCCAGATCTAGTTTCATCCATCTGGGCTGCGATATATTCAGGAAAATAAAGACATAAAATGTACATTGTTGCTGCACAGATAATCATCCGAATCAAAGGATGATGACTCTATCAGAATCATCAGTCTGCCACACAAACGGTTGTATGTATCATGTACATGAAAATGAATTTATAAAGCTAAGCATGGGAATGCCCGCCTCAGCTAGATCATGAAAAATATTATGAAGATAATGTGTTGTATTGTATCTTATTACAGGTCGCCTTCCAGCTCGAAAAAACTTCGGATCCTCATGACAAAGCATTTCACCCGACATCAAAAGATTAACGACCTCATGCTTTAGGGGGCAACTGTTATAGACATTTGTGGGCGCTGCAACCCGGATCATACATGTCCATAAACCAAGGGCTCCTAAGTCCCTAAAATTGTTGTTTCATACCCTAAAGGAACAAGGTCAGCTGATTACATCATCTCCCAGAAGTTCTCCACAGAAAACTGCTCAGAACTGGTCAAAGCTAGACCATACAGACTGCCCAGTGCAGAGGGTGCGATGCATCCAACCCATTCAGTGAAAAAGGGTGCGATGCATACTGAAAATCCCTTTTGTAGGGTGCGATGGACGAGAGTAGACAAATGGCAGAGACAGTTTGCAAGGTGGATCGTCATGGAATCTTTCAGAAACTTCTCCTGTGACACTTTCCTCTCTGAATTCGCCCAGGGATGAGTAAGAGATCATCAATCTCCAAGTGGAATCAAGAACTATTAGAGAGAGGACACTAATCAAAATCCCAGAAGCTGACTCACCCCCCTGAAATCATCTATATATGGATCCCTCATCTCAGAGATCTAGAGGCTGGAATTTTGTATCTTATAAGGAAGTGCTGTTGGTTTCTTGGTGGAATATCATAGTGTTTGGTGATCTAAGCTTTTCATGAGGTGAAAGAAGGGCTTTCATGCTGGAGGATGACGCTGGGTCGTAACAATTGGTTGTAATCCTCTTTTCTATTCTTCATATTAATAAAGATATTCAATTTTTCCTCCACATTCTTGTATGTTTGATGATATATGCATTTGTGTGGTCAATATATATCTGGTCCTATATTGTTTATGATTGTAGATATCTGTTATTCGATAGTATTATGCTGCTTTGATTCCACAGGTGCTCTTTGAAGCTGGGTAGACAAAGGAGAAGTGGCAAGGATCTGTCAGAAGGGAGAGGAACCAAGCGCAAGACTGAGGTTGGTGTCCTTCATTCCCCTCTTATCTACTTCTCATAAAGGAAAACGAAAGTAGTTTTAGTTTGTTTGTTTCTAAGATAGCTACCAGTCTTAGTGGGACTAGCAGCTGCGAGTGGACACTAGATTTCCCGATAACAAACTTGGCCTTTCCCATAGGCTTTGTGAGGATGTCAGCAACCTATTTAGTTGTCCTGATGTGTTGGAGCCTTAATTCTCCCAATTGTACCATATCTTAGATAAAATGGTACTAATATCAATACGCTTGGATCAATTGTGGAACACGAGATTATTTGAAAGGTGAATACCACTTTGATTATCAAAATAAATTATGGTGGTATCCAACACATGCTCAAATACCTCACTGAAGAGTTTCCTCAACCAAATGTCTTGACAAAAAGCCATACTAGTTGTAATATATTTAGCCTAAGTGATGCTCAGTGCAAAAAACTATCGTTTTCAGCTCATACATGAGATGGAAGTGGATCCCAAAAAGAAACAACATCTATATGTGATTTTTCTATCCAACACACTTCCATCCCCATCAAAATCATTATATTCATGTAATCTCAGATCCCCGGAAGTGTAACTCAATCCACAATTGATAGTACCATGAAGATATCTTAAAATATTAATAGAGTTTAGGCTTCTGTGATCCATATTAAGTTAGAGAAAGATTTCGGCGAAAATCACATGGAATGTCATTTGTCGACGCGTTTCGAACCAACCAGTGTGGTTCATCGCCAGGACAAGTTGAAGAAACAGATATAGCTTAGCATGTTATATAGACCGAGCAGAGCCTCCAACGGCTAGTTTGACCAACCGCTAATATTGACCAAAGGACCAGGATCAAAATAATAGCGGTTGGTCAAACTAGCCGTTGGAGGCTCTGCTCGGTCTATATAACATGCTAAGCTAGATCTGTTTCTTCAACTTGTCCTGACGATGAACCACACTGGTTGGTTCGAAATGCGTCGACAAATGACATTCCATGTGATTTTCGCCGAAATCTTTCTCTATCTTAAAATATTCTTTGCAACAATCCAATGCATATGATGAGGCTCAACCATAAATTGACTCAATGTATTAACAACAAAGCATATGTTTGGTCGTGTGTTCACCAAGAACATCAATGCTCCCACAAGTTGTCTATATTTGGTAGGATTTGCCAAAACCAGACCAGCAACACTTCCACATAGCTTCTTGAAATTTAGTTCCATTGGTGTAGTCATAGACTTGTAGTCCACCATGCCACATATTTCTAACAACTTCACAATATATTTTCCTTAAGAAAGGAAAATCTCACCTGGATTTTTCCAGACCTCCAAGCCTAAGAAGTAATGCATCAATCCTAGGTCCTTCATCTCGAATTCAGAAGTCAACTCCCTCTTACATTGATAAATGAGAGGGTCAGTGAATATTTCTTCGGGTGTCTTGAAATCCAAGCTTTGATGTTGAATCCTATTTTGAACATACACAAAAACGTTCACAGTTTCTCCCCATAGAAACTTTGGTAGGGCTTGATCATGAATCATAGCATGGGTGGCTTCCATAATTGTACAATTCTTTCTCTCGACAAATTTATTTTATTGTGAATTGTTGAAGTGGTTAGCTCCCTCTTAATACTTGCCTCTTTGTAAAAGTCATTGAATTCATTAGATTCATATTTGGTTCCAATATCAGTTCTCAATTCCTTGATATTCTCACTTGTATGATTCTCCACTAATGCTTTGAAAGAGTGGAACCATCTAAATATTTCATCCTTCTTCTTCAAGAAATAAATCCAAGTTTTGTTGGAGAAGTCATCCACAAATATAACATAGTATAAGTATCACCCCAATGAAGTCAAAGGTAAAGGACCAACCATGTCAGAATGGATCAATTGAATAATATCAGTTGCCTC
Source organism: Pinus tabuliformis (assembly GCA_031772625.1). Lineage (NCBI taxonomy): Eukaryota > Viridiplantae > Streptophyta > Pinopsida > Pinales > Pinaceae > Pinus > Pinus tabuliformis. The sequence continues at coordinate 403,461,000 of CM062815.1, read as the reverse complement.
GCTCTCACTAGAAGGGAATGGTTGCTTTGTATGTTTTCTTGTTGCACAACCTTGAAAAACTACTTCATGATTCATATGAAATTTGGGCATCCCTGTGACCACATTAATTACACTTTGTAAGGATTTTTAATGTAAATGAGAAAATCTATAGTGCCATATTTCACATTAAATAGAGGTTTCATTTGCCAAAGCTCCCAAAGGAATTCCACCAACTTGATAAAGACCATCAACCTTAAACCCAAGAGTAAAAGCATCTATAAAGTTCTTAGTCCATGCATGTACATTTCCATCAGTGAAAGCTACCTTGAAGCCTTTGTCCTCCATTCCATAAATAGATACTAAATTCTTCTTTAAATCAGGCACATACAAAACATCTTGAAGATGTATGGTTTGACCATAGTTCAAGTGGAGAGTAACAATTCCTATTCCTTTCATGGAGTAGGTGGCATTATCTCCGAGAATAGTATTTAGATTAGTCTTCCTCTTAACTAAATTTGAGATAACCTCCTTATATCCAATGGAATGCCTTGAGGCTCCACAATCAATTAATCACTGATATAAGGTACCCGGAGGAGAGAAAGTAGTTAAAGAAAAAATGAGATAACACTATTCTTTTTTTTCAACAACATAATTTTCGTCATACCCTAGCATTTCTTGTTCTCTTGGGAGGTTAATTATTTCTTTCTTGAGCAGTAGGAGCATTCCATTTTCATTTGTAGTTAGAGATGTTGTTTCTTTGATTGTTGTGTTTTTCCCTTGGAGGATTCTTCTTGTGGGGACATTCTCTAGCACAGTGGCCAAACTTGTTGTAATTGAAGCATCTTCCTTTGCCTTTTCCTTTGAATCCCTTCTTAAATAAAAAACCATGCATTCTTGAATTTGATGGAGCAACATAATTTCTCCTTTTAGCATGTGTAGAGAAAGAAGTAGGTTCACTTCCATTAACAGACTTATCTCTCTCCATCAATCATGCTTATTTCCTATTGATAGCTGGTGAGCTCCAGTATTGTAGCAATAATGCTACAACTCCTGGGGCTTCCTGTATCTCATTTTATCAACCCGGTAGTTCGTACAAACTTGGAAGCGACGGTGCTATATGCACAAGTACTAGCTCTTGTCGCAGCTGTCACTTGGTCAGCTGGCACAAGTCCGCTAGGGCTCAAGCCAACTTCTATAGGCTCTCAGAAGAAGCTTGCTAATTGATGGACGAAAGCTATTCTCAAAGGAAAACTACTCTACTTGACAAAATGGACTGAAAGCAAATCAAAGCATGTAAACCTAGGAAACCCTAATTTAACTAGTCTAACCTCTACAATGCAAGAAATGTGAATGAAACTTCTACCAATGCTGCTGTTACCTCTAATAAGTGCAAATGCATGGATCTAAACTACTTGCATCATGAAAGATATGTTTTTGTATTTTTCCCTTAAGTGTGTGGAATGATTGTGATTTTGTGCTAACTAGGGTTTGATTGTGCAGATGGGATGGAGAAGGAAGGAAAGCGTGGGACAGGTTGGGGAGGCTAGGAGAGGTCCCTAGGGATCCTTAGCATCCATCCACAGAGGTTCCTCGCATTCAGAAGCTCGGCAACCAAGTGAGTGGCCTCCTACAGGATGTCTGCAGGGGATCCTACAGGATAATTAGAGGTTTCTACAGGATGTCTATAAACTGCTACAGGATGACCTACCGTGAGTGTTTGAAGAGATGGAGGAGTGATGGAATGGTAGGGGGAGATGTGCAAGGTGGGAATGAGGCTGGTGATGGCTCTAGAAGTGGAGGAATGGGATGAGAAATGAGTGTAGGGAGTAGGTTGGAAGATAGAGGGCTAGGTCAACAAAAGGCTAGGAAATGAAGTTACGTGAGGAGTGGAAGACTTTGGGAGATAACAGAGCGGGGTAAAGGTCGAGGAGATGTGTTGCATGCGTGATCAAGATGGAGAATGAAGTAATGGACGAGAGAGGGCAGTGCAAGTGAAACAAATGCTTGTGACTGTTACCAAACCGAAAATGCATTAACCTAAACTACCTGTGCTTGTAAATTCAATGAACATCAATCCAAAACGCGAAGGAGAATGTGCATGAAGCTGTGGTAAAGGAGTGTGGTGCAGGTGTAAATGACAAGGAAGCATCTAACATAACGTGACTGTGTTTGCAACAATCATGAAATAAAGAAATGCGTGTTTTTGGTGGTTAGTCATGGACTGCACCCAAATCCCAAATGAGATGGCAGTGAGCCTTAACAACCCTTTTTGTTGGAGCTCCAATGGACTATATCTATCCTCTGCTACACTAAACAACTGTAAACAAACTCACCATAAGCAAATCCTATCTAACTCATGAAAAAGACCAACTTAACAACCTGTAATTCGAATTGCATGTGCAAATGAAAAGCTCAAAGTGCTGAAATGAAATGGAAACAACACTACAGCAGAGGGGATCTATGGCTCTCAGGTTGGGCCCTAACCTGAGAGCTATAGTCTCCTTAAGAAACTCAGAACTAGATCACAAACTGCCTTCTTTATTCATAATATGATGTCATGCCAAATTGGCTTACAAAAAGGAACGAAAACTGAACTGTGCTCCAAAATTACAATAGCAATACGAGAGTTTCAACAACCTATCCAAGGCTAAGGCCTCTATACTTATACAAAAACGATGATCCAACAAGTATCCTTGATTTTAGGAGCTCGGTTGTCCAACTTCGAGTTTAACTGCTGATCCTGTAGGACAGTCATAACTATTGTTCCTGTAGAACAGTTATAACTGTTGTTCCTGTAGGACAGCTGGCTGCTTCTTAAGCTCGGAGGGGAGATGGATTGGAGCTCGGAGTTCTTGGTGGGAATCACGAGGAATGTCCCAAGACCTTGGACATCCTCTCCTAAAAACCAGCAGTGCCACCTCATTGTCTCTTTATCTCCTTTTTCGTTGTCTCTCGCTCCCTTTTAATGGCAAAACCTGGAATCATAATGCATTAGTCACGTAGATAAAGTGCCTACCCTTCTTCCTACAAACAACATGAATAAACTAAGAAATGCATGCATAAGCAATAAAAAATGAATGGTTTGAGCAAGTAGAATAGGCCAAAATGAGCCCAAATTGTACCAAAATTGGGGCTCATCATCACCCCCCAGCTGAACCATTTGCTCATCCTTGAGCAATTTTGCCCCGGCTCCTTGTCCTTGGCCGAGAGCTGGGGCCCAGAACCTGCTCCTTCTTCTCTACTTTTGGGGCCTCTGTTTTCTCTGCCTCAGGTGGAGACGAGGGTGGTGCTTCTTCCCCCTTTTTCATTTCCTTGAGCCGGGCTTCAGAAGGCGACTGGCCTATTTTTCGCGTCCAGGAAGTGACTTTTGGGCTTCCCTTCTTAGGGGTGGCCTGTGTTTTAGAGGCAGTTCTTGTACTGGGTGAAGTAGGGATGTCTCCTGAAGTGGGTTGGCTGCTGGGTGGAGGCTGCGACTTGTCTGTTTTCATTCTCTGACTCCTCCTTGCTTCGGAAGGTAGAGGGATCTCCCTCTCTCTCTTTTCTTTGGGTTTTGCCAGTGTGCTGAGGGCAGCCAGTACCACTGCCGCCTCCTTTTCGAGGATGCTAGCCTTCTCTTTCTTGTGCTTTGCTCTCTCAGAGCTCCTTGTAGAGGGTCCCTCCTCCTTTGGTTTCGGGCTTCCTGCAGAAGACCCTTCCTTGACCGGTTTTGGGCTCCCTGTAGGAGCACCTTCCTTAGCTCTTGGGCTTCCTGTAGGAGCCTTTTCTTTTAGCACTTCTGGGCTTCCTACAGGAGCTTTTCCTTTTTCTTTCGAGCTTCCTGTAGAAGCTTTTTCCTTTAGCAGTTTTGGGCTTCCTGTAGAAGCCTTTTCTTGAATTTTTGGGCTTCCTGTAGAAGCCTTTGTCTTTGTTTCCAGACTTCCTGTAGAAGTCTGTTCCTTAGTGATTTTCGGGCTTCCTGTAGAAGACCCTACTTTGTCCACTTTCGGCCCTCCTGTAGAAGACTCTTTCTTTACGCTCTATGGGTCTCTTGTAGAAGATCCCTTCTCTGTTTTTGAGCCTCCTGTAGAAGCCTTTGTCTGCTTTCCTGTAGGCGTTGTTCTGGGGCTTCCTGTAGAAGCTTGCGTTTGTTTCCCTGTAGATGCAACTGTCACCACCTTTTCTTGCTTGGCTGCATGGATTTTGCTTTTGGCTTTGACTGCAGGAGCTGACGAGGTGCTTGGGCTGACAGGGACCACCTCCGCTTTGTCCATTCTGCTCTTCATCCTCTGTTCTCTTGCTGTCAAAACAGGTGTGTCACCCTCCTCTTCGTCTTCCTTTTCTTCTTGCTTCCTCTTTTGTTCCTTCCTCTGCACCGTGGCAGGGGTCTTCTGACCTGGTTCCCTCTTTTCTTTGGCCACTGCCTCTTTGTCTTCACTGCTGGAGGAGCCACTATCTTCGACCAGCATTTTGATGTCCCCATCTCGTGTTAGATTTCTAAATGACTCCCAGGAGAGGGGAACTTTATAGGAGTGCAGTGCATCCTCTACAAGCAACTTGATCAGCCCATGGTGTGTCACCAAATCTGGGACGCCACCCTTCAGCTTCGTAGCACATTCCATTAAAGATTGCAACATGAAATAAGGAATGCTTAATTTCTTTTCTACAGGAAGCTCACTTCGGTGCCTTAACTCGTTCAGCAAACGGAAATGGTACCCGTAGACGATGCTATAGCGCCCCTCACATGTAATATATTTCATAATCTGCAAGCTGACCTCGTTCCAAGGTGGTGTCAAACTATTCCTTCGTACTCCATTCTTATCTTCAGAGAATTCTTCCTCAGGTGGAAAGAATTCCTTCTTCGCTTGCTAGCTCTGTTTTTGTTCTTCTTTATCCCACGGGAGACCCATAGGAAGCTCAGTGATTCTACTGATGGACTGCAGGGTTATCTTGAGGCTTAGGCCTCTGAAATTGACTGTGGCCAGCACCTTGGATTTTGGCCTCAGGGCCTGCAAGAATTCCTCGGCCACTTCCTCATCGTACCCCTGCAACTTATCACAAAAAGACATCCACTGTGCTTGTGTAAAGAGCTCCACCACTGCCTGATTTCTCCTCAATGTGGTTGAATCAGTGGGCTCTCGTCTGATAAACCCACCAGGCATGATGAGCACGGTGGTTTTGACCACAGGTGGTAAATACAAAGGGAATTCGGTCTTATAGACAGAGCATGCAATGAATTCACAAAACCACAGTCTAATTATACCTCTATCCTGTAGAAGCGATAGTATGGGCACGACAATCCAATATCTTTTATGACCAGACTGTGAATAATGACCTTGCCACCTTTGAAAACCAATTGCGGAAGGAGTTTCAGGGTTACCTCTTTTCCGCCACCTTTTTTACGTGAAGACTTCACCTTCCTGTAGAGACTGCTTTCCTGTAGATACTGCTTCCTGTAGGACTGCGTTCCTGTAGAAACTGTTCCTGTAGGAGCAGTGCGTAGACTTCGGGGGGAGCTATAGTTGGACAGCGGTCGAGAGGTGCCTTACCAGCGTTCATGTAGCCGAGAGCTTGGCGTATCAACATGCAGAGGTAATCAGAGGAGCTACTCGAGTTTTGAAGTGAGGTTGATGGATATACACGCTTAATCGAGCCGATTAGATTTTGAATCAGTGCAGCTCGTGGCGCGGGGGGTGAGCTGTCCCCGTCGGACCGTTGGGTGACATCACCCATCATCCGCTTGCACATTCACTTGATGCTGCATTCATTCCCACAGATCTGCCACCGCACTTTTCGGTTAAACTCGTTTCTCGGTTGACGGGACTAATCTTCACGTGCGTACTACGTGTGTCTTTTGTCGTGGCTGCCACCTCATCATCTGACTATCCTTTCACTAGCCGATGTGGCCAGTCAACTGGCCTTACGACCGCTCAACCATTCACCTTTATGCCATGCAAAACAAATCAAAGTAATATCCATGCGATTTGATGGAGAGAAGGATTAGAACGCTTACCTGCGCGCGGCTGCACATGATTTCCAGTTTGTGGACGATGGATTTACCTGCTGCACCCGGCTTACACAGACTCGGAGGCACATGGCTACCGGTTGCTGATGCTGGAGTGGATGGTTTCGCGTTCATGTGCCCGTGTTTTATCTCGGATGGCGGTGCTGTGGACGGTATTCACTCGAGCAGGTTGAACTGTTACAGGATCCCCGCGAGGGGTCTTGTCACAGTCCTTTCTCCTTGGGTACATGCTGCATGCTGGCGGTTCTGGCTTCTCGATCACGATCCCAGCGCTTCTGATGCATAACGTGGATGTGGTATGGCTCTCGGTGCTTGGTTTTTCTTTGACAGATGTTTTTTCACGAGAACTCATTGCTTTGTTGTGCTGCTGCAGGGATCTTGGTTGCATGGTGACGAGGATGGTGGAGCAAGATAATAGCAATGTTCAGGGGTGCCATCAGTGGCATGCATGCGTTCAATCCACTCCTCAGTCACTAGATCTTCACTTGAAACACATTTTGGCCGTCGCAACCTTCTACAGGAAGTTTCCTGTAGAACACAGAGCTTCCTGTAGAAATTTTGCACTTTCCTGTAGAAGATCCGCGTCTTCCTGTAGGAAGACTGTCTGTTCCTGTAGAAAATTGTATCTTCCTGTAGAAGGCACAAAAACTCCTTTGTCTTTGATTTGAGTGCTCCTCCTATCATGAAATGTCCTCCTTTAACCTGCAATGTCATTGCTGCAACATGAACTTATTCAATGGAGATTAGCTTTATTTTTCCTTTTTTCTTTTTCTCTTTTTTTGAAAAACAACTAGGGCGCCTCATGGAGGTTTTCACCCTAATTGCCTGCCTTGGGCGCCTCCAAGGGAGGTTTTCACCCAAAGATCTTTTTTTCTTTTTTCTCTTTTTTTTTCAACCCATTGACCGCCTCATGGAGGTTTTCAATCAATGAGCCAACCTAAGGCGCCTCCGAGGAGGTTTTCACCTTAGATTTCTATTTTCTTTTTTCATTTTTTTTTTCTTTTTCTTTTTTTCTACCCTACCCTACTTGAAAAACAAAAACATTTTCAAGTATAAGAATACTTCCAATGGAGCCATGTGCACATCGATATTAGAGACAAGATGATGTAAAGGCTCGGAATGCATGCTTTGACAACTATCCAAGTTTCATAGACAAAATGATCTGGGTTTGAAGGGATCAAACGAAGTTGAGGAAGAAAGTACTGCTGCAACTTAGTGATCTTCTGAAACCATATCTCAATATAGCTTTGATATCCTTGGTTCTTTTGCTGATCTGGATCATTCTTCATGTCACCTTCTATCATGACCTTCTGATCTTCCTCTTTTTGTTGATCTTCCTCTTGAGTACATGGAAGATTTGATGGTAACCATGAGGGATCTCTCTCGATCTCTGATTTAGATCTCTTTTCTTCATCAAGTGCAGCCCATGGTTCTTTGATCTCCTCTTTGGAATCTTCTTTTACTTTTGGTCCTTCAATGTTGTCAATAGATTCTCTCTTTTGCAACACTCTTCCTGAGCTTTGGTGAACATCATTGAGCTCAAAAGGAGTCATTTGCACATGTTGTGCCTCAGCTTTGCAATTAGGTTGAGCTGCTCCATTGCATGGTTTTGGAAATGGAGGTACGGGTAGTTGAGTGGAGGTGTGAAATTGAGATGGAGATGGATGGCATTGTGGTTGGGTAGGCATTTGGGGTTGCCTTGGTGGAGGAGGAGGCGATGGTTGTGGATGAGCAGGTGGTGGAGGAAAATGAGCGGGATGAGAGTTGTACTGGGGTCTCCACTCCTGATAAGGTGCATTCCACTGAGGCTGTGGCTGAGCATAAGAGTGAAATGAATGAGAAACTGGTTGGGCATAATATGGATCTGTGAAGGAACAAGGAGAATATGACCAAGGAGGAGGTGTAGACCAGGAAGGATGAGCAGGGGGATCCCAAGAAGGCATGAAAGTGGCTTGGTAAGGGTCATAATAGGTCTCGGGTGTCCCTTGTAGTTCCTGCTGGTAGGGTATGGGTCCATGTGGCCTCCTTTGGTTCATATAACAGAGTGATTCAGTGGCTCTCTTGGCTCTTTGATATGTAGCTTTGATTCTGGGCAAGGAAGGGCACTGATCTGTAGGATGGTATTCCTCACAGATGAAACACACTTCTAGGGAGTGCATTGGACATTCGTTCCTAGGATGCTTTTTAGTGCACCTAGGACAAAAAATGGCCAAAGCCCTCTTGGCTTCTTCTTGCTTCTTTTGGATCCGCAAGGTATCCAGTTGCATGGCAAGAAACTGCCTCATATCACTCTTGAAACCTTCGATCTAATTTTCAAATTCATCTTTGGACAAGGGATTGCTCCAATCATTTCTGCTTGTAGCCATTTGCTTCAGAGGAGTGTTTCTTTCTTCTTCTCCCCTAGAGGTTCTTCAGATATGTCTTGATGTCCACCCAGGGGTCCTTTCATCACAGCCATCGAAGAAGAACGTTGGCTGTGTGAGGCAGTGGGGGTGTTGTGCAATCATTTTTCTAACTTATCTCTACTCCTACAAAGCATGAAATGAAATCTTTTTGGTTGTTTTTTCTTTTCTTTTTTTCTACTTCTACTTGCAAAACTGAAATAGATTGAACTGCAACTAACTATCTTGCTGAAATGAAAATGCGGAATTGAAATGAAAGCAGGAAAGGACTAATCTATTTTGCTCAAATGAAATTGCAGGAATGGAAAGGCTAGTCTACGCTTGCAAAATTGAAATTGCAGAATTGAAAGGCTAATCTAGGAAAGCAGGAAATGCTAATCTATGAAAGCAGGAAATACTAATCTATGAAAGCAAGAAATGCTAATCTACTTTTTCATAAATGAAATTGCATAAGGGAAATGAAATAAACTACTTAGCAGAAGGTTGTAAAGGAAAATAGAAGAATAGCAACAATCACCAATACTCTGTCGCTTCCCCGGCAACGGCGCCAAAAAGATGGTGAGCTCCAGTATTGTAGCAATAATGCTACAACTCCTGGGGCTTCCTGTCTCTCATTTTATCAAGCCGATAGTTCGTACAAACTTGGAAGCGACGGTGCTATATGCACAAGTACTAGCTCTTGTCGCAGCTGTCACTTGGTCAGCTGGCACAAGTCCGCTAGGGCTCAAGCCAACTTCTATAGGCTCTCAGAAGAAGCTTGCTAATTGATGGACGAAAGCTATTCTCAAAGGAAAACTACTCTACTTGACAAAATGGACTGAAAGCAAATCAAAGCATGTAAACCTAGGAAACCCTAATTTAACTAGTCTAACCTCTACAATGCAAGAAATGTGAATGAAACTTCTACCAATGCTGCTGTTACCTCTAATAAGTGCAAATGCATGGATCTAAACTACTTGCATCATGAAAGATATGTTTTTGTATTTTTCCCTTAAGTGTGTGGAATGATTGTGATTTTGTGCTAACTAGGGTTTGATTGTGTAGATGGGATGGAGAAGGAAGGAAAGCGTGGGACAGGTTGGGGAGGCTAGGAGAGGTCCCTAGGGATCCTTAGCATCCATCCATAAAGGTTCCTCGCATTCAGAAGCTCGGCAACCGAGTGAGTGGCCTCCTACAGGATGTCTGCAGGGGATCCTACAGGATACTTAGAGGTTTCTACAGGATGTCTATAAACTGCTACAGGATGACCTACCGTGAGTGTTTGAAGAGATGGAGGAGTGATGGAATGGTAGGGGGAGATGTGCAAGGTGGGAATGAGGCTGGTGATGGCTCTAGAAGTGGAGGAATGGGATGAGAAATGAGTGTAGGGAGTAGGTTGGAAGATAGAGGGCTAGGTCAACAAAAAGCTAGGAAATGAAGTTACGTGAGGAGTGGAAGACTTTGGGAGATAACAGAGCGGGGTAAAGGTCGAGGAGATGTGTTGCATGCGTGATCAAGATGGAGAATGAAGTAATGGACGAGAGAGGGAAGTGCAAGTGAAACAAATGCTTGTGACTGTTACCAAACCGAAAATGCATTAACCTAAACTACCTGTGCTTGTAAATTCAATGAACAGCAATCCAAAACGCGAAGGAGAATGTGCATGAAGCTGTGGTAAAGGAGTGTGGTGCAGGTGTAAATGACAAGGAAGCATCTAACATAACGTGACTGTGTTTGCAGCAATCATGAAATAAAGAAATGCGTGTTTTTGGTGGTTAGTCATGGACTGCACCCCAATCCCAAATGAGATGGCAGTGAGCCTTAACAACCCTTTTTGTTGGAGCTCCAATGGACTATATCTATCCTCTGCTACACTAAACAACTGTAAACAAACTCACCATAAGCAAATCCTATCTAACTCATGAAAAAGACCAACTTAACAACCTGTAATTCGAATTGCATGTGCAAATGAAAAGCTCAAAGTGCTGAAATGAAATGGAAACAACACTACAGCAGAGGGGATCTATGGCTCTCAGGTTGGGCCCTAACCTGAGAGCTATAGTCTCCTTAAGAAACTCAGAACTAGATCACAAACTGCCTTCTTTATTCATAATCTGATGTCATGCCAAATTGGCTTACAAAAAGGAACGAAAACTGAACTGTGCTCCAAAATTACAATAGCAATACGAGAGTTTCAACAACCTATCCAAGGCTAAGGCCTCTATACTTATACAAAAACGATGATCCAACAAGTATCCTTGATTTTAGGAGCTCGGCTGTCCAACTTCGAGTTTAACTGCTGATCCTGTTGGACAGTCATAACTACTGTTCCTGTAGAACAGTTATAACTGCTGTTCCTGTAGGACAGCTGGCTGCTTCTTAAGCTCGGAGGGGAGATGGATTGGAGCTCAGAGTTCTTGGTGGGAATCACGAGGAATGTCCCAAGACCATGGACATCCTCTCCTAAAAACCAGCAGTGCCACCTCATTGTCTCTTTATCTCCTTTTTCGTTGTCTCTTGCTCCCTTTTAATGGCAAAACTTGGAATCATAATGCATTAGTCACGTAGATAAAGTGCCTACCCTTCTTCCTACAAACAACATGAATAAACTAAGAAATGCATGCATAAGCAATAAAAAATGAATGGTTTGAGCAAGTAGAATAGGCCAAAATGAGCCCAAATTGTACCAAAATTGGGGCTCATCAATAGCATCTAGCCAATAGCTCATAAAAACTAGGTATCATGTCATTGTTGATAATGGTGGTGACAAATGTTTCCCATGGCCTTGTAAGACTTCCAAGTGCAATAAGGGTGAGTACCTTGTCAACAATAACTTCTCCAATATATAGTAAATAATTCTTTACTTGAGTGATTCTTATGAAATATATTTGTATAGACTCCCCTTTGTCCATTTTGATATCCTTAAACTTGTTCTTAATAAAGATAATTTAATTTTCATTGTTGACTTTGAACATCCTTATCAACTTATCATACTTTTCCTTGGAAGTTCCCAGATAAAAAATATAAGAGATTAAATGTTTTTGAACGAGTCAACTAATATTTTCTTAGCTTTGACCTCTCCTTTTCTATACTTCATTATAGCAGCAACAACTACATTTGAAGGAGGCTCCACCACTTTCACTTGCACATAATCCAACACTTCATGTTCCTCCAAGGTCAAATCAAGAGTCATATTCCAAGCATGATAATCTGATTTGTCATTGAGCTTATCCTCTATCTTGAAATAAGAGTGAGTACCCATGGAGACTTGTTCCAAAAAATCTTGTTCAACAACAAAAATTATTCAATAGTGATTTCTTCTCTTATTCCTTGGGCTTGTCTTCACCTGGGATATGATACCATGTTAAATTGTATAGTATGTTCTATGCTTGCAATAAATTACTTAAATATTTTATTATACCAGTAAAAACTTTACTTCAAATTCCAATAGCAATCACATTAAAATTTTAGTAACATCACTTTAGATCAACAATGACAGTGATTGTAGATAGAACATCAACAATAAGTACAAGAAGATATGAGATGATAAGTGAATTGTGTAAAATGATAGGTTTCAAGTGAATTTTATACTCAAGATACCCAAGAGACATTCCTCTTTATAAATTGGATCACGTACTATCTTTGTAAATTAAATTCTAGTAAGTTTGCACATTTACATTTTTACCCATATTTGTTAAAGTGTTGAAGAACCCATAAATAATGGTGGGTAGTAATTTATGGTAAATATTTTATTTACGTGAGTATGAGCTATTTTCAGCGAATGGCCATGTCCTTAGAGGCATGAATCTTCAACACTAATTATTAGTTAATTATTCATTATTCATTATATATTATGAAATTTTAAGGTCACCACCAAGCCAAACACAAAATTGATGTATGAGACCCCTTTATTTGTGGGACAAGGGACCCACCTCCGCACAACGATTTGACTGCTAAGTCTATGAAGGCATACATACTCTGCGCCCCTCTGATTTTGAACCTGTGACCTCTAAGGAGGAAACACATGCTCTTAGCACTTAGGTTCTGCAAGAGCAGTCTTAGAGGCATTAGGTGAGGCAACAACTGATTGTGCCCAATTGAAGTCCTAACACTTGTTTTAGGCATGGTTGTTTATTTTACTTGCTAAACAGGATCTAAAGTAATCTCTTCAAAAAATTTCCAATCCTTAATATATTACTAATTGTTGAATTTAGGCTTCTGTGATCCATATCAAGTTTATAGAGAAGAGTTTTCAGTGAAAATCACATTGTAATTCATTTGTCGACGCGTTTCGAACCAACAAGAGTGGTTCATCGTCAGGACAAGTTGAAGAACCAGATCATGGCTACAGGTTAAATATAGAGAGCGCATATCATTCAATGGCTATATTTGACCAGGAAACGAATATATTGGACCGGGTAACTGGATAGGACCAAGAGATAGGGACAAGGAAAAATAATTAGTTAATTAATTAATGATTTATTTTTGTTATATTTATTTCTGAAGATGAACCACACTTCTTGGATCAAAACGCATCGACAAGTGAATTATGATGTGATTTTCACCGAAAAATCTTCTCTATAAAATTTCACTAATATTTGGATTTTCTGAAGTTGTTTGCTCTCGAGAATCAAGAAAAGGAGCCTACACATGCATAGTTGTTTGTGGAGTGACTTATTGTATTGAAGAACCTACAACTTTTAATGATATTGCGTCCTCTAGTAATTGTATCAAATTAAGTGGCAAGGGAGACCTTCTTGTGTCTTTGTAGACTAGAAAATGTTGATAGTTTTCTAGAGGTAATCATTTAGCTTTATTGTAGACATATAGATAAGAAGAGGCTCCACATAATGGTTCATCATAATGATTAGTCTCATGAACATACATCCTAATGTTTTCACCATATTCCCTCGATTATTTTGGTAGGATCATGCAATTATTAAGGAATGGTAGCCAATTTTAACTCTTACAATGGTTTTAATTCTTTTTCATCATGGGCAAATTTGCGTGGAGTATAAATACCTATCTGAAAATCAAACTCGGGCCACACTTTCTTGGAATCTTTCTTTAACTCAAGGGCTACCCTTGTACCTACTGTATGATGAGAAACCTCTTTGCATAGAAGTTTATCCAGGATAAACAAAGGCGAAACATGTGGAGTAATATAACTTCCCTAAACCCTAATATGTGTAAAACGTTCTTCAAAGAGCCAATATTCGATTCTCAATAAACAAGGGCATGGTAGTTATAGACATTATTGGAGGTTTGGAACCGAAAATGGCTTGATAAATAGGAAACATAACAAGATGGAAGATTTGGTAAAAATGGTCAAAGTACTTCTCTTCCCACAATTTAGTATGATAGATGTGGATGGGAAGTGGGTCAACAGGTGTCCATTTCTAGCCCATTGCTGGAAAATCCAAAGAGAAATAGATGGAATCCATTACAAAGGTTGACATATAAAAGGGTGGATTATGAGTGGGCGTGTGTTTGTGCAAAAAGAGAAAATATGTTTGGCAATATTATCAGACAACATTTTGGCCCAATTCAAAGGAAACCCATCAACATCCATATTGATGAGAGGGACCCAATCCAATGGAAATTGCAAGATATTTTGGTAAGAAAATATTCTACACAACATAGAAGCAACATAGTAGAAAGGGGGACTTAGGGATTGTATATAATATTTGTCTGATGATTCATATTTATGTTTTTGGGGTCTCCCCTTCATTATCTAATTAAACCAGTAAGTTCTTTTTCGGTGTTATTGCACTATTACTGAACATAACTCTTAAAAAATTGAATGTTATATACAAGTTGCGGTTTAAACAATTTATACATACCCAAGAGGTGTTTTGGCTTGAAATAACCAATTATCGTGTCGCGGGAGATGAAAAGTTTTACTTCTGTGATATCTACATTTTAAACCACCCAACGAATGATATTGGTGTAGGGAAAAAGTGTCAAAGGGGTAGCTACTTTGTGCAAAAGAGATTTTGCAGCATCTTGGAGTGTTGCCTTAGAATTTTTATTTCCTCCTTGATTAGCAGTTGCAACAATAGGTTTTGAGTATTCCTCTTCTTCTGCTAATGCCTCTTCAAATAATTTATACATTGCATTCCAAGATGAAATTCCAAAATCCATCGTGCAAATAGTATCAGAAAACAAGAAAGAGTTTGGTAGCTTTTCATCAATTTCTTTTGTTGATGGTTGAACCAGCATCTTTTTCTTAGCCTTCACCATATCGATGGTTTTAATAGAGCTCGTAGAGGTGTTTCATTGTATCAATGAAAACAAAGGTTACGATTTTGATTCAAGAGAAATAGTAATAAAACTCATTAGTTTAATACAACTTCATACAACCGTCAAACCACTAACTCACGCATGTAGGAATTAAAATGCTCGAAAGGTGGTAAGGACAAGAATTAAATTATTGGTGTGCCACTCGATTCACCAAATGGATATGATGTATTTTCATGGGTGACAGGTGGCATGATCTGACTAGGATGAGGGGTGACTCATCATTTGACGTGGCTTCTCACATCAGCTTAGGAACAAAATCCTGGAAGAAACAAGGAGACGCTTTAAGAAATCAATGAGGTGACCAGCTCTGGGGTGATGTGGAAAAGAAAATGAATGATGGTCCATTAGTAAAACTATGGGTTAATATAAATTCCAAGTGGAAGGTTGAGTCATCCTAGTAATGGGATCTCAGATATAACCAAAGGTGTGCACATTGAAAGTTTCTAGAATGATCGTTCTAGGATTACGTGGAAGGCGGGTGTATGAATGCCCAATGGGTTATGGAAACGTAAGCGGGAGGGGGACCCATGCACATATTTGTAATGGTGATTTGTCCTTGGATTTTGTCCCCAACATTTTTGAATGGAGCAACGAAGGAAATATCCAGGAAGATCGTTTGAGGATGATGTGTCAAGATAATGGAACAAAGGTGTGAATGGGAAATATTGAGTATGTTGCGTGGATGAGGGGGCCCACATGTTATGTTTTTTTGTTTGATTGAGTCACCCCGGAAGGTAATCGTTAAAGGAAATAAAAGGAGTTGCTCACGAAAGATCTAGGGAAAAGCCTTTGGCCTACGTGTCAAGTGCAAAGATCAAAGGCATGTGAGGGGAGAAGAAAAGGTTTAATTATTATATAAACAAAGAAACCTTATATATATAATTTAGCTATTCTAAAACACTCAGTTGCAGTGGTTCTTTAACCGTAAAGCTATATGTTATTAAAAATATAGAATTTTAAAGTTTTTTGGGTTTTTAAAGGGTAAAATTTTAATAAAAGATACAAAAATAAGATAAAATTTTAAAAGGGTCCTCAATTTTATTATGATTAAGTAAATAATTTTAAAAGGGTCCTCAATTTTATTATGATTAAGTAAATAATGGGTGGTTGTTTGCTACAAAAATTGGCAACATATTGGGTGAACCACTTGTCTATGTTTATGTTAATGAAGATAAGGAATAAGATAATATTTCATAAAGATGAAACTCACAACTTAATAAAAATTTGTAACAAGAGTTTTATGGCCATTTGAATAATAAGAAAGAAGGACTTGTAATCATATATTTTTGTCTCACCTTTATCCAGAAGGAAAAGGGTATATAAGTTTACTCATTTAAATAAGAAAATAGGCTTTTGATTTGATTACTAAGCATAACTTACTACCAATTTATGCATGTTGTTTAATTCAACTTTCCATACCCGACATTGTTTCGCTGCTAGTAGACCTGTTCAGTACCCCGACGAAGTTGCCTTAATATCATGTATGCATTTACTTATTGTCAACGAGCTTGTTCAGTGTCTCGACGAGTTTATATACACTTCCCATAACTTCTTATATTTTCTTTATTAATCACCTTTTGATCATAGTTTTAGAGATTTCATATTTTTCAATGGCGGATAAGAAGCATGGGTGAAAACAAAGTTATTTAGATGCAATGCATATCATGGCATTCAACTAGTCATTCATCTTTTGATCAACCATTCTTATTGCAAATTTAACATGTGAAGGGATATTAATACTTATGGAAAAGGATATGCTTCAAAGCATTTTCCAAAGAACGCTTTATTAAATATGATGAATTAACCATAAAATTCAGTCATTATACTAAATGTAAGATAAGTTTCAAACTTGTATGCAATATTTTTAAATGATAATTCTCTATAATAAAATATATATAAATACGCTGTAATATGTACAACATGTGGAAAATTGTTATTAAGAAATAAACAACCAGAAAACCGAATTTACAAATATTATTTACATATTTACAGAAAAAACTAAATTTTCAAGAAAAATATTTTTTCAAAATTTGCCCATTTACGAGAGTGTTTTCTTCAACCCCTTCAAGGGGTTGCAAAATAAAGGTGGATGGACCAATATTATTAGATATTTGAAAGGGACCAAGCCAAATTTTCTGGAATTTATAATGCTTACCTTTATCCTCATATTCCTTATCCCATTTCAAAACAAAGTCACCAACATTGAATTTTTTGTCACCAACTAAATTGTTTTCAAACCATTGTTTGATGATCTTTTAATGATTGTTATAAGTTTGTTTGGATTTTTCTCTCTTTTCTTATAGCTTAAATATTTGTGCTAATTGTTGTTGTAATCTAGAACAGGGTTGTTCTTGAATGGATTGAATTAGGGCTATTTAAGGCAGAGCAATGTTTGGAGGTAAAATGCCTTCCTTCCCATTTAATAGAAAGTAAGGAGAAGTACTTATTGATGATTTGTTGGTAATTATGTCAACCCATAGAGAATATATGAGAGCTTTATGCCAACTTCTATGATTATCATCATTGGTTCTTTTAATTATCCTCAAAAAGGTTTTTATTGGTTGATTCAACTAAGCCATTGCACTAGGGATAATAGTAAGGTTAATATTTTAATCTAAAAACTTTATGAATAGCAAAATCGGTAAGTGAAATGGCAGAAAAATAAGTAACATTGTCACAAATCAACATGATTGAGAGATCAAACTTAGTGATTATATATTCATCAATAAAAGATATCACTTGTTTAGTAGTAAATTTTTTAAGAGGAATGACTTCCACCCATTTTTTAAAGTAGTCGGTTTTGATGAGAATAAATCTATGTTGTTTTGAAGAGTTAGGAATAATCTCACCAGTTATGTCATGACCCTACTGTTCGAAGGGTTGGTTGATGATTTCAAGTTCTATAGGTAAAATTGCTTTCTTTTATCTCCCAATAGAAGTTTGACAAATTTTGCATCTTTAGATATATGCATGTGCATCCTTGAAAAGTGTGTTGAAAATTGCAGCAAAAAATTCTCAATTTGATTTTGCCTTGATTAAATTGAGAAAATTTGAATTTCCACTTCAGCAGACAACTTGGATGATGTTAACCTGTGTGACATGGCTTGTGTCACCCAATTTACTCAATAAATTTGAGTTGGAGGAGTTAGTGTTCAATTATGCAAGTGTGATCACTAATTTGTAGCAACCAATGTCAGATATCTCAAATTGTTTTCAGTTAAACTAGTTCCGACTTTTGAAGGAACTAGTGGAATGTCAGTTAAGCAATGGGGCTTCAGCCAAAATCAATTATCATCCATTTAACTAATTGTTGGGCCTCCAATTTGTCATAATTTTGTTGATGAAACCATCCATTTTCGCATCATTCCATTCATCCATTGCATCATTTTTAACCATATTTCTTCATAAACGCACCAAATTCCCACATACACGTTTACATGGTTTATTATTATTATTTCCATTATTTTTAATGAATGAAGAAGAATTTACATGGTTTTAATAATGACAGTTTAACAAGTTCAAGTTGCAGTTTTGTCAAGTTTTTGTAGCTATCTCCATGGTTGAGGTAGTAGCACCACTCTAGAAGGAAATATGACACTTGGACTTGGTTTCTAGAAGCTCCAATATGGATTTGTATTGGTCAAATTCCACCCAGCTCGCACATGTGGACCTCCAACATCAAATCAAGGGAAAAGCGCAACAGTTTTTACCAGTCAACTTCAAACACGTTTTCTGAGCAAATGAAAGTGAATTTCGGAAAACAAAAACATGGGTTTTGTTCAGCACGGGCCCAATTAGGTTGTAGATGTGTATTTTTCTCAAATTCATTACCATTTGAGAGATTTTCGAAGTTCTTTGGAGCCTTATTTTACAGATTACGTGGATATATGTTTTTTCAATTTTTCATTTAATGCACAGTCAACAAAAAAGCTTGAATGACATGTTCTTTAGAAAATTCGTGGAATATGGATAAGTTTGATCAGATCTGGGCTGATATTTGATCCAAAAATCCATGAAATTTTATTTGATTTGATCTCATGACCAAAACTCAAGCAAGAAAAATTTGAGTTTGTTAATTGTCTCAAAATTATATAAATTGCAGTCTCTTTGATGAGAGGAGGTATGATCAGAGATGTCAAGGATGATTAGAGATGTCAAAGATGATCTTAATTTGTAATTGTTGCTTCTTATTGAAGGAGAAGAACTCTATTTTTTTCACTAAATGTAATTTTTTAATATGGCACAACTCTGAATGAAATTGTTGATTTAAATCTCTTCCCTTGATCTGAGTTTTCAACACCTTACAGTCCTTAGGAGGACCCCTTGGAGATCTTTGAGAATAGTATAGATGCTTTCCATTTCTTTCATATTCTCATGAATGGTTTGTTTTACATAGATTAATTGTTTATGCTTATCATATATTAAAAACTCATGCTTTATATAGATTAAATGTTTATGCTTTCTTAGATTAAAATGTTCATGATTCCATAGATTAAAGTTTGTAAGTTTTAGAACAAAAATCTCCATGCTTTCATAGGATAAAATCTCATATTTCTTAGATCAATAATCTTTTTTTTTAGTTTAACATTAATTTCCTTTCCAAAAAATTAGTATTTTCATAGTTTATGTTAAAGAATCTAATTTCTTTTTGAAGTTTCCAATTCATTTCAATTATGCATAAATATTGAAAGCTAATCTCCTAGCACATACAGTGTAGAGTACTTTGCAAGCTCACGTACCTGGATTGACATATAAATGCAAGTAATTTAATAGTGAATTAAATTACCCAACATTTTGGCACCGTTTCCAAGGAATTATACATAGGTGTTAGCTTTCAATTGCATTTCATTCTTAGTTGCATCCATTTAGTTGCATAAGACTAATTTCATTTTAGTACATTCTAAAAGTAGATTTATTGAAAAAAAAATCAATCACCTACCACCCCCACTATATCACGTGGTGCAGTAAGAGCCACATCATCTTCCACATCATGAATTATTATTTTTGCAGGTAGAAAAAGAGGTGAAAAAAAAGAGGTTGAAGAAATGGATGGAGATGATGACAATGAGGAAGATCCTTTTGGATTTCCCATTCAAGAAACTAATGTCAATGTTAATATGAAGAACATCCCTATGTTATGAACCAACTCAAGAAAAAGATAGAAAATATAGATCCACGCCTTAGAATTCAGCCTCTTCGAGGGGGCAACCTCCTTTACATTACATAAATGAACAATTCTTGGATGATTCAAATGACAAAACTTCCTTTCTATATATAGGAGTCTAAAGAGTCATAATATAACCCAACCAACCTAACAATAATAATATAAAGCCACAAAAATAACAATAAAGGGATTCTATGGGGCACAGTAATAACAATATGGGGGCAATAGGGGCACAACAATATTAATAAGGGATACAACTACAATAGTAATGGGGTAATCACTAGTATTATAGGGACCCAACATGCCCCTCTCCTTCAAAAAAGTGTTTTCCTCAACGCTTGAGTAGTTTTGGATTCTTCTGTATAAAATTCTCATCCTCCCATGTGGAATCTTCAGCGGATAAGTTCTTCCACTTGATAAGATACTCCGAAATTGATCGATTTCATAGCTGTCGAGTTCTTGTTTCTGTGACTGCTTCTAGTTCCAATATAATTTTTCCTTCCTCGTCAAGTTTTGGCAATATTGTTTGAACTGGGAGCTTGTCGCCTATAACCTTCTTTAAACATGAAACATGGAAAACTGGGTGCAATCGAGAAGCTGCAGGAAGCTCCAATTTGTATGCCATAGTACCAATCTTTTGCAACACCTTGTATGGACCATAATACTTTGGTGATAATTTATTATCCTTCTTAGCTTGCTTGAGGGACATTTGCTTATATGGTTGTAGCCGTAGGAATACCCAATCACCTACATCAAAACTTCTTTTGCTGCGATGTTGATCTGCCTGTTGTTTCATTCTATTCTGTGCCAACACGAGGTTATCCTTTAAGAGTTGGAGGACTTGTTGTTGATGTTCGATGTGATGTTCCACTGCTTGAACCTTAGAATTTTCTCTTAAATATGATGTGATGGATGGTGGCTGATATCCATAAAGTGCCATAAATGGGGTCATTTTTGTTGCTGTATGGAAGGAAGTGTTATACCACCATTCAGCCAGAGGCAACCATTTGACCCATTGTGTCTGTTTATCAGATACAAAGCAACGAAGATATCCTTCCAAACATTTGTTTACTATCTCAGTTTTCCCATCAGATTGAGGATGATAAGATGAGCTATGAGCTAACTGAGTACCAAGACAAGAAAATAATTTTGTCCAAAAATTTCCAGTGAAAATGGGATCTCTGTCACTTACAATAATCTTTGGGTTTCCATGTAGCTTTTGAATTGTTTCCATAAATGCAGTAGAAACTGTACTGGCTTTAAATGGATGTGATAATGCACAAAAGTGTGCATACTTGGTAAGTCTGTCAACTACCACCATGATGACACTCTTTCCCTCAGACTTGGGTAAACCTGTGATAAAATCCATTGAAACCTCCTCCCAACGTTGGCTTGGAATGGATAAAGGTTGTAATAGACCCGGTGTCTTAATTGTTTCAACTTTATTTTGTTGGCAAACCAAACATTCCGCCAAAACTTTTGAATATCTGATTTAAGGCCATCCCAAAAAAATTCCTTCTTAACCCTGTGGTAAGTTTTTAAAAATCCTGAGTGCCCTCCTAAGGGAGAAGTGTGCAATTCCATAAGAATCTTTTGTTTTAGCTGGGAATTCTTACAGAGGTATAAGCGATCTTTGTACCATAACGAATCATTTTTCCAGCTAAATGTATCAGACGTACTGGAATCTTGTTGTAACTTTTGAATAAGTGCCCACACTTCTTCGTCATTCTTCCATTCCTCCCTTGCTTCGTTTATCCAATCTGGTTGGATAATAGAAATGGCACACAACAATGCTTCCACATCCTCATCCTTTCTTGAGAGTGCATCTGCCACCACATTTTGCTTCCCTTTTTTGTAGATGATTTCAAAGTCATAACCCAACATCTTTGTGACCCACTTTTGTTGCTCTTCAGAGGATAATCTTTGTTCTAAAAAGTATTTAAGGCTATCATGATTTGTTTTTACCTTGAAGTGTCTTCCCATTAGGTAGGGTCGCCATTTCTTAAGTGCATGGAGTATTGCCAACATTTCCTTCTCATAAATAGCTTTGTATAAAAACTTTCCCTTGATTGGACGACTTTCAAAAGCAATGGGTCTTTCATCTTGCATTAAAACAACACCAATTCCATTTCCTGAAGCATCACATTCCACAATAAAGGTTTTTGTGAAGTCCGGTGTAGCTAAGACCGGTGCTTGGCACATTGCCTCTTTAAGATGTTCGAAGGCCTTTGTTGCTTCTGGAGTCCATGAAAATGCATCTTTCTTCAATAATGTTGTTAGAGGTGCTGCTATTCTCCCATAATTCTTAACAAACTTGCGATAATACCCTGTCAACCCGAGAAATCCTCGCAGATGCTTTATGGATGTGGGGATTTTCCATTCCTTAATGGCTTTAATTTTGCTAGGGTCTACCTTAACTCCTTCATGAGATACAATATGACCCAGATATTCCACCTCTTGTACTCCAAAGAAACATTTGGATCTTTTTGCATATAATTGTTTCTCTTCCAATAGTTGTAGCACCCTGTCAACATGTTCAACATGATCCTTCCAAGACTTGCTGTAGATTAGTATATCATCAAAAAATACTAACACAAATTTTCTAAGGAATGGTTTGAAAATTGAATTCATCAAACCTTGAAATGTTGAAGGTGCATTGGTAAGGCCAAAAGGCATGACCAAAAATTCATAATGACCCTCATGAGTTCTAAATGTTGTTTTCGGAATGTCTTCAGTCTTCATTCTGATTTGATGATATCCTGAACGAAGATCCAACTTGGTGAAGTAAATTGATCCATGCAATTCATCCAGTAATTCATCAATGACAGGAATGGGAAACTTATCTTTAATAGTGAGCTTGTTGAGCTCCCTATAATCTGGACACATGCGCCATGATCCATCCTTCTTGTGCACCAATACTACTGGAGCAGAGAAAGAACTTTGACTCGGTTGAATTATACCAGCCTCTAGCATTTCTGCAACCATACGTTCAATTTCACTCTTTTGGGCATAGGGATATCTGTACGGCCTGATGTTTGGAGGAACACTTCCTGGAATCAGATGAATAGCATGATCATGATCACGAATAGGTGGGAGACCTTTGGGAGTCTCAAATACCTTGGAATGATTGTCCAAGACTTTTTGGAGATCTGGAGAAATAGATGATTCCAATGTGGAAACATCTAGCGAACATAATTGTGCAATTACACCTCTTTGTTCCTTTTTTAGAAGCTTTGTCATACTGTTAGAGCTGATTATCTTTCCTGGTTTCCCTGCAATACCCCTTAATTCAACTTCCTTTCCTTCCATAGAAAATTTCATGAAAAGTTCTTGAAAATTAAAAGCTATTGTACCCAAGGATTGTAGCCATTGGACTCCTAGTACAACATCAGCACCTCCCATTGGAATGGAAAGCATTGGGCTAGTCAATACATATTCTCCCATGGATAGCTTGATATTATGGCACTTTCCAGAGAAATTTATTGTTCCTCCATTTGCAACCATCACTTGACACTCTGGTGCTGGATATAAGAAGCAATTCAATTCTTTTGCTACCTTACAATGAATAAAATTGTGGGTACTTCCTGAATCAATCAACACTATTACCTTTTTCTTCTTGATTTGTCCTTCTATCTTGATGGTTTGAGGAGTGGTAATTCCCGCCAATGCATTACAAGATATGGTTGGATTCATTTCTTCTTTATCTAGGCTTTGTTCCTGGAGTATATCCTCTTCTTTTGACCTTTCTTGCTCATTTTCTTCTTCCTCTTCACAATCTATGTAGAATAATTTCTTCTCAGCACACTTATGACCTTTAGTGTATTTGCTATCACAACTGTAACAAAGCCATTTTGCTCTTTTTTCTTCCAATTGTTGTGGTGTCAACCTTATAGGTTGTGGAAGACTAGGGGAAACAACACTTCCATCTTTATAGTTGTGAGTGGTATGCTTCCTGGTTGCCATAATTTTGCTTTCCATTTTTCTTGCTAACCTGAATGCCTTCTCTAATGAATCAGGTTCCCAAAGGCGAACATCATGTTGGATATTATCCTTTAAATTCCCTATGAACACATCAATCCTATGCTCCTTTGGAATATTTTTTACCCTTATGTTCAATTTTTGGAACTCCTCTATGTGCTCCATTATTGAACCCTTTTGTTTGAGACTTATCAATTGGCTAAAAAAAAGTGTTGCTTTTTGTATCCTCATAATGTGCTGTCAATTCTTCCATAAAAATTGCCCAAGTGATAATTTGTTTACCAGAGCAAAGCCATTGATACCATACAAATTAATTTGGTTCCACATAGAAAGTTGCAATACATACCTTTTGTGTGTTTTGCACATTATTGAGATCGAAAAATTGCTCCATCTGTAATATCCATGTTGCGGGATCCTTGCCATCAAACTTTCTCATATCAATTTTTGGAATATGGTGGGTCTTCGATCCCACATTAGAGTCTATGAAATCATGATTAACATTTCTTTTGTTAGCATCATGAGTTTTCTTTACTACCTTTTCACCATTAGTAAATATTTCTTGTAGAAAATTTGTCAAATCTGTCTTTAAATCTGCCATGTCTCTCTTCAAATCTGTCTTCAAATCATCAATCTTAGATTCCATGCCTTTTATCTTAGATTCCAATCCATTTATCTAAGCTTCTGTTAGCTTTTGTGAGAGTAAAATTTGTTGCACTTGGTCTTTTAATTTTGATATATCATGTAGCATTTCTTCCTCTTCTTCATGAGTCATGCTAGGGCTTTCAAGTTGCTTACTAGGTGTTTGCATTTTCTTTCCTTGGGGCATTAGTTACCGCTAACAATGCTCTACTATGCCCTTTGAATTCCTTCAAAATAAATTTTCAAACCAAGCTTAAGCAAAAATTTAAAAAAGTCTACACACATTTTTTCACTTTGTAGGAGCTCGATATTTCCTTTGGTGTCTCTCTGTAATTTCGGATCATCTAGTTCTAAAATTGAAACTTGTAGTAGCCCTCTGTCTCCTCTTTCCAATGCCACCAGTATAATCCCAATTGGATTCTCCAAGGAAGAGTTATATCAAATCTCCCACAGTGACCTGATTATAGACTAGTTCAGTAGAGCGAACTTGTATGACATGCCACATTTCCATGTTTCGACCTTTGGCTCTGAAAAAGATCTACAAGAAACCACAGTCCGTCCTCTTTCTATACCTTCTCACAAAATTTCAATCCGATGCTCAGAGAGAAATTTATGATGATTTTCCCTAGGTCACCTGTTTGGAATGTAATTTAGGACTCTACAAAAATACCAACTTCCTCAGATCATATCTCCGCAAATATAGCGCAAAAAGATTTGAAATTTGGATCGGAGATTCAGCGCAATGTCTTCTCAAATGGGTTTTTTTTTTTAGCTTCTGAAACGTCGCAGAAAAAAAGTTATAGCAAAAATTCCACAATGACTTGTTTGGAGCAGCGAAACCCTAGAATCCAGAGCTATGATACCAAATGTTATGAACCAGCTCAAGAAAAAGATAGAAAAGATAGATCCACGCCTTAGAATTCAGCCTCTTCGAGGGGGAAACCTCCTTTACATTACATAAATGAACAATTCTTGGATGATTCTGTAGGAATTTACAGGGTAAGTTCCTCAGAAAGAACACCAAAAGGACACCGCTCACAACCAGATCACAGATCAATACACCAGTATTTTTGACGTGGTTAAAACCCTCAAAGAGGGAAACAGTCCACGGCCTGTGCCAACGTGGCTACTACAGGCAATTTATTAATCAAAGAATGAAAATTTACATAAGCTTCTCTCATACACGGATTACCCGAACAATGACCCTCCATGCGCTTTAAATAGAACTCATGGACCAATCGGGTGTCAAGCCACGGATCAAGTGTCAGTAATACCGAGGAGAGAGTGAACCGTCGGATCACTACATATCGTGACTGTCGGATTGTAAGTTACAAAATGTACAACGGTAAAGAAACACACTTTACCTAACTCTATACTAGACCAAGTTGAACTTAACTATTTCCTATGTGTCGGAATATCCTAACATCCCCCCTTAAGAACAACTTGGGATAGGATTGAAGGATTTACAAATATGACACAATAGGAGAAGGAAGGAGGCACTAGAGCCTATCCCCCCTTAGTGAGAACTTCCTGAACTCCAAGCATATATCGAAGTTTAGTGAACTTCGCCTCTGTGAGAGCCTTTGTGAAGATGTCTGCAACCTGATCATCTGTTGAACAATATTGCACTTCAAGAACATGGTCATGAATGAGCTTTCTGATGAAGTGCATGTGTAGTTCAATGTGTTTGCTGCGCTGATGCTGGACTGGATCTTTGCATAGCTGAATGACACTTTGATTATCACACCAAAGTGTGGCTGGATGCTGCTGCTCAAAGCCAAACTCTGATAGGATCTGACGAAGCCACAAGGCTTCCTTACTAGCTTCCACGGCACCACGATACTCTGCTTCTACTGACGAAAGAGAAATGGCAGCCTGTTTCTTACAAGCCCATGTAATAGGTCCTGAACCAAGAGTGAAGACATAACCGGCAGTAGACTTCCGATCATCAAGGTCACCAGCCCAATCAGAATCAGTGAAACCAACTAATAGAGGAGCTGCTTTGGCACTGTAATGAATCCCAAACTGTACTGTACCTCGAACATAACGAAGTATTCTTTTAGCTGCTTTCCAATGACTTTCACGGGGGTTTTGCATAAAACGAGCAACAAGGCCAACAACAAAGGAAAGGTCAGGACGAGTATGGGTTAAATACAAGAGTTTTCCTACAAGTTGACGGTATAAGGTAGCATAAACTTCAGGAGAAGTACAAGAGACTGAAATTTTGACTCCAGACTGAAAGGGAGAAGGGGCTGGCTTACAGTCTTCCATGTGAAAATGACAAAGAATATCACAAGCATACTTGGACTGGGAAAGGGAAATACCCTCCTTGGATTGCAAGACTTGAAGACCGAGAAAATAGTGTAAGTGTCCTAAGTCTGTCATTTCAAATTTCTTTTTAAGGCTGGACTTCACATGGTTTATAAGGTTGGGATCACTACCAGTAAGAATAAGATCATCAACATAAAGAACAAGGATGATAAGAGAGTTTCCCACTTTCTTGGTGTAGACAATATTGTCAGAATAACACCTAGAAAAGTCAGATTCTAAAAAAAAGCTATCCATTTTGGCATACCAAGCCCGAGGAGCTTGCTTGAGACCATAAAGAGATTTCTTAAGTCGACATACAAGGCTGGAGTCTGTTTGGATGAAGCCAATGGGTTGTTCCATATAGATTTCTTCATGCAAGTCCCCATGCAAGAAGGCAGATTTAACATCCATCTGATGGACTTCCCATTTTAAAGAGGCAGCAAGGGAAAGAACAAGGCGGATAGAGTTCATTTTGGCAACAGGGGAGAAGGTTTCAGTGTAGTCAATGCCTTCAACCTGTGAAAATCCCTTAGCAACAAGACGAGCTTTATGTTTATCAACTTTCCCATCTGGTCCATACTTGGTTCTGTAAACCCATTTACATCTAACAAGTTTGCATCCCTTTGGTAGAGGAACAAGATCCCATGTATCATTTGCCAACAATGAATGATATTCTTCATTCATAGCTGCTTCCAATGTGGATGGCCTGAAGCTTCTGCAAAAGTGTCAGGATCATGATTTACTGGAGCTTGAGCCAGTAAAGAAGAGGCTCTTTCAAACTGAGAACGTGTACATCGCTGATCTGTAGGATCACCGGCAAGATCACCTGCTGCATCCCGAGTAGCACGAACCCATCTTGGAAGTTGAGGATCCTTAGAAGGTGGGGGAGGATTATCATCCTCACTTTCATCATCTGAAGAAGAAATGTTTTCAAAGGTAGAAGAGATAGGAAGAGGTGGCACATCCGCCGGACTAGGCTCGCAGGCCGATTTATTTTCATCAAATTTTACATCTCTTCTAATGATAACATTTTTAGACTTAAATGGAATAAGTCTATAACCTTTTACATCTTCAGAATGTCCAACAAAAGTACATTTCTCACTCTTAGGTTCTAAAGCTTTATGCTTTTCATCTGCAATATAGGCCCATGCTTCACTTCCAAAAACACGAAAGTGACTTACATCTGGTTTAATGGAACTCCAAGCTTCTTCTGTAGTGATATTCTTTAGAACCTTAGTAGGAGTGCGATTGATTATGTAATTTGCACAATTAATTGCTTCGGACCAAAAACTAAGACTGAGTCCTTTAGATTGCAGCATACAATTAGCCATTTCCTTTAAGGTGCGATTTTTCCTTTCAGCTACACCATTTTGTTGTGGAGTGTATGGAACAGTATGTTGCATTTGAATTCCATGTTCGGTGCAAAAGTTGATGAATGTGTTTTTAACATATTCTCCACCATTATCAGTTCTTAGCTTAAGAATTTGATGTCCAGATTGTTTTTCAACAAAGGCTTTGAAGGCCAAAAATGTGTTAAATACTTCGCTCTTGAGTTTTAAGAAGTATACCCAAGTGCGTCTGGAGAAATCATCAATGAAAGTTAAGAAATACTTGCAGCCAGAGAATGAAGCAACAGGAAGTGGACCACATAAATCACTGTGCACAAGCTGTAAAGGGGATGAGGCATGCCAAGAGGCACGTTTTTCAAAACTGTCCCGATGATGTTTTTTGAGTACACATCCGAAACAAACACCATCTCTGCAAGATACCATAGGAAGACCTGTCACCATATTTTCTTTACATAGATGCTGAAGGGAGCGATAGTTTAAGTGACTAAATCGCTCATGCCAAAGTTTGCTCACTTCATCATTATGAGCAACAAATACTGAGGGAAGATTTGATGACCCAAAGTTGTGAAACTTATACAACCTTGTGGAATCATCAGCAATACCAGTAGCTAGAATCTGTTTAGGATCTCTCAGATCCTTGATTACAACATCATGAGGTGAAAATTCAACAATTTTATCTTCACCTGAATGAGTTATCTGATATACAGATAGAAGGTTGCAGGATAAGGTTGGAACACATAATACATCATTAAACTGACCATTGTCTAGATGAAAAGTTCCAGTCCCTACAACATTAAGAGATCTATCATCACCAACATATATATTTTTGGTGTTACAATCATTTAAAGAAGAAAACATGGCTTGGTTTTTGGCCATGTGATAAGAGGCTCCAGAATCAATGAGCCACTCATGAGAATGAGAAGAAGAAGATACATTTAATGCATAACCAGACTGAGATGATTGACAACGACATGCAGAAAGTGCCATTCCTGAAGTTGAAGTTGAAGTATTCTCCACATGGATGTTATGTTTCTTCATTACGGCTTCCAAGGCTTCCATCTTCTTAAAGCATTTAGATTCTAAGTGGCCATCTCGATTACAAAAGTTACAATGTCTATCAGTCTTCTTCCATTTGTTTTTATTGGTCTTATCATTTTGCTGAAATGATCTTTCAGTTTGAGGCTGAGTTTGCTTAGGACCCTTGTTTGGTTTAGGACCATTCTTTTTAGGATATGACTTCTTAGGATTCTTTGAATTTGGTTGCTGCTGGGCGGCTAACGCTTTCTTGGAAGAGTTTCCAAGATTAAGAAGACCAAGGTGTAAGAGTTTTTCTTGTTCTCTTATTAAAGAATCACAAAAAGAGTCAAAGGAAGGGGCCTTGTAGTCTTTTCCTTGACAAATGAAAGCTTCCCTTGTAGAATGGAAGGTGGAAACAAATACAGAGTAGGCTGGTCCCAACTTAGTAAGGATGGAATAAATAAGGTTACTATCTTCTTTCTTAACCTTAACACCTTCCAAGAGATATCTAAGGGTCTTGAATTTGGACAAGAAATCTTCAATGCAAGAAAAATTATTAGGATCCAATGTAAGCAACTCATTTTCAAGTTGATGGGCTCTAATTTCATTTTTAATCCCAAAAACTTTAGTGATTTGTTCCAATGCTTCATGAGGAGTTTCAAGTTCTGCAATATGGAATCTAAGATCAGGAGAAATAGACATCCCTATCAAACCACGTGCTTGATCTTGTCTATTTTCCCATTTTGCAGCCTTGTCTTCATCTTTTGGTTTCTTCTCTTGGCCTGTGGCTATTCTTTAAAGACCTTTACTTCTAAGTAAATCTTCCATGTAGGATATCCATTGGAAGTAGTTAGTGCTGTCAAGAATGACTTGGCATGGACTTTCCATTTTTAAAAAAAAACTGAAGCTGAAGATGCTGAAAGTAAGTGTTCCAATGGATAGATCTCGAAAAATTAGGCGGTTTTAAAAAAAACGGCTCTGAAAAAGGCTTCCGGATGAAGAAGTTATGGCTTTTTGAAAAAAAATTGTTGAAGTTGCCGACAAAGTGCGCGAATGTGCGGAAATCAAAAAGTCCGCCCCCACAAAATGGAGACTTGAACCCAAGACCTCTACTCTCTTAAAATAGCTTTGAACCAATTGATCTATACAAAAAAATTGAGAGAGAGAGAGAGAGAGGGGGGGGGGGGGCTTGGTTTGCGTGCTTTCCTTGAGAAAGCTCTTTTTCCCTACAAAACACAAAACACAAAACCAAACACGGACATGCAAAGAAAACGAACCTTATGGCTCGAAGTTAGCTTTAGCAAAAAAACTAGATATTTTTTAAAAATGAACCTTGCGGCTCAAAGTTAGCTTTCGCCGAAAAACTAAATATTTTTCTCAATGTTTCTGATTTTCTGAGATCACACTAAGGTGCAGGGAAAAGAGCATACGCATGAGAAAAATCCTTCCTTTCTGTTTCTGATTTGCCCAGATCGCACAGAGTTGCAGGGCAAAGAGCATACGCAAAAATGAAAGGTATAGATCCGGTTAAAAAAAGCTAAATAAACCGAAACCGAAATAAGCAGAGAGAAAATAACAGTAAACTGCAAATAAAGACTGTATACCTCCAGATCTTAAAAATGACGCAGCTAGGGCTACCGGAAACCTTTTCGCATGAAACGAAAGGGGTTCCTCACTGGAACAGATGCTCCGAACACAACAGAGCAGTCCTCTTAGCCCGAAAGCAGTCAGAAACAGCAGATCTAGGAAACGGCAGTCAGATGCAGTTCTACCGGCTTCAGATTTGGATCACCAATGGACGCGGCCCTCAAATAGCTCTGATACCATGTAGGAATTTACAGGGTAAGTTCCTCAGAAAGAACACCAAAAGGACACCGCTCACAACCAGATCACAGATCAATACACCAGTATTTTTGACGTGGTTAAAACCCTCAAAGAGGGAAACAGTCCACGGCCTGTGCCAACGTGGCTACTACAGGCAATTTATTAATCAAAGAATGAAAATTTACATAAGCTTCTCTCATACACGGATTACCCGAACAATGACCCTCCATGCGCTTTAAATAGAACTCATGGACCAATCGGGTGTCAAGCCACGGATCAAGTGTCGGTAATATCAAGGAAAGAGTGAACCGTCGGATCACTACATATCGTGACCGTCGGATTGTAAGTTACAAAGTGTACAACGGTAAAGAAACACACTTTACCTAACTCTATACTAGACCAAGTTGAACTTAACTATTTCCTATGTGTCGGAATATCCTAACAGATTCAAATGACAAAACCTCCTTTCTATATATAGGAGTCTAAGGAGTCACAATATAACCCAACTGACCTAACAATAATAATATAAAGCCACAAAAATAACAATAAAGGGATTCTATGGGGCGTAGTAATAAAAATATGGGGGCAATAGGGGCACAACAATATTAATAAGGGATACAACTGCAATAGTAATGGGGTAATCACTAGTATTATAAGGACCCAGCACCCTCCATCCGCACTTCCTAACTTCAAAGGTATGAGATCAGAAGACCCAGAAACCTTTCTTTCTGAATTTGAAATAATTTTTATATCTTATGGCTACTCATTACACATTCAAAAATTGAATTTGTTTCTAGCAACATTGAAGGATAGAGCTCTTAAATGGTTCATGACTTTAGGAACAAATTCTATAAGGACATGGGATGATATGAAAAGAGTATTTTTGGAAAAATATAAAGATTATTGCATAGACCATGACCTTAGAAATGAAGTCTTTAAGATGAACCAAAAAGAGGATGAAAGCTTGGAAGATTTAGTGCAAAGATTTACTTAAAATATCAAAAGATCTAAATTTCATAATTTAGGATCATACACATTAAAAACTCTCCTACTAAATGCTATAAGGGATGAATGGATTGATCTTCTTAATCTGGTGGAAAAAGGAGTTGTCTCTCAATTATCATTTCAAGAGATCTGTGAACTGTGAAAGAACATATCAAGAGGAAAAGCAAAGTATGTAATATCCCCTCAAGATTTATTTATGGAAAGAGTAAGTAAATCGACATCAGGATTGGTAAGTCAAACTGAAGTTAACAATTTACTAGATATTCTTGGTAATTTAAAAGAACAAATTGATATGCTAAGAATCCAAAACAAGCAAAAAGTTGAGAATGTTGCTTCATTTATATTTTGCCCTAAATGTAGAAAGAAACATGCTTTGCATGAATGTCCACTTGATAACATTAAAATTTGTGAAATATGTGTAGGATCACATACTACTAAAGATTTTCCATCATTACCAAGGTTAAAGGAAGTTTACCAAGGAGCAAATAAAACACTAGAACAATCCTATTATGTAGCTCCAAGAAGACCATGGCAGACTCATCAATTTGGTATGATGCAAGATCTTAATTCATGTTATGCACAACAATCAAAAAGTAATTGGAAAACACCCTTGCCTTGGCAACCTTGGCCATCTCAATCCCAATCTCAAAACCAATCTTGGCAACAAGGTTGGCAAGGGCCTTACAGAGGAAATCCACCATATCCTCAATCTTTCCCTCACTATCCTCAATACCAATATCAATGTTATCCATACCATTCACCTCCACCACAACACCAGTTTCACCATCAGTTGACCTCAATCCAACCTTTCTCATTACCAACCACACAAACACCCCAAAGATCCATTCCCACTCCACTACCTACACAACCATTTTGAATCCCCAACAATAAAACACCTCAATCCACTTACAATTTTGAGGTATTGCAAAATGATTCTCTAGCTTCCATTGAAGAACAACAACCAGAAGAAGAAGATTCAGATAAGGTCCAAGAATCATGGATGTTCATTAAAGAAGAGAAGTTAGTGGAACCTGATATTGAAAAGTTTCATGCATGTCTATCACCATATTCTATGAATGGAGATCACATCTCTGAAGACTTGCATGGCATGATAGAAGGAAGCCAAGGAAGAGAAGATTACATTGAATCTTGGTTCAAGACAATCATTGGATCCTAGTACTCCATTCTTCAGTATCTTCTAACATCATCTCAATCAAGGCAGTTGGTCTCTCATATACTGGTACATATCAAAGAGTATATTTCAAACCTACATATGAGTTTATCTATCATCTTGTTACACACATGGTTCCATTGGAAGTATTCATATACTTGAACACGCTTTCTTTTCAAGTAGAGTAGGACATATAAAAAATAAAAAATAAAATAAGTAAAGAGAAAAATAAGTCATTATTGTGAAAACCAGCTTGCTAGTGCATTTGGACATGATCTTTGCTTGAAAACCTGGCAAATAGCGAGAAAATCTCACAATAAGCTCTGCAATTTTGTGATGGTTTCAATATTTTATTATGGTTCTTCAAATCATTTTTGGTTCTATGCTCGAGTTGGCTGATGTGGGATTCCTTAAGGCCCACCTTCCAACAGATCTTGTCCCATTGACCTCAACACCTTATCTGGGATCAAGATCAAAGATTATTTGGAGTGCCTTGGAACTTGCATACATCAATGACAAGTCTTCTCATTGACAACAATGTCTCTTGATTGTCAGATCTTGCAGGTGACTCGACTTCAACACATTCATTCGTCCCTGTCAAGATGCATACAGGTACCTTGACACTCATTTACATTATTAGTGAGTTGTCTCGCATTGGTTAATGATTTTTATCATTTATCGGCAATCCAATGATTTCTTTCCATGCTTGACTTCGGCACATTCATTTTCATGGTAAGAATTGTACCATGAATTTTGGTTTTGATGAAGACTATATGGTTTTATGGAATCAACAACAACTAGTAGTAGTATATTTTATTGGTCTCTTGTAGCATCATGTCCATCTTGTTTTCATTCAACAGCAACATGATGGCACCACTACAACGTTTTTTCATTCATTGCATTTTCAAGCAAAACAATAAAATTGGGTCTATTTCAGTCAATATGCATTATATTTCATGGTTTCTATTTCAGCATGTAGTACACCATCCAAATCAAAAATTCAAACTTGGAGAAAACAACTTTATGCAAAAATTGACATTTTTGCAACATCTACGGAAAGTTGCAATTTTTGCAGCGATTATTGTAACAACCTTTTTTTGTTGTAGCAGCTTGCTCCAGAGGCAGTTTTGGCACAAATATTGCAAGAGATTGGACCAGAAATAAAAAAATTCTGAGCTTCTGGGTTTTCTCAAAATATGGTAAATTGAGTAATTCGCAAGATTTTTTTTTTAAAAGTGCAATTTTCTAGGACTTTTTAGCAAGTTTTTAAGGCAGATTTTCAATTTTTATCCTGTGCACAAATTAGGACAGAATTTGATATTTTCACACAGAAGCTCCTTTTCATAATTAAAAGTGGATTCTAATGGCATGTAGCGGTAAAAAAGGTAAAAATACATTGTTTCCCTTTTGAATCACTCAATTTGGCTTTAAAATGAGTTCGTGGCATATGTTTTTTTGCAACGTTGGGAAATAAGAAGGGTGAAACAAGGAATAAATTGATTTGATCATAACTTGCAAACCGTGCATCCATTGGTCCTAAAATTGTTATGGTAAATTCATTGAGGTAGGGTAAATAAATACATAAAATTTCAGGAAATTTGAGTGTGTATTTTTCAAGAAATTGGATGCTTTCACCTACAAAAATTTATCATTTTTCTCGAGATCCATGCATCCATTGGCCAAGATATTTTGTGGGAATATGCATAATATTAATAGTAACAACCTTAGAAAATTTCATGGGAATCTGATTTACCATTTGAGAGAAATTGGAAAAAGAAGTTTGCTACATGAAAAAGATACATTTTGTGGAGGAAGGTAAAAAGTGGTGGTCAATGCATCATGGAGCAAAGTACCTCAGCCAAGTCAACACCAAATCAGTCATCAAATCATGTTCTATTATCCAATTCCAAAAGGTAAACTTGAGGTAAAACTAGCCTTAAACTTTTTAATTTGTTAAAAATTCTAGAAATTTTGATGAAAAGCTATTGTAAACATGTAGTTCCAATTTATCTCCCATTATGTTTTGTCATACCCTTTAACAACCAATCCCACAAGCTATGATTGATTCTTTATCAAAAAAATTTTCCACCCATGCAATCATATCATTGTTTTCCATGGTCATAATTATGTTCTTCTATGCTTTCACCACTCTCTTGTTTAAACTTTCTCTTCTTGTTAATCCATGCTTTCCTTAATGGTCCATCAACATGATGTTCTTGAGAAATAGAAAAACTTGACTTCATGGTACATGTTTGTAGCACATGATCAAAAGGTACATGGAGCACTTAAATTATGTGTCATATTGTTCATCTTCAAATTTTTAATGGAAGCCAAGAAATGATGAGTACAAAGCCACAAGAAGAAGAAGGTTGCAACAAGGCTTTGTTCACACACTCTTGAAATCACTTGGAAGCATATTTTAAGCTTCGATAAGATGTATAACCCTAACCAACAACTCTTATTTTGTGTTATGTGCAAATCATCTTGTCAAAGATTCACATTTGGAAGTATTCTTCATTCATTAGTTTGTGAGTTCTTGAAGAAACTATTTGATAACATTGTTGAAATAAGATTGGTTGCTATGCATGGATGATAAGAAGACAATCATTATGGGCTGCAATCTATGATCATTTCCAGCCATACTAATGGGATGAACTTCACAAGGATGGAAAGAACATTCTATAGATGGAGTAAAAGTCTTGATGTGTTCTTCACAATACGGTATTCTACCAAGGCTTGAACAATTTGAGCATAATTAAGTAGTGACAAGAAACTTGTAAGTTGTTTCCAAGTTATTGAAAGAGTTATATTTGCAAGTCTTTAAATAGTGACAAATACTTGGATATGCTACTATTTCGGCATCCTTTCCTTTCACATAAGTTGCATATAATAAATAATAAAGGGTTTCTTTTATTAATAAAAGAACAAATCAATAGGTATCACTTCTACCTTTATAACATCCATGAGCAGCCTAGTATGTGAAGACTTCAAGTTGTTTGACTTTCAAAGGAGGATGGGTAACTCTTATTTCTTACTCTAATGACACAACAAATAAGTGTAGAAACAAAGAGTTATGCTCCCAGATTAGTGATCTTGAAAAATAGAGAGAGAAAAGTGCATCTTATTGAGATAGAGGGTTAATATTGCTCTCTTGGAGCTTTGGTCAATGATTTCGTTGAAATGACAGAATAAACTAGCACAAGGAACCAGTTGGATTATGAAATTTTGCAATGCTTTGTTTGCATGAGGACATGCAAAATCTCTAGTGTGGGGGAATGTTGGACCTCCAATTTGTCATAATTTTGTTGATGAAACAATCCATTTTCGCATCATTCCATTTACCCATTGTCATCATTTTTAACCATATTTCTTCATAAACACACCAAATTCCCGCATACATGTTTACATGGTTTATTATTATTATTTTCATTATTCTTAATGAATTGAGAATAAATTTTCATGTTTTTACTAATGACAATTTAGCAATTTCAAGTTGTTGCAGTTTTGTCAAGTTTCCATAGCTATCTCCATGGTTGAGTAGTAGCACCATTCTAGAAGGAAATTTGACACTTGGACTTGGTTTCTAGAAGCTTCAATATGGATTTGTATTGGTCAAATTCCACCCAGCTCACACGTTTGGACCTCCAACATCAAATCAAGGGAGAATCATAGCAGTTTTTACCAGTCAACTTCAAACACGTTTTCTGAGCAAATAAAAGTGAATTTTGTAAAAAAAAACATGGGTTTTGTTCAACACGGGCCCAATTAGGTTATCAATAAGAAATTTTTCTCAAATTCGTTACCATTTGAGAGATTTTAGAAGTTCATTGGACCCTTATTTTGTAGATTATGTGGATATACGATTTTTCAAATTTTCATTTAATGCACAGTAAAAAAAAAGGCCTAAACGAGTTTTTCTTTAGAAAATTCGTGGCATAGAGATAAGATTGATCAGATCTGGGCTGATATTTGATCCATAAATCCATAAAATTTTATTTGATTTGATCTCATGACCAAAACTCAAGCAAGAAAATTCTAAGTTTGTTAATTGTCTCAAAATTCTATAAATTGCAATCTCTTTGATGAGAGGAGGGGTGATCAAAGATGTCAAGGATGATCTTAATTTGTAATTGTTGCTTATTATTGAAGGAGAAGAACTCTATTTTTTTCATTGAATTTAATTGTTTAATATGGCACAACTCTGAATGAAATTGGTGAATTAAACCTCTTCTCTTGATCTGAGTTTTTAACACCTTGCAGTCCTCAGGAGGGGCCCCTAGAGATTTGTAAGAATAGTATAGATGCTTTCCATTTCTTTCATATTCCCATGAATGGTTTGTTTTACATAGATTAATTGTTTATGGTTATCATAAATTAAAAACACATGCTTTCTATAGATTAAATATTTATGTTTTCTTAGATTAAAATGTTCATGATTCCATAGATTAAAGTTTTTAAGTTTTAGAACAAAAATTTCCATGCTTTCATAGGATAAAATCTCACGTTTTCTTAGATCAATAATCTTTATGGTATTTTTTTTTTTCTAGTTTAACATTAATTTCCTTTTCAAAAACTTAGTACTTTCATAGTTT
This sequence comes from Pinus tabuliformis, assembly GCA_031772625.1. NCBI lineage: Eukaryota > Viridiplantae > Streptophyta > Pinopsida > Pinales > Pinaceae > Pinus > Pinus tabuliformis. Next base: position 403,423,287 of record CM062815.1, on the reverse strand, counting down.
CTATTAAAGAATCTAATTTCCTCTTGAAGTTTCCAATTCATTTCAGTTATGCATAAATATTGAAAGCTAATCTCCTAGCACATACGGTGTAGTGTACTTCGCAAGCTCACGTACCTAGATTGACATATAAATGCAAGTAATTTAACAGTCAATTAAATTACCCAACGTTAATCAATCATCCCAAAATAGCTATTGCATACAAAGAATTCAAGTTACCCAGATGAGGTGGAGATTCCAAGGCAGTGTAACATCAATTGTAGACTAGTCATGAGTGTATAGGTGTTGCATGCATTCAGATAATCAGCTTAAAGGAATTGTGTAATTCAATTGAGGGAATTTCCTAAATAATAGGGGCTAATTCCTCAAGGAACAATGCAACGAAAAAGAGCTCAAGACGAGGGAAATTTTGACTAAGTTTGGGTTAGAGGGCTTCAGTGAGCAGAGAGATAGGTTGTGCACTTGTAGGGTGAGCTTAGTTGAGCAAAGAAATTGTAGTACATCTCTATTTCATTTTATTAATGCAAGAGGCATTGGGGTTTTTAGCAAATTTCTTTCCCAAATAAAAATATTTTTTGCATGTGTGTTACTCGCAAATCTAAAATTTTAGTTCTATATTATGAAATAATGTCCACAAAGAAGTAGTGTAGATCTATGTCTTGTTGATCTAGGAGGATCTCGAAACACCAAGGGGATGGATAAAGGCTCGAAATTCAAAATGGTAGAAAGGAGAATTTGATGGCATCAGTTGAGAGGGCTCGTCTTCCTGATCGCGGTGGCGTGAATGGTTTGTCAACCCGAGCTCATATGCAAAAGATAGAGCTCTTCAAAGATTGGTATGACAGAGGAAAAATGGGGCCCACAGTGCGCCACATGGCATCCCAGTCAGCACGTGGGACCCACATGGCAGCCCGTCATTAGCCTCCTAAACCTGCACAAGAAACATTTGGTTATAACTGCAATTTTTATATAGTTATCCACTTAACTATATCAAAAACCAAATCAAGAAAAAAATATATATAATAATAACCAAAACCATATAATAATATGGTTATACCATACATGGTAAAAAGTTATAACCATACCAAAACATATATAACACATATAACAAACCCAACCAATGTATGCACAAGGGTTGAATTAAGCGGTGGATATATATATATATGTGTGTGTGTGTGTGTGTGTGTGGTTATAACAATAACCTAAAGTTTGAAACCCAACAAAGGCTCCCAAACAATCAACGCATGTTGAAGATTACGGAGATACGGTGGTTGGGGGAGGCAGCCACGTGGTGGTCTCGCCTCCCCATAAGCTTCAAACGTACAAAGAAACGGTTCCGTAGTTTGGGGATTGGTGAGTGCGGTCCCGTGGAGTACGGGCCCACTCCCCACTAAAACTTTAAAAAATATATATATATTTTGTATTATATATGGAACGCAGTTTTTATATGGTTATGTAAAATGGGTTTGGGTAAAAATAAACCATAACCACCTTATGGAATAATCCGTCCAGGGTTATTTAAACTCATTTTTTTACTATTTGGAAGGAGGAGATCAGTGGTACGAATTTCGAGACAAGGTGTGAACCTTGAGCACTCAGAAACACTGGTGGAACTTTGTTTGAGTAGAATTTTTGCAAGAGGGTGATTTTGGTCTAGACTCAAAATTGGGCAAGTTTTATATGGATTTTACACTTCTCGGCGATGGGAATCCATTGGTGGTGTCAGTTTCTGCAACAGAGCTATCCAATTTTTAGGCACTTTTCAGAATGGAGGTATAATGCTCCATTTTGTAAATTGATGAATGTAACTTCTTTTGATGCCATTTTTAATGAATGAAGGCCTCCCCATTGATCGAGTAGGGCTCGAAGACGTAGTCCAGGAGGACCGAACTCCGTTATCAAGCTTCTTGTCTTCTTTTCATGCTTATGTGTTTCTTCTTATTTTTCTCACATGTGCACATTTAAGTTTCTCTTTGGTTAAGCTACAAACTGTCTATGTAATTCTTTCCATGCATCTATAAACAAAAGATAACCTAGATCACTTGTGATTTTGATTAAAAATTCATGAGCAGTTTCATATCTACAACCTAATTTCTACATGGTATCAGAGTTGGATTCATATTAGAGTAGAAAATTTGAATTTATGTCTTACACGTTCGAATTTGAATATTATTGTAGTGGGATCTCTTCAGAGCTGAGTAGATGGCCTTCAATGGACTAAGGCTAGAGTATGCCTTGGAAGGAACCTCTAATTTTGTTGCATGGAAGGACCGCATGGAGGCAATATTGGATGAAAATGGATTGCTAGAATACATCAAGACAGATGTTGCAAAACCTCAAGCATTTGATGCCCAGAACCTTGCTAAGTGGAAGAAATATGTAGCCAAGGTGAGGAGAATAATCTTGGAGGGAGTATGGGATCATATTGTCTTGAATCTCCATGGAAAAGAAACTCCATTCTCGATGTGGAAAGAACTCACAAAATTGTTCGAGAATAGTAGTGACCACAGGAAGCTAGCACTCAAGGATAAACTTCGAAGTATCAATATGTAGAAGAATGACACAATTCTGCATTCCCTGAGCAAGTTTACACAATGTCATTACGAACTTGGCGGGGTTGGTGTTAATGTCCCTGAAGAAGACTTGGTAACCTTATCCCTTCTAGGCCTTCCCAAGAGTTGGCATAGCTATCAAGATTCAGTGAATGGGAGGAAAAAACTACCGAGTTGGGAGTGCTTATGGTCTGATTTGGTACAAAAGGAAATAAGGCGAAATGCCAGAGACGAGACTTCATCTAAGGGTGAGGATGAACAAAAATTTGCATTGGCTTGAAAGGTAAAGAAGCAAAAAGGGAATAAATCCCAATCCAAACTAGAATCCAGTTAATGGGGCAAGAAGAAAGATTTTTCAAAAATCAAATCCTTCCATTGTCATGAATTTGGGCATTATACCACGAAGTGTCCACACAAGAAGGAAAACAAGAATACCTTAGGATGAGTAGCAAGTGAATCTTTGGCGTCACAGTTCGAGCTTGAATTTACTCTTGCATGCATGGTCATAACAGTGATGGGGAGTGTGTGTTCCTTGGAATCAAGTGCATCATTCCATATGACAGGAAATAGATATTTTTTTAGTGACCTGGAGGAGAAATATTTGCAGATGCACATCGATATCGGGGATGACGAAAGTTATAGCGCGGCTAGGATTGGTACATTCACCTTTCAAAGGGAGTCAGACTCCCCCCTTAGGCTCAAGGATGTCATGTTCGTTCTGGGCCAAAAGAAAAATCTCATCTCTTTTGTAGTTTTGGAAGACCATGGTTATGATGTGATCTTCAGCAAACGAAAGGCATTCCTGAGACACATAGCTATGGGACATGTGAAGAAGATCGGGGTTCGTGTGAAGAACTTGTACAATTTAGATGTGGAGGATTGTGTTGCATTTAACACAAAGGTGGAGAAGGTGGAGAGTCATGATGTAGGTGAAATTTTGGCATAGAAGACTTGATCATTTGCATCATGGTTCTTTGAAGATCATGCAATAGATAACCACAGGCCTCCCCAAAGGAGCACTTGAGCAACATGATGTATGAAAATGATGTACCTTGGGGAAATACACAAAATCCACTTTCCATGATTAAGACAACAAGGCACATGCATTCCTTGAAAGGATCCATTCTGATGTCTTTGGACCTTTCTCAACAATCTCCAATGCCAAGAATAAATATTTTGTCATTTTTATTGGTGACTTCTCACAGAATTGTTGGATCTTCTTCATGCGGAAGAAGGATGAGACATTCTCCAAGTTCGTAGAATTTGAGGCATTGTTTGAGAAATAAATGGGCAAGAAGGTGAAGGCTCTCATGACCAAATGGATGTGAGTACATGTCGAATGAATTTAAAAATTTATATGCAAAAGAAGGAATTTGATGAGAATTGACAACACCCCACAACCCACAACAAAATGGGGTGGCTGAGAGAAAGAACCACAACATTGTGCGAGTAATGAGGGCAATGTTTCATGATCAAGGCCTACCTTTGCATTTTTGGGTTGAGGCATGCAACATAGTAGTCTATTTGTAGAACCGAAGTCCTCATCGGATTCTAGGCATGATTACACCGAAGGAAGCTTTCTCGGGGAGAAAGTTGGATGTGTCACACTTTAGGACTTTTGGAGCCTCTGTTTACTACCATGTCTCCAAATAATCAAGGAAGAAGCTAGAGCTGACAACAGAATTGGGGGTGTTTGTGGGTTACAAAAAAACTCCCCACAACCACTGTGTGTGCTTATCATCCCTCAAAATGAAATTTGTACGAAGGGATGTAAAATTTGATGAAGACAAAGTGATGTGGTGCTTACTTGAAAGGGAGCTTCAAATCCCACCAAAAGAGGAGATTTTAATTCCAAATGTGATTCGGATTTAAACAGAAATGCAACAAATTACAGATATATACAAAGATGCAGTAGAAACAACACTTCACTTCATTAATATCAAATAATGAAATATGCTTACAAATAGAATGGAAATAAGACTAGCTCAGGCGATGGTGTCTTATCTCTGAGAAGAGATGTGGCAGCTCAATGCCTCTGAACTATGTTACAATGAGGCTCACATGCCTATTTATGATTGAGAAATAATGGAAAACCCTAAACATCCAAAAACCTAACCCTAGGAGATGAAGCACCAAACTATGGGCCCTGTTTGGGTAAATTGGTACATCAACTTCCCGGGGTCGTAACTTTGACATATGATCATCGTTTGACACGCACAATACCTCATTAAAAATATCTATCTGAGGACTACAAATTTTGAATGAAAACCATCAGTATCAAACCCATGTTGGTTCCACTTTTCCCAAAAAACGTCGTTTAGGGCCTCAAAACGGCTTCGGAAGTTCAAGACCCGAAAAACTGCCAAAAATAGTAAATTGTGCTACAAATAAGGAAACTAAAAAAAATGAAAGAAACAATGGTGGGGGTCCAAGTGGAATAGGTGGGTGGACACCAATATCCATCTGGATTATTCATCCCCCCTTAGGAATCAATGGTCCCCATTGCGTTGAGTTCCTCCATGATATGAGGAAACTTCTGCTGAACTTGGTCCCTGGTGAAGGAGTTGGCCTGCTTTGAAAACTTGATATAGTTGGATCCTTTGTTGTCGGGTGTTCTTGATTTGTGTGTCCATGATCCAATCATTTTTCGCTTGTTCCATGCAATCTATATTTAAATCTGTAGGTGTGAGTTGTTCTGCAATGTCTGATGTGTCCAACAATGGTGGGAAGTATGATCGAAGGTGATCCACATTGAACACTGGGTGCAGGCCAAGGAATGGGGGAATGCTGAGCTCAAATGCATTGTCTCCCATAGCCTTGGTAATGGTGTAAGGACCATATCAAAGTGGTCTGAGTTTTTGATAGGCTCCGGTAAGGCATTCCTTCTGCAAATGCAATTAGGCTTTGTCACCCACCTTAAACTTGTGTGGCACCCGATGTTGATCATGTCGTTGCTTGTACTTGGCATTTGATTTCTCCATAATGTCATGGACCTGCTGGTGGATATGTTGGATGTGCTCAATGAAGTTGTTTGCCTTATCCACTTCAGACTCAACATGAACCGAATCTACCTGAGTAGCTGCAAACGACATGGCCACATCAATGGGACATAGTGGCTAGAATCCCAAGCCCACCTTAAAAGGGTTGTGGCTAGTCGAGTTGTGGAGAGCCCAATTATAGCTGTGTTGGACATATGGGAGGCTCTCATCCCATGTGCATGGACGCTTTGAGTTGTACATGCGCATAATGTGTACGATCATCCTGTTGCAACCTATGTCTCGCCATCAGTTTGGGGATGGAAAACTGTGGACTTAGTGAGCTTGGTGTCCAGCATCGACCAGAGACTAGACCAAAATGTACTGAGGAACCCATTATCCCAATCTAAGATGATAGACTCTAGGATCCTAAAGTGCACCCACACTCATTCAAAGAAGAGTTTAGCAGTGGCTTCTCCTGCGATATTCTCCTTACAGGCCGCTATAATGTCCATCTTCGAGAATTTGTCGATGACCATAAAAACACAGTCGTTGCCATGCTTAGCAGAATGAAGGCCTGTCATGTAATCCATGGAGATGGATTACAAAGGTTGACTAGGGGTAGGCAGTGGAGTATAGAGGCCTTACTTCTTGATGGTTGGTTTGGCAATGGCGCAGGCAATGCAGGATCTAGTGTACTTCTCGACATCCTATTGAAGATTCAGCCAATAGAAATAATTCTGCAGTAATGCCACAATTTTCTCCATCCAAAAATTCCAAGTGGCCGAACTGTAGTGCGCTTCCCAAATCATCTTGGCATGCTCGCTTGAAGGAACACAAAGGTATCCCAAGTGGCATAATAGGGCACCCTGGAGGTGAAAATCTGGAACTTGCTAACCCTCCAAGAGCGTCTGGTATGTGTGGCCAAATTTTAGGTTGCTTTTGTAGAGAAGTGGCCAATCAGAAGTCTCGTGCCCACAAGAGTTGAGCACAGTGGTTAACACCATGATCGGTGATCGACTAAGGTAGTCTGCAACATTATTGGTGTTGCCCTTCTTATACTTGATATTCAAATGGAATTGTTTCAGGTATGTGGACCACCTCTGATGGCGATCATTCTGCAACTTCCCTTGTGTCTATATGAACTGTAGGGGTCGATGGTCTGTTTGGATGACCGTTTCCTTCCCAAAATGTAATGCTTCCGTTGTTGGCAGACCTGCACAATGGAATACATCTCTTTGTCATAAGTGGGATACTTCCGGATTGTGTCTGAAAGTTTCCCAATGTGATATGCCACTAGATGCCCCTGTTGAGTAAAGACTGCCCCAATAGCATAGTCAGAGGCATCTGTCTCGATCTCAAATGGATGTTGCAAGTCTCGTAAAGTGAGCACTCGTGCAGAGCAGAGGCGATGTTTCAACTCTACGAATGCCTTCTGTTGAGATTCAGACCAAAAGAAATTTTCTTTTTCTCCTCCCTTGGTGACTTGACTCAAGGGCCAAGTGATATGAGAGAATCCCAACACGAACCCATGGTAGAAATTGGCAAGACCCAGAAAGCTACGGAGCTCTATCAGAGTGGTTGGGGCTGGTCAATCCCAAAATACTTGGATCTTGCTTGGATCCACATGCACCCCCTGTTCATCAATAATGTATCCTAGATACTGAACGTGGGTCATGCCGTGTTATGACACCTGGGACACCTTTGTGTTCCTTCAAGCGAGCGTGCTAAGATGATTTTGGAAGCGCACTACAGTTGGGCCGTTGGGAATTTTGAGGTCGAGAAAACAGTGGTAGTACTACAAAAGTATTTCTATTGGCCGAATCTTTGATAAAATATTGGGAAGTACACCAGATCCTTCACTTACTGTGCCATTTCCAAACTGACCATCAAGAAGCAAGGCCTCTATACTCCACTTCTTACCGCTAGTCGACCTTGGGAATCCATCTCCATGGATTACATGTCGGGCCTTCCTTCTGCTAAGGATGGCAATGACTGTGTTTTTTTGGTCGTCGACAGATTCTCGAAGATGGCCATTATAGCGGCCTAGAAGAAGAATATCACAGCAGAAGCCACTGCTAAACTCTTCTTTGAACGAGTGTGGGTACACTTTAGGATCTGAGAGTTTATCATCTCAAATCAGGACAATAGGTTCCTCAGTACATTTTGGTCCAGTCTTTGGTCGATGCTAGACACCAAGCTCAGTAAGTCCACAGTTTTCCATCCCCAAACGGACGGCGAGACTTAGGTTGTCAACAGGATGATCGTACACATTGTACACGTGTACAACTCAAAGCATCCATGCACATGGGATGAGAGCTTCCCTATGTCCAACACAGCTATAACTGGGCTCTCCACAACTCGACTGGCCACAACCCTTTTCAGGTGGGCTTGGGATTCTAGCCACTATGTCCCATTGATGTGGCCATGTCGTTTGCTGCTGCTCAAGTAGATTCAGTTCATGTCGAGTCCAAAGCCGATAAGGCAAACAACTTCATTGATCACATCCAACATCTTCGCCAGTAGGTCCATGACATTCTAGAGAAACCAAATGCCAAGTACAAGCAACGACATGATCAACATCGGGTGCCACACAAGTTTAAGGTGGGCGACAAAGACTGATTGCATTTGCAGAAGGAACGCCTTACCAGAGCCTATCGGAAACTTAGACCACTCTAATATGGTCCTTACACCATTACCAAGGCTGTGGGAGACAATGCATTTGAGCTCAACATTCCCCCATTCCTTGTTTTCACCCAGTGTTCAATGTGGATTGCCTTCAACCATACTTCCCGCCATTGTTGCACACATCAAACTTTGCAAAACAAATCACACCTATAGAGTTAAATCTAGATTGCATGGAACAAGCCACAAATGATTAAATCATGGTGCAAGATATGGGTGGTTGATAATCCCTTTATTGCTGAGAGGGATTTTTGAAAAATGAAGTAATAAATTCTCAATTTGATTTTTCCTTAAATAAATTGAGAAAATTTGAATATCCACATCAGCGGACAACTCAGATGATGTTAACTTGTGTGATGTGGCTTGTGTCACCCATTTCAATTAGTAAATTTGATTTGGAGGAGTTAGACTTCACTTTTGCATGTTTGATTTCTAATTTGTAGTAATCAAGGTCAGTTATATCAAGTTGTTTTTAGTTAAACTAGTTCCAAATTTTGGAGGAACTAGTGGAAGGTCAGTTAAGCAATGAGACTTCAATCAAACTCAGTGATCATCCAATTAACTAATCAGTCATCCCAAAATATCTAGTGCATGTAGAGAATTCGAGTTACCCAGTTGAGGTGGAGATTCCAAGGCAGTGTAACATTAGTTGTAGACTAGTCTTGAGTGTACAGGTGTTTCATGCAATTATCTAATCAACCTAAAGGAATTGCACAATTCAATTGAGGGAATTTCCTAAATAATAGGGGCTAATTCATCAATGAACAGTGCAAGTAAATAGGATCTCAAGTCGAGGAAAAATTTGACTAAGTCTGGGTCAGAGGGCTTCAGTGAGCAGAGAGATAGGTTGTGCACTTGCATGGTGAGCTTAGTTGAGCAAAGAAATTGTAACGCGTCTCTATCTCATTTGATTAATGATAGAGGCATTGGGGTTTTTATTAGATTTCCTTCCCTAGATAAAAATACTTGTTTCATGTGTGTTATTCCTCCTTGCATGTCTAAAATTTTTGTTCTAAATTGTGAAATAATGTTCACAGAGTAGTAGTGTATATTTGTGTCTTGTGTTTTTGATTAAAACTTCATGAGCAGTTGCAAATGTACAACCTAATTTCTTCGAAGAGTAGGCTAGTAATATCCTACATGAAGGATTTTATGAGCAGTAGTATTGCCTCTAAAATGACCACCATCTAGTCCATCATGTAAATCATGCAACACTTTGTCAGCCTCATGTTTTTCCAAAACACCTATGTAGAATGAAATCATATTTTTTTTCTAAAACGTATTCCATTGATAAGTTGGTATTGGTTCGATTTTAATATTAAAGCTTGTTTTTTATTATATTCTAAATGTAAAGGTGTAAATCCATGAGTCAAAAAATAGATTAGATCAACGTATTATGAATTTGAAGCATCAGGGACAGAATATACCTTTTGAATATCCTCTAGCTCTCGATCTTCTAAACTATTCTATGATTGTGAATCAATAGTTTGAGTGACCAACTTACACAATCCTTGACCTCGAACAATCTTTGCAGGATTAATTTCCAAATCATACTCTTTTAGTGCAACAGTCCAATGGGCTCTTTCCTCACCTAGGTCTTTCTGTATTAATAGATTCCTTGCAAAAAAATAGGGCACAATTACCTTGGTATGAGATTTATTTAGAAAGGGTGTGAATTTTTTTATTGATTTGAACATTTCATTTATGCATGTTTTTCAACATTTGAATATTTTAATTTAGCTGCTTGTAGAATTGTTGAATGTTATAGGCACTTCTGCATCTTGATCATTTTTTCTGAGTTAAAACAGCCGCATAAGATTGATCGAAATAAAATGAGTATAAAATAAATTATTTATTGTAATCTAGAGAAAACAAGGAGGGGGTTTATACAATAGCCTGATTAATAGAGTCAAATTCTTTCTTTTTTGTTTCACTCCACCTGAAAATTGCATTCTTCTTGATCATGTTTATTAAAGGCAACATTATTTGTGCAAATTCGGGAATAAAATGTCTTGCAAAATTGACTTGACCTAAAAATGGCTACATTGACTTATGGTGGGTAGTAACTTATGGTAAATATGTTATTCACATGAGTATAAGCTATTTTCAACGAATGGCCATGTCCTTAGAGGCATGAATCTTCAACACTAATTATTAGTTAATTATTCATTATATATATATATATATATATATAGAGAGAGAGAGAGAGAGAGAGAGAGAGGGCTTCCACGAAGGGGAATAAGCCCATAGTTGCACTCTTTAACATTCTTGCCATTGCAAAAGGTCATTGAGCTTGTGCTTGGTTTCATCATATTGATTTTCAATATCAACCAATTTTCATGAGCTTGTATTGTGCCTAATTTGTTATAAAAAAGTTGCTTCTCATGTTGAAGTTTTTATTTAATTCATTAGCTTCATTTTAAAATTTAGCTAGGTCTAAAACATTTGCCTCAACCTACTTTATCTTCTCTGGTAATTCATTTATCTCACCATCCTTTTGTTTAATTTTCATACTCATATTGGCTTCTAAACTGGGAAATTTGAGCTTGCATTTGAGCTTCAACTTGTGAAGAGTGTTGTTCCAGCTGATGTATCCTTTCATATTTTTTTATTAATAAATTCCCTTACTTGTGTTGCTTTGTCCATAATAATAAAAGCATAAGCTCCTGCATATCAGTGCTAGTTCTTTAAATTTCTCATCAGGTGTTGCTGAAGTACCTTCCCAAATTACTTCCAAGGGAGTTGCTGGTAAGGAAATAGTTATTGTCAAGACCTTTGTCTCATCTTTTTACCTTTTTTCGAGAATGGATTTTTTCTTTAGGATCTAAAATACCTCTATAGGCGGTATTTGTTCAATATCCAACTGAATAATAGGATTAAGAGATACTAAAATTGTTTCTACACTAGGACGAGAACTAATAGGTATTTTAACAATTACACTTGGTTCTGTAAGAGCACTCTCAGAAGGATTAGGTTAGGCAACAATTGATTGTTGTCTAATTGAAATATTAGCACTTGTTTTAATCATGGTTGTTTCTTTTACTTGCTTAACATTCTTTGAAGTAATCTCTTCAAACATTTTTCAATCCTTGATAATATCACTAATCTGTGGATTTTCTGAAGTTATTTGCTCCTGAGACTCAAAAGAAGGAACCTACACATGCATAGTTGTTTGTGAAGTGACTTTATGTGTTGAATAACCTACAACCTTTAATGATATTCCATCTTCTGGAAATTGTAGCAAATTTAGTGGGAAGGGAAACCTTTTAGTGTCTTTATAGACTAGAAAATGTTGATAGTTATTTGAAGGTGATTTCTTAGCTTTATTGTAGAAAGATAGATAAGAAGAGGATCCACATAACAATTCATCATAATGATTAGTCTCATGAGCATATCTCTTAATATTTGTAGAAATAGTTACTCCCCCGGTTAGCTTAGTAGGATTATGCAATTTTGTAGGAATGGTAGTCAATTTTAACTCATATACAAGGATTTTAACTCTTTTCTAGTGTGGGTAAAGTTCTACAAAGTATAAATACCAATTTGCAAAGGGAAATCATGCGACACTTTCTTGGAAGATTTATTTAATTCAAGGGCTACCCTTGTCCCTATGGTTTGGTGAGCAACATTTTTTCATAGAGGCTTATCCAGGAAATAGAGGAAAAACATGTGGAATATCATAACTTCCCCAAACACTTATATAAGTAAAAAAATATTCACATAACAAATCTCCAATTATCTAAAAAAGATACATGGCGTCTGTAAACATTCTTGGAGGTTTGGAACCAAAAATGTATTGATAAACAGGAATCATAAGAAGGTTGCATATTTGGTAAAAATGGTTAAAATAATTATCTTCCCACAATTTAGTGTGATAGATGTGGATGGGCAGAGGGTTAGCATCTCCAAGACATTGTTGGAAAATCAAAAAAGAAATAAATGGCATCCATTATGAAGGTTGCCATATACAAGGGTGTATTATGGGTGGGTGTATGTTTGATGCAAAAAGAGAGAATATGTTTGGTAATATTATCAGACAACAATTAGGCACAATTGGAAGGAAACCCATCAACAACCCTATGGACGAGTAGGACCCAATCCAATGGAAATTGTGATACATTTGGGTAAGCAATAATTTACACAACATAGCAAAAAGGGGGACTTAGGGATTGTATAAAATATTTGCATGATGATTCTTATTCATGTTTGTTGGGGTCTCTCCTCCATTCTCTAATTAAACTAGGAAGCTCTTTTTCAGTGTTATTGCACTCTTCTTGAACATAACTCTTAATAAACTGAGTTTTATACACAAGCTATGGTTTAGAAAATTTATGCATACCCTGCAGATGTTTTTGCTTGAAAGAACCAATTATTGTGCTGCGAAAGGTGAAAATTTGTCTTTTTGTGACATCTACATTTTCAACCACCCAACGAATCATATCGGTGTAGGGTAGAAGTCTCAAAGAGGCAACAACTCTGTGCAGGGGAGATTTTGAAGCATCTTAGAGCATTTCCTTAGAATTTTTATGGTTTCCTTGATCAATGGTTGCAACTATAGGTCTTGTTTCTTCCTCATATTCTTATAATGCCTCTTCAAGTAATTCAAACATTGCATTCCAGGACGAAATACCATGATCCATCGTGCAAACGGTATCATAAAATATGAAAGAATCTTGTAAGTTTTCATGAATTTCTTCCAACATTGGCCCTGTTGATGGCTAAATCGACGTATTTTTCTTGCCTTTCACCATATTGGTGGTTTTAGTAGAGCTCGCAGAAGTATTTTGTTGTATCAATTAAAACTGGGTCACAATGTTGATTCACAAAGATGTAGTAAGAAAAATAATTAGCTTAATACAACTACATACAGCCATCAAACCACTAACTCACGCATGTAGGAATTAAAACGATCGGAAGGTGGTAAGGATGAAAATTAAATTGTGGCATGCCAATCTATTCACCAAATGGATATGATGACTTTTCTTGGGTGACAGGTGACATGATCTAAATGGGATGGAGGGTGACTTGTCATTTAACGTGGCTTCTCACGTCAACCCGAGAACAAAAACTCGGAAGAAACAAGGAGATTGCTTTAGGAAATCGGTGAGGTGACTAGCTCCGGGCTGACATGGAAAGGCAAGTAGATAATGGTATTGTGGGAAAATCCATGGGTTAATATAAATTCTAAGTGGAAGGTTGATTCATCGAGAATGGGATCCTGGATATAACCAAAGGTATGCGCATTGAAAGTTCCAGGGAGGATCGTTCCGAGATTACGTGGAAGGTGGGAGTATGAATTCCCAATGGGATAGTGGAAACATAAGCGGGAGGGGGGCCCATGAGAATATGTGTTATGGTGAGTTTTCCCAAGAGTTTGTCCCCAACACTTTTGAATGGAGCGATGAAGGAAATCTCCAGGGAAGATCGTTTTAGGATGGAACAAAGGCATGAATGGAAAATACTGAGTATGGTGTGTGGATGAGGGGGGCCACATGTTATCTTGTTGTGTTTGTTTTAATCACCCCATAAGATAATCCCAAAGGAAATGAAATGACCTTCTTGCAAAAGCTCTGAGGAAAAAAACTTCGGGCTACATGTCAGTGTAAAGATCAAATGCATATGAGAGGAGAAGAAATGCTTTAATTATTGTATAAACATACAAACATTATATGTGTGTGCGTGCTTTATTTATTCTAAAGCTCTCGGTCACTATGGTTCTTTAACCTTATAGCTATATATTAATAAAAATATAGAATTTTAAAGTTTTTTGGGTTTTTAAAGGGTAAAATTTTAATAACAGATAGAAAAATATAAGATAAAAGTTTAAAAGAGTCCCCATTTTTATTATAAATACAAAATGGGGGGTTGTTGTTTGATACAACAATTGGAGACACACTGGGTGAACCAACTATCTCTATTTATATTATTGAAGAGAAGGAATAAGATAAGATTGCATAAAGATGAAACTTACAACTTAATAAAAATTTCTGACAAGAATTTTATGGCCATTTAAATAATAAGAAAGAAGGAATTGTATTCATACATTTTCGTCTCACCTTTATCCAAAAGGAAAGGGGTATATAAGTTTACTCATTTAAATAAGAAAATAAGCTTTTGATTTGATTATTAAGCATAACTTACTACAAATTTATGCATGTTGTTTAATTCAACTTTCCGTACCCGACATCGCTTCATTACCAACGGGTCTATTCAGTACCCCTGCGAAGTTTCCTTAGTATCATGTACACATTTACTCACTTCCAATGACCCTGTTCAGTACCCCAATGGGTTTACATACACTTATCATAAATTCTTATATTTTCTTTATTAATCACGTTTTGATCATATTTTTAGAGATTGCAATGGTGGATAAGAAGCATGGCTGATAATAAAGTTATTTAGATGTAATATATATCATGGAATTATGCTATCCATTCATCTTTTGATCAATCATTCAAGTTATTGCAAATTTATCACGTGAAGGGAAATTAATACTTATGGGAAAGGATATGCTTCAAAGTATTTTCCAAAGAACACTTTCTTTAATATGATGAATTAACCATAAAACTCAGTCATGATACTAAATGTAATATAAGTTTCAAACTTGTTTGCAATATTTTTGAATGATAATTATTTATAATCAAAGGTACATAAACAAGATATAAGATGTAAAACATGTTGCAAATTGTTATTAACAAATAAATAGCCAGAAAACCAGATTTACAAAGATTATTTACATATTTACGGAAAAATAAATTTTCAAGAAAAATAAATTTTCAAAATTTTCTCATTCACATGAAGATTTTATTCAACCCCTTAAAGGGTTTGCAAAATAAATGTGGATGGGCCATTCTTCTCAGATATTTGAAATGGACTAAGCTAGATTTTTTGGAATTTAGAATGTTTACATTTATGCTCATGTGCCTTATCCCATTTCAAAACTAAGTCACCAACATTGAAATTTTTGTCACCAACTAAATTGTTTTCAAACCATTGTTTGATGATCTTTTGATGATTATTATGTTTGTTTATATTTTTGTCTCATTACTTCTAGCTTAAATATTTTTGCTAAGCATTGTTGTAAGCTAGAATATGATTGTTTTTTAATGGATTGAATTAGGGATATCATAGGCAAAGCAATGTTTGGAAGTAAAATGGCTTCCTTCTCATATACTAGAAAGTAGGGGAAGTACATATTGATGCTTTTTAAGTAATTATGTCAGCCCAAAGAGCATATATGAGAAATTTATGCCAACTTCCATGATTAACATCAATGGTTCTTTTAATGATCCTCAAAAAGTTTTTATTAGTTGATTCAGCTAAGCCATTGCCATGGGGATAGTACTTAGATGAATATTTTAATTTGAAACCTTTCTAAATAGAAAAATCAGTTAGCAAAATGGAAAATAAATAAGTAGCACTATCACAACTCAACATGATTAGGAGATCAAACCTAGTTATTATATATTTATCAATAAAATATATCACTTGTTGAATAATAACATTTTTAAGAGGCATGGCCTCCACCCATTTTGTAAAGTAGTCGGTTGCAGTGAGAATAAATATATGTTTATTTGAAGAGTTAGGAACAATATCACCAATTACATCAAGACACCATTGCTCAAAGGGTTGGTCGATGATTACAATTTGTAAAGGAAACATTGCCTTCTTTTCTCTCCTAGTAGAAGTCTGACAAATTTTTCATCTTCGAACATATGCATGTGCAACATTGAAAGGCATAGGCCAGTAATATCCTGCATGAAGTATTTTATGAGCATATGGTATCACCTCTAAAATGGCCATCAGTTGGTCCATCATGTAAATCTTGCAACACTTTGTCAGCCTCATGTTTTTCCAAACACCTAAGTAGCATGGAATCATAATTTTTTCTAAAAAGTATTCCATTGATAAGTTGGTATTGGTTCATTTTAATCTTAAAGAATGTTTTTTCTTAGATTCTAAAAGTAAATTTTTTGTTCCATCAATCAGAAAATATATTAGATCAACATATTGTGAATTTGAAGCATCAAGGATAGCACATACCTGTAGCAAATCCTCTGGCTCATGATCTTCTAAACTATTCTTTGATTGTGAATCAATAGTTTGAGTGACCAACTTATACTATCCTTGATCTCAGGCAATATTTGCAGGCTTAATTTCCAAATCATACTCTTACAGTGCAAAAACCCAATGGGATCTTTCCTCACCAAGGTCTTTCTGAATTAATGGATTCCTTACAGCATAATAGGGCACAATTACCTTGATATGTGATTTAATTAGAAAAGGTTTGAAATGTTTGATTGATTTGAACTCTGCATATGCGTGCTTTTCAACATTTGAATATTTTAATCCAATTTCTTGTATCCAGAATTCTTGAATGTTATAGGTACTTCTGCATCTTGATCATTTTTCTGAGTTGAAACAGGTGCATAATATTGATCAGAAGCAAATGTATATAAAATAAATTCTTTACTTTAATCTGGAGAAAACAAGGAGGGGGATTATATAATAACATGCTTAATATAGTCAAATTCTTTCTTTTATGTTGCATTCCACTTGAAAATTTCATTCTTCTTGATCATGTTTTGTAAAGGCAACATTATTTGTGCAAAGTCGGGAATAAAACACCTCACAAAATTGATTTTACCTAAAAATGACTATGTTGACTTTTTTTATTTTTTATTTTTATGTGGGAGTGAAATTTCTAAATTAGATTTAACTCTATCATGGTCTATAATTATTCCATCTTTAGAAACAATAAATCCCAAAATTTTACCATCTAGAAGAGCAAAGAATGACTTTTTAGGATTTAGAGATATACCATATTTCTTGCATCGTTCAAAAATTTGTTTCAAGTCATGAATATGATCAATTTGTTTTTTTTCAAAATATGCTAATGTCATTGATATATACAAAAATGATTTTATTTATCAATCCTCTTAAAACAATATCCATTTCCCTCTGAAATGTTGCCCCAACATTGATAATACCAAATGGAAACTTTTGATAAGCGTAGGTTTCCCATTTATGTTTAAAAGTAGTCTTTAATATATTGTTGGGATGTACAAGGATTATATTGTATCTAGTCTAGAAACCATCAAGGAAGGACATAAACTCTGATCCAGCAATAGATTGTAGAATTTGCTCCTGATACTTTATTAAGGTTTTTGAAATCAATACAGATTCATATATATTTGTTCTTTTTCTTGACTGGAACCAGGTTGGATACCCATTTAGAATTCCTAGCTAGAAAGATAATCTTGGCTTTCAATATTTTGTTTAATTCAGCGTTAATTTGAGGTTCAATATTTGAATTAATCATTCTTAATTTCTGTTGGATAGGTTTTTCGTTAGGAGACATTGGGATGGTATGTTGGATGATTGAGGTATCATAGGTCTTAAGATCTTCATAATTCCATGCAAAAGAATCCTTATATCTTCTGAGTAGATAAATAAATGTGAGTATTTCTTCTTGTGACAATCCAAGCCCAAAATTTACATTTTGAGTAATTTTGTCTGAGCCAAGATTGATGACCTCAAATCTTAAGGAAGAGCTTGAAGTTTTACAATTTATAGGATTTTTAAACCTATCCTTAAGATCATAAAAGTCTTCTAACTTTACTAAAAATTTGGGAATGGAGTTCTCATATTTGCTTTCATTTGATGATCTGTTCAATTCTTTATCATGAGAGTATTCATCAAATATCTGGTCATCATGTGTTCCATATAAATTGAGGAAATTTACGTTGTATTCATCATTAGAAACTCTCCAATTGGAGATATTATCAGGTATGGAGGGTCTGAATCTCAATTCAATTAAAAAATGATCCAGGTTGAAGTCTTTAGGAAGGATAAATTTAAAGGAAACATTTTCTAAAATATCTGCACCTCTGTTTTGCAATCTTGGGATGGGACTAATATTGAATGCAAGAAAATGAGAAGTTAATTCTTGGCTAAGAAATTAATAATTTTTTAGGTGAATAGAAACATAATGGATAGTATTTCTTACTTGTTTGATTACAATTTTTGAGTCACCAAAAACTTTTAGATATATGACATCTAGACTTACTACTTTTCTTAACCCTTGTACTAGTTTTTCATATTCAACAACATTATTTGTGCATTCAAACTCAAGTTTTCAAGTAAGCATGGTTTTATGATTCCCCATTAGGGTTTATCAAAATGCATCCTATGTCAGCTCCATCATTATACTCTAACCCATCAAAATACATGGTCCAAAATTGATTATTTACACATTTATCTATAGGGGAATCTACAAAATTTACACAATGTGATGTATCAATTTGGGATAAAATTTCAATTTATGAGAAAATAGTAGTAGATGAAAAGGGATATAATTGAGCAGTAAAATTTCCAAAGTATGATTCTACACAATAATTTCCTAAGGTATTGTTGGTAAAGGAGATTGACTCATTTTCTTCTTCTAGATCAGTGACAATATGTTTCAAATGTTTTTTATCGATCAAATCTTATTTGATTTGGCTTGCCATTATATGCTGGCTAGACGTGTGACCAATCAGTTGTAAAGTAACCTTTCATCTTTTTTGACCAGTCTCTATTCAAGACAAGACCATGGGACTCACAAATATTAGCTATTACAATATCAATGATCTGAAAGACTTTAGGCTAAGAAGATAATCTAATTAAGACATCCTTCAATTCATCTAAAACCTTGACTTTAGTTCTATCAAGTTGTACAATTTGAGTGGATGATTCCTGAGGCCTATCATTACTTTTCATGCAAACAAAATATGGCATGATGTTAGAAGAGGCGCCAGAATCAACCAAACAATTATGTACATTCCTATTAAATATCTCAAAGGTCAAGAGATAAGGCGGGGTATGTGAATTAGACCTATCTCTTATGATAATTGCATCTCCTTGTTTCATTTTATCATAGGAAGAAGGGGGCTTTGACTTATTTTTAGTTTTAATAGTGATAGCAGTAGTGGGTAGGGAAGATTTTGAAGTAGCATTCAAAGCATTTAATAAAGGATTTTGTTGTTATTTTAGTTTAGTAACTTCATACAGTCAAATTTTAGCCTTGTTCTTATCCATATCCTCTATAATATTATACTCTATACTATCAAATATTACAAGAGTTTTAGAAGCATACTTATCTTTAGCGGCACTTTTATCTATAGAAGTAGGAATAGATGGAGCATGAATCTAACTTTATTCATGGGAGGAGAAGAGGTACTTGGAGTAGTGGCTTTATTGGATGGATAGGGAGTTTCATATGCTTTTCTTCTTATTTTCACCATGAGTGCATCTCTTTCTTCTTCATCAGACAAGGATCCAATGAAATCCCAAGTCGTGTTGGCATCAATTATTTCTTCTTTTTCTTCTATTTTTTGTGGATCCTCTTCCTCGTCTTCCTCTTCATAAATTTTGAAATATTTCCAACAAGAGGAGTTTGTTGAGCCCTTCTAAACAGTCTAAATGGTCTTCTGAAATATGTTTCTGCTACAACCTATTTTTTGAGGTCAACAACCATGTTTGATGAAGATTTGATAACCTTTTGAATACCTTCCATATAAAACGTGTATCTAGTGTTATTTTTCTTCTTCTCTTCTTTAAATGTGATCTTTTTAGTTGGTTGAGAGGAATTTTTCTTCTCTTCTATGGAATCTTTCTTAGCAAGTGCGAGCATTCATTTCTCAACATATATTGTTTCCTTCATATTATTGCTAAGGGTTGTATTTGTGTATTTTTCTATGAACATAGCTATTGAAGAGGGAAGAGATCCAATATACCAATCAACTTGAAAATATTCACCTAGCTTGGGTGAATGTGGCATCTTATTCAAAATTTTATTAAATCGTGAATTCAAATCTTTGACTCGTTCATAGAGACCCATCTTTATATTGGAAAATTAAATTATTAACAAAGTTGGTGTCTTATCATCACCAAATTTATTTAAAAATATATCCTCAAAAGTATCCCAATTGGTTATTGAGTTAACAGGTAAAGTAAAGTACCAAGAAGAATATTTTCCTTCAAAAGTATGAGGAAAAAGTTTACAAACTGCATCTTCTTCTGAAACATCTTTTAAATCAATAGCTAGCATGAAATTATTTATATGTTCTTTAGGAGGCACACCATTATCAAGATTATTTTTTGGTAGCCATCATTTATGATATTTAGGAAGAGGATGTTATTGACCCCCAACATTCACAGCTCCAAGAGTTTCACAAGGTCTTTGTGCCATTCTGGTATTTATAGGGATTGTACTAGTTGTAGTAGAAGAAGTAGTTGCAGTCAATGATGATGGGATTTTGGATGATGAGGGACCTGATGTAACTAAGTATAGGTTGAGTTCAAAGAAATAGATGTAGATAAATATGAGGGGGAAGAGTTTGATATGATGATGTAGTTTTTGGAGTGATGGAAAGTGTGCGAGGAGGGGAACTAGGAGTAATAGTTTCACTAGTTTTTCCTGATGATTTGTGTCTAGTGGAAACTCGAATGAGTTTACTCTTATTTCATCATTTTGAGCTGTCATCAAGATGCCAAACTCTTCAGTTATGATGTAACACTTCCTTCTGAGGCTTCAAATTCTTAGGAGTGATTTCTTGATATTGGTAGTCCTTCGACCTTCTGAATAAAGCTTTAAATTTCAAGTGATACATGTGGACCTTAAGGAAAGGTTGTGTTAATTGCAGATTCATCAGAATATATACAAATAGTACTAGGAAGTGTGTGAGAATGTTTTGCAACTTCAAATCACGGGGGAGGATCGTGAATGAGATATGGAAGTTGTGGGAGAGATCAAGGGAAAATATGAACTCTTTGAATGGCTGGCAATTTTTTGATTTGATCTTGACATTCATATTTAGATGACCCTCCTAGCACCAGAAATGTTGATGGCTAGAATTGACCTCATCAACACTTGGGAAACCACCCAACCAGAGGCCCAAATTAGAGCCTTTTCTGTTTGGGTTGGTGGTTCTACCTGGTTTTGAATTGGGTCTAGTTACCTATATGGGATTTTTTCTAGAGGATGGAGGCTTGAGGATATATGAACTAAAAGAGAATTATACAAATGGAGACAATGATTCTAAGTAAAGACTAAAATTAAAATGAATAAAATCTAACTAAACTATATCATTTAATATATAACCCGGGTGAAATTGCATATGTGAAATGAAATATAACTCAATAACTAGAGATGTAGATCTCTTCATTAAATTGTTTAATTAAAACAAATTGTAAATGATAATCAATTCAATTAAATAGTTAATTGAATTTTTATATGAACAACATCCACATATAATCTCGAATTATTATGTTTACAAATGGTAGATACAATAAGACATAAATGAATTATTAAATCCTTCACTTATAAACATGAATAAACTCAAATGATTCCAATAAAAAATATAAGCAAGACAAAATCAATAATAGTACCAATTCTGCTCTACTTCTCTAAGACATGGAATCAAAAGTGGTTCAACTTATATTAGAAAATAAACTCATACAAAAGTGCAACTGGGCCTTTTCTTTCAAAATTTCAGAACCCCTAGCCATGGGCCTAAGATTTGTTTAAATAGTTTTTGAACAAGAAAGGAGAATAGTTACATCTATGAAATTCTCTCAACTAAAACAAAAACAAACTTGAGAAAAATAGAAATTTTGTTACAACTTTTAAAACTGAAATGAAATTTTCAACTTGGAGGAACAATTGTTGATGAAGAGCCAGTGGGTGATTGCCATTGCTAATAGACTTCTAGATGATGAGCCAGCTCGAGATGTGAGTGAGGTCTAATGCTCACTTGACAGTAATACACTTAAGCTTGAAATGATTGTAGTAACTAAGTTTCCTGTTCATTGATGACCTTAGTTGCTTGAAGGTAACCACGGGGTTTGATGAGGAATTCCCAAGTCAATTGGAAATTTACCTTTCACAATTGTTCAATCCTCACATGGGACTTTTATTTATCATTTTTCCATTTTGATTTCAATACTTCTACTTCCGAGAGAGTTTCCACTAAATCACTTCATAAAATTTTCACCAAATTAAGTGACTGAATGATAGATTGAACAACAAAATTAGAAATCCTTTTAGCATATTTTACCAATTCCTTAACCAAACATATATTAGTATTCCAAACATGAAGAAATTTAGACTTCTACATTTCATTAATTCTTGGTAGATTTGGAAAGAACCTTTGTAGATATTCTTTCCATTGCAAAAGCTAATTGACCTTGTGCTTGATCTCATCATACTGATTTTCAATATCAATCAAATCATCAAGAAAATAATTGACCAATTTTTCATGAGCTTGTATTGTGCCTAAGTTGTTACAAAAAAATTGTTTCTCATGTTGAAGCTATTGATTTAAGTCATGAGCTTCATGCTTAAATTTATCTATGTCGAAAACATTTGCCTCAATATGATTTATATTCTCCTGTAATTAATTTGATCTCACCTTATATTTAATTTCAGACTCATATTGGCTTCTGATCTAGGAAATTTGAGCTTGCATTTGAGCTTCAAAATGTGAAAAGTGTTGTTCCAGCTAATGTATTCTTTAAACATTTTTTTTGTTAAATTCCTTGACTTTTTTTGCTTTGTCTAGACCAAAAAAAGCATAATCTCTTGCATATTGGGCCAATTATTCAAATTTCTCATCAAGTGTTGTTGAAGTACCTTCCAAAATTACTTCCAAGCGAGTTGTTGGTAAAGCATAAGTTTTTTTCAAGACATGTGTCTCCACCACCTTTCTCTTATTTTGTTGTTTTTGAGAACGGCCTTGTGCTTTGGGATTTAAATTACATTTATAGGTAGTATTTATTGATTATCCAATTGGTAAATATGATTAGGAGATGCTAGAATTGTTTCTACACTAGGTCGAGAACTAATAAGTGTTTTAGCAATAACACTTGGTTCTGCAAGAGTAGTCTTTTAGGCATTAGGTGAGGCAACAACTGATTGTGGTCTAATTGAAGTCTTAGCACTTGTTTTAGGCATGGTTGTTTCTTTTACTTTCTTAACAGGATCTGAAGTAATCTCTTCAAACATTTTCCAATCCTTGATAATATCACTAATCTTTAGATTTTCTAAAGTTGTTTTCTCCTGAGACTCAAGAGAAGGAACTTGCACATGCATAGTATTTTGAGGAGTGAATTTATATGTTGAAGAACCTACAATATTAGTTTATATTCCCTCTTCTGGAAATTATAACAGATTTAGTGGAAATGGAAACCATCTTATGTATTTTTAGACTAGAAAATGTTGATAGTTGTATGGAGGTAATTATTTAGATTTATTGCAAATATATAGATAAGAAGAGGCTCCACAGAACAATTCATCATAATGATTAGTCTCATGAACATATCTCTTAATGTTTGCAGTAGTAGTTATTCCCTCAATTAGCTTGGTAGGATCATGAAATTTTACAGGAATGGTAGCCAATTTTAACTCATACAAGGGTTTTAACTCTTTTTCAACATGGGTAAAGTTCTGCATAGTATAAATACCTATTTGTAAAGGGAACTCGGGCCACACTTTCTTAGAAACTTTCTTTAATTCAAGGGCAACCCTTATCCCTACTGTTTGGTAAGCAACCTCCCTGCAATGAAGCGTATATGAGATAAACAGAGGCCAAACATGCGGAGCACCATAACTTTCCCAAACCTTGATGTAAGTAAAAAATTATTTGAGAACCAATGTTTGATTCTTAATAAACAATCCATGGTGGTTGTAGAAATTCTTGGAGGTTTGGAATTGAAAATGGAATGATAAATAGGAAAAAATGGTCAAAGTAATTGTCTCCCCTGTGGATGGGAAGAGGGTCAACAAGTGTCCATTTCTAGCCCATTACTAGAAAATCCGAAGAGAAACAAATTTCATTCATTATGAAGGATGACATATAAAGGTGTGGATTATGGGTGGACGTATGTTTGGTGCAGAAAGAGATAATATGTTTGGCGATATTATTAGACAAAATTTCAGCCCAATTGAAAGGAAACCCATTAGCAACCCTATGGAAGAGACAGACCCAGTCCAATAGAAATTACAAGACATTTTGGTAAGAAATAGTCTAGATAACATAGAAGCAACATAACAAAAATATGGATTTAGGGATTGTATAGAATATTTTTGTGATGATTCCTCTAATATTTCAGTAAGCTTACAAACATAATGGAAATAAGACTAGCTCAGGCGATGGTAGCTTATCTCTAAGATGAGATATGGTGGCTACATGCCTCTGAAGATGTATTTAGGGATTGTATAGAATATTTAGAATACTGAAATATTCTTACAAACAGAATGGAAATAAGACTAGCTTGGGTGATGGTAGCTTATCTCTAAGAAGAGATGTGGCAGCTACATGCCTTTGAAATGAGTTGGAATGAGGCTCAAGGGCCTTTTTGTTATTGAACAATAAGAGAAAACCCTAAACAACCAAAACCCTAACACGAGGAGATGTACACCAAGAGTTTATGGGCCCTATTGGGGTTAGTTGGGAAACCAACTTCTTGGGTCGTAACTTGGTCATATTATCTCCGGTTGATGCATATGATACCTCATTAGAAAGATCTCTCCAAGTACTACAATTTCTAATGCGATTTCCATAGAAATTCTAGAGGCATTTTTCCAAAAAAACGTCATTTAGGGCCTTAAAACAGCGTCGAATGTTCAGGACCCGAAAAACTGCCAAAAATAGTAAATTGTGCTACAATTAAAAAAAAACAACAACAACAACAACAACTGAATGAACAATGGTGATGGTATAAGTGGAATAGGCGTGTGGCCACCAATATCCACCTGGATCAGTCCTCCCCCCTTAGGAAGCAATGGTCTCCATTGCGTTGAGTTCCTCCATGAGATGAGGAAACTTCTGCTGAACTTGGTCCCTAGTGAGCCATTTTCCTTGGTGCAAGAGTTGGCCATCTTTGACAACTTGATACATCTGGATCTTCTGTTGGCGAGTTTTCTTGATATGCGTGTCCATGATCCGATCAGTTGCAGCTTGTTCCATGCAGTCTGGATTTAACTCTGTTGGTGTGAGTTGTTCTGCAATGTCAGATGTGTCCAGTAATGGTGGAAAGTATGGCCAAAGGTGATCCACATTGAACACTGGGTGCAAGCCAAGGAATGGGGGAATGTTGAGCTCAAAAGAATTATCTCCCATAGCCTTGGTGATGGTGTATGGCCCATATCAAAGCGGGTGAATCTTGCGGTGGGGCCCAACGAGGCGCTCCTTCTGCAAATGTAGCCAAACTTTGTCGCCCACTTGGAACTTGTGCAGCACCTGATGTTGATCATGTCACTACTTGTACTTAGCATTGGATTTTTCCAATATGTCATGTATTTGTTGGCAAATGTGTTGAATTTGCTCAATGAAGCTATTTTCCTTGTTGGCTTCAGACTGGACACGAGCCAAATATGCCTGAGTCGTTGCAAATGGTATGGCCACATCAATGGGACATAGTGGTTGGAATCCCAAGCCCACCTAAAAAGGGTTGTCGCCAGTCAAGTTGTGGAGAGCCCGGTTATAACTGTGCTAGACATAGGGGAGGCTCTCATTCCATGTGTGTGGATGCTTTGAGTTGTACATGCGCACAATGTGTACGATCATCCTGTTGACAACCTTTGTCTGACCATCAGTTTGGGGATGGAAATTTGTGGATTTAGTGAGCTTGGTGTCCAGTATTGATCTAGGTGGCTCCAGACACATACAGAAACCCAAGAGGACTCAGAATTGGTCAAAGTTAAAAGTGTTCATAACGCTCCTGAACCAAGACAAGAATGCATTGCTCGTCACCCTGATTCCAATGGTGCAAACGACACTCAAATCCGAGCTCATATGGAGGAGATAGAGCCAGTTAAAGTTGCGGTCAAAGTTGGGAAGTGGGCTAGGTTTAAGTGTCCTAGAATTTGTCTGACACCAAGCATGAAACCTATCTCTCTAAAATGGGTGAATTTGTTGGATGGTTAATTTGTCCAATGACCCTTATTTTCGTTAAAATTAAAAATAATCAATATTTTTCATATAAAAAAAAAGAAAAAAAAAAAGAAAAAAAGAGAAAAAAATAAATATATATATATATATAATGAGGTGGCCGACCATGACCCCCACCATCCCCCCCATTTGGCATATATTAAAACATAAAAAAAGGGACGACGACCATGACCCCGCCGGACCCTCCAACCACCAACCAAACCATGGGGTGGCAGGCAGTCAAACCTCGCCACCCGTCAACCAACCCACCGACAGACCCGATGGACCCGACCCCCACACATATGCCACTTGTCACAACCGAAGGCAGCGGGGTTTGAACTCACCCGACCAGCCTGGCTAGCTTGCCTCTCGAGCGCCTCCACACAAAACGACATTCCAAACTGCATATGACACGACATTAATGTGACCAACGAACCCATGCCATATTAAAAATTATATGCTCCTTTATTAAAAAATTGTTATAACTATATGCCAATATTTGGGGGTTGGAGGGATTCGAACCCCGACCACCCCGCCTCCAATTCTCTGCCATAACCACTAGACCACAAGTGGCGACTTTGTAAAGTTTGTCTCTTAACCATAATATAAATTCTTGTTTCTCAGCGTGACAGAGGGAGAGCACAAAGAAAGGAAGAGTGCCGAAAGGAGAACGGAGATCTGTGCAGTGGAACTACGCCCAAGTGTAACCATGATGCAGTTCTAGGAGGCAGAATTTTGACACGTTTTTTGAGACAAGGAATATTCTTTTCATGCCAAAGATTCCTTGGGAGGTAAAATTTCATTTGAGCATAATGTAATCAAGATTATAGTCTTTTTTCTCAGATTTTCGTAGGGAACACAATGGCGAGGTCAGCTTCGCCTTTTGAGTCGCAGATTTGTAGATTCACAGTGGAGGAGAATCTTCGAGAATCTTGAGGGAATCTTCGAGAATCTTAAGGGAATCTTCCAGATTCCTTGGAGGCTGAAATTTCCCAGATCTAGAATGCAGCCAAATTTATACTTATTCTTCTCAAAATTTTGCAAGGATATCAATGGAGAGATCACTTTTCTAATTTGAGTTGCAGATCTCTAGTCAACCTAGAGGAGGGAATCTTTGGAGAATCACGTGGGAATCTAAAATATTTCTACAAGTCCAGATTTTGCCTGCTTCAGAATTCAACAAATGGATAGTTGATTTTACACCTCTCAACAACAAAAATTCAGTGGTGCAGTTAGTTTTTGTAGGTGAGCCTTCTATTTTTCAACCATTTTCCATATTGGAGCGTCAGTGTCAGATTTCAAAGCATGGACAATCGATTCTATGCAATTCTACGTCACAATTTCAATGGTGCATTCAGATCCAGCAGCCGAGTATTGTATTATTCAACCACCATGAGAGTTGAGGTATATGAATTGTTGTTGTCATGTACTTCTTTGATCATTTGTTGTGAGATGTACTATGTTGTTTCGATTCTTTCTTGCTGTATGATGTGGATTCTTTGTAGCTATTTCATGTGAGATGTATTCATCATGGATTGTTATGTATGTTTTGATTGATATCCCTTTGTTTCCATGATGGCAGGATACTCATTGTCACTATGGGTGTTTTGGTTGAGATCCTTTTAATGGTGGGATACTCATTGTCACCATGTGTAAGATTATGTCATGCTGATAGGAGGTCTATTGTGAGTGATAGTTCCTATAGTGGAACATCTCATGGAGAGACTTTGCCATTCATGTAGATGGCACATGTCCTTGCATGACAGAAAACATAGTCCATGTACATCTTCACCATTTCTAGCACTGAATGAAGCCGCCAACACCATCTTGACACTGAGCCCGGAGACGTAGTCCACATTGGATGAAATCCATTATCAATGTCTCTTGTTTATGATTTTTTGATAGTCATTATGTTTAGATCTTCTTAAGCATGCATATATGTTCATTGATGCTCTTATAAAATGAAATTCTAACTACATCATGGAAGAAAAAGATCTTGGTTAAATCTGGAAGTTGAGTCAACTAGGATCAAGCATCGACCAGAGACTGGACCAAAATGTATTGAGGAACCTGTTGTCTCGATCTGAGATGATAGACTGTGGGATCCCAAAGTGTACCCACACTCATTCAAAGAAGAGTTTAGAAGTGGTTTATGTTGTGATATTCTTCTTGCAGGCCACCATAATGGCCATCTTTGAGAATTTTTCGATGACCACAAAAACATAGTCGTTGCCATGTTTAGTAGAAGGAAGGCCCAACATGTAATTCATGGAAATGGATTCCCAAGGTCGACTAGGGGTAGGAAGCAGAGTATAGAGGACTTGCTTCTTGATGGTCGGTTTGGAAATGGCACAGGTAGTGCAAGATCTAATGTACTTCCCGACATATTGTCGAAGATTCGACCAATAGAAATACTTCTGTAGTACTGCTACCATTTTCTCGAACCCGAAATGCCCAGTGACTCGACTGTAGTGCACTTCAAAAATCATCTTGACCCGCTCGCTTGAAGGAACACAAAGGTGTCCCAGGTGGCATAGCAGAGTATCCTGGAGGTGAAAATATGGAGATTGTTGACCCTCCAAGAGTGTATGGTATGTTTGGTCGAATTCTGGGTCACTTTTGTAGAGAAGTGGCCAATCAGAAGTCTCGTTCCCACAAGAGTTGAGCACGTTGGTTAATTCCATGATCGGTGGTCAGATGAGGTAGTTTGCAACATTATTGGTGTTTCCCTTCTTATAATTGATATTCAAATGGAATTGTTGCAAGTATGTGGACCACTTCTGATGGTGATCATTCTGCAACTTCCCTTGTGTTTGTATGAACTGCAGGGGTCAGTGGTATGTGTGGATGACCGTTTCCTTCCCCAAAATGTCATGCTTCCATTGTCGGTAGACTTACACAATGGAATACATCTCTTTTTCATAAGTGGGATACTTCTGGACTGTGTCTGAAAGTGCCTCACTGTGATATGCCAATGAATGCCCCTGTTGAGTAAGGAATTCACCAATAGCATAGTCAGAGGCATCTATCTCGATCTCAAATGGTTGTTGCAAGTATGGTAATGTGAGAACTGGTGCAAAGCAGAGGTAATGTTTCAACTCAGTGAATGCCTTCTGTTGAGATTCAAACCAAAATAATTTTTCTTTCACTCCTCCCTTGGTGACTTGACTCAAGGGCCAAGTGATATGAGAGAACCCCAACATGAACTTGCAGTAGAAATTGGCAAGACCCAGAAAGTTGTGCAGATCTGTCAGAGTGGTTGGGGTTGGCCAATCTTGAATGACTTGGATCTTGGTTGGATCCACATGCATTCGTCAACCCGAAAGGAATAACCAACCATTCGAAAAGGCCCTCCTTAGCTTTGAAGGCATTCTTCCACACATCGAAGGGTTGGACTGGTACCTGGTGATATCCAGACTTCAAGTCGATCTTTCTGAAATATTTTTCCAACTTGAGTTAGTCTAGAAGGTCATCAATCCGTGGGATTGGGTACCTATTCTAGATAGTGATCTTGTTTAGTGCCTGATAGTCAATACAGAGTCTCCAAGTCCCATCCTTCTTTTGTACCAACACGATCGGGCTCCCACAAGGTGATGAACTCAACTGGATGTGACCTTTCTGCAAAAGCTCTTGAACCTGCCCCTTCATTTCATCCTTCTCCATAACGGAGCACCGATATATTGGTCCATTGGGATGCAACACACTTGGGGTCAAATCGATGGAGTGCTTGACTTGATAGTGCAGAGGCACCCTTGCGGGGGAGGTGAAGATGTCTTCGTACTCCTTCATGACCTTGTCCATATGTTTTTGTTGTGCGAAGGGGCCCTGTCTGGAGGTCGTGGCCACCATCTTCTTCTTTCCCTGAGGGCGTATCATCAGGGAAACAAATTTCCCGGTTTTGGAAATGAGCTTACTGCATTATTTTGTAGTAACGAGAGATATGGCAGTAGGCGGTGCTACCTTCAGTATCTTGCACAACTTATTTCCCAAGGTAATAATAACAGCGCGAGGCCTTGACTCATACACAACATGTCGCTTCCACATGTATGGTTGACCTAATAATACTTCACAAACATCAAAGGGAGCAACGTCACATAATACCTCATCCATGAAGGGGTTAATGGTGTATGGAAGTGGCACTGTTGGCTCACGCGAAGATCTCGTCCTTGGTGAAGCCACTCAATGGTGTACATTTGTGGGCGTGTTGTGGTTAGTAAGCCCAGCCGCTTCACGACCTCTACTACAATGAGGTTCTTTTGGCTCTCGCTTTCGAAAATGAACTGTAGCGGGGAACCTTTACCCACATCTAGGAGTGGAAGAGACGCTCCTCCTCCTATGGATCTTCGGGTTCCTCCTTTTGGAACTTCGTGGTGGCAACAATGGAGTTGGGCTCCACATCGATAATTTGCTTCCCTTTGTCATTCCCCTTGTCAGGTTCTAACTCAGAGTCGGAACATGCATCTGATTCTGAAGCCTTCAGCTTGGCCACCAATGATTGCTTGGACCGACACTCACTTGTGTTGTGAGTGGAGATCTTATGGAAATCACACCACTTTCCTGTGTCCTTCTTCAGATTCACAGTGTTGTCCTTCGCTTGTGGCTTTGGCGGGTTGTTTTGGGCCGTCCTGCCTTGGATTTTTCCTTTGTTATGTGGTTTGGGGGCACCTTTCCCTTGTTTCGGATTCGTAGATCCAAAGTCTCGCTTCTTCTGTTTAAATTTATGCTTCATCTTGACGGTGTATCAGTACGTCGTGCCGAGCGAGGAGATGTCCAGGAACTTCATCTCGTCTTGGATGTATCTGTGTAGGCAGTTGCGGTACTTGAGTACCAAATTTTTCTCAGAATCCTTGATACCCAACTTCGTGCGAAGGGTATGAAAAACATTGGTAAACTCTGGCACATCTTGGTCCCTTCCCTATCGCAGCATGGTCCACTTTATGTATTTGTCCTCATAGCTCCCGACAGGGTAGTATTGCTCCTTGATGGCATCCCAAAATGAATTCCAAGTGGGAGCAGCTAAAAACAGTGAGGTCGTACTTTCATCCTTTTGCTCACTATAGGTTTCCCACCAATTCTTGATGTGGGGGGCGGCTTTGAGAAGAGAAAAATTAATATTTTCCCGGCTAGAAAAATCATGAACAGAAAAATATCCTTTTAGTGGATTTAACCATTTATCTATAGCATCTACATCTATTTGGCCCTCAAATATGGGAATGTAAAAGTTTACTTGTACCTTAAAAGGTGTGGAGCCTCCAGAGTGGATGTTGAATGTGGATGCACTGCTGGTGGGCAACCGTTGAAGGATCTGGGCAAAGTTATCCATCATCGCATTCCTTTATTTCTCGAGGGCCTCCTCGAGCAATATTTGTTAGGATTTCCTGCTCCCCTCTTTCTTTTCTTCCCCCATGGGTGGCCGTCGGGGTTTGCGAGATTGACCTTGCAAAGGTTTAACCAGATCGAGCCCTAACTCCTCATATCCCAACCTCGTTGGGGACATGCAAAGAAAAACAAAGATAGAGCAAACCGCTTTGATACCACTGATCCAGATTTAAACAGGAACGCAACAAATTGCAAATATAACCATAAATACAAAGATGCAACAGAAATAACACTTCATTTCATTAATACCAAATAATGAAATATGCTTACAAATAGAATGGACATAAGACTAGCTCGGGCGGTGGTAGCTTATTTCTGAGAAGAGATGTGGTGGCTACATGCTTCTGAAATGAGTTACAATAAGGCTCAAGAGCCTTTTTATTATTGAACAATAATAGAAAACCCTAAACAACCAAAACCCTAGCCCGAGGAGATGTAACACCAAGATTTTATGGGCCTCGTTGGGGTTAGTTGGGAAACCAACTTCCTGGGGTCATAACTTGGTAATATTATCTTCATTTGATGCATGTGATACCTTGTTGGAAAGATCTCTCCAAGGAATACAACTATTGATGTGATTTATATAGAAATCGCCAACACAAATTTTGCTAAAAAAATGTCATTTAGGGCCTCAAAACGGCTCCGGAAGTTTAGGACTCGAAAAACTGACAAAAATAGTAAATTGTGCTACAATTAAAGAAACTGAAGAAAAAAATAAATAAAAATATATATATAAATAAATAAAAATAAAAATAAATAAATGAATAAATAAAAATAAATGGTGAGGGTCCAAGTGAAATAGGTGGGTGGCCACCAATATCCACTTGGATCAAAAGATCACAAAATGCAACATTTTCATGGAAATGAATCAAATTGTTGGCCTTCAACTGCTAGCCATGTTACCATAATCCAGTGCCAGCTAAACTATTGATGTTATATGGACCAAACAAATCAATGCAAGAGGGAATAGTAATATAGATTCAGGAATCTAGAGTTACCCATGATTGGAAGCTCGTCCATAAACTGGAGTTGGAGTATTGAAAAGGTGTAGTGAAGCGCCAAAGTTTCCAGATTCCAAGGAATGTTTTCTATCCCGTGAATTGCTCGGTCCAGATCATCGAGTTGCCTCTGCAACCTTTTTGTCCTCACTTGTGGAAATTCATAAGCCAAATATCTCCATATAACCAGGCCCTCACCTAGATTGACAGAACTCATCACGAATATGGGAAGAAACGCAAACGTAGCCACTCCAGAAGGGGTCAGAACTGAGATGACTATAGAAATTGTAGATCTATCATGTATTGGTCCCTCAACGCTAGTAGAACCCTAAAAAGATTCCTCCTGTGATGACGGCATGGGAAACTTCTTAGTTAAAATACTCAGTGATCTAGAATGAAAAACAAAGCCTCGATGCAAAATACCTCTTGTCATGGTTAAATGAAATAAGGTCACTTGAATGCTTGTGCATGAAAGGAGTTATGCATGCCATATCTTTCATTAATGTCATGTTCTATGGTGGGGTGGCAGGCTCGCCGCCCTACCACCCGATTCAAGTTGTTTTCCACCCTGATTAAGTATTTTGATACAACTACTTTTTTACTTTTCATTTTCCTTTATGTTCTCTTGTTTTAGCACCATGCCGAAGAAAGGCCACAATGGCTAACTAGATTATTTAGTTATTTTGTATTTTGCAGTAAAAAACTTTCTTCTTCCTTTTTCAATTTTGGAACAATTGAAGTTTTGTGTATGTTCAGGCCAACAAACACTTCTCATATTTAGGATGTAAATCTCTATTATCAGGTAATACAAACCTTTACTTCACAAAAAAAGGACTTAGAAGGAAAAAGGAAACTAACATGTAATGAGGTGATCAACCCAAATCTTGAAAACCAAAATTATTTTTATGTTTTGACTAGTGTTATGAAGAAAATGAACATTGCCAAGATAATAAATAACTCTCATGAGCTTCATAGTGAAACTAGGTGTTGGTCAATTTCCAAAATGCCTCAAGATGAAAGAGTTTGACACCTATGCCACCTTAAGAGGGTTGAAGATGAAAAACACTTTATCTTAGATTGCCTATATTATAATCATATTCGATCTAATTTTCAAAATATTTGTCACACTACCAACCTTCTTGACCTCTTAAGTCAGCAAAACTATGTTGATCTAGGAATGCCTCTCTTACTTCTTCTTTAGCATAGAGATAAAGAATTTCAATTAATCTCTTTCGTTCTTAAAATTCAATAAACTATATAAGGCTTAGAGGATGTTAATCATCATCGTCATATATAATTTAATTTTTTAAAATTATATTTTATATAAATGAAATATTTTATAAAAAAATAATATAATATTTTTAAATAAAATTTTAATAATTTAATTAAAAAATTATTTATTTTATTTCAAATCAATTTAAAAGTTAAAATATAAAAGGTTTGATTATGCTTTTTATTTTTCTATTTGAAAAAACATTATATAAAAAGATATTGTAATAAATCTTTTGAAATCATAATACAATAAATTCTTTCCATTCATGATGTTTTAGGAATTATCGAATACCCTTTTTTATTATGGAGTAACTATTCATATTTTAATAAATGTAAAATATGTATTACATACATTCAATGCATCATCGATTATTGGATTTCAGGACGTGCAACATAATGTTTGTGATCCATGACCTATTTTATATTGTTAATGTGGTGGGTATAAAATAGAGTATGCTCTGAAGCATCACGTGGCGGCTAGGGTTTTGCCTTAGCCAATCACATTGTCATATAGTGTGAATCTCTCAATAGGTTTTTGTTGTGTGTTTGTCGCAGTTTTCTAAAAAATGAGAAATTTTGTGATCCAGTGAAGAAATCAATATCTCTTGACAGAATGATAGTTGATTTTGCAAATTCTTCCACTCAGGTAGATCAACCCAAGGTTTCATTCAGTGCCATGTTGAAATATGGATCTGTTTTTTTTATGGTTCAAGAAGCTCTTACCTTCAATGTTCCTTTGGAGGAGGAGTCCTTTAGATGTGATTTTTTTTTTCTTTTCTTCATATAAGGTTTTGGTCTATCGATTTAATATGTTTTGGTGATGATTAAATGATTTGCATCAAGGAGATTTATGCTTCAACGAAATATTTATTAACTAATGAATCTAGATATTTATCCTTTAGCCCTGGGTTTTTTTGTTGTTCTCTTTGATAATATTGAGGATAAGAAGATTATTTGTGATTCTGAGCCATGGTTCTGGGGTAGTGTTGACCTCTTCATGCAACCTTCATCTCCTACCTTTGATCCAATTACAATGTCAATCTCCACAACTCCAGTTTGTGTAAGGCTCTCGTACCTTCCCCTGCATCTTTGGAATCTCCCATCATTAACTTAGGGAAATTTTGTTTATGCAACTCATACACATAATATTTTTTTAAGACCACCTATGCTCGAATATGCGTGGAGATGGATTTTAATAGGGGTTTTCTAACAAAATAAATCTTACGGCTCTTGAATATGTTTGGGTTCAAAAGCTTGATTATGAAAATGTATCATTTTTTTATCGAGCATGTTATGAAATAGGGCATATAATAAAAAATTTACCCTAGCATTTGCAGAAAAATAGAGGCCAGAAATAATCGGATGCCCAAATTGTGGGAAGGAGCTCAAAGTGAACCTTATATGGTATACAAGGAAGAAGCGATTCAGGATAAGGAAGAAGCAAAAGGTAACCAGGAAGAATTTCTTGTCAAACAGGGTTTACCGGAGGAAACAGAAATCAGACAAGAAGAAGTGCATGTCAAAGAGGATTCTTGGGACTCAGCGACAAAGGATCAAAAAACCATTGTGAACATTGGATCCCCTTTTGAATCCTCGGGAAATAAGGATGGAAAAGTAACTTCTTAGGTTGATCATGCAGATGAAGAAGAATATACTAAAAGAGACAAAGACATCAAATATCACTCGTAGAAGGAAGACCCCCAGATTTAACAGAAAATATGAATTAGATCAAAATTTGGAAAAAGGCCAAAAATAGCTCGCCAAGAAAAACAAGAAGTTAGTCAAAGTCAAATCACCAAGCAGTGAGAAATGGAATGTAAATGTATCTGTATTTTTGGAGTATTTTGGAATCTTTATAAGGAAATGGAATATTTATGTATTATGGCATTCCCGCTTAAGAGTTTGGACTGAGTCATCATGCTCATTCTCAAACCCACAAGGGACATTGGCAATATGGAAGAAATGTAGCAGTTTTGGGTTGGATCCCTGATCTATTTTTTAATATAAATCTCCATATCTATTTCCTTTAAAAAGGCTATTCACATTTTAATAATATTGATTTTTTTGTGAGTAATTATATTTATTTCAGTAATGTTGTTTTTCTTGTTTGTATTTCTTATGTTGATAAACTCTTTATAATATCTTTATTTTAATTTATCTTTTACTTTTTATATCATCATAATTTTTTTTACTTAAATATACTAATGGTTTAAATATTATTAATACGATGTAAAATGTTTTTATTTCCTTTGATTTGAATGTTTTAATCAAGATTTAATATTTTCATATCATATTCATTTAAAAATAAAAATTATCTTTATTGTTTTCTTAATCATAATATAAGAAACTTTTATATCAAAAATACGTGTTTGAGAATGTGATCATATGGAAAAAAAGGATTTCTCAAGCTATATATATCATCTTTTTTGTGTTTCCTAAGTTCTAACAAAACCCAAAACTAGCATACTACAAAGCTTACATGCCTAGATACATATAGCCACCAAAATACTTCTAAGATCTTAAGACATATGAATTGAATAAAAGATGCTAGACTTATGCATTAGAGACACCACCATTACAATTTTCTTCTTCGTCTGAGTAAGGTGCAAGAACATTTAGATTAGGTAAGTTATTGACATTGTGACGAACCAAATTATCAAAATAAGAAGTTCTGATTGCAGTTCACTGAATCTAGATTGAAGGTCTTCCAAGTGATGTAGAAGACTGGCTACTTCATCTTCATTTCTCTGCAACTGGGCTCCATGTTCCACCAAAATTTTGTTGTTCCTATCTAATTTGATGCTATTTCATTTTTCCTTATCTACAACTGATAAATCTCATATTGGATTTGATTTTCCACCTCCTCCCAATCTGGTCTTTACTCCTTCTTAGTCCACCTTGAATTCTCCATTAAAATTCCATGT
Source organism: Pinus tabuliformis (assembly GCA_031772625.1). Classification (NCBI taxonomy): domain Eukaryota; kingdom Viridiplantae; phylum Streptophyta; class Pinopsida; order Pinales; family Pinaceae; genus Pinus; species Pinus tabuliformis. The sequence continues at coordinate 403,386,533 of CM062815.1, read as the reverse complement.
TGTTGAAGTGGCCTAGTAGTTTGCACAGAATCATCAACATTAGGCCACCCAATTGTCGACCCTTCTTTCTTTGGATGTCGTTTACCTTCTAGCAAATAATTAACACAAGGGAAGCAACGATGTTTCCAAAAACATTGAGTTAGGAAGGGGAACCTCCTTCTCTAAACAACACCCACCTTTACCATTTTTTTCTCAAAACAATTTCATTTCCAATTTTGACCCATTCCCAATATATCCCAATTAAGCCACTCATATTTATCATAAACATCCTAGCTCTCATCATATGGTGATTATCCTTTGATGTTATTAAAATCGTGTCCCAACATATTGAAGAGCATATAGTCATAATACCTGTTATCACCCCAAGAAACTCACCTAGGTTGCATATCGGTGATGCTCGGGAACATTACAAATTCAACAAATATGTTGGATAAATGATGGATGAATGAAACAAATGCGGCATATTCAAGCCAGATAACCACTTCTACTATGATTGACCCCAGACATGGGTGAGCACCCCTAGAATACAAGGCTTTTAACCACCAATTACTCACAGTTTGAGGATAAGGTGATAATGGAGAAGACTGACCACACCAGCAAATGCACAGGATCCTGTGATGGCCGGCTGCAACCAGTTAAAAGGTTTGTAAATATAGTTTCTAATGTACAGACAGGATGACAGCTCTCTATGCATTAAACAACAGAAACCTGCATACATGTTCAATGATACATGCTAAATCCTAACACAGAGGTGGGATGACAGCCCCTCTAATGCTAAACATTAACAGAACATGAACAAATGCAAAACAGGCACAACCTGGAACAAGAAGAAGAAGTGGAAAGTAACCAATTGACAGCAAAAGAAGCTTGTATTAGCTGGAAATGAAGACCGGACGATGCAGGTTACAAAGTAGTTACAATCTCCAAAAGTTGAACCTTACAAAAGAGTCACCTTCATCTAACACTCGTCAACCTGATTACATATGCGTTCTCGGTATATATGGTGTTACAATACAAAATATCTCTGCTAAACAATGCATGGAGGAACCCATAAATGGTCACCAACCACATTTACACTTAGAAATGGGCCTCTGATACAAATCTGACTATGTTTTAAATGGATTTGACCTTCTCTGGCACTCTGAGGTCCTCCCTAGGCAGGTGGAGTGAAATACGGGTGAAACCCATAACCATTGAATATTCTGACTTGATCGGTAGTGTCCTACTTCCTCCTCAGCCATACTGTTGATTAAACGTAGTCGTCGAACAATAAAATGGCTCAATCATGACTGTTTTTCTTAGAAACAGTGAAAACGCTGCCAAATTGAGTATTCCCGCCCATTACTGCTTCAATTTGGACTTTAAAGGTTCAGGCATGGTTCAATCATCTATCGGGTCCGCCTTTCGAGTCGCAATGCATATCTTAACCGCCCAATCCTCTGTTTCTTTATATTTGAAAATACAATATGTATATTTTACTTCGGAACCCTTTCGGGTCCGAGACTCATCGCAATCGGCACTTGCCCAAGCTTCCTTTGTATTTTCTTATATTTCGTTATATAAAGAAAATGCGCCCAAAACCATTGAAAACGGCTTTAGCGTGGATTTGAAATTTTAACAGAAATCATTCATAATGCCATCGGGTCCGACCCATCGGATCGCAAATATATATGTGCGAAAGGCCCTGCCCCCTTTGAAAGTGCCGATGCGATATCGGCGATCGCTCATCGCAAAATATAAAAGCCCAGACCTCTTTGTAAGTCCTCCATTGCGACTCGCCGATGCGATATCGGCGATCGCTCATCGGCGATGTCTTGTGCCCCGATCCTTGGTGAAGCACCGATGCCATATCCGCCAATGAGATCTGGACCATTGATCGGCCAGATCAAATGGCTGCGGTTCATTTGGACCTTTAAGCCTGTAATTCATTCTTTTTGCATGGCTTTGGAGTGTCTTTGCCTCTCGATAGCGTATTTTTGCTTTCTTAAGGGCTTTCCTCTTGCAACTATTTCGATCGGTGGAAGGCCTTTAACCAAAACCTGGAGATTTCAACAGCATGCATGGATTCCTTGGCATGAATTTACGTGGGTTTGCAGACTTTGAGAGTGTTTTGAATCCATCTTTTATCCTTTTGTATAGCAGAGCTAACACTGGCTCCTTCTAGGGATGAGATCCTCCCTGTGAGGTTTCAAGAACCTGTAGATCAATGCCTTTCCAACAAAAAACAAATTAGCCAAAATTCCTAGTGTTCCATTGGGCATGGAGTCTATTATAGCTACACTAAAAACTGATAAAAGCACAATATTTACAGCTTTAAGGCCAAAGACCTTAAATCACATAGTTTTTCAAAAACCGCCCATTAATTGGGCCATCTGTCATGCGGAAATAGTCAATTTTGCGGACAAAACCGACCTCCCTAGAAAACAAGGCTTTTCTAGTGACAAACAAAACAATCAAGCACTATCTTTCCCTAAATATGCATTTAAAATAAAAGCAACCAGGTGTTTAAGGCATACCTTTAGTCCAACGTTGTTTGTAGCAGCCAAGCCTCTTCGATCCAGATGAGCTCCTTCTCCTTGAAGCCTGCATTCACTAACAAGCAAACGATTACATAGCACCTGAATAACTCATATAATAAAACATATTCATCATAAAGACCAAGGAGTTTATGAAACAAATTATATATAACAACTTGTTGAGAAAAATTAACTTAATTGTATTAATTGGAAACAAAAGAAACCATTACAACCAGTGCCTTGGTGTTGTGCAAGTCCCTCCCAGGGTCCAGCAAGAGTTCTCCTCTACTTTGATCAGCTCACCCACTTCCAAATGAAGCTAAGAAAGGAATGGAATCTCTCCTCTCAATCTCTATAAGGGAGTCCTAATTTCAGCAGCATCTACCCTTAGGAATGTTCAGCTTTCAACCTCCCCTCCCTCTGGCCCATTGCCTGTATTTATAATTCTTTGGAGGAAGTTAATCAAATCCATCATCAATGGGATAAGCTCCTCTTTCAAAGGGATAGCTCCCCTCTTCATGGGATAAGTTCCTCTTTCATTGGGATGCATGAACCATCTGGAGGCGCTCAATCCACGTCAAACCATCTTCTAGAATGCTCTAGAATCGACCGCAAGTAAGTTTTTTGAAGTAAAACTTGCGCCTTTTGACTTTTACAGGAGTACGCACCCACCCCTTTACAGATAGAGCGTACAAGTACGCAGGTATTATGTACTTGAGGTGCGTACACGCAGGTAAGAGTAATAGAAACTGCGTAACCAGAGTGTTATTTACTTTTAAAGACTTTGTCTCTTTTTTGGAGTTTGACATGAGGAGCAGAGGTATAAGACTTGCCAAGGAGGACAGTATGGTTATTGATGACTGACTGCAAATAGTCATGGTGACAAATTTTAGTGTAACAGATTGCCCCCTAAAGTGCGAGGTCTGTAGTAGATTAGGGTTTTATATCATCTAGGAAGGGTGAAGCACTTTATCATTGCGAGGATTATCTTGTGGAGAGCCCAGTCGGAACCTGCAAATATTCAACACAAAATACATATATGAGATCATATCATCGCTGAGGTAGGCATTCCCATACTCAGATCAAAAACTTAACTAACTACTGCTCTGACATAGGAATGATTTCGCAATACATCATAATCATAGACACATGTAGACACAGTATGGATGCAACCATCTGTTTATAATTAATCTACTGTATAATGAATACAAAACTCCTCGCAGCCTAGATGGCGGAAACTAGATCCAGGGTCTTCATTTCTGCTTTCCGAAATAGTACGTTTCTATCCATTCGAATAAATGAGTTGATGTCAAACATGGTAGAAACCACTTGATTACCAGTCAATGATGTAAACTGTTAACAAGTGTGAGAGAGACCACCAGTGATGTCAATGGCTCTCAAAGTACTTAGTACAATCCATGAGATGTGAATGAATGTGTTGATGTCGAACATGTCACAGAATCGCTTGATCGAAGGTCATTGATGTAACCTGTCGTCAAAGGCGAGAAACCTGCCATTGAGGCATGCAGATTTCAAGGTACTGATGATTCCTAGATCATCTTTCTAGATAATGTGCTGATGTCGATAGAAAGCGACCAGTTACAATTTTCTTGTTATTTAGGTTGTTATTACTCAAACACACAAAATCAACACGAAATCATAGATCAAGTTGAAGAAATGTAGCTGTAAGGACTGACTCAGGGATGGTCAAGATGGATGACAGATATTTTGCAGATGAATGGTTTATTTGCAAGACTCCTCTTGAACACATAACGACACTACAGATGGTTTGGTGACAATTGTCCCAAAGTTAATACCCGGAAACCTGCTGAAGACTTTCAATGTGGTTTGATCAACTGTTAGGCAAAGGATTTCCCAACCCAGGTGAAAGAAAAGTGTCTTGTTCAAGAGTGGTGATAAAGTTTTTCCAAGAAAAAGTATAACAAATAGGCTCATTTTCCTCTCTTTTCCCCACCATTTCTGGCAAGTACCTCTTTATTTTTTACAAGCTTGAGGAGGATAACATTTGCTTGATTATAAGCTCATCCTTCGGATGGGTCCAACTTAGTTTAGATTCAAACCCTAAGAAGGAGTGGTCCATTCCTATTTGTAATCGAACAGGTCCTTTAGTGTGAAATTTTAACGAGTCCAGTATAGGAGAAACTCGGTGTTTTTCAATTTTAGAGAGTCTGAAAAAACTTAAGAAGACTCCAGGGTTGACCTTTTTCGTAAATTTGTGTCTCCCAAGCCCGAAAAAGTATAAAATAATACTTGAGAGAACCGCTTGATCTTTTACCACCAAGGAGTACTTTTCGTTATTAGTTTCATTGATCCGAAAAAGTAAAAAAGTGATCAACGACACGTCGTTTTATAACCAATATCGAATTTGAAACGACAAAAATTCGGCAATCTTTTCGTGTTTTTACGATCGGAAAAGAGTTGTAAGTGGACCGTCTTTTAATTTCATTTTAATGAGTGTAAAAGAAATGCTCGACGATCTTTTCATATTTTGAGAGTCTGAAAAGGGCTTAAAAGAGAACTCCAAGGTTTCACTTTTTCGTAAGTTTTAACGAGTTCGAAAAAATGATAAAAATGTACTCATGGTTTTCATTTTTTCGTAAGTTTTAACGAGTTCGAAAAAATGATAAAAATGTACTCATATGGCCGACTTTCAATTTAATTTACGAGCAGGAAAAGACGGAAAGAACTCGGTATTTTCATTTGTTTTACGAGAATGAAAGATAGCAAAATAATCTCGGGATTTTCATGAGTTTAACAAGTCTTGAAAATAACTGAAATTCGAGATAGGTTTCATTTTTACAAAAGCTTGAAACAGAGAAAAACTATGCTTCAAAGTAGTTTCATTTTTACACAAGCTTGAAACAGAGAGAAAACTGTGCTTGATGCCCCCTAAGCATAACTGCTAGAGCGCATGCCCCCTAGCTTCATTTCATTCAACTAAATACAAGCTGGATGGAATGAAGGTTCATGTACGAGATCATTTGAAAGACTCGACCTAAAACTGTAAGAAAATTATACAAAACACTGAAATAACTAACCTAAATATACAACTTAACATTTATGAGATCTAGTCAAACTCTTGAGTCAAGTAGAGGATGATTTGTTTCATTTTTTAACGAGCTTGACAGAGGAAAAGAACTATGCTCGGATTCGGTTTCATGTTTACGCAAGCTTGAAACGAAAAACTATGCTTGTTATAAGTTCACATGCCCCCAGCATAATGACGCAAATCAAGGTACATGCCCCCCAGCTTCATTGCATTCAACCAAGTGGATGAAATGAAGCTTTACTTTCGAAATCTTGGAAAGACTCGTGGGAGTTGTTTCATTTTTTAGTGAGGTTGACACAGGAAAGGAACTATCCTCAAAACCCTTGTTTCATTTTTTAAACGAGCTTGACACAAGATAAGGAACTATGCTCATAACTACTCTGTAAAATCTACCTAACAAGGAACTATACTCTAAAAACCTTGATTCATTTTTTAACGAGCTTGACACAAGACAAGGAACTATCCTCAAAACCCTTGTTTCATTTTTTAAACGAGCTTGACACAAGATAAGGAACTATGCTCATAACTACTCTCTACAATCTACCTAACAAGGAACTATACTCTAAAAACCTTGATTCATTTTTTAACGAGCTTGACACAAGACAAGGAACTATGCTCTAAAATCCTTGATTCATTTTTTAACGAGCTTGACACAAGACAAGGAACTTTTCTCATGACTATTCTCTACAATCTACCTATATAACCTACCCTTGTTTCATTTTTTAAAGAGCTTGACACAAGACAAGGAACTATGCTCAAGACTCCTTGTTTCATTTTTTAATGAGCTTGACACAAGACAAGGAACTATGCTCCAGAAGTTCGCATGCCCCAACATAATGATGCAAAGTGAGGTACATGCCCCCCAAGCTTCATTGCATTCAACCAAGTGGATGGAATGAAGGTTTACTTTCAAGTTCTTGAAAAGATTTGACTCGAAAAGGGAGTTGTTTCATTTTTAAGGAGGTTGACACAAGAAAAGAACTATCCTCAAAATCCTTGTTTCATGTTTGAAAATGAGCTTGACACAAGACAAGGAACTATGCTCATATCTACCTATATAACCTAAATCTACCTGATTCATTTTTTAATGAGGTTGACTCAGTAAAAGGAACTGTCCTCATGGACACCTGTTTCATTTTTTAACGAGGTTGGCACAGGAAAAGGAACTATCCTCGCATCCTTGATTCATTTTTTAACGAGGTTGACACAGGAAAAGAACTGTCCTCATGCTCACTGATTCATTTTTTAACGAGGTCGACACAGTAAAAGGAACTTTCCTCGTACTCACTGATTCATTTTTTAACGAGGTCGACACAGTAAAAGGAACTTTCCTCGTACACGCTGATTCATTTTTTAACGAGGTTGACACAGTAAAAGGAACTTTCCTCACGGCAGCCTATTTCATTTTTTAACGAGGTTGATACAGGAAAAAACTATCCTCGTTTCTCACTGATCATGGCTTCCAACTAGAAGAAAGACATGTCAATGGACACACCTTGATCATGGCTTCCAAGCGGTCTTCATCAAAAGGAAGAATAGTTCTCTGGAAGGAACCCATGTCAAGGGACTCAAAAGGGATAAGAACATCATGTTCAAGTAATCCCATAGAGTTTTCCATGTCAAATACCGGATCTAAATAAAAGGAAGATGAGCAAACAATGGGAGGCTCACGTACATCGGTAACTGAAAACATGGGACCAGTTGCCACATAATTAACCCGTGGCAGGGTACATACCACTTTAGAATCAGGAACATTTAGGGGTGTCATATTATTGGTAGTTGAAACAAGACTAGGGAACGAAAGTTGGTCTACAATCACAATACTGTCATTGTGAGGGAAAGACATCACGCGAAAGAGTGTCGATACGACAGCTTTCATTGCATAAACATGAAACCGGATCCGAGCATAGTTCTTTTCCTGTGTCAAGATCGTTAAAAAATGAAACAAATCCTCCTCTACTTGAGTCGAGAGTTTGACTAGATCTCATAAATGTTAAGTTGTATATTTAGGTTAGTTATTTCAGTGTTTTGTATAATTTTCTTACAGTTTTAGGTCAAGTCTTTCAAATGATCTCGTACATGAACCTTCATTCCATCCAGCTTGTATTTAGTTGAATGAAATGAATCTGGGGGGCATGCGCTCTAGCAGTTACGCTTAGGGGGCATCAAGCACAATTTTTTCTCTGTTTCAAGCTTGTGGAAAAATGAAACTACTTTGAAGCATAGTTTTTCTCTGTTTCAAGCTTTTGTAAAAATGAAACCTATCTCGAGTCGATTTCAGTTATTTTCAAGACTCGTTAAACTCATGAAAATCCCGAGATTATTTTGCTATCTTTCATTCTCGTAAAACAAATGAAAATGCCGAGTTCTTTCTGTCTTTTCCTGCTCGTAAATTAAATTGAAAGTCGGCCATATGAGTACATTTTTATCATTTTTTTCGAACTCGTTAAAACTTACGAAAAAGTGAAACCTTGGAGTTCTCTTTTAAGCCCTTTTCAGACTCCTAAAACATGAAAATATTGCCGAGTTTTTATTTTTAAACTCGTGAAAACGGAACTAAAAAGACGGTCCACTTAGCTCTTTTCCGACCGTAAAAACATGAAAAGATTGCCGGTTTTTTGTCGTTTCGAATTCGATATTGGTTATAAAACGACGTGTCGTTGATCGCTTTTTTACCTTTTCGGGTCAGTGACACTAATAACGAAAAGTACTCCTTGGTCGTAAAGATCAAGCGGTTCTCTCAAGTATTATTTTATACTTTTTCGGGCTTGGGAGACACAAATTTACGAAAAAGGTCAACCCTGGAGTCTTCTTAAGTTTTTCAGACTCTCTAAAATTGAAAAATGCCGAGTTTCTCCTATACTGGACTCGTTAAAATTTCACAGTAAATGACCTGTTCAATTACAAACAGGAACGGACCACTCCTTCTTAGGGTTCGAATCTAAACTAAGTTGGACTCATCCGAAGGATGAGCTTATAATCAAGCAAATGTTATCCTCCTCAAGCTTGTAAAAAATAAAGAGGTACTTGCCAGAAATGGTGGGGGAAAAGAGAGAAAAATGAGCCTATTTGTTATCCTTTGTCTCGGAAAAACCTTATCACCACTCTTGAACACGACACTTTTCATTCACCTAGGTTGGGAAATCCTTTGCCTAACAGTTGATCAAACCACATTTAAAGTCTTCAGCCGGTTTCTGGGTATTAACTTTGGGTCAATTGTCACCAAGCCATCTGTTGTGTCGTTATGTGTTCAAGAGGTCACTACAAATAAACCATTCATCTGCAAAATATCTGTCATCCATCTTGACCATCCCTGAGTCAGTCCTTACAACTACATTTCTTCAACTTGATATATGATTTCGTGTTGTGGGCTTGCCTGCAACGGATCGATTTCTATCGACATCAGCACATTATCTAGAAAGATGATCTAGGAATCATCAGTACCTTGAAATCTGCATGCCTCAATGGCAGGTTTCTCGCCTTCGACGACAATTTACGTCATTGACTTTCGATCGAAGGATTTCGTGATATGTTCGACATCAACGCATTCATTCACATCTCACGGATTGTACTGGGTACTTTGAGAGCCATTGACATCACTGGTGGTTTCTCTCACACTTGTTAACAGTTTACATCGTTGACTGGTAATCAAGTGGTTTCTACCATGTTCGACATCAACTCATTTATTCGCATGGATATAATCATACTATTTCGGGAAGTAGAAATGAAGACCCTGGATCTAGTTTCTACCATCCAGGCTGCGAGGAGTTTTGTATTCATTATATAGTAGACTAATCATAAACAGATGGCTGCGTCCATACTGTGTCTACAAGTGTCTATGATTATGATGTATTGCAAAATCATTCCTATATCAGAGCAGTAGTTAGTTTGTTAGTTAAGTTTTCAATCTGAGTATGGGAATGCCTACCTCAGCGATGATATGATCTCATATATGTATTTTGTGTTGAATTTTTGCAGGTTCCGACTGGGCTCTCCACAAGATAATCCTCGAAATGATAAAGTGTTTCACCCTTCCTAGATGATATAAAACCCTAATCTACTACAGACTTCGCACTTTACGGGGCAATCTGTTACACTAAAATTTGTCACCATGACTATTTGCAGTCAGTATGGCTCCATTAATAACCATAATGTCCTCCTTGGCAAGTCTTATACCTCTGCTCCTCATGTCAAACTCCAAAAAAGAGAGAAAAACCTTGTTTTCTAGGGAGGTGTTATTTCGTGTTATTTAGGCTGTTATTACTCAAAGGGGTAAATGGATACGAAACCAATGGTGTTATGACCCAACTCAAAACTGAATGCAATCGAATATGATAATGTAATCCTTTCAATTCGATGAATCCTAACTAAAGTAAGGAGAGAGTTTCCATTCACTTCCAACAATGCAAAAAATTGATCACTAAGAGAAATATAACAAATTCTCTAATGCACTAATTTCATCAAGAAAAACTAATGCAAATCAATTCCAAAATAGTTTTTTTATTTTTATTTGTGTAAATTCAAATCAAAGAAAACTGATCTAAATCTACGATTGATTTTTCAGAATGTAAACTATGCAATTGTAATCTATGCACAATTCACTTGAAAAGTATGCAAATGTAATCTATGCACATTTTTCATTCATATTCTGAAAATGAGAATTCTAATTGTGCAAATGTGATCTATGCAAGAGAATTCTCAAACACAAGACGATTCTAATGTAATCTAAGAACCAATCAAGTGCAAGTCGAGAAAATTGGGTGAGAGTTCCAAAGATCAAAAATAAAAACACTCAAACGCGATTAACACTCATACACAATTTAGCCCCCCCCCCCCGACGAATGAGGGGGAATTTTTTTGCAAAAACAAAAGCAAAGAGATAAAAAATTGTGAAAAGACGGAGAGAAACCTCCAAGTAATGACCAAAGGAAAACAAATCAAGAATTTCTCAAAAAGAGACTCAAAACACCCAATTGATAAAAGCTTAGAGCAGAAATTCCAATGAAATTAACCAAGGAAAGTTTTTGACAGGGAACAAGCAGGTCTGGGCAATGGCTAAAACCTATAAACAAATTCTAAACTGATAAAAAAGAGAAAAATTTAAAATTTTTCAAATTTTTGACAGGGTACGCATGCAACCTGTTTACACAGGTGCGTCCACGCTCTGTGCACAAAGCAAAAGTGCGTACAAGTACGCACTGTGCTTAACTTAGAGGGTGCGTACCTCTCCCAAAACTATGAAAAATGAAAACTAACTCAAAATTAACTAAATTCACCCAATCCCACAATAATCAAGTCAAAAATAGAAACATAAATCAACGTTTCTCAAATCAAAGTATCAATCAAAAAAGAAATCAATCAAATCCATGGATTCCCCAGTGGAGTCGCCATTTTGTCATGCGGAAAGAGTCAATTTTGCGGACAAAACTGACCTCCCTAGAAAACAAGGCTTTTCTTGTGACAAACAAAACAATCAAGCACTATCTTTCCCTAAATATGCATTTAAAATAAAAGCAAACATGTGTTTAAGGCATACCTTTAGTCCAACGTTGTTTGTAGCAGCCAAGCCTCTTCGATCCTGATGAGCTCCTTCTCCTTGAAGCCTGCATTCACTAACAAGCAAACGATTACATAGCACCTGAATAACTCATATAATAAAACATATTCATCATAAAGACCAAGGAGTTTATGAAACAAATTATATATAACAACTTGTTGAGAAAAATTAACTTAATTGTATTAATTGGAAGCAAAAGAAACCATTACAACCAGTGCCTTGGTGTTGTGCAGGTCCCTCCCAGGGTCCAGCAAGAGTTCTCCTCTACTTTGATCAGTTCACCCACTTCCAAATGAAGCTAAGAAAGGAATGGAATCTCTCCTCTCAAGCTCTATAAGGGAGTCCTAATTTCAGCAGCATCTACCCTTAGGAATGTTCAGCTTTCAACCTCCCCTCCCTCTGGCCCCACTGCTGAAAAGGTCCTTTTGCAATTATTGGTTTTAGGGGCAGGGATTTTAATTGTTGCTTACCTTCAAATCTTTGGCACTTGTCATAGGATTTAACAAAAACAAATGCATCAGAAAATAGAGAGGGCCAATAGTACCTAGCTCTGAGAATCTTATGGGCTGTAGTTCTCCAATAATGATGTCCTCCACACATGCTATTATGGAATTGCTGCATAACCTCTATTGACTGTTCTTTGTCCATGCATCTTAAAAGCACTCCAGATGGGTCCCTCCAATAGAGCAAGCTATCATTGATGTAATATTTCGTTGCCTTGAGCTTTAAGTTTCTTGCTTGACTTTGAGAAAATTCTGAAGGGACTACTAGCTTTAGAAGGAAATTAATTATTGCAGCATACCAGATACATGAAGCTAGGTTCTCGGCCATTGACTGTTCTCTCTGCGATTCAGCTGTTTCATGCTCTTCTATTTGACCATTTTCTGCTACAGTGAACAAGAAATCAATGTCCAAAGACCTGCAATTTTCTTCAGCCAACAATTTAGCAAGCCCTTGACCTCTTACCAGCTTGGTGGGCTTCAGCTCTATGTTGAATTCTATCATTTTTGCAATCCATTTCGCTCTTTTTCCATCAGCATCACGCTACGTTAATACATCCTTTATGGTAGCAGAAGGCACGTACGAAACTATCTTGGAATGCAAGATATACACTCTGAAAGATTTCAAAGATTTGATAAGAGTATAAGCCTGCTTTTCAATAATATCATACCTTAGTTCAGCGTCCCTCAGATTCTTGCTGAAAAAGGCCACTGGATGTTTTTGACCTGCTTCATCTTGCTGCAACAGGACAGCTGCAATGGTATCCTTAGAGGTGTGAAAATAGGTGAAACTTCTTGCTATAGTCAAGGCTTATCAGCGTGGGAGCTTCCACAATAGCCATCTTAATGGACTCAAAAGATTTTCTGGCCGCATCAGTCCACTTTACCTCTACTCCCTTTTTCAACATGGAGGTTATGTGCTTGACTAGCTCTGCAAAATTAGGAATGAACCTCCTTACAAAGTTAATTTTGCCAAGAAAATACTGTATATATTTCTTTGATCTTGGAAGAGTCAAAGCCTGAATTGCTTTGACTCTTTCTGGGTCAATTTGAACACCTGCAGCAGACACTACATGCCCCAACAGCTTGCCTTCTTCCAAAGCAAATTGGGATTTTTTGGGATTGACTGAAATTCCAAACCTTCTGCACTTCAAAAACACCCTTTTCAAATGTTGTAAATGATAATGATGGTTGCTGGAATAAACTGTTATGTCATCAAGGTAGATTAGCACAAATTATCCTTCTCTCCCACAAAATCTATATCCATAGCTCGCTAAAAGGTGGCTCCAACATTCATCAGCCCAAATGGCATTTTGGCATACATGAACGTGCCCCAAGGAGTGGTAAATGCAGTCTTCTCTTGATCATCTGGGTGCACAACGATTTGATTAAAGCCTGAAAATCCATCTATAAAAGACATTACTTTGGCACCTGAGACTTGTTGCAACAAATGCTCCATTTTTGGCAGAGGATAATTATCCTTTTTGGAACATTTATTTAGATTCCTGAAATCTACACACAGTCTGATTTCTCCATTCTTCTTCCTCACAACAACCAGATTGGCCACCCATTTAGAACATCTAAGAGGCACTATAATCTTAGCAGCCAGCAACTTTTTAATTTCTTTCTCAACCAGAGGAAGGAGCATAGGATTCATTGGTCTCAGCGTCTATTTGAAAGGAATAGTGTCTTTCTCAAGCGGAATTTTATGTTGAATTATATTCTTGTCATATGTTTTCAGATCATTGTACTCCCAAGCGAACACATCAGCAAATTGCCTCATTAACTTGCAGTATTCGGCATTCCGATCAGTAGATAGATTAGTGGACAGATTTATGAATTTGGGCTGACCTGGACTTCCTATATCATGCTTACAAATTGCAGATTGATCTTCTTTTTGAGCAGCTTTGTAAGGCACATCATTGTGATCAAACAATCTCTCAAGAGGAATTAGACCCTTAGGGATATGGTTACTAGGAAGCTGGACTATGCTATTCTTGCCAATCTTATTTCTAAGCTGGGACTTAGTGTTGTGTGTGGAGCATGATTGTTCAGAGGTCTTTGTTTCAGCCAGATGTATACCCCAGGAAGTTTGTACACCCCTCCACACGCGGGGGTGCGGGGGAGACTTGTCCCCCCCGCGGGGGTCCGGCGGGGCCCATCCCCCCCGACTAGGGGGTCCGGGGGCCAGAGGTCCCCCGGCGGGGGCTCTGGAGCAGTGCCCCCGAAGCTAAAAACAGCTGTAAAATTGCCTTGTAAAAGTATAGTAATTTCTAGTCAATATGGGTTGTTCATTAGGTGGATGATCTGACGGTAGAACTTATGTTTAGTTTAGGGTTTTTTTTTGCCCTAGAAGGAAACCCCTCTCTTTGTATGAGGGTATTGTATTTGAGGCTGTGTGATAGATGTGTATTCTATGGGCAAGAAACGGAGAGGTGAGACTGCGAGAGAAAACAGAGGATATTACAGTGGATTTGTTGTAGGTTGTGTCTCTTCATTTTGCTGGATAATAGAAAGGAAGGACTGGCTGTTCGGGGTGGACGTAGCCCAAACTGGGTGAACCTCGTATATCTGTGTCTCTCTTGTTTTGTGCGTTTTCTGTGTTTATATTTCTACAATATTTTATGTGTTCCATTGCTCCGTAATATATAATTTTCTAACACTTAGGATCTTCTAACAAAGCATCATTATTTTGGTCAATTTTCATTTCAGAGAACTCATCAATGACTTGAAGGAACCTATTTAAATCATAATCATCATCAAAAACCTTCCAATGGTGGACATTGTCAGGCAAGGAGGGTCTATAATTCATTTGTACCTCATAAACTAGTTTGGGAGGCGATGGAGGGATGAACAAACTAGCTGAAACAACAAGGGAGTCGACAAGCTGATTTTTGGCTGTAGGAATGTATGAAATTGCAAAAAAATTGAAATAACTCTTTGACTCTCCATACCTCATCTTTGTAAGCTCTCAGCCTTGGATGCTTTACTTGGAATGTTTTATTTACTTGCTGAATTATCAAATCAACATCTCCAAACACCTTCAGATTTTTATTCCTCTATCTTTGGCTGCATGAAGGCCCAACAACAATGCTTCATATTCTGCTATGTTGTTTGTCACCTGAAAAACCAGCTTTAGAGACAATTGAACTGTTTCTTGTTGTGGAGATACTAGCACCACCCATGCTCCTGCAGTCTCCTTGGTACATGCTCCATCAAAGAACATCTCCCAAATCCGACCTCCTGTATCATGCTCAGCCTAAGCTGTTGGTTTCCTGATCTGCAATGCAGCCTTCTGAGACTCTTCTATTTGGAGAATCCAAGCTCCAAAATCAGTGTCCACTGCATATATGGGATGATTTGTAGGATTCTTCTCATCACTAATGATATATGCCAGCTGTGCTTCTCTATATAACCTCTTGCTTTCTCCTCCAAACACTGGAACAGTTGCATAAGATAGATCATTCTACAATGTCCCACCCAGTCTCTTAATCCACCCTCTAGACAACAACATACCAAACTTCGGAGGAACATCGGCCACCACTATATCCATCATTATACTTTTCATGGGAAGTTGGGTTAAGGTAATGGCTAGATCCTTAATTAATCCAAGGCATTTTACCTTCCTTGAATCAAAAGAGAACAAATCATGATATGGTCTGGTGATATCAAGGCCCAACTCTTCTATGACAGTTTTAGGCATTAGATTGTGGCTGGCCCCTGTGTCTAGTAGGCAATTGTGGACGATTTTATCATGGATAGTTAATGAAACATAGAAAGAGGGAGAACTATTATCAGCAGGTTCAATCATGGTGCTAAGCACAATAGCAGGCTTGTCATCTTGCAAATTGACAGAGTCAATGGAGGTTTGTTTAGATTCTAGTTCAAGGGCCTCAAGGATGGGTTTTCTAAATAATTCACTCTTCACCAACTTAGCCAGAGGCATGGATATTTTCAATTTTTGAACTTTTGACTCAAAACTAAAAGAAGAGAATATTTTATCAGCAGTTTTTAACTCTTGAACTGGAGCTTTGAGGGTGAGAGGATCAGCCGCTGGTCTTCTTTGCCTGTTATTCTATGGCGTTGTTTGAGCAGCTGCTTCTTGTGCAACACTTTATTTGACATTCTTTGCATTGGATCTTAGATTATATTTTTGCTGTTGTTCACCAGATTGCAGAACAGCAGCACTGTCCCACCTTTGACTGTTTTGCTCTTGTAGCAATGACTCTTCATATTCGGCCAATGTTAAAAATGCAGCGCTGCCTTTATCTTCCAAGCAGTGAATTTCATCCCCATCTTCTTCAAATTTTTCCCCCTCCATGACTACATTTTGGAAGGGAACTTTAACTTTATGATCTTCTTTTATTTCTTCACCCCTTTGCATAATTTGTAACTGCGCATTTGCTTTCCTGAATAGGTTTGGATTTCTGGGAGCAAATGTGTTTTGCTACCTTGTTTTCCCTGAAGTCTGCTCAACCTTTAGCTTAGAAATTTCAGCAACCAATGACTATATCATCTTAGTCATTTTGTCTAACTTAGGCTCTCAGGTTGAAACATGGGAAGAAGAAGCCTCCCCTCTCAGCTTTCTTCTATCAATTTTAATTTTTAACTTCTCTACTGCCATAATATTGGATTCTACCTCCAGGGCTGCTTCTTCCATATCACCCAAAGTAGCACATCATCTTTCTCTCAACAATAAGCAGAAATCAGGATCAAAAGCATTGGAATATGTGAGTTTGGCGGTGGTGGGAGTAGGCTTTACCTCAGCTGGTATTTTACTATACATTTTATTAAATCTTTTATTGAAGTCAGGCAAAGACTCACCCTTTTCTCTTTTCAAGTTTCCAAACTCTGTATGATAATACAACAAGTCCTTCTTATCTCCCCATTGCTTCAAAAATGCATCATCCAATGCTTCAATATCTGTTATAGATCTTTGGGGTAATTCTCTAAACCACTTCCTAGCCTCTCCATCAAGGCTCTGGACAAAAACTCTCATCCATACATCATTCTCATTTATATCTAAATTATCAGCATAACTGTAAAAGGCTTCAAGATGTTCTTCTGCTGTCACTCCCTCTGTTCCAGTAAATTTAGGCATATATTTTTTATATTCTCCCACAGGCATAGGATTTAGAGGCACAGGCAATACCAAAGGTCCATATCTAGCAGCAACAATCCTCTCAATCCTAGTAGGTGCTTGTTGTCCTGCCATGTTTGGAATATGTGGAAGAATACTAGCAGATGGAGCAGTATGAAATAATGCGATGGATGGCAGAGATATTGGGATGTTTTGGACAGTATGGGAAGCTTTCTTTGGACTGAGATTCAAAGGGGAACAAACTGCACAAGGAGCTGAACTAATCTCTGAAGGAATTTCTTTATTAACAGTGCTGGGCTCTAAGACTTCAAGCTGTAATTCTTCAGTTATGAATTTGTCTTCCAGAGATAAATCAAATTTTTTAGGCTTATCTGATCCTGATGCCCCTTTCTGGGATGATTTCTTCGATTTAACAATTTTCTCAGGGTCATGCAACGGTTCAGCTGGAGACTTCTGTGGATTTCTTCTAGTATGCCTCACAAACTGAGCCAGAACTTCAAAGTGGAGTCGCCAAAGGATGGTCTTCCACCAATGGAGTCGCCAGACAGAAGATTACAACCAATACTGTGTTCAAACCTTGTCTGTCATCAAAGATTGAAACTATGTCGTTCTCCTAGGGAAGCTTGAGCTCCGATTCTCCTCTCCCCGACAATGACGCCATTTAATGTTATCACCCCAAGAAACTCACCTAGATTGCATATCGGTGATGCTCGAGAACATTACAAATTCAACAAATATGTTGGATAAATGATGGATGAATGAAACAAATGTTGCATATTCAAGCCAGATAACCACTTCTACTATGATTGATCCCAGACATGGGTGAACACCCCCAGACTACAAGGCTTTTAACCACCAATTACTCACAGTTTGAGGATAAGGTGATAATGGAGAAGACTGACCACACCAGCAGATGCACAGGACCCTGTGATGGTCGGCTGCAACTAGTTAAAAGGTCTGTAAATCTAGTTTCTAATACACATACAGGATGACAACTCTTTATGCATTAAACAACAGAAACATGCATACATGTTCAATTATACATGCTAAATCCTAACACAGAGGTGGGATGACAGCCCCTCTAATGCTAAACATTAACAGAACATGAACAAATGCAAAACAGGCACAACCTGGAACAAGAAGAAGAAGTGGAAAGTAAGCAATTGACAGCAAAAGAAGCTTGTATTAGCTGGAAATGAAGACCAGACGCTGCAGGTTACAAAGTAGTTACAGTCTCCAGAAGTTGAACCTTACAACAGAGTCACCTTCATCTAACACTCATCAACCTGATTACATCTGTGTTCTCAGTATATATGGTGTTACAATACAAAATATCTCTGCTAAACAATGCGTGGAGGAGCCCATAAATGGCCACCACCCACATTTACACTTAGAAATGGGCCCCTGATACAAATCCGACTGTGTTTTAAATGGATTTGACCTTCTCTGGCGCTCTGAGGTCCTCCCTGGGCAGGTGGAGTGAAATACGGGTGAAACCCATAACCATTGAATGCTCTGACTTGATTGGCGGTGTCCTTCTTCCTCCTCGGCCATACTGTTGATTAAATGCAGTCGCCGAACAATAAAATGGCTCAATCATGACTGTTTTTCTTATAAACAGTGAAAATGCTACCAAACCGATTATTCCCGCCCATTACTGCTTCAATTTGGAATTTAAAGGTTCAGGCATGGTTCAATCATCTATCGGGTCTGCCTTTCGGGTCGCAATGCATATCTTAATCGGCCAATCCTCTATTTCTTTATATTTGAAAATACACATAAAACTGCTGCAAAATCATGAAAAATGGCTTTGGCGGACTTAAACAATATATATATTTTACTTCTGAACCCTCTCGGATCTGAGACTCATCGCAATCGGCACCTGCCCAGGCTTCCTTTGTATTTTCTTATATTTCGTTATATAAAGAAAATGCGCCCAAAACCATTGAAAACGGCTTTAGCGCGGATTTGAAATTTTAACAGAAATCATTCATAATGCCATCGGGTCCGACCCATTGGATCGCAAATATATATGTGTGAAAGGCCCTGCCCCCTTTGAAAGCACCGATGCGATATTGGCGATCGCTCATCGCAAAATATAAAATCCCAGACCTTTTTGTAAGTCCTCCATTGCAACTCGCCGATGCGATATCGGCAATTGCTCATCGGCGATGTCTTGTGCCCCGATATTTGGTGAAGCGCCGATGCCATATCCACCGATGAGATCTGGACCGTTGATCGGCCAGATCAAACGACTGCGGTTCATTTGGAACTTTAAGCCTGTAATTTGGACTTTTTTCATGGTTTTGGAGTGTCTTTGCCTCCCGATAGCGTATTTTTGCTTTCCTAAGGGCTTTCCTCTTGCAACTATTTCAATCGGTGGAAGGCCTTTAACCAAAACCTGGAGATTTCAATAGCATGCATGGATTCCTTGGCATGAATTTACGTGGGTTTGCAGACTTTGATAGTGTTTTGAATCCATATTTTATCCTTTTGTATAGCAGAGCTAACACTGGCTTCTTCTGGCGATGAGATCCTCCTTGTGAGGTTTCAAGAACCTGCAGATCAATGCCTTTCCAACAGCAAACAAATTAGCCAAAATTCCTAGTGTTCCATTGGGCATGGAGTCTACTATAGCTACACTAAAAACTGATAAAAGCACAATATTTACAGCTTTAAGGCCAAAGACCTTAAATCACATAGTTTTTCAAAAACCGCCCATTAACTGGGCCATCAAAAACTGGTTCTTCTTCCATACTTTTCAGTATGAAGGTATTGTTCCCTTGAATCTGTGAAATGATGAAAGGGCCTGTCCAGAGAGCATCAAATTTCCCATGATTGCCTTTCTTTTCTTTAAACGCATCCCATTTTAGAACCAAATCCCCAACCTGCAAATTATTTCTTTTTGCCTTCTTATCAAAGACTTCCTTGATCTTTTTCTGATGTGTTGTAGCTTTTTCAATCAACTGCTCTCTGATATGATACAATTCTGTTAAATCAGTGATTCTATTGGTCATATCATCTTCTTCATTCTGTGTTGTTTGGAGCAACTTTTCCACAGGGAGGGTAAGTTGAATTGGAAAAATAGCGTCAGTATCATACACCAGCTTGAAGGGAGAACTTCCTGTAGATTTCTTGATGGTGACCCTGTCCGCCAAAAGTGCATACTTGAGCTTGGCATCCCAATTCTTTTTATTATCCTCTAACAACTTCTTCATTATCCTAATCAGACTTTTATTAGAGGATTCTGCTAGACCATTCCCTTGAGGGTAATAGGAGGTGGAATGAAATTTTTTAATGCCCATTGAATCACACATTTCCACCAACTCTTTTGCCCTGAAGGCTGTTGCATTATCTGTTATTAGCTTATGTGGGCAACCAAATCTGCTGAAAACGTTTTCTGTTAAGAACTTCATGACCACATTATGATCAGCCTTCCTTGTAGGGATTGCTTCAACCCATTTTGTAAAATAATAAGTGGCCACTAATATCCACCTGTGCTAGCCACTACAGTGTGGGTTGATTTCACCAATGAAATCCAAGCCCCACTGCTGAAAAGGTCCTTTTGCAATTATTGGTTTTAGGGGCAGGGATTTTAACTGCTGCTTACCTTCAAATCTTTGGCACTTGTCACAAGATTTAACAAAAACAAATGCATTAGAAAATAGAGAGGGCCAATAGTACCCAGCTCTGAGAATCTTATGGGTTGTAGTTCTCCAATAATGATGTCCTCCACACATGCTGTTATGGAATTGCTGCATAACCTCTATTGATTGTTCTTTGTCCATGCATCTTAAAAGCACTCCAGATGGGTCCCTCCAGTAGAGCAAGCTATCATTGATGCAATATTTCGTTGCCTTGAGCTTTAAGGTTCTTGCTTGACTTTGAGAAAATTCTGAAGTGACTACTAGATTTAGAAGGAAATTAATTATTGCAGCGTACCAGCTACATGAAGCTAGGTTCTCGGCCATTGACTATTCTCTTTGCGATTCAGCTGTTTCATGCTCTTCTATTTGACCATTTTCTGCTACAGTGAACAAGAAATCAATGTCCAAAGACCTGCAATTTTCTTCAGCCAACAATTTAGCAAGCCCCTGACCTCTTACCAGCTTGGTGGGCTTCAGCTCTATGTTGAATTCTATCATTTTTGCAATCCATTTCGCTCTTTTTCCATCAGCATCAGGCTGCGTTAAGACATCCTTTATGGCAGCAGAAGGCACGTATGCAACTATCTTGGAATGCAAGATATACACTCTGAAAGCTTTCAAAGATTTGATAAGAGCATAAGCCTGCTTTTCAATAATATCATACCTTAGTTCAGCATCCCTCAGATTCTTGCTGAAAAAGGCCACTGGATGCTCTTGATCTGCTTCATCTTGCTGCAACCGGACAACTGCAATGGTATCCTTAGAGGCAAATGAAAATAGGTGAAACTCCTTGCTATAGTCAGGGCTTATCAGTGTGGCAACTTCCACAATAGCCATCTTAATGGACTCAAAAGATTTTCTGGCCGCATCAGTCCACTTTACCTCTGCTCCCTTTTCCAACATGTAGGTTATGTGCTTGACTAGCTCTGCAAAATTAGGAATGAACCTCCTTACAAAGTTAATTTTGCCAAGAAAAGACTGTATATCTTTCTTTGATCTTGGAAGAGTCAAAGCCTGAATTGCTTTGACTCTTTCTGGGTCAATTTGAACACCTGCAGCAGACACTACATGCCCCAACAGCTTGCCTTCTTCCAAAGCAAATTGGGATTTTTTGGGATTGACTGAAATTCCAAACCTTCTGCACTTCAAAAACACCCTTTTCAAATGTTGTAAATGATAATGATGGCTGCTGGAATAAATTGTTATGTCATCAAGGTAGATTAGCACAAATTTATCCTTCTCTCCCACAAAAGCTATATCCATAGCTCGCTGAAAGGTGGCTCCAGCATTCATCAGCCCAAACGGCATTTTGGCATACATGAACGTGCCCCAAGGAGTGGTAAATGCAGTCTTCTCTTGATCATCTGGGTGCACAGCGATTTGATTAAAGCCTGAAAATCCATCTATAAAAGACATTACTTTGGCACCTGAGACTTGTTGCAACAAATGCTCCATTTTTGGCAGAGGATAATTATCCTTTTTGGAACATTTATTTGGATTCCTGAAATCTACACATAGACTGATTTCTCCATTCTTCTTCCTCACAACAGCCAGATTGGCCACCCATTTAGAATATCTGAGAGGCACTATAATCTTAGCAGCCAACAACTTTTTAATTTCTTTCTCAACCAGAGGAAGGAGCATAGGATTCATTGGTCTCAGCTTCTGTTTGAAAGGAATAGTGTCTTTCTCAAGTGGAATTTTATGCTGAATTATATTCTTGTCATATGTTTTCAGATCATTGTACTCCCAAGCGAACACATCAGCAAATTTCCTCATTAACTTGCAGTATTCGGCATTCTGATCAGCAGATAGATTAGTGGACAAATTTATGAATTTGGGCTGACCTGGACTTCCTATATCATGCTTACAAATTGCAGATTGATCTTCTTTTTGGGCAGCTTTGTAAGGCACATCATTGTGATCAAACAATCTCTCAAGAGGAATTAGACCCTTAGGGATATGGTTACTAGGAAGCTGGACTATGCTATTCTTGCCAATCTTATTTCTAAGCTGGGACTTGGGATCTTCTAACAAAGCATCATTATTTTGGTCAATTTTCATTTCAGAGAACTCATCAATGACTTGAAGGAACCTATTTAACTCATAATCATCATCAAAAACCTTCCAATGGTGGACATTATCAGGCAAGGAGGGTCTATACTTCATTTGTACCTCATAAACTAGTTTGGGAGGCGATGGAGGGATGAACAAACTAGCTGAAACAACAAGGGAGTCGGCAAGCTGATTTTGGGCTCTAGGAATGTATGAAATGCAAAAAAATTGAAAGAACTCTTTGACTCTCCATACCTCATCTCTGTAAGCTCTTAGCCTTGGATGCTTTACTTGGAATGTTTTATTTACTTGCTGAATTATCAGATCAGCATCTCCAAACACCTTCAGATTTTTTATTCCTCTATCTTTGGCTGCATGAAGGCCCAACAGCAGTGCTTCATATTCTGCTATGTTGTTTGTCACCTGAAAAACCAGCTTTAGAGACAATTGAACTGTTTCTTGTTGTGGAGATACTAGCACCACCCCTGCTCCTGCAGTCTCCTTAGTACATGCTCCATCAAAGAACATCTCCCAAATCCGACCTCCTATATCATCCTCAGCCTGAGCTGCTGGTTTCCTGATCTGCAATGCAGCCTTCTAAGACTCTTCTATTTGGAGAATGCAAGCTCCAAAATCAGTGTCCACTGCATATATGGGATGGTTTGTAGGATTCTTCTCATCATTAATGATATATGCCAGCTGTGCTTCTCTATATAACCTCTTGATTTCTCCTCCAAACACTGGAACAGTTGCATAAGATAGATCATTCTGCAATGTCCCACCTAGTCTCTTAATCCACCCTCTAGACAACATCATACCAAAATTCGGAGGAACATCGGCCACCACTATATCCATCATCATACTTTTCATGGGCAGCTGGGTTAAGGTAATGACCAGATCCTTAATTAATCCAAGGCATTTTACCTTCCTTGAATCAAAAGAGAACAAATCATGATAAGGTCTGGTGATATCAAGGCCCAACTCTTCCATGATAGTTTTAGGCATTAGATTTCAGCTGGCCATTACAGGGTCCTGTGCATCTGCTGGTGCAATTAGTCTTCTCCATCATCACCTTTACCTTAAACTGTGAGTAGTTGGTAGTTAAAAGCCTTGTAGTTTGGGGGTCTTCACTCATGTCTGGGGATAATCATAGTAGGAGTGGTTATCTGGCTTAAATGTGCAGCATATCTTCATTTATCCATCATTTTATCCAACATAATTGTTGAATTTCTAATGTTCGTGAGCATCACTGATTTAAAACCTAGGTGAGTTTCTTGGGATGATAACAATACCTATAGTCTCTCTTGTCTCCCATGGGGGTCGTAGAAAGAAAAAACTTCTATCATTTTAGAGCAAGCCCATTAATTCCTCATAACAACACAAATAGAATAATTTTTTGTCTCCTTAAAGCTCCAATTCATGTAACCCCACATTTCTAGCAAGGAATACTTGTGCCAACATTCATCATGTTGTAGCAATATGCTCACTATCATCATCAGGAAAATCTCATTAATTTTCCCTTATACCTTACTTCAACTGAATGATTGCAATACCTTCTCTTGCACCATATAAACTTTTGAGATGCACATCCTTGTTTTTCCACCTTATATATGACCTTAACATTTGGGGATAACTCTCATTGGTACTTTTCCCACCTATCCTTGACATCATGAATTGGTTTGACGGTCAATTTTCTCATTAATGAGCAATGAACCCACTTGAAACTTAATTCCCATGTTTTCCATATGATCAACAATATTGTTGGTTTTCCTTATGTGATGATAAGTATGTTCTATAAATTGTGAGGGAAAAGTCCTAACTCTTGAAAAGATTGATCTTAATTTCAAATCATTCGAGGGGTCCCTTTTCAAAGATGATCAATAATAATTTTAAAGTCGTCAACAATCTCTATCTTGGAAATACCACGTGCCTTAGTCAAAGTTAAACCTTACAGTAAGATAAAAACTTCAAATCTAAACTTCAACTTAATTGTTGGTGACTTGTCCCAAACTCCAAACAAAAATAAATTTTAATTTTCATCCAGATCACTTGATCTCTCCCCACACCTACCACCCTTAAACACAAATAATTTATTTAATAAACAATAAACTTTAAAAAAAAATTACACCCACTTTTTTATTTTAATTAAAAATTATTTTAATAAATATTTTAATTAAAAAAAATGTTTTAATAAAAATATATATTTCATTTAATAGAAAATTTGATTTGAAAAAAACTATAAACATATAATAAAACCATATTTACTTTATAAGCATGTTATGTGTAACCCATCCAAATGACCATGACCATTGGAGCACAACCAATTTGATTCTAGAACAAACCTGAAACCATAGTACAATACAATGACCGTAAGATTGAATTATAGAAATATTTAGTGAAGAAAAATGAAATGCAAGTATTAAGAAATATTATTTAAGCTTTCTCTAAAATAACGAAGATATATTAACTAAAGGAATTGTTTTTAGTGTGATTTTTGGAAGTTTTTCTGGTGGGTTTTTCTAGTCAAATTTTTCTAAAATCCAGCAACAATCTATTGAAATCACAAGCTTGATGGGTAATCCCTGCACAATTAAAACGTCCTAGGGATTTTTCAAGGCGCTGAATCCAAATATACAATTAAAAACCTAGTTTAAATAGCACAAATCAAGATTTAATCTCAGATTTTTCCGCCAAATTCTAACACCGAAAAATCCAAAAAATCACACTAAAAACAACTTCTTAATTAAATGCATGACTAATACATATTTTAAAATTATTGTTTCATTATACATCGAACAACATTAAAAACAAGTCAATCTTATGACCAATAAGGATTATTATTCCGAATGTTTAAGTCAATCTTGAAACATTAATTTTTTTTTATAGTGAGATAATCTTGGAACATTATTATTCACATTTAGTTTAATTAATAATTAAGTAATAATAATATTAATAATATTTAATAATAATAATATTTTTATTAAAATAATTATTTTAGTATTATATATTTAGCAATATAAATATTTATATTATTATTAATATTAAATCTATACTATTAAGGTTTATAAAATTTAATTATATTTATTAATATAGTTGTATATGTGATTGATATATACATTAACAATAAATTACATTTTCCAAAAAATGAATTCAAGTATTAATAGACGTATATAAAATCTTGAAAATGATTATCACATTTATTAATATTATTATTAAATAATTAATTTATATTACATAACTTAATATTAAATAATAACAATAATATTAATTATTAATTACTAATTAATAATAATTATTATTATTATTATTTTATTACAATACATTTTTTTATTATATATTTATCCCTAATAAATATAAATGAAATTTTCAATTATGTCAATCACATTAACCTAGTTGTACTAATTGTTAATGAATATACAAAAGTTATTATTCTTTATTTGGCATTAAAAAGAATTTAATTATATTTATTTAATAAATACGTAAAATGTTACCATACCAACCCTTATTATTCTTTATTTGGCATTTAAAAAAAAATTAATTATATTTATTAAATAAATACGTAAAATGTTACCATACCAACCCATCTTTCTCTTTATACATCATTAAGGAATACCAACATCTTAACGTTAAAGGTAACTAATTAATATTTAGTTTCTTTTCACTTGATTTCAGGCGTAACAAATAGAAAACCTTGGACATATCATGGGATTGCACTAAGGCACACAAACAACCTTGGACATATAACCTACATTCCACATGATCAGGGAATTGCACTAAGGCACATAAAAACTTGGAACCTATTTTCCACGTGGCCACGGTATTGCACTAACATCTTAAAAAGGGCTCATGCCCTTTGTGGGCAATGTACAGAATGATCATCCATGGATTGGGAGAGTTAAGATGCCTCAATTTATGTATTTTTATCTAAAGATTATTCATTAGGCATGAATTATGAAATTTTATATTATTTGTTTTTTTCAATTAATCGTTATTAAAATAAAACTATATTCAATTCAAGTATGTAATGATACATGTTATGGGTATTATTTTGTATGTTTCAATTGGTATTATGCATTGGGTTGTAGGTTGACTATTTATTAACTTGTTCATATATGTTAAATAATTTTCATATTAACAAAATGAAACTTTACAAATTAATTTTTTTTGCAAAAAAAAATTATTAGTATTTATCTCTAATGCTATTAGCTATAAATATAAACATGTTATTCGGTCATGCTTCAGGGGATTTTGGTGATATGATATTTATGTTACAATTAATACACAGGTCAATTTTAAATAAATAAAAATTGTTGTCATTCCCATATTTCCATTTTGCTCACGTGAAGAAGTGTAGGAATTGCATAGAATGGGCAGTCACTAATTTCCATGTTACCTTTGTCAATCTACTCAGTGGATCAGTGGCTCGAGTCCTAGATTTTTTTAACAAAAAAAATACAGATCAGATTAGACGTCAAGATTGCTCAGTTTCCCGAGTCGTGTTGTGTTTTATTGTTGTAGAATCATGAATCAAGATGTTTTTCTTGAGCAAGAAAAAGTCTGCTATGATCAGGATTATTGTCTAACATTAATATAATTTCAAAATTTTATGCGCTGTAATATCACTTGTAATATTGGAGAGAGCGTGGAGACCTCGAGCGATGGTGCACCCATGAAGACCTAGTCTTCTGCCTATGCCTCAGTGCCTCTGTTCTGCGCCCTTAGTCCCCCTGCCCTGTGGCCCTAGGCCCTCTGTCTTGCTGCGTTTGTTCCTAAGCTTCTTAGTTGAGAGCCTGCGCTTCTGTGTGGCTCATCTGCTGCTGGGAGGGGCTTGAGCTAGGGTTCACCCACATGGAGGTCCCGGGCTCGCCCCAGGTAGGCCCCCTCCCCCCCCCGCCTTCATCTACCGAAGCCTTCTCTCGGCTCTTGGCCAGTTTGCCGCAGAAGAAAAAGAGTGAAGCAGCCAAGTTTGTCAAGAGGCTCGAGGATATTCCTGAAATCTCCCTGCTGCCAGAGACCCCGATCCAAGTTGCCCTGTCCTTGGCTGAGCGGGCACTCGTTGGCCAGTTCACCGGACTATGGCCTTCTCCTAAGTCCACTGAGAACTGGGTCAACAAGAATTGGGCTCCATTGATCAAGAATAGAGTCACTTCTTATTTCTTAGGACGAGGGTTTTTCCTCTTCGAATTCACCTCTAAGGAAGACAAGGATATGATCTTCTAGAATGGCCCCTATTTCATGGGCCCCTAGGGTCTTTATCTCAACAAATGGACGTCGGATTTCGACCCTGCAGTTGACGTTCCCACGGTTGTCCCAGAGTGGGTCAGGCTTCCAAACCTTCCAGTGCATTGCTGGATTTGGGACTCGCCGAAACACATCGGCAACGCCCTCAAGAAATTCATAGATAAGGCAAACAACAAAGATCAATCTAACTGTGCCTGAATCTGCGTAAAAGTAGATCTACAAGTGGGACTTTCAGAAGCCATCAAAATCAAAGTAGGAAGCTGGACCCATTTGCAGAAGCTAGATTATGAGTAGTTGCCCTTCAAATGCTGAAAATGCCATGTCTACAGCCACTTCGCCAGAGGATGCCCATCCAGTGCTGAATCAGATAAGGGTAAAGAAGAAGGTTGGAACCAAGTCAAGTGAGCCAAGAAAACCCAAAAGAATGCTAGTCCAAACGGAAGAGGCCCCCAACAGGACCCTCCTCAACAACCCCCTTCTAGAATGCAGCAAGAAAATAAATTCACCCCTCTAAGCTCGCAAATAGAGGAAACACAGGAAGCATATATCCAAAAATCATCCCCCCTCGCAAAAGGTACCCCCTCTCCCAAGGGGGCAAGCCTTGCTGAGAGCTCCAAAGGAAACATTGTAGAAGTCGAGGAAGTTGAACAAGACTCTGACGGCTCGGAGGAAGAAGGCGAAATAGGAGAATCCCAAGCTTCAGTAAGGAGATCCACAAGAGGCCGCAAAACAAATCGGGAAAAAAGAGAGCAGGAAACTTTCAAAGATAAGCTCCAAGGCAGCCAACCAACTCTAGAAAAGCTATTAGCGTCAAAACCAAAGATGGCAAGAAACCAGCCCCAAGGCTCCAAGGGAGCCAACCAGAAATACAAATGATGAAGATTGTCTCCTAGAACTGTAGAGGTATGGGGAGCAGAATCAAAGAAGAAGCCATCAGAAGTTTAATAAGGACAGAAGCTCCTAACATACTCCTCATCCAGGAGACCAAACTGGAGGACTCCGTCTTCCTTCAGGTAAGTAAGAAACTCTGGAATAAATGTGAGGCGAAAGCAATCTCAGCCCGAGGGGCTTCCAGTGGGTTGGGCACTCTCTGGAACGCAAGCAAATTCTCAGTCATTTTTGAGTCCCTCAATACTCACTGGATGTTCTTAAAATTGCAACACTTAGACTCAAAAAGATTTTAGTCTCTTCAATGTGTATGTCCTTGTGAACGCTGGGGAAAAAAAGGCCCGTTGGGAATCCATAAGAAACCAAGCAAACCTCGTTAATCTTGAGAATACCATCATTGCCGAAGATCTTAATCTCACTCTCCTGTCAGCAGATGAGAGAGGAGGCAGCATTGGTCACAATCCAGCAAGGGAATGGGTAGAGGACCTTATGCAGGACTAGGATCTGCTGGACATTAAACCAATATCTGGAAAGTATACTTGGACTAATAAAAGAATTGGACCCGGTCACATCGCTGCCAGGTTGGACAGATTCTTTCTTCAAAGCTCTTTTCTTCTGCTTGGATTAGAGGCTAGAGTCCACATTCTCCCATGCAACACTTCTAATCATAAACCCATCAAGTTGGAACTCGTGTCTCAGCTTGATCTCGGTCCTATTCCCTTCAGATTTAGCCCACTCTGGGCTAAGGAATCTGACTTCATGCAATTAGTTAAGGGCATCTGGTTGCAGCAGGTCAAAGGCTCCCCCTTTTTCGTCTGGGAGGAGAAGCTCAGAAGAGTGAAAAGGGCTTTGAAAAGCTGGGCCAAATCTCTGCCCAATCCAGCCAACAAAAGGAAAAAAATTCAACGCACACTGGAAATTCACCATCTCTAGGCTAAAAAAGTTGACATAACAAAAGAGATTCTAGATAAAGAAGCCCAATTCCAGCATAACTATCGCAAGGCTTGTCTAGCTGAGGAAGAATATTAGAGGCTTAAGTCACGTAGCCTCTAGCTTAAAGCAGGGGACATGAACTCTTCCTTCTTTCAAAAACAAGCTCAGGCAAGGAAGTGTACCAACTCCATCTCCGAAATCAAAGATGGCACTACCATCCACAAGGATAATACAAACATAAAAAAAGCAACCTTCTTTCATTTTAAAAGTTTGTATAGTGAAGATACAAATCTGGACCAAAACTATGATATGATGGATGTGGTCCCCTCCTTGATTACTGCTGAAATGAACCATCTCCTCGAAGCTAAAGTCACCAAGAATGAAGTCAAGGATGCCCTCTTTACCATGGACCCTGTTGGTTAGGTAAATCCCCTCTGCGGATAGAGGCGATCCCACTAGCCTATAACAGAACTAGCCACAATCAAACCACGCTGCTACGCAAGTTCCTAGTTATGCATCAAAGGTGAATCAAGAAGACCAACCTGGAGTCCAACGCTATGATTGACGCAGAGTTGATATCCCCGCTCCCTTGCTCCAGCAGATCATAAACGAACACCTGCACATGCAAAGGAAGAGACAGATACCAACATAAAAGCTACCGAGGCACAACTATATTTCAGTCAGAAAGGAAATAAATCAACACATCACCATAATGGACAATAAGATTGGAACTATAATAGCAGTCGCTCATCAATTAATAATAAATAGGAAGAGTTACAACCATTGTTCTGTCGCTGACCCTCTCCTGGCTGGGCGAGTAACTATATGTGTCTTGCAATGCATCTCCTCTCCGGCAGCATAACCTCTCTAGCACTCACTAGCATTCCTCCAAGAACTCAAGAACTCAACATCTAACACTCCTTGACTAATCATCATCACTCTAATCACTCAATCACTCAATCTAGCACTAGCTTGTCCAATGCATAATGACAAACTTATATAGTTTAAGAAGGGAGGAGGATACGATGAACCGGGACACCTTTTGTGGATTAGCATTATCCTCAAAAGCCACTAAAGATGGATATAAGATAAAGCTCGACAAAAGACTGATTTTTTATCTTCAGAAAAGCTCCATGTAATGAAGGAAACAACAGTCGGACGTGCGTTAAGGCAAAAAGCACGACCAAATTTGGTTGGCGCGACTGCTGCTCTAAGGCAGAGCGCCAATGGTTGCGCCCTCTTTTGAGGATCTCCATCATTGGCGTGGGTAGGATACTGTGGACTTGCGCCAATGGAAAAAGAGCACTTTTCAGGGATGATCTGTACGAGGTGTCTTTTGGGAACATGAAGTACATACTCAGGGGAACATAATGCAAGTGTTTTTAGACTTAGTCACTTCTTATAACTCCCGGAATGAGTCCTCCAAGGTATGACAAGAGGAGTAATAGGGATGGTGACAAATTACTGTGTAACAGACCCAGACAAAGCCCTGGACTGGATGGATTCTCAACCAATTCCTCCAAATTTGCTGGTCGATTGTGGAAAAAGATCTTTACAAAATGGTTCTAAAGTCCCAAGTTTGCCAGAAAATCGGAGGCAGCATGAACTCCGCTTTTCTTGCTCTCATCCCCAAAGAGAAAGGAGCCAACTCCTTCAACAGGTTTCGCCCGATTTCGCTTTGTAATATTGGTTACAAATTGATTACCAAAGTTATCGCTAATATATTGAAGCCCCCAAAATAATTTTGGAAAGCCAAGGAGGCTTCATTCAAGACAGATTGTGGACAATTTCATTCTAGTCCAAGAGGCAATCCACTCAAGTCTGAGCCGCAATGAAAAAGGTATGGTTGTCAAACTTTATTTAGCAAATGCATTTGATCGAGTTAGGCATAGTTTTCTGCTGAAAGTCTTACATAAGCTTGGATTTGGTGAGAAATTTATAAACTGGATTCGGGCTTGCATTTTGGAGCCTTGGATTGTGCTGTTAGTAAATGGAGGAGCTGCTGATTTTTTCAAAGCCACGAGAGGGCTCAGGCAGGGGTGCCCTCTCTCACCACTTCTATTTGTTCTTCAAGCCTCAGTCCTCAATTTTTATTTAGACAAAAAAATGATGGATCAGGAAATCGTTGGGCTCTGCATAGCAAGAAGCGTTAAAAACATAAATCATGCCCTCTTTGCGGATGACACCTTGTTATTGGGAGCTGCTTCTGTGCTCATGGCGTCCAAATTTAAAGGAGTTCTGGATGAGTTTTGTATGGTCTCGGGAAGTATTCTAAACTATGGCAAATTTCATATCTATTGCTAGAACACCACTCCCAGCTTGCTCAACTCCATTTCCAGAACCTTTGGCTTCGTAGCTTCCCCAAATTGGACTTCCTTCAAGTACTTGGGCCTCCCTGTTTTTCTCAAAAGAGCCTACAACAAAGATTGGCTCCCCCAATTGGAGAAATTCAAGATCAAATTGCTTGCCTAGGGCTTTTTCTGGCTTAACATTGTTGGTAAGTCTGTTCTCATAAAATATGTTCTTAACAGCCTTCCCTTATTTCAGTTTTCTATCCTTCTTGCTCCCACTGGCATTCTCAGAAAAATGGAGGAGATCACTAGAATTTTTTTTTGGAAGGGGGGTAAGCAAAATGAGAAAAAGATTCCTCTAGTTAACTGGGAATCCCTCTCCAAACCTCTATTGGAAGGAGGCTTGAATTTCAAAAATCTTGGCATCCATAATATTGCAATGGGAGCTAAATTAATCTGGAGAATTATTGCTCCTAACCCAAGTTGGGTGCAATTAGCTCTTTGGAAAAAATATTTCAAAGGCCAGTGCTCCCGTTGCCTAGATCACCCTCAGACGCATCCAAATATGCCCTCTAAAGCTCTATATCAAAATCTGCCCCCTCATCAATTCTCACGCCTACTGGATTCCCAGTAATGGAAAAAGGATCAACCTCTGGACGGACATGATAATGAATAATGAGCCGCTGGGAGACTGTAGCTCACTCCAAGCGCTGCCAGATGGATGAACGAGACAAGGATGCGTTCCCTGTGGGACATTTCCGTCTATCAGGCTTCACATTCGGTTGGCTGGAATCTTCAAATGCCCCGAGAATTGTTTATGGAGCATGAGATCCTGTTATCCAAGCTCCATAGCTTGGCTCCAACGTTGGCACAAAATCGTGACTCAAGAGGATGGGGTGCACAGGCTGGTGGATACACAGTAGCTCATGGTTACGCCAAGCTGTGTGAGTGCCCTCATGTGGCCACAAACCTAGAACCGTGGAAAGGGATATGGCATAATCCCTCCTTGCCAAAAATTGACTTCTTCAACTGGCTGCTATGCCACTCCAAAATTTTGACTGATGATAATCTTCAGAAGTGAGGTTTCCACGACCCTTCAAGGTGCAACCTTTGTAAGGAAAACTAGGAAAGCGTAACTCACCTGATGCTTGAATGCACTTTCACAATGCATATTTGGACCGAGCTGCTGGGATCTTTGAGCTCCAGCTTCGCTTTGCCTTCCTCCATTCCTGATCTTTTTGCTAAATGGTTGCAAAGGTATCCTGGTCCCCCTCCAAAAAATAAAACTATCAGAGCTGCTTGGTCTATTCTCCCTAAAATTATCTGTTGGCAGGTTTGGCTTGAGCGAAATAAAAGGATCTTCAGAAACCACGATTAGGATGCCAAGCTTGTGGTAGTTAAGATTAAATGCCAGTTAAAAGAGTGGTTGAGAGAGTATAAAGACGATTTAAGCCTAAGCCAGTAAGATATAAATTGCGGCTCTTCTCTTGATCTTCAGTTCCAAAAAATTGCAAATAGTATCTCCCTCCCCAAAGATTGGCAAATAAGAGTTACAACAAAAGAGTTTCAGGGATGGATTACAAATCAGACGAGACACTCTCTATTGATGGGGCTGCAAAGGGAAATCCTGGAAGAGCTGGCGCTGGAGGTGTCATATTGAATCTAGATGGTATAAGGATCCACAGTTTCGCCTGGGTTTTGGGCATCGGTTCTAGCATTCAAACTGAGGCTTTGGCTCTTTTCCAAGGGCTCAAGCTTTTGAAAGCACTGAACATCAGGGAGGCTAATGTAATTGGGGACTCTTAGGTTATCATTAACACTATGGTGACACATGCTAAGCCAACAGACCTAAGGCTTGCAAGGCTGATTTTTAGAATAACAGATCTTGGAGACTTATTTCAGAAATTGAATTTCTACCACGTGTTGAGAGCTAATAACAAGGAGGCAGACATCGAAGCCAACAAAGCAACCCTTCTTACGGCTGGAGCTTTGCTCAAAGGCGGACAGGAAACATGGGAACCAATTCCTTAATTTAGAGAGTTGTTATGTTTTACTGCCTATTGTTAAATCAGTATGTATGTATCCACAAACTTGGGAAAATCTCTGAAATTGACCACATAGTAGCAACTAAAAAGAGATATGAGCTAAGCATAAATAACACGACCTTGCAAGGTTGTGCGGTACTCGTGGAATTAGGCTCTCCTTTTGTAATCCGCTTTTTGGCATTAAGGCCAAGTATCTAATATATCCACTATCCGTTTCTGTGAAAAAGAATATCACTTGTAATATTATCGTCAATATGATCATTTGAAATAATTTGTTGGTTGGTTGTAATCAATTTTTTTTTAATAAAATTTGGATAATTAGTTGGTGGACAATAATCAAGTAGATTATTTTATTTACATGGTTTTGGAAAATTTTCCATTCAAAAATAATTTTTAATCAATATTTTCTTCTTGGACTCTTAATCGATAAAATTTATTTTTAAAAAATCTTCTAAACTAAATAATATCTTAAATTATTACCTACATCTAATTTCAATACCAAAAGTTCTAATAAAAATTATATATATTTAAAAATAATAAGACCAAATTTTAATATAACGCACACTGAGAACTAAAAGATTATTTTACATTTAAATTCTTTTGAGAAAAAAAATTATGTGCTTGTCATAATTTTGGGATACACTTTTGTCCGCATTTTCCATGTAATCTTTAATTAACATCAAATGTACAAAGTATTGTTTTATTATTATTATTATTATTATTATTATTATTATTATTATGTCTGCCCAGTAGGTATTATGCATTGCCCTAGTAGGTATTATGCATTGGGTTTTAGGCTGAACACCTATTAACTTGGTCAAATATGTTAAATAATTTTCATATTAACAAAATGGAACTTTACAAACTAATTTTTGCAATTTTTTTATTAGCATTTATCTCTAATGTTATTGGCGGTAAATATAAACATGTTGATAGGTCATGCCTCCTAACACGTGATTTTGGTGATATGATATTTATGGTACAATTAATACATAGGTCAATTTTTTAATAAATTTTCATAAAATACATAAAAACTATTAACTAGTTAAACTATTGCCTCGCCCATTGATACTGTAGAGTGATATTTGTATTGCTAACTCTTGCAAGTTTTATTTTCATACCATATCATACATTTGGACCGTGAACTCTTGCAAGTTGTCTTTTCATACCATATCGTAGCAATTCATTTGCATTTGGCCAGAAAGTAGGTTCTTTGGAATGGGAAGATGATCCAGGTGGATATTGGTGGCCACCTGCCAAGTCCACCTGGACCCCCACCATTGTCTTCCTCAGCATTTTCAGTTTCCTTAATTGTAGCACAACTTACTATTTTTAGCAGTTTTTCGGGTCTTGAACTTCCGGAGCCGTTTTGAGGCCCTAAACGACGTTTTTTGGGGAATCCGAGGGCAACCATGGACCGATGTTGCCCGTTCCAACAATGATAGTGCTCGGATAGATCTTTCTAATGAGCTATTGTACGCGTCAAACGGAGATCATATGCCAAAGTTACGACCCCGGGAAGTTGATGTACCAATTTACCCCAAACGGGGCCCACAGTTTGGCGTTTCATCTCCTAGGGTTAGGTTTTGGAATGTTAAGGGTTTTCCATTGTTTCTCAACAATAAATAGGCCTTCGAGCCTCATTGTAATACAGTT
Organism: Pinus tabuliformis; assembly: GCA_031772625.1. Classification (NCBI taxonomy): domain Eukaryota; kingdom Viridiplantae; phylum Streptophyta; class Pinopsida; order Pinales; family Pinaceae; genus Pinus; species Pinus tabuliformis. The sequence goes on along the minus strand of CM062815.1, from coordinate 403,351,033 downwards.
CAGAGGCATGTAGCCAACACATCTCTTCTCAGAGATAAGCTACCATCGCCCTAGCTGGTTTATTTCCATTTCTGGTTGTAAGCATATTTCAGTATTTTCCATTAATGAAATGAAGTATTATTTCCGCTGCATATTTGTGTATATGGTTATCTCTGTAATTTGTTGCATTCCTGTTTAAATCCGGATCAGTGGTATTAGAGCGGTCTGCTTTTTCTCTGTTTTTCTTTGCATGCCCCCAACAAGGTCGGGATATAAGGAGTTAGGGCTTGAACTGGTTGAACCTTTGCAAGACCAGCCTCGCAAATCCCGACGGCCTCCCATGGCGGACGAGAAGAAAGACGAGGGGGCAGGAGATCCCATCAAAATCTTGCTCAAAGAAGCCCTCGAGCGACAACGGAACGCGATGATGGACAACTTTGCCCAGATCCTTCAGCGGCTACCCAGAAGCAACGCATCGACTTCCAGCAGCTACTCTGGAAACGCCACACCCTTTAAGGTACAAGTTAATTTTGAAATCCCCATATTCGAGGGTCAGATAGACGCAGATGTCGTAGATAAATGGTTAAATCTGCTAGAGGGTTATTTTTCTGTTCATGAATTTTCGAGTCGGGAAAAGATTGTTTTTGCTCTTCTCAAAGCAGCCCCCCACGTCAAGGACTGGTGGGAAACCTACTGCGAGCAGAAGGATGAAAGTACTGGCTCACTATTTTCAGTCGCACCCACCTGGGATTCGTTCCGGGATGCCATCAAGGAGCAGTACTACCCTGTCGGAAGCTATGAGGATGAATACATAAAGTGGACCATGCTGCGGCAGGAAAGGGACCAAGACGTGCCGGAGTTCACCAATCTTTTCCATACCCTTCGCACAAAGTTGGGTATCAAGGATTCGGAGCAACATTTGATACTCAAATACCGTGGCTGCCTGCACAAGTACATCCAGGAAGAAATACAATTCCTAAACATCCCCTCGCTCGGCGCAGCATACCGATATGCCGTCAAGGTCGAGCAGAAGTTTAAACAAAAGAAGCGAGACTTTGGATCTGCGAATCCAAAGGGGAAAGGTGCCCCTAAACCACAGAACAAAGGACAAAGCCAAGGCGGGACAGCCCAAGACAACCAGCCGAAGCTGCAAGCAAATAACAGCGCCGCGAAGCCGAGAAAGGACACTGGAAAATGGTGCGAGTTCCATAAGAGCTCCACTCACAACACAAGTGAGTGTCGGGCCAAGCAGTCACTGGTGGCTGAGCTAAAGGTTTCAAAATCAGATGCATGTTCCGACTCTGAGTCAGAACCCGATAATGGGTATGAAAAAGGGAAGCAGATCATTGATGCGGATCCCAGCGCCACTGTTGCTACCGCAAAGATCCAGAAAAATGAACCCGAAGATCCAGAGGAGGAGGAGCGTCTCTTCCACTCCCAGATGTGGGTAAAGGGCTCCCCGATACAGTTCATTGTTGATAGCGGGAGTCAAAAGAACCTCATTTCGGCAGAGGTCGTGAAGCGGTTGGGCTTACCGACCACAGCACATCCACAACCATACACCATTGGGTGGCTTCACCAAGGACGAGATCTTCGCGTGAGCCAGCAGTGTCGCCTTCCATACAACATCAAGCCCTTCACGGATGAGGTATTGTGTGACATTGCTCCCCTTGAAGTTTGTGATGTATTACTAGGACAACCATACTTGTGGAAGCGACATGCTGTGTATGAATCAAGGCCCCGTGCTGTTATTATTACATTGGGAAATAAGTTGTTCAGGATACCAGAGGTAGCACCACCTGCCGCCATCTCTTTGATTACTGCAAAACAATGCAGTAAGATCATTTCCAAAACCAAGAAATTTGTTTTCCTGATGATACGCCCTCAAGGAAAGAAGAAGACAGTGGTCGCAGCCTCCAAACGGGGTCCCTCTGCACGACAACTACAAATGGACAAGATTGTGGAGGAGTACGAGGACATCTTCACCTCCCCGGCAGGGGTTCCTCTGCACTGTCAAGTCAAGCACTCCATTGATCTGACCCCAGGTGCGCCGCTACCCAATGGACCAATTTATCGGCGCTCCGTTCTGGAGAACGATGAAATCAAGAGGCAGATTCAGGAGCTCCTGCAGAAAGGTCACATCCGTCCGAGTTCATCGCCCTGTGGGAGCCCGATCGTGTTGGTACAGAAGAAGGATGGGACGTGGAGACTCTGTATTGACTATCGGGCGCTGAACAAGATCACTGTCCGTAATAGGTACCCGATCCCGCGGATTGATGACCTCCTAGACCAACTAAAGGGGGCGAAATATTTCAGCAAGATCGATCTGAAGTCAGGATATCACCAGGTACCAATCAAACCCTCCGATGTGTGGAAGACTGCCTTCAAATCCAAGGAGGGCCTCTTCGAATGGTTGGTCATGCCTTTCGGATTGACGAATGCTCCTGCAACCTTTATGAGGCTAATGGATGACATCTTGCGGCCATTCACCAACTCCTTTGTAGTAGTATACTTGGATGACATTCTGATCTTCAGCCAGAGTTGGGAAGAGCACCTCCACCACATCCGACAGGTTCTCCAAACACTGCGGCAACACAAGCTATGTGCCAATTTGGAGAAATGCACTTTTGGCATGACCCAGGTTCAGTATCTGGGATACATCATTGATGAACAGGGGGTGCATGTCGATCCAGCCAAGATCCAAGTCATTCGGGATTGGCCCTCTCCAACCACTCTAACAGAGCTCCGCAACTTTCTAGGTCTTGCCAACTTCTACCGCAGGTTTGTGTTGGGGTTTTCTCATATTTCTTGGCCCTTGAGTCAAGTCACCAAGGGCGGGGCGAAAGCAAAATTCTTTTGGTCTGAATCTCAACAGAAGGCATTCAGGGAGTTGAAGGATCGCCTCTGCACGGCACCAGTGCTCGCGTTACCAGATTTACAACAACCATTTGAGGTCGAGACAGATGCCTTTGACTATGCTATTGGGGCAGTCCTTACTCAACATGGACATCCAGTGGCATATCACAGTGAAACACTTTCAGACACAGTCCGGAAGTACCCCACTTATGATAAAGAGATGTATTCCATTGTACAGGCCTGCCGACAATGGAAGCATTACATTTTGGGGAAGGAAACGGTCATCCACACAGACCACCGACCTCTGCAGTTCATACAGACCCAAGGGAAATTGCAGAATGATCGCCATCAGAAGTGGTCTACATACCTGCAACAGTTTCACTTGAATATCAAGTATAAAAAGGGCAGCACCAATAATGTTGCAGATTGCCTCAGTCGACCACCGATCATGGCGCTAACCACCGTGCTCAACTCTTGTGGGCACGAGACTTCTGATTGGCCACTTCTCTACAAAAGCGACCCAGAATTCGGCCACACATACCAGACACTCTTGGAGGGTCGGCATGTTGCAGATTTTCACCTCCAGGATGCCCTATTATGCCACCTCGGTCACCTTTGTGTTCCTTCAAGCGAGCGTGCCAAGATGATTTGGGAAGCACACTACAGTCGGGCTGCTGGGCATTTCGGGGTCGAGAAAACAGTGGCAGTACTGCAAAATTATTTCTATTGGCCGAATCTTCGACAGGATGTTGGGAAGTACATCTGATCATGTACTGCCTGTGCCATTGCCAAACCGACCATTAAGAAGCACGGCCTCTATACCCCGTTGCCTACCCCTAGTCGACCTTGGGAATCCATCTCCATGGATTACATGTCAGGCCTTCCTTCCACTAAGCATGGAAATGACTGTGTTTTTGTGGTCGTCGACAGGTTCTCGAAGATGGCCATTATGATGGCCTGCAAGAAGAATATCACAGCAGAAGCCACTGCTAAACTCTTCTTTGAACGAGTGTGGGTGCACTTTGGGATCCCACAGTCTATCATCTCAGATCGGGACAGTCGGTTTCTCAGCACATTTTGGTCCAGTCTCTGGTCAATGCTGGACACCAAACTCACGAAGTCCACAGCCTTCCATCCTCAAACTGATGGCCAGACAGAGGTTGTCAATAGGATGATTGTGCACATTCTGCGCATGTATAACTCAAAGCATCCACGCACATGGGACGAGAGCCTCCCCTATGTTCAGCACAGCTACAACCGAGCTCTTCACAGCTCCACTGGCCATAGCCCTTTTCAGGTGGGTTTGGGATTCCAGCCACTATGCCCCATTGATGTGGCCATGCCACTTGCAACTACTCACATGAATTCAGCTCATGTCCAGTCCGAAACAGATAAGGCCACCAACTTCATTGAGCGCATCCAACATATTCGCCAGCAGGTCCATGACATTCTTGAGAAATCAAATGCCAAGTACAAGCAGCGACATGATCAACATCGGGTGCCACACAAGTTTCAGGTGGGCGACAAAGTCTGGTTGCATTTGCAAAAGGAACGCCTTACTGGAGCCTATCGGAAATTGAGACCACTCCGATATGGTCCTTACACCATTACTAAGGCTATGGGAGACAATGCATTTGAGCTCAGCATTCCCCCATTCCTTGGCCTGCACCCAGTGTTCAATGTGGACCACCTTCGGCCATACTTTCCACCATTGCTAGACACATCCGACATTGCAGAACAGCTCAAACCCACAGAATTAAATCCAGATTGCATGGAACAAGCTGCAACTGATCGGATCATGGACACACAGATCAAGAACACTCGCCAACAGAATATCCAACTGTATCGAGTTGTCAAAGCAGGCCAACTCCTTCAGCAGGGCAAGTGGCTCACCAGGGAACAAGTTCAACAGAAGTTTCCTCATCTCATGGAGGAGCTCAACGCAATGGGGACCATTGCTTCCTAAGGGGGGAGGAATGATCCAGGTGGATATTGGTGGCCACCTGCCAAGTCCACCTGGACCCCCACCATTGTCTTTCTCAGCATTTTCAGTTTCCTTAATTGTAGCACAACTTACTATTTTTAGCAGTTTTTCGGGTCCTGAACTTCCGGAGCCGTTTTGAGGCCCTAAACGACGTTTTTTGGGGAATCCGGGGATAACATCGGTCTAGACCGATGTTTTTCGTTCCAACAATGATAGTGCTCGGATAGATCTTTCTAATGAGCTATTGTACACGTCAAACGGAGATCATATGCCAAAGTTACGACCCCGGGAAGTTGATGTACCAATTTACCCCAAACGGGGCCCACAGTTTGGCGTTTCATCTCCTAGGGTTAGGTTTTGGAATGTTAAGGGTTTTCCATTGTTTCTCAACAATAAATAGGCCTTCGAGCCTCATTGTAATACAGTTCAGAGGCATGTAGCCAACACATCTCTTCTCAGAGATAAGCTACCATCGCCCTAGCTGGTTTATTTCCATTTCTGGTTGTAAGCATATTTCAGTATTTTCCATTAATGAAATGAAGTATTATTTCCGTTGCATCTTTGTGTATATGGTTATCTCTGTAATTTGTTGCGTTCCTGTTTAAATCCGGATCAGAAGATGTTGTCGGATCATTAAATAAAATTGATGTTGAACACCGAAAGCATAATTCATATGCCTAGATTAAGTTTTAAATTCATTATAATAAGATATCTGAATGGTTTGGATCTCAATCTCAAGCATATAAAATAGATTCATTAAATAACATTGATGTTGAACAGTGAAAGCATAATTCATATGCCTAGATTAAGTTTTAAGTTCATTATAATAAAATATTTGAATGGTTTGGATCTCAATCTCAAGCGTATAAAATAGATTATTTTTTATACGCATTAACTCAAATTATACCAACCTAATTTATGCTATAACATTTGATTATGGTTATAATATGGTAATTTCATAAGTTCTGAGCTCTCACATTGTTAGTTCGAATATATTTTAACATTGTGATTTTAAGTAATTCTCCAAAAATCAATTCAACAATATGATTCTTCACAAAATTTCTCAATTTAAAATTACATGTCAATATTACAGGAAAAATGTAGTTTCAATAACAATCAAGGTTAACGCCAAATAGCATATATGCTATCAAATCATTCAAATAGCTTAAAACATAAATATCTGCTTTTAATAATAAATTCCAAGTTAAAGGCAATGCTATATAATGCTTTAAATATTTAAATATATTATTGTATTATTATTTTTTATTTAAATGTATTTATTAATTGAAACATTATAATCATTATTTTACAATAATTTTATTATTAATAATTAGAAAGTAATATTAAATAAATAAAAATTATATAATTGTATTTTTTATTATTAATGAAACTTCATATTCTTATTGTTTTTTAATTTAATTCAATTATTAATGAAATCTTTATCTTTATATTTTTATTGTTTTTTAATTTAGTTTTTACTCAAATATTTGTTTTATTTAAAATTTGTATTTTCATTTTCAAATATATATACATATATGTACTTTTTACGTTGATTTTTTTTTAATTATTTTATGTAAATCAATATTTGAGTACTTACTCAAACATTTGTTTTATTTAAAATTTGTATTTTCATTTTCAAATATATACATATATGTACGTAAAAATTTGTATTTTCATTTTCAAATATATATACATATATGTACCTTTTACGTTGAATTTTTTTTTTATATTATTTTATGTAAATCAATATTTGTGAAAAATAATTTTAATGTGTAACATTTCAATCAGAATATTTTAATTCAAATAATAAATTAATCTATATTATTATGCCTATCACAATAAGTTTCAGACTAACCACCGATTAATTTGATTAAAAATGTTAAATAATTTTCAATGTAATAATTTGGCTGACCACCGATTATTGTACCTAGAAGTTCCCATGTGTTGCCATTGTCATGTCAACTTTAATGGACCCCTTGCCTCGGACTTCCCATCCTGGATGGCTACCCTCATGGCATCTGCAATCTTTGAATGCCAAGGTATCACCCACCATTGTATAACGACAAAACATTTCTCTTCAAATTTTCTTTGTAACAATTTCGAATTAAGAAAACCAAAATGATTCGATGATTATAAGCTGAATTAATTTTAAAATCTTGGAAAAAGTCAGAGAATGGAAAAAATGAAGGTTTAAATCTTTTATCATATTCATGCAATGTCCAAGTATCGATAAATTGTACTTTTAGAAAGGAAACATTGGAAATTATCCATACCCTATAATAATAGATTTTGAAAGATGCAAAATGAATTCGACTTTTTGTTTGTTTGTTTTTTAAGGTGAAAATAATAAATTAATTAGAACCGGTGGCCTATCAATGAAGGGGTTTTGTCCGGATTTCTGGTCTTATTTTTTGTTTTTAAGGGTTTCGTTGGGATCTATTTTCTTGCCAGTGGAGCAACTCATTTAAGGTTTATCTTTCGTATGGTTATCTTCGAGGTTCGCATTTTCCTGCAGGGGCATACATAAGCTTGGGAATCATCGATCAGCCTTGATCCAGATGGCTCCCAGCTTCGCAAAGATAGTTGTTGGCTCAGTTCTGTCTGTCACTGGGGGCAAGCTCCTCACATATCGTCAGTGAAGCCCCAGCTCCCACTGTCCGGGTGGTCCAGGGCTCATTCGATGAGGCTTTGAAGTTTTCTGAAAGTGCCCTAATATGTTAGTTCAAGGGTTTTTGGCTGCGCTGACAGCTCTCCATGGTTGGATCTCAGAGGTATGGAAGCCTGTCATTTCTAATTAAATTAATATCTACCCCTGTGCTAGGGGTTTCTTTATAGTAGATTTTGAAAACCCTGAAAGCAGGCAATATATTCTAGATTCCGACCCTTGGTTTTGGTAAAACTTAGGCCTATTCATGAAACCATGGAACCCATCATTCGATCCCTCAACAACAATCATAACCTCAACACCAGTTTGGGTGAGATTGCCAAACCTACCCTTGCATATCTGGAATTTCTCCTCGCTTAAAGCCATTGGAAATGCAATTGGGAAATTTTACTGCAGGTGCCCAAAAACAGAGGAATATGCTAGAACCACCTATGCACGCATCTGTGTGGAAATGGACTTCAGCATCAGATTCCCAGCTAAAATAAACTTAACAAGTAAAGACTATATGTGGAACCAGAAACTCGATTATGAAAGTGTCCTCTTCAGATGCTGATCCTGCTTTGAGACAGGCCAACTAGCCAAAAATTGCCCAAAGCCTCCCAGAAAAATTCTGCTAGAAAGAATCACCATAGATCTACATGGTGGGAAGGAGCACAAAAAGAACATTACACTGCCATCAAGGAAGAATACTCTCCAGAAAACTCTGAATCGCAAGAAATCGGGCAAGAAAGAAACAACTTTCAAGACAAGCAGGGGGAAAGCCATGCCCAACAGCAAAAAAGTGAACTTGACAACCCCTCAAGCATCAACAGTTATGAGGATTCGAATACCGCACAAAATAAATCTTCATTTAACAGCAAAGTAGATCTCCCAGACCAAACTTCTTCTCCGACTATCTTCAAAAGGACGAACACAACAGACCGTGAAGCTAAGACACCAATGTTCCAAGAACTAGAAGAGATGAAGGAGATGCAAGATAAAGGAAGTTGGAAGACCATACAGAAAAGAAGAAAGCTATAGCACCAATCTCGCCAAGAAAGATGAAAACCGATAGACCAATTTGGTCTCAATGGACCACCATCACCACCACCAAAGATTAATATAGATAAGAAAATATATAAATTAAAATATAAATTAAAACACTGAAAAAGGATTTGTGGAAATTTTTTGAATATAATTGATTACAAATTATTTTTTATATGTTTAATTATTGAAAATATTATTAAATAAAAATAATGATTTTTTTAAATAAATTAAATTATAAAATATTTCATTATATAAATTAGAAAACTGAAAAAAGATAAAAGATGTGTGCAAAAGTTTTGAATCTAATTGATTACAAGTTATTTTTTATATTTTTAATTATGGAAAAGATTATTAAATAAAAATAATGATTTTTTTAATAAATTAAATTATAAAATATTTCATCTTTATTTAATTATTTAGTTAGTAAAATTTTGAGAAAATAAAAGAATAAAACTTGAATTTTATGTAATTTTTTGAGAAAATAAAAGAATAAAACTTGAATTTTATGTAATTTTTATGAATGAATTTGAGTATTATATTGGGGTGGAATTTAAGTTAAAAATAAAATTATTATCTAAATTTTGTTAAATATATATTTTTTGGAATGACGTTGTTTATAGTTTTCAAATGTTTAATAGATAAAATATAAATATTTGGGGATTAATATTATTTTTTTGGGTTTATAATTTTTTGATCTTTTAGTATTATCACAAAGGTTGTCTCAATATAAAAATTAATCATGGTCAACCAAGGTCAATAATCATGGTCACATTGTGATGAGATTGTCTCTTGGTCCAACTTCACATTATGACAACCATGGTCAACCATGCTCAGCCATGGTCCAATGTTGCATTGTGACAAAGATAGTCTCACTATGAAAATCAATCATGGTCAACCATTTTTGAACGTCACTTTGTGACAAAGATTGTTTCAAAATGAAAATCAATCATGGTCAACCATGGTCGAATGTCACATTGTGGCAAAGATTGTGTCAATATGAAAATCATTCATGGTCGACGATGGTCAACCATGTTTATTTTAAGGTTTATAATATTTAATATTACTCCCTTGGGTTTATAATCCCTTACACTTTTATTATTAATCTCTTGCGTTGATTATTCCCTTGGGTTTATTAATCTAAGGGTTCATATTCCTAGGGTATAATACTATTCATAGAGTTTTTAATATTAATCCTATGCTTTAATATAAATCCCTTGGGATTATAATCATGGTCAACCATGCTCAACCATGGTCCAACGTCACATTATGACAAAGATTGTCTCAATATGAAAATCTACCATGGTTAACCATGTTCAATCATGGTAAACCATGGTCAAAAGTTGCATTGTGACAAAGATTGTCTCAATATGATAATCAACCATAGTCAACCATGGTTCAATGTTTCATTCTGACAAATATTGTCTCGACATTAAAATCAATAATGGTGAACTATGGTCCATTGTCACAATGTGACAAGGATTGTCTCAATATGAAACTCAACCATGGTTGACCATGTTCCAACGTCGCATTGTGACAAAGATTTTCTCAATATGAAAATCAACCATGGTTAATCATGGTCAATAACCATGGTCACATTGTGACAAATATTGTCTCTTGGTTCAATGTCACATTGTGAAAACCATGGTCAACCATGGCCACATTGTCACAAATATTGTCTCCTTATTCAATGTCACATTGTGAAAACCATGGTCCAACGTTGCATTGTGATAAATATTGTCTCAATATGAAACTCTACCATGGTCAACCATGGCCAACCATTGTCCAACATCGCATTGTGACAAAGGTTGTCTCAATATGAAAATCAATCATGGTCAATCATAGTCCAACGTCGCATTATGACAAAGATCGTGTCAATATGAAAATTAATCGTGGTGAACCATGGTCAAGCATGTTTATTTAGGGTTTACAATATTTATCTAAGGGTTTATATAACTTGGGTTTATAATATTTATCCCTTGGATTTAATATTATTCCCTTGGGTTTTTAGTATTAATACCTTGGGTTTATTATTTGCTTGTGTTTATAATATTTATCTTAGGGTTTATATACCTTGGGGTTAATAAATTGTCACATTGTGACAAAGATTGTCTCAATATGAAAATCAACCATGGTCCAACGTCGCACTCGAACAAATATTGTATCAACATTAAAATCAATAATGGTGAACCATGGTCCACTGTCGCATTGTGACAAGGATTGTCTCAATATGAAACTCAACCATGGTCAACCATGTTCCAACATCGCATTGTGAAAAATACTGTCTCTATATGAAAATCAAAATTGGTGAACCATGGTCAATCTTTCTCAACCATGGTCAATAACCATGGTGACTTTGTGACAGAGATAGTCTCTTGGTCCAATATCACACTATGACAACCATGGTCATCCATGTTCAACAATTGTCTAACGTTACATTGTGACAAAGGTTGTATCAATATGAAAATCTTCCATGGTTAACCATTATTAACGTCACATTATGACAAAGGTTGTCTTAATGTGAAAATCAATCATGGTCAACCATAGTCCAATGTCGCATTATGACAAATATTGTGTCAATATGAAATTAAGTCATGCTCAAGCATGTTTATTTTATGGTTTATAATATTTATCTAAGGTTTTATATACCTTGGGTATATAATATTTGTCCCTTTGGTTTAATATTATTCCCTTCGGGTTTTAGTATTAACCGCTTGGGTTTTTAGTATTAATCCCTTGGGTTTATAATATTAATCCCTTAGGCTTAATATTATTTCCTTGGGTTTATAATACATTGGGAAAGATTGACTCAATATGAAAATCAACCATGGTAAACCATGGTCAAACGTTGCATTCAGACAAAGATTGTATCGACATTAAAATCAATCATGGTAAACCATGGTCCAATGTCACATTGTGACAAGGATTGTCTCAATATGAAACTCAACCATGGTCAACCATGTTCCAACGTCGCTTTGTAACAAATATTGTCTCTATATGAAAATCAACCTTGGTGAACCATGGTCAATCATGATCAACCATGGTGAAATTGTGACAAAGATTGTCTCTTGGTCAAATGTCACATTGTGACAAGCATGGTCCAACTTCACATTGTGACAAATATTGTATCAATATGAAAACTTTCCATGGTAAACCATGGTGAGCCATTATCAAGGTCACATTGTGATAAAGGTTGTCTTAATGTGAAAATCAATCATGGTCAACCATAGTCCAATGTTGCATTGTGACAAATATTATGTCAATATGAAATTTGGTCGTGGTCAACCATGGTTAAGCATGTTTATTTTAGGGTTTATAATATTTATTTAGAGTTTTCTATACCTTGGGTTTATAATATTTATCCCTTGGGTTCAATATTATTCCCTTGGGTTTATAATCCCTTGGGTTTATTATTCCCTTGGGTTTATAGTATTTATCTTGGGGTTTATATATCTTGGGCGTATAATATTCCCTTGGATTTATTATTCCCTTGTGTTTATAATATTTATCTTAGGGCTTATATACCTTGGGTTTATAAATTGTCACATTGTGACAAAGATTGTCTCAATATGAAAATAAACCATTTTCAATAATGGTCAACCATGGTCAAATGTCACATTGTGACAAATATTGTCTCAATATAAAAATCAACCATGGTCCAACGTTGCATTCAGACAAAGATTGTCTCGACATTAAAGTCAATCATGGTGAACCATGGTCCAATGTCGCATTGTGACAATGATTGTCTCAATATGAAACTCAACCATGGTCAACCATGTTCCAACATCACATTCTGACAAAGATTGTCTGTATATGAAAATGGTCAATAACCATGGTGACATTGTGACAAAGATTGTCTCTTAGTCCAATGTCAAATTGTGACAACCATGGTCATCCATGGTTAATCGTGGTCCAACGTTACATTGTGACAAAGATTCTCTCAATATGAAAATCTGCCATGGTTAGCCATTATTAACATCGCATTTTGAAAAAGGTTGTCTTAATGTGAAAACCAATCATGGTCAACCATAGTAAAATGTCATATTGTGACAAAGATTGTGTCAATATGAAATTTAGTCGTGGTCAACCATAGTCAAGCATGTTTATTTTAGGGTTTATAATACTTATATAAGGGTTTATATACCTTGGGTTTATAATATTTATCCCTTTAGTTTAACATTATTCCCTTGGGTTTACAATCCCTTGGGATTTTAGTATTAATCCCTTGGGTTTATAATATTTATCTTAAGGTTTATATACCTTGGGTCTATAATATTAATCTCGTGGACTTCATATTATTTCCTTGGGTTTATAATACCTTGGGAAATATTTTCTCAATATGAAAATCAACCATGTTCAACCATGGTCCAACATTGCATTCGGACAAAGATTGTCTCAACATTAAAGTCATTCATGGCGAACCATGGTCTAATGATGATGATGATGATGATGGTGGTGGTGGTGGTGGTTAACGTCCACTGAGACCAAATTGGCCTATCAGACCTATAATTTTCTTAGTTTCTAATTATCTGGCTCCTTGTCTTTCTTGGACATATTGGTGTTGTAGCTTTCTTTTTTTTCTCTACGGTCTTCCAACTTTCTTTATCTTGCATCTCCTTCATCTCTTCTGGTTCTTGGGACATTGGTGCCTTAGCTTCGCGATCTATTGTGTTTGTCCTTTTGAAGATAGTCAGAGAAGAATTTTGGTCTTGGAGATCTGCTTTGCTGTTAAATGAAGATTTATTTTGTGTGGTATTCGAATCCTCATAACTGTTGATGCCTGAGGGGTTGTCGAGTTCACTCTTTTGTTGTTGGGTGGGGCTTTCCCCCTGCTTGTCTTGAGAGTTGTTTCTTTATTTCCCGATTTCTTGTGATTTAGAGTTTTCTCGAGAGTATTCTTCTTTGATGACAATGTAGTGTTATTTTTGTGCTCCTTCCCACGATGTAGATCTGTGGTGATTTTTCCTAGCAGAATTTTTCTGGGAGGCTTTTGGGCAATTTTTGGCTAGGTGGTTTGTCTCAAAGCAGGATTGACATCTGAAGAGGACACTTTCATAATCAAGTTTCTGGTTCCACACATAGTCTTTACTTGTTAGGTGTATTTCAGCTGGGAATCCGGCACTGAAGTCCATTTCCACATAGATGTGTGCATATGTGGTTTTGGCATATTCCTCTGTTTCTGGGCACCTGCAGTAAAATTTCCCAATTGCATTTCCAATGGCTTTTAGCGAAGAGAAATTCCAGAGATGCAAGGGTAGGTTTGGCAATCTCACCCAAATTGGTGCTGAGGTTATGACTATTGTTGAGGGATCGAATGATGGGTTCCATGGCCTCATGAATAGGCCTAATTTTTCCCAAAACCAAGGGCCGGAATCTAGAATACATTGTCTGCTTTCAGGGTTTTCAAAATCTACTATAAAGAAACCCCTAGCACAGGGGTAGATATTAATTGCATCAGGAATTAGAGGCTTCCATACCTTCGAGATCCAACTGTGGAGAGCTGTCAGCTGCGGCCAAAAACCATTGAATCGGCAGATTAGGGCACTTTCAGAGAACTTCAAAGCCTCATTGAGTGAGGCTTGGACCACCTGGATAATGGGAGTTGGGGCTTCACTGACGATATGGGAAGAAGCTTGCCCCCCAGAGGTAGACAGAACTGAGCCAGCAGCTATTTTCGTGAAGCTGGGAGCCATCTGGAGAATGCTCTCCTGCTGAGTATAAAAGATTGCTGAAGAGAAGGCCACAAAAGATTGCCGAAGAGAAGTGAAAAGCCACAGATCTATAAAGAAGAGTCGCAGATCTATAAACCGCAGAAGGCCCAATCAATGAGAAGAGAAGTGAAGAGCCGCAGATCTATATCACGACTTGGTAAGAGTCACAGATCTACGACAGCCACAAGATCTACTATTCATATAATAGCCAACAAGCTTGTCCTGAGTTTCTTCTCAATCATGTGCAGTTGAACGAATTTTCGTTTTGCCGTATTCTAGCAATGGCTGCCAGGAAAAGGCCCAATCGAAGAAGAGCCGCAGATCTGGAATTCTGAAACCACCAGAGAGAGTAGATATAGGCACCACCGGACACCAGAAAAATCAAATACGAAACATCGCAGATGTATATTATTTCCACCATACAGCAGATGCAAACCACTGCAACGAATTTGATCGATCAAATTCGATCTATCAAAGATATATTCTACTGCAGATACGAACCACAGAAGATTGCCAAAGAGCCACAGAAGATCGATCAAAGATATATTTTACCGCAGATCTGGAATTCTATATGTTGCATTGTGACAAGGACTATCTCAATATGCAACTCAACCATGGTCAACCATGTTCCAACATCGCATTGTAACAAAGATTGTCTCTATATGAAAATCAACCTTGGTGAACCATGGTTAATCATGGTCAACCATGGTCAATAACCATGGTGACATTTTGACAAAGATTGTATCTTGGTCAAATGTCACACTGTGACAACCATGGTTATCTAATGTCAACTATGGTCCAACATCACATTGTGACAAAGATTGTCTCAATATGAAAATATGTCATGGTCAACCATTATCAACGTCGCATTGTGACAAAGGTTGTCTAAATTTAAAAAATAATCATGGTCAGCCATAGTCCAACGTTGCAATATGACAAAGATTATGTCAATATGAAATTTAGTCGTGGTCAACCATAATCAAGCATGTTTATTTTAGGGTTTATAATATTTATCTAAAGGTTTATATACCTTGGGTTTAATATTATTCCCTTGGGTTTATAATCCCTTTGGTTTTTAGTATTAATCCATTGGGTTTATTATTCCCTTGGGTTTATAATATTTATCTTAGGGTTTATATACCTTGGGTGTATAATATTAATCCCTTGGGTATAATATTATTTCCTTGGGTTTATAATATCTTGGGAAAGATTGTCTCAATATGAAAATCAACCATGTTCAAATGTCGCATTGTGACAAATATTGTCTCTATATAAAAATCAACCTTGGTGAACCATGGTCAATCATGGTCAACCATGGTGACATTGTGATAAATATTCTCTCTTGGTCCAATGTCATATTATGGCAACCATGGTCATCCATGGTCTAACGTCACATTGTGACAAAGATTATCTCCATAAAAATATGCCCTGGTTAACCATGGTCTGCCATTATCAACATCACATTGTGGCAAAGGTTGTCTTAATGTGAAAATCAATCATGGTCATTCATAGTCCAATGTCGCATTGTGACAAATATTGTGTCAATATGAAATTCAATCGTGGTCAACCATGGTCAAGCATGTTTATTTTAGGGTTTATACTATTTATCTAAGGGTTTATATACCTTGTGTTTATAATATTTATCCATTGGGTTTAATATTATTCCCTTGCAAGGATAATTTTAGGGGCGAATGTTCGCCCTTTGGCGAAATTAAGGGGTTTTAAATTTTTAGTGGGCGAATATTTTGTATCATAGTACATTTTTACAAATCACCTCAAATAGCCCACCTTATTTTAAGGGAGAGGGTAAAAAAGGTAAATTTAGCCCTTGAAATTAGGACTTACAAACTTCCATTCGCCCATTTTCAAGAATAGGTTTTATTTAAGTGAATCCTATGGGCCAAATACCATATTTATAAAAGAGGTATGGTAAATTAATAAAAATATAAATAAATGAGAGGTATGGTAAATAAATAAAACATTTTTTATATTTACTCCATAAGTCACCTTATATACATGTAAGGGTGTAAACAAATAAAAATATAAGTAAAGTGGAGGTATGGTAAATAAATAAAACGTCTTTTTATACTTACTCAAAAGGTATGGTAAATAAATAAAAATATAAATAAACTAGACGTATCGTAAATAAATAAAACCTCTTTTTATATTTAGTCCATAACCCTCGTTCTATTTATGAAGGCTCAAGAAAGAGGTTTTATTTAAGTGAATCCTATGGACCAAATACCATATTTGTAAAAGAGGCATGGTAAATTAATAAAAATATAAATAAACGAGAGGTATGGTAAACAAATAAAACATTTTTTATATTTACTCCGTAAGTCACCTTATATTTAAGAACACTCAAAAAATGGGTTATATTTAGGTGAAACCTATGGCTAAAATACTATGGGACAAATACCATGGACTAGATTGTTATTAATACCATGCAAAAAACCATTATTAACCGTAATATTAGAATTAATAAAAATAAAAATGGCACATGGTATTGACCCATGGTATTCACCAAAATGGCACATGGTATTGACCCATGGTATTCACCTAGAATGTAGCCTATTTAAATGGGGGAATTAAACCAGCATGTAGCCTATGTTAAGATTCACTAGGACTTTACAAATTTTTATTATTTAATGAAAGACTCGCCAAGATCTTACAAGATTTTATAATTGAGAATATTTAAGATTTTATAATTGAGTAAAATATTCGCCATGTCTGGTGAGAGATTCGCCAAAAAATTATATATACATATTATATTACTGATAAAATCGCCTTCCATTTTTCCTATATACCATGGAGATTCGCCCATTTATTATATTTATAAATTTAGGGGGGGTTCTTAAAATTTTCCCTGTGAATCCCTTGGGTTTATAATTCCTTGGGTTTTAGTATTAATCCCTTGGTTTTATTATTCCATTTGGTTTATAATATTTATCTTGGGTTTTATATTCCTTGGGTCTATAATATTAATCCCTTGAGTTTAATATTATTTCCTTGGGTTTATAATACCTTTTGGTTTTAAAATTAATCCCATGGGTTTATAGTATCAATCTCTTGCGTTTATCAATCTAAGGGTTCATATTCCTAGGGTATAGTATTATTTATTAGGTTTATAATATTAATCCCAGGGTTTAATATGAATCCCTTGGGTTTATAATCATTGTCAACCATGCGCAACCATTTTCCAATATCACATTGTCACAAAGATTGTCTCAATATAAAAATCAATCATGGTCAAATGTCACATTGTGACAAATATTATCTCAATATGAAAATCAACCATGGTAAAACATGGTCAATCATGTTTATTTTAGGGTTTATATACCTAGGGTTTATAGTATTAATCCCTTGGGTTTAATATTACTCCCTTAGTTTTGTAATTCCTTGGGTTAATAGTATTAATGATTCGGTTTATTATTCCCTAGGGTTTATAATATTAATTTGTTGGGTTTATTAATCTAAGGGTTCATTTTCCTAGGGTGCAATATTATTCATGAACCTATATTTAGGTTCGAAACACGTCGGCCATTTGTTTCCTATGTGATTTCTCCGTAAGATCTAAACATTATTCATAACATTTATAATATAAATCCTTCGATTTAATATAAATCCCTTGGGCTTATAATCATGATCTCCCGTGGTCAAACATGGTCCAATGTCGCAATATTCATTTAATAATTATTATTTAATATTAATATTAATATTAATATTATTTAATTATTTATTATTTAAAATTTTAATATTAAGTTTCTGAGACAAGTTTTCAGTGATAATCACATCAAAATTCATTTGTCGACGTGTTTCGAACCAGCGAGCATGGTTCATCGTCAGGACAAGATGAACGACACTTGTTCTGACGATGAATCACACTTGTTTGTTCGAAACATGTCGACAAATGAAATTTAATGTGATTATTGCCAAAAATTTGATATAAATCACAAAAACTTTAATTCAATAATTTAATATTAAAATTAATTATTTAATAATTATTAATATATAATTAAATTATTAATTAATAAATATTTTTAGTAACAATATCAATGTTATTATTTAATTAAATTATTAATATTATTTAATTATTCAATATTATTTAATTTAAAACTAAATAATATTAAAATGATTATAACTATTTTATAATAATAATAATATTTTTATTGTAATAGTTTTTTAGTAATATTATTTTTATTATTATATATTTAGCAATGTCTTGTGTGTACATACAAATGAACTCTTCGATGTATATCAACTACGTCTAATTAATTAAATATGGTTGTGTTAGTTAGTAACTTAATCATCACTTATATGTTTGGAAGTTCGAAAAATTCATGGAAAATCAATGATAAGATCAATCTTCTTAAATCGGAAGTAAACACTACAGATTTATGAGCGCACTTTATTGCGCTTTTGTGATTATATCAATTGTACGGTTATATAACAATTAATATCAGTGAACTTTTTTTTATAATGTTCGATTACAAAAGATGGTTTATGGGATTAGTAATTAGAGGAGTTAGGGATTATATAGTTGGGATTATAAGAGACAAGGTTTAGTATTATGCAATATGGGATATGAAACAAGGATATGGTACATTAGGGGATATTGTTTATTGGTTATACATGTTATAAGGGTTGTATAAGGGTTATGGGTTATATTAGGGTAGAGGAGTTAAGGGTTATATGTTAGGGATATGGGTTAAGGCTTATATGTTAAGTAATTAATAAATAAAATTTAATGTAATCAATTAATTACTAAATCATTATAATTAATTAATTATTAATAAATTAAAAGTAAATAATAAATAATAAAAAGAAAGATGTTGAAAGGGACATTCGAGGATGTAATGAGGAGTTTAAAAGAGATCAAGGGGGTAATAATGGACACATGAGTTTGGAAAGAGGATATAGTTGGGGCATAAAATAGGTAAGGGAAAGCAGAAAAGGGACACATATAATTTCTTGTGTTTTTCTACATAGTATATGTTTGACATAAAGTAATTTTGACATCACTTTCTTAGCTTCAAATTTATTTTTTTAGTGTGGTCTCTTTTGTGTTGGAAAGTTATCTGGACATTATGAGGACCTACACATCGAATTGATGGGGAGAATTTAGGTTGAATTTCTTTTTCCCTGGGCCCCTCTTTAGATCAAAGGTATTGAACTCTTTCTTTTCCCCAAAATTTCCATTTTTTTTTCCCAATTTGTTTTGTGGTTTTTTATGCATTCGATGTTCTCTCTTAAAATTTCATCATGTTTTTAATTAATAAACAATCTATGGTAGGTTTATGGATAGAGTTTCAAATCAATTATATAGTTATGACCTTTGGGAGTAAGATTTGAGATTTGTATGGTTTTAATTGTCATGGGTAGGTTTTTGAGGAAAAAATATAGAGATATGAAGCATAAATATAACAAAAAAAAATATTTATTACTCATTTTATTTATTTCTTTATCTTTCTCCTCCTCATGTTCATATTTTGTATCTTATGCTTCTTCTTCCTCCCCTCTTGTTGACGGTGTTGGATCCCGCCAACATACAGAGGAGCTCCCGGATATGAAGTCTCAATTAGACCTCACACCGTTTGGTAAAGGAGTCCCATCAAGAAATATGGCACAACTTCCATTTACTTAAATATTTGTCTTGGCTTGAGAAAATATCATAAGGGAGTAGTGCGTGTGTACTTTCGAATGAGCAAGAAAGTGTGCCTTGTGAAATGTTCAATTGAAAATGTATCAAGGTTATTTCACTACGAGGCAACAAATGTGAATCTCTAAAATAAAAGTAATAGTATTATTCTAGTAAAGACATATGTGCATGGATGAGAAATAATCATTAGTCATCAAGCGAAGTAGTTCACATAGATGCAATGATCATTATAACAATCACAACAAACTTTCAATAAGATAAGCACCAAATCCACTGAAATAGTTCAATTTATTTAGTACATATGAATGTCAACATACACTGCAAACATCCACATAACAGTCTTAGAACATACATGATATATGCATGAAAATGTGTTGGTTAAAATATCTTCTATTATTAAGTGGAAGTTCCAAGATACGTGAGTACAATGAACATCACTAGCTCCAATAGTGGAGCATAAGAGTCACTACTTGTTCTCCAAAAGAACTATCTCTATATCTCTCTAATGCCTTGTGGGAGAAGCCAAGGTGAAAATTCCTCTCTTTGAGTAATGAGGCTCATTTTATAACTAGAGGCATGACCTTTCATATCCCCATGACTCTTGAACTTCCCACATGACTTTTCAACTTCTAATGTAACCTTTGGACTTCTAAACAACTTTTGAACTTCTAAATGACTTTTGAGTTTCTATGTGACTCTTGGACTTCTCCATGTGACTCTCTTGTCCATACATGACTCTTGGCCTTCCACATATTTACATTTACAATGATTACAAAATTACATCATCATGTGGTGATATCATGACAAGTCACTGACATTGATGACTTGGACCTAGTGACTTGTGACATGGACTTTCTTGAAAGGTGACAATGATGCCACCTATGTCTTCAACACTTGATGCAAATTTCTTATTGATGTTGCCTTCCACCCTTCAAAGGGTCTTGATATCATACAAAGTCTTTATGGATCACTTTAATCATTCAAATCCAATGTTCTTTCATTTGTCACAACATGCATTTCTCAGTTTATGGAAGCTTCCTTAGGTTGCTTCCTTCACAGATATCCTCATCCATCCTTTCCATGTTGTCCTGAAAACACCTGCAAGTAAAATCACTCATAGCAAGCAACCATCAACCTGAAAATATCTTATTCTTTTATGTTTCATGCAATCTTTCTGACTATGAATTAATAGTGCACTTGGAAGGGGGATGTTGGGTCCCTATAATACTAGTGATTACCTCATTAATATTGTAGTTATACCCCTTATTTATATTGTTGTGCCCATATTACCCCCATATTGTTATTTCTGTGCCCCATAGAATCCCTCTATTGTTATTTTTGTGGCTTTATATTATTATTGTTAGGTCGGCTGGATTATATTGTGACTCCTTAGACTCCTATATATAGAAAGGAGGTTTTGTCATTTGTATCATCCAAGAATTGTTCATTTATGTAATGTAAAGGAGGTTGCCCCCTCGAAGAGGCTGAATTCTAAGGCGTTGATCTATCTTTTCTATCTTTTCTTGAGCTGGTTTCATAACATTTGGTATCAGAGCTTTGGATTCTAGGGTTTCGCTGCTCCAAACAGGTCATCGTGGCATTTTCGCTATAATTTTTTTTCTGTGACGTTTCAGAAGTCGCAAAAAAAACCCATTTGAGAAGAATTGGCGCTGAACCTTGGGTCCGAATTTCAGAGCTTTTCGCGCGATATTTTCGGAGATATGATCTGAGGAAGTTGGCCTTTTTGCAGACTCCTGAATTACATTCAAAACAGGTGACCTGGGGAAAATCGTCATAACTCTCTCTCTGAGGATCGGATTGAAATTTCGTAAAAAGGTACAGAAAGAGAAAGGACTGTAGTTTCTTGTATGTGTGTTTCAGATTCAAAGGTTGAAACAGTGACTCGTGGCACGTCGTACAAGTTCGCTCTACTGAACCAGTCTAAAAGCAAGTCACTGTGGGAGATTTCACATAACTCTTACTTGGAGAATCCAATTTGGCTCAGACTTGTGGCATTGGAAAGAGGACGCAGAAGGCTACTACAAGTAGCAATTTCAGAACTGGATGATCCGAAATTACAGAGATACATCAGATTCAATATCAGGCTTCTATAAAGTGAAAAAAGGTGTGTAGTTTTTTTTTTATTTTTTATCTAAGCTTGGTTTAACGGAATTCAAAGGGCATAGTAAAGCATTATTATCGGTAACTGATGCCCCGAGGAAAGAAAATGCAAACACCTAGTAAGGAACCTGAAAGCTCTAGCATGACTCATGAAGAAGAGGAAGAAATGCTACATGATATATCAAAATTACAAGAACAAGTGCAACAAATGTCACGCTCACAAAAGCTAACAGAAGCTAAGATAAGTGGCGTGGAATCTAAGATAAATGGCGTGGAATCTAAGATAAAGGGCATGGAAGCTAAGATGGAGGATTCGATGGTAAATTTGAAGATAGATTTGAAGACAGACATGGAAGAATTGAAGAACTTGCTACAAGAAAGGGTCACTAATGGTGAAAAGGTAGTAAAGGAAACTCATGATGAGAACAAAAGAAATGTTAATCATGATTCCATAGACTCTAATGTTGGATCGAAGACTCACCATGTTCCAAAAATCGATATGAGGAAGTTTGATGGCAAGGATCCCGCCACATGGATATTACAGATGGAGCAATTCTTCGATCTCAATAATGTGCAAAACACACAAAAGGTACGTATGGCAACTTTATATTTGGAACCAAATCAGTTTGTATGGTATCAATGGCTTTGTTCTCGTAAACAATTTATCACTTGGGCAATTTTTACGGAAGAATTGATAGCACATTATGAGGATACAAAAAGCAACACTTTTTTTAGCCAATTGATAAGTCTCAAACAAAAGGGTTCAATAATGGAGCACATTGAGGAGTTCCAAAAATTGAACATAAGGGTAAAAGATATTCCAGAGGAGCATAGGATTGATGTGTTCATAGGGTCTTTAAAGGATAATATCCAACATGATGTGCCTTTGGGAACCTGATTCATTAGAGAAGGCATTCAGGTTAGCAAGAAAAATGGAAAGCAAAATTATGGCAACTAGGAAGCATACCATTCACAACTATAAAGATGGAAGTGTTGTTGCCCATAGTCTTCCACAACCTACAAGGTTGACACCACAACAATTGGAAGAAAAAAGAGCAAAAGGGCTTTGTTACAATTGTGATAGCAAATACACAAAAGGTCATAAGTGTGCTGAGAAGAAATTATTCTACATAGATTGTGAAGAGGAAGAAGAAAAGGAGCAAGAAAGGTCAAAAGAAGAGGATATATTCCAGGAACAAAGCCTAGATGAAGAACAAATAAATCCGACCATATCTTGTAATGCATTGGCGGGAATTACCACTCCTCAAACCATCAAGATAGAAGGACAAATCAAGAAGAAAAAGGTAATAGTGTTGATTGATTCAGGAAGCACCCACAATTTTATTCATTGTAGGGTAGCAAAAGAATTGAATTGCTTCCTATATCCAGCACCAGAGTGTCAAGTGATGATTGCAAATGGAGGAACAATAAATTGCTCTGGAAAGTGCCATAATATCAAGCTATCCATGGGAGAATATGTATTGACTAGCCCAATGCTTTCCATTCCAATGGGAGGTGCTGATGTTGTACTAGGAGTCCAATGGCTACAATCCTTGGGTACAATAGCTTTTAATTTTCAAGAACTTTTCATCAAATTTTCTTCGGAAGGAAAGGAAGTTGAATTAAGGGGTATTGCAGGGAAACCAGGAAAGATAATCAGCTCTAATGGTATGACAAAGCTTCTAAAAAAGGAGCAAAGAGGTGTAATTGCACAATTATGTTCGCTAGATGTTTCCACATTGGAATCATCTATTTCTCCAGATCTCCAAAAAGTCTTGGACAATCATTCCAAGGTATTTGAGACTCCCAAGGTCTCCCACCTATGCGTGATCATGATCATGCTATTCATCTGATTCCAGGAAGTGTTCCTCCAAACATCAGGCCGTACAGATATCCCTATGTCCAAAAAAGTGAAATTGAACGTATGGTTGCAGAAATGCTAGAGGCTGGTATAATTCAACCGAGTCAAAGTTCTTTCTCAGCTCCAGTAGTATTGGTGCACAAGAAGGATGGATCATGGCGCATGTGTCCAGATTATAGGGAGCTCAACAAGCTCACTATTAAAGATAAGTTCCCCATTCCTGTTATTGATGAATTACTGGATGAATTGCATGGATCAATTTACTTCACCAAGTTGGATCTTCGTTCGGGATATCATCAAATCAGAATGAAGATTGAAGACATTCCAAAAACGACATTTAGAACTCATGAGGGTCATTATGAATTTTTGGTCATGCCTTTTGGCCTTACCAATGCACCTTCAACATTTCAAGGTTTGATGAATTCAATTTTCAAACCATTCCTTAGAAAATTTGTGTTAGTATTTTTTGATGATATACTAATCTACAACAAGTCTTGGAAGGATCATGTTGAACATGTTGACAGGGTGCTACAACTATTGGAGGAGAAACAATTATATGCAAAAAGATCCAAATGTTTCTTTGGAGTCCAGGAGGTGGAATATTTGGGTCATATTGTATCTCATGAAGGAGTTAAGGTAGACCCTAGCAAAATTAAAGCCATTAAGGAATGGAAAATCCCCACATCCATAAAGCATCTGCGAGGATTTCTTGGGTTGACAGGGTATTATCGCAAGTTTGTTAAGAATTATGGGAGAATAGCAGCACCTCTAACAACATTATTGAAGAAAGATTCATTTTCATGGACTTCGGAAGCAACAAAGGCCTTTGAACATCTTAAAGAGGCAATGTGCCAAGCACCGGTCTTAGCTACACCGGACTTCACAAAAACCTTTATTGTGGAATGTGATGCTTCAGGAAATGGAATTGGTGCTGTTCTAATGCAAGATGAAAGACCCATTGCTTTTGAAAGTCGTCCAATCAAGGGAAAGTTTTTAAGCAAAGCTATTTATGAGAAGGAAATGTTGGCAATACTCCATGCACTTAAGAAATGGCGACCCTACCTAATGGGAAGACACTTCAAGGTAAAAACGGATCATGATAGCCTTAAATACTTTTTAGAACAAAGATTATCCTCTGAAGAGCAACAAAAGTGGGTCACAAAGATGTTGGGTTATGACTTTGAAATCATCTACAAAAAAGGGAAGCAAAATGTGGTGGCAGATGCACTCTCAAGAAAGGATGAGGATGTGGAAGCATTGTTGTGTGCCATTTCTATTATCCAACCAGATTGGATAAACGAAGCAAGGGAGGAATGGAAGAATGACGAAGAAGTGTGGGCACTTATTCGAAAGCTACAACAAGATTCCAGTACTTCTGATACATTTAGCTGGCAAAATGATTCGTTATGGTACAAAGATCGCTTATACCTCTGTAAGAATTCCCAGCTAAAACAAAAGATTCTTATGGAATTGCACACTTCTCCCTTAGGAGGGCACTCAGGATTTTTAAAAACTTACCACAGGGTTAAGAAGGAATTTTTTTGGGATGGCCTTAAATCAGATATTCAAAAGTTTGTGGCGGAATGTTTGGTTTGCCAGCAAAATAAAGTTGAAACAATTAAGACACCGGGTCTATTACAACCTTTATCCATTCCAAGCCAACGTTGGGAGGAGGTTTCAATGGATTTTATCACAGGTTTACCCAAGTCTGAGGGAAAGAGTGTCATCATGGTGGTAGTTGACAGACTTACCAAGTATGCACACTTTTGTGCATTATCACATCCATTTAAAGCCAGTACAGTTTCTACTGCATTTATGGAAACAGTTCAAAAGCTACATGGAAACCCAAAGATTATTGTAAGTGACAGAGATCCCATTTTCACTGGAAATTTTTGGACAGAATTATTTTCTTGTCTTGGTACTCAGTTAGCTCATAGCTCATCTTATCATCCTCAATCTGATGGGCAAACTGAGATAGTAAACAAATGTTTGGAAGGATATCTTCGTTGCTTTGTATCTGATAAACAGACACAATGGGTCAAATGGTTGCCTCTGGCTGAATGGTGGTATAACACTTCCTTCCATACAGCAACAAAAATGACCCCATTTATGGCACTTTATGGGTATCAACCACCATCCATCACATCATATTTAAGAGAAAATTCTAAGGTTCAGGCAGTGGAACATCACATCGAACATCAACAACAAGTCCTCCAACTCTTAAAGGATAACCTCGTGTTGGCACAAAATAGAATGAAACAACAGGCAGATCAACATCGCAGTGAAAGAAGTTTTGATGTAGGTGATTGGGTATTCCTACGGCTACAACCATATAAGCAAATGTCCCTAAAGCAAGCTAAGAAGGATAATAAATTATCACCAAAGTATTATGGTCCGTACAAGGTGTTGCAAAAGATTGGTACTATGGCATACAAATTGGAGCTTCCTGCAGCTTCTCGATTGCACCCAGTTTTCCATGTTTCATGTTTAAAGAAGGTTATAGGTGACAAGCTCCCAATTCAAACAATATTGCCAGAACTTGATGAGGAAGGAAAAATTATATTGGAACCGGAAGCAGTCACAGAAACAAGAACTCGACAGCTACGAAATCGATCAATTTCAGAGTATCTTATCAAGTGGAAGAACTTATCCGCTGAAGATTCCACATGGGAGGATGAGAATTTTATGCAGAAGTATCCAGAACTACTCAAGCATTGAGGAAAACACTTTTTTGAAGGAGAGGGGCATGTTGGGTCCCTATAATACTAGTGATTACCCCATTACTATTGTAGTTATACCCCTTATTTATATTTTTGTGCCCCTATTACCCCCATATTGTTATTTATGTGCCCCATAGAATCCCTCTATTGTTATTTTTGTGGCTTTATATTATTATTGTTAGGTCGGCTGGATTATATTGTGACTCCTTAGACTCCTATATATAGAAAGGAGGTTTTGTCATTTGTATCATCCAAAAATTGTTCATTTATGTAATGTAAAGGAGGTTACCCCCTCGAAAAGGCTGAATTCTAAGGCGTTGATCTATATTTTCTATCTTTTCAAAGGGTCTTGAGATCATACAAAGTCTTTATGGATCACTTTAATCATTCAAATCCAATGTTCTTTCATTTGTCATTACATGCATTTCTCAGTTTATGGAAGCTTCCTTAGGTTGCTTCCTTCACATATATCCTCATCCATCCTTTCCATGTTGTCCTGAAAATACCTGCAAGTAAAATCACTCATAGCAAGCAACCATCAACCTGAAAATATCTTATTCTTTTATGTTTCATGCAATCTTTCTGACTATGAATTAATAGTGCACTTGGAAGGGGGAAGAGGTAGCTTCTGGGCACAACGCACACTGTTAGGAGGCAAGGGACTGTGTGTTGGCCACTAGGGATGCATTGTGCACTTTGTTGAGAAGAGGAGGCCTAATGGAGGGAGAAAGGCACAATCATGAGAGGAATGGTAACTCACTGTTGGTTGTTGATGTGCTATGTTCTCAACTAGGAAATCCCGATCCATAAGGATGGCGCATGGTGCACTATTAGGGCTCAAGGAAGGATTGATCGACCATTGTTGGTGTGTTGCGTGCTAACCTAGGAGAGAGGGAAAGTCTGGTGTAGTTCGGAAGAAAAAGGACGGTCTTGATGCTTGAGAGTGTGCTGTGTGCTTTAAAAGGGGGGCGTAGTTAGGCTTGGGCACAGGGCGCAGTCTAAACAAACAAAAAGGGTTCGACTAAGCCTTCAGAGTGTGAAGTTCACTCTCCCTAGCCTAGTGGTTAGACTTGTAAAGTTGAAAAATTGTCTAAGTATGGAAGGTGATACTTGGGAAAATCAAGTGCGACACAAACCAACTCATTAGTAAAACTTATATAGGACCCAATACTAAGAAGTATACATCAAAACGCCAGTTTACGAACACTCTCGAAGTGTGACAGACAAGGTGTGTGTGATTGCGACCAAAAGTGTCGTTTTGTTGCTAAAAGCATGTTATGACTGTGAAGTGCATTATAGATGTTCTTGATGACCCAATGAAACTTAAGGGAGAATAAGGACACTTGGAACATTTGTATCAATATGAAATGACACTAGATGACCAAAATCAACACTTAGTATAACGGCAGGTAGGCTCCAAAGTTTGAATGTAGCAAAATTTTGGAGGGTGTTATAGCAGTGACAATGCTTGGTGACATGCTAGTAGAACTCCAACTTCTCTTTTTAGGTTTTATATTTAAGTGAAAGGTCTAATTCTTTCAGGAAGTATTGATTTTCCATATATATTACCCTGTATTTTCTACTTATCTTGATTAAAGATATAGCCTCTTATTTCCTTTCTTATCTTCACATACACATAAGATTAGTCATACCTCAATTGTTTCGATAAGGGACAAGGATAATAAGTATGTTGATCTTTTATAAAACACATTCCTCGATGTTGCTCCTTTGCCAGCGAACCTAGTTAGTATCCTTGTGGAGTTACCTCAAGGAATCACAAGCATTGCTTTGCTTCCAGTGAGGTTGGTCAGTACCCTGGGAAAGTTTCTTACTTCACCTCTCTATGCATGAAACCTTTCTCTTCTTCACCCTTTATTTATTTTATTTATAGAACTGTGCTTAGGAACTTATTTATTTTGAGAGTTGGAAGCGGGATCTCGACTTATTGAGAGTAGAAGAGGTTGGTTCCTTGCTAAAGGGATTTGAAATATAACTAAAGTTAATATGTTCGTTTAAAGTTTTCCTCCTTTCCATTCTCTACTCGATTGAGTTCATAGGTCAAAAGACCATTCAATACAAGGTTTATTTAAGAGAAAAAAAAATAATAAGGATAAGGGCCTCATAGGTTGACCAAATGCTTATTGTCTGGGACAAATCATATTTTCCATTCATACATTACAAACTTTAAAGACATGAAAACCTAACTAGAGAAGAGGCAACAGATACGCCAAGCATTTTGGTTGTCATAATCTTCGTTCATTCTGCCACAAAGAGCTTCAAATACACACACACTTTCACACAAGGTCTTATTTATGTAAAATGACCAAGACAATATGGGAATAAGACCATACATAGCATGACATATTAAACAAATAATAGACAACATATAACAAAGAAAGAAAATTATACAAAAGAAGGTAGCTTAGAGCTACTACTGAAGATAATGTTTGATATCTCAGTGATTAATGAGAAGAGGGTCAGTCCTCCCATATAGATATTTCAACTTGAAATCATTATGGTTGAGATTTTCTTCGATGTTAAAGGGGCCAATCCACAAATATTGAAACTTCGTGTGCTTTACTTTCTCTTCGTGGGATTTATCCCACTTCAATACTAAGTCACCCACATCGAAATTCTTTGTCCCTGAAAATTTCTTATTGAACTGGTGCTTAATAAAGTTTTGGTGCATGAAAAATATTTTTTTGGCTTTGACCCTTTATTCCTCAATCTTAAGCAAGGTATCTTTCCTACGTTGAACCAGGAAACAAGATTTTCCTTGACACTCTTGGGAGACTTACAAGGCCGAGAGATACATGTTTGGTAGCAGGATAGCTTCTTTACCATATACGAGGAAGTATGTAGAGGTTTTAAGAAAAGTTTTAGGATTTACATGGCCAGCCCATAGTGCATTCACCAAAGCATTGTGTCAGTTCCTTTATGCAAAGAAGATGGTGTTCTTGATAATGCATATAATATTTTTATTAGTTGATTCTACTAGGTCATTTCCCTATGGGTAATAATTTGATGCATGCTTAAGAACAATATCATTTTCTAATGAAAACTAATAAAGTTTCAATGAGGAAAAGTAGGTTGCATTATCAAAGACAAGCGATGTTGGAACACCAAAACTGATTATGTTATTTTGTTTCAGAAATTAGATGACTTCCTAGTTGTTGACTTGTCTCAAAGGAACCACTTCATTCCACTGAGTGAAATAATTTGTTCTTGTTAGAATGTATCAGTGTTGCTTCGACGAATGTGGAAATATCTCACCAATGACATCTAGTCCCCATTGTTGGAAAGGTTCCTCAACTATTATTTGTAACACTAGGGTGGTTAACTTTGGGTCTCAACCAACACATCTCTGGCATGTTTGGCACTTTCAGGCAAAAGCATGAGCATCCTTAAATAAAGTGGGCTAATAATAACCAACCCTCATTACTTTATTTGCAGTTGTATCACCAACAAATTTTCCACCTATTGGTCCATCGTGCAAATATTTTAATACCCTTTTTGTATCTTGAGGCTCTAGGCATATTATCAAGGCACCATTATGGTTCTTTTGAAAAAGCACTTTGTGCACAAGCTAGTAGGATAGAGCTTCAAGATTAATTTCCCTCTTTTGTTTATGGGATAGACATGTGGGAAAGGTGAAATGCACTAGATATTCCCTTATATCAGAATACCAGGGCATGGTTGAACTTGTCGGGGGAATCTTCTCAACATTACACATATCTATTTCATGTTTCCATCCTGAAGGATCTTCTTCTGGAGAATCCATTTCTTCTGCTACAAGTCGACAGAGGTCATGGCCCTTAACAGTATGAACTAGATTGAACTCAAGATCATACTCTTGTAAGAAATTCATCAAGTTCGTTCTCTTCTTACCCAAGTCTTATTGTACAAAGACCATTCTGACTTCTAGATGAGGCACATATATAATCATGTGACCTTTGAGGAGATAGGGCCTAAAATTCGTAACTGCCTTATACAATGCATAAGCTTGTTTATCAATTGTGAGGTAATTGAATTATGAACCCTACAAACCAGCACTCATAAAAGACATAGGTCATTCCTTTCCTTTATTATCCTTTTGCGTTAATACGACCAAAATCAATGAATTAGAAGTGAAAGTATATGCACAAAATAGACGCCTTGCAACTTTTAGTGAGATCAAACTGATAACAGAAGACACAACATTTCTCTACCTAAAATT
The DNA here is from genome assembly GCA_031772625.1 of Pinus tabuliformis. Lineage (NCBI taxonomy): Eukaryota > Viridiplantae > Streptophyta > Pinopsida > Pinales > Pinaceae > Pinus > Pinus tabuliformis. Next base: position 403,320,238 of record CM062815.1, on the reverse strand, counting down.
TTCATAAAGAAAACATGGAATAGACACACAATCACACATAGAACACAATATTTATCCAAGGAACCCAACTGGGAAAAACCCCTCTTGCTTGTATTAAATCAACTGAGCAATTTGATCTATTACGTATAATTTGCTTCAATACTAAAGTTCCCTGCAATATTGATCAACTCTACACAAGAATTTCCCAAAACTTAGGCAAATAAGGCCTGCTAGGAAGCTCCTATTTCCTAGCACAAATCTGCCCCTAAAAATAGAAATTTATCCTATTTCCTTATGCAATTCCCAAGAGAATTTCTTTGCTTTCATCTCAAGCTCTACACACAAAAACCCATGTACCATTATAAATACAATTTGTTCCTTCATTCAATCTTAATAGGTACTTTGAATTTATAGGGCTAAATTTAGCAGTTGTAGTAGTTAACGGAGGGTTAACTGAGTTAACACAAATTCAAACTACTCAACTAAACTCAAGTCTATCTCCATTCTAGAGCTAGAGATCAGTTAACTAACAGACATTAGATTTTAACTCAACTAGATAATTAATTTTAGTCATAAACTAGTCCACAACCCACTAAAATTCACCTAACTCAAATTAACTAACAATAACTCAGCGATATGCCACATCACACATGTTAACTGACAATTAACTCAAGTATCTATGAAATTGAATTCAAATTGGAATCTTTGACTAATGCACAAGTCAAAGAATCCATTCCTTGCTATAATTTTAACACTCCCTCTTAGCGAGGAAGGGATTCTTGGAGGAACCTCATCCACCTGGATCTGTCTTTAGCTCTACCAAGTTCTTTGTTGTTGCAACTACTCCCTCTGAACTAGAATACTTCCTTGCTTTCTTTTGTGGAACTAGCTTTGAAGACTTGTTATTTCCCACCATTTTCTGTAAATCCATAATCTTCTACTATTAATTATCACAACTCATTTTGTGTTACTGAACTTTGGCTCATTGATCTACCCACTAGCAGGCCTCTAGCTCAACTAAGAATTCTTCTCATTGGGCCTTCTGGATCTTCCCTCTTATCAGTGGTTTGGCCATTTGCAACCGACTAGACTATGGCTCCACAATTGTACCTCCTAACTGCTCTTTATTCCTTTAATGATCATTGTGCGTGAGGAATTCAAGGACTGCCCACTTGTCAAGATTATCATTGCTCCAAAATGTTGCTCCTAAGGCTCACAAATATGTAATTCGTGTGCTAGTCAATTATGTTCATTATTGAGCTGCTTTGATGCCATGTAGAAAATCCTTGAAACCTTGCAACTACTAATGAGATCAAATTTATAGCAAAATATAGAATATTTCTCTACCAAAAATTTGTGGAAAGAAAACAATGAATAGAAACATAATCATACATAGAACACAATATTTATCTAGGGAACCCAACTGGAAAAAACCCCTCTTTCTTATATTAAATCAACGGATCAATCTGATCTATTATGTAGAATCTACTTCAAGCCTGAATTTCCCTGCAATACTAATCAACTCTACACAAGAATTGTCCAACACTTAGGAAAATAAGACCTGTTAGGAAGCTCTTATTTCCTAGCGCAAATCTACCCCTAAAAATAGAGATTTTCCTATTTCCTTGTGCAATTCCCAAGAGAATTTCTTTGCTAGCTTCTCAAGCTCTATACACAAAAACTTGTGTGCCATTATAAATACAATTTGTGCCTTCATTCGATCTCAATAGGCAATTTGAATTACAAGACCCACGAGGGCTAAATTTAGCAGCTGCAACAGTTAACTGAGAGTAGTTGAGTTAACAAAAAGTCAAACTACTTAACTAAACTTAATTTTATGCCTATTATAGAACTAGAGATTAGTTAAATGACTGAAATTAGATTTTAACTCCATTAGATAGCTAATTTTAGCCATCAACTAGTCCATAAATCATTGAAAGCCATCTAACTCATATTAACTAACAATAACCCAGTGATAGGCCACATCACACATGTTAAATGACAACTAACTCAAGTATCTATGATATTGAATTCAAATTAGCATCTTTGACTAATGTGCAAGTCAAAGAAGCCATTCCTTGCTACAATTTTAACAGTATATAACAGGAAATCCTTGCTAAAACCTAGAGTATATAATGCAGGAGTGTCAATGATGGCTTCCTTAATACGGGAAAAAACATATTTCTCCCTTTTATCCTATTTGTAAATTGCATATTTATTTATCATATCTTGTGATGGCTTAACAATATGTGAAAAATCAGAGATGAACTTGCGTAGGAAATTAATCTTCCCTAAGAAAGATTTCATAGCTTTCTTATTCACAGGATAAGGGATTTCATCTATAGTTTTAACCCTTTATGGATCAACCATGATTCCACTTTTAGCGATTATTTGTCCTAAGAGAGTATCTTTTGACACACCGAATATTCTCTTTTTGGGATTCAAATAAATCCCATATTTTTAACATCGCTTGAAGATATGATTTAGATGATGAACATGGTCAGATCTCTTCTTTGAAAATAAAGTTAAATCATCTAAGTATACTAATACACTTTGTCCAATTAGGCCACGGAAACCGATATCCATATCCCTTTGAAATGTAGTGCCAACATTAATTATTCCAAATGGAATGCCCTTAAAGGAAAAAGCTCCCCACTTTGTCCTAATGGTTGTTTTTAGACGATCTGGTTCCACTACTAGCACCTGATTATATCTAGAGAATCAGTGAGAACATATCCAACCTAGATATTGTTTGGAATATCTTCTCCATAGATGGCATAGGGTATTTATCTTTATCGGATTCCCGATTGACGTTGCGGAAGTCGACATATAGGCGTATCTCACCAGATATTTTCCTAACTAGGACCAAATTGGAAACCCAAGTAGAATGTATTACTTTGAAAATGATTAGAGCACCCAACAACTTCCTTAACTTCTTTTGGATCAGGGTTTCAAGCACCGGATTAACCTTTCTAAGATTTTGTTGAAATGGCTTGACCCCCTCTTTGATAGGAATGATGTACTGGATAATACGCATATCATATGTCTTTAAATCATCATATGTCCATGCAAACACATCATGGTACTATTTGAAAAGATGAATAAATGCTTGGCATTCTTGTGGAGAACAACCTGTACCGAGGTTCACATATTTCAGATCATCTTTGGTTACGATAACTTTGAGCTCTGAGTCTTAGTGTTAAATGGTCCTCTGAAACGGTTTTGTGAGTCATAGAGTTTTTCTAGAGACACCACAACTTTAGGAATAGTATTCCCTTTCGATGTTTCATTTGCTTCCAAAAAATCCTTCTCGTGCTCATGTTCTCCAATGGACGCATCTTAAACGCATTTGCATTGGCCATAAAATGTGGTATCTATTGGTCTTCATTGAAAACATGAAGTTTAGTAACGTTATCAGGCATAGATGGCTTATAAATAATCTCTATAGAAAATCCATCTTTCAAAGGATACATCTTAGTAATTGCATTGGCTAATGTATCTGCAACAGTGTTATAAACTCTAGGAACCAAAAAAATATTAAACTCTTTGAAATGAGAAATAAGTCGCCATACCTCTTATTGGGAATTTTTCAAAATTGGTGAGACATAGTGGATAATATTTTGTACTTGACAGGTGACAACCTTTGAATCACCAATTACCTTATTCACATGTTCCTTGAGTTTTATGGCTTTCTTTATTCCCAAAATGAGTGCTTCATACTTAGTGGTGGTATTCATGCACTCAAACTCCAAGCGGCATGATAAAATATACCTTTTTTTATGTGGGTCTATGATAACACAACTAGCTTCGGAGCCATCTTGAGTCTTAGAACCATCTAAATACAAATTCCAAAAATCAGTAGCTACTAATCTAGTTCCTATATTACTACTATGTACATCTATATTACAAGATTCATATGCCAGTTGGACATCAAGGACAGAGTTCCAATTGTGTATCTAATGGGAGCGCTTGATAAAACCCATGATTAACCTCTAAGAAACAATTCCCAAAAATAACATCTGCAAAGCCAACTGGCTCATTATGTCCTTCAAGAAGTGTCATAGTGTACTTCATATAAGGCTCACTTTCTACTCGAATCTGGTTGTTTCTGCCCTTATACAAAGCCACAAATGTGTCTATTCTATTGAGAAATATCATTGTAACTTATTAGAACAATCTCTAATCAAAAGTTAAACCATAGGCTTTGGGAATGTCCACAATAACAATGTTGATGCATTGGTGTACTCTATGGTCTAATGACAAGTGAATAATAACATTGTTGAGTTCACCAATTACCTGGACCAGTGACTTGTCCAGTTGTATGATTCATGCATAGGTTTTATCCCATTTGGAATTAATTTTCTTGGCAATAAATAAAGGCATTAAATTTGTATATGCAATGGAATCAACCAAAAAATTATGGACATTATAATTAAATATTTCAAATGTTAAGAGAAAACAGGGGCAGAGAGTGTTAGAATTTAAATTTACAGCATTAACTATAGATTTGAGAATACCAAGAGACTTACCAGACACGACTTGAGAAGCAAAAAATTTCTCGCTTGATAGAGGTTTTGATGAGAATGATTGGACATTCGTTTCTAACAAGTGGTGTTGAAGTATCTGGAGGTGTAGCTTTGTTAGAAACTTTCAGAGTGATGGTCTTGTTCATATTGTTTGTGGAAGTGTTCTTAGTAGAGGGATAACTTACAGACTTTCTTTGTGTACTCTGAACAGGATTGGTTGGTGATATAATCCTTCTTAACAGTTACTTCTTCAACTCTTTCTTAGAAATTGGTCCTCAACTCCTTAAATTATATCGACTAGTTGGGAGCTGAGGAGGAGCTTCATTTTTGGGTGATTCTTCAACACTTTTCTTATTAGCATTGAATGTGATATCAAAGGAATTAACTAAGTTTCCAACACCTAAATGTGATATCAAAGGAATTAACTGAGTTTCCAACACTTGAACTTTCCTTGGTCACGGTAGGTTTGTTTGTTTCTTCAATATGCTAAGACTGCTCATCTACTAGTAAATTATCAACAATATGAGTTGCCATAGCATTCATGTTGTGATTCCACTGAGGGTTTATTTTCTCTCAATGCCTCTTCTGATGGAAGGTGCAATAATTTTCCATACCTAAACTCTCAACATTAAACACAACATTTTAGATCTGTAGAGATTTTTCCAATTGATTATTGTTATTTCTTTTGAGGAAAAAATGCTTAGAATGTTTGATGTTGGTATATGCCTCACTTGAATTTCTCTTTAATTTAGACACTTCGTTAATAAGTAACTTTAAATATTGGCCAAGATTTCCATGTTGAAAGAATCTTTTTCCTTAGTTTTGGTTGAAGAGGCTTGAGTTTTCTTACCAGCATATTTGGGATTTTTAGAATCTTCATGATCCTTAATTGCTGCAATGGAACACAAGTCCTTCTCAATAGAAATGGCTTCTACAAAATTTAAATCCAATGTTACCTTTGCAGCTCTCTTAAAAAATATTGAAATGTTTGTAGGCAACACAGCTAGGTAATAGTATTTAGTGATGGTATCGTGTGGTTGTACATTTGTGGGGAACTTATTCAATATGTGGATAAATATTTGATTGGAATCCTTTGCTTTCTCCTTATCTCCCATCTTAAGATTCCTGAAGTCTTTTAACAACATGGTGGGAGTTTTATCATCCACAAACTTCTCTAAAAACAAATTCTTAAAATCCCTCCAATTGTTAATTGAATTGGGCAGAAGACTATGGTACCATACCGATGCTATATCTTCTAGAGTGTATGGAAAAATTCTGCAAGTGACATCATCAAAGTGTCCCTCAAGTATTCTTAAATGCATGTAGAATTCATTAATGTGATCCTCAAATTTCATCCTCTTGTCAAGATCGAACTTTGATAACATCTTTTTTGGATGTTTAGGCATGCGGTGAAGATTAGTAGGAAGAGAAAGTGATCCTTGGTCCATCCAATCCAAGTCTTGATAAACCATGTCTTCTTCTCCTTCTTCCTCTTTTTTTGAATCTGAAAATTATTCTCCTTCACTGTTCAAATGTTCATTATAATCAGGTTTTTCTTCATATCTCAATTGTTCTTAGTCAGAAAATTGAAAACCTCCCTCGTCACCTTCTGAACATTCCTCAATAGCTAGAAGGTCCGCTTATTGAACTATATCTTCTTTGGTTTTTCTAACTCTTCAAGGGTGGAAATAACCAAATATTCCACCACTGAACCCAATACATCAATACAAGTTGTTTCTTTCTTTCTTGGATTATGAGAAAGACCATGAATGACAGGAAATAATCTAAGAGCTCTTGCAAACTGGTGAATAATTGGTCGGAGCGTCTGGAGTTTATCGTATGTAACTTCAAAATTTTGTTCCAAACTAAGATGAGAATACTCCCCCAATCTCAAGGATGGGAGTTGGATTTGAACTCAGACCATTACAACCTTGCATAGATGCTTCGTTGTTGGGGTGAGGTAAGTTATCAGCCATAAAAAGGTGGATTCCCTCCTTCTAGTTCCAGAATGTTGATATTTCTAGATCCCGCCAACATATAGGGGAGCTCCCTGATATGAAGTCCCAATTAGACCTCACACCATTTGGTATAGGAGTCCCATCCGAAAATATGGCCTGGCCGCCATTTACTTAAAGATTTTCTTTGGCTTGAGAAATTAGCATAAGAGAGTAGCGCACATGTACTTTTGAATCAGAAAGAAATTTTGCCTAGTGAAATGTTCAATTGAAATTGTATCAAGGTTCTTTCACTACGAGAAAACATAAGTGAGTCTCTAAAAGAAAAGTAATAGTACTATACTAGTAAAGACACACACACATGGATGAGAAAAAATCATCAGTCATCAAGCAAAGTAGGTCACATAGATTCAATGATCATTATAACAATCACAACACCCTTTCAATAAGATTAGATCCAAAGCCATTAAAATAGTTCAATTTCCTTAGTACATATGAATCTCAAAATACACTACAAACATCCATAGAATAGTCTTAGAACATCTACGATATATGCATGAAAATGTGTTGGCTCAAAAATATTATAGTATTAAGCAAAAGTTCAAAGATATATGAGTACAATGAACATCACTAGCTCCAATAATGGAGCATTAGAGCCACTACTTTCTCTCCAAAAGAACTATCTCTATCTCTCTAATGCCTTGTGGGAGAAGCCAAGGTGAAAAGTCCTCTCTTTGAGTAATGAGGCTTATTTTATAACTAGAGGCATGACCTTTTGTATCCCCATGACTCTTGAACTTCCCACACGACTTTTCAACTTCTAATGTAACCATAGACTTATAAAAAACTTTTGAACTTCTAAATGACTTTTGAGTTTCTATGTGACTCTTGGACTTGTCCATGTGACTCTCTTTTCCATACATGACTCTTGGCCTTCCACGTATTTAAATTTACAAAGATTACAAAATTATGTCGTCATTTCCACATCATCATGTGGTGGTATCATGACAAGTCACTAACATTGATGACTTGGGCCCATAGTAATTTGTGACATGGACTTTCTTGAGGGGTGTCAATGTTGCCACCCATGTCTTCAACACTTGATGCAAATTTCTCTTGTTGTTTCCTTCTATCCTCCAAAGGGTATTGATATCATACGAAGTCTTTATGGATCACTTTGATCATCTGAATCCAATGTTATTTCATTTTTCACAACATGTGTTCTTCAATTTCTAAAAGCTTCCTTGGGTTGCTTCCTTTAATAGATCTCCTCGTGCATCCTTGCTATATTGTTTTGAAAACACCTACAAGTAAAATCACTCATAGAAAGCAACCATCAACACAAAAATCTCCTATTTTATCATGTTTCATGCAAACTTTCCGACTGTGAATTAAAAATGCACTCAAAAGGTGGAAGAAGTATATTTTGGGCACAAAGCGCTCTGTCAGGAGGCAAGGGGTTGTGTGCTAGCCACTAGGGATTAATTGTGCACTTTGCTGAGAAGATGAGGCCTGATGGAGGGTGCAGGGTGCAGTCATAAGAGGAAAAGGATCTCACTATCAATTGTTGATGCATTGTGTGCTTGTAGTGTCCTATCTAGGGTGCTAGATTAGGCTATATTTATTATTGACCAGGATCAGTAAACTTCGAGGCATGCGTCTACAATCTATAGACATAAAGGATTCCTAACTAAGTGTTCGTGATGGTAGGTTACAAAACTTCTTTACGGAAGGTTGAGGTATGTTCCCTATCACCTGGACACTCAGGTCATTCAACTCATCTACTTATCTAAAAACATTGTGTATTACTTAAACCAAGATTTCAATCCCCTTACGAGGATGCTGTGCATAAAACCCCTGTTCAGTGAACACTCAGCATTCAATGTTTATCATTCATGAAAGATTGAAATATATTAAAATCATAAGCACACGTAAAATCCAAATATATGAGAAACAGGGTTCATGAAGATGCTCTTAAAAATAATGAAAGATCAGATCCCTTATAGGATACAATTCAACGATCTCAGCGATTAATCCTTCAAGCTACCATCATAAACATTACTCATACAAATTTCTAATTGAATCAACGAAAGCATAAACTGAACTCTAATCACTGTGCATGCTAGTGAATATACAGAAGTTGCAAATGAAATAAAATAACAGTATACCCGTTCCACGCAGGGCCCGTCCGCATTTCAGAGGTATACTGGACTGTGCTCAAGCAACTATAGAATCAACGCAACAAGGAAATCGTGACTGCAACCGTGTTCTTGGTATTAAGTTCAAAACTCTATTTTCAAAATGATACAATGATAATCACTAACTGATCACATAGAACTGTGTTTACATATGTTTTTACAACCTTTACATTTCAAAACGAATGTACATTCATGATGCGGTTGTTGCCGCTTTTGCTATGGCATAGTTTTTAAGTTGTTTCCATTCTGAACCGATTTCAAAAAGGAATAAAACTACATCGGTTTAGAACCTGATGTTGTTGTTGCTTTTGTCGCCAACATGCTATACTTTGACCGTCATTGACCGTGCATCTAGGAGCGTTGGTTCTGTTGTAGGATAGGTGTTCGTCCATGCTTGTACATTCTACTTTTCATCCCTACCCTTTTCGTTAGCCTAGCTGTCATGCCATATGTCAAAAAATAAACCAATTACAGGATGTTGCAACTTCCTGTAGTCTTTTTATCAAAAATCCCTAATTCTTTAACATAAAACTCATAAATCAATTCTAATGTATTTAACAACTATAATACTGTTAACTAATCAATTTCAAGGGGTCTAAGAGATGTATGAAGGAAAAATGTAGGCAAACGATGTGTTTGAAGAGGAAAAAGGAGGTCAAGGAATGGTACCAACATCTCTCCCTGACTTAATGAATTAGCATGACCTCATGCTAACCCTGATGTGCTTCCTCTGAACTCTGTCCCTGCCTGTACCTCTACTGCCTTCAACAATGTATCCACATTCTTCTTCACCTGGGCATCTTTCTGACCATGGAGCTCATGCTTTAAACTTTTGTACTTTTCCTTGAGGACCTTCTTTTGGTTGTACCATTTAGTGGCCCACTTACAAATATCTGTTTGTTCAACTTCAAGTTCCTTAATTTGTTCCCTTAACTTTTCATTCTTCTGTTGAGTCTCTTTACTCTATGCTATGAGCATTTCATTTTCTTTCTTGATAACTTTTTCCAGCATATTAGCCTCCATTAGTTCTTCCTTTAGCTTCTGAATTTGCTTCTCCAGTTTCTTTTGTTTCTTTATGGCAGGCGGTGAATCTTTTTCTTTCCTGTTATTGCTTTCAACCTCCATCTCAGCTCTTGGTCCAGGTTGTGAGTGGGAACTACTTTCAATATCCATCGGCATAGGTGCATTTGATTCAGGCTGGTCTTCTTGTAGCTGGGTCTTTGATGTTCTCCTGGTTCTTCTTGAATAAGTGGTAAAAATTTTATCTTGCTCTGCTTTCGGAGCATCCTCTTTTCTCATTTTCCTCGTCCTTATACTGCTAACAGGTGGAGGTACCTTGCTTGCTTTGTGTATTGGAATCTCTTCATCGATATCATTCATGAATCCTGAGTTTTCCTGTGGTTCTTCCTTGTCCTCTTCGTCTTTAATTTGGTTAGCAGCCAAGAACTCCTTCCACGTTTTCCCTCTTCTCTGCAATTCATACTCAATAAGAATTTTAATTAACCCAAAGTGATATAGGTTTTTGTCTTCGTTACCTTTCTGCTTTTGGATGGTCTTTGAAATTTTGGTTAGGCTTTGCAAGAGGAAGTATGGCAGACTGATAACACACTGTCCTTTCAAATGTAACAGTAACTTGATATGGTACAATTAAACAATACTGTAGCGGCCTTCACAAGTTACAAACTTTTGGATGATATAAACCATCTCGTCCCAGGGATGCACCAGCCAACTTCTTGGGACGCCTTTCTTCCAATTAACGGACGAAACCCTGGATCTGGACATAAATTGGGTCCATGATTTCTCTTTAAATTGCTTTGTCTTGAAGTACTTCTCCCCTTCTGGGCTGATCCCTAGGGCTTGAGCTATGGTGTCTTCCGAAACTCTGAATGAAAAATTACCTATCAGAGCTTTCTCTCCGTTGAATGTAAAAGCGAACTGTTTGGTGACCTCTTCATTACTTCCACGAAATTTCTCTAAAAAGGGCAGCCACTGTATTTCTTTAAGAATTGAAATGCAATCTTCGTGATACTGGGAACTGTCGAATATGCTTGGTTCGACCCTGTTAGTCATTGTGGCCGAGAGTTGTGCTCTAACTCTTCTTTGTTTATGTTTTACCACTTCAACAAAGAAGTTTTGATTTGTTACCTTTTATCTTCCGCCCCCAATGCTGCTGACTTGGTGGCGTCCTCGGCTCTTTAACACTAGCTCCTTTAGTAACCCAACGATGCTCGATTGACTGTCTTGTAATAGAGGTCGAACCCAATTAACTACATTTTCCTTTCGTAGCGCTTGCTACTTTCAGTCTTTACTGTTGAAGTCACAGGAGTCGAATGCTGACATAGAACAACTGAAAACGATAGTGAAATAACCGGCTTAACTCAATTCAGAGCATATTCATCTTTTTGAAACAGAGGAATGGTTGTACTGGTCGTATGGATGCCATCATAGAAACGCTAGAAGCATATATATGAAGTACTGGGATATGATTCCGGGTAGTCGTTTGCATCATTTGGCTTCGTCGGGTGTTTAAATCATAATTCGGACGTTTCAAACATAATGAACAAGCCCGCATGACATTTGGTTTCCAAACAATTCACCACGTGTCCTACTTCTATTGGTACCCGGCCAAATTGAAATGTTGGGATGGTTGTAGGGTCTAATTGATTGGTAACAGAGATTTAAAAGGGGTAATATGAGAGGGGATTAACAAAATCGTATAATTATGAGAGGGGTTGGAGTATTGGAAGATGATAGGGATTAACAATAGGATAATGAGTGATAGGTATGGAGGTGTCTCTGAAATTGATCGTAGCAGTCACAGTTATTAAATTTAACATTAAAAATTAATCTAAGAATTTAAATGTTAAGAATAAGGAATACATTACACTTTTGTTGGTTGTTCAAGCGTTGCATTGGCATGTTGGGTAGGACTAGTCTCTTTTGACTATTCTTTTTTGTTCATAACAGGTCCCCTGAGATAGATTCGAATGCAACAGGTCCCTCTTAGAACTTAAATATGTTCATACAGCTTCTTTGAAATCCGGAGAGAGAATTATATGTATACAGGTTCCTTGATCTTTGGTATTTGATGAAGTCTTGGTGCCCAGAAACCTGTGGATCCTTGTAGAAACTTGATGAAGCTTTGTTGAAGTAATCCTGAAGTAACAGTCTCTTAACAGGTCCCTTTTATGTGTCTTAAATAGGTCCCATTACTGCTGGTGTTGGTAACATGGTCTTCTGGACAGAACAGGTCCCCCTGCATAATGTTTATAACCAGGTCCCTCTGAGATAAAACAATGACAAAACAACTTCTTTATTGAAATCTGGAATGCTGAAACAAACTGCTTTGGAAATTTATAGTGAGGAGATGAGATAAGAAATCTTTAAGAATTTACAATGGAGAGATAAGAGAACAAAATGCTGATGCTTCTCTCCCCCACTAAAGTTTTGACTTGTCCTCAAGTCATTATTCAGTTGATAAATGAAACAGGGAACAAAAGGAAAGGAATTCTTACCCGCCAACGAATTGGTTTTCAAGTAAGAATTCGGGGTTAGAGTGTGCCAAAGTCTGGTTTTCACATCTAACCCATTGTTATTATTTGTTTTTTTTCTGTTGTGTTTGGTTTTTTTTTTTTTAGATTTTGTTTTTTTTTTTTTTTATTATTATTATTTTTTGAATTTCTAAATTAAAATGAAATGAACTAAGGAAGGGATACTGCAGCTGAAGGCTGCAGTATCTCAACCTCTCTTTGTTGAGATACTGTTTGGAGAAAATTTTGCTTGCTGATGGGCTTAGTGTAAAGTTTCAGGCGATGACCATTGACAGTAAAGGAATGACCTTCTCCATCAATAGTTTTGAGCTTGACTGAACCATTGTCGTAAGCCTGAATAATTTGGTATGGACCCATCCAATGGGTGGGAAACTTGGCTTTATGATCTCTGAATTTAGAGTCAAAAAGTAAAGCCCACCTTCCTTGAACTGCTTCTTCTTGATATGTGCATCATGCCACTGCTTCCCTTGTTTTTGCATGAGGATTGTGGTTTCCTCCGCTTGCTGCCTCATTTCATCCAGCTGGTTCAACTGCTGAATTCTTTCTTGTTGTGCTTGGTCCAGGTCAATTTGCAAATCTGCAGCCAGTTTAAAAGTATGTATTTGAAACTCAATAGGAAGCATTACCTCTTTTCCATACACCAACTGATATGGTGTAAATCCTGTAGTATTCTTCCACGTAATTCTGTAAGCCCAGAGTGCATCTTTGAGCTCCTCTTCCCAATTCTTTCTGTTCATTGCCACAATTTTAGTGATGATCCCTTCCAAAGTTTTGTTTGTGGATTCCACCTACCCATTGGCCTGTGGATGGTAAGTTGTAATTCTTCTGTGCTTGATTTGGTATTTGTCTATGATGTCCTTCACTAATTTTGAAGTAAATTGAGTACCTTGATCAGTCACTATTTCCCTTGGTACTCCATACCTTACAAAAATCTCTTCAAAAAGGAAATTTACCACTGTTTGTTCGGTGGCTCTAACTAGTGCTTTTGCTTCAGCCCACTTTGTGACGTAATCAGTACATACTAAGATGTACTTCTTACCATTAGAGGTTTGGTTAATGGGTCCTATAAAGTCTAGAGCCCATTTTTCAAATGGCTCTAGGTGAACTTGGGGCTGAAGTGGCATCTCGTCTGTAGCTGTTGGCCTGCCCATTCTTTGGCAGTTGTCACAACTCTTCACATACTTCTTGGCATCCTTAAAAATGGATGGCCAATAGTATCCAAGAGTAAGAACTTTGAATGTCGTTCGCTTAGCTACAAAATGCCCACCACACGGTTCATCATGGCAAGATTTTAAAATATCAATTATCTCATCATTTCTTACACATCTTCTAATAATCATATCATAACCAGTGTAAAATAAATTGCCATTAATCCATGAGTATCGAGCACTTTGTTTGACTAGTCCCTTCTTTTCCTTTGGAGTGAAGTATGGAGGTGTCCTTCCTGTAGAAAAATAATTGGCCAAGTCAGCATACCAAGGATTCACTATGGAAATTGCAAATAATTTTTCATCTGGGAAAGAATCTTCAACCGGAACAACCTCACCTGGATTTTGCAGTCTAGAAAGAAAATCTGCCACCTGATTCTCTTTACCTGGTCTATCTAACACTGTGATGTTAAATTCCTGTAACAATAATAACAATCTGGTAACTCTGCCACTAGTTATTGGTTTATTCATTAAATGTCTAATGGCAGAATGATCAGTATGTACAAAGACTTCATAACCAGTTATATAATGTCGGAAATTATTCACAACATATATGATGGCAAGTGTTTCCTTTTCTGTGACTATGTAGTTTGACTCTGCAGGTGTCAGATTTTTGCTAATGAAATAAATGGCATAATTACAAGATTCCTCTTTTTGGCCTAATGAGGCACCTACTACAGTGTCAGATGCATCTGTAAAGATATGAAATGGTAGGCTCCAGTTAGGCCCTCTTAAGACTGGTGCGGTTGATAACTTCTTTTTGAGTGCTTCAAATGCTTGTTGGCAGTTCTCATTCCAGTTGAAAAGTACATCTTTTGTTAGAAGCTTAAACAAAGGTAAAGCTATTTTACTAAAATGTTCAATAAACCTTCTGTAATAGCTTGCATACCCAAGGAAACTTCTTACCTCTCTTTGATTCTTTGGAATTGGCAAATCAACAATGATCTGGATTTTTGCTGGGTCAAATTTGATGCCTTGAAAAGAAATATAGTGGCCTAATACTATCCCTTCGTTTAACATCATAAAGCACTTTTCATTGCTCAAGGATAGATTAGCTTCAATACATGTTTTCAAAACTCTTTCAAGGTTCTCTAATGCATGTTCAAATGAATTGTCGTACACTGAAAAATCATCCATGTAAACTTCAACACAATCATGAACTAAATCAGCGAAAATAGATAATACAGCCCTCTGAAATGTAGCTGGAGCATTGCAAAGTCCAAATGGCAAAACATTATAAGCATAAGTGCCCCAAGGACAGGTGAATGTGGTTTTGTCCTGATCTTCTGAGGCTATCTTGATCTGGTTGTAGCCACTGAAACCATCAAGAAAAAAAAATGATGATTTCCCAGCTAAGGTGTCTAACACTTGGTCAATAAATGGTAGTGGGAAATAATCTTTGAGCGTTGCTTTGTTCAGTTGTATGTAATCAACACAAATGCACCACTTACCATTTTTCTTGGGCACTATAACCAATGGGGATACCCACTGACTGTCAGAAATAGGATATATTAAATTAACTCTCAACAGTTTTTGCAATTCTTCTCTGACAATATCCTGGAGCATGGGGTTCATTCTTCTCTGCGGTTGCCTCACTGGTTTGATAGTACTATCTGTATAAATATGGTGAGTGCATGTGTCGGGGTGAATCCCATGCATATCGGTGTAGTCCCAAGCAAATTCTTTCTGGTATTTTCTCAATAGTCGAATCAATTTCTCTTGCTGAGATGAGTCTAGGTGATTGCCTATGTTCAGAGTTTTCCCTGGACTAATCTCTATGATCTGACTCTGCGTGTTTGTGATGGATTGAATTGGAAAAATATCGTGAAATGTGGTTTGCAAAGATTGAATGGTGCATGTTTCTTGAAAATTTTGGGCTAAAAGTACATTTGCAACATGATATTGGTCATTTCTCAAATTTTCGGAAATATCAGGTTGAGAAAGGAACAATTCTACCAAATCATTATTATTCTGTTCTTGGAAATCATAGATTTGGTCAATGCTAAAAACATATTGTACTTCTTCTTTATCATTGTATTTATCATCAAGCCATAAATTGTGTGTTACAGCTGGTGATTGTGCCGATGGATAAAGAGTGAGTTGTTTTCTTTCGGTCCCTCTTGAAATGATCATGTTTCTCGATCGACATCCTATGAATGCATCAACAGTCGCTAACCATGGTCTACCAAGGATGATAGGGTGCCCTCCTAGATTGGATTTGGGTTGAAGAACTAAGAAGTCCACTGGGTACTCCCAAGAGTCTAGTGAAACAATTATGTCCTCCAAAATCCCTTCAGGAATCACTTTAGACCTATCAGCTAGTTCTAGAACAATCGTTGTATGTTTCAAATTTATGAGCTTGAGTGTTCTCATGGTTTCAAGAGTCATGACATTTATTGCGGCCCCAAGATCTATTAAAGTGTTTGGAATTTGTATGTTGTTAATGATTGTAGTAACTCTGGGGATGCCAGGATCAACATACTTTTCCATTGAGATGGTATTTGTCATAAGGCCAGCTAAATGTCCTATAACATGAATGGTTTGTGGATCAATCCTTTTCCTAGTGGGCTTCTTAAGACACATTTCTTTGATTGCTTTAGTGTATATGGGAATGTCTTTTATGGCTTGCAGTAGCGGAATTTTTATATAGACATTCTTGAGCTCATCTAAAACATCAAACTGTGGTATAGACATTGGAAGTTTCATTTGGACCAATCGGTCTGGAAAAGGTGGATGCAATGGTTGCATCTGCTTATCTTTGGTATCATCGTTTGGTTTTCTTTGATTTGTCATTTCATTTTCATTTTCCATGTTTTCTTCTTGCTTATCTGTTATTGAAGAATCTTTGTGGAGTACCCTACCATACCTCAAGTTGATATTTTGCAAGGGTAGTGTGGGATATGAGGTTCCCTCTTCTACATTGTAGGCTGGCCTCTCTGCTCTGTTATTTGGATTTGGAACAGTTTGAGCAGGAATTTGAGTAGGTCTGGGAGGTTGTGAGTTAGATGGAAATTGCAGTTGTGGTGGATTTATTGGTGGAGGAGTAGGCAGTGCTTGTTGAGTAGGTTGAGGTTGGTAAACAACTTGCTGCTGAGGATACTGCTGATATGGTTGAGAATGTGATGAATACGGCTGATGATATTGTTGATTTGGTTGTGAATATGGTTGGTATGATTGAGGATATGTATGATAGGATTGAGAGTATTGTTGAGATGGTCTCCATTGTTGCTGTGGGTGATTTTGGTGCTGCCATGGCATGGGTACATTCCATGAATTCTGAGCATACATTTGATCATTTACAGGAAATTGCAAATTTTGATTTGGAAACATACCTTGAGGTGCTGGCCTTGGCTACCATGGTCTCTTTGTGCCCATGTAATACACGTTTTCCATCTCTACATTAGCTGCCATATTGCAGTTCTGCAAAACCTTAACTTTAGGACAATTAAATATATCATGATGTTCAGTACAAAAATCACAAACTTGGATGTTTTCTAATGGGCAGTCTTTTAAGGCATGTTTCTTCCAGCATTTTGGGCAGAAGATAGCCATTATCTGATCTTCATATTCTTGTTTCTTCTTAGCTTTTAGAGTGTCAATTTGGTTTCATAGGGTGCTTAACAGATCTGTTTTAAACTCTTCTAACAGATTCCCTATTTCAGCCCTTGTGACACTTGCTGAAGCAGATTTTGTGACTTTGGATGACGGGGTTCTTTTTCCAATTTTAGCTTTGCTCCTTGAATACTTTTCGGATAATTCAGCGATTTATTCAAAAGGTAAGATAGAAATGTCACCTTTGCCCATCAAATTAAGATCATCTATGTATTCCTCTCGGATGCCTTTCAAGAATATTGTGCGGATCAAATCAAGAGGCATAGTTCGGTGTTTAGATTTTTGTAAGTTGTAGACAAACCGTTCTAAGTATTCCTCTAAGGTTTCATCCTCTTCTTGGCTCATTCTAAAGATATCATCTTTGGAATCTTTGGATCTACAATAAGGTTGATATTTCCTTAGAAATATTCTTCTCATGCCATCCCAATCAACTATCGCATGCTCACCAAGCCTCATGAACCATCTTAAGGCTGATGCCTTTAATGTCGCTGGGAAGAGTCTAAGCCTATGGGCATCATCTGTGTAACCATATGTTCGACATACAATGTCAAACTCGAACAAGAATGAGTCTGGATCTTCCGAAGCCATACCATAAAAGTTTGGTAGCACGGATGGAGGTATGTTTTTCATTTTGATCTCATCATCTTCTTGTGGTTCATGTATAGGAAACTTAAAGGTTGACTCTTCTTCGTCTCTCTGTCCTTGATTTGGTACTGATCCATCTCCTTCCTCAGCCATTCTAATAGGTTTCTCTGTGTCAGTGTCGCTTGTCTTAAAGAGGAGATTAAAGAAAGATTGTTCGGTCACTGTGCTACTTTCTCCTTGTGTGAAGGATCTAGGAAAGTGTTTCTTTTGTGATTTATGTGCTAATAAAGTTTGCCTTTCGATGAGAGTAAGTCTTTGTCCTAACTTTTGTTTATCCTCTAATGCTTGTATGGTGACTTCCTCAGCTGGTGTTGTATTCCCTAAAGAGTCTGCTCCTGATGATGGGTTAGTTTTTGGATGGTGGGGGGTTTTTATAAATCTACCTTGATTGTCTCTAAATCTAGGCATAAATGAACATGATTTCTAAATCTATGTTTTTGCTCGTTTTTGTTTATTGATTTTTTTTTTTAAATCCTTTAAGTACGCCTCCCCGGCAACAGTGCCAAAATGTAGTGTCCTATCTAGGGTTCTAGATTAGGCTATATTTATTATCGACCAGGATCAGTAAACTTCGAGGCATGCGTCTACAATCTATAGACATAAAGGATTCCTAACTAAGTGTTTGTGATGGTAGGTTACAGAACTTCTTTACGGAAGGTTGAGGTATGTTCCCTATCACCTGGACACTCAGGTCATTCAACTCATCTACTTATCTAAAAACACTGTGTATTACTTAAACCAAGATTTCAATCCCCTTACGAGGATGCTGTGCATAAAACCCCTGTTCAGTGAACACTCAGCATTCAATGTTTATCATTCATGAAAGATTGAAATATATTAAAATCATAAGCACACTTAAAATCCAAATATATGAGAAACAGGGTTCATGAAGATGCTCTTAAAAATAATGAAAGATCAGATCCCTTATAGGATACAATTCAACGATCTCAGCGATTAATCCTTCAAGCTACCATCATAAACATTACTCATACGAATTTCTAATTGAATCAACGAAAGCATAAACTGAACTCTAATCACTGTGCATGCTAGTGAATATTCAGAAGTTGCAAATGAAATAAAATAACAGTATACCCGTTCCACGCAGGGCCCGTCCGTGTTTCAGAGGTATACTGGACTGTGCTCAAGCAACTATAGAATCAACGCAACAAGGAAATCGTGACTGCAACCGTGTTCTTGGTATTAAGTTCAAAACTCTGTTTTCAAAACGATACAATGATAATCACTAACTGACCACACAGAACTGTGTTTACATATGTTTTTACAACCTTTACATTTCGAAACGAATGTACATTCATGATGCGGCTGTTGCCGCTTTTGCTATGGCATAGTTTTTAAGTTGTTTCCATTCTGAACCGATTTCAAAAAGGAATAAAACTACATCGGTTTAGAACCCTATGCTGTTGCTGCTTTTGTCGCCAACATGCTATACTTTGACCGTCATTGACCGTGCCTCCAGGAGCGTTGGTTCTGCTGTAGGATAGGTGTTCGTCCATGCTTGTACATTCTACTTTTCATCCCTACCCTTTGCTTTAGCCTAGCTGTCATGCCATATGTCAAACAATAAACCAATTACAGGATGTTGCAACTTCCTGTAGTCTTTTTATCAAAAATCCCTAATTCTTTAACATAAAACTCATAAATCAATTCTAATGTATTTAACAACTATAATACTGTTAACTAATCAATTTCAAGGGGTCTAAGAGATGTATGAAGGAAAAAGGTAGGCAAACGATGTGTTTGAAGAGGAAAAAGGAGGTCAAGGAATGGTACCAACAGTGCTCAACTAGGAAATATTGAACCACAATGATGGCACGGGGTGCACTATAAAGGCTAAAGGAAGGCTTGACTGACCATTGTTGGTGCACTATATGCTCAACTAGGAGAGAGGGAAATTTTGGCACAATTCAGAAGAACAAGGAGCGTATTGATGCTTGAGAGTGCGTTTTGTGATTTGAAAGGGAGGCAGGGCTAGGCTTGGGTGCAAGGCATAGTCTGAATAAATAAGAAGGATTTGACTAAGCCTTGAGAGTGCACAATGCCCTTTCCCTAGCCTAGTGGGTAGACTTGTAAAGTTGAAAAATTGTCTAAGTCTAGAAGGTGAGACATGGGAAAATCAAGTGCGACACATACCAACTAATTAGTAAAACTTAGATAGGACCCAATACTAAAAAGTATACATCAAAATTCTAGTTAACACTCTCTAAGTGTGATAGACAATGTGTGTGTAATTGCCACCAAAAGTGTCATTTTGCAGTTAAAAGTTTGTTATGACTGTGAAGTGCACTATAGATGTTCTTGATGACCCGACAACACTTAGGGGAGAACAAGGATGCTTGGAACATTTGTATAAACATGAAAGTACACTAGATGACCAAAAGCGACACTTATTATGATGGTAAGTAGGCTCCAAAGTTTGAACGTAGTGAAATTTTTTAAGGTTTCGTAGCAGCAACAACACCTCCTTCCTCTTTTATTTTTCCCCTCTTTCCTCTTACACTCATTCTTTTTTTCTCTTCCCTCTTTTCGATATTATCTTCTTTGACCTCTTTATGTTTTCTCTTCTCTTTACATTCTTTAATTCTCTTCTCCTCTTCTCTTATCTCCCCTCTTTCTCTTTTCTCTTCTCTTTACCTTCTTTGATTCTCTTCTCTCCCATATTTCTCCTCTTTCCTTTCTTTTTTTCTTTTTATAATCTCAATTTTCCTACATGGATTATCGCCAACATATACAAGCTCTTAAAAAGTATTGTCCTCATATGTGTATGCTAAAATTTTGGGGTAACATTATCTACTTAGGAGTACACATTACTAAGAGTATCACAAAATTATCTAGGCTTTGAGCCTTGTTGGCATAGTGGGTCTTGACCCAAGTTCAAAGTTAGTTGTGCCAAACAAAACACTACACTACTGGCCCTTTCAGCATCAACCCACGTAGAGCAGACTGAAGTCTCACCTAACACAGTATGGGGGGATGCTGGAACCAATTTTCCACACCCAGAGATTAGTGTGATGTTCTGTCATGTCCTAGATATGCCTTTGCACAGATCTTTAAGCCCTGAGGGTTCAATGCTATGATTTCCTTCAATCGTCCCCTAGACCTTTGCGAAGATCTATGATCGACTTCTGTAGACCTTTAATAGATAGGTTATCTACTTACACGCATCATAGAATAATCTCAGATCAGAATCTACAGAGACTTTCTTAAGTGCTTAATAAACTTAACATAAAGTATTATAACCTTCGCGTAAACACTTAACCTTCATTGTGTTTAATTAAAGAGGTTCATCCAATAGATTTGCGCATCAATACATCATTAATTCATAAAGAAATTCCTTCATCATAAGATATATTGTAAACATAACAGCAAAAAGAAATAGATAAAACATATGAATTCCCCCAACAGTCTTCTTTATCGATATTCAGTATAAGGTTACATACTCAAAAATTCCTTGCGCACTCAGCTGCAGAGGTCCATGCACTCAGCTACGAACTCTACTCTGGGCCTCTACGCAGTGAGCTACAGAGCCTTTTCCTCCTCTAAGACTTACTTCTCTGTGCTAACTCTCTACGAATCCATCCATCGTGCCTACAAAAAACACATAGATCTCCCTTAGACTCTCTAAGACACACCTATTTATACAATTCCATGGTCTGCAAACCAAGGGTAGATCTCAAAACCGACTCAATATTTTCATAAATGAGGGTAAAAACACTTTTTGACTCCTATCTACCTATGCACTCTGCATCCACAATTCGCGGAGACTTTACATCTTTTTTATGATCTTTACATCAAAACTTGGGCTTTTACCCCAAAACTGACCCAAGGGACCCCATCCCAACAAACCCTAACACAAAGATCATGACTCGCCCTTAAGACGCTCGGTTGGCCTGGTGATATTACTGTGAAGATCCCCCAACTCCACCTGCATAACTGCTACCTCAGTGGTTGTCTACTTCACTTGTTCGATGAGCTTCTCCGTAGCTGGTCCTTCATCAGCCAACTTGATATTCTTCTTTGTTAGTTGCAATTTTGTTAGCTTCTCCTGAATGTTGGTTGAGACTTGGTAGGATTCTTCCAACCAAGGACCCAACCTTGCCTTAAGAACTGCCTCTTTTTTATGAGATGCTTCCACCTGTGTGAGGATTTGCTTCCCCTCCTATAGCTTAGTGAGGTGATGCATTGTGGTAATTGAGCGCGTCGTCACCCTAACCTCGTCATACTTATTTTGGAGCTTGCGGATCTCTGTACTCAATATTTTCAGGTTGGGGTCTTCCTGCAAGGTCATTACTAACTCCATTTCATGTTCGAACAAAGTTGTGCATTATACGACTGCAGTATCCATAGTAGCAATCCCCTCCTAGATGTTGGCTCCGCGTTGTTCCCTGACTTTGCCAGGAGTCAAAGGTTGTGACTTGAGTTGTAGCTCCGTGATTTTCATATTGAGTTCAAATTGAACTCTTTCCACCTCTTCCTTTGCATCACGGATGTCTGTAGCTAGTTTATGGATCTTAGCCTCTAGTTGTGCTTCCTCAAGTATGTGAAATTTCGGCATTGTTTGGTGCGCCTTTGCAACCGCAACCGCCAACTAGGAGCTCTGCACATGGATGGTATCCCTCTCCTTCAAGGCCTGCGTATTCTCAGCGAACGTTTGTTCATTGTTCACCTGGTACTCTCTTATTAAACTGAGAGTGTGCTTCTCCTGAGCTCTCAGTTCCATTATCACTCCTGTCTGCAGCACGTGAATAAATTCGTTGGGGAGCATTGCAATATTGAGGCCGATGAGCTTCAGGGTACTTAGGATGATCTTGTCATCAGTTGATTCCGTGCTGAGGGACCCTTCTGGTAGAGAAAATGTTCTGAGGTCCACCATCCTTACCAATTTTGCAGCCTGACTCGTCCTTGGTGCCAAGCTCGTCTGTGCGGTGCTCACCTGTCCTGCATCCACCTGTATTCTGCTGTTTTGGATCTGCAATTGACGTAGATCCTTCTAAACATTTCCCAATGACTGCATGTATTGTTGCTTGAATTGCTAGAACAGTTCGGTTATAGTGTCAGGCACATTGTCACCAATCTCGTCGATATCGCCCTCTGTCAAGGTGATGGGATCTTGTTGCGCTTTAGCCGAATTTATCTTTTTGTTAGAACCTGTCTGTTGCTATTGGTTTCTACGCTTCCTTAACCTAAATGGGGTACTCTACTCCTCATTGCCACCATTGCCCTACACAATTTCTCTTTCTCCTAGTTTTAGGTGAATAGGATTTTCCACTTTTCTCCGAGTCGCATTGTTCTTGTTCAGCATGCTCCTTGGCAGCGCGCTCCTTTTCCATTCGAGCCTTCTGTTCAGCCTCCTTCTTCCATTGCATGACCAACTTTTGTGCCACCTGCTTTGCTACATCCTTTCATTTTTCTTAGCTGATCTCCCCGCACCTTTGCTGGTGCCTACCTCTAAGTCAGATAGGGTGTGCCAATCTAACATCCACCGCTTGATCATTTCCTGTATGGCATCATCGATGACCAAGTACGGCAAATTGAACCACTTCTGTTGCGGGTCCTTCCACACCCGAATGTAGATGCGGTGGAAATCTGCCTTAAACTCATCATACATGGACAACTACTCATACAAGGTCAGGGACAACCTTGGGCACTAGTTAATGGCCATGCAGAAGCTGGCCTCCATCAACACCCAAAAATCTTCTTCTTTATGACCAGCGTGGGGTCCTTTATGGCCTAGAGGTAGGGGAACTGTGCGACCTCCGAAAATCTTGCCTTCAATGGAGGAAATTGGATGTCCTGTGGTAGATCCCATGTGACCAGCATAATGGAGAGCATCAACCATGCATAGTGGAAGGTCTTGCTCTCATCTTGGGCCTCATGGAAATTTGCAAGGCATTCATTGCATAAGTATTGTGACCAGTTAAACTACACGCCCTTCGCGCATTATGAAACTAACGACACCACAGGCGCCGGAATCTTGTCTGTGCAACACTTCCTCATAACTTTTCTAGCCAGTATTTGGGTGGCAATATTCACCGTGGGATTATTGATGGTTGTGATGGAATAGCCACACAACTTCTTAATAATCTCAAACTTATTTTTCATCTTCTCCACCAAGTCTCTCTCACTTGTCTTTCTACTAAACTCCTTGGCCAGATTCAACCCCTCATGCAACAGGTGTGTGATCCTGTGGACGATCATATTGGTGATGGGTATAGGCACACCAAGCCATAAGCACCCATCATGCACTAGAGTAAGCAGCTTCCGTATACAGGTGGTGTTAATGTTAGAGAGGTGGTAGTGGGGCACCCACAACAGGTTCAACAACCCGGATTGCTCCATGTTGCGAATCCATTCAACTGTCTCCAACTCAGTGACACTTGAGTCTCAGTAATACACATTCCTCATATAATTATCTATCGTGAGGTGAGGGAATCGCTCATGGTTAGCCAAGTCCCAGTCCTCCATTTTTAGCAAGGGAACCCACGTGAGGCGCAGACCTTCAAAGGTTATCTTCTCTGGTAATAGGGGCATGTGAATGAGGAATTTGTCTTAGTCTAAGTCCTTGGGGACCTTCGCCTTCCCTTTTTGTGGAGGGATATATTCAGGTAACTTGGTGATGAGCTCTTCTCCCTCAGCGTCTATATCCTTCGTGCCCATTTCAACTTCAAAATCCACAACCTTCTCAGCCTACTTATCCTTCTTCTGCTTTTGAGTGGTCGCATGTTTCCTGGGCGACTCACGCACTGGCACTGACCTCTTCTCCTTGTCTTTCTTTGCCCTCCGGATTTCTCGTACAGGCGTAGGCTTTGGCCTAGTCGACCTCGGCACTATAGGCACAGGAGCCAAAGCTTCCATGGTCACCACCTCTAGAGCAGCTCCTTTGGATGCAATGTCTCCCCCAGTGCTCACAGTCTCAACAGGGCTCAGACCCAACATGTTTTCCAATATGAATTTCTGAATTAACTCGGGAAAATTTGAAAAAGTAGGGCTTGCGACCAAACCCTCAAAAAACAAGTGGCTCATACAAAACAGAAATCACAGCTCAAAAACTTTAAGGGTGAAAAATGTTCTCTGCTGGACCAACACGCATAATTTATAGGGGATTTTGAATTCAAATTCGATCGTTACCCCCAAAATTTGACCATTAATGCTAGTTTGGTGGAGGATCTTCAAATATTTAGCCTTAAATATCGGCTGCCCGCTCGTCTTAACCCTCTCCTAGTTGTCAAATCATGAACAATGACTCTAACGGTCACTTTCTAGTTGTGATGCACGGTATCCCCTTTTCAAGCGCAGCTCCCTTCACACAGCTTCTGATATGGTAACGTCTCCCTTTTCCACGCAGTCCCCTTGTCGCATAGTTCCTCAAACCGGGCAGTGTAGTTTATAGTCCCACGCTTCCTTGCAGCTGCCAGGAGCACTAAGATTGTCGTGTTGTCATATAGTCATTGAGTCGGATCTCATGTATATGGCTTCAATCTGCTTCCATTCACCCTTCCCGAAAAAGGTTCTCCATTCAACTTCGCGAGATGAACTGCGCCTCCATCTATAATTTCTTTAATGACACATGGCCCGAGCCAGTGCATCTGAAACTTTCCAGGAAACTTAGCGAACTTACTATCATATAATAAAACAAAGTCATTTAACTTAAACGTGTGCAACTTGATGTGTAGATCGTGCCATGGTTTTTCACATTCCTTCTATACTTGCTGGTGAAATCCAACCAAGAATATTCCTCTTTGAGCTCCATCAATTGCACGAGCTGCTCTTCCAAGGCTCCGCGGTATGCCATCCCTGTGAAAGCTGTTATGCATAGAATAGGCATGATATATTCCATAGGCATCACAACATCTACGACATAGACCAATCGGAAAGGTGTCTGACCTGTTAGATTTTTGCAAGTATTCCTATACGCCCACAACACTGCAGGTACACATACGTCCCAATGATTCTATTTCACATTCCAAATCTTTGTCAGCATGTTCTACAAGATCTTGCTAAAAGACTCAACTATTTGATTAGCTTGAGGATGATATGGTGTGCTCTTCTGATGATAAACTTGGAATTCTTCGGTCAGCGCACTGATCATTTCATTGAGGAAGCGTGTACCGTGATCACTCATCAACACTTTTGTGCAACTGAATCTGGTTAACACGTACTCAAACAAGAACTTTGTTTTTGTGGCCCCTGTATAATCCTTCATAGATTGTGCCTCCGTCCATTTGGTCAGATACTCCGTCGTAGTGATGATATAGCGTGCCCATGTTTTCTTACCTGGGGGCTAAATCGGTCCTACAAATTCAATTACCCATTTCTCAAATGGTTGTAATGACACCTGAGGGTTCAGTGGAAACTCATCCCTACACGATGGTTTGCCCATTCTCTGACATGCATCACATGCCCTACAATATGCTTTGGTATCCTTATGTAATGTAGGCCACCATAAACTTGCGCGCAAAATCTTCTGCATTGTCACTTTTCCTGCATAATGTCCTCCCACAGCTCCCCCATGAGCTTCAACGAGGATGTTGTTTCGTTCAAAATTAGGTACATACCCTTAGAGTATCTCGTCTAATCTAATATTATATAAATGTCCTGCAATTATTGAGAAATCTGTCGCATGCACTACTAACTCTTTCTTCTGCTGGCTGGTGTATCCTTCTTGAGCCGTTCCTATGGTCAAAAAAGTGGATAATATCTTCAAAATGGTTATCCAATACGCACACCATTAAGAGTTGCGCATCGGGAAGCCCTTCCTCCAAATTAGTAGGCTCCTCCCCTGTTTTAATCCGTGACAGATGGTCAAGTCCTACATTCAACCTTCCTACCTTCACGATTACCTCAAAGTCATATTCCTGAAATAGTAGCAACCATCTACATATATTCCCCCCCAACACATGCTTATTGACTAGGTACTTCAAGGCGAAGTGGTCTGTGTACATCTTGAAATGTCTGCCCAACAAATAGTGTCTAAACTTTTGGAGCGCTTACACTATAGCCAATCCTTCACGCTTTGTCATTAAGTAATTCTTCTCAGCCTTTGACAGCTTTCTACTCACAAATGCTATAGGATGATCCATCTCTCCTTCACTAGCCTATGTCAACACTACTCCCAACATAATACATGAGGCATCAACGTGCACATGGAATTCCTTCTTCCAATTCGGGAAGACCAAGATCGGCATGGTGACCATCTTTTCTTTTAATACATCTAGACTGCATTGACATTCTTCATCCCAACAGAATGTAGCATCCTTCTTTAATAGCGTCTCCATAGGCACGGTAATCTTAGCATAAACCTTGATGAATTTTCGATAATACCCAGTATGGCCCAGCATTGCACACAGTTGTTTGACACTCCTCGGGGTCTCCAAATTGACTATCGCCGCGATCTTGGAAGGGTCCACCATCAATCCTTGATTGCACACCACATGACCCAACAAAATCCCAAAGGGGATGCAGAATAAGCATTTCTTTAGGTTCAATGTGATCTGATACCTTCAGCATGTATCCAACATTAAGCGTAGACTGGCTACATGGCACTTAACTAACCCAAACACTATCCAGTCATCAAAATATACCTCCAATAATTTGTGAATAAACTCCATGAACGTCGAGATGACTATGCGAGATAATATCGTCAAGACATTCTGAAGTCCAAACGGCATCACAGTATACTGGAAGCAACCCTATTCCATCGCAAAGGTTTTCTTACTCTTGTCTTCTGAGCGATCTTAATCTGATGGTATCCAGAGAACCCATCAGTGAATGAGTAGGCCTCCTGCCCTCCCACATTATCCAATACCTCATCAGTAAATGGCTTAGGGAAAGGATCATGGATGCAGGAATCATTAAGCTTTCTTAGATCTACACAAATCCTTATTTCTCCCTTCTACTTCTTTTCCTGAACCACCATCGAGCTCACCCAATCAGATTCTTCAACTGGTTTGACGATGCTTACTTCTACCATCTTATCTAAATCTAAGAGAACCTTTTCCTTGTATTCTGGATTAAGGCGATATGGCCTCTGCTTAATATGCTTCATACTCGAATTTAAGGTAATTTTCATCACACCCAAGTCAGCTATGAGGCCTTTTAAGTCCGAAAAATTTGTAGGAAACAAATCCTGATATTCGCGGAGCAACTCGACAACTTTATCCACTGTGGCATAATCCCAGTAATCCTCGATCTTCGCAAATTTTGGCTCTACTTTGGTACCAATGTTCACTTGCCTAGTCTTCACTCATGTGGTGATGTTCGGATTTTCTATCTGTTGACCTTCAACTACACGATGATCTTCTGCCTCTGGAATATTGATATTTCTTGGATCCTCATCCTCCCCTTCAACAACCACATTATAGCATTCCAACACATGGCGTAGCTGGGTGCTCTAGTCTGACTGAACCAGCTCCAAAGGGTTCTACAGTATTATGAATATTGTTACTTTAACCTCCTGCAGAGCTTCATCAATGCTTTTGAACCCATCCTCAAAACTAAAGGTCATCAGAAATCCTTCCCTTAATATATCCCACTCCACGGTGCCATGGTGGAGCTTGGTTTCCAGGTACCATTTCATAGGGATTATATCTAAAGTATGACAATAAATGCACCCATTCTAGCTGCGGCTCTACTCCATAAACTTTAGTCCATTTCGCTAAATGGTCGTGTGGGTCATTTCTCCCATCATATTTCTCAGTTAGCCGAACTTTTGGGTGACCAAATCATAACCTCATCATCCTTGTGTAATCGCGTCATTCAACAAAGTTGTCTTTGTGTGTACCCCGCCACTATGTAGTCGTAGCGCGCAATGCCAAATCTAGCGCTTGAAAGAGATGATCCTCAGGTACTTCTCTTTCAAAGGAATCCAAAAAATCTACATCAATTAAACCATCATAATAGGGTAAATTTATTACCTCCGATGACACATAGTGCAGCAATTTAGTCATCATGTTACAACGCAGTGTAGATACTTCGTGCAACCGATTCTACCAATGCTCCAATTCTTCATCTAAATTTGATGTACATGAGCTTTCGTGGTCCCATGCAATCCGTCCATCAGCTGTTGGGTTAATCCAGTCTTGATCTCACGCTGTTATTTTGTAAATATGATCCAAATCATCATCGCTTTTTTCATAGTCACGGACCGGTTCAGTATAGGGCAGTCCTTCTGTAGGGTCCAATGGTACTACAACGCGAAGCGATTTGCTTTCAAACAACATTGTCCACTTCTTCAAGTTGATGACCCCATTCATATCAATATCCTAATCAATTCCAAGGAGAGTGAGGTATGGATTGTTGTCATCAACAATTTCTATCACTTCAAAGTCAGCCAACACGCTCGCACCTTCTATATCTACAGTGACTCCATGTAATCGTTCCATAGGGATAATATTCTACTAGTTCGCCATCCTCAATTGGATTGGGACCACTGTAGCATAAGTCTCCCCATTCTTCCCATGTTTGTTTAGGAAAAATGTTTGCATCAGACCCTAGATCCAAAATAACCTGGTCCATCTCATAGTCTCCGATTTGGATGGTGAGCCTCATCTCGCGCCCTTTTCTTGCCTTATTCTTGCCAATATTCTTGACTACGTAGTTTCCATCAGGAGTAATTCCTTACTAGCACACTTATTTATCAATTCTTGTAGCCCCTTTACATCCTTTCTATTATGCAGTAGTTTCATACAAGTTTCCAAGAACATGGTGAGTACAGAGGGATCAATCTCTATGGGCATGTTGGTTCCTGGTAGGTTGCCCTCAATTCCTGAGGTAGATGCCTCAGTGAAGTTTTTCTTTGCCTCCATAAATGTCTCCTTCACACATTCCAGATCGAATCCAACTTCCTTTTCTGGGACCTTGCGGACCCACCCACTTTCTTCAGGTTGTTTTCCTTTATCATCACGAGTCATTATTCCACTTCTTAGCACGATATTCACATTTGTATATTCCTCGTGGGGCTTAACCCTCATCATTTGCAAGTTCTGGGTAGGCTGCTGAGGCTGAGCCTTCTTCTCCTGCATCTTAGCTATCAACATAGGCCATTCTTCTATTGTGTGGTCAAACTGAGTGCAATATTGACATGACGGGCTTGTCTGATTTGGACACTCTCACGCATAGTGCCTTGGTGCCCTGCAATTATAGAAAAGGACCTGTCCACGACCTCTACCCAGTCCTCCTCCTCCTCAACCTCGTCTGCAGCCCTGATATCCTCCGTGTGCTCCCATAGCACCCTAATTCAGAGCCTGAGTTTCTTCTTGCATTCGGTACGTAGGCGTCCTCTCCATCATCAATTCGTAGTTGCGGTAATGGTGCTCATGGTGGCCCATTGATTTGTAGAAATCACAAAACAATTGTTGTGGTGTCTGCACAAACTTTTGTAGCAAATGACAATTATATGTTACATTTTTTTCTGGCCACCTGAAAATCCTGCTGGAGCTTCCTGCCTCAAGGGAATTGGTCCCCCCGTTATATAATTTGCGAATATAGGGAAGTGATCTTTATCATGCCCCTAGCTCTTACACTTGAGGCACCAAACTTCCTCGTGCACCTACGGTCTAGCGTCTTTTTCTTTTTTCAAGCTCTGCACTTCCGAGCAGAGATTCTGCAATTGTGATTGAATTTTTTGGACTCCCAAATACGTGTCCTAAATAGGTGTTTCATGCAATCTCATTGTGATTTCCAAAGCTTCTGCCTGAGTCCCTATCTTCTGCTATGATAAAGCAATCCTTAGGTGGGGCAGGAGTGAGGCTATAAACCATTCACGGTGGTGACTATCTGTGAGGTGCATATTAGCTTTGTGGATCACTCACTTCAATCTTTGATTTAACTACCATGGTGTTTCTTCAGCCCTCATTGTGATTTCCTTGAATCCAATTACTGATTGTGAGTTAGATTTAGGCTTACTGATTCTTTGTTCAAAGCAACCTGAGTGTCTGCCAATGATGCCAATGGATTATCGGTGTAGTACTTAATGTACCATGTTTGCGCTCGATCGTGTAGAGCAGTAACCAATTGCACCTTCTTTATATTATCATCTGTAATTTTTTGTTTTGTCAACACAGCCTTCGCAACAAACCAAAATTGATCTACGTCCTCACTTCCTAGGCTCTTGAAAACTGGAAACTTCATCGTATTTTACATGTTCAATGATGGTGGTGGTGGTGGCGATGTGGGAAAAGGTGTGTGTTGTGTAGGTGAAGGTGGAGGTGGAGTGTATGGATGATGTGTCTATAGAAAACCCTGCCTTATCAATTGGACAGTTCTTCGCCATGAGGCCTGTACTACTCCCTCATCGTCACTCGAAGGAGGTCCAATCAACGGGCTATATTCAGGCCCTGCTTTTTCTTGGTTTCTAAAGCTTCATCCACTTCTTGTAGATCCAAAAATCAAGGCAATAGAATAACCTTCTTTTCATACAAGAGCATCGATTTAGTTGTGCCAAACAAAACCCTACACTACTAGTCGTTTCAGCATCAACCCACGTAGCGCGGACTAAAGTCTCACTCGAAGTAGTATGGGGGATGGTGGAACCAAGTTTCCACACCTAGAGATCAGTGTGATGTCATGTGGGGTCCTAGATCTACCTTCACGCAAATCTTTAAGCCCTAAGGGTTCAGCACTGTGATTTCCTTCAATCATCCCCTAGACCTTCACAAAGGTCTATGATCGAATTTTACAGACCTTTAACAGATAGGTTATCTACTTAGACTAATCTCATATCAGAATCTACAGAGACTTGCTTAAGTTCTTAATAAAATTAACATAAAATATTATAACCTTCTCGTAAACACTTAACCTTCATTGCGTTCAATTAAAGAGGTTCATCCAATAGATTCATGCATCAATACATCATTAATTCATAAAGACATTCCTTCATCATAAGATATATTGTAAACATAAACAACAGAAAGAAACAGATAAAACATATGAATTCCCCCAACATTCTTCTTTATTGACATTCAATATAAGGTTATCGACTCAAAACTTCCCTGCGCACTCAACTGCGGACTCTACTCTAAGCCTCTACGCACTCAACTACAGATCCTTTTCCTCCTCTAATACTTACTTCTTTGTGCTAACTCTCTACAACTCCATCCGTCGTGACCATAAAAACACATAGATCTCCCTTAAACTCTCTAGGACACACCTATTTATACAATCCCATGGTCTGTGGATCAAGGGTAGATCTCAAAACCGAATCAATATTTACATAAACGAGGGTAATTGACTCCTATCTACCTACGTGCTCTACATCCACAATTCATGGAGACTTTACATCTTTTTTATCAGCTTTATATCAAAACTTGGGCTTTTACCCCAAAATTAACCTAGGGGATCCCATCCCAACAAGTCCCATACGTAGATATGTCATTATTGTTGTTTTCATTATTGTCATTCCTTCCTTGTACTAAATGTATGATGCCTTGTTATAAATTTCCAATTTTTTGTTTGGAGTACAAATATTTATGTATATATACACACACAAATGAATAGATATCCAATTTTTTTGTCAATGAAAACATATTGTAATCTTTAGTAGTCGCACTTGTCAATGCAAGAAGATGCAGCTAAACTATAATCACAATAATCTCCTACCTTAGTTTTTCATTGTTATCCTCTAAATTTTTTAAGTATTTGAGTATACACTCAACAAAGTGCTTGCCATTAACATCAATTGAACACAAACTTCATGTATAAGAGCATGAACATAGGTTCAAACTCTAATTATATATTTTCCTTGATTCACCATTTCTTTCATGTAAGTATCACTTGAGTGAGAATGAACAAATAACATGATAAAATAACCCCTCATGAGTGTACTCATGGTGAACATGTACTTGGAGGATGGCTAGGAGCATCTAATATGGAACACTTCATTCCTTAAGATTCTTCTCTCCTATGGTAAGTATCATTGTTTCCATGGAGTATAAATATAATGTATTGTTTGGTTCTTTTTCCCTCTTGGGTGAGCAAAAAAAAACTTTTTATAGCATAAGGTTACTACTCTAATGACGAAGAATTGGTTAGAGTTAATCTAAAAAGAGATAATATTGTAAATATAAAACAAAGAGACAAGCATATGAAAATAGATGCAAATGCAACTAAAATAGACAAAAAGTAAGGAAGTGAGTATACTCTCTATAATCAACGTAGACATGAATAGTACCCTTGTTGGTGAGGCAAGGGTTGCTAAGCGATTATTGACATAATCATCAAACATGGCTAGGGTTTTATGGATTTTGGATTAGTTGATCTAGATTCCCCACAAATATTGACAATATACACAAACAAACCTACTCTGGTACCAATATGATCCATAAATTGTCGTGGATATTACACTAGATAGTTTTTCATAATAGATTTGATAATTTATACTTAACAATCTGAAATCTACACTATGTGGGTTTATTCCTCTTTAGATTTTTGGATAGGTAAATTATTGTTTATTGTGTATGCATGTGCATTATAATTATGTAGAAAATAGAGAAGAGTGAAATCAAATCTCACAAACCATGAATTTACACAGGATATAACCTAGGAAACCCCTTTGGGAGAAAACCCAGCTAGAAGGTTAGGTCACTCTACTATCTTTCTCTTAATAGAAAATGGTTGTGAGTACAAATAATAAAGTCATGTGGCCCCTAGGATACTACAATGCACAGTTCCTTTATGTGTGCTCTCTCCCTATGCCTCTGGGCTACTATTCTCACATATGGAACAAACTCGAAAATAATGGAACCCTTTTCCTCCTAGTGGCCCAGTTATAACACAACCTGATAGCATACTAGTAGTTAGGTTTCACTCCCTCATCTCTTAACAACAGTTACAATATGGAATCTTCTAGAGTCTTATTCACCATGCTCACATGGATATCCCCTCCCCTTGACTAATTGGGTTTTACATGGCATTCTCTTAAATTATGGTGAACAAAACAGGAAGGTAAAATTCCAAGTAACAAAAATTTTACATACAAACTATGATTGAG
Organism: Pinus tabuliformis; assembly: GCA_031772625.1. Lineage (NCBI taxonomy): Eukaryota > Viridiplantae > Streptophyta > Pinopsida > Pinales > Pinaceae > Pinus > Pinus tabuliformis. The sequence continues at coordinate 403,286,561 of CM062815.1, read as the reverse complement.
GGATTACTATGTCGTTGGAAAGGTATATTGTGTAGAATATGAAAAAATGTGTTGCACTAAAGTGGAGTTTTTTACCCACAAAAAAACATCATTTGATGCCTAAAAAGTCCCCCATATGGTTTCAGACTTCAATTTTTCAAACTTGGTCCCACCAGTAAAATGGTCATGTGAGTTGATTCCTCCACTTTTTCCACTTTTAAAGCATCAAGATGGATGAAAAATAATAACATGATCCAATCTGGGTCAATATTTTCAAGGGTTAATTAGGTGAAGTTTATGTTGAATGGGTTTGGTTGTGTTGTAGGTTTTAATCTTGTGGATGATGATTCTGTGATCAATACCAAGCTTTTCTTCATATGACTAGCCAAAAATGCCATGGAATTCTTTTAATGTAGTATATAGTTCAATTTCATCACAAGACCAATATGAAGTTATTAATATATTTTCCACAATGCATAGTTTTTTCAAAATATTGATTGGAATGGTCTTAGAGATATTTTCTATATTACCCTCAAAATATACACCCTAGTTTGAGCGGGGAAAGTTAGACCAATCCATCAAATAAAACGAGTGTGGTGAGTCTACTATCACTAAGTTGAGATCAAGGAAAATGAACATGCAGTGATGAAGGTCTCCCCAAGGTTGATCCATTGCATCCATGAATTTTATGATGGCTTCATCAGAAGGTAAGATAGTGTCTAATGCATTGGATGAATTCATTGAGGTGACAACCCAAATGGAAAATGGTAACAATCGAGATTTATGGCATGGTGTGCTTCATTAAGGGACTGAGGAGAAGTTGATCATATAGCCTCATATGCAAGCTCTGCTAAAGAGAGAGAGTAATTTATGTGCTAAAAGAATCAAGTTATGAGGTCATCAACACCATCTAGGGATCATAGGGTTCAACAAATCCACTAGTTTTAGTTAAGATCACATTAATAGAGGAGGTCACCTTAAATGGACTGGGTGAGGAAAACTGAAGGTACCCATCAAGGAGGACTATTTGAACATACCCACATCAATGCTTTCATAGGTGGTTATCAAATCCCCCACAAACAAGATGTTGGTCCCAAGAGTGGTTTGTAAGTTAGGCATGGAATATGCAAGTTGGTCAAGAGTAGTGATTTTACCTTGGTGGGGAAAATGAATAAAATGAAAGAGAAATGAGAAAGTTCCATCATCACATAAAACAAATTCAGGCCAAGAAAAAGGTTATACTCTAATAGAGCATCGACTACCTTGACTTCTACTAAGACAAATTTTCCACCTAGTTTAATGGGTAGAGTCTTAATAATTTTGTGGGGTTGGATCAAGTATTTACCTAAGGATTTTAGGATAGTGGCATATGTGATGAGCAAAGGAGAACCAATGGCCTTCTAGCAAGAGAGGGACATAATGTAGGTAAATGCCCCTTCATCGGTCATGGTGTGAAAAACATTCTCCCCATTATACAAACTTAGATTTGGAAGGCAATGTTTTGGGAGAGATGATCTCGATTTAAAGTGGTATCAAACATAGTGATGTATAAATACATGGGGTATATCCCATAGATGGTTGATAACAATGTGTTTTTTTGTGTGGGGTGGCATTGAAAGACTTCTAAAGCTTTCGTAGCACAAGGGACTTGAGCTAAATGTTCCACGATACTATAATGGTGGGTGACTAGTGCATTTGGGTTATGCATAGTTCAAAAAAGTAAGTCTTTCAAGGGACGTAGCACAATGTCAAGCATGGGATTCTCTATATGGAGAGAGTCATTGGGTGGGTTAGAACTATATGGTCTTTCTCATGAGGCATGGGATCATTCATTCTAAAATTGTGTGCTTGCATAGCCTACTTGTTGACCATATAAAATTTCAAAGTAGAGGATGTGCCCCTTGTGGAGTGGGTCTTATGTTATCTCCTAAAGGAGGAGGAAGATCATTGGAAACCATTTGTTTCTCCTAAATAGGGAATGGTCACCTTAGGACCATAGGTTGTTGGGTAACTTTCTGTTGGTTGATATATTGACGAATCTCATCCATTTTGGGACATATATGTGTAGGATGGTATTCTCCACAAATTTTATAAGGGTATTTAACCTTTCACTTCCCTTTCCATTCATCATGAGCAACGTCATTCTTGTGGGTTTGATTCAATTCCTTCTCACTATAAGGGTTTTTCTAGTTTATTCTTCTTCTTTTGACCTCCAGGCTAATGTGGGTTTCTCAGCATTATGGATTGCACCAAGTTGATCTTAGAGGTGTCAACAGGAGAAATTTTTTTGGAGTGGGAGATACATTGGTTTCAGGAATGGAAATAATGTCCATTTGGCCTAATTGAGTAGCCAATTGGTCTATAGAATCATTGGATATTGATCCCACCATACCATTGGCATGGGGGCATTGTTGTGAATTAGGAGGATCAATAGTCGTCCTTAGGGCATGGGAATGACATCATCTAATGTGTTCAACTGAAAGTATATAAAATAAAGGTTTTGGGCATGCAGGATGGCTTGTTCCTCGATGGTGGCCCCAACCATGGCAACCCCTTGAGTTATCTTTGGTAATATAGGCTAGGTGAACCAATCTCTAAGTAAGTGGTCTATGGTTTATATGTGAAGTATCAATTGGCATCTTCTTCACTCATGAATATGATATAATATATGGTTAGATATATCCTTATTGGAATATGATAATATGTCTATTCTAGGCACCTGATGAATTGAAAAATAAAAATGTGTTAAGAAATCCATAGAAAACGTAGTGAAGCCATGGTAAGATGCCCAATTTAACTCGACATAAAATTTGGTGACATCACCAGTTAGGGCACACCAAGAGAGGCACAAGTGGATACTAGCATCCACTAAGGAATTGGATGAGCACCATAAATGGTATGTGGTGATGTGCATCTTAGTATTTTCCCCCATATTGTCATCAAATTTAGGAATATTGAAGGGGAATTTGTTGGGAATTGTTAGCCACCATGGGTTGTGATAGATAGGGTTGTTGGTTAACTTGTCCAATTATATAAAATCAAGTGATGCTAAGAAAAGCTATGGATGGGACAAACATTTGAGAAAGGGAAGTTTGGAACCTTGGTGTAGCTCGTGGGACCCTCACATTGTAATTTCTAGAGGGAAGAGGGATACTAAGTTGATATTGTGTTCTAGAGTGATAAGCTCTAGGGGTGGCCCTATTTAAAAAATGAAAGGATATTCCTTGAGGGATCCCTATAACAACATAGGCCTCACTAATAGGTTGGATACCTTAAAAAAAATGATTTTCAATGCCAAACATATTCTCGAATGGATTAATGTTGGCTATGGAAAAGTTACTAGTAAAAGTACTTCCAAAGGCTAGGTTACCTCCTAAGGAAGGTGTTATCACTCAGAACATTTCCCTAGAAGTTTTCAGAAGAAGGAAAGGACTGAGGTAACCACAAACCAGCTTGTAAGCATAGACTCTAGCCAACCTATGGCTCAGAGAGGGCTCTCTCTATATGATTTAGCTTTGTTTGCTGGGCTTTTAGGCTAGTTCTGAAGCTTCAGGGGGTTTTGATTTGCATTGAAGGTTGGATGGTGGAATCCTTAAAATAGATGGATAGCTTGATGTATTTGGACCATTGGGCTATGGAGTAAAGGAAGGGTAGTAGAACTAGAATTAACTCACTGAAGGGAGTGTTCAAAGGGCAAGCTAGCAAAGTAAAGTGTAGATCTTTGGGCCAGATGGGTGAAATGATCTTAACCAGGGTGAGAGAGCACTTAAGAATTCTCAAATCGGGATTAAAATGAGGAACATAGGATAATCATTAACAAAGGTAAATAAAGAATCCTTTGCTACAGGGAGACTACCTAAACTAAGGAGCAATCAAGAATTCCTTAACTTAGATATTTAGCAGAAAACATTAAAATGCATAATAGTTAAAACAGAGTGCAATGAAGAAAATTATGAGATAGCATTCCATATTATAGCATTCAAATTTCAGATACATTTAAGATTGTGGAAAAACTTTTAAAGAAAGATAACAACACAAGAGAAAATACTTGTCTGCACTTAGCTCTACACATGAATCCAGTGAAATGTCTTGTCTTTATTCATTAATCCAGCTTGTTGGTCCAAATAGTGATACAATAGCTTACAATATTTTGATCAAAAAGGTCTATAGAAATGTCTAAGAATCCATACAACATACTTCGAATAGTGAAGTACTTATACAAAAATTATTACAAAATATCTCAAACTAACTTGAGATTTATTCTAGGAAATACAAATATATTCTTACAAGAAGATAGAGACAGCTATTGAATTGTTTCATGCTGTCCCTTTTATTGTGGTACTGCTGGCTTTTATGGTTGGATTTGTAGCCCTTTATTCTGGCTTGCAGTTGTGGTCTTTTACATTGGAATCTTCTTCAACTTTTATCTTTCACCTGATACTCTTTGACCCTGATACTCTTTAATCATGCTGTCAGGTTTTCATCTGTTTACCTGGTTGTTCTACTTTTACTGTGTAGTAACTTTTTACTGTAAATTTCTCACAATAAATCAATCATCTTTTCCCACTATTTTGCATCAGGTAATTTGACATTCATCATCTACCTATATATCTCATCAGCTTCAGTATACTTGGAAAAATTTGGCTTAGTGATGAACAAGTGTTTAATCTCATGATGGAGAAAAAACAAGTTCTTGAAGGTGTTATACAAAACTTTGCCTATTAGCAGTGCTTTTATAGATGAAGTGCTAGCTTGTTCTTTAGCCAACTGCTTGAGTCTATTATCATAGTCCAGCTGTGTCATAAGTTTGTCATTAATGACCAATGGACTGGGAAATCCTTTCTCCCTAAAAATTTGGAATTTGTCCATGAATCTATCAATGGCCACCTGCATGTTGTGGAAGTTTTTTTCTAAGTCTAACATTAGGTTTCTCTTGGAAAGGACCTTCCTTATTTCCAAAATGGTTTCAGTCATGTCTTCTATATTTAGCTCCTGAAGCTCATATCCATTTTTGTTTTTAAGGAAGTGGATGAGTCTATTAGCATCCTCTGGCATTTCACCCAATTCCTCCTTGACTTTCTAAATAGCTACTGTAGCTATCTTTATCAATTATGTCTGCTAAAAAATAACTTGAATAGATGGCCAAATATCCTTGACGGAGTCAATGATATTGGCCCATAACAGTTCCTTGGCTTGCCCAAGGGGTTTCTCCAATGTCAAGTATTTCTCCATAGCTTTGACTCTTTCACTCATTCTGTTGGCATTTTGTGCCTCTTCCTTTTGCATAATTTGGGCAAGTTTGTATTTAGTTTCTAAGCTTGCCACCTTTTCCTTCAGTCTATCCATTTTAGTGGCTTGAATGGACATTTCATTCATGGCCTTGAATAATTTAGCTGTTGCCTTTTCTCCTGATGCACCTGCTATTGTAGACTCTGTTGTAACTGGAAATGTTGTGGGAAGTGGAGCTGTAGGTGCTAGTGAAGCTGCCAGTGTAGAAGGGATTGTTGTAGATACTGTAGGGATGACATTTGTAGAAGTTGTGGTAATGTTAGTTTGCTTTAATTGGGTCAAACTATTCAATTCTTTCTCTGTCTCTCTTAGTTGATCATTGAGTTTTAGGACCAAGTCCATGAATTCTTCATGTCTGGTTTGGCCCTCTAAGACTTCAAGTGTTTGAGGATGTTGTAGCTAAGTTATCTTCAATTTCTTCTTTAGTGTAGCAATATCATCATTCTTCTTCTTTATCAGCTGCTCAATAGCTTTTATATCTTTGGGATCATGTCCCAACTCAATAACCAAGTCTTCCAAAGACTTAATCCTCACACCCTTGGCATGTGAGGAGGTCTTCTCTAACTGAAACTTTGTTGAGATGTTGTTCAAAGAGTTTTGTAGCTAATGGGCAGCTATGGCTTTACCTCTAAGGGTGGAGTATATCATCTCTCTAGCCTATTTATGCAGTTCTATCTGGTCTATGGGATGAATATCCCTTGCCAATACTTCAAAATCAACTCTCTTGAAATCTGATGATGTTTTGGGTTGCTGTGCTATAGGATTGATAATGGACATCTGCAGCTTTCCCTCCTTGATGTCAAAGGCTGAAATCAGTCTTGTTTGATTTATGGGAGTGAGTTTCAGATATTGTGCATAAGTCTGAGCTTTGAGTTTCTCATTACTCATTTTGATTTCTTTATACCCATCCTTTATGTCTTGGTCTTTCTCAGTAGGCCTACTAAAGAAGACACTTCCACACTAAGCTGCCTTTCCAACAACTGAGTCTGTGATGTGGAAGACTCTTGTATGTCTTCAGATGGAGTTGTGGGCTTGCTTCTCTCTACCTCTATGTTGGTTAACTGTGTTGATCCTTCTTTATATTCTTGTTCAAAGGCCGGATTGAGCCTTTACTTCTTGTTGTGACTTGTTTCCTACAGCAGATTAGAGGTGTCCATTCCAAAAGTGGAAGCTCCCTATTTGTTTCTTTTAAAAAATTTCTCTTCCTTCTGAGGAGTCTGCATGACTGGAGGGGTGCTCATGGCTCTTTCTTGCTCTTCTGGTACTTGAAGAAAAGAGCTCTCATCAAGCTGCTTTTCCAAATCAATTAGAGCATTTTCTACATCTACCCTTGTGTTGTCTCTATCTACTAAGGCATTTTCCACCCAGTTTGTCTGATTTCCATATGCCTCTATTTTTGGTATGGGGTGGTAGATAAAAGGTCCTAGCTTGACCTTTTTCCTTTTCTTGGTAATGAATTCTAAACGGTCATATCTCCATACAAAACTCCTTTGGAATTTCATGCTTTGCAGGATCAAGTATGCCTCTTTCCTTGCCTCTTTGGAATTGCATATGAAAGGACCTAACAGGTCTTTGATTTTGAAATAGGCCTTCTTCTTGGCAGTGACAAAGTTGACTTCATTTGCATTGATGATTCATCTGTAATATTCTAAGGCAAACAACCTCATAGGGAGGTATCTTGGAAACTTATATGGTGCAAGAAGGCAACCATATATTCTGATTTCAGTGTGGTTTTGGTAAAGGTACCAATCTCCCACCTTGGTTTGCTTGGAAAGTTAGAGGACTCTTTTTATCTATGGACTTATCCTAGGTGGAGGATTTCCAATGAGCATAGTTATGATTGGATACACAAAAGAATCTATGAAGTCTAAGTATTTATATGGTGATCTAAACTCATGGAAAAGTGGGGTCCAAAAAATGACAAATATGGGCTGGCCCCTGGTGTCAAGCTTCTGGAGAGTAAAAGGAAACTTATCCGACTGATAATACAAAAATAGATGGTATAATATAGAGGAGTATTTGAATACTCTCTCATTGCCCATTCTTGTGAACTGTTCATGCATTCTATCAACTATGAATTTGGCAAAGTCATATGTGGTTGCAGAGGTTGCCCTGGGTATAAATGGACATGAAGGCAAGAATAAGTTCATCAATGTATTCGCTTGTAGTGTAACCCAAAACACATGATATCATGGTTACAATGTACTGGCCCCATTTAGAGAAAATAGCTGATGCATATGGAAGGGGGTCCTTAGGGATGTGTCTTCCCTCTCTAATGAAGTTTTGGAACAACTGGGCCAATATTGATGGGCTTATCTTTGGATATTGGTCCAACGGGTCTCCAATTGAGAGTGGGGTTAAGTTTGGCCCTGGTTGGAACTACAACATTTCATTAATGGACTCAACTATGATAGTGAATAGAACTTTATGGTCATGAGACATTATGGCTCTATGGCTAGGGACATAACATGCATAGCATATATGAACAACTTCTGGAAAGATATGAACTTGGGGGAACTGGTATCTGGGTAAATTGGACTCCTAGAGGCCAATATAATCTGTATGGTTGAGGTGTCTATCTTTGCTTAAGCAATGAATTTTGAGCAGGAGATCTGTTGAACTTGTATCTTTGATTTGGAAATCCCTATTAGCCAGGGTGTTAGAGCCTAGATTTGCCTCAGGCTGAAAAGGCAAGGTTCTAGGTCCACATCAAACCACACTCAACCTCGTAGATAGCCCTACGAGGACAGGACAGGGCTCTCTCCGGGTCAATATCAGTAAAAGATGATCTATGGGGCTTGAGATGACTGAAATACAAACTAATTTTAGGCTAGGTATGAAGTGCAAGGATTTGATTTGATTTTTGGGGGTTTTTTGTTGGAAAAAGGGAAAGGCAAATTTGGGTCCGGGGATGAGGCCTAGCTTTTGCAGAGTTCTGATTGGGGCAAGGAAGGCAATCGTTTTGATGCTTTGGATTGAATGAATCAATGTATTAGACCAGTGAGGGGCTAAGGAGGGCAAGAATGTCTCAAGAGTCCTCCTCAAACAGATGAAAACATGTAAAATTAAACAAAATTTCAAGGCAGAGCACAACAGTCCAATGAATTCTACCTCAATCACTCATTTGTTTAATTTCAGAAGAAAAGAGAAGGGAAAATGATACACATAAACATCAGTAAACTTAAAATTACTTAGAGAAAAACACCATCAAAATACAGAGCCACATGGATCCCAACAAGTGGTGCAAAACCCTGGTCTTTCCTTTGCCAAAATTGCAGAAATGAAATGTACAATGAAGTGCCAAGCAATCCCAAGTATCCAACCCTGAAAATGACTCAGAAAATACATGATATAGACTAGCTCAACCCATTCCCATGCCTCTAGGGGTTGAGCTCATCATTCTAGGAGCTGTTTGAACCAATTCTAAACAAGGAACTGAAATCTAGCCAATCAAACAACTTGCCCATATGTGTTAGGAAACTGATTCATTCATTTAATTTTCACTTTTTAGTGAATGAATCCTCTCGAACAAGTAAAAATATGCCAATATTACATCATGGTCATCAATTACATCATGAAAGTTCAAGAGTAACATCAAAAAGCAAAATTGGTCAAAACTGGGCGAATTTATGAGTTGTAGAGTGAAAAATAGGCAAAAATCCTCTATGCGTTGTGCCACTTTGGAGCTGAATTTGAGGCCCTTCCCAGAGTCCAAATTGAGCCCAAGATAGCTTGTTGGAAAGCCCTACCTGTCTAATTTCTAACCCAAGTGGAATTTCTAAATTTGGATGCCATTTTCCCCTCCAAAACTTCAATCTCCCAAGACTGATTCCTGTGTGTCAAAATAAGGGCAGTGAGGTCATTTTTTGAGTGTTTTTGGCCCCTTGAGGGCTCAAAACCTACCCAAATTTCTTGGCCATGCACGAGAAACCATAATTTTTCATGAAAAATTCAAAAATGTAAAGTTTTTAATATTTGGAGCCCTCTGGCAAAAGTGAGCGCCACGTGGTGCGACGCATAGGGAGGCAAAACCTATTTTTTTAGTGCAAAAAATTTCAAAATGCCAAAAATTGCTCCAAATTTCTTGAAATTTGGGCTGGACCTTCTCTATCAAGTGTCATGATGGGCCAAGGATGCCTCGGCAAATATCTGAAGATTATCATGCTCCTTTTGCCTCTTTTTCTTCCTTATTGCCTTCTTTAATTTTTCCTTTAGATTCCCTATTCGTGCCTTGCAAACCTTGTTCCATGCTATGTAGTGAAAAGCCATGTGTCTCAGCAATGCTTTGTCTCTATCGGCCTTCTCCAGTAGTCTCTCCAAGTGGATGTTGACTCTCTCGATCCAAGACTTCTGATCAACGTTGATCTCTTGCTCAAGTGAAGTGAGCTCCACCCTCCTCCTTTAGGGCAACTTTGGCGATTTTTTCTTTATGTTTTTGCCACCTCTATGAGGCCTCCTGGGTGCATGTACTTCTGTTGGTGAATCATTGTGGGTCTCCTCCTCATGAAGAATCAGATGCCATCACTGCTAGTGAATAAACTGTCTGCCTTAAGGAGAAATAAGTGAGTTGTGATATGTTTGACTTTTGCCACCAAGGGAAAACAGTGATATAGGGGACTGTAGGAGGGAGAAAACAGTGAGGGCTTTGAGGGATTGTTGGGATAGAAGTAATTAGGGAAATATGGGATAGTTTGGGATTTTATGTATGGGATTAGGGTTTAGGGTTTTACATTTGGAAATTTGGGAAAGGGAATTTGGGATAGGGGTTTAGTGATTTTAGGGGGTAGGGAACAATGAAATCAGGGGAAAATGGAATAAGGGAGAAAAGAGAATGATAGAAAGAGAATAAACTTGGTGGCAAACAGTTGTTGAAACCCTAGGCAACGTTTTTTATGTGAGGGCTTTGACATGGTAGGGTTTGATTATATGTTTAGACCATCACCATTCATAAACCACCATAGCCTATCACAAAATTGGATAAATCACAGAGATGGAGGCTCTACCTGTCAAATCCGTGCAAGTTAATGGCAATTTGGAGCAAAGGTTAGCAATTTTCGGGCCTTTTACTGTGTGCGCCGCGCAGCTCACCCAATGTGCCGGACCTTCCCAGTGCGTTGCGCCTCCTGCTCAGTGCGCCGCGCCGGCCAGTTTTCTTCCAAATTCACCCAAATTTCGCACTTGTTCACCAAATTTTCTCTACCTTGCTTCTCTTTAACAAATGAGCTTATCAAATGAAGGAATTGCTTATAATCAAAGAGCTTTTAAGATTTTAGCTCATGAAACCCACTTTTATAATGTTTGGCAAATAACTTTTATTTCAACCCCTGTTTTTGGACTTTTTTCACTTTTTTGGCATGTTGATGAGCTAAATGAGCTGAACTTTGTTTGTTTTTGTAGGTGTTGGAGCTTCTTAGGCTAAGGAAAGGAACCAGGGTGCAGATGAAGGAATTTGCAATGACGAAAACAAAATTTACATGATTTTTGTACAAATAAGGCTAAATACTCTGTTTTTTCCTCAAAATAGAGTTTTGAGGAAAAACACATTTCGAACACTTGTTGATGAAATTTATTGATGTTGAAACATCCTCATGGCCTGCTGGCAATTTTTGAACACTCTGACACATTTTTTGACAAAACCCTAATACAACCCTAGACCTAAGTGACCATGAAACCCTAAAGACAACTTATGCAGTTTTCAAGATAAAAAGACTGTATATGTTTTTTTTAAATGATGAGCCAACAGGTAGATAACATGAGGGGAATGAGTGACAAGGCCCTTCCATCAAACTATGGCATGCCCCCTAATGGAATGCAGATGATCGAGCTAAATGAGACACCTAAAAATGAAATGCAACAAAAGAGGTTTTGATCTCTGGCAGAGGGCTGAACAGGCCGACTCTAAAACAGGGGAAGGTGGTCCAAGTTTAAGTGTGGAGTGGTAACGGGTCTAACATCCATGGCAATAGGGGCAGCCATAATTCAGTTCTTGTGGATTTGAATTAGGCTCTGGGGGTTTTATCAACGGTTTTGGTATTTTCAGAGGGTTTAGACAAGCAACTCTTAAATTGGCAGTATTCTTAATCAATGTTTTACATTAAAACACTGCACAGGCTAAAGATTCCAAAATTTTAAGGGGTAAGAGGTAATTCGTGGTGAAAGACCTGGAATTCACTGAATTGGCTTTAAAAATGATGGTTCATGGCAGCTACAGTGGTTGGCGTAGTCCTGGTACGGACTGAAAGGTCAGCTAGGTTGTCTACAACGTCTTCTGGAGTGGACTTGGAAGTTTGTTGGTAAATTTGGCATTTGCAGGGATTGCAATGGTTCACAAAGTCTACAAAGAGAATGCGTGGAAAAAGGGCGAAAGAGGGCTTCACGGCCTTTTATGGAAAAAATTATTAATTTTGGCGGGTTCACTTTTGGATGAACAGTTGACGTTTTTTCGGTTAAGTGGGGAAGTGGTTTTGGAGGGCCATCGCACCGCTTTTGTGGTGCGAGCGGTTTTTGGGAGGGGTCGCCCGATGTGTCTTAGAGCGTGACACTTAGCAAACGGAGGGTCGGGGAAAACCACTTTATCGGGTGGTTAACGTTCAGTCATTAGGCGCGGTCGATATGGTTGTGCACCATTGGATGTGGGGGGGCGATGATTAAACAGTAGTCGAGCGGAAGAGTTGCATGGGGGGAAATGAACGGGAGTTGATGGGGGGCCCAGGGGTTTAATCATGGCAGTTTGGGATTATTTTAGGGATAAATCATAGGTTTAAAATGATCGGGCTAGGCTTAATGAGGGATTAGGGAGTCGAGTGAGGTTAATAACGGGATTAACTTAAGTTTACTGGGATTAGGTAAACTAAGTAAGATTATATCGGGGTATGGGTAATTTCTATTAGTTTTTATTAAAACCAAAGGTTGGGGTATTTTATATAGGGATTTAATTATTATACGGGATAATGGGATTTCAGGGAATTTATATAATAAAGTTAGCGATTAATATGAAAATGTGATGGCAGAGTGGGTTTTTCTTAGTACAAGGATAAAGTAAAACATTTGCGCACTTAGAATTATACTTAGGAAAAAAGGCTTTTTGTGGGTTTTTTGTGCAAAAGGGTTTTATATGCGGGGGGGGGGGGTATTACGTACCCATTTACTGCTCCTACCATTTTTTCTTCATTTTATTTGGGTGCATTTAGGCTAGCAAACCCTTATCAAATCCTTTTCTTTTACAAAGAAAACTATCTAATTCTAACATAATATCCTCCAAGGGCGCAGATCAAACTGATGAGCTCCTTTTATTTACTCCATGTATCTAATGATCTGCCAAGGTTAAACTATTTGGTTAGATTTTATTCTTTAACTATAAACATAAAATTCAAAGCATGGTATAATCAAGATTAAATAGTTTGATTACCATGGATTGTGGCATGAATAGCGAGCTACACACAATCATTATTATGCATAAAATTAAATAGTAGTGGCATTTTGACTTGCACACTTTCATGGTCTCTTTTGTTTTGTGGGGTTCATATAATTTCATTTTTTGACCTTTTCTTATTCTTTTTGTCCCTTGATTATTCTTTTAAGACATACCCTCTTTACATTTTTTAATTTTTTAATATGGAAAACATTTGCAGAAAGCAAAGGTATGTACAATATTACAAGGCTTAACCTTAGTCATTCAAAATTATGACTCCTATTAGTATAGGAACCTAATAGTGGCTCCACTTGGGGATGGCATTTTCTAGTGAAATGTCAAGAACTTTCAAGATCAGTGGCCTTTGAACTGTTGTTGATGTTACCTTGCAAAGTGTTCCTCTATGCATCTACATTATTGATACTTATGACAGTAGATCTTTCAAAGCTTAGGGCCTTCTCTTCGGGCTTCAACTTCAAAAATCACCATCCAATCTAAACTAAACTTTTGAAAATATAATATGTACAAATGGGAAATGATAATTAGTAACTAGGTTCAAAGTAATGTTTTAGCATTCGACCATTCACTTTCCCACCGTCTGCTTCTGTACCATCAAGTTATCTCAGAAAGAAAGCATTATTTCCTCTGTAAGCATAGATGACATAGGGACCTTTCCATAGGAAATCAAATTTCCCATGTTTACCTTTGTCTTCCCTCCTTGAATCCCACTTGAGCACCTTGTCACCAAGGTAGAAATATTCAGCCTTGGTTCTTTTATCAAAAATATTTTTAACCCTTTCCTGCACAACTTGGACCCGATGTAGACCTCTTCTCTAGTTTGTTGTAGATGAATAGTTTGGTTAATTCTTCTTTGGATACTATTGGGTTCAACCTACAATTATTGAATCAACTTCATTACTGGTACTCCCAAAGAGGATGGAAAGACAACTTCCATCCCATAAACTAGCTGATAGGGAGAAGTACCAATTGATTTCTTAGTAGTCAATATGTCTGCCCCTCAGTAAATGACTAGCTTCTTATTCCAAGTTTTCTTATTGTCCTCTAGTAACTTCTTGATGATGTTTACCAGGCTTTTGTTTGAGGATTCTTCCAGTTCATTTCCTTGAGGGTAATAGATTGTAGAATGGCCCAGGGTGATATGATACTTATTGCATAAATCTATCATTCTTTTGGATTTAAAGGTTGTTGCATTATCAGTAATGAGCTTAGTTAGACATCCAAATCTTGCTAGAGTATTGGTTTCAAGGAAGGTTATGATAACAGTATCAGTGGCTTGCCTTGAAGGTATGGCCTCTATCCATTTTGTGAAATAGTCTGTGGTTGTGAGGATCCATTTGTGTTGGGAAGAGGAGGGTGGGTGAATTTCACCAATGAAGTCTAAGCCCCATTATTGAAAAGGTATTTTAGCAGAGATTGGCTTGAGGGCCAAAGGTAAAAGTTTTTTCTTTCTCTCAAAAATTTGACATTTGTGATAAGAGGTCACATATTTCTTGACATCAGAAAACAAGGTAGGCCAGTAGAAACCAGCTCTAAGGATTTTATCTGCAGTGGTCTTCCAGTAAAGGTGTCCTCCATAGTCACCTGCATGAAACTCTTGTAAAACTCTGTCAGATTCATCTTTTAACAAGCAATTAAGAAGAATACCTTCATGGTCTTTCCAAAACAAAGCATTGTCTAATATAAAAAATTTCAAGGATTTCATCTTTAAAAACTTGCTTTTAGTCCTAGATAATTTGGGAGGAGCTTGTAAGTTCTATAAAACATAAATAATATCAGCATACCAAGGTGATTCAATAAAGGCCTGGCTTATTAGTGGAGTCGTCATCTCCTCTCCATCATCTATTACTACAATAAAGTTTATATCCAAGGCCTGATAGTTTGATTCTGCCATGAGCTTGGCTAAACCTTGGCACTTGATTAACTTGGTAGGTTTGAATTCTATATCATAATCTAAAATAGTAGCAATCGACTTTCCCTTCTTTCCATCAGGGCCATCCTGAGTTAGAATGTCTTTGACTACTGAATTTGGAACGTAGGCTACTATATGAGAATATAAAGTGTATACCCTGAAGTCCTTAATGGCTTTGACTAAAGCCAATGCCTACTTTTCCATTATATTGTATTTCAAGGGGCATCTCTCAAGGCTTTGTTAAAGAAAGCAATAGGTTGTTCATAGCCTTGGTCATTTTTTGCAATAGAACTGCAGCTATTGTGTGCTCAAAAGCAAAGGAAAACAAGATGAAATCTCTATCAAATTTGGGACTAATTAACACAAGTGTTTTAGTTAAGGCTAGTATAATGTCTTCAAAGGATTTTTTAGCCTCAATAGTCCATTTTATGGTCGAATATTTTTTCATCATATTGTTAAGTGATCTAATTAATTCTGCTAAATTAGATATAAATCTTCTAAGAAAGTTAATTTTTCCTAAAAAATCTTGTAACTCTCTAATGTTCCTCGCGTGTTGTATCTGTAAGATGTCTTCTATTCTCGCAGGGTCTATTCGTATACCATCTTTTGAAATTATGTGACCTAACAACTTTCCTTCCTCTAATCCAAACAAAGACTTCTTGGGGTTTAAAGAGATTCTAAATTTCTTGCATTTAATAAAAACGTGTCTTAGATGATCCAAATGTTGATTGTCAGATTTTTAAAAAACAATAATGTCATCTAGATATATCACAAGGAAATCATGAATTTCTTTTGCAAAGGCTATATCCATAGCCCTCTGGAAAGTGGCTCCTGCATTCATTAGCTGAAAAGGCATTTTCACATACATAAATGTGCCCCAAGGAGTAGTGGAGGCAGTCTTGGTTTAGTCATCTAGATGAACCAAAATTTGATTGTAACTAGAAAACCCATCCAATAATGAGATTCTGGTTGATCCAACTACCCTTTGTAAAATGTGATCCATTTTGGGGAGAGGGTAATTGTCTTTTAGTGACACTTTATTGAGGTTTCTGAGATCCACACAAAGTCTGATCTCACTAGTTTTCTTTCTAGTTGGCACTAGGTTTGAGACCCAATCAGAAAATCTAATTGGTGCAATTATTTTGGCATCATACATCCTATGAATTTCTTTTTCAATTGAAGGTAATAAGACAATATTGATCCTTCTTAGTTTTTGTCTGAAAGGCTTTTGATTTTATTTAATAGGAATTATGTGCTGGATGATGTTGGTGTCATAGGATTTGAGGTCCTCATAACTCCAAGCAAAAACATCCTGAAATTATTTCAACAACCCAATGTATTTTACTTTTTTAGTGGGAGGTAATGATTTTGAAAGTTTGATCAATTTATGAATTTCACTGGGGCCTATATTACATTCCTCTATATCAAACTATACTGGTTCCATTTTAGGTTTCCTAGGAACATCATTTGAATCAAATAAGTCTTCCAGAGGGTTTAATCCCTTTGGTAAGAAGTTATCCTTGAGATTAATTACTTCAGTTTCTTAACTTATTATTTCCTCAATCTCAATTTGCTCTAAGTTATCTACATCTGATTTAGTAAATTTAGTTGGGTTAAACCTATCTAATTCATCACCTTCTATCTCATTTATTTCTAACTCATCCTTAGTGTCAATATCTATGGATGTATCAATATCTATGTTTTTGTTTACAAACTCTTCTTCTGAAAGTAAAAAGTTATTTATCTGTTTGTCATTAGAAAATATTTGTCAATTCTTAAAATTATTTGGAATTGTCGGTCTATGCCTAACTTCAGCAGTGTATTGATGGTTAGGTTTGAAGGGTAATTTGCAAGTGCTGGCAAACATTGCTAAACTATGGGCTTGCATATTGTGTTTTGTAGGGATTACTGCAAGCTTTGTTTCTAGGAAAGTATTAAGTATTTCTACAATAGTTCCTCTATAACAACTTATTCTTGGGTCCTTTGTCATATATACAACATCAATCTATTTTATAATCTGTTTAGAGTCTCCCATGACAGAAACTCTTTTAGCTTCTAGATTCCAAACTAACTTGAGATCTAAAATTAATGCCTCATACTCGGCCATATTGTTAGTACATTTAAAATTCAATCTATATGCATGGCCTTCTGAGTGATTATTTTCCAAATTGTATATCCACACTCCTGCTCCTGCTCCAAACTTATTGACTGACCCATCAAATTCAAGATGCCATAATATATCATGCTTATAATTTTCACTATCTAGTGCAATAAACTTTTCATCACTTATAGCAGTTTGCCCATCTTGTTCATTGAAAAATTCTAAAGTTTGGTTAGTTTCATTTTGTGTAGAAACTGCAATTTCTTTTGGTTTTGTATTAATATTGTCTGAAATTTCTTTTGGTGTTTGATCAACATTATACAGGATAAAGTAATCAATGTCTGAGTGTATGGAGTAGATGGGAAAGTTTTGAGGCCAATCCTGGCTACTTACCATGTATTTCATTAAGGTTTCTCGGTATAGTTTCTTAGGTTTTCCAAAAACAAAGATTGTTGCATATGACATATCTAGTTGTAAGGATCCTTGAAGTTTGGCTCCCCATGATCTGGATAACAACATGCCATACTTCGGTGGGATGTCAGCAACTATGATATCCATAAGGATGCTTTTGGTAGGATATTAGACTAAAGTAACACACAAATCTTTAATCAATCCTAGACGCTTTACTTGACTGGAGTCAAGTGAGAATAAGTCTTTGTAAGGCCTTATAATGTCTAGGTTTAATTTCTCCATCACTGATTTGGGCATTAAGTTGTGAGAGGCCCCAGAATCCAACATTGCATTGTGTAGAATTTTATCATGGATGCTAAGGTTGATGTAAAAAGGTGGAACTCCTCCTTCCAATGGTTTGCCATTAACATTTGGACCAAATATGAGTTCTGGTTGGTCATCAAACAAGTTGACAGAATCCTCATTTTCAACAATGTTTAAGGTCTAGTTTATTTGTGATTTGTAAGTTTCATTCTTGATTAGTTATGTTAAAGGAACTGAAATTTTTAGTTTTGCTATCTCTGCTCCCAGATTGAATGGTGAAGAAACTTTTTCTGTTTGAGGGTTTTGAATTTTTGAAGCAGGAATCTGAGTAGACTTTTCTTCCTTTCCTTTATTGGGGATCTCCTTATGTGGATTTTCAGGCCTGGTGTTTTTAGGTTTGTCCACTGGTTCCTTAGGTGGAATTGAGGTGGATGGTTGATCAACAGAAGGTTGATCAAAAGTTAAATATACAATGGTGGGACCAGAAGGAATTGGATCTGGATTAGGGAGAATTTGGAGGATCTTTGAAACAGGGGCTTCTTTTAATTTCTTAGGTTGATTTTGTACTTTTTTCTTGGTTTGGTTAGGGACATCAACATTATTTTTGCTTCTTAGATTATACTATTTATGTACTTCAAAAATGGCAGAATAATATCCCTGTTTATAATCAAATGACTCTCCAGACTGGATCTATAGTTGCTGGAACATATGCGGTTCCTGCTCATCTTGGGTAAGAAAAACAATGTCCTCATCATTTATTCCCATTAAGTTAATTTGTGTGTCTTGTTCTGGGTCTTTAGGATGGGATGTTTCTGCATAATTTTCTTGAAAAGGAGGTCTAATGTTCTGATCCGGTCCATTTTTCCCAATTTTTTGATTTTGGTTTTTTCTAAAATTTGGGTTTCTAACTGGAGATGCTTGTTGGTTATCCCATTGGGGTTTCCTTTCTATATTTTCTATTCTATCCATTAGTCTTTCTATGCTTTTGGCTAAACTGTCTATTTTAACATCAGATGGTGAAGCTCCGGCCTTAGCAGTTCCTCTTTTTTCATTTCTAACTCTAGCCCTTTTAGCTAACAAATTAGCTTCAACACTAACAGCTACACTTTTCATTTCTTCTAATGTTGGGGGGTTTCTTTCCCTAAGTTGGTATGCCATATCTATGTCAAAACCATCAGGGAACTTTATTAATGCTAAGTCAGGTAGGGGTCTAAGATTCATTGGGATGGCGTTATATATATTGTTGAATCTAGTGTAGAAATCTTGAACAGTTTCATTAGGTCCCCTTTTAATATTTTCATATTTTGAAAGGATTGTAGCAGGTTATTTTTATTTTCCCATCTATTCAAAAATTGTTGATGGAATGCTTCTAAACTAACAATATTGTTAACAAGAAATTCTCTAAACCATTTCCTAACATCACCAACTAAAGTCTGGGCAAAGAGTCACATCTAAACATTATCTATATCAATCTCGTGCAACTCGATGTAATCTGTTATCTTGTTGACATGTTGTTGTGCAGTGTAATGTCATGTGCCATCAAATTAAACAATTTTACTTTGGTAGTCTGCTGGCATAGCACCAAGTTGGGCGGGTAAAACAAGAGGAGAATATCTATTTGCCATGGCTGTAGGCTGGGAGGGGTTAAGATGTGGATGAAGAGCAGATGAAGAACCAGGACTAGTGGGTGATGAATGGGAGATGATAGGTTGGTGAGGAAGAGTAGGTACAAATGGTGGTGAAGAATGGAATTGAGAAGGTATTATTGATGAGGTTGAAGGGAAAAATGTTAAATTCAACATAACAGAGAATTGTTCAAAAATATCAGGGGTTGTGGAAGTATTAACAGATTATCGTGGAGATTTCATAATGTACTCATCAATGGATTTGTTGGCCTATTGAACTTCGAGGGCTGCAATGAATTCTGGATCTAGAACAGTTTCACAGAGTGCATTTTCGGATTTTGTTCTAAATAAGGATTGTTCAAATGGGACATCAAAGGAAAGTTCTTATAAAAATAACCACTCATCAGGACATTAATTAGCTTTAACTAAAGGTGTCTAGCTAACTGAACTTTCTTCTTTTTTGGATTTTCTTGAAATTAGGTTGGGATTATCAACTATTGTGGTAGGTTTTGGGTCTAGATTAGCCCTAGTAAAATGAGTCTTCCTGGAAGCCAGAATTTCAAAATTTTTAATTGTTTTTGTGAGATTTTTCAAGAGAACTTCTAAAAAATGACTTTAAGAGGCTTAAAATAAAAATTTAGGATTTTCTTAAAGCTTTATTAAGATTGAGGATTCGAAATCCCCAGTATGGTCGCCACTATGTTATCACTTAGAACTTTTCCCTAGAATTTTTCAGAAGAAGGAAAGGACCGAGGTAACCACAAACCAACTTTTAAGCATAGAATCTAGCCAATCCATGGCTCAGAGAGGGCTCTCTCTATATGATTTAGCTTTGTTTGCTGGGATTTTAGGCTAGTTTTGAAGTTTCAGGGGGTTTTGATTTGTATTGAAGGTTGGATGGTGGAATCCTTAAAATAGATGGATAGCTTGATGTCTTTGGACCATTGAGGTATGGAGTCAAGGAAGGGCAGCAGAACCAGAATTAACTCACTAAAGGGAGTGTTCAAAAGGCAAGCTAGCAGAAAAAAGTGCAGGTCTTTGGGCCAGATGGGTGAAATGATCTTAACTAGGGTGAGAGAGCACTTAAGAATTCTCAGACCAGGATTAAAATGAGGAACAAAGGATAATCATGAACAAAGGGCAATTAAGAATCCTTTGCTATAGATTACAAGGAGACTACCTAAACTAAGGAGCAATCAAGAATTCCTTAACTTAGATATTTAGCAGAAAACATTAAAATGCATAATAGTTAAAACAGAGTGCAATGAAGAGAATTATAAGATATCATTCCATATTATAGCATTCAGATTTCAGATACATTTAATATTGCGGAAAAACTTTTAGAGAAAGATAACAACACAAGAGAAAATACTTGTTTGCAGTTCGCTCTACACATGAATCCAGTGAAATGTCTTCTCTTTATTCATTAATTCAGCTTTCTGGTCCAAACAATGATACAATAGCTTACAGTCTTTTGATCAAAAAGGTCTATAGAAATGCCTAAGAATCCACACTACATACTTTGAATGGTGAAGTATTTATACAAAAATTATTACAAATATCTCAAACTAACTTGAGATTTATTCTAGGAAATACAAATATCTTCTTGCAAGAAGATAGAGACATCTATTGAATTGTTTCATGTTGTCCCTTTTATTGTGGTACTGCTGGCTTTTATCGTTGGGTTTGTAGCCCTTTATGTTGGCTTGCAGTTGTGGTATTTTATGTTGGAATCTTCTTCAACTTTTATCTTTCACCTAATACTCTTTAACCCTGATACTCGTTAACCATGCCATCATGTTTTCATATGTTTACCTGGGTATTCTACTTTTACTTTGCAGTAACTTTTTACTATAAATTTCTCACAATAAATCAGTCATCTTTTCCCACCATTCTGCATCAGGTAATTTGGCATTCATCATCTGCCTATATATCTCATCAGCTTCGGTATACTTGGCAAAACTGGGCTTAGTGATAAACAAGTGTTTAATCTCATGCTAGAGAAAAAACAAGTTCTCAAATGTGTTATACACAAATTTCCCTATTAGCAATGCTTTTATAGATGAAGTGCTAGCTTGTTCTTTAGCCAACTACCTGAGTCTATTATCATAGTCCAGCCATGTCATAAGTTTGTCATTAATGACCAATTGACTGGGCAACCCTTTCTCCCTCAAAATTTGGAATTTGGCCATGAATCTATCAATGGAAACCTACATGTTGTGGCACTTTTCTTCTAAGTTCAGCATTAGGTTTCTCTTGGAAAGGACCTTCCTTATTTCCAAAATGGTTTCAGTCTTGTCTTCTATATTTAGCTCTTGAAGCTCATCTCTATTTTTGTTGTTAAGGAAGTGGATGAGTCTATTAGCATCCTCTGGCATTTCACCCAATTCCTCCTTGACTTTCTGAATAACTATTGTAGCTATCTATATCAATTATGTCTGCTAAAAAATAACCTAAATAGATGGCCAAATATCCTTGACGGAGTTAATGATATTGGCCCATAACAGTTCCTTGGCTTGCCCAAGGGGTTTCTCCAATGTCAAGTACTTCTCCATAGCTTTGACTCTTTCACGCATTCTGTTGGCCTTTTGTGCCTCTTCCTTTTGCATAATTTGGGCAAGTTTGTAGTCAATTTCTAATCTTGCCACCTTTTCCTTCAGTCTATTCATTTTAGTGGCTTGAATGGACATTTCATTCATGGCCTTGACTAATTCATCTACTACCTTTTCTCCTGGTGCACCTGTTGTTGTAGACTCTATTGTAATTGGCAATGTTGTGGCACGTGGAGCTATAGGTGCTAGTGAAGCTGCCAATGTAGAAGGGACTATTATAGATACTATAGGGATGATATTTGTATAAGTTGTGGCAATGTTAGTTTTTTTTAATTGGATCAAACTATCCAATTCTTTCTCTATCTCTCTTAGTTGATCATTGAGTTGTAGGACCAAGTCCATGAACTCTTCATGTCTGGTTTGGCCCTCTAAGACTTCAAGTGTTTGAGGATGTTGCAGCTGAGGTATCTTCAGTTGCTTCTTCAGTGCAGCAATATCATCATTCTTCTTCTTTATCAGCTGCTCAATAGCTTTTATATATTTGGGATCATGTCCCAACTCAATAACCAAGTCTTCCAAAGACTTAATCTTCGTATCCTTGGCCTATGAGGAGGCCTTCTCTAACTGAAACTGTGTCGAGATGTTGTTCAAAGAGTTTTGTAACTGATGGGAAGCTATCGCTTTACCTATAAGGGTTGATTATATCATCTCTCTAGCCTATTTATGTAATTCTATCTAGTCTATGGGATGAATATCCCTTGCCAATACTTCAAAATCAACTCTCTTGAAATCTGATGATGTTTTGGGCTGTTGTGTTGTAGGCTTGATAAAGGACATCTTTAGCTTTCCCTCCTTGATGTCAAAGGCTAACATCAGTCTTGTTTGATTTGTGGGAGTGAGTTTTAGATATTGTGCATAAGTATGAGCTTTGAGTTTCTCATTCCTCATTTTGATTTCTTTATACCTGTCATTTATGTCTTGGTTTTTGTCAACAAGCCTACTGAAGGAAGACACTTCCACACTAAGCTTCATTTCCAACATCTGAGTCTCTAATGTGGAAGGCTCTTGTATGACTTCAAATGGATTTGTGGGCCTACTTCTGTCTACCTCTATGTTGGTTACCGGTGTTGATACTTCTGTATATTCCTATTCAGAAGTTGGATTGAGCCTTTGCTTCTTGATGTGACTTTTTTCCTGCTGCAGATTAGAGGTGTCCATTCCTGAAGTGGAAGCTCCCTCTCTATTTCTTTTAGGATTTTTCTCCTTGTTCTGAGGAGTTTGCGTGACTCGATGGGTGCTCATGGCTCTTTCTTGCTCTTCTGGTACCTGTAGAAAAGAGCTCTCATCAAGCTGCATTTCGATATCAATCAGAGCATTTTCTACATCTACTCGTGTGATGTCTTTGTCTACTAAGGTATTTTCCACCTAGTCTATCTGATTTGCATATGCCTCTATTTCTGGTATGGGGTGGTGGATAAAAGGTCCTATCTTGACCTTTTGCCTTTTCTTGGTAATGAATTCTAAAGGGTCATATCCCCATACAAAACTCCTTTGGAATTTCATGATTTGTAGGATCCGCCCTACCTCTTTCCCTGCCTCTCTAGAATTGCATATGAAGGGACCTAACTGGTCTTTGATTTTGAAATAGGCCTTCTTCTTGTTAGTGACAAAGTTGATTTCATTTGCATTGATGATCTATCTGTAATATTCTAAGGCAAACAAACTCATAGGGAGGTATCTTGGCAACTTATATGGTGCAAGAAGGCAACCATATATTATGATTTTAGTGTGGTTTTGGTAAAGGTACCAATCTCCCACCTTGGTTTGCTTGGAAAGTTGGAGGACTCTTTTTATCTCTGGACTTATCCTAGGTGGAGGATTTCCAGTGAGCATAGTCATGATTGGATACACAAAATAATCTATGAAGTCTGAGTATGTATATGGTGATCTAAACTCATGGAAAAGTGGGGTCCAAAAAATGACAGATTTGGGCTGGCCCCTGGTGTCAAGCTTCTGGAGAGTAAAAGGAAACTTATCCGACTGATAATACAAAAATAGATGGTATAATATAGAGGAGTATTTGAATACTCTCTCATTGCCCATTCTTGTGAATTGATCATGCATTCTATCTGCTATGAATTTGGAAAAGTCATATGTGGTTGCAGGAGGTTGCCCTCGGGTATAAATGGACATGAAGGCAAGAATAATTTCATCAATGTATTCACTTGTAGTGTAACCCAAAACACATGATATCATGGTTACAATGTATTGGCCCCATTTAGAGAAAATAGTTGATACATATGGAGGGGGGTCCTTAGGGATGTGTTTTTCCTCTCTAATGAAGGTTTGGAACAACTGGGTCAATCTCGATGGGCTTAGCTTGGGATACTGGTCCAACAGGTCTCCAATTGAGAGTGGGGTTAAGTTTGGCCCTGGTTGGAACTACAACATTTCATTAATGGACTCAATTGTGATAGTGAATAGAACCTTCTGGTCATGAGACATTATGGCTCTATGGCTAGGGACGTAGCATGCATAGCACATATGAACAACTTCTGGAAAGATATGCACTTGGGGGAATTGATATCTAGGTAAATTGGATTCCCAGAGGCCAATATCATCTATATGGTTGAGGTGTCTGTCTTTTCTTAAGCAATGAATTTTGAGCAGGAGCTCTGTTGAAGTTGTATCTTTGATTTGGAAATCCCTGTCAGTCGGGGGAAGGTGGTCCAGGTCTAAGTGTGGAGTGGTAACGGGTCTAACATCCATGGTGATAGCGGAAACCATAATTCATTTCTTATGGATTTGAATTAGGCTCTGGGGGTTTTATCAATGGTTTTGGTATTTTCATAGGGTTTAGGCAAGCAACTCTTAAATTGGTAGTATTCTTAATCAATTTTTTACATTAAAACACTGCATAGGCTAAAGGTTTTGAAATTTGAAGGGGTAAGAGGTAATTCGTGGTGAAATACCTGGAATTGAGCGAATTGGCTTTAAAAATGATGGTTCATGGCAGCTGTAGTGGTTGGCGTAGTCCTGGTACAAACTGAAAGGTCAGCTGGGTTGTCTGCAGCGTCTTCTAGAGTGGACTTGGAAGTCTGTTGGTAAATTTGGCGTTTGCGGGGATTGTAATGGTTCACAGAGTTTACAAAGAGAATGTGTGGAAAAAGGGCGAAAGAGGGCTTCATGGCCTTTTATGGAGAAAATGATTAGTTTTGGCGGGTTCACTTTTGCATGAACAGTTGACAGTTTTTTGGTTAAGTCGGGAAGTGCTTTTGGAGGGCCATTGCATCGCTTTTGTGGTGCGAGCAGTTTTTGGGAGGGGTCGCTTGATGTGTCTTAGAGTGTGACACGTAGCAAATAGAGGGTCGGGGAAAACCACTTTATCGGGTGGTTAACGTTTAGTCATTGGGCGTGACCGATATGGTTGTGCGCCGTTGGATGTGGGGAGGTGATGATTAAACGATAGTCAGGTGGAAGAGCTACGTGGGGGGGAATGAACAGGAGTTGATGGGGGGCCCAGGGTTTTAATCATGGTTGTGGAGCGATAAAAAGGTGTCTTTTGAACCCCTAATTACCTTCACATTAATTATCAACCCAGGGACGACTTTTTATTTCAAGAGTGTACTCTGTCTGAGGCGGCTATTTACTTAAGAGTAATGTTTTGCAGTATAGTGCTTAAAACCCACAAGTAAATGAATGCTTGAAACAAAATCTAATTGGAACAGCAAGAAACTGAAATGTTCTAAACTAAATCATTCATTCAAACAACCATCAATCGAGGATATAGTAGCAATAACTCATTCCTCTAGAAATTGATGCAAAAGGAATTAGAGTATGGATCATGGATCTGGGAGCATAATAGTGTCTGTTGTGTCTCACGACAGCCTTGATCCTCCTCCCACACTAAAACAGTAAATGCAAGTAAATGGAATGGAAATTAGAGCATGGACCAAAGATCTGGGAGCTAAGCAGCGACTTGCTGACTCACTACAGCTTTAGACCTTCTCTCACACCAAAGCAATAAATACAAGTAAATGGACAGCAGAAAATAAATGGAACAGCAAGTCTAAAATGGAACGGCCGTAAATGGAATCAGCAAACTAGAATTAAAGGAATCTGAACAGCAAACTCTGTTTTAATGGAAGCAAACAACAACCAAGCCAAATCAAATAAATCAGACAACAAAAGGAAATAGAATGGCAACTAATTGGAAATGAAATATGGAACAGCCTACGGTGCTAAAATAAATAATGCACACAACGTACAGCGATATTAAGAAATGGTAATCTGAGTCTGATACGCAAGTATTAATCCTGGTTGGAAAGGGTAACGATTGCAATTCATAATGGAACCACAATGTCATTTGAACAGCAATCTTATGAAGTATAAACCATGGACAAATACAATAATACCAGCTTAAGAAGGTTGCAGCTTGATTACTCTGCAATTAAATCATTCTGTAGAGAACATCAATGTTACATTAACGACTTTAAAGAGATAGCAATACGTTATAAGATCAGAATGCACATTACGACTTTCTTGTTGCAGAGAGCGATATATGAAATATAACAGAACTGCAATATAAGATAATAAATCACACCAGATTACCAATTCAAGCTGATAATACAAACCACGCATAAACCAAAAAGATAATATACAGCAGCAGCAGCGTACTCCACCAGAGGCTGGGCCCTTAGCCACCAGCGGATGCCGCTGGGTTACTTCAGAATGATAAAAATGAACAGCACTCCCAAATCATTTATTAATCAGCCAAATGTGGAATTATTACAACAGCAGAAGCTTAGGAATTACAACATGAATGATCCACCATCGTTGTCCATCATTTCTCATTCCCCAAATCCATCATCACGTCTCACTCAAATCATCCCCATCTCTGATCTCTGTTTTCATTTAAATAGAGAGAGATCAGAGAGAAGTTACAATAAGGATAAGTACAACATAATTCCTATTACAAAATTGGTTTGCCTCTAACCATTTGATCAACAAGAACAAGGCGAATTTGGCTTTGCAGCTGAGATTTGGAGGACGGCTGCAACTGCAAATCAGAGAAAATCGTGCTCAAAGAACCCTGCGTTTCTCTTAGTACAAGCCGAATTTTGGCAAACTGTTCTTTATGAAGATAATTGGGCCCGTTCTGGACAAAACCCATGTTCCGGATTTTCCAGATTCTGCTCCATTTGCTCAGAATCTCAACCGCAAAACCGTCACTTCTTATTCCAGCGAATTTCTGAGTTGGCACTTTTAATTATCAAATCTTCAATCTGGAAATTATCTTGGAGGCTAAAAATGGTGAGTAATGTTACAACTGATTTATTAAAACTATCATTGATAAAATCATGCATAATCATCAATTTATTAGAAATAAAAGAGAATAAATAATATTCATCCATGAGAGCATAAATCATTTATAAAATGGATTTAAATGATAAATTATAATAAATGACATGATGAAGAATAATAGAAATGGGTGGAATAAGTGTTCAAAAGTGATAATAATAATGGCATATTAACGACTCTACAATGGTGGTTTGGGATTAGTTTAGGGATAAATCACATGTTTAAAATGATCAGGCCGGACTTAATGAGGGATTAGGGAATCAGGTCAGGTTAATAACGGGATTAACTTAAGTTTATCGGGATTAGGTAAACTAAGTAAGGTTATATCGGGGTATGGGTAATTTCTATTAGTTTTTATTAAAACCAAAGGTTGGGGTATTTTATATAGGGATTTAATTATTATACGAGATAATGGGGATTTCGGGGAATTTATATAATAAAGTTAGTGATTAATATGAAAATGTGATGGCAGAGTGGGTTTTTTCTTAGTACAAGGGTAAAGTAAAACATTCACACACTTAGCTTTATACTTAGGAAAAAAGGATTTTTTGTTGGTTTTTTGTGCGAAAGGGTTTTATACGGGGGGGGGGGGTATTACTTTTCCTAGGTAAAGGGTGTTTAAACCTTAGGAAAAGGGATTTTATGAAGGGGGGATATGTTTTCATGAAGGGGGTTCTAGTACTTTACCCTCTAAGTCATTAAGCAGAGGGTTCGATCCCTCTAGAAGTCAGAGAAATGCTCTAAGCATTTTTTACTTAAAGGATTTTAAGTACTTAAAGCATTTTGATGGGGGAAATTAATAAGTAAAAGGGGTGAAGTGAGTGGGGGATGTAAATTAAAACACATTTGAAAACCATTGTCTTTGCTTTGTTTACTTCTTATGAACATTTGTAAGATGCATTTAAACATGACAAAGTGCTTTTGTATACTCACATGATATTTCTGCGACCTTTCTACTACTTACCTATTTACTCATCCTACCATTTTTTCTTCATTTTATTTGGGTGCATTTAGGCTTGCAAACCCTTATCAAATCCTTTTCTTTTACAAAGAAAACTATCTAATTCTAACCTTATATCCTCCAAGGGCTTAGATTAAACTGATGAGCTCCTTTTATTTACTCTACCTATCTAATGATATCCCAAGGTTAAACTGTTTGGTCGGATTTTATTCTCTAACTATAAATATAAAATTCAAAGCATGGTATACTCAAGATTAAACAGTTTGATTACCATGGATTGTGGCATGAATAACAAGCTGCACACAATCATTATTATGCATAAAAGTAAATATTAGTGGCATTTTGACTGCAAACTTTTATGGTCTCTTTTGTTTTGTGGAGTTCATATATTTTCATTTTTTGACCTTTTCTTATTCTTTTTGTCTCTTGATAATTCTTTTAGGACATACCCTCTTTACATTTTTTAATTTTTTAATATGGAAAAGATTTGTAGAAAGCAAAGGTATGTAAAATATTACAAGGCTTAACCTTAGTCATTCAAAATTATGGCTCCTATTGGTATAGGAACCTAAAAAAAGGAGTGTTTCCATGTATATTTGGAGTTCGTAATGGTCGTTTCCCCCTAGAAAGTATTGTTTCCTCCATCCATGTTTGAAGTATGTCTTGACACTACCAAAGTATTTGTAGAGACTGGGGATGTAGACAATAAGTAGTTGGGCAGCCAATGAAAGGATTATGAAATGGGGGTGTCTTGCTTCCAATAGGCATAGTAAATGTCGGTTTCCTAATACGAGGGAATCCTACTAGGGGTGATTCCATTGATTGGCATGGACATAAAATCCATGGGAATAGTTGTAGAAGGAAATGATGAAACTGGTGAATTCCCCCAAATGGAAAATATATTGGTCCTCGATAGGGTTGTGGAAGCATTGATCCCTCTTAAATAAATCAAGGGGTGAAGTGTTGTGGCTCCCAAAGATGTGGTTAATTATGATGGAAGGGGCATTCCAATGCTTGAGGACCCAATAATACTGGACATGGTAGGGAAATTGTTGAAAATTGAGAAAAAAATTAATCGATTTAGGTATGAGGTTGAAAGGTTTAATCAAAGGTGGGTTATAGGGAGGAAAAGCAATTTCATCAATGATTTCAATCTCAACAGTACCTCTTGAATTATTCAGGTTTGTTTCTAAATTTTCTAGGGGAGTATTATACATATATGACATTCTCTATCAAATAGATAGTGGTTCTTCTACTACATGAGAAAGACCATGTTGTCTCTATGACCAATGAGTGGCTTGTTAAACCATGATGTCGAATTAAGAGTTTGACACAAAAAAAACCATGGTCAAACCTAAACCATGTACAATAGTGCACACTCCTAAGAAAAGATAAGATAATAATAAGCAGGATGTGGAGGACATAAGGGCCTCCCATAAACTAAAATTCTTGAGGCGATGAAATCCTTAATACCCTCATTAGTAGAGGTATGAGAAATAATTACCCCAACCTCCCAATACCAACCTTGACTAGCACAAATGGCCTTGGAAGTAGCATGAAAAACCACCCTCCATAAGCAAAGATATGGTGATTGACATCTATCTCAAATACTGTGGGGACTTTCCACCCCAAATTACCTAGGTTTTATACTTTACAGAATGGCCGCTAAGTTTACCACCTCACTGTCAAATGATTGAGGGAATAGTCATGGATCAATATTACTCATGTGGGCAGGGAAACTAAGCCTAAAATTTCGATGAGGGATTGTTTACAAGGAACCTTTCCCCCCTAATGGATCCTTGTATATGTCGTAATCTAATAGAAATAAAAATTCCATGGAACAAGGATGCCACTCAATAGGTTTTCGATCTAACCTCATGCTTAACTCATGTGTTAGAGGATCAATCTAGCAAGCATCTAATATAGCAATGGATTTACACTTTCTAGTAGATCTAGTTTTATTGGTGGCCTCAAAGAGTTGACTCTCCAATCCTACTCCAAGGTCCTAAATATTAGCCTTGTTGTTTTCCTATAAACATAAAATGTTTGATTAATTTTAGTCAATGTTCATTTTAGCGGTTGTTATTTACTCATAAAAGGTGTGGAATGAAAACTGAGTGGTGTCGATCATGGGTGAACACTTATGAAAGTAGGAAGGCTCGTGGCAGTGAAGGAATGAAGAGCGATTAGCTAGGGTTTTAGAGAGTTGCAGAGGTCATTTCTAATGGAGGGTGGTAGAGGAGGGAACTCTACTCCCTCCTACAAGGACGCCGTAGCCAGCAGAGGTAAAACACCACTGGTGAACAACAAAGGTTTTGCGGAGGAAAGGAAAAGGGATAATGAAAAGGAGATAGATGGGACCAAGACCAAGGAAAATAGTAGCACAAAGGACAAGGAGGAAGAAGACAAAAGTCAGGGAAAAAGAGACAAAAAACAAAAGGGACCTTGCAGACCAAAAGCAGAGATCACTCCTAGAGTAATATTAAATGATCCTGCTCTGCAGGCACACAGGGAACACATGGGGACTTACGCTATCATATGTAAATTCATGGGATTATGGCCCACTAAAAAAGCTTTACAGATGTGGATCAAGTATCACTGGAAACCCAAAGGAAGCATTGACCTACATCTTGGGTCAAAGGGATTCTTCACAGTGGTGTTCTCAAACATCGAAGACAAAGATAGAATATTCGAAGGAGGACCCTACGTTTATGTAGCAGCTAGTCTCTATATGCGGCCTTAGATGATGAACTTTGTTATAGAGAGGGAGAATTTCACATTAGTACCAGTCTAGGTAAGGCTCTATACTCTACCTCTTGATTATTGACAAACTGAATCACTAGCTGCCATTGGCAATAAACTAGGTCGTTTTGTCAAAGCTTTTGAAGCAACAAGAAGAGGGAAATATACCTCCTTTACAAGGATATGTGTGGAAATGGATCTATCAGGAGCTCTTTCGGATGAAGTTATCTTGGAAGTTTTTGATGAGGAGTGGGTGCAGACAGTGGGATATGAGCATATCTCGTTCAGATGCCATAGATGCCATGAACATGGACATTTGTTCAGAGATTTCCCTCTCAGTAAAGTAGACAACAAAAGTAAACCTAATACAATGAAGGACACAGAGAGATTTCATAAAGTGGAAAGTAGAGGAAAAGGAGGAAAAGAAGGTCCAAAGCAATAGCATAATGAGGGGAAGAAGGTCAGTCGGAACAAGTTTCAAGTGTTGGAAGAGAATGAAGAAATTACGAAAGGAAACCAATCTCAGGAGGAAGGTCCTAATGAAAAAGGGAAAGAAGAAGACAACAACCAAAAACAAGATATTGGTTATTAGAAAGAGACGATGATGAGTGAAACAGAACTATAGATGGACCAAGAAATGACCCAGAGTGAAATAGATCTGGAAGATCATGAACTACAGGAAATCCTTGATGAGGAAAACCTAGATCTGGAAGGATTCTTGCCTCAAGAAGAATGCAACAGAATACAACAGTTATTTTTATGGAAAAATCAGGAAAGAGGGTTGGATGAAGGAAGAAAAAATTAACAAGTAGGAGCACAAAGGTGTGAAAACTATGAAATCAACTCCAGGATTAGCTACTAGAAATCTAGGAAAGAAGAGGGGCAGGAAAAAGCAAAATGAGCTCTTGATGGAGTGTGGAAAGCTAATGATAGATTCGGGTAAAATGAAAGACCTAACCAATTACTCCTTTACAAATATTTAATTATGAAGTTCATATCTTGGAATATCATAGGTCTAGGTAGTAAATGAA
Source organism: Pinus tabuliformis (assembly GCA_031772625.1). Classification (NCBI taxonomy): domain Eukaryota; kingdom Viridiplantae; phylum Streptophyta; class Pinopsida; order Pinales; family Pinaceae; genus Pinus; species Pinus tabuliformis. The sequence continues at coordinate 403,254,865 of CM062815.1, read as the reverse complement.
AACAAAGAATGCTTAGTAACAGAATGAAACTAGCAACGCCGGATATAATCTTCATCCAGGAAACGAAATGCTCCATTCAGAAATTAAAACAAATCCATAGAAAATGGCTTAATATATTTGAGTTTCTAGAAGTGAAAGTAGATAACACAACGGGGGGCATTCTCACTCTTTGGAACCCCCAAAAAGTTAGCATAATAGATGCAGAGGCATCAAGAAATTATTTATGAGTAATTATGAAACCAGTGGGGGTTTCAGATACCTTCCTGGTCACAAATGTTTATGGTCCTCAAAGAATAGATGATAAACTCAAATTTATAGACTCCCTTATGATCTTAGGAGTAGACATGAAGTAATACCTTGGGTCATGGGAGGAGATTTTAACATGATTAAATCTCTTTCGGAAAAAAAGAAGAAGGAGGTACCAGATTGCTAAGTAAAGACTCCTTATCATTCCAAACCTTCACAGATAATATGAAACTAGTTGACTCAGAAATGCACAATGGCCTTTTTACTTTGAACAACAAAAGAGGAGGTGAGGCACAGGTCGCCTCCAAGTTAGAAAAATTTATGATCTCAGAGGAGCTTATGCTCATAGATAGAGAAATAACAGCTAGAGTTCTCCCCTTTGGAGGCTCTGATCACTGGCCAATTCAATTAGAAATCAAAGGGATCAATTCTCCCAGGAATAGACCCTTCAGATTTGAGAATATCTGGCTCTCCCACCTAGATTTCATCAGCAACATTGAAAAATGGTGGTCCGAAGATTTGCAGATCCAGGGCACAAATATGTTCCTCTTACATAAAATACTAAAGCACATTAAATTCAGACTCAAAGAATGGAACAAGAAGGATTTTGGTAACATTTTTGTGGACAAAAAATCAGTGGAAACCAAACTACAGGAACTCAACCAGGCACTAATCACAGATGGTTTTGATAAAGTCAAAAGTGAGCAAGCTGAAAAACACCATCAAGAATGGGAGAAATTATGCAAACAAGAAGAAATATTTTGGAGACAAAAGTCCAGAGTTCAATGGCTCAAAGAAGGTGAACGTAATACTAGATTTTTCCATAGATCCACCATGGCTAATAGAGCTCACAATAGAATCTCTTCGATATTGAATGAGGATGGGGAGCTTCAAATCTCTCATAAGAATATCGAAGCTGTGTTGGTACAACATTTCAGAGGCATCACTAAGGAAAACAATTCAGACAGAGAGCAATGCATCAAGGAAATTACAAGACATATCCCTAAGTTGGTGTCTAGAGAGGACAATTTTAACCTGAATAGACCAATAACCGAAGAGGAAGTCAGTGAGGTTCTCAAAGATATGCAGAATGGAAAAGCTCCAGGACCGGATGGTTTCAATGTAGATTTTTTTAAGTTCTGCTGGAATATTGTCAAACTGGATATTCTAAATGTTGTGGAGGATTCCAGAAGAAACAGGACTATTCTAAAAGCCCTCAACACCTCCTTCATTTCCCTAATCCCCAAACAGGATTCAGCCCTGACTGTTGATAAGTATAGACCCATTGCTTTATGTAATGTGGTATACAAAATTATATCCAAGGTATTGGCTAGCAGACTCAAACCTCTACTTCCTTCTTTAATTTCAGGGGAACAATCTGGGTATGTGGAAGGCAGACAAATCCTAAATAACATTATTCAAGCCCATGAGGTGGTTCACACACTAACCAGCAAGAGGTAGGCTGGAATGATCATGCAATTGGATATTTCCAAAGCGTATGACAAGGTGAATTGGATTTATATCAAGAAGGTCCTTACTGCTTTTGGGTTTGATCACAACTGGGTCAGATGGGTTATGGCTCTAGTAACTTCTTCCAGCTTTTTGATTTTGGTGAATGGCTCGCCCTCAGAGATCTTTACTCCTTCTAGAGGCCTCAGGCAGGGAGACCCACTCTCTCCCTTTCTCTTTATCCTTATGATGGAAGGACTGGGTAGGTCCATTAAATAGGCCAAGGTCTTGGGCAAGATTAAGGGCCTTCAATTAACAGAGAACGGTCAGGCACTGACTCACCAACAATTTTTGGATGACACCATGATACAAGGAATTCCCACAGTGAAAGAAGCTTCAGCTTACAAACAAATCCTGAATGACTTTTCCATGGCTACAGGTATGGAAGTAAATCTCTCTAAATCAAAAATATTCTTCTTAAATACTAACATTGCAATTGAGAGAAATATCTCCAGAATTCTGGGCTTTCAAAGGGATTCCCTCCCTTCAAAGTATTTGGGAATTCCCCTCACATCTAGACCAATGCACAAAAGTATCTGGGAACCGGTGCTCAATAAGATGCAGGACAAAGTCAAAAAATGGACTATCAGATCGTTGAACCTAGCTAGCAAGTTGGTTCTGACAAAGGTTGTTCTTCAATCAATCCCTGTTTTCATATTATCAGCCCTCCCAGCTCCCAAAGGTGTCTTACATCATTATTAATATCCATAGAGACTTCCTCTGGGGCAAGGAGGAAACAAGGAAGAAATGCGTCGTTGTTTTGTGGGATAAAATCTGTAAACCCAAGAGCCATGGGGGTTTAGGCTTATATGATCAGGAGACTCTTAGTAAAGTTTTAGGATCCAAGCTTTGGTGGTGATGGGTTAAAGAGCTAGAAACTCAATGGGCTAAGACCTGGAAAGAAAAATATGCAAGCTCCAGGAAAACAAGTGATCTTATAATAATGTCTGGAAACATAAAGGGCTCTTACATCTGGAATAAAGCTTGGGAAAACATAAGCCTAGTAAAAAAAAGAAATTTCTGGGAAATCAAAGCAGGAGATCTAGCTCTCTTTTGGGAAGACCAATGGCATCAAGAACCAATGTTGTTAAGAGAGGACTTTATGAGCCTCAAGCAGGAAACAGACTCCCAAGGATTAAACAAAGTAAAGGATTTCTGGGATCTTCCTCATAAGTCGGGAAACTGGAGAAGCTGGAGAAGCATAGACTACAGAGATGACAGCCCCATAAAAATAAAAGCATAGGCACTCATGAGAATGTTAAAACAAAGGAATATCTTGGTAACAGAGGGGCAAGATTAGTTAAGATGGGGCCTCAATAAAGAAGGCAACTTTAATCTTGAGGAAGCAAAAAGAATTATCCTGGACCTAAGTTCTTGTGTTTCAGATAAGTCCTAGCAACAACTTTGGAGTCATCAAGGGTGGATGAAGATCAAGATTTTCATGTGGTTGGTACATCATAAGAAAATATTGACTTGGGACAATATTAGGAAAAGGGGTGTTATGGGGGCTTCTAGATGTTAGCTATGTGAAGCTCAAGGGGAGACAATGGAGCATATTCTTAATAGCTACACTTACACCACCTAGTTGTGGGATTCTTTTGCCACCATTTTTCAACAGACAGATAGGGATAAAGGAAGGATCATTAATACCTTAAACAAGTGGAGAAGAAACTTTGCGGAGAATGAGCTCCTTAATTTGGCTTGGGCCTTTATGCCAAGCTTCATTATCTGGAATGTTTGGAAAGAAAGGAATAAAAGAATTTTCAAGGATGAAAAAAATTTTCCTCTTCACCTGTTGGATCTGATCTTGAAACAGATTAAGGAGACAGTCAACACCACTGTTTGCAATTACCCTAAGAATCCCCCCATAGAGACTGAGTTGAGAACTCTCAGCAACTGGGAATACAAGAGATCATTCCCCAAGGACTAAACAGGAAGGAAATAGTATTGGAAACGGAAAAGGAGATCTGGCATCCTCCATCAAAAGGTTTTCTAAAATGCAATATTGATGGTGCTTCAAAATGAAACCCCGGAATAGCTAGTTATGGAGGGGTGTTAAGAGATGAAGAAGGAAACATCATCTTCATCTTCCACTGCCATTTAGGTAAAGCCACCAACAATATGGCTGAATTCATGGCATTGGAACAATGTCTAGAGCTTCTCAAACTGGAACATGGCTCAAATGTCATTATAGAAGCAGACTCAGAGATCACCATAAACTCTGTAAAGAGAATCAGTTGTGGAACAACACCGAAGAAAGTCTCAAAACACTGGAGAGTAATCCAAGGTTACCAAAGAATTCAAAATCATCTCCAGAGTCTTCAAACTTTAGTTTCAGCCATGTTCGATGAAAATTCAATAAATTAGCAGATATACTAGCTAATCAAGGAGTGACTAATTCAGAACGCGGGATTGAGATGAAGTGGCAGGAGACGCCTTAGAGAAAATTAAAAGATCTCTGCAATGAGCAAGTAGTAGAGGACAAAGAAAATTTTAGACACCGGGCCAGGGTGAAAGGCACGGAATGAGGTTATCTCAGCAAGTTAGATCACAGTATTCCTGTATGTACCTTGGAGAAGGGCAAGCAAAGATCAGTCTCAAAACACCCCAGTGTAAGTTGACCAGTCTCCTCATTTTTTCAGACTGCAACATAGGGGTCAAATTTCAGTCGACCGCAGTCTCTGGTGCAAGTTCCAAAGTTAGCTTGCGCGGGAAGGGAGGTTGGATTTTTCTGGTGGCGGCAATTTACCTGCAATCCACTTGCGGAACGGAAAACCAGGCACAAAGCAGTTTCCAGGTGATCGCATGGCTCCTGAGCGGTAAGTGGTATTGGAGATTTGGAAGTGATTCCATTAGGCTTCCAACACGTGGCAAGGGGGTGGTAAGGAATACTGCCCTCCATCGCGCACTAAAGATCGGTCATCTTGGCAGTGCGATATTTCTCTGGGCCGTTGGATTTCACCGAATGAATCGACGGTCAGAAATGACCATGCTGTTTTGTGGGGCCATGTCTTTTATCCATGAGTCTTATCAGGGTGTTTTTTCCCTCATCCGTTGGTTGGATCACGAAGCAAGGATGGTGGCGACTGTTGTAGCTTTTTGGGGCAGTGGCATGGGGGAGTTAGCGGAGTTTTCCATTTGGTTGGAGAATCATATAGTCCAACTTAATGTATTATTTGAGAGGTTGGTATTGAATGTTGTAGGGGTGAGGGTCATGTCTATGGCAGAATACCCTTGGCATTTCCTGAGTCCATGAAGATGAAAGGTTTTTTGTATACGCTGTAACATTATTTTTGGTTTATTGAAATAGAAGGGTCGTCTCTTGCTCCAGCAAAAAAAAAAACGAGTGGTGTTATTTCTTTTTGTCAATGCATAATGAAGGTATAAATCATAATGCAAAAATCAAATTTTCCATTTGATGAAATCTATCTAAAGAAAGGGGGATAGTTTGCTTCATTTTTCAGTTAATGAAACCATAACATTCTTCGGCCTAATTATTCTTTAGTATAAATCAACCTAGCATATGCACAACCATTCCAATGAGAAGTAACTATTTCCTTTTATTTTTAGACTATGCAACAAAAAGTAAAATGCTTGAAGGAAATGTGAAATTTGTCTACTTAAAAAAATAACAAAGAAAATTGGAGATAATAATCAAGCAATCCCTCCAAATCTATAATAATGACAGAGATATAATGTGACAACATTCAATTTTTATACAAGAAATTAGAGCTAGAATCAAGAAAAGTAGAAGTACCCAAATTGTTCAAATGCATTAAAATCGATCTCAAGAATAATTCAAGCATAAACATATGGACTTCTGAAAACAAAAAAATATCACACCACTCCTTTGGATCTTGGCTACAGACTAGTAACTATGACATAGCATGACATGCAGGCAGGCACATGCAATAGGAATAACATACTTGTATACCTTTGAAATAACTTTAAACTAGAAAAGACATTGTTGGGCGAGGTCACATAATATATCAAGGCCAAATATGTAATGATTAAAAACTTGTGATACCAAATCCACACATTCGGAAATAAGAAAAACATTCAAACAATCCTGCATAGTGGTGGTTATGCCTTATAGGTAGTATCACACAAAATAATTGTAAGCATAAATTTATGATTGTAATTGCATATGGAACGTCATTAGTTGTACCATTACAAACGTACATATTGTGACCATACACTAGTAGAGGAAATAAAACCAAGAGAAATGTTTGATACAGTGACATCCCTCAATAAAAAAACTAATAGAAAGTGTAACCAATACAAAACCCCACAAAAATATGAACACAAACACAATCTCTTTGAAAAAATTATGAGTTCTTCCCTAGTGGACTCACTAATTCTTCTAATGAAAATTTTCTCTTGCAGACAGGTGAGTTCTCCCACAAGCCTACCCACGACTCATGGTAGACTCAACCACTTGAGAAATTGATGGGCCTCTCAATTAGACATAAATTAAGGCCCATGCCTCTAAATTAAACATAAATTAAGGCATATGACCATCTTTTAGCACATTAAACATCTCTTTTTGCAAAAAATATTGTATTTCTAACTTTAATATATTCATTAGGAAGGTTTATGAATAATTGCATATTTGTGCCTAAGATTATTTATTTTTGTGGAATATTATGAGAATATTGGGCAGATTATGAAGATTTGGAGGAGGAGATAATTTAGGGACTTTCTCCCTACTATAGAAGGATCACTATTAAATAAAAAATCAATTGTATATTATGGAATTATGGCACATATTGTGGAACTCCAATGATTGAGAAAATCTAGGAATGTGTTCCCTGGCATTTAATGTAGATTCCTAATATTGGGAACCAGATCCACTAATCAAGGGATTTTTGTGGGGAAAGCTTCCTCCAGTCATGGGTAATGATTCATAATCATTTTGTGTAAGTACCAAGTCGAATTTTCCTCTAGGGATAGATTTTTATTAGTGTTCTTGTGGAGAGAACTCGTATTTCTACAGCCCCATTGTATTTTCTTGCGGGGATCTAATTGTATTGATGAAAATAATGAAGATTGGTGTCATGTTTAGCTTCTAAATATTGTTCTCCTCCATAGGTCTCTGAGTTTCCTTGGGCTTGGCCATCCCAAGAGCCTCAAAGCCCTTTTGTATCATTTTCTTTCCTTCTTTTCGCTTCTTATTCACATGCATCTCTTGTTTTTATTTCTTTCTATTTTTGCATTTATTATTAATGATTTCTTGTTGTAGGATTGGGTTAAATGGTTGATGTAATTTCTTTTTCAAGTTCACAAGCATCATTTAATCCTTGGAAAAGCTTTGGAAGGTCATAGTAATCATTGAGCTACTTGGACTATCTTTCTTATTACCAAATCTAGATTTCTGGAACTCCTTTGTGGAAAATAACAGTAGATTTATGTTGTTTTTTAGAGCATGCTAACGAGCTTCAATCGAGTTGGTTTCACTTGCATTAGATCAAAAAAACATTCTATTTCATAACAAAAATTACCCCATTGCATTTTCACTTGATTAGGTTAGGTATCTTATAGATTTACTAGCTCACTAGTTCTCGAATTTCTAGATTTTTGACTAGTAATTTTCTGCTATTTTTTAGCATGGGTTAACAAAGGCCTTTTTGAGTGATTCCACTTGGAATAGAGACCTAAGACATCCTAGTCAATAAAAAAATTTGTCACATACAATTTGGATTTGATTTTATTGGTCATTCAATGAATTATAATTTCGTATAGTAAATCTGTAACATCATGTAGTAAAACAGGGGATCCTGTAAGAGAACTAGGGGATCCTGTAAGAGAACTAGTACATCCTGTAGGAAATCCTGTACCGACCTATTTTGAGCCTGAATTGAGAAAAATCATCATTGAAGCTGGGATTAGGCCCCTACCTGGTGTCAAAGCCATGAAAATCATTGTGCCCCTCTTCCTCCGCACCTGTCTCCCCTGCCAAAGATCAAGGAAAGATTAGCATTTGCATTTATAAAGCGAAAAAATTAAAAAAAAAAATGAGTTATTTTATTTTACACATGCACACAGTAGTTAATACTCTCTAGATCATATTTCATGCTTTGATTAGTTAAAACATCACATGTGACAAATAGGGTTAGAATAAGGTTCTTTTGCAAGCAAAGTGTGTTAATAAGTAGATAGAGGATTTCATGTTACTTTACAAGCGTTTTAAATTCAGTCTTTCATTCCTGCAAATAGGCGGCATTTATTTTCTCTCATGACAACAAAGGAAGGACACATTGTATGTTGCACATATAGTGTCAATACCTCTTAAGTTTGTACGAACCCCGGGTTGATAATAAAAGTCGATAGCCTTGGGAGTTGCAGCATTCTTGTTGCAATACCAAGGCTCAACACTTTTTGGCATCATTGCCGGGGAGGTGTCAAAGTATGCATTATTTTATTCCCTAGTTGATTCACTTCTTTTTACTTTGTGCAAAAAAACAAAAAAATATTTTCAGTAGGCATATTTAATTTCAAAAGTAGAAAACTGCATTGCATTATAGTTTTCATTCAATCATAAAAACAAAAAATCTCCAAAACCAACCCACCCCCTCATTTGATCATGTGGTGCAGTAAGAGCCACATCACCATTCACTTTTGCAAGGTAGAAGAACAAGATGGTAAAGAATGTAGAAGAAATGGATGGAGATGATGGCAATGAGGAAGATCCTCTCAAATTTCCCATTCGAGATACTAATGGTAGTGTGCACATGAAGAACATCCCTCCATCTTTTCTTCCAAAATTTCATGGTCTAAGGTCAAAGGATCTGAAAACCTTTCTCTTTGAATTTGAAATTGTTTGTAGATCATATGGTTACTTACTTAAAACTCAAAAATTGAGATTGTTTTCAACAACATTGAAGGATAGAGCTCTTAAATGGTTGATGAGTTTAGAGACTAATTCAATAAGATTATGGAATGATATGCAAAATATATTTCTAGAAAAATATAAAGATCATGATCTTAAAAAATAGATATTTAGAATGAATCAAAAAGAAGATAAGGGTTTAGAGGATCTAATAGAGAGGTTCATGTATAATGTTAAGAGGGAAAAACTACATCATTTAGGATCCGACACACTAAAAACCCTCTTACTTAGAATAATTAGGGATGAGTGGATTGATCTCCTTGATCTCATGAGTGGAGGTGATGTATACCAATTATCATTTGAAGAAATTTGTGAAACATGCAAACACATATCAAGAGGAAGGGTAAGAGTAGGTAAAACAACATCAAGATCGGTAAGTCAAGCTAAACTTGGAAATTTGTTTGATGATTTTAAAACAGAAATTCTTAGCAATCTAACCAAACAAGCAGAAATGTTAAGAATGCAAGATGAAGAAAAAGAAGATGTTGATATTTGTGTTGTCCATGCAGAATCGCATGATGTTAAACATTGTCCATCATTACCAAGGTTGAAGGAATTTTACCAAGAGGACAATGACGCAAGTCAATTGCCAATGCAGCTATGTTATGTAGCTCCAAGATGACCATGTCAACCTAGTCAACCTGGTATGATGCAAGAGCCTAATTCACAATTTCAAGTTTATTTATATCCACCTCAAAGTAATTGGAACACACCCTTTCCTTGGCAACATTGGCCATCTCAACCCCAAAACCAATTTTGGCAACAAGGTTGGAAAGGAACTTATGGGAGCCATCCACAATATCCACAATATTTTCCTTGATATCCTCCATACCCAACTCTATGTTATCCTTACCATTCATCTCCACCGCAACCACAACCCAACCACATCAATCTCAAATATATACTCCCACTCAACTACCTGTACCACCATTTCCAAACCCACACATTAAAGTAGCTCAGACCACTTACAATGTTGAGGTACAACACTTCCAAACATCTCCTCTTGAGCTCAATAGTATTCACCATAGCTCAAGAAGAGTAATGCAAAAAAGAGATTATATTGATATCATTGAAGGACCACATCTAGAAGAAGAAGATTCGAATGAGAAGACCAAAGAATCATGGGCTGCACTTGATGAAGAGCAGACATAAAAATCAGAGATTGAGAAAGCTCCCTCATGGTTACCATCAAATCCTCCATGTATTCAAGAGAACAATCAGCAAAAAGAGGAAGATTTGAAGGTCATGGTAAAAAAAGACGTGAAGAATTATCCAGATAAGCAATCAAACCAAGGGCATGAAAGTTATATTGAGGTTTGGTTCCAGACAGTCACTAAGTTGTAGCAACACTCTCTTCTTCAATCTCGCTTCATATCTTCAAAGTCAAAGCATTTGATCACTCAAATCCATGTACGTGTCAAAGCATACATTTCAAGCCTCCAAATAATTTTGTTTGTCATCTTGATGTGCACATGGCTCCATTGGAAGAATTCTTATAGTTGAAAGTGATTTTGCTTTTCAAGTAGGGTAGGGTAGAAAAAAAATGAAAAAAAAGATAAAAAATAAAAATATCAGGTGAAAACCTCCTTGGAGGCATCTCAGATTGGCTCAGTAATTGAAAACCTCCATGAGGTAGTCAATGGGTTAGAAAAAGCAAGAAAGAGAAGAAAAAAAAGATCCTAGGTGAAAACCTCCTTTGAGGCGCCTAGGCAGACCTACTAGTTGAAAACCTCCTTGAGGCGGCTAGTAGGCCTAGAAGAAAAAAAAAGGAGAAAAAAATTAAAAAAAAATCCTTGCTCCATGTATCTCTTTGATGAATGTAGGTGCTCTCCAACATCTACAAGGAACAAAAACAAGTTGCCACCAAAGAAAGAAAAAATAGGCTAAACCTAGTCAACAGAAGTCAAATTTTGACTTTTTCCTCCTTTGCTCAAATGCTCCAACAAGGCCAAGGCCATGCAAATCCATCACCCTCATCTATTTCCACCATCCACCCATCATTCTCAAGCTTCTACCACTCATTTTCCTTGTTGTCCCAAAATACTACAGAAAGGCTCTGTTTTACTACAAGAAACAAAAATACATAGAGCATAAATTTGTTTTTGCCATAACTTGAAAACCATGCATCCATTTGCCAATCTGTTTTAGGGGGAGATGCATATGGATGATGGTAACATGCTCAATCAATTTCAGCAAATTCCAGTGCACATTTTTTGAGAAATCAGCCTCCATCATCTACATCCATTTTTTCATTTTCTCGATATTCGTATATCCATTTAAAAATATGTTTCATGGGGAGATGCATATGGATTATGGTAACGTTCCCAAGAAATTTCAACAAATTCCACTGCATGGTTTCCAAGAAATCAACCTCAATCACTTTCAGCCATTTTTAGTTTTTCTCAAGCTTTGTGCATCCGTTGGCCAATTTTTTTATGGGGAGGTGCATAATGATGATGGCAACATGCTCAGAAAGTTTCAGGTCAATCCATTCTACCCTTTGGTAGATATGGAAAAAACAAATCTACTACAAGAGGTTGTCCTGAATTACTACAGGAATTTCCTATAGTACTACAGGAAGTTCTGAAAATCTACAGGATTGGTAGTCCGATGGAAAAATTATGATGCATGCATGTTTTGGGATAGAAAAAAAGACATTGACTTCACCACATCTCATCCAACACCCATCATGACCATGTCACTCTATGGCCACACCTTCCACTCATTCCAATACCTGTTTTCCCTCCAACAAAGAAAGGACACAAACATTCAAAAAAAAGGGCAACTACAGCAGCCTATTTGGAAGTAACATCAGGCTCCAATCCTAACCTTTAGCACCATGATTGAAAGAGGAGAAGCATAACTACAGGCACAATGAAACTCCTCCATAGCTCAACAACAACAGAGGAAGCCATCCCCTGCACATCAACAAGAAGACAACCCATCAACAAAATAGGATAAACAAAAAATAAAAAGGTATTCAAGAAGATGTACCTGAGTCATGAGAAGCACACCAACATCAACTCAGCAGCAACATGAATGTCTCTCCAACAACCATCAGGTATGTACAAGTATGCAATATTCTTGACATATTCTCTTGAGCATATTATAGTTAGAAATTTGTTGTCAATGCATGAGACATGAGGTTTTATAAGCTAAGGATAGGTCAGAAATCTCAGTCACCTTCAACTAGTTAATTTTAGCTCACTCCTTCACTCATGTAATGTTGAAAATTCAAATTATGAAGGGTGATGACTTCAAGGAATAAGGACAGTAGTTAAAAGAAGAAATTTTTGCAAAGGCCAATTCACGACAGCAATCCAAGCCCTTCATCCACTTCATATTCACTATCTATCCATCATTCATCCATCCCATTTCATAATTTCAAGAACAAACCCTATCTCACCCTGAAAATTTCTTGAAAAAGAAAACAAAGCATCCTCTCCATTTTCACAAACCTACATCATTTCTCATCACTCCCCTATAGTTAGAATACTCTGAAGGAAGAAGGAATGACTACTACAGGAAGGCAGAATGCTACTACAAGGAAGAAAGGAACAAATTGTGCTAAAACCCAAAATAGTAGTGCCTAAGAGATACCTAATCAAAACAGAGAACTCCAAGGCCATTAGGCAATCACCTAGGCCACAAAAGAGAAGAAGAAGGCAACAAAAGTAAATAAGGCATTCACCATCAAAATAGAACTCAAACTGCAACAATGAAAAGAGGTTTTCCAGTAGGTCTCCAATCTCTTTCTAGCTTTTGACCAGGGCCTAAAAATGGGAGAAAGGCATGGGAGTCAAGTTGAGGGCCTTCCCTAACCTCGGACTATGATTTATGCTCAAAACTAGTTTCCTGTAGTTTTCTTGTAGTTTTGACGGGAATTACTACATGATGTCTTAGTTCTGATCTAAAGACATTTTAAAGGTTTAAGAGGTTTCCAAATGGTGGAATAAAGTAGTAGAACGTTGATAAGGATGTGGAAGACCTTGCCAAACTGAAAAATATTCAATAACCCATATTGAATAAGGGGAAGTAAGCAAACTAATGGTCTCAAGAAACAAGGATTTTTATTTGCACAAATATGTTTTTGGGCTTGTCCTTGCAGAACTTACAGCCAATATTCTTAATGCACAAGAGAGACGCCACCAGGGCCATGAATGAGGCACAATGAGGTCACTAAGTTTCTCAGAGGATGAGCAACACTTTCAGTAGGGGAGTATGATGGGCCTCTAAATTAGACATAAATTAAGGCCCATGCCTCTAAATTAAACATAAATTAAGTCCTATTACCATCATTCAACACATTAAACCTCTCTTTTGTATTAGATAATGTATTTTTAACTTTAATATATTCATTAAGAATGTTTATGAATAATTGCATATTTGTGCCTAATATTATTTATTTTTGTGGAATATTATGAGAATATTAGGCAGATTATGAAGATTTGGAGGAGGAGATAATTTAGGGACTTTCTCTCTACTACAGGAGGATCACTATTAAATAATAAATCAACAAGATATTACGGAATTATGGCACAGATTGTGGAACTCCAATGATTGAGAAAATCTAGGAATGTGCTCCCTGCCATTTAATGCAGATTCCTAGTATTAGGAATTAGATCCACTAATCAAGGGATTTTGGTGAGGAAAGCTTCCTCCATTCATGGGTAATGATTCATAATCATTTTTTATAAGTACCAATGATTCATAATCATTTTTTATAAGTACCAAGTCGAATTTGATTCTAGGGATATATTTTGATTAGTGTTCTTGTGGATAGAACTTGTATTTCTGCAGCTCCATTGTATTTTCTTGCAGGGATCTAATTATATTGATGAAAATAATGAAGATTGGTGTCATGTTCAGCATCTAAATATTTTTCTCCTCCATAGGTCTCTGATTTCCTTGGGCTTGGCCATCCCAAGAGCCTCAGAGCCCTTTTGTATCATTTTCTTTCCTTCTTTTCACTTCTTATTCACATGCATCTCTTGTTTTTATTTCTTTCTATTTATGCATTTAGTATTAATGATTTCTTGTTGTAGAATTGGGTTAAATGGTTGATGTAAGTTATTTTGTAGGATCAAAAGCATCATTTCATCCTTTTAAAAGCTTTGAAAGGTCATAGTAATCATTGAGATACTTGGATTAGCTTTCTTATTCCCAAATCTAGATTTCTGGAACTCCTTTGTGGCAAAGAACAGTAAATTTATGCTATTTTTTAGAGCATGCTAATGAGCTTCAATCGAGTTGGTTCCACTTGAATTAGATCAAAAAACATTCTAGTTCATAACAAAAATTACCCCATTGCATTTTCACTTTATTAGGTTAGGCATTTTATAGATTTACTATCTCACCAGTTCTCGAATTTCTAGATTTTCGACTAATAATTTTTTGCTATTTTTTAGCATGGGTTAATAGAGGTCTTTTTGAGTGATTTCACTTGGAATCGGGACCTAAGACCTAGTCAATAACAAAATTTGTCCCATCCAATTTGGATTTGATTTTCTTGGTAATTCGATGAATTATAATTTTATACACTAAATCTGTAACATCGGGTAGTAAAACAGGGGATCCTGTAGGAGAACGAGGGGATCATGTAGGAGAAGTAGTACATCATGTAGTAAATCTTGTAGCGGCCCGTTTTGAGCCCAAATTGAAAAAATCATCATTGAAGCTGGGATTAGATCCCTACTTGACCTTCAAGCCATCAAAATCATTGTACCCCTCTTCCTCCACAGCCTGTCTCCCCTGCCAAAGATCAAGGAAAGATTAGAATTTGCATTTATAAAGTGAAAAGATTAAAAAAATGAGTTATTTTACATTTACACATGCACACAACAGTTAGTAATCTCTAGATAAGATTTAATGCTTTGATTAGTTAAAACGTCACATGTGACAAATAGGGTTAAAATAGGGTTATTTTGCAAGCAAAGTGTGTTAATAAGTAGATAGAGGATCTCATGTTACTTTACAAGCATTTTTAAATTCAGTCTTTCATTCTTGCAAATAGGCAACATTTCTTTTCTCTCATGACAGCAAAGGAAGGAAACATTGTATGTTGCACATAGTGTCGATACCTCTTAAGTTTGTATGAACCTCAGGTTGATAATAAAAATCAGTAGCCTTGGGAGTTGCAGCATTCTTGTTGCAATACCGAGGCTCAACAGAAATCATGCACATGAGAGACACAAAATGTGTGGGTGGGTTGGGGAGGGGAGGGGGCATATAGATTTATTTCATTAATAATGTAAAAAACAATACAATAGTCAACCGCATTTATCTTAAATCCTCATTGTAGATTACTTCTTGTCCTCTCCCTTTCTTAAGCCTCATAGAGATATCACAAACAATATGAAACGAAGTTGGAAGCCAATGTAAATTTTGACAACATAAACTTTCATAAAATTTATCTCTCCCTTACCTTTGGTATAGCATCCATTATATAGATTAGGGAGAAGCTATAATAGGATGATGGGATGAGATTTGACTGTTTTAGTGAATTGATTGATCCTTGAGTATAAATTCTAGTTCATGACGTTGCATACAAGGTATCTATCCCATCATGTGTAAATGTTTCTCAATATTATCAAATTGTAAGGTTTAGAAGGTGGTCACGGGTTGTTAGTAGTTCATCCCATGATGGTCATGTGTGCAAGGATTGAAAATAGTGATTGGTTGCGACTCTTCCTAAACTGTGGGTATGAACACCCTTAAAACTTATCTAACAAGGGAAAAGAGTGGTGTGTCTCAACAATTATTTCAACAAATCCTTATTGGCTCATAGGCGGTGATTTTTAAGGATATAACAACTAGTTATGCATAATTTTAAAAAGGATAAGAGTCCCAATCTAAATGAGTAGTCTGAGATCTTAAAGGAAGACTTAATAAAGGTAATAAATGAATCTAGACTCCCAGGTAGAAAGCTAGCAACATTCAACTCCAAATTCATTGCTTTAATTCCAAAGGATGATAGTCATGCTTCTTTCGAATAATACAAGCCATATTTTTATGCATTTATATTTAAAAAAAATCATTTCAGAAGTGATTTCATGGGAGGTGAAGAAGTTATTATTAGATGCCACTTCCAATTAGTAGTTTGGGTTTGTTTACACATGCAAATTCATTAGGGCATAAGGGTAGCCAAAGAGGGTCTTCAATTAATTAAAACAAAAAATAAACCTTCCTTGGTTATGAAATTGTATCTTTCTAAAGCTTATGATAGGGCCAATTGGTTATATCTGAGAATGATGTGGATTTGCTTGGGTTTTTAAATTCATTTTCTTAACTAGGTAATGAGTTGTGTAACTTGAGTTTCACTTGAAATTTTAATTAATGGGTATGCTTTAGTTTTCTTCAAGTCATGTAAAGGGTTAGTGTATGGGTTCCCTCTACCACCCCTTTTATTCCTTATGTAACATAACAAATATCCATCTATTGTTAGCAGTTTGACTTCCTCAAGCCTCAATTGTGATCAAGATTTAGACATTCTAGAATCTTCTCAAGAGCCTAAACATGGATTTCCCCACATATGTGAGTTGTGGGGGGGTGGGTTACAGGAACCCACTCCTACCATGATGTTCAACCAAGTAGGTCCACTTGCGGGAGGCATAATTTTTGCATATGACCTTTGATTAAGGTTATTATTGCACCATTTGATAGATATTCATGTGTAAAATATAATATATTTGTCCTATATATGGATTGATCCAAAAAAGGTGTATTTTGATGCAAAAAAATGGCCATGGAAGATTTCAGACATTTTCTAACCCCAATTTTCCAAATTGGGATATTTTGCTAAAATGGCCCTAAAATCTAGTTCCTCCAATTTTTCCATACATAAAGCATCAAGATAAATGAAAAATTATATCATGATCCTATTCAAATCGAAAATGGAAAAATACTATAAAATGCAAATCAATACAAACTACCTAGAATGATGTTTGTCGATCTCTAAAGAGAAATGTGTCAAATATACTCATTTGCAAGAATACACCAGAAAGGGACAAAAAATACCTTTTCACATAGAGAATTATGTTCTAATATGAAAAATCCTTAGAGATCCAAAACCATAACCATAGGAAATGACATGGTAAAAGAATGCAAGCCTTGATGATGGTAGTTGATATGCCAACTTTTCAAGGCCACAAATTTTGCATGCAAACTCTATTTAGGCATCTTGGAAACCATTACAACTATTAATCCATTATCTATTACACAACTTAATATTGTCACAGCCTACATAAATTGGTAAAATACAAGGGATATTCCAAAAAAATACACTAAAATTTTTAGACTTGAAATTTTGTAGTAGAATTATCAAGATATGGAACCATTATGATTCATTGGAACATGTATATGCCATGATTATATACTTAAATCAGTTGGCCCCAGTTAAGAAGTAATGGTCCCCATTTCTTCACATTCCTCCATCAAATTGAAAAACTTTTGCTAGAATCTTAATCCTAGTGAGCCACTTGTCATCATGAAGGTGTTGCACTGCTTTTATGACCTGATAAAGTTGGATGTTTTGCTAGTGGGTAACCTATATCTTGAATAATGGCTAAAGAAATCACTACAAGATACCATTAATCTTCAATAAATACCAAATAGCCAGATTAACAATATTCTTCCATCCTCCACACTGGCCTACCATCCTTCAACACACCATTGCAGATTATAACTTGATTCCTGAGGATAATAACCCGGGACCTGTACGCATCCTAAAACCCTTGGACATTGACAAAACAAAACCATGGGCTTTCTTCGACGGGTCTGCACAAGAAGTGGGCTGTGGGGGAGGAGCTGTATTATATATCAAAGACACACACAGCTACAAAATTCAAATCCCCCTAGGCAGAGGAACTAATAACTTTTCTGAACTATGCACTGCCAAACACCTCATTCACTTTGCCATTCAAAAACAATGTAGACATCTTCAGCTGTTTGGAGATTCCAAAATAGTTTGCAATTGGCTGACTGATACATCACATTGTCATGCATTTACATTGAGGCACATTTTAGATGAGGCAAAGCGTCTGACTGCTTCCTTTGAATCTTTTGCTTGTCGTCACATCTACAGGGAACAGAACACCATCGCAGATCAACTCTCCAAAGAGGCAGCGCACAGGCAAGGAGACAATTGGCTGATACAGGAGGAAATCGAAGGGTCATTCTATCAGCATTATCATCGACCCTTTGATGATCAGATGGATAATGGGCACTAAAGCCCAATTACAGATCTACTTTTTGTCTTTTTGATGAATATAACTATAGATCTTCACTATGTTTAGTTTTTTGTACAGCACATTATTTTGACATAACAGTTATATATGGCTCTCTGCGTAGAGCAAACGACTCTTATATTGAACACTGATAGTATACAGTTTTTAGACTGCTCCCTGCGAGGAGACAACTGCTTAAATTTTGTTTATACAGCACTACAGACTGAACATGTTGGGCAGATCTGCCAATATTCGAATGCTTCGGCATATACAAAATGTAATTTCTTAATCTTAATAGAAATTACGACTTTTTCCCAAGGGAAAAAAAAACAATATTCTTCCATCCATATAATATAGCATCTTCTTCAACACAATGTCCTTCCACATCATTTTTGTGAGTGTCCAAATCCATTAAAGAAATTCCCTTCTTGCTTCCTAGTCTTCAATGATCCATCTTTCTTAATTATTTATTTATGTCATTTAAGTTGATCCCTTACTACAACTCTTTGTTTCTTTCGGGTACTTTGATATTTACTGGTCCATGGGATCCCAATCCCAATCCTCTTATGGGGTGAATGTATTTAATTTTATGGGTTTAAGTATCAATATTTTGAAGAGTGCTTTAGGAATCTAACTTTTACAAAACTTTAAATTTGTAAAATATATTTTTTGACTCTTGCATAGAGCTCCCTTTCCAGACACTGATTTATTTGTGATTATGAGACTTATTTCAAAATTAGTATAAATCTCGTGATTATTTTCTTATGACCTTTATGTTTTCCATGAATGAAATTATTATATATCTCTTTGAATATATGCACCATTATTCTTTTGTCTCTATATATTGTCTTGTTTCAATAATGATTATATCACAAATAATGAATGGACATGGACATGGTTAATTAAATGTTCTATATGTTTAATATTTTTTTTCTATCTACTCTTGTTACCACACTTGGTACACTCACAGGTTTATGATTTTAATGTATATTATTTCTTGATATATATTGTAAATAAGAGTGTGTTGAAAAAAGGAGTACCACCTCTCTAAAAATGAAGAGGGGCATGTATCCAAGCCCTAAGAGATTGATTATTTTCTTGACATGAAAAATGATCAACATTTTTGGTGACTCCACTAGGGATCAAATAATTCAATATTCATTTACCAGTACATGACTCGTTGAGACCCAATTCAACCACATATTTTTATTGAATTTAATGAATAAATAAGTATATTTCATTAGTTATATAAAAAAATTACAAACAACAAGAAAAAGAGAAGAGTTGGAAATATATTGGAATGTTCTAGTTTAGCAAGAATAACTTTCACCAAAGATCCCAGATAGGTGACTCCAATAAAGAAAAGATAAATTGGATAAATTTGGGACATCTTTAGGCCCAATAATAAGAACTCGAATAAAGTGATAGAAGAAACCCATACTTTCTCAGATAAGGGAGTGTTTATTTTCTCTCCCCCCAGTGACGAAGAAATGGAATAAATAAGAGAATAAATAAGAAAGAAACCAAAAGAAATAAATTAGAGGGGATAGAGTAAGTCCACTTGAATTTCAAGGGGAAATTCACCCTCTCCCCACATTACCAACTAGTGTTTTACCTATTTTTAATGGAGATGGTTTCATGGATCCTGATAAACACACATACCATTTTTTACGATTTGTGATATCCATGGGATACATGAATATGTGATGGTAAGATTATTTCTTTGGACATTGATTGGTCTCACTTATGATTGGTACTTATCTTTACATGTTGGATCTATCACTTCTTCTGATGATATAGAGAATCCCTTCATAGGATGATATGCTCAACCTATAATATATTATACATTTCTCACTCAATTCACACATACAACTATATATATATAATTAAAATAAATAAAAAAAGGTATTTTAACCTCATATTTTTAATTACCCCATAGCTAAATCTCCAAAAATACCAACCAAATGAGCCTTTGATCTTTGGAAGTTATATGAATGCAATGCCTTCAAATATAAAATTATATATGTTATAAAATATGCCCATATAAAAACTCTGGAAGGACATATGAGAAAGGCCCAAGAGGTGGAAGAAGATATGTTGTAGAGAAATGTCGATCCTGAAATTATTTTGGGAAAGGATCAAAGGGAAATGTCTTCCCTCAAGATTTAAGAATAAAAAAGGTCATTTCCTCCTTGCAACCCCCAAGAAATTGTTGTTGGAAGATGTATATTACATGGCATTCCTTCATAAATAAGAAATGTTCGAACTCTTGAATAAGTTTCTACTTCAAAGGTCAATTTCGAGATTTCTCAATTGAATAGGACGATGAAGAAAATTTAGAACGATATACTTAGTCTAAGAAAATATGATGAACAAAATCCTTAATAACATAAAAATGTTAGATTATCTAGCTATGGTCTCAGAAATCAAAATGCTAGGAATATGCCACAAAGGGGACCTAGACCCCCAAGATATCAAAATCCAAGTGCACTAACTATAAATGATAAATAATTTGAGGAGAGATATCCTCCCTAGACACTTGAATATTTTTCTTAAGAAATCACGCCTGTGCTTGAATCCAATGTTTTCTTTCAAAGAAGAAGAACTGCCACAAGAGGATCAAGAGTTTTTTCAACAAGAGAACATAGTACAAACCATAGCACAATTAAATAAAGAAAAATGTAAAGCTCTGATGGGACACCCTACTAAATATCAAAAGGAAACAATAGTTCAAAGGCATGTGCCTCAATATAAGACTCAGCCATCTCAAGAAAAACTCAAGGTATTGTAAGAATGACTTACAATATAATGGATGACTTGCATAAACTTTAGATTACTCTGCCCCTTTTCAAAATCCATCAAGATTTCTCAAGAAGAAGAAATTTTCATCAAAGCTTTCAAAAATGAAGAATGCTCTAGTAAGACAGTAGAAGCTATTGTTATTAATCTCCCACAAGAAAATCCTCCAGTCCAAACTAAATCTCATGGAAATGTTCTTCCCTTTTACATATTGCTTGAGACTCTAGAATTTTTGTTGCATTATTGTTTGATTAATAGTGGTGCTACCAATAACACGATGTCACTTCATGTTATGAATGCAACAGGACTGGATTGTACCAAGCATTATGAAACATGAGAAATGATGTGTTATAGACTCAAGGAAGGCACCTTCTTATGGAGAAATAAAGGATTTATGTGCAATGATACACTCATCCCTTCATATTACAATTATCTTCACAACAGTGGTGATTGATGTACTAGTCGCATACATGGAAAACTTTAGGGGCTAATATTTGCAAGTGGGATAATTCTCCATGTTTTTTCCAAAAAAAGAAAATCGGTAATTTCCATTTCATCTAAAAATGATTTGCCCAAATTTTATAGTATAAAATTTTTTTACTTTAAAAATTGGAAAAAAATTATATAGAGACTATATAAAATTATTAGAAATTTGAATATTTTTACAAAAGTATCATCAAACATTTTATATATTTCATATTATGAACTAGTGAGATTAGCCAAGTTCTCTAAACTTTAAGATAAATTTCCATCCTTAAAATTCTCCCTGGTCACATATGGATTGGTTCTAGGAAGGGAATGGAGCTTCCCTCTTGGGGGATATCTGATGAACAATGGAATTTTCATGATGCTTCCAAAAAAATATGATCGACTAAGAAAAATACCTTGAGAACCCAAGAATTTCATATTCTTTGAAAAGAAGCAAATCAATGTTATGGTTGAATACATTAACACAAGTTTGGGAAATTATGCCATACTTAGTAATGTAGATACTGTACACAATAGTGATCAAGCTTCATTTTCAAGTACTTATTTGATGGTGTTGCATCCAACACTGGATCAGGAGCAAGAGTCATTCTAGAAGGACCACAAGGTGAACATTTTGCAAGTGCCTTTTCTATGCAATTTACTTGTACAAATAATGAAGAAAAATACGAAGCATTAATTCAAGGTCTATTGCTAGCCCATTAAAAAGGAATTAGAAATATTTCAGTCATGGGAGACTCTAAATTAATCATCAATTAGGTCAACAAGAACTATAATACTAAAAATGATAGGTTGAAAGTTTATATGAAGAGAGTTTGGGATTTGATCAACAAATTTCAGTGATTTAAAATATCATTTATCCCAAGGGATATAAATCATAAGGAATATTCCTTAGACATTGTTTCTTCACTCTTTGACCCTGATTTAACATCCAATTCCTTTCAAGTAGAAATGTTGTTCTCACCATTTGTTCCTAATAACCAAGAATATTGGCAGATTTTTGACAATGAAGAACATATTCTTCAATTTCTTGCAAATTATTGTGGTGAAAAGAATGATTAGAATCTCATGGATAGTAAAATTCCAATATATCTTGAATCGCCTGGTGGGCTCCAGTATTGTAGAAATAATGCTACAACTCCTGGGGCTTCCTATCTCTAATTTTATCAACCCGGTAGTTCGTACAAACTTGGAAGCGACGGTGATGTATGCACAAGTACTAGCTCTTGTCGCAGCTGTCACTTGGTTAGCTGGCACAAGTCCGCTAGGGCTCAAGCCAACTTCTATATGCTCACAGAAGAAGCTTTATGAATGATGGACGAAAGCTAACTCAAAGGAGACTAGTCTATTTGCAAAAAGAAACTGAAGGCTAACAAAGCATGAAAACCCTAGTAAACCTTAATTTGACTAGCTAGACCCTTACAATGCAAAATTGTGAATGAAACTTCTACCAATGATGCCATTACTTGCAGTGAACTGAAATACATGCATCTAAGCTACTTGCATCTGAAAAGACATGTTTTTGTATTTTTTCATTAAGTGGTTGGATTTATTGTGATGATGTTTTTGATTAGGGTTTGGTTGTGCAGGAGCGATTTGAATGGAAGGAAAGCATGGGCAAGGTCAGGATGGCTAGGGGAGGTCCCAGAGGGTCTCTAGCATCAGTCCACAGAAGTCTACCACGTTCGGATGCTCAGCAACCGAGTTTGCAGGCTTCTACAGGAAGTCTGCAGGGGATCCTACAGGAAACTCAGGGATTCTACAGGAAGTCTGTGCAATTCTACAGGATGTTTGACCGTGGAAGTTTTGGAATATGGTGAAGTGTTGGAGTGGTGTGGGAGGATAGGTGAGATGGAGATGGAGCTGGTGATGGCTCAGGAGCAGAGAAATCAGATGGAGGAAGAGTGCATGCAGTGGGTTGATGGCTGGAAGGATGGGATCACGAAAGGTTAAGTGAATGAAGCTACGTGGCAATGGATGAGTTGGAGGGTAAATGAGCTGGACAGAGGTCGAGTAGGGCTTGAGGAGAGATCAAGAAGAAGAAGAAGGAAGTGGAATGATATGGAGCAGCGTAAATGAAACAAATGACTTATGCACCAAAAACGAGAATTCAGTAACCTATGATAACTGTGCCATGAAACCTATGAAAGGTAATGGAAAACCAAGAAAAGAAACTCGTGCATGGAAGTGGAATGTAGAAGTATGGTTCAATATCAAAAGTGCATGGATGGATCTTCAACGAAAATGTCTATGTTGCAGCTTGTATGGAAGTGAGAAGAACTGCGTTTCTTTTTGGTGGTTGGTTATGGACTGCACCCCAATCCCTAAGAGAGATGGCAGTGAGCCTTAACAACCTTTTTCTGGAGCTCCAATAAATTATAACTATCCTCCTATCAAATCTAAGCAATTGAAAGTAAATTCACCATAAACTAATCCTATTCAACCTCATGAAAAAGACTAAATTAATAGACTGTAAATTCAAATTGCATGTCAAAGTAAAGACTCAAAGTGCTGGAATGAAATGAAAATAACATTACAACACCGAGGAGATCTATTTCTCTCAGGTTGGGCCCTAACTTGAGAGCTATAGCTCCCTTAGAAACTCAGAATGAGATCAAAATCTGCCTCTTTTATTCATAACCAAACATCTGATATCATGCCAAAACTGGCTTACAAAAGGAACAAAAACCGAGCTGTAGCTCGTACTTCCAAATTACAAGAGTAATACCAAAGTTCAAAAAGCTTCTATCCAAGGCTACAGCCTCAGTATTTATGCAAAATGATCATCCAACAGGTGTCCTTTATTTGTGGAGCTCGGCTGTCCAACTGAAGGTTAAACTGTTGATCCTGTAGAACAGTTATAACTGTTGTTCTTGTAGAACAGTTGTAACTGCGGTTCCTGTAGAACGGTTGGCTACCTCTAAGCTCGGTGGGGAGATTGGTTGGAGCTCGGAGCTATGGTGGGAATCACGAGGAAGGTCCCCAAGACTGTGGACATCCTCTCCTAAAAACCAGCAGTGCCACCTCATTGTCTCCTTGTCTCCTTTCTCGTGGTCTTTTCTCCCTTTTAATGCCAAAAACCTGAAAGCATCATGCATTAGTTACGAAGATAGAATGCCTACCCTTCTTCCTACAAACAACACGAATAAACCAAGAAATGAATGCATAAGCAATAAAAAATGAATGGTTTGAGCAGAGCAAGTAGGCCAAATGAGCCCAAATTGTACCAAAAATTGGGGCTCATCATCGCCCTTTAACCAAAATGATAAAAAATGAAGTTCTAATTTCATTGAAGAATTGCCTATCAAGGGAGTTCAAGAGACCAAAAAGTTAAATATCGATATTCTTGAAAGTCCTTAACAGTTAAATATTAGGATCGATTGTTCACAAAGTAAATTTTATCAATATTTTGTCTTATTCAAAAAATTTCAAGATGTTTTTGCATGGAAATACCATGAATTGAAGGAATATAAAAAAGGAATACATTCATCATGTGATTCCTCTGAAAGAAAATGATAATCCAGTGAGAAAAAAACTAAGGATAATCAATCCAAAGCTCAGGCCTTTGGTTAAGACAAAGATTGATAAGATGGGAAAGGCTAAAATTATCTTCCAAATACGATATTATGAATGGTTTTCAAACCCAGTAATATTTTGGAGGAAGAATGGAGAGGTAATAATTTGTATTGACTTTCATGACCTCAATAAGGCCTCACTTATAAACAATTATCTGCTTCAAAACATGGAAAAATCGCTTCAATAAGTTTTTGGATCAATGGTAATGTCTATGCTATAAGGATTCTCTAGGTATAATCAAATTTTAGTTTCCAATAATGACAGCCATAGAAAAACATCTGTCAGACCATGGGGAACATATGTTTATGCCTGCACCCTTCGTATTAAAGAATGTTGGTGCGACATTCAAGAAAACCATGGACCAATAAATTTTATATTTGATTGGAAAAATCATATCATGTTATTAAGATGACTTAATAAATTATTCAAATCTAAGAGCTTCTCCTTGGGAACATCTACAACAAGTCCTTGAAAGATGCAAACAATATGAAATATCTCTTAATCTCAAGAAATGCTTGTTGGTTGTATCAGAAGGGAAACTCTTAGGCCACATCATAAGTTTAAGAAAGGGATATATATTTATCCTAAGAGTATTAAAGCCATAGATGAATTAAAAGCCCCAACCACTTGTAAAGGAGTGCAGACATTCTTTGCGAAGATCAATTTTGTCAAAATATGTGTACGAGATTATGCCTATATTCTCAAACCTATCAACAAATTACTCAAGAAGGATGACAGTTTTGAATGGAAAAAACAAGTAGGAGATGTTATTTGATAGGATTTAAAAGGAAATAACCTTAGCCCCAATATTGGTTTGCCCAAATTATTCAAAGGAATTAATTCTTTATACCTTCACATATTATGAGACAATAGTTATAGTTATAACTCATAAAAAGGAGTTAAATCAAGATCGCCTAATTACATTCATGAGAAAATCCTTGCAAGAACATGAATTGAACTATTCCCTATTGGAGAAAAAATCTTTCGTTCTCATCAAATCCATGGCATATTTCAGAATTTACATCCTAATTTCACATACTTTAGCATATGTGACATACCCTTTAATCAAGATAATGCTTAATCAACAACTTAGAGAAGGTAGATGGGAAAACTGGTTAGGAAAATTACAATAATTTGGTATTGAGATAAAACCTTTGAAAGTTGTGAAGGGATAGAAGGAGTTGAAGCAGTTAATATCCCATATCACATTGGAGTTGGCAACAATTAGTTATTGTTTTCATCTGAGTGGTAAAGTTATATAATATTCTATTTGAAATCTGGGAAATTTCCAGTTTGCATGATAAATGAAGAAAAAATAACCTTAAATAAGAAATCCAATTCCTATGTGTTGATCTCTAGAGTCTCATTATGGAGGAACCAAGATGGAGTTCTACTGACATATATTCTAGAATCAAAGACTAATACTATATTAAAATAAATACACGAAGAAATATGTGGAGGACATTTTTCATCTACCATAACAACCCATAAAAAATTTAGAGTTGGATTTTACTAGCCAACACTTTTTAAGGACTCTTATGCCTTTGTAAGAAAGTGCATTCCATTCCAAATATTTTCAGGAAGAGAAAAGAAAGTAGTCATTATATTAAATACCATTATAGTAGACACGCCCTTTTCTCAATGGGGTTGAATGTTATTAAACCAATCAATCCCAAATCGAGTGCAAGAAACATATTTATATTCTGACGGCAAATGATTATTTTACTAAATGTCCCAAGGAAATAGCGTTGAATCATGCTAAAATAAAATAAAATAATGATTCAAATCCTGGAGGAAAATATCCTTGCACAATGAAGTGCTAGAAATTTTTCTAACAGATAATGGTTCTATATTTATTGGATCCAAATTCACAAAATTTTGTGTAAAGTATGGAATACTTATAGTTCAATATTCCAACTACTATCCCCAAGGAAACAGTATGGCAGAATCAACAAACAAGACTATTATAGGTATTTTGAAGAAGACAGTGACTAGGAATCAAAGGAATTGGCACAAAAATATTTTGGATGCCTTGTGGGCTAGCAGGCTCGCCCTATGGAAGAGTACAGGATAGTCCCTATTTTATTTGGTGTATGGAAATGATGCAAGATTACCTACACATACAAAAATCAATGCCCTGACATTGAAAACTTAGATACAAGATGAAGAAGGTGTTTCTCCAATTTAGATTAGGTTGAATCAAATAATGTAATTGGAAGAGCGTAGATAAGAAGCTTTCAGAAGTATTCAGAAGAGACAAGAGGTTGTTATCAAAAAATTTAATAAGGGAGCTACCAATAAGATTTTTTTCAAAGGGAATTTTTTTTTTGTTATGGAATAAAGCTAAAGAAAAACCCCCTATATATAAAAAGTTTTATTCCATATGGATCAAACAATACATTATAAATGGAATAAATGGTTGTAATTTGTATATCCTAAAAGGGGTGGATGACTAGTTGCTCAGTTGTCCTATCAATGGGAAGCACCTTAAACATTTCTTTACTTGGAAAGATTTTGCACTTCCTTGTACCATAGAAATGTATATGATGTATATTTCAAACTCCAATAGAACTTCATTAGGTTTTGACTCCATAGCCCAATAGGGTAGGAAACTGGTCATATTATGGGTTCTTAGTAAACCACAAGGCAAATGTTGAACCAAAAATTTGTCCAGTCCTTTAAGGAAATGAAATTCCGTTGGAAAATCTCTACATAAGTTATCTGAACACTTTCCTTTACATGTAATACTTGGTCAGTTTTCCAATGTGCAAATAAACTATGTACACATCTCTCTCTGCACATTGTTTCTAAGCACTTTGCCTCTTTGCACACCTTGTTCGGTGCACTTTCTCTCCACATTTTTCCCTTTTGCACACCCACTTTTGCATAGCATACCTCTGTACATACTTATCTCTCGTACAGCATGATACTCTGCACAATAAATTCATCCACACTCCTTGTCATTATTTAACATTAATTGCAGATATCATGTGTTGGGAAATCACTCCACACCTTTACTCTCTTGCGCCTCATTTTTCTTTTTTCGAGGTCACTTAAAGCATCAATAAATGGAATTTATCTCCAGGTAAAGGTCACATGATGGAAAACATACTTTGGGATATGCTTTGCATCACTCCTCTTAAAGCATGATTGTGGTTAGTAACTTCTACTTATTATTTTTCCTCGACCAATGAAATGGCATGAGAGAAGTTGATATATTAGTAATTGCACCAAAGAAAGAGGAATTAAAAAATAAGACTCACTGAGGTATATATCAATCAAGACATAATTCCCCAAGTATAACAAACAAATGGCTACTAGAAAGAAGAAAGAGCCAGTTTGTTGTGACATGTTTAATTCACTTGCTCATGTAGATAAAAAATTTCACTAATCATCTGCATATTAGTGGTATTTGAACTTTTCACTAGCCGAGAAGAGAAATAACAAGATCTGGACCACAGGACCAAAAAACACTACATGCATCCTTGTGCGCAAGGCATTTTTCCAAAAACTAGAAAAGTCAAGATTGGAGTCAAGAAGAATCCAGCCCCCCTGGCCCCAAAATCATTAGAAAGCTCCTTAAGTTGTATGAACCTATGAAACTACTCAAGTTATCAAAAGTTGATACTTTCCTAGACTCTCAAGCTGAAAGAATGAGCATTATTCACAAGTTCACGTTACCTTCTATACATATCTCATCTCTACTTAATTGTCCTTCTACATTCGTAATTTATCCGAACTAAAAAAAATCATGATCGCCTACTTGGACATAGCCTTAGTTTCTTGTCATACCTTCCACGGTCTACCCCATAAGAACAATTTGAATCCAAACCTGGAACCAATACAATTTTGTTACCCGGTGTTATTGAAGCAGAAGGTCCCATTTCATTTTTTTCAAAACAAGATTATTTTGTTAAAGAAGTTATTTATTTGGTAATTTGATGAGAACCAAACAAAATTTCAAATGAAGCACATGCCTTCCTCTAGGGAAAAAGAATGCATGAAGAACGATGTAGGTTTTAACCCCCTATATAAATTACCTGCATACGAATTCTAAAAAATAGAAAATAAATAATGGCAAGAGGAAAAAACATAAAACAGATATACACAAAGATTTTCCCCTGGATCCCAAAACTGAGACTACGAGATTTATTTTTCATTATATTCCTTTCAATGTTACAATACATATATATACATGTTGAAGCATCCATAAACCCCAATCCATTAACCCTAGATTATAACATAATTGTAGTTCTCTTGACCGGATCTACAAAATATCATGGGAAGAAAACCATCATGCCTAAAACCATGTGTGAAAACCATGCACAAAACCATACGTAGGTCCACCCACCTAATATAGGATCCAAAAAAAACTTCTCAGGGGGCTACCACCCCCCTCAAACCCCCTACGCGTGGGGCTAGTCATGGAAATAATATAACACACGCCCAACATTATCCCACTTTTTGTTTTCTTTCCACAGGAGGCATAAGAGAGCTTAGTCATTGGTCCATCCCTGCAACGCCCATTGTTTCTCTACACCAAGAAAACTTCTCAGTGCTCATAGACTTCGTCAATGCATCTGCGACATTCTTGAAAGTGTACATCTTTACCGGCAACCCCATTTTGTCCTCAACCATATCCCTTACAAAGTGATGTTAAACATCAATGTGCTTTGTCTTTGAATGATAAGAAAGGTTATTTGCCAAGAAAATTGTACTTTGGTCATCATAGTCTATCCTTATATCTCGTTGTACCAACCCCATACTTGAACATAATATCTGCAACCAAACTACTTCCTTTATTGCATTATTGGTTGCCATGTATTCTACCTTTGTAGTTGAAAGTTCCACTACATATTGTCTCTTGCTCATCCAACTGATTGCACCTTCAAATAGGTTAAAGTACATACCCACTTGTAGATATTTTTTGATCCAGATCTCCAGCACAGTCTACATCAACAAATCCAAAGATGTCCAAAAGTCTATCCAATCCTAGTTTTCCTTGGTAGCACAGACCATAATCACTAGTGCCATGCAAATACCCGAAAACCCGCTTCACTATTGTGTAATGCTCCTTCCCTGGTTTTGACATAAACCTGCTCAATACTCCCACTGCATGTGCAATGTTTGGTCTAGTACAAACCATTGCATACATCAGTCTACCTACTGCACTTGTGTATGGAACACGAGACATGTCCTCTTCTTTTGTCTTAGGACACTGTTCAACAGATAACTTTACACTGACAAGAATAGGAACTTTCACTGGTTTACTATCATTTATATTAAATCTCTACAATATTGTCTCGACATACTTCCTCTAGTTTAACCAGAGCTTCCTTTTTTTCCTGATCTCGTTTAATTTCCATGACCAAAATATAGTTTTTAGCACCAAGATATTTCATGTCGAATTTGGAGGACAATTGGTTCTTCAATTCCTGGATAATTTCTTTGTTATTTCCAATCAACAGCATATCATCCACATACAACACCAAATAAATAACACTGTCACCAATTAATTTAAATTACACACAGTGACCTGCTTTGCTTCTGGTGAAGCCAAGTCCCCATATATATGTATCAAATTCTTGATACCACATCCTTGGTGATTGTTTTAACCCATACAGAGACTTTTTTAACATGCATACCAGTTCTTTCTTACCCTTCACTGCAAATATTTCAAGTTTCTTCATTTAGATCTCTTCTTCCAGATCCTCATGAAGAAATTATGTCTTCACATCCATCTATTATACCTCAAAATCAAAATCAACAACAACAAATAAAAGTAATCTAATAGAAGCTATCTTGGAAACAAGAGAAAAAATATCACCAAAATCAATTCCTAACACCTGGGAATAACCTTTTCCTACAAAGCAAGCTTTGCATTTCTCCACCTTACCTTCTGCATCCATCTTCTTCTTAAACATCCATTTGTTGCTAATGGGTTACCTTCAAGCCAGAAACTCCACCAGGTCCCAAGCCTAATTTTTGTGCAAAGATGGCATTTCATCAACCATGGCCTCTTTCTAGAGTTTTCCATCCTCTTAATCTATTGTTCCCTGACAATTCTGGGATCATCATCAGTAATAGACAAAGCAAAACTTGAAAAAAAATAAGTTGGACTATACCTTTCTGGTTGCCTTATTTCTTGCACTAACCTTCTCACAGATATAGTTTGTGGCTCTTCATATTCTAATTCCTCTTCTATTGTAGAGTTTGATTCCTCCTACTTTAGCTCAAACTTTATCTTCTCAGTTTCCTTTGATAGGACTTCATGTTTAATAACATCTTTCACCTCTCTAAACACCACATCGTGTTTGTATGCAACCTTCCTTGTTTTTGGGTTTCAAAGCTTATAACCTTTTAAACCATCCTTATACCCAATAAAGATGCACCTTTCAGATTTACTATCCAACTTGTTTCTTTTCTCCTTTGGAACATGTACATATGCATCACATCCAAATGCCCTCAGATGTGAAAGAGAAAGTTTCTTACCAGTCCATACCTCTTGTGGAGTCTTATCCTCCAATGTTGATGAAGGTGATATGTTGACCAGGTAACATGCAGTCTCCACCACCTCTGCCCATAATTCATGTCCTCACCTGGCACCACTGAGCATGCTTCTTGCCTTTTCCATCAACGATCTATTCATTCTTTCTGCAACTCCATTTTGCTGAGCTGTGTATGGAGTAGTCTTTTGTCGTGCTATACCACACTACTTACAAAACTCTTCAAATTCCTTCTTACAAAACTCTCCACCGTTATCTGTCCTCAACACCTTTATCTTCTTCTTGGTCTGGTTTTTCACCAGAGCCTTAAATTCTTTAAACCTGTCAAAGACTTCAGATTTATTCCTGAGGAAATATATCCATGTATTCCTTGAGAAGTCATCTATAAATGATACATAGTACACAGACTTAACCAGTGATGGAACAAACACAAGTCCAAACACATCATTTTGCACAAGCTTTAATATCTGTTTCGCCCTCTTAGCACCAGAGGGGAAACTCACTCTATTTTGCTTCCCATATACATAATTTTCGCATAAATCAAAATTCAAAGAGAAATTATACATGTCTTATACAATACCATTACCATGAAGTATTTAAAGGCCCTTCTCTCCAATATATCCAACCCTTTGATGCCATAGCATGGTCTTTTCTCCAGAGACCACTAGATTTTATGCTACACTTTCAGGAACCACAAAACTATTGCACCCATCAATAACAATGCTACCCTGAAGATTGTACAAAGTTCCAATTTAAACTACCTGCATCAATACCAGTGCTCCTTGAACCATCTTGCAGGTATCTTTCTCAAACACTGTTTTTACACCTGCATCATCCAGCTTGCTTACAAAAATCAAATTTCTGGCCAACGTGGGAATATGCAGAACACCCGGAAGTGTTCTAATCCTTCCATCTTGCAACTTCAACTTTACTTTTCTACAAACGACGATTCTAGCCTTCATGTCATCCCCTAAGAATACATCACCACCATCATATTTATCATACTCGCAGAACCACTCTTTATGGGGTGTGAAGTGAAAGGATACACCTAAGTCAATCGACCATGCCTCATGATCTACATGTGTACTTAAAGAAGAAGCCAAGTACACATCCCCACCTTCATTTGAGGTGGTTTTCACCTCTGCAGAATGAGCATCATTAGATCCCTTTCCTTTCTCATGAGCTTTAGATCTACAATCCTTTTTGAAGTGTCATTCCTTTCCACATTTCCAGCACACATTTACAGGTTTTCCTGGAGATTTAGATCTCCCTCTAGATTTAGATCTCCCACTCAAGGATTTAGTTTTATTTATGTTCTGGGACCATCCTCATACAGACAAGGCATCACCATTCTGGCCCTCTATATTTTTCCATCTCGTCTCCTCTGATAGCAAGGATGAGACTATTTCATCAAACTGCAAAGCAGTCACATTGCTACCTATTGCAACAACCAGATGATCCCACGAATTTGGTAAATAACACAACAAACTGATGCACTTATCTTCATCTGAAATTTTTATATCAGTAGATAAAATATGACTTAGTACAGTATTAAAGTTGTTCAGATTCTCTATCACCGAGTCTCCATCCTTCACCCTCAAGTTATAAAGCTTTTTTTTGTAGGAACAGTTTATTCACCAGAGACTTAGAATGGTAAAAATTCCCTAACTTGTCCCACAAAGCCTTCATCGAAGCTTCCCCTTATACATTAAACAATACTGAATCTGAGATACACAACTGTATTATGCTCTTTGCCTTCCGATCCAACTTTTCCCAGTCTTCAGCTGACATTGTCATTGGTTTGGTACCCAGATCTACCACAATCCACTGATATTTATCCACCAATAGATCCTCCATCTTGAGTTTCTAGAACTCAAAACTCTGACCATTAAATTTCTCGATCTATATATTTCCACTTCTCTCCATCTTCTTTCACCACAAGAATCGATCCCGCAAATCTCCCACTAAACAGGGTCTACCACAGGCCCGAGAAAAACCCCTCAACAGCAAAGGCGTCCCATTGAAGCCAAAACAGCTCTGATACCAAATGTAGGTTTTAACCCCGTATAGAATTACCTGCATAAGAATTCTAAAAAACTAAAAACAAACAACGGTCACATCATAAAGCATAAAACATATATACACAGAGACTTTCCTCTGGATCCCGAGAACGGGACTACTAGATTGATTTTTCATTATATTACTTTCAATGTTACAATACATATATACATGCTGAAGCATCCATAAACCCCAATCCATTAACCCTGGATTAGAACATAACCATAGTTGCCTTGACCAAATCTACAAAATACCATGTGTATAAAACCATCATGCCCAAAACCATGTGTGAAAACCACGAACAAAACCATAGGTAGGTCCACCCACCTAATATAGGGTCCAAAAAACATTTCCCCAACATGGGGGATGTTTCCCCCCTGCTGTGCCTAACACATGTGGGGCTAGTCGTGGAAGGATATAACACACGCCCAACACAATAGAGGAAAACACAATGGTTTGCATATATAGATTCCAAGACAAACCCATGTTTCTTCCTAAGTTTGTATTGGATAGATACTTTGTTACTAAAGTATGCAGAAAATATCATCTATGTCTCATTTTGTTTGAAAAAAAGAAAAAGAATAATTTTATTTATTATATTTTCCCTTGACTATAGGAGAAGTGACTATAAAAAATGTGGCTCACCTAACATAATTTTCTAAATCATTAAAAACTTTCAATTTAACTGAAGCAGAGGAAATCCAAGGATTTGATCCAGAGGGAATTTTTTTAAGACACCTTGCCATAGTTAGATATGGGAATTTGTCTACAAGAATTATTGAAGAAAGAAGAGAAAGTCACATCAGTCCGTCAAGGGAAAAAGAAACACCTACACTTATTGAACAACTTATTGAAAAACCCAACATTATTTGGGGAGGTAAAAATAGAGAAAGAAGCAAAAATCTTACAAACACCCCTCCAGCTTCGACACCTCAAGCTCACATGAGTTCATCATCAAATCACAGAAGGAATTATTTCAATGTGGATGGATGAATGAGTAATGATATGCACTTTTTTGGAGGAGATGGAGAGGAACCACCTCCCAATGTGGTCTTAGAAATATCACACATTGGTGAATCATCCAAGAGAAAAATTTCTAAAGAGGCTCAACCTATGAAAGAGAAAATTGATATGGAAGTTGATAGTGATCCACTACCTAATTTGGTTATATCTTGCATGGTTGAAACCCAAAGAATGATTTAAGAGATAACACAGGACTCGATCATCTTTGATGACCATACACTAACCATGCAAGATGCACATTATGATCATGGTAATAAGAAGCTAAAGGTCAAAAAATAAAAAATGAAAATACAAGGGTCATTAATCAGATGAGAACAAAAGTGGATGTCTCTGAAGTATGAGCAATTGGACTCTTAAAGATACACCAAACTACTAGTAAATCTCTAGCCCATTTTGTTATGTAACAGGAGGTTGAAGGTCTGAAACTAAAAAGCAGAGTAAATGAGCTTGAAGAAGCTCCCAATTTGAACACCTTTCTTCACGACCCCTTAGCTATCAAATCACTTGAGTCTATAGCAAATACACACAACACACCAAATCAAATAAGAAAATTAGCACATCTATTGATAGGAATTAGTCCTACATTGTAACTAACATTAATAAGGGAATGAATTTTTTTAATATCTATGGGAAATCACTCTGCACTTGAGGAATTTTGCGCAGAGAATTTGTTAATTTACTAATTATATTAAGAAGGATATTGAAAAAGATAAAAAATTTATTGATAATGAGTTTTCAACCTTTGTGAACAAGATCAACTTACTTAGAGAATTTAAAAGGACACAACAAAATCTCTTGGGACCTAAAAGACTAAAGCAGATCAATGTTGGTTGGTTTAGTAGAATTAAAATGTTAGAGATGGTTATTGCTAACTTCTAAAACATTGTTAATACAAGGAGAAATGCCTTTATTAAGGGCATTCAAGTTGTCAACAACCTCAAGGGCCCTTGCATGATCAGATATTATGCTCATCTCTAAAGATATACTACAAGAAGAGCTAGAGATTACTAACACTTCAATGGGGTCTAAATTTGACAACTTAACTAATTTTCTAGAAGTTGAGATTAAAATGTGGTTAGTTAAATTTATAAATTATAATGAATATCTATTGGATACAATTACACACTTGCAAGCAAATTCCCGAGATATTGAGGAAATCTTCGACATACATGTCAAGAAGGACATATTGGTTCCTTTGATGAAGAATATATCGAAGAATGGCTAAATAAATCACTACAAGATATCATTAATATTCAATAACTTCCAAACAGTTTTATTAACAGTATCCTTCCAACCATATAATGGAGTATCTTCTTCAATACAAGATGTCCTTCTGCATCATTTTTGTGAGTATCCAAATACATTGAAGTAATTCCCTTGTTTCTTCCTAGTATTTGGTCATCTAACTTTCTTGATTGTTTATTTATGTCATTTAAGTTAATCCTTGATTGCAACACTTTCTTTCTTTCGAGTATCTTAACATTTACTAGTCCACAAGTGCCCAATCCCAGTCCCGTTATGTGATGAATGCATTTACTGTTAGAACTAAAAGTATTAAGATTTTGAAGAGTTATTTAGGCACCTAGCTCTTCCAAAACTTTAAATTTATTTATAATTATGAGACTTATTTTGAAAGCATTATGAATCTCATGAATGTTTTCCTATGCCCTTTATGATTTCCATGAATGAAATTATTCTATAACTCTCTAAATATTTGGACCATTATTCTTTTGTCTCTATATATTATCTTACTTCAATAATGCTTATCTCATGAATGATGAATAGAATGGACATGATTAATTAATTTTTTTGTATATTTAATATTTATTTGTCCATCTACTCTTGCTACCACACCTAGTCCACTCATAGGTGTATGATTTGAATGTATATTATTTCTTGATATATATTGGAAATTTGAGTGTGTTGAAAAGAGGAGTACTACCTCACTAAAAATGAAGAGGGGCATATATTCGGGCCTTGGGAGGTTGAATTTTTTCTGGAGTGAAAAGAAATAAACATCTTTGTGTTGTTGAGGGTTTCTCAACATTGTTGACTACAAGGTTTGAGCAAGGGCAGGATTTTTTGCAGTGGGAGATGAATTAGTTGTAGGTGTGGAAGTGATGGCCATTTAGCCCAATTAAGTAGCCATTTCACCTACATAATCATTAGATATGGATCACACCACACCATCGACATGGAGGTCTAGTTGATAATTAGGAGGATAAAAAAAATCCTTTGGGAATGGGGGATGACATCGTGTGACATGCCCAACTTAGAGTAAATAAAATCAAGGTGTTGGGCATGGAGAATGGCTTGTTCCTTTATGGTTGCCCCAATTAGGGAAATGTCTCAAACTATATGTGGTAATAAATATTGGGTGAACCAATGTTTGAGTAAGTGATTTAGAAATTTTGTGTGAAGTAGCCATTGGTGTCTCCTCCACTCATAAATATGATCTGAGTTATGGGTGGAGGTATCCTAGTGTAAATGTGACAATATGCCTATCCTAACTTCCTAGGGAATTGGAAGTAGAAAATGTGTTAATAATTCTATAAGCATTGTAGTGAATTCATGGTAACATGCCCAATTTAAATCGACACACAATTTGGTTGTTGTTGGTTAGGGTGGGCCACAAGACGCGCAAGTAGATATTATCATCCCCTTATGTGTGTTTTAGGACTTTCTCCTTGTTTTCCATCAATGTTAGGAATATTTGAGGGAACTTTGTTAGGTTTGTTGGCCACTGGGGGTTGTAAAAAATAGGGTCATTGGTTAACTTGTCCAATTCTATCAAATCATGTGATGTTATGATGTGGCAAACATTTGAGCAGAGAAATTTTGAAACATAGGTGTAGCTTATGGGATACCCACATTGTAATTTTTGGAGGGAAGAATGACAATAAGTTGACATTATGTTCTATATTGATAATATTTGAGAATGTCATTATTTACAAAAGGAAATGAGCTTCCTACATGTATCTCTTCTCGATAGCATAGGTTCCATAAAAAGGTTGGGTACCTCTAAAAAAAGGATTGTAAAGGCTAGAAATATTACTTAATGGACTAACATTGGTTATGGGAAGGTTACCAAAAGTGAAATTATTTTGGAAAGTTGGGCTACCTCCTAAGGATGGAGTATTTCCATATTCGTTTGGTTTCCCTAATGATGGTTTATCCGAAGAAGTATTGTTGTCCCCATCAATTTTTCAAGTATGTTCCAAACCTATCAAAATATCAGCAAAGACCAAGGAAGGTGTTAAAGCTATGTGTTATATTCTTTGCATGGCTACCACCATGTTTTGTACATTGAATCGGGTGCAATGGGGGGGTACCAAATCCCACCCTACTTAGGGTCTCATAAGGTGGTGTAAGCTCCCCTATATGGGGGTTTGAGGGAAATGCCCCTGCCAAAAAAAAAAGGGTTGTTTTCTATATTCACCTTTGGTGATTAATGTAGCACATAGTGTTGGCCTTTAGTAATTTTGTGGCACAATGCGGTTTAGCACATGGTTTTTCAGTTTTGGTTAAGGAACTATGGTTTTATTCTAATCCAAGGTAAATGGATTGGTGGTTTATAAATGTTGTAAGATATATATGTTGTATTATAATACTATAAAGAACAATATCTTAAAAAATATTTCTAGTTTACCTAGTTTGGGTTTCAAGGGTAAAATCATTGTCTTAATGTGCGTGTTTGTCATTGCATCTTTTATGTTTTATTAAGAAATTGTTTATAGAAATTAACTATATAGGGTTAAAAAATATAGAAGGAACATGATAAGTAGTCAGAATGCCAAAGAAAGGATTAGGAAATGGGGGGTCCTACTTCTAATAGACATAGTAAAGGTCAATCCCCTACTAGGAGTGAATTCTATTATGGGTGATGCCATTATTGGCACGAGCATTAGAACTGTGGGAATAATAGTGGTAGGAAATGATTAAACTAGTGAATCTCCCCAAATGGAAGATATGGGGGTGCTCAATAGGTTTGTGGAAGCATTGATCCCACTTAAAGAAGCTAAGGGAAGAATTGACATGGCTCCCCCAATTGTGGTTGATGGGGAGAGTGGGGGCATTGCTATGCTTGGGGTGTTAGAAAATCAGAAAGGCAGAAAGATTCTCTTATATTGATAATTAATTTTGATCTTATTGTTGTCTTGTTAATTTCTCTTTATGTTTTTCTTTTATCTTCTTTTCATCAGGCAATAATCAAATCAAAACATGAAGATAAATGACATAATATATAGGCACTCATCTAGTACTAAAACCCCCTCTATAGGGGAAAACCCAGTAAAACTCTTCAAGTAGAAAATTTCAATTGAGATAGACTAATACCTTTGACCAAAATACCTTCCTCCTCCACCAAGTTAGCCCTTAAAATGTTCTTCTAAACTTCAATGATCAACTGCAACAATATTCCATCAAAACTGCATCAATATTGAATCAAAGATAGAAATTTGGCCCAACTTCAAGACTGCAACTTCGGCCCTCTTGTAGCTTCAGCTCCTTCACACGTGTGAGACAAAGATAGAGAAATTTTGACTTATTTTGCTTGACAAAGACTTCTTTCTCCTTCACTAGGTTTTCCTCCTTCCTTGAATTTTGCACCCTTTTCCTGCTTCCATCTACTACAAATTGAACTACTTGCTTGATGCTTCAAATGAGTTCGAATAGCTACCAATATATAGTGACTTTGTGAGGTCAAATTCCCTTGATGAGGTCGAATTGTCCAGGTTGAGGCCCACTTGGTGGAGGGGGCCTAAATGACCTAATTTATATCAAAATAAATTTCTTTCTTGATAGAGAAAGCCTAAGAAGGGTATTTTACATAATGACTAGGACAAAGACTCTTGACACAAACCTAGAAGCCTACAATGGAAGCTTTGACCTAAAAACCATTGAGCATGAAACCCATGCTTTAATAAGTCAATTTATTTTATAATAAAATTTATTTTACTTTCTTTTGACAAATACATTATATCATGACTCAAATACAATTATGAAGATCAACACTAGTTACATTTTTCAACATGGGGACCCAATAATACTGGTCATGGTAGGGAAATTGTTGAAAAAAAAATGTCAACTAATTGAAGTATAGAACTAAAAGTCTCAATCAAAGGATGGTTATAGTGAGGCAAAGGACTTTTGTCAATGATTTCAATCTCAATACTGCCTCTTGAACTATTTTCATGTGTTTCTAAATTGTTTGGATGAGTATTATCTGAAGATAACACTTTGTCAAATAGATAGTGGTTCTTCCACGATGGTAGAGATATCACATTGTCTCCATGACTAATGAGTTGCGTGTTCAGTCATGATGTCGGATTAGGAGTTTCACACAAACAAAAAAAAAAAAAAAAAAAAATTGGGCATCCTAAACAATGTACCATAGAGACACTCCTACAAAAAACTGAGATAACAGTAAGAAAACCATAGAGGATATAAGGGCCCCTTAAAAACTAAAAATCTCTAGGTGATGAAATCCCCAACACCCTCATTAGTGAAGGTATGAGAAATAGTCACTGCACCTTCCTAATACCAACCTTGACTAGCACAAGTGACCCTACAAGTAGCATGAAGATTCACCCCCGAGGATCACTGGTATGGTGATTAACATCCATCTCAGTTACCACGGGGACTTCCCACCTGCAATTACCTAGGTTGGATATCCTACAAAATGGTCACTAAGTTTATCACCTCACTCTAAAACAACCAGGAGGTAACATTTATTAGGCTAGATCACTCTCGTGGGTAGGGAAACTATCCTGGAATATCAATGAGGGATTGTTCACAAGGAGCCTTTCCCCTTAAAGAAATTCCCATACTTCTAGTAATCTAATAGACATCATAAAATCATGGAGTGGGGATGAAACTCCATACGTATCTAATTCAACCTCATGCTTAACTCTTGTTTAGAGGAGAATTCTTGTAAGTGTCTAACATGGCAATGGATTTTTACTCTCTAGTAGACTTAGTTTTAGTTTTAGTTTGGTGGCCTTAAAGATTTTATTCTCCAATCCTATTCCAAGGCCCTAAATCTTAGCCTTATTAGTTTGCTATAAAAATAAAATGTCTGATTACTTTTTATTTAACGTACATTTTAGGGGTTTTTACTCATAAAAGTGTGGAATGAAAAATAACTGGTGTTTTGACTCTTTATCAATGTGCAATATAAGATATAAAGTAAAATTCAAAAATGCAATTTCCCTTTCAATGAAATCTATCTAAAGAAAGGGGGAAAGTTTTATTTCTTTTCAAATTAATGAAGAAACAAACATTCAACAACTTAATGATTTCCTCGGTATAAATAAAATCAGCATATGCACAAACATTCCAATGAGAAATAATTGTTTCCTTTTTGTTTTTTGAATATGCAACAAAAACTAAAAATTTGGAAGGAAATGTGAAATTTGTTTACTTAATAAAAGAGTAAAACAAATCATAGATCATAATCAAGCAATCACTCCACATGTATAACAATGATAGAGAAACCATGCAACACCCTTCAATGTTTATATGGGAACTCAAAGCCAAAATCAAGAAAAGTAAAAGTACCCAAATTGTTCAAATGCACTAAAACCAATGTCAAGCATAAACAATTGGACTTATGAAAATTTTAAAAAATACATATCACAACACTCCTTTAGATCTTGGATACAGATTAGTAACTATGACATATTGTGACATTCACATAAGCACATGCAATAGGAAGCACATACTTATATACCTTATAAATAACTTTAAACAAGATAAGGGATTGTTCTGATAGGTCACATAGTAGATCAAGGCCATATATGTACCGATTAAAAAATTGTAATACCAAATCCACACACTCGGAAATAATAAATCCTTCAAACAGTGACACATAAGGGTGATTTCACCTTGGTAATCACATAGAGCTGCCGTAAGCAAACATTGCAAATACAATTGGGAATTCAACTGTTCAAATTGGTACAAATGCACAGACTATGACCATGAACCAATAGAGGAAATAAAACCAAAAGAAATGCTAAATACTATGAAATCTTTTAATCAACAAACTAATAGCAAGTGTAACTAATACAAAATCCCACAACAACAAGGACAAGTAGATGATCTCTTAAAGAAAAAATATGAGTTTTTCCCCAATGGGTTCACAATTTTGCTAACAAAAAATCTCTCTGGTCGACATCTCAGTTTTCCCATAAACCTACTCGTGACTCGTGGTAGATAGAGGGTTGGGAAACTACAACTAAACCTACTAGACTTTAAATAAAACAATATATTGATCATGCAAGAAGGTTAAGAAGATCAAAGTGCGTACCTTTTTCTGGAAGTTTATCCTTGCATGATCTTGATAGGTGTGGCTCTTGGGATGTTAGCTCTAGTTCTTATGTCCTATTTTATTAATTTAAAATAAAGTCTAATTCAATTAATTAAATTAGATCAACCACTTGAGAAATGATGGACATGAGAGACACAAAATATGGTGGCTGGGGAACCATATAGATCCATTTCAATAATAATGTAAGGAACAATACAATATCTACCAAGTTTATCTCTAATCCTGGCTACATATTAAAATTTTGTCCTTGCCCTTCATTGAACCTCACATAGATATCACAAACGTCATGAAAGGAAGCGAGAAGGCAATGTCAGTTTCAACAACATAAACTTTCATAAAAGTTCTCTCTCCCTTTCCTTTGGCATAGCCTTCATTGTATGGTCAAGGTAGAAGCTATAATAGGATGATTGGATGAAATTGAATGTTTTATTGAAATGAGTGAGCCTTGAGTTTAAATGCTAGTTCATGATGATGCATACAATATATGTATCCCACCATGTGCAGTTTCTCCTTGGGATTATCAAATTCGAAGGTTGGGAAGGTGGTCGCATGTTCTTAGTAGTGCATCCCATGATGGTCACATGTTGCAAGAAGTGCAGATAGTGACCAATTGTTTTTTTCCTAAATTGTGGGTGTGACCACCCTCAAAACTTATATAAAAGGGGAAAAGAGTGTGGTGTCTTAGTAGATTATTTCAATAGATCCTTAGAGGCTCAAATGGTGTGATTTTTAAGGATATAACAACTAGTTATGCATAATTTTCAAAAAGATAAAGAGTCCCAAGATAGATAGTGGCCTCTCGAGTTTTTCCTAGGATTTTATGAGATCTCAGAGGAAGACTTAATAAAGTTAATAAATGAATCTAAACTCTCTGGTAGAATGCTAGAACCATTCAACTCCACATTTATTTCTTTGGTTCAAATGGATGATAGTCATGTTTCTTTGAAATAATACAAACCCATATTTTTATGCATTTATATTTATGAAATCATTTCAAAATTGATTTCTTGGAAATTGAAGTTATTATTAGATGACATTTCTAATTAGTAGTTTGGGTTCTTGTCAAACATGAAAATTCATTATGCCATAGGGGTA
Source organism: Pinus tabuliformis (assembly GCA_031772625.1). Classification (NCBI taxonomy): domain Eukaryota; kingdom Viridiplantae; phylum Streptophyta; class Pinopsida; order Pinales; family Pinaceae; genus Pinus; species Pinus tabuliformis. Next base: position 403,212,127 of record CM062815.1, on the reverse strand, counting down.
TTACAAGCAGGTCTTCATTTAATTAAAACAAAAAAATCAACCTTCCTTGATTATCAAAATCGGATCTTTCTAAAATTTATGATATGTCAATTGGTTATATTTGAGAATTATGTTGATTTATGATCCATAAACTGCCATGGATATTCCACTGGAAAATTTGTCAGAACAGATCTGATAAAATCATACTTAAAAATCCAAAATCTACATTATTATAGTTTTATATCTCTTTAGATTTATAAATCTGTAGATTATTGTTAATAGTGTATGCATGTGAATTAAAATTATACAGAAAATATAGAACGGTGAAATAAAATATCACAAACACATTTGACACACAATATGTCCTTGGAAACCCTTTCGAGAGAAAAACCCAGTTCAAAGATGAGATCACTTTACTCTCTTTCTATGAATGGAAATATGGTTGCAAGTACAATGGAGTATAGCATGTGGTCATTGGGCTACTACAATGCACAAATACTCTCTATGTTCTCTATATCATATCCCTCTTGGTTATTTTTTCTTAGTTATGGAACAAATGCACTTAAACGAAAGAATGGAACCCCTTTTCCTCCTAGTGGCCTGGTTATAACACAACTCGATAGCTTACTAGTGATTAGGTTTGACCACCTCAGCTCTTCATCAGAGTTACAATATAGACTCTTCTAGAGTATTCTTCATAATAATCATGTGGCTAGCCCCTTTTTCATGAATAATGGGGGATAATGTGGCATCCTCTTAAAATATGGTGGCGGAAACAGGAAGGTTAACTTCTGAGTGGCATAACTTTCACATACGAATTTTTAATGACACAATTATTACATTGTTGGAAAGGTATTTGTGTGTAGAATAGGGAAAAATTGTGCGTCCCTAAAGCGCCAAAGTTTTTCCCCCAAAAATCTTTGTTTGATGCCTCAAAACATTCTCGAAAGGTTTCATACCCCCAATATGTTAAATTGTGTCCCACTGGTAAAAAGGGTCATGTGAGCTTATTCCTCTACTTTTTCCACTCTAAAAGAATTGAAATGGATGAAAAAAATATAATGATCGAATCTGGATCAATTACTTTGGTTTTAATATTTGTTTTGTTAATTAGGTTATGAGTTTTATAACCTGAGTTTCATTTGACATTTTAATCAATGGGTATGCTTTAGTTTTCTTCAAGTCAAGTAGAGGTTTAATGTAGGGGTTCCCTCTATTACCCCTTCTATTCCTTATTTTGTGTAATAGCCCTTGGTTAAAAATTCATGTAAAAATATAAGACCTAGGTCATGGGACATGTATTCCAACGTGAATGGTAGGAAAAACATCCTAGTGTGGGTGTTCATTTGGTTTATTATAGCTAGGAAATTGGCAAAGGCAATGGAAAAGGCTTTGGAGAGGCAAGAGGCATTATTTGGCATTTATTTATGAAAATAAAGGAAATTAGGAGAAAAGGAAGGTGAAAGGTCACGGGTTGCATGTGAGGAGGAAATTGAAGGAAAATAATGAAAAATGAAGAAAATAGAGGCTTCAACGATAAAAAGGCTTCTAAGGATTAGCTCATGGCTTTTTTTTGGATTTTGTCAATGTTAGCTTTTGTTAGTTTAGTTTTGGAGCTCTCATCTTCTACTCTCTCTCTCATACTCTTGGACACTTAGTGTTTTCTTGGAGAACTCTTGGAGGAGTGTGGCATACTTGGGATTTGGAGCAAGAAGGCAAAAGAAGAGCAGGAAAGCACAATAGGAAAGTGCGATCAGTAGCTACAATAGGTCTTGTTTGCAGGTACTGAGTTGCATGTAGTTTCTTGGTTATGATATGTCATTGGCATGGAGGATTACCAAATTGACGGTGGATTTTCCTAGCCTTTCCATTTCCTAGATAATCATGGTGTTGTGGGTGTCTTTCCTTTGTTTTTTGGTTGGTTCTCGTGTTCCTTATGGTTGTGGTTTGAGTTACTAATTCCTAGAAGCCTTAGTTGGGAAAATGCTCTAGAAGCCTTGTAACAACTTAGGTTGAGTTACTAGTCTTGGAATCCTTGGTTGGACAGACTCTCTGGAAGCCCTTGGTGGGTTGAGTTACTACTCTTGGAAACCCTGGTTGGACAAACGCTATGGAATCCCGGTAGAAGTTGTAGGTTGAGTTACTAGTCTTGGAAGCCCTAGTTGGTACAAATGCTCTAGAGCCCCAAATAGCTTGGGTAGAGACCGATTTGGTGATGGTTAGTGATGTTTGACCGTGAGGTGGAATCATTGGTTGAGATTTGAGGTGGTTTGGCCTCTAGAATCCCTGGTTTGGTTTTGTTTGGTTTGTTTCATGAGATCCCACATTCATGCTTGAAATATGGCACGGGGGTGATTATCTGAAAGAAAGATTTGGTTCAACCCAATCTATGGAAGGGTAAAAAATGGAATTCCTTGACTTGGTTGGCATTTTCATATGTTAATAAGAGGTATTTTCTATTGTGATCTATGAGCATATGTATTGATTATGAAGGTGACATTATGTTGAGTTGTCATGGTTTATATGTTTGTTATTGTTGATTTGTTGGTTATATGATGTATATTATTTATGGCTCTTGACATGTTTGATGAATATGTGATTGGTTATCAAATGAATGACCTAATAGATGTTATTGTAGCTAATATGAGAGGGAATTATACCTTCTTGATGATTCTCATATAAGTATAATACCCCTATGTTCATATGTGTATTTATGACCTGTAGATTTCATGTTCATGGTATGTTTGACAGAATGACTATCATGTCTAGGCCTTGTTAGGTCAAGTTCTTGTCTAAGACTTGTATGGAAGGCTTTGTCCTTGTGTAATTCATGGTTTTGGAAAGTTTCAATAAGTTCTGGGCAGAGATATGGACCCTAGCTTGAAAAAGTGGCTTAAATCCAGCATTCACAGGCACAGAACTAGGTGAAAAAGACTTCAGTCACTCCCTTGTAGGCATCATGCGTGCAACTGGAGGGTTTCAGTTGAAACTAGGTAGTGTTTTTCCAGCGTCTGGGAGATCAGGGCACTGAAAAAATAGGTTTAATTCAGGGTCTGGGCACTTGGAAGGGTGGTATAGCCCTTGGGGGTCTTGTAGCACCTAATAAGGAAGTCATTAAGATCTTTGGATTGTCGATTCCACTTCCTTAAGGTGATCTAGGAGGTTGAATCATATCATAGTAGCTCTTTGTCACATGTTTACCTCAGTAGGTCAGTAACTTGGGTAAATGTGGTAGGAGGGTATTATAGAGTGGTATAAGAGCATGGTTCAACACTTAGAATGGATGGGTGAAATGTGGCTTGTCATGCATGCATGTAGGTTTTTTATATGTTTTTTATGTATGCATGGTGGTAGTCATTGTTGTAGTTGTGTTTACATGTAAAAGTTGATGATGTTGTTGTTGGGATGTGGTTGTCATGAATGCATGTCGGTTGTATATACATTTGTTATGCATGTCAGTGTCTATATGTTATTATGCATGCATTGTCATGGTCAAGGTTGTTGTGCATGAGGTCATTGTATATAGTTTGAGTCATCATGATGCTATTGGCATGTTATTATGTTGATGTGTTCGTTGAGATAGATCAGGTGATGTAGATCACCAAAGTGATGTTGCAACACTAGACCTTGTCGTACAAGTTTGTATGTTGGGCATGCAGGTATGTTGGTTAATGATTGTTATAAGCATTAGGGTTATCTACATGTCTGTCAGTTTATGGTTGTTGTAGTTACATGTATGATAGATGCTAGTTAATAAGTGTGATCATATGTACATGTTTCGACTAGTCATGAAGGATAGTAACTTCTTGTTATATGCATTGTTATCATATGCATGGTGGTTATGTTCATTGCAACTAAGATTTGTATGCTATATGTATCATGCTAATTTGGATTGGCTTATGCAGATGGTTAGGGTTATGACATTCAGGTATGAGTCGACCTATTTGTGATAGTATGTTCTACTAATCTAGATTGGTTGTGCATATCTGATTGTTATGCATGAATGACATTTGTTTATGAGTTTATGATGTGAACATGTTCACTATTTACTGTTATATATATCATGACCTTATTTATGTTTGAGTTGATATGTTGTGAAGTTATATCATGCTAATATAGATTGATTATGCAGACAAGATAGCCTCCCCTGAGATAGATTAGGGTATGAGTTTGATTATGTCATTATTTGGTCTTTGAGTGTTTGATTATGACATCTAGTTGATTTATTTAGCATGGTATGTTTGCAAGTTGTTTAAATGTTTGATTACTTGCATGATATGAGTATGTGTCTATAAGATTTCATGAAGGAATGATCTTGTTTTAAGACGGTTGTACTAACACATATGTGTTGAGAAAACTAATATGTGCTTAAGTGTAAGTAGGTGCTAGTTCTAATAGTATGAATAATGAATGTTAGTTGATTATGACATGGTTGTTAGTCTTGGAAAAGGTCTATTTCAACTAATATACATGATTTTTTGATCCTTGGAACATGTGGTTGACATGTATAAACAGTTGTAGGGCAACATGCTTGGTATTAGCATGACAAGGTAATAATTGATTTGTTTATATTACTATCTATTGAGTGATGTGACAGTACATAATAAGAGTCAATTGCAGCAAGGAAAGGTTAAAATAAATGAATTGGGTGAGAATTCCTTTGGCTTTGTTTGGAAACCACAATTCCAAATGAATGAGTGCTTGCATGAATACAGGAATACTTCTTAACCTTGATTTCATCTAACATTATGTGGATATGTGTTATATTCATGAACATGTATCTGATAGGTGTATTAGCTAGTTTCTAGTTATAAATGAATCTATCAAGCGAATTGGAGTCCCTTGAGAGATGGCATGGATGTGTTTAGTTACGAGGCAATGTGCTTGACACAACAAGGTAAGGTAACCAGTGTATTGTTATATTTATTTATACACTAACAATTATGTTTTTATGGTAGTATAATGCAAGGATTGCATAGTGAAAGAGACTACCATGGAATCTTGAAGAAGGCTTGGGTTGAGCTTTCCTTGGAAGCATTGGGAACCCATGGGGATTGAGTCATGGTGTTTGTTGCTAGTTGGTTCTTTTGGTCTTTTCTGATTTGTTTATGCTTGACTTGCAATATTGTTTATGACTGGTGCATGGCTATGCCACTTTTTTTTGGTGTCATATTACCATTGGTTTTTCATGGGTTTTCTTTTGGTTGCTTCTTGTTCTTGCCTTTTATGTTTTGAGGGTCTTAGGAATTGGTTGGGAAAGAGGAAAGTTAATGGACCTTGAGAAGAGTTGACTGAAAATCATCAGGTAATGTAAGATCTCGATGAAGTTTGTGCATGATTAAATGGAAACTAAAGGAAAGAATATGACAGTCAGCTGGATTGGTTAGGTCCATTAGGATAAATGGATGGTGGTAGGACAGTCATGAGAAAGGTAACATGAAAGGTAAATTAAATGGACTTGAGGCATCAGATGCCTTAGCTATGTTGGGAACTATTTTTCTCAATGTTGTGCACGAATAAAGGGAGTTCCCTTAACCTTGACCTTATGATATATGGTAATTATGTTGTGATCATGATTATGTTGATGTCTCTATATGTTTACATGTATGTATGTATGTTGTTGTCTGACAGGGTCATAAGAGATCATGATTGTTGTATGATAATGTTTATATGTATGTATGTATGTATGTATGTATGTATGACATTGTCTGGCAGGGTCGACGTGGATTAAGCTTATGGAGGAATGATTGCTTATGCAGGTGAATGGCATGAAGAGGTTCCTGGTCTTATGAGAAATCAAGTGGGAAGTGTAGCCCTAACAAATCTATGAGGTAAGTATCATTTAAATATGAATTGATATTATGTGATTAATCTAAGTCTATGTTATGGTAGGTAATGCTAAGGGATACATTAGCGGAATGAAAGTAGTGTGATCTGCGACATGCTGGGGCAAGCATGGATGGTGGAAAAACACTAGAAGAAAGGTTGTATGGTAGAAACAGTGTGGTCTATGGATGTGCAGTACTACTATTGTTTATGTGTTGTATATTTTGTATGTGTTGTACATGTTGTACCTGTTATGTTGTTTACATGCGGTGTTGTGTATATATGGTGTTGTGTGCATGTTGTTTACAGATGGTGTTGTGCGCATGTTGGATATGTGGTGTTGTGTACATATGGTGTTTTCTGCATATTACATATGTGGTGTTGTGTACATATGGTGTGGTGCGCATGTTGTACATATGGTGCTATGTGCATGTGGTGTTGTGTGCATGGTTGTACATGTGGTTTTATGTGCTTGTGGTGTTGTGTACATGTTGTGCATGTGGTGTTCTGTACAGGTGGTGTTCTGTACATGTTGTGCATGTGGTGTTGTGTACACATCATGCATGTGGTGTTGTGTATAAGTGGTGTTGTGTATAAGTGGTGTTGTGTACATGTGGTTTTGTGTACACGTTGTGCAGGTGGCACTATGTACATGTGGTATTGTCATGTACACGTTGTACATGTTGTGTTGTGCGCATGTGGTACTGTGTTATTGTGTTATGAGAATTGTGTAGTTGTTTTATTGTGATATGTGTATTTGTTGTGTTGTACTCTGTGTATGTATATGCATTGCGTTGCATTGTACATTGGGTGTAGGTGTATTCATTGTGTTGTGTTGTATACCCGGTGTAGGTGTATGTATTGTGTTGTGTTGTACACCCGGTGTAGGTGTATGTATTGTGTTGTTTTGTACACCAGGTGTAGTTGTATGTGTTGTGATGTATATTGTGTGTATGTGTATGTGACTGAGAGGAGAGAAGGCACTAGGTGATTTCCGGGTACGGTAACCAATCTAGTGTGTGTATGGAAAGGACAAGGACAAAGGTAGAAGCAAAGGACCAATTAAAGAATAAGTATCTGTATTTTATTTTAGTTTCATTATGCATATGATCTATGATTATGATTTATGATGGTTACATGTGATCTATGACTAATTTATGATGGTTACATGTGATTTATGATTTTGATCTATGATGGTTGTGTTTTGAGCTAACCTGATGTGATATGTTTATACATGATGATTTGGTCAAGAGTTGGTTTGGTTTGTTGTGACAGGAAGTGAACATAAGTGCAAGTGTACCTTATTGATTGGCCACCAATGAGGTATGTTTTGGATTTATTTCAATTCATTTTAAATATAATGGGAATTATGTGCTTGGTATAGGAAAGCACAAAAATTCCCGGACTGGGTGATTGAAACCAACTGCAAAAACTATTAGTGTTAGTGTTAAAGGAATTGGAAAAACAATATGTTGGTAGAGAATTCGGGAGTAGGGCCATTGTGGGACACTAGTACCCAATAGTGTCCTTTGATTTCCATAAGCATGCTATGATTGGTGTTATAACCCTATTTTCCACTCCATTATAGTGAGAGGAACCCAAGTTCAACTTACCTCAGTTGTTTGGATAAAATGCATCCCTTTTCACCTTTTCTTTCACTTATGTGAGATTTATCCCATGACAAAAGGATAGAATTACATAATTAAGCAATTTCTCATAATTAATTTGCCAAAGTATTATAATTATGAGATAATATTTATTTCATAATTAAGATAATTGAGAAAAAACTCATAATTGTGAAAAAGGTTTCTAGAGTTTGTCATTCCCAAGTAGATCAACTTGACCCACTTGTGTATGAGTTGGCTAGGGGACCATTGTTGTAGAAGTTTCCTAAATTCTCAAGCCCCTCTAGATACATTCTCCTGGAGGATGAAATAAGCCTATATAATATCACCAAGAGGAAAGGGGGCAAGGGAAGAGGATCTAAACTATAGCACAAGAGCTCTATGTCTTGGGAGAGGAGACCATACTACAAGTTGGAGGGGAGGATCTTATGCGTTGATGGTATACATTTGATGTAGTTCCATTTATATGGTTAATAAAAATCTATGTTCCCTTCCTTACATGAATTTGTGTTTAGTATGTTATATGATCGTATGTGTTACTTTTGATTTGATGATCTTTCGAGGAAGATCAACTGTTGTCCTTGTTTAGTTGTGTTTGTGTGTAGGGATAGAGAGTTGGTGCAAACGTGTTGGATCGCTTAAGTGGAGCCCAAGATCTACATTGAACTCAAAACCCTTCCCCGACATGCAAGGATTCCAAGTGTCATCTCTTACCTTTATAGCATAGATCTGACTGCTTGTTTCATGCATGACCATTTGAATTAGGGCTAGTATTGGATTATATTAACCATTATATTTTGTTGTTTGTTGATCTCAATCAGGCATGAGATTGCGGAGCAATAGCTCCTTGCATAATTAAATGCAACAACTGGTCTGATGGTTTTGATGCAGGGATATGCCTTGGTTTTTTTACTTCCAATGTGAGGAAACCTTCCCAAGGGAGGGGTCGCCTGAGGGACTGTGTAGCAGAGAAGGGGATGCCTATGGAACTTGGAAGATGTGTGACTGCATGGAAGTGGGTGATTGGATTTCCCGAGGGACTGTGTAGCAGAGAATGGAAGGTCGGGGATGGATTTTTTTTGGTAATTAGCATTTTCATATGGAATCAGATGCACATTGGTAGTGTGCCCTAGAACAATGACTCGGTAATTTGTTCATTGGGAGGACAAGTGGCGCAATATTGTAGCGCTAGACATTGGATGCAGCTTTGACTTTGGCAATGGATTCTTGACTTCCTGGGAAGGAGGTGAATTTTGGTATTACTTTGAGGGTGGAGGTGAGAGCCTCTGGATTCCCTTGTTGCGGATGCAGGCATCGTATCTTTTTATTTACTAGTTAGAGAAAATGTGCACATGTGTATATGTGTATATTATTGTAAATATTGTATCAAGTTGAATCTATAAAAATCCATAGACAATATGATTATTTTTTGGTTGAAGAATATGTACATGAGAGTATATGTGGTTTTTATTGTAAATATTGTAATGAGTTGTGCTATAAAGCTCCAATAAACGGTATGTTTGTCATGTTTTCAACAAGATGTCATTATAAATACTGCAGTGAGTTGTGTTATAAAGTTCCATGGGTAGTATGTTTTGGTTTTCAGTAGTTTTCTGCTTGTAGATGTCATTGAACACTGAGGACAGTGTTCTCCCAAAGGGGAGGGTTCTGTAACAACCCCTGGTTAAAATTCATGTAAAAGTATAAAACCAAGGTCATGGGACACTATTCCAAGTTGAATGGTGGAAAAAACATCCTAGTGTGGGTGTCCATTTGGTTTATTATGGCTAAGGAAATTGGAAAAGGAAATGAAAAATGCTTTGGAAAGGCAAGAGACATTATTTGGCATTTATTTATGAAAATAAAGGAAATTACGAGAAAAGGAAGGTGAAAGGTCATAGGTTGCATGTGAGGAGGAAAATGATGGAAAATGAAGAAAATAGAGGCCTCAGTGACAAAATGGTTTATGAGGATCATTTCATGGCTTTTTCTTGGATTTTGTTAGTGTTAGCTTTTTTGAATTCAATTTTGGAGCTCTCATTTTCTACTCTCTCTCTCTCGTACTCTTGGACACTTAGAGTTTTCTTGGAGCACTCTTGGAGGAGTGTGGCATTCTTGGGATTTTGAGTAAGAAGGAGACAATAGAGCAGGAAAGCGTAAGAGGACATCGGAATCAGTAGCTACAGTGGGTTTTGGTTGCAGGTATCAAGTTGCATGTATGATTTCCTTACTAGTTTTGGCACTAATGGAACATGCATGTGGTTTCTTGGTTATGATTTACCATTTACATGGAGGATTTCCTTGATTGACGGTGGACTTCCAAGCCTTTCCATTTCCTAGTTATCCATGGTATTGTGGGTCTCTTTCCTTTGTTTTTTGGTTGGTTCTCATGTTTCTTGTGGCTTTGGGTTGAGTTACTAGTTCCTGGAAGCCTTGGTTGGACAAATGATCTGGAAGCCCTGTAACAGCTTGGGTTGAGTTACTAGTCCTCAAAGCCTTAGTTGTAAAAACGCTCTAGAATACCTTGGTAGGTTGAGTCATTAGTCCTAGAAGCCTTGGTTGGACAAATGATCTGGAATCCCAGCAGCAGTTGTGTTTTGAGTTACTAGTCCTGTAAGATCTAGTTAGAACAAATGTTCTAGAGCCCGGGATAGCTTGGGTAGAGACCGATCTGGTGATGGTTAGTGATGTTTGGCTATGAGTTGGAATCATTGGTTGAGGGTTGAGGTGGTTTGGCCTCTAGAAGCCTTGGTTTGGTTTTGTTTTATTTGTTTCATGAGATCCCACATCCATGCTTGGAATATGGCATGGGGGTGATTGGCGGAAAGAAAGATTTGGTTCAGCCCAATCTATGGTCAAGTGGTATGTGGAAGTCCCTAACTTGGTTGGAATTTTCATATATCAATAAGAGGCATTTTCTATTGTGATCTAAGAGAATATGCATTGATTATGAAGGTGACATTATGGTTGATTTTCCATGGTTTATATGTTGGTTATATGATGTATATTTTGTATGGCTCTTGAAATGTTTGATGAACATGTGATTGGTTATCAAATGTATGACCTGATAGATGTTATTGTAGCTAATATGAAATGTAATTAGACCTTCTTGATGATTCCCAAATAAGCATAAGACCCCTATGTTCATATGTGTATTTATGACCTATAGATTTCATGTACATTATATGTTTGACGAAATGATTTTCATGGCTATGCCTTGTTAGGTCAAGTTCTTGTCTAAGACTTGTATGCAAGGATTTTTCCTCGTGTCGTTCATGGTTCTGGAAAGTTTCGTTAAGTATTGGGTAGATTTCTAGATCCTAGCTTGAAAAATTGGCTTAAATCCTATGGTCGCAGGCACAGAATTGGGTGAAAAAGACTAAAGTTTCTCCCTTGTAGGAATCATGTGTGTGACTGGAGGCTTTTAGTCGAAATCAGGTTGTTACACAAAATATTGTCACCATGACTATTTGCAGTCAGTATGGGTCTATCATCATTCATATTGTCCTCCTTAGCAAGTCTCAAACCTCAGATCTTCATGTCAAGCTTTGAAAATGAGAGGAAGTCCTTAAAAATCAATAAAGCTCTGGTTCCGCACTTTCTCTTACTGTTACCTGCGGTCCCGCACCCTATGGTCATGTTACCTGCAGACCTGCCCGCTCTGTTTCTAAAGGAGTGGGTGCGGACCCCTGTGAAAGTCAAAAAGGCGCAAGTTTATTCTTAAAAACTCACTTGTGGTTAATTCTAGATGATTCTAGAAGGAAACTTGACGTGGATGGTTCGCTCCTAGGTGGTTCATGCATCCCAAAACTAAAGGAGCTAACCCATTGATGAGAGGATCTTATCTCTTTGAAGGAGGGCTTTATCCCTTTGAAGGTGGACCTAGTAACTTCCCTCCATTGCACTATAAATTAAGGCATTGGGCTGGTTGCTAGGGAGGTTAGAAGCTGAACATTTTATAGGGTAAATGATGTTGGAATTAAGACTTCCTAGTTAAGCTTGAGAGGAGATATTACATACCTTTTGGCTTCATTGGGAAGAGAGTGAAACTTGTCAAAGTAGAGGAGATTCTTGCTAGACCCTGGGAGGAGCTTGTACAGCATCAAGGCACCAAGGTTGTAAAGTTCTTCTTTGATTAAAGTTAATACAATCAGATTCATTTTTCTCAACAAATTGTCTTATGTGATTTGTTTCATGAATTCCTTGATCATCATGATAAATATGTTTTACTATAATGGCTTTGCAGGTGCTATTTAATGTGTGTGCTTGTTTGTGTTTGCAGATTCTTTACAAGGGAGCTCATTTGGATCAACGGAGCGTGGCTTCCACAAACTTGCACTGGACCCAAGGTAGGCCTAAAACACTTGTTTGCCTTTATCTATAAATTGCATATTTAGATAAAGATATAATTTGTTTGGTTTGCTTGTCGCTAGATATCATTAGATACTAGGGAGGTCGGTCTTGTCCGCAAGAACGACTTATCCGGCCGACAAAATGGCGACTCCACTGGGGAATTGAATTTTTTATTTTTCCTTTACTTTTACTTTGACTTGAGAAATTGTGTCTTTGTTTCTGTTTTTGGCTTGATGTGTGTGGGATTGGGTAGGTTTAGTAGATCTTGAATTATTTTTTGTTTTTCATACTTTTGGAAGAGGACTGAACCCTCTGCTTGTAACACAGTGCCGACATACCCACACTTTTTCTTTACACACAGAGCGGTACCGAACCTGGGTAAACTGGGGGCCTGTGGACCCTGTCAAAATTTTGAAAAACTTAAGATTTTCTCTTTCAGTCAGCTTAGGATTTGTTTATGTGCTTTTAGCCTCTACCCAGATCTGCATGTGACTTGTCAGGAACTTTTCTTAGGTTAATTCCGTTGGCATTAGGGTTTTAGGTGAAATTCCTAGAAGTTTTGTGCGCTGGGCTTGATTTTCATTTTGGTCTTGTAGTAACTCAGAGCTTAGAAGCCTTAGAAAACCTCAGATCACCTTGGTTTTTGTTGGTCTTCTTATGAGTCTGACCGTTTGCAAAATCTGCCTTTGTTGAGGAATCCATCTTGTTTTTCTCTTTGCGAAACTTCGAAGGGAGTTGTGTTGAAAGTTTTGGATTTCATTTTTAGAAAAGAAAACAAAAATTGGTTATTTTTTTACTGATTTGTGATTTTGGACAAATTAGTTCTTAGTTTGCTCATAACTAAGTATAACATCCTTGAAAAGAAATCTTGTAATATTTTACTTCAAATAGTTTTTTAGAATTTATAGATCTCAAGATTAGATTTTTCCATAGTTTTGAGTGTTTTTAAAAAAAATCTCTTTTGAAAAAGTTTGTTTTGTAGTATTTGAGTGGTTGAAAGAAAAGGGAAATTTTCGTCAACATAACTAGTTGTCTCATTTTTTAGAATATTGGAAAAGACAAAAAGCTCTTCTTTTGATTTGATTATTAAGGAAAGATTTGTTTTTAAAAGCATTTGCATTCTCAACTCTTTCTCTAGCTAGGAATTCATTGAAGAAAAAATATTTCTTATCATCTTAAGTGCATTTTTTAGTGATTTGGAGTCGAGTCTTCACACCATAAGTTTCATCTCCACACCTTTTGACTTAAGAAAAAACCTGTTAGAGTCGGTCTGGTCAGTCCTCCGTCAGAGATCAAAACTCTTTATGCATTTCATTTTTAGGTGTCCCGCTCCATTCACTCAGCTGCATTCCGCTAGGGGCATGCCATGATCTGACGGAGAAGGTCATGCTAGTCATCTCCCCTCATGTCTGGCTCCTGCTGGCTTATGTCTTTGTGTCAAATAATCAAAAAAGTCCATAACAGTCAAGGTCTGGTCCTTTAACAGACAAAAGTCATTTTTGGTCATTAGGTCTAGGGATTGATCAATTTGGTCTTTAATATGTCTAGTAAAGCCATGCAAGCCAGAGTGATGCTCTTGCAAAGTAATGATCTGCAGAGTTTCATCATAATATTGATAGACTTCGAACTGTTCTTTAAAACTCCGTTTTGAAGAAAAGTCAAATAGTGTCATTTGTGACAAAATTTTCAAAAAGGGTCGACAGTTGATTTCCTCAGGTGCAATCATGGTTTCCGTGACCATATGCTTTGTCATGCAATCCTTGCAAAAAGTGTCGAAAATTTCATCGTTTGAGCCAAAATTTCAGAGGAAAAGTGAAAATCAGGGTTGTTTTAAAGTCAGTGAAAAAAGTGCCAAACATGACATTAGAAAGGTGGGTTTTTTGAAAAAGTAAATTTAATCATGACCTCCAAGTCTTATACACAAGTTTCCATCACAAATAAAACTCATTGTGAAATCAAGGCATAGGAAAAACGTTGCAAGGTTGAGGAGCGAGCAATCGCATGGTTTGGAGCAGTTTGGAGGTGATTACAGGGGCGCGGCGCACACAGGCAGGGGCGTGGCGCACACAGGCAGGGGTGCGGCACACACACAGGGCGTGGCGCACACAGAACCCGCCCACAGTTCAAACTTATAACTAGCACGGGGCACACCCGGAGCGTGGCGCACTGGGCTTTGTGCGCGGTGCATAGAGACAAAGCGCCCAGAACGTGCCAAAACTCCCTCAAATCTTTGGTGAAGCCCCTCTAATTGCAAGGTAGGCTCTCAAACTCACTTGTTCATCAAATTGGATAAAGATATGGTGGTTTTTATGCCCATGGTTGAAATGAAACAAAACTCTTAAAGCAACCACAAAAAGACACCAAGAAACCATCTTGCTAGGGTTGTGCCATTGTGTTGTTGCTGCCAAGGTTTTATTTTCCCTACCCTACCCTTGTTCCTTATTCCCTTATGCCATTTTACCTATTATCACTACCCTAACACTATCAAACTCATATTCCCTTACCCCTCCTCCTATTACTCAATACAAACCCTACCTTACCAAAAAACCCAAACCCTACCCTATCAAAATACCCAAAACCCCCTACATATCCCCAAACAAAATTCTCCTATAACCCCTATTCCCATTTCATTACTCCCCTCCTAATACTCCCTTGTTTCATTGTCCCCCTTGGTGGCAGATTATCAAAACAACACCCAGCTTCACCATCATCAAAGGGGTAGCCTAAATACAGTTTATAAACAGCAGTCATGGCATCTGAGGTTTCATTAGAGTATGAGGTGGAGACCCACAATGATACAGCTTCAGGAGAACAGGCCCCCAGGAGACATCACCGGAGTGGAAAACATGTTAGAGATGAGCCAAACACCCTCACTGAGTTGCAGGCATGCCCTCTTGCTATGTCATGTTTCCAGCACCTAGCATGTTTTGAATTTTGTCAAAGGGTGGCAAATGTCAGAGTTCATCATGAGTTGGCCCGTCTTTTTGCGCTTCACCTACATGGAGGTCAGTCTATCTTGGCTGGGGTCACTTTCACATTGACACCCGAAGCCATATCAGTGGCAACAGGCATACCAAATGTTGGAGAACAGTGGCATAAGAAGAAGAAGGTGGAGAGGCATCATTATGAGCCTTACATTAAGGCCAGTTGTTTGAGGTAGCTCACGAGAGTTTTCCCATTCATATTTTTGAGAGATGAGTATGCTCCTCTCATGAAATTGATCATGAAATACTTCAGTTGTGAGGGGAGGTTTTCTCGCCTTTACACCTATCACATCAAGTTGCTCATGCACTTTACCAGGGTGCGGATGATGAACCTCCCATTTTTCATTTGCGAGAACATAGAGAGGATGAAAAATTTCATGCAGCATAAGACCCCTCAACAGCAGCTCAACAATGTTTATCACTTTGCTCTTATCCGGATTTTGGTGGATCACCAATTGGGATTGCAAGGCATTTCTTGGGAGGACTTCATCTCCTGTGACTTCTTTAGCACTCCACAGGTAGTATCAGAGGCAGATCATGAGATAGGTGGTCCTTCACATCAGTATGAGCGCCACGAGACCGCTACTATGCCAGTATTCATCACCTATCAGAAAGGCAGTACCTTATTAGCAGCAGCAAAGCGAGTGTTATCTCCACCCGAGGTCGAAGGGGCCTCGCTTCTGACATCAGAATCACAGGAGCAGGGCAAGGGTAAGGAGCGAGTGCAGGAAGAAGGGCCATCAGGTGAATGAGAGACCGAATTCGTTCTCCTTCATGATGATGAGATAGATACAGAGCCAACAAATGCAGAGCTGAAAGATATCATCCAGGAGCAGCAATCAGAGATTGATGCCTTATCCCCTGACTTGGAGAGGGCCAAGTGGAACATGAAGTACCTGGAGTAGAGAAACAAACAGCTAGAGTATTAGCGGGCGATTATGGAGCTGCAAAACATTCATGAGCATCGCCAAGTTGCTCAAAGGAGAAGAGTTGAGCTCACATCATTAGAGCAAGAGATCAATGAGGATCGGGAGGCCCATCTCGAGAGCGTGAACATGCACTTGGAGAGGCTGTTGGACAAGGCCGATCAGGACCTTGCCTTGCTGAGACACATGGCTTATCATTACAGGACATGAAATATGAGTGCAAGGGCCCAGATAAAGGGTTTGAAGGCGAAATTGAGGAAAGCAACAAGAAAAGCAAAAGAGGCAAAAGAGCAAGATCGGCTTTGAATCTTGGCTGAGGCTTCCTTGGCCCATCATAACACCCCATAGAGAACATCTAGACCAAACTTCAAGAAATTTGGGGAATTTTTGGTCACATGACAAATTTTGGGGCAAAATACAGGTTTTTTCTCCCTGTGCGCGCGACGCTAAAAATCAGGAGCTCCAAATGAGGAATGGTTTGCATTTTTGGATTCAGCATGGAAAATCATGACTACTGGTGCTCGGACAAGAAATTTGGGCAAGATATGAGTCTCCAAAAGGTCAAAAACACCCAAAAAATGGCCTCTCTACCCCTTTTTTGACACATAGGAAGCAGTCTTGGGAGAATGGAGATTTGGAGGGGCAAATGAGCACCAAATTCAAAAATTCAAATGGGGTTAGAAAGTAGACAGGACAGGCTTTCCAAAAATCCCACTTGGGCACATTTTGGACACCTTCAAGTTGTTGAGTCTTGAAAATGTCATTCATTTGCATTATACTTTCACTATTATGTCCATTATATCACCTCCATTTCACTACTATGTCACCACATTCATCCCACTTTCATTATCATTGGGCCACCTTTATGTTTTTCCAATATTTATTATTTCTAAGCCTTTTAAGTGAATTTGTGGTTAAACATTAGAAAATAATGTGCATATGCTTATACCTAACAAATGGGTTGAGATTGTTGACATGTGTAGGTTGAAAGGAGGCTTCTAGAAGACCCTTATGTGGCACTCTAAGGCCAAATTCGAATTTGGTTGGAAAGAATCATGGGATCATGAGGATATGTGTCACATCTCCTAATTGTATTGTAACTCTAAGAAGACATGTGTCTTATCAGTTCCTATTCTGATTAGGACTCTAGAGGTAGAGGGAGAGATTCATGGATTCTCATTAATGAGATGGCTCTCATCTTTTTGTATAAATAGGAGATCTCTCTCCTTCATTTGTTAGTCTTCCCTTTTAGTCTTTTTCTTAGTCCTTTTAGCTTGTTAGTCCCATGGCTTTTGAAAGCTTTTGTACTTTGTACTTTTGAAGAAATTGAATAAAGCTTTGATGTTCTCAACATGGAAGGGGAAGTGAAGTAGATGTCATGGAGCATATTAGGATGTAAGTAGAGTAGATTTCATTTTGTAAATATTGCTTTGTAGAATGTAAGGTAGATTAGATTTTTCATTCATGCAATTTTAATTCATGCAAGTGTGTTTAATTTTGCTTTGATTTCATGACTAATGGCATATGTGATCATCTTGTCTATGTTGCTGACCTTTATTTTTCTAGTTTGATTTTCATTAGTATCATTTCTTTAACTTGCACTTTACTTTCTGCTCTTAGATATCAAGTTGTTCATCTATTGATGGTTCTTTTTCCATAATCAAATAACTTTATTGGAGCCAAAATATCACTTAGTACAGCTTGGTTTAGTTTTCTTTAAGACTCACATTGCTGACTTGTTCATAACTGTTATCACATGATAAATCTAGCTGAAAGGCAAAAAGGTTAAGAAAAGGTTAAAGTAGTGTGATTTGTCTCCTTTATGTAGTATCACGTAGATTTCATATTGCTTAGATTAAGTTTTCATTTTCATTTTAATCAGCAGCAGAGATACTGGGTCGATGTCATTAGTCCTTTATTTGATGTCTTTATTTTCCTTTAAGCATTTGATTTCATAGGTAGTAGGGGGGCCCTGCCTTGTATAGTTGTCACTTTAATTTCTTGCATTTCTTTTTCTGATTTTCATGTATATTAATGTACATTTTGAATTACTGCATTTTATTTTCTTTTTAACATGTATATTATTGTACATAAATTGCTTTCAAGTTGATTGTAGATTAGTGATGCACATAGCCTTTTAATGAACTAATGACGTGATAGAATCATCTTGTCCTTTTGCTGAAGCAGCAAGGATACTGGGTCTCATAGTCATTTTCTCATTATTTGATTATTGCATTTTATTTTGATTGAACTAGTTGTATATTTACACTTTTGTTTAAATACTAACTCCATGAATAACATGTTTTAAGTTCTTTTGAAGTGCTAAGTTTTGGAAGTTACCATTAAGGACATAGGCCTTGTCTTGAAATCTTTATCCATACTTGTCCTTTAAAAGTATTCTTAAGACCTTAGAAAACCAACAAGTACAAAACCCCAAAAAAAAAATAAACTATAAAACAATGAAGTAAGAGAAGGTTAACTAAGCACATATAGTGCACCACACTTCATCAGTTTACGATACCCGGATTGATAATTTATGTAGAGCAACTTAAGACATTAAATTGACTAGACATTTTGGCGCCGTTGCCGGGGAAGTGTAATTAGGAGACCTTATTTCTTACATCTGAAAAAAAAAAAAAAAAAATAAATAAATAAATTAATTAATTAATTAATTAACAATTCTTGAGTATGCTCTCCTCCTACACTTTGTGTGATCAAGAGGATCAGAAAAAGGATTGTTAAGTAAAAAAAAAGGGTTAATAATTCTTGAGTATGCTCTCCTCCTACACTTTGTGTGATCTGGAGGATCAGAAAAAGAATTGTTAAGAAAAAATAGGAGACAAAATAAACCTCATCACTTCAATTGATTCAAGAAAAAAAAAAAAGAAAAAAAATAAACTTCATTTCATTTCCATTTTCACTCCATGCCATCCATTTCATCAATAAAAGTTATTTCCCCATGATCTTTTCCATTAAGATTGCCTAACTATCTCTATTTAGCTAAGTGGTTGTTGTGATACTGGTTTCCGCAGCTGATACCAGGTTTCCGCAGCTGATACCACTCTGTTTTTCAAACTTACAGTCAAGATGTTAGTGCAATAAAATGAAAATGCAGGAATGACTAAGCAATATAAAAATTCACAATTTCAGAGAAGAAAAACAATCTATGGCTATCTCCATTCCTAGTTTTCGCTATGGCTTCAATAAAAAATTTGCCTCCCTGATCAAGCTTTGGTCCATTTGGATTCAGTGGTGGATTTTGCTGCCATGTGTGGTTTCAATTGGGGTTCAAAACTCTCTTCAATCATGCATGGGCTTGCTGGGTTATGTCATGGGAATGATTGTCTCAGACCCTAAGGACTTTGGAGTGTTAATACTTGCTTCCTTCCTATCAGTTTCATGTATTCTCTTCATACATATCATATATGATTCTTGTAATTAGATATGCGGCTATCAATAAAACAAAAATGGAGTAATCTGTTTTTGCCTTGATTGTTTCCTTGATGGAAGAGCGTTGTACCGTTTTGAATATTCTGTCAATCCTGCCTTCTTTCTTGCAAAAGTTCAAGGTGGAACTTGCACACTCGCTGATGAAGACCCAACTGAGACTGTGGTGCATAGAGCGACATACTTATTTCAGAAAGGATTTGGGTTGTACAATGTCTTTAAGAAAAACTGTGAAGATTTTGCTATCTACTGTAAGACTGACTTGCTTGTGATTGAGGGAATTAATGTTGGTCGAAGTAGGTCAAGCAGCATCAATCCTTTATGTTCTTCACCTCTTCAATTCCTGACCAACAGTATACCTTGGTGTGACTGCGGTTGCAGGTGGATTGTATCCATCTTCCTATGTTCATAGCAACATTACAGGTCTTGTCACCTTGCTAGAAGCCTGTAAAGCAGCCAATCCTCAACCAGCTATTGTTTGGGCTTCTTCTAGTTCAGTCTACGGCTTAAATGATAAGGTGCCCTTTTCTGAGATAAATAGAACTGATCAACCTGCCAGTCTCTATGCCGCTACAAAGAAAGCAGGGGAGGAAATCACTCACACATACAATCATATATATGGACTCTCTATCACAGGTTTGAGATTTTTCACTGTATATGGACCATAGGGACGACCTGACATGTCTTATTTCTCCTTCACAAGGAATATTTTGCAAGGCAAACCAATAACTATATACAAATTGTATTAGTAGGGTTGAACCTGTGTAACACACGTGCAAAACAGTAGATCAAACAAGAAAGGCCGAATGCAACAATTCAGAACAGTAAAAAATTGATAACTCAGAAAAACGTAACAGCAGAAAAAACGTCAGACTTCAAACGTTCGATTTGACCAAATGGAGACGAATTTCAAAAAACTAAAACATGGTTTTTTTTGCCAGGTGGGTTAATTAGATAACCCAGAAACCGTTTGAGAAAATTCGTGGCGGTCTGGGAGAAATCTTCGGTTCTTTGGAGCCTCTTTTTTGCCGCCGCGTGAAGAAAAACGTGAGTTATTAACTGATAGTTTGATTAATTAATTAACTCCGCGTATCTGAGGAGGAGAAATCCAAATAGGAGTCATCTATGTGCTGTTGTTCAAAGCCTAATTATAGTCTTATTCGTTGTACTCTTGAGACGTGACCGATGTGTACACAGTCATCCGATCTGGAAGGTTCCCGCCGTTACTCTACCCATACCATACACCTCACATGCTTTGCTGAAAAATCGTCAAACTCAAGTGATTTATTTGAAGCGAAAGTCAAATCAGTTAATTGCAGCTCAAACATGTAAATTGCATAGTTCAACAACATCTTGCTGGGGGCGTAGGCCCAAGGAGGGTATGGTCTATGTCTAAGTCTATGTACACTTTGTTTGAGATTATGGAGGTTGTTTTGTGGGAGTTTCAGAGCGATTCTTCCTCTTGCTCTTGGAAGGAGATTGCACGGATGCCTCCATCACTGTGTGAAGTTTTTCAGAGGACTTCTTTTCATTCGTTTGAATGCGTGGGAGTGGAAGATTGCGTGTGCTTCACATCCTACCAATGTATGGATTTTGTCGTTTACAATTTAAAGGAAGATACATGGAGTTGGCTTCCCACTATAGATGCAGGGGACGGATATCCGCGTCTCATGACGTTTAAACCCAGGCCCGATATGAAGGGGGTTTTTTTTTGGGAAAGTTGTTTACCGGGGCCTGTTTGGGAAGGCTATTTTGCATTTATCAGTGAAGGCAGCCAATTCCAAGATTGAAGACTCAACAAAACATGGTAGCTTTCCAAACAAAGCTTGGCAGAGCTGAACCGTGAATTTCACTAGTTAAGTTAGTTGTCTTGAAGGGGCACATTTTTTTCTCTTCCACACACACAACCACTCCATTTCACAGTACTTTCTACACTCTGCACTTTCCGCAGCCAATACAGCGTTTCCGCAGCTCACACAGGCTTTCCGCAGCCAATACAGCGTTTCCGCAGCTGTTTTGTTAAACTCTAGGTTGCAGGTGTCATCAAGAAAAACAAGTCACATGGATAGCTGGGGAAATGTTGGTACATGGATGGTGTCCTATTCATTCGATCAAATTTGATGAAAAAGACCCCGGTCAAAAAAATTGTGTGTTATCACAAAGTCGCCACACTAAGTCGTTGCATGTTAAGAAAAAAAAAAAAAATTGAATCAATGAAATGAACAAGTTATTTTCTCACTTTTCTGAAGGTATTGATTAATTTTGGACTGAAATGAAAGATGAATGGCTAACTTTTTATTCAATATTTTTAGCTACAGAGCTGTTCCCCAATTCTGCAGCCAGAAAAACCTCATTGTTCAAATTAACCTATCTTTCTCATACAAAATCAGATTTTGATGATTTAAGTACCATTGGAAAGATCTCAACAAGATCTATACAGTGAGAAATATATCATTAGAGTTTGAAATGGAAAATAATGAAATAAATTGCTGAAAAGAAGCAACATCAACTTGAGGCACTAATTCCAAAGCAGGTATAAATTCTTTTGATTTTTCCTTTGAGAACTTGTTTCATTAATACAAATTCTTAGTTTTGTGTGTAAATATCATAACTAGAGAGATTGATCACCTCTCTCCTTTGATAATCTTACATTCTATTGCAGAAGAAGTATTAGTTTTTTGCAGGTTCCAGGAGGAAGGACAAATGACTACAAGAGAATGGTGTCTCTCTAAGAGACCAATTTGTTTCATAAGAGGATGATCAGCAACAAAGAGGAAATATGTTGATGCAAAATCAGATCCAAACACTTGAAAAACTTTCAGATATTATTGTCTCCATCACATCCATCCATCACAGCCATACTTCACAATAAACCATTCACCTCATTTTCCTCCATATTTTCCATTTTCATTCACATACACTTTCCATCTCTTTTTGTCCATTCATAACCCACAAATAAAAGTAAGAGGCTCATTCACATGCTTATTTCCATTGCCATTTATGTTCTCCATTGCCATTTTCCATTTCATTTTCCATTCCTTGTCATTTTCATTCTGCAAATAAGCCCTGCTTCAATGCAAATTATTGAGTCCATAGTCCTTTGAGTCTAATTTCTTTGTAAAAACACCTTGAGGCTTGCATGCCTTAATGGCAAGTCCTCATGCTGACAAACAATGGGAATACATTAATGTCCCTTGTTCGTTAGATCTTCTAGGTGACTCGACATCAGCAAATTCATTCGTACCTAGCAAGATGTGTTTGGGCATCTTGACTCTCATTGTCATCAATGGTGAGAGTTCTCGTGTTGACTAGTGGCATCCATTAATGGCCACTAAGCCAACAATTTCCTACTATGTTCGACATCAGAACATCTTTTCACATAGTAGGAATTGTGCCAATGAGTTTTGAAGACATGAAGACAATTATTTTCAGCATTTTGGAAGCAGATTCAGCAAGTTTTAGTAGAAGCAATAAAAAGTCATCTTATCTCTCTATCCATGACTCCTCTTGATCAGCCACTTGAAGAAGAAAATGATCAGAAGTTTTCAGCCACCACACATACAACTCATCCATTCCAAAGGGTAAGTGAAGGTACGGAATTTTCTAACTTTTAACCATAGAATTCCATAAAAAGCTAGAATGATAATTGTTGGAAAAACATTTCTCTTCCTCATTTCATAAAATTGCCAATACCATCAGTTGGGGGGGGGGAATACATTCATATTCATATCTTGCCATGTCCATATCATATTCAGGAGCTCACATACTTCCAACATATATTAATTATTACATTGTTATTATGAGCATACAATGGCTTTTGAAAAAGTGCTTAAAGGATAAATTGGATACAAACAAAATCATGGTTGTCACACAAGAACCAACCATCATGCAATCCAATAAAGATATACTTTGCAACAATAATCAAAATATCATTATGCAAAGTTCAAAGATCAAAATAGAAGGCAACAAAAAAAAAAATGGTTGTAACACAAGAACCAACCATGTTGCAATTCAAGTGAAACACTTTGCAGAAATATGAAGTTATCAAATGATATCATGCAAAGTTAAGCCAAAGCTCAAGGATCAAAAGATTTAATGTAATATATATTGCATGAGGACATGCAATAGCTTCAGTTGGGGGGTATTTTGAGTCTTGAAAATGTCATTCATTTGCATTATACTTTCACTATTATGTCCATTATATCACCTCCATTTCACTACTATGTCACCACATTCATCCCACTTTCATTATCATTGGGCCACCTTTATGTTTTTCCAATATTTATTATTTCTAAGCCTTTTAAGTGAATTTGTGGTTAAACATTAGAAAATAATGTGCATATGCTTATACCTAACAAATGGGTTGAGATTTTTGACATGTGTAGGTTGAAAGGAGGCTTCTAGAAGACCCTTATGTGGCACTCTAAGGCCAAATTCGAATTTGGTTGGAAAGAATCATGGGATCATGAGGATATGTGTCACATCTCCTAATTGTATTGTAACTCTAAGAAGACATGTGTTTTATCAGTTCCTATTCTGATTAGGACTCTAGAGGTAGAGGGAGAGATTCATGGATTCTCATTAATGAGATGGATCTCATCTTTTTGTATAAATAGGAGATATCTCTCCTTCATTTGTTAGTCTTCCCTTTTAGTCTTTTTCTTAGTCCTTTTAGCTTGTTAGTCCCATGGCTTTTGAAAGCTTTTGTACTTTGTACTTTTGAATAAATTGAATAAAGCTTTGATGTTCTCAACATGAAAGGGGAAGTGAAGTAGATGTCATGGAGCATATTAGGATGTAAGTAGAGTAGATTTCATTTTGTAAATATTGCTTTGTAGAATGTAAGGTAGATTAGATTTTTCATTCATGCAATTTTAATTCATGCAAGTGTGTTTAATTTTGCTTTGATTTCATGACTAATGGCATATGTGATCATCTTGTCTATGTTGCTGACCTTTATTTTTCTAGTTTGATTTTCATTAGTATCATTTCTTTAACTTGCACTTTACTTTCTGCTCTTAGATATCAAGTTGTTCATCTATTGATGGTTCTTTTTCCATAATCAAATAACTTTATTGGAGCCAAAATATCACTTAGTACAGCTTGGTTTAGTTTGCTTTAAGACTCACATTGCTGACTTGTTCATAACTGTTATCACATGATAAATCTAGCTGAAAGGCAAAAAGGTTAAGAAAAGGTTAAAGTAGTGTGATTTGTCTCCTTTATGTAGTATCACGTAGATTTCATATTGCTTAGATTAAGTTTTCATTTTCATTTTAATCAGCAGCAGAGATACTGGGTCGATGTCATTAGTCCTTTATTTGATGTCTTTATTTTCCTTTAAGCATTTGATTTCATAGGTAGTAGGGGGGCCCTGCCTTGTATAGTTGTCACTTTAATTTCTTGCATTTCTTTTTCTGATTTTCATGTATATTAATGTACAGTTTGAATTACTGCATTTTATTTTCTTTTTAACATGTATATTATTGTACATAAATTGCTTTCAAGTTGATTGTAGATTAGTGATGCACATAGCCTTTTAATGAACTAATGACGTGATAGAATCATCTTGCCCTTTTGCTGAAGCAGCAAGGATACTGGGTCTCATAGTCATTTTCTCATTATTTGATTATTGCATTTTATTTTGATTGAACTAGGTGTATATTTACACTTTTGTTTAAATACTAACTCCATGAATAACATGTTTTAAGTTCTTTTGAAGTGCTAAGTTTTGGAAGTTACCATTAAGGACATAGGCCTTGTCTTGAAATCTTTATCCATACTTGTCCTTTAAAAGTATTCTTAAGACCTTAGAAAACCAACAAGAACAAAACCCCAAAAACAAAATAAACTATAAAACAACGAAGTAAGAGAAGGTTAACTAAGCACATATAGTGCACCACACTTCATCAGTTTACGATACCCGGATTGATAATTTATGTAAAGCAATTTAAGACATTAAATTGACTAGACACAAGTGCCACAAAACAGGCTCCAAAGTAACGCAATGCACAGAGGAAAAATTGCCAAATTTGCTTCCGTTTCGCGAATTTTCGATTCGCGACTTCTCTAAGTGGGCCCGCTCATCTACACTTCGGTTTTTTGGCACCAAAGGCGGCATTTAAAGAATTTTTTTTCCAGATGGACTTCTATCCATGTGGCGAAGGAAGGCAAACAGTCACCCAAGACAAATGTCATGTTTGTAGCGCTGCACCTGTAGCTGATGGTTGGCTCTTCATCTCCATTTTGTAATGATTCGAGTAACTCCCCAACCCTTGGGCGTTCTATCTCTTCATGGCACATTCTATATATTGTATGTAAGCTATTTGCAAAGGGTTGGTTATTTTTTAACTTCTGGGAGACTGTGGGAAAGAAACTTTGTTTCTTCACTGTGTATTTTTGACATAGAATTAATGAAAGGCAGCGGCTTTGTTTCATGAGATTCTTGTGGTTGTAAGTGTAGCAAATGTGTCTCTTATGTTTTCATATGTATTTTTTTATGTTTCATAATTCAATTCATTTTCATTTCCAGTGAAATTTTTTGAGTGAGATTAGGCAGAATTCAATTTTATTGCTCTGCCTGTGGGAAAATTTCATGTTCAGTGTTCTTCTTCTATTGAAAAGGATTCATGTTCCTATGCCCTTTTCACACTCCTCGGCAATCTCTCCGTTCCGCGTTATTCCAAACTAAATTGCTACACTTTCCGCCTACCTTGCCTCACGAAGTAATCTGTGCCTTTGTATTAAATTCTCTGTTCTTTTCTGACCATTGGTCCCATACCATCCCAGAAGCTCGGTCATTCATAAAAATTGTTTCTTGTATCCATATTCACTTACTAGCCTAAGATCAACATTTCATTGTAAGTCATCTCAGACCATTTTTTGCTTATCTATTCATTGAGCGTGACTCGGAGAGAGCCCTCTCCTGTTCTGGTATGGCTAGCTACCAGACTGAGCGTGGTTTGTGGTTACCCTGAATTTTTCCTTCCTTCAGCCTAGGGAAAATTTAGGTGCTAACATAGTGGCGACTCCGCTAGGGAACAAAACTGAAATCAAATCCCCTTGTTTCATAATAATTCTAAGCTTCCGGATGATGAGCTTAGGATTGGATAGGCTGAGTAAGTTGGTTGTGTCCTGTGATTTTCCTCAATAGCACGTTGGCTTCGAGACGATATACCAGAGCCAATCCAGACCCGGATCCTCCTCATATCTACGAAAATCCCAATTTGATTCCTAAACTCCTTCGTCAAGAAAGCACCATAACTCCCGTGTTCAAGTCTCATTCATGTCCTGATATTTTTGAGTATCTTGAAGAGCTTGAGTTTGACGAACGGTTTGAAATATCATTGTTTGAGTCTAAGTCCGAAAGGGTTGTTGATTATACTGTCCCCAATCCTCAATTTCTTGTAGATCTAGAAACAGAAAGAGCTAACCGATTAATTGATAATTATATTGCGGCACAACCTCAAACTCCAATTGCTAGCCCCTTACAAACGGTGCAAACTCCTCCAACACCTCCAAGGCCAAATCCACCGAGAGTGATGGCTGCCCGTTTCGCACCCCTTGTTCTACCCCAAGTTCTAGATGATATGCCCGTGGATTATCAAAGTAAAATCTCGTTTTTTGATGGCACTCCTAACAGCATTACTGCTCAGCAACATGTGGACAAAATGGCAGACTTCTATGAACTCCATGAGATCGATGCGGAGAATGTGGCAATGAGACTCTTTGTACAGACATTTGCAGGTGAAGTGAGGAAGTGGTTCAGAGGTTTGCCGACTGCACGTATCGCTACCTTGGCTGAACTACAAAGAAAATTTTTAAACCGATGGGAAGTGAAAAAGAATCCCCTTCAAATTCTGGCTGAATATGAGCAAATCAAACGAAACGTTGGTGAGTCTGTCCAAGATTATTGTGTTAAATTCAATGCAGTTTATAACGAAATTCCAAATCATCTAAAGCCACCCGTGGGACTAGCTATGATGAAATTTCTGGATGGTTTTGATGCGCATATGGCCTACCAATTAAGAGAGAGAGAACCGGCCACAATGGAAGACATGCAGAAAATCGCGGTCAGCGTTGAAGCAAATCTGTTGTACAAGAGAGCTAGAGTCAAAGCAGAAAAGAAAGTCACGGTTAAGGAAGAGTCTTATTCAATGTATCAACTACTTAAAAAGGTAGAGCAGATGCTTGAAAGGGTGAAGCTCGACAAGCATGAGCCACAAGTTAGGAATCCTAACTTCCGTGGCCAATAGCAGCCAAAATATAGAATAAGACAGAGAGATCAGCGAACCCAAGAGCAGGCAGCACAACAGCCAGTACAGACACCTTTGCAACAGAATTTTGTGCATGGACCGGAGTCAGATGAGGACAGGAATGTAATAGGTGAAGAAAACCACCTCTTTACTCCAGATGAGCTGCCTACTTACATTACCGAAGAAGAAGAGTGTGCGGTGAGTTCAGCTGCACACAAAGATGCAGATTTCATTCTAGCAAGTGACACTGTTTTACAAGAAGAATCAGAGGAGTATCAAAGGGGGTATATGAATGCTCTGTCCGCACAGCAGCAGCGATATTCGCTTAGAAACAGAGATGTGCCAGCCAAACCAATTAAGAAAAAGAAGGATGTTGAAGCATCAAAGAATGATTCATCAGTTTCACAAAGGAAAGGAAAGGAGGTGGTTGGTCCGGAGAGCAGCAAATCAACATCAGCAGAACAATCACATCAGCAAGTTGCATCAAGGAAAAGGAAAAGAAAGAAATCCCAGTCAAAGAGGTAGAAAAGATTCCCGCTTTTAATTTAGAGAATGAGATTTCCAAATTAAAAGTATCCATCCCCTTGACTGAAATAATGAAGAACAGCAGTTATAGAGGACAAATATCTAAGATGTTGAATTTGGACCCAATGTCCGACATGGTGAATGTTGAAGACGATCAACCTGAAATGATTTTTGGACCAGCATCGAATGGTGAGTCTCCTGATAGTGATGTGCCACCCTTTTACATCAGTTTAAGATTGCATGATTTTGTGTTACATAATGCCATGTTCGATTCCGGAGCTTCTCACAATCTCATGCCCAAGGCTATCATGGATAAGCTTGGTCTGGACATCACCCGACAGTACCATGATCTCTATTCATTTGATTCCAGCAGAGTGAGATGTATAGGACTCATCAAAGACTTGGTTGTGAGTCTGGATCAGCTCCCAATGAAAAATGTTTTGATGGATGTGGTGGTAGCAGATATTCCTCCAAGGTTTGGCATGCTTCTTTCCAGGTCTTGGGTAGCGAAATTGAAAGGGACACTACAGCTAGATTTCTCCTATGCAACGATTCTGGTGTTTGGACAAATGAGGAAATTATATCGGGAACAAAAAATGAAATATATGATCACCAGCAAGGAGAAACCAATAAATCATCCAATTAACTATGTACATACAGATTTAGAGTCTTTTGTTTTGTATTTATATAGTTTAAATGATATAGATAGTCAGGTAGTAGAAGCAGATGATATTCCGGAAATAACAGAAAATTTCAGAGAAATTTTAAAGAAAGAAGGACAAGAACAACAGAACAATGTTGGGCAATCAGCTGAAAGTAATGGACAGCAAGTAGACAAGGCACAGCAAACAGATTTCCAGCACTTACAAGAGGAGGAAGAAGGTTTGTGGACCATGGATTTTGATGGAGCAATGGGAAATGATGGTGCTGGAATTGGAATTTGGGTACGTAGTCCTTTCTCCGCCCCAAACAAAGTGCCTAGTAGCGTGAGGGTTTGCTCTTACAAGTTGGATTTTGAGTGTTCAAATAATGAAGCTGAATATGAAGCTCTGATTGTTGGCCTGAAGATTCTAAGGAAGCTGAATGCTAAGAGGATTTCGGTATATGGCGACTCTGAATTGGTAATAAAGCAGGTCAGAGGCGAGTATCAAGCAAAGCATCCTAGGATGCGGGCCTACCGTAATGCAGTTCTAGACATTCTAAAATTATTTTCAGAATACACCTTGACATGTGTGCCTCGTATACAAAATAGTATTGCTGACGCTCTTGCCAAGGCAGCAAGTAGTTTGAAAATCTCGAGGAATTCTAGCAATAAATTTGAAATCCATTTCAAGCATCGTCCAACCATTCCAGACAATCAGAGATATTGGCAAGTGTTTCAAGATGATGAGGAAATTAATGATTTTCTGCAAAGCAAAGGCAAGTTCAAATAAACCTCAATTGATGTGGAAAATGACGATCGTAAAGGGAATGGTACAGATGAAGTGCAGATCAATGAAATGGACGTGTTGCAGCTGAAGAATAACATTATTCCTAAAGGCCTGATACCTCTAGAAGAACTTTTTGATCAAGATGATGTAGCCCGCAAGCCAACATTGCAGCCAACAGAGAAGGGTGTAGAAGAGGTCAACATAGGAACAGCTGCCAATCCTAAGTTGGTAAAATTGTCCAAAGCATTGCCGCCAAAGATCAAGGACAAATATATCAGTTTGATGGCTTCATTTGCAGATGTGTTTGCTTGGGATTATTTTGACTTAAAGACCTATGATACCAATATAATTCAGCACACTATACCCATCAAGCCCAATCAAAAACCATTCAGACAGAAGCTGAGAAGGATAAATCCAAAGTTGCTGCCATCTATTGAAAAGGAGGTAAACAGGTTGTACAAGTCAGGTATCATTGTGCCCATCAGATTTTCAGATTGGATCTCTAACTTGGTGCCCATACGAAAGAAGACAGGTGAGATCCGCTTATGCATTGATTTCAGAAATCTCAATAAAGTTTCATTGAAGGACAACTATCCACTGCCCAAGATGGACCATATACTTCAGTGAGTAGTGGGGGCATCTCGTATGTCACTACTTGATGGTTATTCCGGATATAACCAAATTTTTGTCCATGAGGATGACCGAGACAAGACAGCATTCACCACTCCATGGGGAACCTTTCATTATGCCAAAATGCCTTTCGGTTTAAAAAATGCAGGTGCCACATTTCAGCGTGCAATGGACTTGGCTTTTGCGAATGAGAAGGATGTGTTTTTGGTGGTGTACCTGGATGATTTGACAGTGTTTTCCAGATCTGATGAAGAACACATGCACCATCTAAAAACTGTCTTTCAAAAGTGCAGAAAATATGGTTTATCGCTGAATCCTAAGAAGAGCTTGTTTGCCATGGAGGAAGGCAAATTGCTCGGGCACATTATTTCAAAGGATGGCATTCGTATTGACCCAGCACGTGTGCAAGAAATTCAGCAAATCGATCTACCCTGAAATAAAAAAGAGATACAATCATTCAATGGTAAGATGAATTTTCTGCGTTGCTTTGTGCCTAATCTTGCTGAACACTTAAGAGAGATGACCAACATGCTCAAGAAGGAAAGCCAAGTGAAATGGATAGAGGAGGCTGTAAAATCTTTCAATTTGGTTAAATTGGCCCTTTCTTCAGCTCCAGTTCTAGTCAGCCCGGACTACACTTAGGATTTCACATTGTTTTCATTTGCTTCGGAGCACACTATGGCAGCAGTATTATTGCAGAAAAGAGATGATCATGAAAGACCCATTGCATTCTTCAGCAGAGCCATAAGAGATGCAGCTTTAAAGTACAACATCATTGAGAAGCAAGCCCTGACACTGGTGAAGGCATTGAAGGATTTCCGGGTATATATTCTACATTCTCATATTTTGTCTTATGTTCCTAACGCTGCTGTAAAAGATGTTTTAGTGCAGACTGATCTGGAAGGAAGAAGAGGCAAATGGATTGCAGCCTTGTTGGAATATGATGTGGAAATAAAGCCCACAAAGCTGGTCAAAGGACAAGGGTTGGTGAAGTTAATGGCCGAATCAAACTTGCATGCCTTGGAAATAAATCTGATCGCTGCTATGTCCGATGAAAACGAGGAAATATCATCCATTCAGGAATCTAAAATGTTCGTTCTGTCCCCATGGTATTCAAATATAATATATGTGCTAAAAATCTATCACCATCGCCCGGCATGACTAGAAATAAAGCGAGAACACTCAAGTTGAAGGCCGCCAAGTTTTGCATTCTAAATTATGCGTTGTATTGGAAAGATCTCGGTGGCATTTTGTTAAATTGTTTGGTGGAAGAGGAGGCAAAGAAAGTCATGGAGGATTTCCACGGAGGAGAGTGTGGTGGTCACCTTTTTTGGAAGTCAATAGCAAATAAAATTTTGAGAACAGGGTACTATTGGCCCACATTGTTTACTGATGTGTACAAGATGGTCAAGCGTTGTCATAAATGTCAGATTTTCGAAGGAAAACAGAAATTATAGCCTTTACCACTTAAGCCTATTGAGGTGAGCGCTCCTTTCCAGCAATGGGGGTTGGATTTCATTGGTGAAATTCATCCCGCTTCTTCCGGTCAGCATAGATGGATCCTCACAGCGACAGATTATTTCACAAAATGGATTGAGGCAACTCCCACCAGACAAGCTACAGATACGATAATCATTTCATTTCTTGAAAATAACATCTTGTCTCGCTTTGGTTGTCCGAATAAGTTAATCACCGATAATGCAACAGCTTTCAAATAAAAAAGGATGGTAGAATTTTGTCATAAATATCACATCATTTTGGGTCACTCAACTGCCTATCATCCGCAAGGCAATGGATTGGCAGAATCTTCAAATAAATCATTGGTCAACATCATCAAGAAGCTGCTAGAAATAAATAAAAAGAGCTGGAATAAGAGGTTGGTCCATGCACTTTGGGCAGATCGGATCAGTCAGAAAAAATCCATTGGTATGTCATTGTTTGAGCTTGTTTATGGAGTTGACACATTATTTCCCACCTCTCTCACTGCCCCAGTAGTCAGACTTCTTCAGGAGGCCGGCAGTGAAGAAGATTCCATGCAGAGAAGTTTGAATCAAATGGTCCACTTGCAGCAAACAAGAGAAGAAGTTTTCAAGAACACATCCAAATTGCAGGAGAAAATAAAGAAAATTTATGACAGAAAAGTATAGGCAGATAAATTTCAATTGGATGATGTGGTGCTGAAGTGGGATGCAAGGAATGAAGAGAAAGGTAAGAACGAAAAGTTTGAGAATATTTGGAAAGGCCCTTTCAAGATTGCAGCATGTAGGGGTCAGAATGCCTTTCTTCTGAAGGAAATGAACGGGGAAGATTGTCCAGGAGGGCCGACCAATGGTCGGCTGCTTAAGCGGTACCAATGTTGAGTTATTAACGCTGCTTCCACTATCATTGTAAATACCATTTTTATTTCAGTTTGGTTTCAGTCTGTCAAGTTAGTTTTTGAGTCATTTCAATGTCAAGTTTGAGTCAATTTCTTGGTCATTTCAGTTTCATAAATAAGTTACAGTCCTGTGTTGTAGTCAAAATGATGACTCCATAGCCCAGTGGACAAAAGGCACTGTCTAGCTCCTCTAGAGATCTACTGTTCTTGGCATCTCCAAGGAGCTACCATCCCCCATTGGAGCCAATGTTAGAGTTTGTCTAGACAGTCCTCCATCAAAGATCAAAACTCTTTATGGATTTCATTTTTAGGTGTCCCGCTCCATTCACTCAGCTGCATTCCGCTAGGGGCATGCCATGATCTGATGGAGAAGGTCATGCTAGTCATCTCCCCTCATGTCTGGCTCCTACTAGCTTATGTCTTTGTGTCAAATAATAAAAAAAGTCCATAATAGTCAAGGTCTGGTCCTTTAACAGACAAAAGTCATTTTTGGTCATTAGGTCTAGGGACTGATCAATTTGGTCTTTAATATGTCTAGTAAAGCCATGCAGGCCAGAGTGATGCTCTTGCAAAGTAATGATCCACAGATTTTCATCATCATATTGATAGACTTCGAACTGTTCTTCAAAACTCCGTTTTGAAGAAAAGTCAAACAGTGTTATTTGTGACAAAATTTTCAAAAAGGGTCGACAGTTGATTTCTTCAGGTGTAATCATGGTTTCCATGACCAGATGCTCTGTCATGCAATCCCTGCAAAAAGTGTCAAAAATTTCATCGTTTGAGCCAAAATTTCAGAGGAAAATTGAAAATCATGGTTGTTTTAAAGTCAGTGAAAAAAGTGCCAAACATGACATTAGAAGGGTGGGTTTTTTGAAAAAGTAAATTTAATCATGACCTCCAAGTCTTATACACAAGTTTCCATCACAAAACAAACTCACTGTGCAACCAAGGCATAGGAAAAACGTTGCAAGGTCGAGGAGCGAGCAATTGCGTGGTTTGGAGCAGTTTGGAGGTGATTACAGGGGTGCAACGCACACAGGCAGGGGCGCGGTGCACACAGAACCCGCCCACAGTTCAAACTTATAACCATCGCGGGGCACACCCGGAGCGCGGCGCACTGGGTTTTGCGTGCGGCGCACAAAGAAAAAGTGCCCAGAATGTGCCAAAACTCCCTCAAATCTTTGGTGAAGCCCCTCTAATTGCAAGGTAGGCTCTCAAACTCACTTGTTCATCAAATTGGATAAAGATATGGTGGTTTTTATGCCCATGGTTGAAATGAAACAAAACTCTTAAAGAAACCACAAAAATACACCAAGAAACCATCTTGCTAGGGTTGTGCCATTGTGTTGTTGTTGCCAAGGTTTTATTTTCCCTACCCTACCCCTGTTCCTTATTCCCTTATGCCATTTTTCCTATTATCACTACCCTAACACTACCAAACTCATATTCCCTTACCCCTCCTCCTATTACTCAATACAAACCCTAAAACCCTACCTTACCAAAAAACCCAAACCCTACCCTATCAAAATACCCAAAACCCCCTACATATCCCCAAACAAAATTCTCCTATAACCCCTATTCCCATTTCATTACTCCCCTCCTAATACTCCCTTGTTTCATTGTCCCCCTTGGTGGCAGATTATCAAAACAACACCCAGCTTCACCATCATCAAAGGGGCAGCCTAAATACAGTTTATAAACAGCAGCCATGGCATCTGAGGTTTCATCAGAGTATGAGGTGGAGACCCACAGTGATACAGCTTCAGGAGAACAGGCCCCTAGGATACATCACCGGAGTGGCAAACATGTTAGAGATGAGCCAAACACCCTCACTAAGTTGCAGGCATGCCCTCTTGCTATGTCATGTTTCCAGCACCTAGCTTGTTTTGAATTTTGTCAAAGGGTGGCAAATGTCAGAGTTCATCATGAGTTGGCCCATGTTTTTGCGCTTCACCTACATGGAGGTCAGTCTATCTTGGTTGGGGTCACTTTCACATTGACACCCGAAGCCATATCAGTGGCAACAGGCATACCAAATGTTGGAGAACAGTGGCATAAGAAGAAGAAGGTGGAGAGGCATCATTATGAACCTTACATTAAGGCCAGTTGTTTGAGGCAGCGTACGAGAGTTTTCCCATTCATATTTTTGAGAGATGAGTATGCTCCGCTGATGAAATTGATCATGAAATACTTTAGTTGTGAGGGCAGGTTTTCTTGCCTTTACACCTATCGCATCAGGTTGCTCATGCACTTTACCAGGGTGTAGATGATGAACCTCCCATTTTTCATTTGCAGGAACATAGAGAGGATGAAAAATTTCATGCAGCATAAGACCCCTCGGCAACAGCTCAACGGTGTTTATCACTTTGCTCTTATCCGGATTTTCGTGGATCATCAGTTGGGATTGCAGGGAATTTCTTGGGAGGACTTCATCTCCCCTGACTTCTTCAGCACTCCACAGGTAGTATCAGAGGCAGAGCATGAGATAGGTGGTCCTTCACATCATTATGAGCGCCACAAGACCGCTACTATGCCAGTATTCATCACCTATCAGAAAGGCAGTAGACCCTTATTTGCAGAAGTAAAGCGAGTGTTATCTCCACCCGGGGTAGAAGGGGCCTCGCTTCCGACATCAGCATCACAGGAGCAGGGCACGGGTAAGGAGCCAGTGCAGGAGGAAGGTCCATCGGATGAACGAGAGACCGAATTCGTTCTCCTTCATGATGATGAGACAGATACAGAGCAACAAATGCAGAGCTCAAAGAGATCATCCAGGAGCAACAATCAGAGATTGATGCCCTATCCCATGACTTGGAGAGGGCCAAGTGGAACATGAAGTACCTGGAGTAGAGAAACAAACAGCCAGAGGATCAGCGGGTGATTATGGAGCTGCAAAACATCCGTGAGCATCGCCAAGTTGCTCAAAGGAGAAGAGTTGAGCTCACATCATTGGATCAAGTGATCAATGAGGATCGGGAGGCCCATCTTGAGAGCGTGAACATGCACTTGGAGAGGCTACTGGACAAGGCCGATCAAGACCTTGCCTTGCTGAGACACATGGCTTATCATTACAGGACATGAAATATGAGTGCAAGGGCCCGGATAAAGAGTTTGAAGGAGAAATTGAGGAAAGCAACAAGAAAAGCAAAAGAGGAAAAAGAGCAAGATCAGCTTCGATCTTGGCTGAGGCTTCCTTGGCCCATCATAACACCCCATAGAGAACCTCTAGCCCAAATTTCAAGAAATTTGGGGAATTTTTGGTCACATGAGAAATTTTTGGGCAAAATACAGGTTTTTTCTCCCTGTGCACCGTGCCACTGGCGCGACGCTAAAAATCGGGAGCTCCAAATGAGGAATGGTTTAGTTTTTGGATTCAGCATGGAAAATCACGACTACTGGTGCTCGGACAAGAAATTTTGGCAAGATATGAGTCTCCAAAATGTCAAAAACACCCAAAAAATGGCCTCTCTGCCCCTTTTGTGACACACAGGAAGCAGTCTTGGGAGAATGGATATTTGGAGGGGAAAATGAGCACCAAATTCAAAAATTCCAGTGGGGTTAGAAAGTAGACAGGACAGGCTTTCCAACAAGCTCACTTGGGCACATTTTGGACACCTACAAGTGCCCAAAAATAGGCCCCAAAGTAGCGTGGCGCACAGAGAAAATGGTGCGGCGCACAGAGGAAAATTTGTCAAATTTGCTTTCGTTTCGCGAATTTTCGATTCGTGACTTCTCCAAGTGGGCCCGCTCATCTACACTTCAGTTTTTTGGCACCAAAGGCGGAATTTAAAGAATTTTTTTTCCAGATGGACTTCTATCCATGTGGCTAAGGAAGGCAAATGGTCACCCAAGCCAAATGTCATGTTTGTAGCGCTGCACCTGTAGCTGATGGTTGGCTCTTCATCTCCATTTTGTAATGATTCGAGTAATTCCCCAACCCTTGGGCATTCTATCTCTTCATGGCACATTCTATATATTGTATGTAATTTATTTGCAAAGGGTTGGTTATTTTTTAACTTCTGGGAGACTGTGGAAAGAAAGAAACTTTGTTTCTTCACTGTGTATTTTTTACAAAGAATTAATGAAAGGTAGCGGCTCTGTTTCATGAGATTATTGTGGTTGTGAGTGTAGCAAATGTGTCTCTTATGTTTTCATATGTATTTGGTTATGTTTCATAATTCAATTCATGTTCATTTCCAGTGAAATTTTCTGAGTGAGATTAGGCATAATTCAATTTTATTGCTCTGCCTGTGGGAAAATTTCATGTTCAGTGTTCTTCTTCTGTTGAAAAGGATTCATGTTCCTATGCCCTTTTCACACTCCTCAGCAATCTCTCTGTTCCGCGTTATTCCAAACTAAATTGCTACACTTTCCGCCTGCCTTGCCTCACGAAGTAATCTGTGCCTTTGTATTAAATTCTTTGTTCTTTGTTGACCATTGGTCCCATACCATCCCAGAAGCTCGGTCATTCATAAAAATTGTTTCTTGTATCCATATTCACTTACTAGCCTAAGATCAATATTTCATTGTAAGTCATCTCAGACCGTTTTTTGCTTATCTATTCACTGAGCGTGACTCGGAGAGAGCCCTCTCATGTTCTGGTAGGGCTAGCTACCAGACTGAGCGTGGTTTGTGGTTACCCTGAATTTTGCCTTCCTTCAGCCTAGGGCAGATTTAGGTGCTAGAAAAACCAATAAAAAATAACGCTTAAAGTAAAATCTATCTAGTAATATTTTTATTTCTAGGGCTCTTTACCACCAACATAGCTTAGGCTAGTATCTTGGAGTAGGGAGTAGTTAACTCTCCAAGATAGTAAAACAAACAAGTAGCTGTATCTTGCGGTAGGAGATAAATTCCAATTGTTACATCTATGCTATGGGAAGCTCCTCTTATAGGAGTCAAGCACGAGATTGTGTCCAAACCAGTGGGGTAATCAATCTTTCCTCATTGGGAACGATACTAGATATACACGTATTAAAAACGGTAAACCTCGGATTAACCATTGTCGAGGAGCCTGGGGTCAATTGTTGGTAAACATTGAATTATGTCAAGGAGCCTTCAAGGGGATTGAGCTTGCTACTCTGCCCTTGTGTGTGTATCGGATCACAGATTGTTCCCGCAGGTATATTTGTTTCCGTTGGTAACCATAGTGACCATATTCTATAGGATTCTTTCCTAAGGTTACGGTGGAGAGAAGATCCCACTGTACCTGGAGCAGACGTCGGCTAGACTCACTTAGATTTTCTGGGGGGTTCTCTTCACTCGAGACAGTTTAGTGGAGAAACTTGTGCCAGTCTATTCATTAAGCAGGTTGCCGGGGTAACTGTTCCAACCGCCATTTTTGTATTGAATTCTGCAACGTTTGATTTCATCACCAACTAGTGTTTTCGGTACGGAAAGTTACTGTTTGTGTGTGGTTTGACCTCCTAGATTCTTTAGGCGTGTGATTCAAAATTGTTTGGTTCTATAGAGACTTTAGGTGGTTTTCATCGAGATTTTTCTTTGTTTGCGTGTGAAGTAGTTAAAATATTTAATCGTGGTTGAATTACCAAGGAAGTCCCGTAGACTTCGGGGCCAACCTCCTGAGTTTTCACCGAGCCAGCTTGAAGGGCTATGAGCCCTTGTAACTCCTTGTGACAGTAGAGTTGGGTCACCTGAAGAAGGAGAGT
Source organism: Pinus tabuliformis (assembly GCA_031772625.1). Taxonomy (NCBI): domain Eukaryota; kingdom Viridiplantae; phylum Streptophyta; class Pinopsida; order Pinales; family Pinaceae; genus Pinus; species Pinus tabuliformis. The sequence continues at coordinate 403,174,101 of CM062815.1, read as the reverse complement.
CTTCATTGGTTGTACATCCTGATTACCAAGTTCAAGCACCAGAGTATATTTTAGAACCTGTTTCATTTTCCGAAATTACTGGTAGTTTTTCTTCTACTAGTGATTTTCCAACATCAGGATTTGCCTCTCTAACTTCAAGTGGTCCTGGTTCACCCAGGGTAGAAAGAGTCATTACCCAAAATATTCCTTCTGGACTTATTGCTATTGAAGAACTTGTTACTCTGGAAGAAGGTATACCTATCCCTGAAAATCAACCAACTATAGAACTTAGGGAGCGTGAATCGATCTTTTACAGTCCACCTAGGAGGGACGCTTGGTATCTTTCATTGACCAATTTTTTGGAAAACCCGAAACTAAGTTTTTCACCACCTCACATTCCTTTTCACCGAACGCCTAGGGGTTATTATCCTCCATTAAATATGTCAAGACAGCCATCCATGTTTTCTCAATCTCTAGAAACCTTTTTATATGGCGGTCCTTCTGTTCCCTCTGGGTATCAGTCACTTACTGGTACTTTTTCGGGAGCATCTCCTCAACCTATTGAACAAGGGTTATTAACTGGTAATAACGGAACTAAGCCATTGAGTGTAGAAGATATTCTTATGATGTCAGGTACTATTCCTAATCCACAGCCTCAAGGTGGCCAGTTACTGCCTGGGGGGCAGCCTCAAGGTCCTCAATTATCGCCTGGGGGGCAACCTCAAGGTACCCAATTACTACTCGGGGGGAAACCTCAAGGATAGTACATACCTACGGGATAGTACATTCCTCAAGGTCAACCCTAGACTCAGTATGTACCTCAAGGTCAACCCCAATATCAATATGTACCTCAAGGTCAACCCCAGTATCAATACGTGCCTCAAGGTTATCAACCTCAAGGTCAGTACCCAACCCAAGGTTTCCAACCACCTTTCGGCCAATCATTTGTCCAAGGAGTTGGTAACGTACCTTTTAATTATCAACCCTACCCTCAACCCGGTTATGGTCCTCAATATTCTCAACCTGCTATGGGTCTGTACCCCGGAATGAACTTAGTGTGGGATCCATCTCAATCTCAATAGATCTTGCAACCGAATGTGCAGTTGTCATCTCAAACTGGACAACCTTTGGTTTCTGGTTCAACCCAGCAACCTGTCCAGTCTACTATTCAAACTTCTGCACCTTCTGTAGTTTCTCAGCCTGGGCCTAGTACTCCTCGTACTCCGCCTCAAACAACTGTTGTAATTGTTGCAACATCTGTTCAATCTACCCCGCCTACTTCTGGAGTATCGACAGCTCTGGTTTCTATTGTTCCTATATCAACTCCTCGAGCATCTTTACCTCAGTCTGGATCCACAATTCAGACTTTGGTTCAAATGCCTGTAGGACAACCTAGTCCAAGTACGGTTGTCACAAGTCAACCTCAATTTACTTATCAATCGTACCAGGGACAGTACCAATTAGGTCCTGCTATGCAGCAGCTAGTCTATCAGTATCAACCGTACCCTGGATATACATATCAACAACCTCAACAACCCCAGTACAGTGCGGTTAATCCTGGTTTTCCGGGAGGATATAATATCCCAAATGCAATTCCAATTCCTAGTTATCTTGGATATCCTCCTCCTGGGGCTGGTCTCATGACCCAGGGTTTCAGGGACCGTAATCGTCAGTTACTATTCATTGCAACTTTGGACTTGCCTGACTTGTCGTTCCTTACGAACGATCCAATTAATTATCTTCCGTTTTGGCCGCCAATGCCGAATAAGTTGCCTAGTGATATTCCTAAGTTTGAAGGCAAATCAAGAGAGGATCCATCGAACCATGTGATGACTTATCACCTCTGGTGTGCGTCTAACTCCATTTTAGATGATTCAATCCATTTAAGGCTTTTTCAACGCACTCTAATTGGTCTTGCGGCCAAGTGGTGCATTGAGTTACCGCGAGCCACTTTTTATAGCTTTAGTCAGTTAGCTACTTCGTTTTTAACTAATTTTCAGTTTCCAATCAGATATGACAATGGCATGGAATTATTAACTCCATTAAAAAAGTCAACTTCCACTTACATTTCAGATCACATTCATGAATGGAGACGTCGACAGCGTTTAGTGAAAGTTTTTATTCCGGATCAGATCTTAGCAGAATGGTTTGTCAAATCTTTATTACCGAAAATCACTGAGGATGTAGCTAAGGCAGGAGTCGTTACTGAAGAGCAAGTAATTGCTCAAGCTCAGTACCTTGACTTAGTTTATACGCAGTCAGGTACATTACATGAGAAAATCCCTGACCTTCCTAAACAAAATCAAATAACTGCAGCTCCTTCAAGGTCTCATGCCGCTGATGGTATGATTGGTACGGTTAATACCAAAAGTAAGAAGAAATCTTCCAAGAATTCTTCTCCTATCATAACTTTACCAGATTTCCCGACAGGAGATTCTTCCGCGGAAATTTCTGCCGATATTCATGTTGTGGAGTCATCTACAGCCAAACCAAAATCCGGCGGTAAAAAGAAAGGGAAGAAGAAAAATAAAACAGATAAAAAATTGAAAGAGAAACCAGAAAAAACAGAATCTACTGTGATAAACGCAAAGCTCATTATCCTTGTCTCATTTGTGACGAAGAGCATTTTACAAGAGACTACCCTCATCGCGCTGAGGTTGCGAAAATTGTCAAAGGTTCCCAAACGCATGTTGTTTTGAAGGATCCTTTTCCTAGTCAAGACAATAAGATGATAGGTTCTTCCTCAAATGCCTCCAAAGAACCCATAATGATGATGTCCCATGTTAGGATTGTGACTCGATCGCAAGATTATGGAAGTAAAAGTCCTATTGGTGGTAAGGAAGCATAATCTTCTAATTCGAACCCATCAACTTCAACTCCCGATTCCGATCCACTACAGATCGAGAAACCTAACCCAGACTTAGTAATCAAACCGCCCGCCAAGGGTATACTTCGAAAGTCAGCTTTCAATCCACATGCGAGAGCGGCTTAGAACTATAACATTGTTGAAGATTTGGCTATTTCACCTTCAGCAATGTTGGCTTTGGATGTGCTGCAATCATGTCCAGCACAGCGTAAATTGCTATTGTCGGCTATAGGAGCTATTGACGTTCAGGACTCGAACCTTATAATTTTTTATCTAGAAAATAGTACACCTCGCTTCTCATCAAACGGCTTTACAGATTCCAGTGTTAGTCAAAAACAGACCTTGTTACAGGACTGTGATTGATGAGGGAGCCTCAACGTGTATTATGTCGATCCAGTGTTGGAGATCGCTTTGTTCTCCTACACTTAATCAATCCCCGACGATTCTAAAGGCCTTTGATGGCCGCAGGTTCCATCCTTTTGGAATTCTATAGGATTTACCTATAGGGGTAGAAGGTAAAACTGTTAATCTAGATGTGGAGGTGGTTTATGCCCCTCTAGATTACAACCTTCTCTTGGGTAGTAGTTGGTCTTATGCTATGACAGTTGTTGTTTCATCGGTCTTTCGGCTTATAAAGTTCCCTCATAATGGAAATATCGTAACTATAAACCAGCTAACTTACTTTTCATCCAAACAAGCCTCTTCTGAAAGTATCCAGCATGTCGGCAAAACAACTATCCCTTATAAGGATGTTGGAGTAGGACTAGTTAAAGATTCTGGTTTACTAGGAACTTTTCCTTTTCCTCCTATCAACGCATCGTCTTCTACTGCAACCATTCATATGATTTCATCAGACACTATTGTTTACGATGATCCTTGGATCGTACCTTCCGAATTTGAGATAGATTCATTTGGTGATGCTATGCCTTTGAGTCCATATGAAATTGTGTATCAGGCCGTGCAGTCATTTTCTGACCCCTCTTCAACCAAAGTTGACTTAATGAATGTGGTTCATGAAGAATCACTTTCAACATCAAACTCAGATTCAACAACGTTTTCCGAACTTGTTCACACTGATGAGCAAATTCATGAAATCATGTGTGTTGATGATTTACCATGGGAAGGTCTTCATCATAGATCTTCATTTTTACCTGAGATTGATCACTTTGAAAATGATTTTTCATCTATTTCTGCGACTGATTATGTCAAGGAACCTCAGAATCCAATGAAAAATCTTGATTTTGAGTTAAATTTGGGAAACATTTCTCGAACTATTCCTATTGACATTTTGGTTAAGCCTGGAATTGTTGAAAACATTCATATAGGTGCCTCTTGTACGGAAAATGAAATTCAAACATATAAGGCCCTATTTCAAGAATTCCGTGACGTGTTTGCCTGGTCATATGAGGAAATTCCAGGAATTGACCCAACAATTGTTGTTCATGAAATCAAAACTTACCCGATGCTAAACCCGTCCGACAATGTTTGCGTCAGATCCACCCGCGAAAAGCTGCTGCTATTAAAGCAGAAGTTGAAAAATTACTTAAAGCAGGTTTCATTTATCCAATTCCGTTAACGAATTGGGTATTGAATATTGTTCATATTAACAAAAAGCAAGGAACAATAAGAATATGTATCGACTATAGGGATATTAATCGAGCCTGTCCAAAAGACAATTACCCAACTCTCTATATCGATCAAATCATTGATGATTGTGTCGGCAGTGAAATATTCTCCTTCATGAATGGTTTTTCCGGATACAAACAAATAAATATTCTACCTGCTAATCAACCAAAAACGACTTTCATTTGTCCATGGGGGAAATTTGCTTATTGCAAATTACCTTTTGGGCTCAAGAACGTCGGGGCAACTTTTCAAAGAGCCATGTCTTACACGTTTCATGACATCAAGCACATTGTGCAACCCTATCTCGATGATTTACCTGCTCATTCATTACATCGAGCTAATCATCTCATCCATTTACGAGCAATCTTTATGAGGTGTAAGCATTATCGAATTAGGTTGAATCCACACAAGTGTGTTTTCTGTATAGAAACGGGTCGGTTACTGGGGTTTGTTGTTTCAAAAGCCGGCATTCGCGTCGATCCCTCGAAGGTTGAAGCTATTGTCAAATTGCCACCTCCTTCGAGTCTTCGCCAACTCCAAAGTTTTCAAGGGAAAGCAAACTTTTTATGTCGATTCATTCCTAACTATGCCGAGATCACAAAGAGTTTTACCCGGTTGCTGAAATAGAATACTCCATTCTCTTGGGATCAGATAACTGACAAATCTTTTGATGCACTAAAACACGTGTTTACCCATGCACCGTTATTGCATCCTCCCAACTACAACCAGGACTACTTCTTATATCTCGTCGCCTCGCATTCCACCATTGGAATGGTGTTAGTTCAGGAAGATGAATTCGGTAGTGAACATGTGATATATTACCTTAGTCAAACTTTAAATCCAACTGAGCTAAAATATTCACATGTGGAGAAATTGGCATTGGCAGCTGTTCAAGTTGTCCAACGTTTTCGTCATTACATTTTACTACGCAAAACTACAGTAATTTCCGATTGCAACCCTATGATCTATATTTTGACCAAACAATTGCTAGGGGGCAAGTACTCCAAATGGATTGTGATCCTACAGGAGTTCGACTTGGAATTTGAAAAGTCTAAGTCGAAGAAATATTTAGTTTTTGCGGAGTTGATGTGTGACTTCCCGCGTGCTGACACGGAAACTGTAGCGGAGGAGCCCATTGAGGACGAATCCTTGTTTCTAATCAATACTTTAGATCCATGGTATGGGGATATCATAGTTTATCTCCAAACCCAATCCTTTCGGCCAGAAATTTCAAGATCAGAACGTCGGAAAATACGATTCCAGTCCCAACAATTCAAAATTATTGGAGATACACTTTATCGTCGTGGGGCGGACTCTATTTTCCGACGTTGTTTAACTCATGAGGAAGATGAAAGGGTTCTAAATGACTGTCACTCTAGAGCGTGTGGCAGTCATATGTCTGGGTTTGCCACAGCCCAAAAGATATTTTGCGCTGGCTATTTCTGGCCATCTTTGTTTAAAGATTGTATTAACGCGGTCCGAAAATGCCACAACTGCCAAATTTTTGATTGAAAGATGTGCGCTCCACCTGCTCCTCTCCACCCTATAATTGTCGTCGATCATTTTTCAAAATGGGGTATCGATTTTATTACATGTAACCCTCACTCGGCCGGGGGGCATGCGTATATCATCCTTGCGGTAGATTATTTTGCCAAGTGGGTCGAGGCGATGCCTACATTTGAGGTAGACGGCAAAACTGCTGCGATTTTCATGTTCAATCATATAATTGCTAGGTTTGGTGTTCCACAAGCGATTATCACTAATCATGGGCGTCATTTTCGAAATATTATGATTACTGAACTTACAGACCAACTTGGCTTGCGTCACGATAGTTCAACTCCATATTATACACAGGCTAATGGTTTGGTTGAAGCCATCAACAAAGTTATAGTCATCATGATCTGACGAATCATTGGGATTCATAGGTCGAATTGGCATAACATGCTATTTTCAGCGCTTTGGGCGTATCAAACCTCAGTAAAAACATCAATCGGTTTCACTCCTTTCCAACTAGTTTATGGTCTGGAAGCTGTGTTACCCATTGAATGCAAAATCCCTTCATTGCAAATGGCCATCGAATTACTTCCAGCCACTTCTGAAGAGGAAAAACGTTTGTTGTACTTGGCTCAGCTAGATGAGAATCAACATGATGTTGCATTAGCAATCGAAACTCATGCCAAATGTATTAAAGCTCAGTATGATCGAAATGTTACCCCTCGTAATTTTTCGGAAGGAGACCTAGTCTTATTGTACGATCAAGCAAATGATAAATTAGGCGCTGGAAAATTTGTACCCATGTGGCATGGTCCTTATGTTGTTAAGCGAAAGCTGGAAAAAGGGGCCTATGAATTGGTAGACTTTGACAGGGCCTCTTTAGGTAAACCCAGAAATGGTCTTTACCTGAAGAGGTATTATGCTTAAATCTGGGTGTGGAGATTTTTAGTTAGGTTAGTTTTCTTTCTAGCTAGTGTGTTTTAGATTAAAAAGTGTGCTTAGCTTAGAGAGTGTTTTTTGTCATTATTCCTGCTTATCTTGATTTTACTCTTGATATTGCAGATGTCAACGCCTCTCCAAACATACATTGGTTTTGTTGATGGTGCTTGTCGTAATACACGGAACATTTCTTCCGCAGCTTGGGTTATCTATTGCCCTCTGACGAGTTGGTATCTATACATGGGGTAAGCCTCGGTCAAACAACGAACAACATTGCCAAGTATAGTGCAGTGATTGAGTTATTATCTGAATCTATCTCATTTGGGATTCGGAGTTTGATAGTGAGGTTATATTCTGAGCTCGTTGTATTACAACTTAATAGAGTATATGCCATTAGAAATCCAGTGTTATTGAGATTATTTTTGAGAGTTCGTCTCTTGGAACGTGAATTTGACTATATTGAATATCAGCATATTCCAAGATATTTAAATACATTAGCAGATGCAATTGCTTATCGAATGTTAAATAGACATTTGCAATAATCATACAAGTAAATTTAAAAACATTCCATAACATGTTTTACAAGATAAGCCGGTAATAGTGATATAGTATAGCATAGAAGTGTGTCAAATATACATCGTCTTCGATCATAGGTTGAAAAACACCATATGATCGGCAAAAATGATAGTACAAAAAGCAAAAAAATGTCATATGAGCCTACAACAGGCGATCATTCTATCACTGGTGATGATCACGATAAGAAACCATTGTACGGGCCACCCTACAAAGGAACCTCCTGAAAGGTCATAGGACCCCAATCACATAGCGTTGTAGCCTAAGAGGAATGTCATCTATGTTGGTCTCCAGAATGTCTGTTGTCAAACGCTCTAGATGACTCTCCAATTCGGCCAAGGTCTCTGTAGATTCATCCTGTGGAGCTGGTGCTGCTGCAGCTGGTTGTTTCCTCTCATAGGGTCGGAGAGTGGCTGGTCGCCGTGGACCTACATCTGCATTTGAAACTTTTACTATCAATTTTGGGACGAAAAAAAATAAAATAAAATAAAATTAGAAAATGTTGAAAATTATTTTACCTGAGTCATCCCATTGCTCTCTTGGTGGAAGAGCCATGTCTGGGTCACCACGATAATCTACCCCAGCATAAGGAAAGTCCTAAATAGAAAGAAATTGGTTCTACAACCAATGAAAATACTCAGGAGTGAATCGAACGACTTTTGTTCCCTCCTCAGGATGACGGGCCATAACTGCAACCCAACGCATCAGTTTGGGCTCTCGGGGAAGTCCAGCGCCAATGGTAAGATGTTGTGCGACCAGCATTGGGACCCTCTCTAGACCAAAGCTCATAATTAAAGCACCATATCCAAAAGTCTTCACTTGTCCGTTCTTTTCTCTAGTCAGTTGGCCTTTCATATTAGCCAACACAGCCTCGCACCAGTTGAAGATGGTGCCTCGAAAGCAGTCTACTGCCATCCGCATTTGGGATCCAGTGGCTACATGTAGTGTTGCGCTTCCGCAGAGCCTGGTAATAGTAAACGCAATCACTTTGAGCTTAGGACGGGATATGGTTTTGATATCAATCCCTTTGTCTCTAGTTTGGTCGTTGCAAAACTCTAGCCGGAGGCTATCGACAGACTGGCCACCTGGCCTAGTCCCGAATAGAGTCAAATGTTCACCTCTCTTAGGCAAACCAGTCAGAAAGTAAATGTCTTCCGGCTCCATTTCGAGCTGGTGGCCACCTATAAAGAAGCACTAGTCCTGTATATTCCACCTATCTACCAGCCACTACAAAAAGTCCACCTGGGCCCTCATGCCAAGTATGGCCCAGAATTTGTATAAACCACATGCCTTCAATGCATCAATCGAAGGTTTATGATTAATCGCGGCGAGATCCACATCCTTGTGCTCCTGTTCCCGCCAATCAAGCATGATGTATACCCTACATTCAATAAAAAGGCGGATTAGAATATTTAAAATCAAAATTTTTGGGTGAAATTTGAAAAATTTAGGTTTAAAAACCTTTGTTGCAGGGATCGCACCCTCTCTATTAGAGACAGTGGGTGGGTCCGTACATTTCCTTTACGATAGGTGCAGACCCCTGACTTTTTTCCTTTTATGAAAAAGTCAGGGTCCGCAGGTTTCCTATGCTATGCCTGCGGACCCCCACGCGCGAGTTTTTAACTAGAAATTTCCTAAAAAACAAAATAAAGCTCTAAAAATCATTTTCAAATGGATGAAATGAAAGAGTAAGATGATGTGGATTACCTGGAGGAGACGACGTTCGATTCCAATGGATGGATTTTCCGCAATCTTCACGCGAAGTTTCTGACCAAAAGCTCTCTTTTCTCACTCTGAAGTCAAACGGTAAAAATGAATTTACAAAAGCCCTTTTTATAAGATTTTTTGAATATATGAGTTTTTAATTTGTTTTTTTTTACTTTAAAGAGGTAACTTTTGAAGCATTTTTATCCATTTTAAACAGGTATGAGTAATGTTTGAGTTTTTGTGCAAGATAACAGATTTTTCAGGAAAAATTGGTCATTTTCGACAAAAAACATTAGAGTCACCTTTAAGCTCTTTTCTGACTCCTAAAATATGAAAATTTTGCCGAGTTTTTCTTTTTAAGCTCATTAAAACGGAATTAAAAAGACGGCCCACTTACAACCCTTTTCTGATCGTAAAAACACAAAAAAAATTGCCAGATTTTTGTCGTTTCAAATTCGATATTGGTTATAAAACGACGTGTCATTGATCGATTTTTTACTTTTTTGGATCAGAGGCACTAATTATGAAAAGTACTCCTTGGTCGTATTGATCAAGCAGTTCTCTCAAGTATTATTTTACACTTTTTTGGGCTTGGGAGACAAAATTTACGAAAAAGGACAACCATGGAGTTTTCTTAAGTTTTTTTAGACTCTCTAAAATTGAAAAACGTTGAGTTTCTCCTATAATGGACTCGTTAAAATTTAACAATAAAGGACCTGTTCAATTACAAACAGGAACAGACCACTCCTTCTTAGGGTTCGAATTTAAACTAAGTTGGACTCATCCGAAGGATGAGCTTATAATCAAGCAAATGTTATCCTCCTCAAGCTTGTCAAAAATAAAGAGGTACTTGCCAGAAATGGTGGGGGAAAAGAGAGAAAAATGAGCCTATTTGTCATACTTCATAACCACTCTTGAACATGACACTTTTTATTCACCTGGATTGGGAAATCCTTTGCCTAACAGTTGATCAAACCATATTGAAAGTCTTCAGCCGGTTTCTGGGTATTAACTTTGGGTCAATTGTCACCAAACCATCTGTTGTGTCGTTATGTGTTCAAGAGGTCAGTGCAAATAAACCATTCATTTGAAAAATATATGTCATCCATCTTGACCATCCCTGAGTCAGTCCTTGCAACTAAATTTCTTCAAACTTGATCTATGATTTCGTGTTGTGGGCTTGCCTATGACGGATCGCTTTCTATCGAATTCAGCTCATTATCTAGAAAGATGATCTAGAAATCATCAGTACCTTGGGATCTGCATGCCTCAATGGCAGGTTTCTCGCCTTCGATGATAGGTTGCATCATTGACCTTCGATCAAAGGATTCCGTGACATGTTCGACATCAACACATCTATTCACATCTCATGGATTGTACTGAGTACTTTAAGAGCCATTGACATTACTGGTGGTTTCTCCCACACTTGTTAACAGTTTACATCATTGACTGGTAATCAAGTGGTTTCTACCATGTTCGACTTCGACACATTCATTCACATGGATAGAATCGTACTATTTCGGGAAGTAGAAATCAAGACCCTGGATCTAGTTTCCACCATCCAGGCTGCGAGGAATTTTGTATTCATTATACAGTGGACTATTCATAAACAGATGGCTACGTCCATACTGTGTCTACATGTGTCTCTACTTGTGATGTATTACAAGATCATTCCTATATCAGAGCAGTAGTTAGTTTTCTAGTCAATTTTGATCTGAGTATGGGAATGCTTACCTCAGCGATGATATGATCTCATATATATATTTTGCATTGAATGTTTTTATAGGTTCCAACCGGGCTCTCCACAAGATGATCCTCGAAATGATAAAGTACTTCACTCTTCTTGGATGATAAATGAAATCCTCATCTACTACAGACTTTGAACTTTAGGGGGCAATCTGTTACACAAAATATTGTCACCATGACTATTTGCAGCCAGTATGGGTTTATCATCATTCATATTGTCATCCTTAGCAAGTCTCAAACCTTAGCTCTTCATGTCAAGCTTTGAAAATGAGAGGAAGTCCTTAAAAATAAATAAAGCTCTGGTTCCGCACTTTCTCTTATTGTTACTTGCGGTCCCGCACCCCATGGTCATGTTACCTGCAGACCTACTCGCTCTATCTCTAAAGGAGTGGGTGCGGACCCCTGTGAAAGTCAAAAAGGCGCAAGTTTATTCTTAAAAACCCACTTGTGGTTAATTCTGGATGATTCTAGAAGGAATCTTGATGTGGATAGTTCGCTCCTAGGTGGTTCATGCATCCCAAAACTAAAGGAGCTAATCCCTTGATGAGAGGAGCTTATCCCTTTGAAGGAGGGCTTTATTCCTTTGAAGGTGGACCTAGTAACTTCCCTCCATTGCACTATAAATTAAGGCATTGGGCTGGTTGCTAGGGAGGTTAGAAGCTAAACGTTTTTGAGGGTAAATGTTGTTGGAATTAAGACTTCCTAGTTAAGCTTGAGAGGAGAGATTATATACCTTTTGGCTTCATTGGGAAGAGAGTGAAACTTGTCAAAGTAGAGGAGATTCTTGCTGGACCCTGGGAGGAGCTTGTACAACATCAAAGCACTAAGGTTGTAAAGTTCTTCTTTGATTAAAGTTAATACAATCAGATTCATTTTTCTCAACAAATTGTCTTATGTGATTTGTTTCATGAATTCCTTGATCATCATGATAAATATGCTTTATTATATTGGCTTTGCAAGTGCTATTTAATGTGTGTGCTTGTTTTTGTTTGCAGATTCTTTACAAGGGAGCTCATTTGGATCAACGGAGCGTGGCTTCCACAAACTTGCACTGGACCCAAGGTAGGCCTAAAACACTTGTTTGCCTTTATCTATAAATTGCATATTTAGAGAAAGATAGAATTTGTTTGGTTTGCTTGTCACTAGATATCATTAGATACTAGGGATGTCGGTCTTGTCCGCAAGAACGACTTATCCGGCCGACACAGGCAGTGTTGTGTCAACCTCTAGGAGATTAAGGCACTAAAAAAAGAGGTTTAATTCAGAATTTGGGCACCTGGAAGGGTGGTTTATCCCTTGGGGGTCCTCTAGCACCTAATAGGGAAGTCATTAAGGTCTTTGGTTTGTCGATTCCACTTCATTAATGTGATCTAGGAGGTTGAATCATATTATAGTAACTCTTTGTCACACGTTTACCACGATAGTTCAATGACTTGGGAAAATATGGGATGAGGGTAATACATTTTGGTTGAGGACTTAAGTAGAGAAATGTTATAGAAGAAAAAGGTCTTACAAATGCATAAAAAATAGTAGTAATATCTCTCTTCCTAACCTTTTATTTGTAGATGATATAGTTTTCTTTGTTGATGGTATAAGGAGGAATATCCATAAGCTAAGATATATTTTGGAAATTGACAATAAACCTATATTGATGAAGATTAATGTTCGAAGAAAAAAACAAGTGCTGGAGCGCAGTCCGGGGAGCGGTTAAAGAGCCATAAACCAAGAGACTGAGCGCAGATCTAGAGCCATGGTCCCAGGAGGGGGCCACAAAAAGGAAAATCCCTTGCCATCTGAGCTATCTACATTTTGGGATCTGGTTGCAGCAAGCAATAAACAGCCAGCAACTGAATACCAGCAGAAGTTTGTAAAAAAATTGGAATCCATCCCCACAGTTGCTCTGCCAACTTAAGAACCCTGCAAAGTGGCTTTAAACCTAGCAAAACGAGGGCTTATTGGTCAGTTCATAGGCTTATGACCCTCGTCTAAAGCGGTAGAAGCTTGGGTGCAAAGGAACTGGCGTTCACTGGTCAAAGAAGGAATAAAAAGCCATTTCGTTGGCAAAGGCTTCTTTGTATTCGTATTTGAAGCAGCTGAAGACAGAAACCTAATATTCAAAAACAGCATGTATTTCATGGGGCCTCAAGGTCTTTATCTGAATCAATGGACACCAGACTTCGACCTGACTCAGGATGTGCCCTTGGCTATTCTGATCTGGGTGTGATTGCCCCACCTACCTCTGCACTACTGGAACCCTAAATCCTTAGAAACCTTAGGCAACAAGCTAGGCAAATACATCAACCAAGAAGAAAGAAGAGACCAGTACTCCTGTGCGAGAACTTGTGTAGAAGTAGACCTGGAGGAAGGTCTCCCTGAAGCCATTAAACTCACGGTGGTTGACTGGACACACATACAAGTGCTAGACTATGAGAAACTCCCATTTAAATGTCAGCATTGCCATGGCTATGGGCATTTTGCCAAGCATTGTAAAAAAAAATCAGAGGATGGAGCTGAGAAGGAGAAAGGAGATCAATGGACACGGGTTTATAAATCAGGACCAACTAAGCAGAGCAACAAGAACAAAAGGAAAGTCATCTCCACTGGGAGGGTTGCTCGCCCCCGAACACCAAGCAAAAGGAAGCTTAGTCCCACCAATAGCAGAAATATCAACAAACCCCTTTGATATACTCAGTGCACTAGAACAACTCCAAGATCCAGTAGATAAAGAGGTTGAACAACAGACAAACAACATGGAAGAAAACAAAAGGCAAGAGGAACCAGTCCAAACCCCAAAAGGTCCCTCTAGCTCCCCAACCTACGCAGATATGACAAAAAAGAAGACCCCTGAGATATCAAGATCCTCAGAAGATGAAAAATCTAAGAGGCCCTTGAAAAGAGTGGGGAGGAAATCTCACAAAGAGACTAGAGAAGAAGAAGCAGAGAGACAAAAAATGCAAGGCAACCAGGCCACTATAGAGATGTCTAGTGACAGAAATACTAGAACCGGGCCTCCCAAGGGAGGTGCTGTCTCAACCCCTACCAGTAAATAATGTGATTAGTCTCTTGGAATTGCAGAGGACTAGGGAACCCATCAAAAGCTGAAGCAGTCAAGAGCCTATTAAAATCAGAATATCCCGAGATCCTCATGCTCCAAGAGACTAAAATAGAAGGCGAATCCCTTCTGGAACTGAGCAAAGCAAAATGGAAAAGCAGTAAGTGCTAGACGTACATGTGGTGGGTTAGCCACTCTCTGGGAGGTTGACAAATTCCAGCTTGAGAGCTCCTTTTAGACACAACATCGGATTTACACCAAACTCTGACACCTATCATGTAAGTTAAACATTGCACTCTTTAATCTCTATGTACTCGTCCTCTATGTAGAAAAGGAACAATGTTGGCATACTTTGACTGATTTTTTGGAAGCATACTCCCTCAACAATATAATTATTATCGGAGACTTCAATATAATCCTAGACCCAAAGGAAAAAAGAGGAGGAACCAGCTGCAGGGATTGCTTCTTTCCCTTAGTGGAAAACCTAATTCAACAATGGGATTTAATGGATTTAAAGCCAAAAAAAGGGCTATACACATGGACAAATAATAGAATAGGGAAGGAGCATATTTTAGCCAGGCTAGATAGATTCCTTCTTCAAAGTTCCTTCCTCTCCGAGAAAATTATCATCTCCACAAAATTTTTTCCAAAGTGGAACTCAGACCATAAACCCATCCTCCTTCTACTGGAAGAAGAAGAAAACCTAGGACCAATCCCCTTCCAGTTCAGCCCACTATGGACAAATAGAGAAGGGTTTTTGGATACATTGAATAAGGCATGGTCCATCCATGTTCTTGGATCACCCAACTATGTTTGGGAGCAAAAGATAAAAGCCACCAAAACAACCCTGAAGTAATGGATAAAAAATCCCACAATCTCTCCCACTACCCAACGAAAATATAGCATAAAGCAGTTATTGGATCTCCAAATGGGCCTGGAGACACAAGACATCACCAAAGTAGAATCCAGAGTGAGAAAGAACACCAAATCAGCGCCCTCTGTGCATTTAGAGAAGAGGAAGAATATTTGAGGCTTAAGTCATGCAATCTCTGGCTTGTGTCTGGAGACAAAAATACATCCTTCTTCCACAAGCAAATTCGAACCCGCCTCTCTAGAAACCACATAGCTGAAATCACCTTGCTAGATGGGACTATTCTTAAAGGCACAACTCTAATAAAAGAGGCAAAAACCTCTCAATTTAAGTTGTTGTTCAAAGAATAAGGCGCAGAGGATGATGAGGAAGCTCGCGACTTCCTCAATCACATTCTAAGGATGGTTAATGAGGAGGACAATGCAACACTCCTGAAGCCATTCACTGAAGAAGAAATTAGCAATGTCATATGGAAGATGGAACTAGACAAAGCCCCGGGACCTGATGGATTCTCAATACACTTCTATAGACTCTGTTGGGACATCATCAAGTTTGATTTGTACCGAATGATCAAAGGATTCCAATGAAAAGCCAAAGTGGGAGGAAGCACAAACTCCACCTTCCTAGCCCTAATTCCCAAAGAAGCCAACCCGGAGACATTTGACAGATTCAAACCAATCTCGCTTTGCAATGCATCCTACAAAATACTCTCCAAGTTACTTGCTAATAGAATAAATCCTCTACTGGACAAACTCATCTCTCCCAATCAAGGAGGGTTTGTTAAAGGTAGGCATATCCTTGAAAATGCGATTCTGGTGCAAGAAATCATCCATTCCAACCATCAACGCAAAGAAAAAAATATGCTCATTAAACTAGATATGGAAAACGCCTTCGATAGAGTAAGACACCCCTTCCTTCTCCAAGTTCTTTCTACATTTGGTTTCAGTTCTGAATTTGTAAAAATGATTAAACCATGCATTGGAGAACCTTGGATCACCCCTTTAGTAAATGGTAGGCCGGAAAACTACTTCAAAGCTTTGAGGGAATCAGGAAAGGTTGCCCTCTCTCCCCCTTCCTGTATATTATTATGGCAGACTCTCTAAGCTGAAAGCTCACAGATGAGAAGCTCAACGGGACACTCCCTAGCATTAGTATGATACCCAGAACAACCCCAATCAATCATGCCTTGTTCGTAGATGACTCTATCCTTATGGGAGGAGCCTCCATTAAAATAACAAGAGCCTTCATTGGAGTTATCCAAAGCTTCTATAGAGTCTCTGGAGCTATGGTCAACAAGAGAAAAAGTGCAGTGTACATCTGGGTGGTAGACCAACAATCTATACTCGGGATTACCCAAGCCCTGGACTTCACCGGATATGTCTCTTGGGAAAAATTCAAGTATCTTGGCCTGCCTATAACCTTGGGTACCACAAAGGCCCCTCATTGGATGGATATTATCAACAAAATCTGTTGAAAATGCAACAAGATGATGGAGCTTAGTGGAAAGGAATCGCCTTCACTAAGTGGGCCCGCAGGCTATTTTTGGCGCAAAGTCTCTTTTTAGACATATGGATCATGGTTTATGAGTTGCAGGATGCTATTTGTGGATGATTGGTCATGTTGGTAAAAATAGATGGACTTCTATTTTTAGACATCTGGGTGGAGTCTATTTTTAGACTACTAGTCTAAAAATAGAACAGTCGAATATTATTAGCTCTTAATAATAATTGGACTATAAACATTATCTTATCCTCTTGGAGCACTTCAGTTCGAGCTACGGATGTGGCACATGCAACTGCCAGAAGGAAATACGCTTTTCTTATGGGTCAGTTGAGCTATTGCATGATGGACTTCAGTTAGAACTCAAGTGATTGAGTTTGGTGGAGTTGATTGAGGAGTTGATGGAGTTGTGTTCAGTTTGACTTAGTTGAACTAGTTGTATTTAGTCTAACTACAAATACACTAGTGATGAGTGATGTGAATTAATTATTAATTAATTCACTAATTATTAACTCATAAAGCAACTAAAGAATACATTAGTTACCTCAGTGCATGGACAGTTTAGTGGAGAGAGGTGTTAGAGGTGGAGACTACTATCAGTTGTGACTATAGCTGTGCATAATATTTGCACAATCAGTGATAGAGATTGCCAATGAGGATTGCGCAGTACAAGCCAAGGAAAACGAGCTTGGATCATTCCTATTCTCACTTTGGATTGTGCAGTAGAGGCAAGCAGACAGCGGAGGAGATTTGAACCAGTGACTTGACTCAGATCTGAGCTAGTTTGTGTGTAGCAGGTGGAGATAGTACTGAGTACTTGTGAGGAGTATTGTATTATGTATTGTTACATGTTCTCTATCATTATAATATACAAATAGTTCGGGGTTTTCAACTGTATGCTTTCACCATTACATACTATGTTGATATGTGTGATTGATGTTTCAATGTGCACATGCGATTGTTTTTAATTCCGCAAATTGATGATCAACGTAGAGGAGGTTATGTATTGTGCATGCATTCCTCAAATAGTGTATAATCAGGATAATCTCTATGAATAAGTGTTATATTATTCAAAATTTCTACAAAATCAAGGAAAAAATGACTGCTTGGGGTAGTCAATGGCTTACCTCAGTTGGGAAGCTCACTCTGGTCAAGTCAGTTCTCTCATCCCTTCCTATCTACCAGGCTTCATTCCTTTTAGCTCCAAAAATGATCACCGAATAGTTAGCAAATTTAATTCGAAATTTTCTATGGCAAGGAGGAAAGGGGAACCAAAAAAAAATCCATATAGTAAGCTGGGAAATAGTGAAAAGGCCAATTTCAGAAGGTGGACTTCAGGTAAGAGATCCTGTGTTGGCCAATTTAGCAATGGGAGGGAAGATCCTCTGGAAAATCTTCTCAAACCAAAGACACCCTATAAGTCAAGTTCTAATTAAAAAATATTTGCACAGACTCTCAATAAAGAATATGGAAGAAGGAGCTACCCACAAAGGAACCACGCTGTGGAAGTTGTGTAGCCAAGGCTGGAAATTCTTCAAAGAACATCTCTACAGAATTCCAAGAAATGCGAAAAGAATTAGACTGTGGGATGACAAGATCATGGGACTCCATCCCCTAAATCTTGCACTAGAAATAGTAGATTTACGTAACTGGCTCATCTAAAAAGGTATCCACAAACTTGCTGACATATGCATATGGGATTCAGCATGGAATTGGAGTAATTGGGCCCTCCAACGCCCTCCTGATTGGATGCTCCCTCAACTCCATCAATTATTACCTAAACTCATTGGTCTGGCACATGTGCATCTCCATTAGAGTGACAAGTGGGGCTGGGGGAAGGCTGGAGCTTACTCAGCTCGACTGGTTTTTGCATCTCTACAAGAACAACAACATCAAATCCATACTACAAAGCTTTGGCAGCATGTCTGGGACCCATTTGGCCTCCCAAAAATCAACTTCTTCTGTTGGACTCTCATGCACAGAAGGATCCTCACTGGGGAAAACTTAGAGAAAAGAGGAATCATAGGTCCACACAGATGCCCTCTCTGTTGCAAGGACCAGGAAACGATCGATCACATGTTCATAGACTACCCCTTTTCTCAAGAGGTCTGGTTGCAAGCAATTATGGGGCTCAACGCCCAAATCCCTTAGCAGTCTTTAGTTGTTAGTATTTTCGCAACTTGGAAAGAAAGTTATCCTCACTCCTTGAATAGCAACTCAACATGGACTAAAATCTGGAATGCAATCCCAAAATATATCTGTTGGGGAATCTGGTTAGCTAGGAATGAAGCCATCTTCAACAACAGACTTCAATCCACCAACACAGTAACTACCAAGGCCAAAGCTTTGTTGCTGGAAACTTTTGAAAATAGACCTCGTAAGTTAGACATTTCCATACTCTCTGAAGAGCTCAGCTGGCTAGGTGAATCCTTGAGACGGGCTAGCATCAAGAAGAATATCTCCCTGCCTAGCCATAATCTAGAGTGGTGTCTTCGGATCTCTGAGGTGGACTTTAAAAAATGGTGGAAAAATCAGGGAAAGCCATGATTTTCTTCGACAGAGCCTCAAAAGGAAACTTGGGGATATATGGGGTAGGAGGAATAATTTACTCCATAGATGGAAAAAACAGGATAACTTCAGTTGGGGCCTAGGTCAGATTACCAACAACCAGGCCGAGATCCTCGGACTGATTAAAGCATGTCAGTTCGCTCTGAGGAACAGAGGGGAAAACCTTCAAATCTTCAGGGACACTAAAATCCTAATAAAAACCCTTAATATGGGCGAGCAAATCAATAGTTCTGCTCTAAACAAGACCCTTTAAAGAATAAGAAATTTGACTCAAAACTTCAAATTCTACTCATTCTACCTTGTCCTGGGAGCTCTAAACAAGGAAGTTGATATAATGGGTAACAAAGGATGTCTTTTTACTCAACGTATGCTGGTTAAGAAAGATGAAGAAGTTGAAAGGCACCCAATTCCTTAACAGATAAGGAGAGCTGATCAAGGACAGGATTCTGTAGAACAAAGGCTGGCACATATAGACTTTCACTAACAAGAAAGTGTGGGTCACCCCTCGATGGTTTAAAATCGTGAGGAGTCAACAAGTAATTGGTTTTCTGCATGGGCCAGTAGTGTTGGGTGTTTTAACAGGGTGCATAATGGAATTCAAACATAGGATGGTTTTGAAGGACGTGATGCGTAGGATCTGGGTGGGGGATGCTCCAACGGTCATCGAGCGTTGGAAAAGGTGGGGTGTTAAAGACGCAGGAAGTGGTAAGCGGTATACATTGCACCGCTTCTGGCTGATGGGCAATATTTCATGAATTGAACGTGATCTACCTTAGGGCCTGATGCATGGCAAGAAAAAACCGCCCATATCACGCACTCCTGAGGGGTTAATGGTTGGATAGCGAAGGACGCGATAAGCGTTGGATCTGGGCGGGGGAAGATTTGACAGTTAACACACATTGTATATGGCAAGGTCTTAATCTAGTTTTGGGGCCAGGTACGGAAGATTCAGGTTAAGGGTCGAACAGTGAGGGACGCGATAAGCATCGGATTTGGGTGGGGGTTGATCTTACGATCATCGTGCATTATCAATGGAGGGGTGTTAATTCACGAGGAGTGGAAAGTGGTTTTCATCGCACCGCTCCTAGTTGTTGGGCAGAATTTTATGAAACAGACGTGATTCCGCTTAGTGGGCAACGCGTGGCAGGTCAATACCGCCCATATCGTGCTCTCCTGAGGTGATAAGGGACGATCAGCGAAGGATGCGATAAGCGTCGAATCTGGGCGGGGGAAGATCTGACGATTATCACAAGTTGGTTATGACAGGGTTTAACCTTGAAGTGGGGTCAGGTACGGATGAGAAGCTTTGTACTACGGAGGAGGGGATAGGTTATATATCAATTCAGTTTAAAATATGCGGGTTCTATTTTGTTTGGACTTGGATTGGGAGTGATGATGGGTTTAGACTATTGGATAGGTTTATTGATACACTTCAAAAGAGTGGTTATTTCTTTCTAAACCAATCAACGTATCAAAAAAATAGCTACTATATGGAGACTAGATTGGAAAATTTCTAAAATGATTGAGCTTGAACGAAGGGATGTTATTGGTTGGAATGATCTAGATTATGTAGAGAATGAAATGAAGGTATAAATATAAGTGGAAACACATAAATAAAGTGTATAAGAACCATAATACAATGAAACTAAAATTATATTAATGAATGAAATTGATATGTAAATTGTCATGGATATTCCACTAGAACAATTTATTGCAACAAATGTTATAACGTTCTAAAATCTTACATATATGCAAGTTATTTATTTACTAGCTTTACTTGAATTATATGAAATAATTGAAATAAGAAATGGAAATAACATGCACAAAATACACACCATCCACACAAATGAACACAAGGTTTATCCCAGGAAACCCAATATGGGACAAAACCCAGCTAGAAGGTGTCCTATCGTCTTCTCGCTTTGTTTTAGTTATAAAAATGCACATACAAAGGAATGGGCACTTCTATAGAGTTAAATTTGACAATATGGCCAGAATGGCTACTACAAAATTATCCTTTTCCTTCATTATGCCCTTGAATTCCACTCCAAAATGTTGTGCTTAGCTATGGAACAAGTATAATGCAAAATAATGGAACCCCTTATCCTCCTAGCAACCCTATACTTAAATTAGCCTACTAGCCATCTAGGGTTGGTGGGTTGACTTCCTCACGCCCCAATTATGAAAATATTTTGAACCTTTTAGAATCTTCTTGAGAGCCACATGGCTAGTCCCACATGTGTGAGTAGTGAGGGGTTGACATGGTATTCACTCATACCATGGTGGTCAATCATGTAGGTCAACTTGTAGAAGGCATGAGTTTTTCATATGATCTTTGGTTAAGGTGATTCTTGCACCGTTGGAAAGGTATTTGTGTGTATAATATAGTGTCTTGGTCCCATAAATGGATTGGACCAAAAACAGTGTTGTTTGATGCATCAAAATGGCCATGGAATATTTTAGACATTTTCTTACCCCAATTTAGATATTTTTTTAAGGTGATTATTGTGTCATTGGAAAGGTCTTGGTGTGTAGGATATAGTATATTGATCCTATAACTGGATTAGACTAAAAAAAGTCTAGTTTGATGCATCAAAATGGAAATGGAAAATTTTAGACATTTTCTAACCCCAATTTTCCAAATTGGAACATGTCGCTAAAATAGCCCTACAAGATGATTCCTCCAATTTTTCCAGCCATAAAGCATTGAGATAGATGAAAAATTATATGATGATCCTATCAAGATCAAAACTGGAAAAATATTGTAAAATACAAAGAAATACCAACTATCTATAATCATGGAAGTTGATTTCTAAATAGAGATGTGTCAGTTATACTCATTTTCTTTAAGATGAAAAACACTAAATATCCAAAATTATTTTTCCCTAGGAAATGACATGGTAAAATAATGTAAGCCATGGTGATGATAATTGATATGTCAACTTTTCAAAGCCACAAATTTTGCATGCAAAGTTTGTTTAGTACATTTATTAAACCATTACAAATAATAATTCATTATCTATTACACGATTGGAGATTTTCATACCCTATATTAATTGATAAAAATGCAAGAGAAACGCCAAGAAATTACATTAAAATTTTGGGACTTGAAAATTTGTATTAGAATTGTTAAGATGTAGAACCATTATGAATGAGTGGAACATGTAGTGGCCATCATTATCCACTTAGATCAGTTGTTATCCTTTAAGAATAAATGGTCCCCATTGCATCAAGTCCCTCCATCAAATGGAAAAACTTATGTTAGAATCTTAATCCTAGTTAGCCATTTGTCCTTGTGAATGTGTTGAACAGCTTTTATAATCTGAAAACGTTGGATGTTTTTCTAGTGTGTAACCTTAATCTTGATGTACAATATCTAGTTGATTGTAAATTCCCCAATGTAGTTTGTATTGATTGTTATAGGGTTCAATTTCTTGGCCACCTTTAAGGTGTCCAAGGGAGGTGGAAGATGTCGTTTAAGCCTCCTCCACATTAAATACAAGGTACAAGACAAAGAAATCGAGAACACTTAATTCAAAATAATTCTCACCCATATCCTTTTCAATCCTATAAGGCTCGTATTGAAGTGTGTAGAGCTTCCAATGGGGTCATTTGAGGTGTTGTTTCAACAAATGAAGCCATAGTTATCCCCCACTTGAGACCTATGTGGAACCAATGTTGATCATGGTGTTTCTTATACTTGGCATTGAGTTTTTATAAAATATCATGAACTTTTGGATGTGCTTGATATGTTCACGAAATTTGGATAAATTATTATCTTTGTTTTGATTAGGGGAGGATTATTCCTACATAGATGAAATGAGAGATATGATTTTCATATTATCTTCCCCGCTCCATAAAGCTACATTAATTAGGTCCAGTGGTTGGAACCCCAAGTATACTTAAAAAGGATTGTGACCAATAGGGTTATGAAAGGATCTATTTTATCTACATTGAACATAATGAAGGCTCTCATCCCATATGTGTGTATGTTTGGTCTCATACATTCTTAGGATATTCATAATCATATCATTGACTAGCTTTGTTTGTTCATCATTTTGGGGTTGGAAGGTGGTTAATTTGGTTAATTTAGTTTCCATACTCAATAGGTCCATAGGATAGACCAAAAGGTACTAAAGATCCTATTATTCTTATTTGAAATAATGGTCTATGGGAGCCTGAAATCAATCCAAACATGCTCAAAGAGGAGCTTAGAAGTTGCCTCTATTATGATACTCTTATAACAAGGTGTCAAAATGACCATTTTAGAGAATCAATCAATGACCACAACTACATAATAATTTCTATGCTTGGTCCAAGGTACAACAAATATGTAATCCATGGAGATTAACACCCAAGGTCTATCTGAGGTAGGTAGAGGATTGTATAACCCTACTTCTTAATGGTATGTTTGGTGATGTCATAGGTAGTGCACAATTTGAAATATTTATTAACACTCTATCAGGGCTTTGGTTAGTAGAAGTATTTCATAGTTCTACTATTATCTTCCCATACCAAAGTTCCATATCGTTTGATTGTAATATGCCTCTCAAATCAAATTCTCATGTATGCTTAGAGGAACATTAAGATGGCCTGAATGGTATATAATTTCATCTTAGAGATGAAATTCTGAGACTGGTTTAGTGTGCCAAATGTTCGATAAGTAACAACAATATTAGGGTTGCTATCATACAATTTAGGCCACTTAAAGACCTCATGTCTATAATATTTTAGCATTATGGCTAACACCACAACTATAGGTTGTCCAAGAAAATATGCAACATGATTTTTGTTTCCCTTCTTCTACTTGATGTTCAAGTGGAATTGTCGCAAGTACATGGACCAATTCTAATGATGGTAAATCTATAATTTTTCCTATGTGTACATGAACTCCAGGGTTTATGATAGTTTAAATGTTATTTCCTTCTCCAAATGTAATGCATCCATTTGTGATAGGCCTACACAATGGAGTACATTTCCTTGCCATCGGTGGAGTACTTATGAATAGCATAAGATGGTATCTCACTATGATAGGCTAGTGAATTTCCATGCTAAGTAAGGAGTACACCACTGAAACACCTTGTTCAATCTTGTTAAAGCATGTAAGGGAGCTGCAATCAAAGAAAAGTTAGCAATAAACTTTCTCAATTATTGTGTTGCTCCTAGGAAACTCCTAACTTATGTAGCAGATTTAGGTTTAGGCCAGTTCACAATGACTTCGACCTTAGAGGGATCTATCTTCAATTTACCACCCCCTATAATATGACCCAAATAATTTAAAGATGTTTTTCCAAATTCACATTTTGACAACTTCACATAGAGATTTTCTCTTTTTAAAACATCTAAAGTCTGCTTTACATGCTTTAAATGGTCTTCCCATGTTTTACTGAAAACAAGAATGTCATCTAAATATACAATTACAAAATCATCAATAAAAGGTCTGAGTACATCATTCATAACCCTCATGAAAGTGGCACGAAAATTAGTTAAGCCAAAAGGCATAACCAACCATTCATACAACCCTTGCTTTGCCTTGAAAGCAGCCTTCCATGCATCTTGTTCTGCAACTCTAACCTGATGATAGCCAATATGAAAATCTAACTTGGAAAAGTAAACTGCTTCTTTCCACTGATCTAATAGATC
This sequence comes from Pinus tabuliformis, assembly GCA_031772625.1. Lineage (NCBI taxonomy): Eukaryota > Viridiplantae > Streptophyta > Pinopsida > Pinales > Pinaceae > Pinus > Pinus tabuliformis. Next base: position 403,149,537 of record CM062815.1, on the reverse strand, counting down.
ATCAATACGAGGAAGAGGATAATGATTCTTGATTGTTATTTTATTCAGTGCTCTATAATCAATGCACATTCTCCACGAACCATCTTTCTTTCTCACCAGCACGATTGGAGATCCACATGGATATGTGCTTGGTCTTATGAACCCTTTATCGAGCAGCTCTTGTACCTGCTTCTTTATCTCTGCATTCTCTAAAGCGGATAACATGTACATTCCGATGTTAGGTAATGGAGCATCTTGCTGCAAATGAATATCATGTACTATTTCCCTTTTAGGTGGCAAACCTTTAGGTTCTTGAAATAGGATATCATATTCTGAAACAACTTTAACTAAATCAGTTTTCTGTTTAGCATCACAGCCTTCAAATACATTGGTTTTATCAAGGTTCTTTTCCTTTACAACCATTAGTAAAAATTGCTTGCATGAATTCACAATTCTTTTCATCTACCCTAAGTTTATGAGAGAATAGTTATTTTTGAGTTTATGAGCTCTTACAATATATTCTATTCCATCTTTAGTGAGTTGATACTTATTTTCAGCTCTATAGAAAATGGCTTTCCTATCATACAAGTAAGGACTTCCCAAAACAATACCACATATATCCAAGGGAACTATATCTAACTCAACCTCATCTACAAATGTTGACCCAATAGCAAACCTAAGTTTACATTGTCTTGTCACTTGTAGCTTTGCTTTATCACATACCCAACCTAATGGATATGGCTTCTTGTGAGGTGTTGTTAGTAATCCCAACTTCTTTACAATTGTTTCAGAAATCAAGTTTACTTGTGATCCACTATCAAATAAATTATCAATCTTTTCGTGCTTGGAAATGACTCTAATATGAAAAAGCTCATGCCTTTTCCTTTCATTATCTTCATTATCAATAGATTGTGCAGAATTACTTGTGGATGCTTCAGAATTTTTACCTTTTATACCCGTGGTTGTGACTATTGTTTCATCACCTGAGGCTGACCCCAAGTCTTTCTGAATAGTAGCAACAGTGTTTTTCTTCTTACCAACAAACTTCTTAGGTTTTAGCTCCAGATGTAAAGACCAGCAGTGTGCATCATCGTGTCCATCCTTCTTGCAATGAGTGCATGAAGGTTTGTCATTCTGTACAGCATTTGTCTTCCTCTCCTTCCATTTCAGCTTCTTCTTTTCCTTGTTCTTGCTTGCAGAGCATTTAGATGATCCCCCAACCTCTGGGTTCACATTCTTGCCTCTAGCTTCTAGATGTGTAGCCTGAACTGATACATCATCTAGGCTAGTGGGATTAAACATGAGAATGGTATGCTTCAAATAGCTATGCAGACCACCTATATACTTCAACAAAGTTTCAGGTGAGTCTAGAGATATGCCTAGAGTTAAAGCTCTTTTTCTAAATTCCTGGGCATAACTTTGTACACTTTGACCCTTTAATTGGCAAAGACTTTACCAACTCTTCATTGCTTGCTGCATATAAGCTAGAGGATAGAATATTTTTTTGATGGCAGAAACAAATTCATTCCAAGTAGAAATAATTTTACCATGTATCTTTAGATCAGCTTGTGTCTTGCCTTCCCACCACACTAGGGCAGTTCCTCCAAGTCGAAGGCTAGCCAGCTGAATCTTTCTCCTTTTTGAATCAATGTTTTGTACCCTGCAATATGCATCAATCTGTCTTATCTAGTTATCTATCTTTTCTGCATTTAGTTCTCCATCATAAATTGGAAAATCAAATTTCACATCTAATTTAATCAAAGAAGTTTTCTTCTTTTTCTTATCAGGGCTAGGAGATGATGGAGGAGGCATTTCCCCTTTCCCTTTGCCCTCTGGAGGGGCAACTAGAGAAGGTTCCTGTGGTCCTTTGTCTTGTTTGGGTGTTGAAGTGCTTTCACCTTGACCCTTCTTAAATTCCCAATACATCTCTTCCACCGCGGCTTGCATGGCCATAAAACTATCCATGAACTGAGATTCTAATTCCAATGGAACTTCTTCTGCCATTCTCCGATGAGGATAGACTCTTCTAATCTTTGGATTAGCCTCAAAAAGTTCTCCTTCTCCTAGTTTGAGCTTTGACCTAGTTAGCATTCAAAATCCAGCACAAGCTTGTCTAACCTTAACAAAACCAAAACCAAAAGCTCTGATACCACTTGATCTGAAAATGAGATCTTAGATTAATATTAAGGTATTACAGACTTGTGTGCAGTAATTCCTATATTACTTAGTGCAACAGATCGAAAAGATTGTGAATGATATAGACATTGAGTAGTTAGAGAAACATAATAGACGAACACAAAAAATAATCAAGGAGTTCACCCAAAACTCTTATGTTACGTCTCCTGGTCCAACTTTCAGTGGTGACCTCTCTATTATGTCTTCAAGAGCAAAGTTTTTACAAGTGTGAGCTCAAATCAAGTCTCAACACAACAGGAATAAATAACAGGGTTTTACTTGAATCCCTCAAGTCTTTATGAGTACACAGACTCTCCCTCTCGCTCTCTGTCTTCTGTTTTTTCTCTGTCTCAGCACTGCCTTCCCTGTATCTGAAAATGAGTGGCTTTTAAGCCTATCGGTGCTTGTCTGTTCGTTTTCCCTTTCGACTCTCTGGTTCCCGACCTCTATTCGTTCAAATCCACTTTGAGTGTTAAACAATCATTGTGAAACACCTTTAGGTATGGTGGCCACTTGTTTTGCAACGGAAAGGACCATTGGCGCGTTGAAATCCGAAAAATATCGTTTCTCTATTTACACATAGAAAGACACAGAAAACGCTAAAAAACTCGCCTAAACACCTCTTATCAGACTTCAAATAATATCAAATCCACCCTAAAACTCCATCGGGTCCGCCTTTATATCACTATCGCAAGTCGCAGGCTGCAGTTTTCCTTTGTATTTGGGTTTATAACGGAAAACCCCAAATACACAGGAAAACTCGACAAATGGCTTCATATCGGACTTCAAAAAATATGTATTTTTATCCATAAACCCCATCGATTCCGGCTATATCGCATATCCTCCTTAATCTCTAATCGTCGATTGCGCAGATCGGCCTTATCAGCTATCGGTGCACCGCTATCGCATGGTCATTGGTCTCTTGGCATCACCCCTTACACAATTGTGATGTGATATTGCGATGTGATATATCGCAATCGCATATCACCGAACCTTCGGGCCGGGGGTTAAGTCCTTCCCTGTGTGATCCGAATTAGATCCATGGAAATTATCAAATTTCTATGACTGTATCAAATCATGACAAACTTCAAAAACTTGTGAACAAAGAGCTATCAGGAGGGACCTCTGGATAGTGGTAGTTTGTAGCCAGCAAGGAACGACGAGGACCTCGATCAAAGCGCATTGACCAAGGCCCATGGAGACCGCGCAGGACGCAAACTAGCAGTTAGGAAGTCCGGATCGGAAAACAGAGGTCATTTCTGATGCCTAATTAGCGCAAACGCTGGGCAAAACCCCTAGAAATGGAATATCCCCAAGTGCTCGATCACAAGGGAAAGCTGAAAACCGTGGGAAAAGCGCTGAAATGACAGACAAGTCCCGGCGCTCCAAAACCGGTGGAATATCGGAGGCGTTTTGGGTGGTAAGCAGAATTGTCAGGAGACCCAGCGATGCCATACAGCAAACGACGCGTGTCCGGTGGATGAGAGAGAAAACTACCTCTCATCGCGAGCTAACGTCTGAGCAAGTCAACCGCGCGATAAGAGTAAACACCGTAGGATCTGAGGGCTCCAGATCTAACGGCGAAGATTGCGGCCCAATGGGGAAACCGGATTTGGTGGAGGAATAAGCTACGACATATCAAAGTTTGAAGTCCGATTTGACCACTGAGTTGGTGGATGAATCATTTCACAATGTAACCGAAATAACGAACCATCAAGGAAGAGCTGGCGCTCAGTTTGTGAAGGGACAAGTGGCCACCTCCCTGTGAGACGTTACACAGTGGCGATGACGCAAAGGCAGGGAATTCCAAGCGGAAAGCAGCAGGCGATCCGAAGAGGCAGAAGGGGAAGTGAACAATCATGATACAGATTGGCTTTAAGCCATGAACAGATGGAGAACGAAAGACAAGTGAAAAGAGAAGACAATCGAGAAGAGACAACGAGACAGAGAGAGAAGTAGAGAACAAAGAGCCGAGATGACCTGCAGAGTTAAGGCAACATCAAGCAGACAGAACTAGGCTTGAGAGGTTCAAGCAATCCCTGTGAGGATATCTGTCGAGAACTGAGTACCAAATTGGACTCGTCCCATCAAGACTAGTTGAGGTCGAGACTTAGTAAGGGGGAGCCTGTGCACTCTAGTGGCTTGGGGAATCTAAGAACCACCCTACTAAGCATCATCTGTTCTATGAGACTCAATTCGAGCTCCTCATTGTAAAAACTTTGTTCAAAAACACAATAAAAGAAGGCCACCATTGAAAGCTGGACCGAAGACGTAGCCAAGGAGGATTGGGTGAACTCCTTATTAAATTTTGTTGTGTTCTGTTTTGCTTGTTGTGTTTCTCTTACTGTTTTCCAGTGTCTGTGTATTTTGCAATCTTATCGATTTGTTGCCTAAGATAACATAGACACACACCAGCACATGAGTCTGTAATACCTTCATTCATTAATTAATTAATTGAGATCACTCACGAGTGATTTTCAGATCACCGTGTGTATATTAGCGATGCGATAGCCCGAGTAGATCTGAACGATTGATTTGCATGCTTGATCAACGGCCCTCATTTAATTGCGTTGATCGCTATCACGTTTTCCATAAGGTCGCCTCCGATAGTTTCCGCCTACTACCTCTGATTATGACATGCCAATTAGATCTAGACCGTTGATCAGCCAAATCCGATAGCTCCTGTGCAAGGTTGCTTAAGCCTTCGATTAACTCTGTTTTTGCCACTTCTCCATGTTTTTCCCGTGCAATAGTGTTTTCTGTCGTTTGTGAAGGTTTTTCCTTTGCGATAGTGTTTAAGTATATAAAGACTTAGAGGGTTTTAAGATCCATTTTGGATCAGTCTCTCACATGTTGATTTATTGTTGGATGAAAGAGTTTGGAATATTAAAAAAAATATGTGAATGTGTGAACCATCTAAAATGAATCTAAAATTACTTATCGATGGTTCGTAATGGGGTAGGCTTCCACTTTTGCTAGATGTCTCTGAGTCTTAAGCTATTAATTTGTTTCCTTATATCCAAAAAAGATGAGCTCTTTTTTAGCGAAAATAGTATTAGATCTTACTACAAGACAAAAAGAACAATTTCAATGCCTCATAATATCCCTAGATAACCAATCTCTCCTTATTTCATCATCGTAAAGCAAAAGTCCAACTAATGTAAGGAACATTTCCCATCAAAATTATAACAACTTAGCAATGTATATATTAAAGAGAATAAGAAACCAAAAAAACAACCTTACTTTACTCTTATATTACAACTAATTTAATTTAAGCCTCTCTCATTGTTCCAAAAACTTAACAATAATACTCTCATATTACCTTAATACAACCGTGCTCAGCGCATAAGAAACTTTCAACTCATCTAACGTATTCCAAAAATTAGTCCTAAACACCGTCTCAACAAAATTTAAGAAGCGGTAATTAAAAAAATGCATGAACACGTTCGCTTGAAGATCCAACCTTAATGCAATGTTAGTGTTTTAAGCACGGCAGTATATATCATAAATGTAGAGTAAGTTTGTGTAATTTTGCCTTTATAGCTCGGATGGTCTCCTACCTGCCCATCACAAAGTTAGGAAGCCTTCCAAACTCGACCATGGCGAGAGATTAGCAGAGAATAATGACTTTGAGTGGCAGAGAGATTTCAGAACAGTCATGGCCACACAAGACCATGAGTTTCAAACTTCTTTTGCTCTCTAATGATAACAATTATTAGTGTTATAACTTATCCTGGCGTCGACAGAAATCCAGTCTTGTATGGTGGCCGTAAACAGAAAAGCAAGGTAGAAGAATTTCATGTATACATTCCAGGCTTGTAAGTGTAACAGTCATCCTAAATGACATGGTATAACATACAGAACCATTTAGCTATTTCATCATGTATCATGTTTATGGCATTGGTTGTAGCTCTACCAGAATCGATTTAAGCAATCTTTGTCTGAAATAAAGTCACATTCTATTGTAATTGAATTGGATGCTGCAATATTAATATCCATAATTTTACAATTTCACGGAATCCAAAATGACTATGAACTAAAAATATTCGGGATTTTTTATGGGGCAATTTTATGTTAGTTTCTGTTGGTACAAAAATTGTTGATAATGTCTGAGAACCCATCATGGAAAGAATTCTTCGAAGGATAAATGAACACCACAGTTGGGCATGAAGGGATTGAACTATTTATGCACTGCAATGAAAACAACGGAGGCCTTGGAACACTACCATATACGTTCACAATCTTTGACGAGTAACTGTTCTGAGCTCTGTATTCAACATTCTTTATTCGTTTGGCAACGAAGTTGCAGCTCAGTTTATGGTTTTAACACCATGGCTACTGCCAATGCTGGAAAAACAGGAGAAATTTTGGAAATTTCGCTCAATTCTGGTGCATATAGTCATCTCTTGCAAGGCTCTGTGGGGAAGAAATCAGTTGCCGAAGGGAAGCAAGTCCATGCCCATTTGCTCAAAACTGGATATGGAAATGACGTTTTTCTGGCAAATACCCTTATTAACATGTATGCTAAATGTGGTGATTTGAAGTGTGCACGCAATTTGTTTGACAAAATGTCTGAAAGAAACTCAGTTTCATGGAATTCAATGATAGCTGGATGTGTTCAGGAGGGATACGCTGAGGAAGCTCTTGAATTGTTTTGCCAGTTTCAAGTGGAGGGTTTTCTGAAGATGGACCAATTCACCTTCTCTGGTGCTCTCAGGCTATGTGCCGACCTAGCTGCACTGGAAGAGGGCAGGCAAGTTCATGGAGGAATTCTAAAATCTGGATTCGAAGCAGATGTTTTTGTAGGAAGTGCGCTTGTTGACATGTATGGTAAATGCACGAGGGTAGAGGATGCACGCAAGGCATTTGATATTCTACCTCAGAAGGATGTTGTGGTATGGAATGCAATGATTGCAGGATATGCTCAAAATGGATATGTTGAAGAGTCACTGAAGCTCTTTCGCCGTATGCGATGGGCAGGCATTCAGGTAAGTGAGTTCAGCCTATCTAGTATTCTCGGGGTGTGCACTAGCATTTTTGGCTTAGAAGAGGGCAAACAGGTACATGTCCACTTGATCAAATCTGGGTTTGAGAATAACAGTTCTGTGGGAGGTGCCCTTGTTGGAATGTATGCTAAATGTGATAATGTAGAGGCTGCTCGTAAAGTGTTCGACAACATGCCTGCTGGAGAATTATTTGCATGGAATGCTATGTCAGTAGGCTATGCTTTGCAAGGGCATGAAGAAGAAGCTCTAAAACTCTTTAAGCTTATGCAACAGGTAGGTGTGAAGACAAACCAGTTCATCTTAGCCAGTGTTCTGAGTGCATGTAACAGTCATACAGCTCTGGTTCAAGGCAAACAGGTGCATGCTTATGCAATTAAAAGTGGATTTGGAATAGATATCTCCACTAGGACTGCTCTTGTTAGCATGTATGCCAAATATGGGTTCATTGAGGATGCACGAATCATCTTCAATGAAATTTCTGAACGAGATATGGTGTTGTGGAATGCAATGATTGCAGCATTTTCTCAAAATGGGTGTGATGAGATTGCTCTAAAACTATTTGAACAGATGCAACAAGAAAACATTGAGATAAACCAAGTAACCTTCGTTAGTGTTCTCAATGCATGTGCCAGCCTTGAATACCTTGAAAGGGGCAACCAAGCCCATGCCTACATGATTAAAAGTGGATTTGAGTCGGGCATCTTTGTAGGAAGTGCTCTTATAGACATGTATGCTAGATGTGGGAGCATAAAGGATGCACACAAAGTGTTTGACAGTATGCCCAATCGAGATTTAGTTTCATGGACTGGAATGATCACAGGATATGCACAGAAGGGGTATTGCGAGGAGGCCCTCAAAATCTTTTTGCAATATCAACAGGTAGAAACAAAGCTGGATGGTGTTATTGTTTTAAATATTCTCATGGTATGTGCCAGTCTAAACAATATGGATTTAGGAATGCAGGTCCATGCTTATACTATTATAACAGGGATAGAGTCCAGTTTTTCAGTAGGTAGTGCATTAATTGACATGTATGCCAAATGTGGGGATATTGAGAATGCACGCAAGTTGTTTAACAAAATACCTGAAAAAGACATAGTATCATGGAATGCAATGATTGCAGGATATGCGCTGTGTGGTTTTACTTTCGAGGCATTTGAGCTTCTCTCTCATATGCAGCTGGCATGCATGCAGCTGGACCAATTCACCTTCAGTGGTATTTTAAGTGCATCTGCCACTATATCAGATCTAAGTTGTGGCAAGCAAATACATACCCATGTTGTAAAAACTAATTTTGAATCAGATTTATTTGTTGGTTGTAATTTACTGGACATGTATTCAAAATGTGGGAGTATTGAGAGTGCATACAAAGTGTTCGACAAGATGCCTAAAAGAAATTTGGTTTCCTTCAATACAATGATTGCAGCATATGTCCAACATGAACGTGGTGAGGATGCCCTCAAAATGTTTTGCCAATTAAAACAAGAAGGCATGAACTCAAACCAGTTCAGCTTTGCTAGTGTTCTGAGAGCTTGTGCCAGCCTAGCAGCTCTGAACCAGGGGAAGCAGGTTCACGTACACATCATAAAAACCGAGTTTGAGTCTGATGTCTTTGTGGGCAGTGCCCTTGTTGATATGTATGCAAAATGTGGGAGCATAGAGGATGCATGCAATAAGTTCAAGAAGATGCCAGAGCGAGATGTTGTCTCATGGAATGCAATGATTGCAGGATATGCTCAGCATGGACAATGTCTGGAGGCCCTCCATCTTTTTGAACAAATGCAGCAAGCCAGCATGAGGCCAAACCATATTACCTTTATTAGTGTGCTATCTTCATGCAGCCATGTAGGCCTAGTTAGTGAAGGATTGGACCACTTTGATTCCATGAGCCAAAATCACTGCATTGCTCCAAGAATGGAGCATTATGCCTGCATAATTGACCTACTTGGCCGTGCTGGGCGCCTTGATGAGGCCAAGAGCATAATCAGCAAAATGCCATTTGAACCAGATGCTATGGTGTGGAGGACCTTGCTAGGTGCTTGCAGAATCCATGGCCATATTGAGCTAGGACAACATGCAGGAGAACGTCTAATTGAGTTGGAACCCCAAGACTCGGCACCATATGTGCTGCTTTCGAACATCTATGCCAAGGCTAGTAGGTGGAATGATGTAGCAAAATTGAGAAAAATGATGAAAGGCAGGGAGGTCAGAAAGGAGCCAGGATTCAGCTGGATTGAGATCAATAATGGGGTGCATACATTCCTTGTAGAGGACTAATTGCATCCACAGATCCCTATAATGTCGCATTACTTGAATACATTGATCAAAAGGGCAAGTATGTATTTCATAGTTGCAATGCTTGAATACATGGATCAAAGGGGCAAGTATGTATTTCATATTTGCATTACTTGAATACATGGATCAAAGGGGCAGGTATGTATTTCATATCACTTGCAATTTGATACCACAACAACATATATGCCATTGATATGCTGTATGGTAATCTGACTCATCAAGCACCTTAGTCCTTCAAGTGTGTGGCAATTCCATAAAGATTTCCCTTGCCGAAAGCACGCTTGATTGGCATGACATGAATTTTCCTATCGGTTCATTCTTCTGGTACATGAATTCGTCAGTTGACCCATTCCTGTAATAGGTAATTTGCCAATTGATCCATTCACAGATACCACCGATTCCCTCAAGGTGAATTCATCCAGATTCACCAAGGAATGCATCTATGACAGAATCCACGAAATGAGGAAAATGTGTTTCTGAATTTCTAAAAGGTCTTCAAAGGACAACACTCCAAAGGAAAGCCAAATGACAAAAATGAGGAAAATATGCTTTTAAATTTCTTTAATGAATGAAGAGTCTTCAAAGAACAAAGCTCAAAGGGGAAGCCAAATGACATAAATGAGAAAAAAAAGTGTACCTTCACCCACCATTGATCTTAAGCTTAAAATAGAAATAATTCAGTGATTTTATAAAAAGGGTAACATGTTTAAGATTAGAACCCAATGCTTGTTATTTCTACCAAAAAAAGGCCTTTTTGAGATCAAGGACTGATCTATAAATAGCGTATCATCCATGCAAATTTGTTGTATATACCATGTATTGAGTTATTAGTGAGCAGACTCCTGAATGAGAATTGCAAGAATTGCAAGTGAAAACAGGTAAGTCAAAACTATACATGAGGATATTTATTGTGTGCTTTTTGGAAAGTTAGAAGATGTGAGGCACCTATCATATGAGATTTTAAAATTTGACAGTTTAGACATTTGTTGTTAACCATTTTATGAGCACGGGGATCCTTTAGCAAACATAGTTGAAATAATATAATCTAATTGATGTTAATATATGTTTTTACTAAAATCATATAAATATATAGATTAATGTTCGGTATTATTTTCTTCAATTTTCTTTTTTATAGTATGAATTTTAGTTTTTTATATTTTGACGAACAAGTACAGAAATTAAACATCCCATCTGTTCTGTGTTTTTTGTTTGTATTATTATTTACTATTATGCTATTGCGTTAAATTATGCCAAATATCACATTGGCATTAGGAATGAATATTGGGTCATAGAATGGACATCTTAGTCTAATATTTGGCATTAGGAATGAATATTGGGTCGTAGAATGCACATCTTAGTCTAATGATTTAATGAATCTTTTTCCCTTTCACAAACATGATTTTTAAGTAAGGAAAGACTGTTTTGATCTTATGGGGAATAGCTTTAAAAGAGAAGTACATAGTATAGTTGGACTCTTACTTGTAATCATTATTAATTATTTTTTTGTCAAATTTGTAATTATAAACGTTTTGACTTCTAAACTGCCATGGATATTCCACTAGAACAATTCATTGAAATAGATCTTACAATATTTTAAAATATCTTATTATGCAATGTGTTGCTTTAGATTTGAAGCTAAATATTACTAGTTTAATGCACAAAACACTAAAATGAACTAAAACTGAATTGAAAGAAGAAAGCAAATAACACACCATACACACAATGAACACAATATATGCCTTGGTAAAACTCAATTTGGGAAAACGTACATATTATGAAACACTGGAAGCCCCAAATTTCTATTGCAGCAACTGATTATGTTTCTTCTCTTTGTTAATTATTGAACAAAATTATTTATTGTTTCCTACAGTGAAGATTGAAACTAATACACTACAGCCTTCACCATTTAAATAGAATGCAGAAACAAGAAACTGAATAAGAAGGAAATACACAACACATATACACAGTTATTTTTGGACAAATGTCCACGGAAAACCCAATTCAGAAAAGCCAATGCAGCAGTTGAGTGTTTTATTATTATGCAGTGGTAATTTCTGAATACAATCTCCTCCTAGCTATCCAATATAGAGAATATCATTGACAGAGAGATAAGTGAGATTACCTCACACTATCACAGGTGACTCTCGTTGATCCAGCCACTGAATGACTAGCCCATGGTTGCCTTTGCGTTGTCTCTGCGCAGTCACTGCATCAGCCCAACGTCACACTGTTTAGTTTATGCGTCACTCCTCCCGGCTAATCGATTTGCCTCTGAGATTTTGACTTTTGCTCTCCCGGTCTCACACCTCGGCTTCTAGCTACAAAAATCGATCCCTCCAGCAAATTTTGGATCTCCTCAAGGCTCTGCGTCAACCTATGTTGCCTTTGTGTGGCCCTGTGTCAGCCTCTTCTGGCTCTGTGATGCCTCTCCCGGATCTCTTTCTACCTCCTCTACTGAGTATTTTTGGATCAGGAGAAATCTCCAACTGGAACTATCCCTGCCCCTCAAGGCAAAAGCTCACCTTGAATTTCTCACCGGCAGTTGCTCTACTTCAGAAATTCGATCTTTTGAACTCTATTCGATGTGTTCTCTAAGTTTCCATCGATGTCCTTCTTATAATACTCCAGTTGAGAACCAACGGCCCATATTAGATCCTAATCAATGGTTCAGATCATTTGGACTCGATCTTTGTTTTCTTCTAGAAGCTTCACCTGCAGTTTAGATTAATACCCTTTAATTATTTTAATTCCCTAAGTTTAGGCTTAGGCCTCCATTAAAAATAATTAATTATTTTAATAAAATTGTCTTCGTGTAGAATTTCCCAAAACGATTTCTAGATATTGGAGAATGCATGTGTCCAAGCCTCCCTTTCAGTTTTGAGGCGCAAAGCACATCTGATACTACCAAAAATCAACACTCCCTCTGCCAGCCAATTAGTTTTGGTGTGTACTATAGGAAATAGTAAATAATTTTGTTCAATAATTAACAAATAGAAGAAACATAATCAGTTGTTGCAATAGGAAATTGGGGCTTCCAAATTTTCACATGGTATCAAAGTTAGGTTAAACAAGAGAACAGTATCAGAAGAGCCCAGCGCTGAAGGAAGAAGGGAATTCGGAGTACTACATAGGCAGCAAATCGAATCCCTGAGGGATTGCGCAGTTCAGGCCAGGAGGGCAAGATTTTTGTGGAAAATCTATCTCTGAGTGAGTCGATAGAGAGGTAGGATTTCCAGATCAAAATTTGTCAGCGATAGAGGGAGCTGCGCAGCAAAAGCTTCAGCAAAGAGGGATTCCTGGTGTGACAATGTTTTCTGCAAGCAGTTGCTAGGTAGAAAGACATCAGAAGAAAGGAGAGACACTTGAGGGAATTTCTTCCTCAGAGAATTCCCAGCTAGGGAATTTGAATTCTCATTTGTTGAGCAGCAACAGGAGAGAGGAGGTTATTCGACTTTTTCAATTGGCAAAGAGGGTAGCCAGTGGATTGAGAGATCAGAATAGGTTGGATGGGGCATCCAACTACGTGATTTGGAAGGCAAGGATGTTGTGCCTTCTGGATGAGCATTTTCTCAAGATCTACATCAACAACGTGGTAGATGAGCCCGTGAATCCCGATCCGATCAAGAAGTACAAGGGAGAAATGACGAAGACCAAGAGAATGATCCTCGATGAAGTGAAGGATTGTGTAGTATGTCGCATCACTAGCAAAGACACTGCCAAGGAGATGTGGGATGCTTTGTCGACGATATATCAAGGATCTTTTGAGCAGTGCAAGATGTACTTGGAGCAGAAGATGAGATCTATGAAGATGCAAAAGGGGGAATGCATTGATATGTTCCTTACTAAGCTTCAGGAGACCAGAGATGAGCTAGCAGTTCTGGGGTCAACACCTCAAGCTTCTAAGCTGGTAAGACTGGCCCTAAATTCAGTTTCTGAGAAGTGGCAAGTTTTTGTTTAGAGCACCCTAGGCAGGGCGACTTTGCCAAGCTGGGATGGAATCTGGGCAACTCTTAAGCAGGAAGAGCTGAGGAGACACTTGGTCAAGTGTAAACTTGAAGGAAGCAACAGCAGTGGGTCGAAGCCCAAGGAGGAGGAAGAGAATGTAGCGCTCGCATCCAAGGGGCAGCAGGAGTAGCAGAAGAAGAAGAAAGATGTTTTGAAGATTAAATGCTTCAGGTGTGGTGAATTCGGTCACTACGCTACACAATGTCCTCAAAAAGAAGGACAAGGATGAGAAGCATGAACTGAAGGTTGCAGCAGTGAAGATTGAGGAGGAGGAGTTCGCCATGACAACCCAGTCATCTCCAGGAGGGAGGTGGGGAGATCTAGAGTTGTCGTTCGGAAGGACTGCACTTAAGCAGGATCCTTGAGGAGTCCACCTCTTAGATCAATACCTTGCTACGGGAGCCCAAATCAGTAGTAGTGGGATGGACCGGTCAGTTGATGCAGAGGAGTATCGGAGTGACAGTTGTAGTGGCTAGGAGCGTTAGACACTGAGCAACGCAGAGCTAGAGTTAACAATAATGCAGTTGGCATAGAACAGATTCAATAGTAGTGTAGAGGCTTCAAAGGGTCAACATAGAGACTAGCAGCAGTCAGAACTCTAGCAACAGATGCATCATGTTGAGCACCAGCTCAATAATTTGGGATGTTTTTCCGTTGTTGATGCAGTAGCAGCAGCAGATGGAGAAGGATGCAGTGTTGGCAGTGGCAGGGCCAACAACAGCATGGATGCAGAATTTGAGAGGGAGTTGCAGTACGGATGCAGTGTTGGCAGTGGCAGTGTCAGCAGCAGTACAGATGCAACATTTGCGCAACAGTTGGTGGGTAGAGATGTCATACATCAGTAGCGCAAAGGGAGGTGTTACAGAGAAGGGTGATGCTCCAGCAGATTGCATTACTAAAGCACATTCCTCGCTAAGAGTGAGTGTTGGTTTCTGGTAGCATCAAATGTGCTCTAAGCCTCAAAATTTGCAGGGAGGCTTGGACACATGCATTCTCGAATACCTAGAAATCGTTTTGGGAAATTCCACTCGGAGACTGTTTTATTAAAATAATTAATTATTTTTAATGGAGGCCTAAGTCTAAACTTAGGGGATTAAAATAATTAAAGGGTATTAATCTAAACTGTGGGTGAAACTTCTAGAAGAAGATGAAGATCGAGTCCAAATGATTTGAGCCATTGATTAGGAGCTAATCTAGGTCGTTGGTTCTCAACTGGAGGAATATAAGAAGGACATCGATGGGCACTTGGAGAACATACCTTATAGAATTCAAAAGATCAAATTTCTAAAGCAGAGCAGTTGCCAGTGAGAAATTTGAAGTGAACTTTTGTAGTGAGGGGCAAGGATAGTTCTGGTTGGAGATTTCCCCTGATTCGGGAATACTCAACAGAGGAGGCAAAGAGAGATCCGGCTGAGGCAGTGCAAAGTCAAAAGAGGTTGACGCAGGGCCACGCAGAGGCAGCGTACACTGATGCAAAGGCAGCGCAAAGCCTTGAGGAGATTCGAAATTTTCTAGAGGGATCGATTTCCATAGCTAGAAGCCAAGGTGTGAGACCGGGAGAGCAGAAGTGAGAATCTCATAGACAAATTGATCAACCGGGAGAAATGATGCAGACCCTAGACAATGTGACGTTGGGTTGACACAGAGACAGCGCAAAGGCAACCAGGGGCTAGTCATTCAGTGGCTAGATCAACCAAGGTCTATTGTGATAATGTGAGGTAATCTAACTTATCTCTCTGCCAGTGATATTCTCTATATTGGATAGTCAGGAGGGCATCCAGAGATTGTATTAAAAAATTACTACTGCATAATAATAAAACCCTCAGTTGTTGCACCAATTTTCCCACATTGGGTTTTTCCGGGGACATTTGTCCAAAAATAAGTGTGTAAATGTGTTGTGTATTTCCTTCTTGTTCAGTTTCTTGCTTCCGCATTTTATTTAGATGGTGAAGGATGCAGTGTATTAGCTTCGGTGTTTACTGTAGGAAACAATAAAAAAATTGTTCAACAATTAACAAATAGAAGAAACATAATCAATCGTTGCAGTAGAAATTTGGGGCTTCCAAATTTTCACACATAGAAGGTGAGGCCTATTATCTACAGTTTTCTTCTTGGTTATGAATGCAAATATAAAGAAAGGGATGTTCACTATGGAGTTTCCATGGACATTGTGTCAAATAAAGACAGGGATGCTCACTATGGAGATGCCATGGACACTGTGGCCAATATGGCTACTACAGGATCTTCTGCTTGTTTTATTCTACTTCAATATCCCACTCCAAAGTGCTTTGCTTAACTATTGAATAATAAACAATACCATAAAATGAAACCCATTCCTATTCTAGTGGCATGGGATTTAACATGGTTTGATAGTTGTCTAGAGTTAGGTTTAGGATTTTTTCATGCCTTAACCCCCAATTAAGGTTAGGGTTTTGGACCCTCTAAAATCTTATTGAAAGCTTAGACATGACTAACTCCACATGTGCACTTAATATGAACTAATGTGGCATCCACTCAATATCATGGTCATTAATAGAATAGGTCAATTTGTAAGAGGCATGACTTCCACATACAAAGTTTGATTCATATGATTTTTGTGTCATTGGAAAACTCTCAATGTGTAGAAGAGGAATGAGAGGGTAGAATTTTTTCACGAAGTTTTAACCCCAAAAAATGGTCATCTAAGGCCTCAATCAAGCTCTGAGAGGTACTAGACCCTTAAATTTGGGCCATACAAGCCAACAACTCTAATTTTTCCACCTAATAAATACTAAAATAAATGAAAATTTATATAATGATCCATTATGAATCATACCTCTCTACTTAGGGAATTTTTTGGTTCCCAAAGCTTTTACTAAAGCATGTAAGAATTTTTGTCCGCAATCTTCTCCCTCGACTACAATTTAGCCTTGCTTGGTTTTTTTTTCAACCAAACCTACCGAAGTCCACAGTAACCCCATTTAGTTTTTCCATACTACTATAAAATTGTCTCTTCAGCTAACTTTGCTTGAGTTTCTGGTGTTAAATCCTCTATTGTAGGTGAGAATTTTTTATCGATTTCCTAGTCCAACACAAAAGGGTCATGGAGTTTCGGCCTCTTGACATTCAACAATAAATAAATGAATATATAGTGGTGGCATTATCACCCACCTTCTCCAACATTGAAAAATGAGCAAACCATAGAGCATTGATCTTCTTACCAGGGCCTTGTAACTTTTATTTGTTTAAATGTGACCAAATTAATTTTAGGTATGTTCTATGCTAGAGCAATTTATTTAATTTCTTTTCCATGTTAGCAATCACATCAGCATAAAGGTAAACTGCAGGTAGAACATGAATATAAATCGCAGAAGACAAGCCAAGACAAGAGGACACAAGATGTGGCGTGAGGCAGGGACAAACCCCACACTGTGTGGGGAAACCCTTTGATCAAATCTTCTTTTATCTTCAAAGTTCAATAGAGAAAGAGAGAGAGAGATAGTACATTTACAACAGAAGTCAACACTTTGACTTGTCTAGATTTGAGCATAGATCATCTCCTATAACGATGAGATCAGTTGAAGACATTCTGCTTCAACTGATACCTATCATCATGTTGCATCTGGTCCTCTAGTTGCACCACTGCATATTGCACCATGCTGCAATAATCATGATTATCATCATGTTGCCCATGTCCATGATCTTATCCATCATAATGTTGCTCAAACTAATGTGCATCATCATCATGTTGTTGCCCCTGCTAATGTATCATTGTACTGCCCATGCACATGATCTCATAGTGCTGCCCATCAAGCTGCTACCTCTACCTATGTATCATTGTACTGCCCATGCATATGATCTCATAGTGTTGCCCATCATGTTGTTGCCTCTGCCTTCTCGTTACTTCAAATGCTGCAACAATTTGCTTTTGTTGATATCAACCTTAGCTACTTGCTATGGCTTGTTGCCTAGCAAAGCAACTAGGCTATTATTCCACGCAATCCCATTATACACAACATATAGGTATTCTTCAGCTATAGGTTCCCTTTCATTGTTGTGTGTCTCTATGACCTGTACATAAAAGTCTCTATGAACTGCGTATGAGCGACTGGAGTCTCTATACCCTGATCTACACTGCCTGATCTACTCCACACGGTAGCCTGATCTACACTGCCAGATCCGCATACATCACAACGACTATCCTTGATGACTGCAGTTGTTCCTTTTATTGACCAACGTAGATATGTTTCTCATGCCAGTGTATATATGTTAAGTTTCTTCAGTCGTAGAACGTTGATTGTCTTATGAATGTTGTGCGTGTATATTCTTATTATATATATACACATTGTAATACCATGACAGCATTTACCTCTTCATCACTGCGACTATAACCATGACTGCGTTGAAGGAGTCTCTACTAACAACGTAGATTAGGGCCTGTGTGCATGCGTATCTACGTTGATCATCCTCATTTCTTGCGTGGATCTACTAACACGTAGATTAGGGCCTGCGTATAGGACTTCTGGACATTTACGTGGATCATCCTTATTGTCTGCGTGGATATGCCTTCATCTGCTGCGTGGATCTAGGTCTTCATTACAGCGTAATTTAGTAGGGCTTCTTTCAACTGTAGCTTCACCATATTATTGCAGCTACCCTTTGGTGGGCTCCAGTATTGTATCAATAATGCTACAACTCCTGGAGCTTCCTTCTCTAATTTTATCAACCCGGTAGTTCGTAACAAACTTGGAAGCGACGGTGCTGTATGCACAAGTACTAGCTCTTGTCGCAGCTGTCACTTGGTCAGCTAGCACAAGTCTGCTAGGGGCTCAAGCCAACTTCTATGAGCTCTTAGAAGAAGCTTTTTAACTGATGGACGAAAGCTAACTCAAAGGAAGCTAATCTATTTGCAAAAAAGAACTGAAAGCCAACAAGAAACGCAAACCCTAACAAACCCTAATTCTACCAGCTAGTCCTACTGATGCAAAGGTGGGAATGCAAATTACTGAAAGAGATGCCATTACTTCTAGGGAGGTGAGGTGCATGTGTCTAGACTACTTTGATCTGAAGAGAACACTTTTCTGTATTTTTGTTTCAAGTTGTTGGAATTATTATGCATGTGCTTCTAACTGGATCTTTACTGTGCAGGGGTAGATCAAGGGGGAAATGCTTGGAAGAGGTCAGGAAGGCTCAGAGAGGGTCTAAGGAGTCCCTAACATCCTGTTGTGGTAAAAATACAACACCCCCCATTATTGATGTGTCCACTTCGAATAATGGGAACCCTTTCTATAAAATTTGGCTAAGCGACTTTTTGGATTTTTATTTTAGTTAATTGCCCTACGCTTTCATTAATTTTTAGTTTTGTTTGGATTCTTATTTTGATTGCTTTGTTAGAATCGATTTTTTATAAGCTTCACATTGACGCTTGTTTCATCTCATTTGGTCAACTGGTTTGAAAATGGCACTCCTTTGAAATCTCATCATTTATCTAGCCTGGGTTAAAAATGCATAAAATGTACAATATCGCATTTTGTAAATAAATTTGTCCAATAACGCATTCAGTTTAAATATTAACTCGTAGAGGGTTTTACTAACATTTTTCATTATGCAACCAAATAATTAAGCATCGGGACTTAAGAAATTCACTCCAATTTCCAAATCAAATCTTAATCTCGAAAACCCAAACATTCAAGTGGCTGTAATTTATTTTTTCATTTATTTTCAAAATAGCTATAGTTTAATTTTCATTTTTTAAAGTGGCTGTAGTTTAAAAAAAAACTTAATTTCATAAAAATAAAACCAAAACAAAAAATTGATTTTTAATGTTAAATATTAAATTAATTATTATTTAATATAATTAATTAAATTAACTTAATATTTAATATATAAAATTATATCGCATCGGGGACTTTGCATTGTAATAATTTTTAAGAGCTCCGATTGCCGATACTCCTTTACATCCCGACTTACCGATGCGATGGGGCATTAACTAAAGTTTTAAGAACGTGTGTTTAAATACGAAGGTTGCATCGCATCGGGAGACTTCAACCTATGCAAATTTTTATGCTCCCGACGCCACCATTGTGCCGATGCGATAAGTCTTTGGTATTCATTTAGAACTCACGTATTAATTTTATTTTAAAGAAATCGTTTATGCCACCATATCATTCGTTATGTTAATATAGGAGTATGTTTCCATATGGATAAGAAAGGTAGGTTAGTTTATTTAATAGTGTAGTGTAGGTTGGCATATTTAACATTAGTTAATATATATTAATATATAATATGTAATATATATTATATTATGTAAATTAATATGTATTATTTAATTAATAAATTTTAAACTAATCATATTAATTAATTTATAACAGTTAATTAATTTGATTAATTTAAATTTAAAATATTAGTTAGATTAATATTAATTAGTAATTAGATTAAATTCATTTATAAATAGTTAATTAAATATTAGTTAGTTAAATTAATAAATAGTTTACTGATAATTACTTTAGTTAATGATTAGCAATTAAATTAGAATTAATTAGGGACTAATTTAGGATTTAATTTTTAATTCAAATTCTCATTTTTTAGCCCAGCAACAGAATTTCCAGATTTACATCAGATTTGACCCATCAACTTTGGAAGCTCATAAATTGAGTTCTACTTGGCCAAATGAGGCCCAGGACGGCTCATTGGAAAGAGAAAATCAAGGAGAACATTTTGGAGGAGTTTTCACCAACAGATTTGATCATTTATTGGGCCAAAAATCAGGCAGAAGATCAGGCTCCGAATTTTGAAAACAAAATCAATTTTCTGAGTTATTGTTTTGAATTTCAATTGTCCAAAGCCTCTTCTAATTGCAGATCCATTGGTCAATGATATCATCTACCAATCGAACCATTCCAAGCATCAATACAGAGCTTATATTTTGTTTTTAATTATTTATTTAAATAGAATTTGATTGGGTTTGATTTAATCGCCAGCAATGCTATTTTGATTTTATGGTTGCATTTTAATTTATTTTGATTTCTTTTTGCAGGAAAACAGTGGAAGAAATATGGAGAAAAAGATCTCAGTCAATGAGAATACTCCAGCAATTGGATTTGGCAGATTTCTCTTCACCAAACTTTCCTCTCAAGAATTCCTTGACAAATATTATAAATAACAGATTGCAGAATGGAATAGGGGCTGCTCTCCTCTGCAATTTTAGACTGCTGAAAGCACTATTGTAATTAGAATTTAGAGTTGTAGGAGGGAGGAGTGAAAAATCTCAGATCTGGGGATTATTGAGGATTTTCCCTTTGTATATTGAATTATGCATGAGGAACAAAGCTTGCACTATTGTGGCTCTAGTTTTGAAGGCAGAAGTTCAAGCAATGTAAAGGGCTGTTGGAGACCAAGAACAGAGAAATGGATGCAATAAATTGGTATTTCTAATACTACTGTTTCAAATATCAGTTTTAATTTTATGGTGATATGAATGTGTCATTTTATTCATGTTTGTGCACTATTGTCAATATGGGTAATTTGTCTCAATCTTGTTATTATGTATCTCTGTTTTTATGGATTAATTTCTCATTTTGGAGTAACTACTTACTCTGAAATCTGTCTTATGAAACTGATTTATTGAATAATAATGTGTGTGAACTATTTCTACATATCATTATTCAATTATTGGATTTATTGATTTAATAATCAATATCATTTTGAGAACTACTTCCTGAATGTTGTTGATTTATTATTTCAGTTTTAAGGTCTCAATAGAATGTGTTTTGGTAACCATAATATCAGTTAATTGAACTACTTCATTAACTTGATATTCATTATAAACAAGACGTGTTTAAATCCTAATATTTTAATTATCTGGCTCTTAGTTGGGTTAGATCTATATCTGCCTAATTAAGATAGGATTTAGATTAGTTTCTTTTGCTTGCATCATAGAATAAACTTGCATTTAGAGTAAATTATACACTCTGTTAAGTCCTCTCCTCAAAGAGGCAAAACTTTAGTTGTGGCTTGGCTGAACCCAAATCAGCTTAAGGGTCATTCTCTTGCCTGATCAGCAAGAAGAAGTGATCTGATGTCCCTGTCTATTGGTAGTTAAAGATACATTATAAACCAATAGCAATAGGGAGAAGGTAACTGGACCTAGATGAACAGTCGGAGCCACCACACCAAACGGAAAAGGAGCTGCTTTTAAGGTCCGGACCGGGTGGTTATCCCCCAATGTTGTTGCAGCGATTTTCGAGGCATCAACAAAATGGCGCTAGAAGGAGGGCCTGAGATTTTTTGTCTATTGGAGTCTTTTCAATTTTAATTCTTTATTTATTGTGATGGCTCCTCTCAAACTTCCAATTTGGAGTTGTATCCATGGACGAGCATCCTCCAATACTCCACCCGAAGTGGTAAGACTCTTGTCTCAGGCAAAGTTTAATGGTAAGAGAAATTCTTCTGCTTTTAACCATGTCTTTCAATTTATTCAAAATGTTTCAAATTATGATTTTCAAGGAATTGATGAAGGCATTTTATGCAGAATTTTTACTCTCACATTTGCAGCAAAAGCCAGAAACTGGTGCAAAACTCTTCCAGTTGCCTCAATCCATAGCTGGGATCAATTTGTTACAATTTTCATTTGTAAATTTGACGGCTACGATTATGAACAGGTATGTCAAGAAATTGAATATCTACGAAGCTTTAAAAATGAGTCTGTTAATGATTTTAACATTCAATTTCATTTGAATTGCTTAAGATTTAAAGACGAAGATAAACCTATGGAAGAAGAATCATTAGATTGGTTTGAATATGTTTGTTCTCTGCCTCCCATTCCCAATCCATATGAAATTAGTTCAAGTTTTGTTTCATCCCCTTCCAACATAAATGAAAATCCCAACGTGGATGTACAAATAAATGGTGATGAAGCGGTTTCACAAAGCTTGGAAAATATTTCCATTCAAATGCAAGAAGACAACAATAGCAATTTTGGGGAAAAAGCCGCCTTGAAATCTGAAAGCTACTTTGAAGTAAATTCGGAAAATCAAATCGCAAATCAGCAAGTACAAGCAGCAATCAAAGTAAATAAAATGCAAACTGTTGTACAAATTTCTGAATTTTTCTATGATGAGCAAATGCCGAAATCAGAGCAGCAAAGCAGTGTTCTCCAAGAAAGTATGTGCACGCAAAGGAATGATCTGCAATCTGAAATTTACAATGAGCATAATGCACAAGAGCTCTCAAACAGAGACAATTTTAAATGCATTGTTTCAGGTTCACATTTTTCCCTTTATCCTGATATTTTTAATGATAGTAATTTTTCTCCTCTTAGTATCAACGATATTTCAGAAATTAAAGAGGATGATTTAAATGAATTACCATTAAATTTTTATCAAGATAAAGAAACAATAATTGCTCATTATTTTGCCACTGATGAACATGAAATTCTTGTCCCTCCTTGTTTGGATATATTGGATGAGATTGAAGGGAATTCTAGAGAATCTTGTGAGGTCATTTATGATGATTACTCTGATATTGAGGATGTTGATTTCAATTTTTCTCAAGAGGATCCTCATGATAAAATTCAAATAACATCTGAGAATGAGGAACGCTTCAATTTAGAAATTATCCCAACTAATCCTCATTTTAGAGCAGCGAATTATCTTCATGATTTCACCATTCAAGAAAACATTCCAATTTATGATTCATATGAGGATCAAACTCTCATTCCTATTCATAATCATAATTCGTTTTCTAATTCACAAGTTGGAATTCAAAATTTTTCAAATTCCATAATTCTGGCCATTCCTTGTGAAAATGAAATCATTTCAAAACGATCCCAAATGTGCTGTAACATTAGTTGTACAAATAATGATTTCATTTTAGTTTTTCTTTCACAGCTATTTTGTTTAAAATTAGATTTATTTTCTGATTTTATTTTGCAAAATTTTCACACTCTTCGCTGGCATATTGAGCGCCTTACTATCAAACACTCAATCGATGCATTGCCCAATTGGGAAATTCAAGTTTCATATTATAATCATCAGCATCAAAAGATATTAATATTCCAATTTAAATCAAGTTTCACATTGTGAGCTTGTTTTCCCTAATTTTTTTGTTTTTCTTTTCTTTTTTCTCTTTTTTTTTTTTTTTTTGAAAGACAGCATGGGCGCCTCCATTAGGTTTTCACCCTTACCATCTGCCTTGAGCGCCTCAAAGAGGTTTTCACTCAAGGGTATTTTTCAACCATTTTCAGAAAGATAGTAGGGACGCCTCAATGAGGTTTTCACCCCTACCATCTGCATTGGGAGCCTTTGAAAGGTTTTCACCCAAGGATCTTTATTTTATTTTTTTTTCTTTTTTTTTTTCTTTTTTTTTTTTTTAAGATCTTCAAGGTGTGCCCAAAACAGAGGCAGAACCCTGATCTATGACCAACACTGATTTTTCCACAGTTTTGATGAATTCTTGTCTTGAGAGAGGTTTCCTGTAGATCTTCAGTCGATGCCCATTGACAACCATAGGGATGGCCTCCTCATCAATGGTCTGAATAAGAACAGATCCATTGTCATGACATTTTTCCACTGCATATGGTCCCACCTATCTGATTCTCAGCTTCCCCTTGAAATCCTTATGCCTGGAATCATACAACAGCGCCCAATCACTCGGCTGAAATTGTTTGTCATTGAGGTATTGGTCATGCCACACCTTCCTCTGAAGTTGAACCACTTCTGAGTGGAGAAGGGCCTGCATTCGGTGCTCGTCCAATCCATTCAGCTGCAATAACCTTTCTTGTTGGGCATGGCTGAGATCTAGGTCCAGCTGAGCTGCCATCCTCAAAGTGTTGTATTCGAATTCAATTGACAGCAGAGCTCTCTTCCCATAGACCAGCTCATAAGGTGTGAAGCCGATTGTGGTCTTCCAAGTGGTGTTGTAAGCCCATGTGGCCTCAACCAGGCGATCTGCCCAATCTTTCCTGCTGCTGCTCACCACCTTAGTCAAGATCCCTTCTAGTGCTCTATTGGTGACTTCCACTTGCCCATTTGCCTGAGGATGATAGGGTGTGGAAGTCCTATGCTTGATTTTGTGATGAGCTAGCAGGTCTTAAATTAGGTTGGAGGTGAACTGGCTTCCTTGATCTCTCTTGGGTAGCCAAATTTGTGGAAGATGTTTTCTCTTAAGAACTCGGCCACCTTTTCTTCTGTCACTGCTTTGATGACCTTGGTTTCTGCCCACTTTGTCAGGTAGTCTGTGCACACAATGATGTAAGACCTCTGCCTCGAAGGAGGATTGATTGGACCCACAAAATCCATACGCCACTTCTCAAATGGCTCAAGAGTCACTTGAGGTTGGAGAGGCATTTCATCCCTCGGAGCCGGTTTTCCCATCCTTTGGCATCGGTCACACTGGCTGATATACCTTCTGACATCTTGATGAAGCATGGGCCAATAGTAGGCTGCCTGCAGGATTTTGAAGGCAGTCCTCTTTGCTACAAAATTTCCTCCACAAGGCCCGTCATGACAGGTTAGGAGGATATCAAAGACTTCCTCCTCCCTTACACAACGCCTTAAGATCTGATCAGGGCCAAGTTTGAACAGGTTGCCCCCGATCCAAGTGAATGAGGCACTCTTCCGTATGATCCTGCTCTTCTCTCTTGAGGATAGGTGCGGAGGTAACTGTGCTGAGACAAGGTAGTTTGTTATATCAGCAAACCATGGAGAAAGTATTGAGATAGCAAACAGATGTTCATCGGGCATCTGGTCATCCACTGTTCCATCCTCTCCTGCAGGTAAATCCAATCTAGACAAAAAGTCAGCAACGACATTTTCTTTACAGGGCTTGTCAACAATAGTCAAATCAAACTGCTGCAACAAAAGTAACCATCTAATAATACGAGCATTCACATCCGGTTTATTCATTAAATATCTAATTGCAGCATGATCAGTGTGTACAAATGTTTGATATCCAGTGATATAATGTCGGAATTTGTTCAGTGCATGGACCACGGCCAAGAATTCCTTCTCAGTCACAGTGTAATTCAGTTCTGCCTTGGATAAGTTTTTGCTAACAAAGTAAATGGCATATGGAAGTTTTTGTTCAACTTGTCCTAAGGCTGCCCCTATGGCTTTGTTCGAGGCATCAGTGTGGATGTGGAAAGGTAAGGCCTAGTTTGGACCTCTCAAGATTGGGGCAGACACCAACTTGTCCTTTAATTCATTCAGAGCCCTCTGACAATCGTCAGTCCATTTAAACTCAACATCTTTTGCCAAGAGGCCAAACAATGGTGAGGCTAGCTTGCTGAAGTCTTTAATGAATCTCCTATAATACCTTGCTAATCCTAAGAAACTCTGAACATCTCTTACCTTCTGAGGAGGTGGAACCTTTTTGATGAGAGCAATTTTGTTGGGATCCACCTGTAATCCTTGACAAGAAATGGTATGGCCTAGCACGGTCCCTTCAGTCATCAAGAATTCACACTTTTCAGGACTAAGGGACAGGTTCATCTCAATGCACTTGGTTAGGACTTTTCCCAGATTGGACAATGCTTCCTGGAAGTTGGACCCATAAGGAGTGAAGTCATCCATATAGATTTCCACCGAATCATGGACCAGCTCAGAAAAGATGCTTAAGACGGCTCTCTGGAAGGTGGCAAGAGCATTGCATAGTCCAAAGGGAAGAACTCGGTAAACAAAGGTACCCCAAGGACAAGTGAAGGTGGTCTTATCTTGGTCTTCCGGGTTGATTTGGATCTGGTTATACCCGCTAAACCCATCCAGGAAAGAGAAAAACTTCTTTCCTGCCAGTCCATCCAACACTTGATCTATGAAAGGTAGAGGAAAATGGTCTTTCTTGGTAGCTTTGTTCAGTTCTCGTTAGTCCACACAGATTCTCCACTTCCCGTTTTTCTTGGGAACCAACACCAAAGGGGACACCCATTCGCTATCCGAAATGGGGTAAATGAATCCAACATCCAATAGTTTTTGTAATTCCTCCTTGACGATGTCCTTAAGGGTTGGATTCATTCTCCTTTGGGGTTGCCTAAACGGTTTATAGTCTTCTTTGATGTAGATGTGATGGGTACAGACTGAAGGTGGACTCCTTTCATCTCCTTATAGTTCCAAGCAAAAGCATCTAGATGACTGGCTAACAGACTACACAGCTCCTTTTCCTGGGAAGGAGATAGGGAGGAGCTGATCTTTAACGTTCTCTCAGGACCGAAATCCACATTTTTGACTCTGGGAGTGACAGGGTCGGTCACACAAAGGTCCACTAAAGTGCTGGCTTGGGCATCCTCCACCAATTCCTCTAAGGACAATGCACTGGGAGGTGGAGTCTGGATCAAGGTTTCAATCAAATCTCCTCTGTCGGGAGGCCTCCCCTAGTGGTGTCTACGGTGCACAAAGGTGCTGAGTACACCTCATCTTCTTCTCCTTCTTCCAACCAAAGTGGTAAGTCATGCTCTAATAAGGGTTGGGCATGAGGGTACAGGACTAGCTGCTTAGACATAGGACCATTTTTGATGGTCATGTTTCCTGCACGGCAGCTTATGTAGGCATCTGCAGTGGCTAACCAAGGCCTTCCCAAAATGAGAGGGTATCCAGTAAGCTTTGCCTTGGGTTGCAGAACCAAGAAGTCCGCAGGGTACTCCCAAGAGTCAACAGAGACCAAGACATCCTCTACAATCCCTTCGGGAATCACAGTGGAGCGATCTGCTAGTTGTAGGACTGTCGAGGTCTTTCTCAGGGAACCCTGAAGGTTGAGTTTGAGCATGGTATCTCTGGTCATCACATTAATGGCAGCCCCCAGATCAATCAATGTGTGAGGTATGATGGTGCCATTGATGTGGACATCCACTACAGGACTCCCAGGATCCAGATACTTTGGGCAGATGGCCTGCCCCAACATAAGATCCGACAGTTGTCCCATGACATTGATGGTTGAAGCA
Source organism: Pinus tabuliformis (assembly GCA_031772625.1). Taxonomy (NCBI): domain Eukaryota; kingdom Viridiplantae; phylum Streptophyta; class Pinopsida; order Pinales; family Pinaceae; genus Pinus; species Pinus tabuliformis. Next base: position 403,122,168 of record CM062815.1, on the reverse strand, counting down.
TCTCTTTTTCGCCTGCCTGGGTGTCTGAAACACTTTTCCTTAACCAGTTTGTTGTATATCGGTACATCTTTGATGGTTTGGAGAAGTGGTATTCTTACGCACAATTGTTTGAGTTCCCCCAGAAGCTCATCCTCCTCTGGGTTGGGTTGTGTGGTGGTCGTTAGTCTCTCAGGAAAGGGTGGCATAGCCTTTGGTTCACTTTCCTGTTTATCTTCCTCGTCCTCTGGGGGAGGAGGTTGGCGATCCGGAAGAGTCTTCCCCGATCGTAGATTGATCTCCTGGATCTCCACAGCATAGGTAGGGCATGATGTTTCCCCAGTATATACCTGTTGGGCCTGTCTGTTTTTGGGGTTCGGGTTCGGTTGAGCAGGCATTTGGGGTTGCCTTGGAGGAGCAGGAGGTAATGGTTGTGGTTGAGCTGGTGGTGGAGGCAGAATGGCGGGAGGAGTATTGTACTGGGGCCTCCACCCCGGTTGAGGTGCATTCCACTGAGGCTGTGGCTGGGCATGTGAGTGAAACGAAGGAGTAGTGGGCTGAGTATGGTACTGAGGTGGGTAAGACCATGGAGGAGGTATAGACCAGGAAGGATGAATAGGGGGCCCCCAGGAAGGCATAGGAGCAGATTGGTTGGGGCTGTAATAGGTTGGGGTGTCCCTTGCATCCCCTGTTGGTAAGGTCTAGGTCCATGTGGCCTTCTTTGGTTGAGGAAATAGAGAGGTTTAGTGGGCGCTTCTGTCCCTTGATACATGGCTTTAAGCCCAGGTAAGGTTGGACATTGGTTCGTGGGGTGGTCCTCCTCACAGACAAAACATACCTCAACCAAATGTAATGGGCACTCATTCTTAGGGTGTTTCCTTGTACACATGGGACAGAAAATAGCCAAAGCCCTCTCAGCTTCCTCTTTCTTCTGTTGGATTCGGAATGTATCAAGTTGCATGGCGATGGTCTGTCTCACTTCACTCTTGAGGTCCTCTAATTGATTCGCAAACTCATGTTTGGAGAAAGGAATACCAGCTGAGAGGAGGTTTCCTCTACCTCTTTTTCGGGCTGCCCTAGAGTGGTTTCTAAACACAGTCTTTATGTCCTCATAAGGTAGTTGGTAAATATCCCCTCCAGCTAGCATGTGAAGGGTATCTAAGAGGTCTTTAGGGACTCCTCGGAGCAGGACCAACTTGAGGGATTCAGGGTCAAGTGTGCACCTGGCCCGTTTATAGCTGAGTTGGAACCTTTCCTCGTAATCTTCTAAAGACTCATCATTCCCCATGGTCATCCTAAAGATTTATCCCTTAGTTTCCTTGGACCTACAGTAGTCCCTATACTTGGTATTGAAAGCTTGCTGCATCTGAGCCCAAGTGGTGATACTGTTCCCAGGTAAGCCCATGAACCAGCGTAATGCTGCATCCTTAAGGGTTGAGGGGAAGAGTTTCAGTTTCTGCTCATCTTCAGTATAGTCATAGGTTCAACAAAGGAAAGCAAACTCAAATAGGAAGGTATCAGGGTCTTCAGTAGTCAGTCCATGGAAGTGAGGTAAAGCGGAGGCAGTGATGTTCTTCATTTTCATGTCTCCATTGGTCTCTCGGATGGGGAAGGCACCTTCAATTCTCTCATCTTCTCCCCTATTGTCAGCCATAGCTTCAGATGGAGTGGTCTCTAACTCTTCTTCTGCTATAGGATCTTCGTATATCTCAGGAGGTTCACCTATAGGTTCTTCTGGATCACTGTCACCAAAGAAGAGAGAATGGTGACTTAGTGATGTGGTGGGGGTGTTGGGTAAGAATTTGTCTGTTTTATCCCGATTTCTACGAGGCATGAAATGAAAATACTTCTAATTACTTTTCTTTTTTCTGGTACCTGCAAAACTAAAATAGATTGAACTGCAACTAACTATCTCGCTGAAGTGGAAATGCGGAATTGAAATGAAAGCATGAAAGAACTAATCTATTTTGCTCAAATGAAATTGCAGAAATGAAATGCTAATCTACGCTTGCAGAATTGAAATGCTAATCTACGCTTGCAGAAATGAAATCGCGGAATTGAAATGTTAATCTATGAAAGCAGGAAATGTCTATACTACTTTTGCAGAAAGGAAATTGCAGGATGGAAATGAAATAAACTATTTAGCAGAAGGCGAGTGTAGAAAAATAGAAGAAAAGCAACAATCACCAATACTCTGACGCTTCCCCGGCAACGGCGCCAAAAAGATGGTGGGCTCCAGTATTGTAGCAATAATACTACAACTCCTGGAGCTTCCTTCTCTAATTTTATCAACCCGGTAGTTCGTAACAAACTTGGAAGCGACCGTGCTGTATGCACAAGTACTAGCTCTTGTCGCAGTTGTCACTTGGTCAGCTGGCACAAGTCCGCTAGGGGCTCAAGCCAACTTCTATGAGCTCTCAGAAGAAGCTTTTTAACTGATGGATGAAAGCTAACTCAAAGGAAGCTAATCTATTTGCAAAAAAGAACTGAAAGCCAACAAGAAACGCAAACCCTAGCAAACCCTAATTCTACCAGCTAGTCCTACTGATGCAAAGGTGGGAATGCAAATTACTGAAAGAGATGCCATTACTTCTAGAGAGGTGAGGTGCATGTGTCTAGACTACTTTGATCTGAAGAGAACACTTTTTTGTATTTTTGTTTCAAGTTGTTGGAATTATTATGCATGTGCTTCTAACTGGATCTTTACTGTGCAGGGGTAGATCAAGGGGGAAATGCTTGGAAGAGGTCAGGAAGGCTCAGAGAGGGTCTAAGGAGTCCCTAACATCCTTTCAGAGAGTTTCACAAAGTTTGGATGCCAAGCAACCGTGTTTATGAGCTTCTACAGGAAGTCTACAGGGGTTCTACAGGATGTTCAGAATTTCTACAGGAAGTTCAGTAATTCCTACAGGATGTTCTACAATCGGATTTTTGGGTGATGGATGAGTGGAAGAGGCTGCATGGGTGGATAGGGAGGTAGGAGAGGGGTTTGTAATGCCTTAGTGACAGAGAGATGAGATGATGAGGGGGTGTGCTAAGCTGGTTTGTCTAAAGGAGGGTAGAGGGAATCGAAGGCCGAAGAAGGTAGAATAACGAGGGTAATAGAATAGTTGAGAGACAAGGGGTCTGATTGGGAGATGAGTAGTCGGCCTGGGCACGGCTTAGAAGGACAAGAGAGTGAGGGAGTAGCGCTGCACAGTGTAAACGAAACAAATCATCCACGTCCTGCACATAACCGAAATTTTATTAACTTATTCTAACTGTTTAATAAAACCAATGAACAGCAACGTTATTCCTAAGGAGAATCATGCATGGTACTGAAACAAAGAAACATTCCAAGAGATCTGAACGCATGGACACTTCTTCAAACGAAAATATTACACCACAGATTGCATGAACGTGTAAACCAATGGTTTTGGTGGGCAGCACTGTCTGCAATTCCAGCCCCTAGAAAGAGGTGAAAATGAGTGTGCAAGCAACCCTTTTTTGGAACCTTTATCAACTCTAATCTCTTCAATTTATTCTAAACAGCTAAAGCAACTCTATCTTCTACCAATGACCTACTTAACCATACCAAGAAATCTGATTCAACAACTATGTTTCAAATGCATGTAAAGGAAAAAAACATAATGCTGAAAGAAAGATAACAATACAAAGGAAGGAGGCCTTAGGTTCTCAGGTTGGGCCCAACCTCGAGAGCTATGGCTCCTTTAAGAACTCAGAACTGAACTCAAATCTGCCTGCTTTCCATTAAAAGATAATAATCATAAGTCAAATAACATGTCAATAATGGTTACAAAAGAGCAAAACAGAGCTAGCAGCTCGTAGTTCAGAATGTGCAACAAGGTTTCAAAAGTCATTTTTGAAGACTAAAGCCCTATCATTTATACATCTCGAGGCCCCAAGCTGGCCTCCTAAATCAGTGGGGCTTGGCTGACCAAACTAAGAGTGAACTGCTGCTTCCTCAAAATCCGTTTGGCTGTCTTTAAATCCGGTTGTGGTGGCTGCTGGAGCTCGGAGTTGGGGGTGAAGATCCCGAGGAAGGCCTTTTAATGCTGGACAACCCTCCTACGAATCCTCAACCCCATCTTGGCTGTCTCCTAGCCCTCATCTGCGTGGTTTTGCTCCATTAAATGTCAAAAAAACCTGAAATAAGCACGTGTTAGCCACCTAGGAATAGTGACTGCCCTCATTCGTACAAATGACATAAATATACTAAAAAATAATGCATAAGTTATAAAAAATGAAGGGTTGAGCAAGGGTAGTCAGGCCAAATGAGCCCAAAATGTTACCAAATTTGGGGCTCATCACCCTTCATGTTACTGCGGCCACCTTTTGTGACTTGTATGGACAACGTATTAGTATACTAGGCCAGGGTAATCCATAGTGCATCTCCTTCTCTAAAACCCAAGACGTTGAGAGGAAATCACTTGAAGTGAGTTTCCAAATGACTTCAAATCCTCTTCTATTTACACTAACGTGTAGATGATGAATAGACACGACGTTTGGGCTTCTTAAGCCTATGTAAGAGCTAGTCGGCTTGATAATAATTACATAATCAAAATGAATTCATATCTCCATAAATACTTATTGGAATCAGATGATCTTTGGATCAATCCTACATCTCTCGACGAGAGGGAACCAATAAAAATATCAGATGCCATAAATAAGCTGACCCACATGGAGTTTGGCCCTAGTTTCCAATTTAACACTCCCTCTCGACTAGGGAGAACTCCATCCGCTGATCTATATGTCTGACTGTACTATCTCTGCCATCAGTGCCCTGCACTGCTCTGCCCAGCTCAGCTCAGTTCTACTCAGCTCTACTGGTTTTGCTCTGCTCTGCTCAACTCTGCTGGCTCTGCTCTGTTCTGCTCAGCTCTGTTGGCTCTGCTCTGATCTGCTCAGCTCTGCTGGCTCTACTGTGCTCTACTCAGCTCTGCTCTACTTAGCTCTGTTATGCTCTATTCAATTCTGCTCGCTTTGCTTTGCTATGCTCAGCTCTGCTGGCTCTGCTCTACTTAGCTCTGGAGAATTATGAAGAAGAAGAATTGATCGAGAATGTCTCATACCATTTTCCACTGACCCGAATTCAGTCTCAGAGTGTGTACCACTGGTCCCAAACCAGTCTCAACCAACCCAAAGTTAACGTCATAGTGGGTACCGCTCCTACCACTGGTCCCAGACCAATATTGCAGGCTCAGAGAGTGTACCACTGCTCCCAAACCAGTCTCAACCGACCCGAAGTCAGCGTCATAGTATGTACCACTCTTACTGGTCCCAGACCAGTCCTGCACTGACACGAAGTTAGTCTCAGAGTATGTACCACTGGTCCCAGACCAGTCTCAACCGATCCGAAGTCAGTGTCATAGGGGGTACAACTCCTACCACTGGTCCCAGACCAGACCATTGATCCTAGATCAATGAAGGCCATCCTAGCATAGGGAGTACGGTATATACAACGATGCGTCCATCAGTACTACTATGCTCCCTATCCTCATTTCCATGCTCATTGATCAGATGAGAGGTACTTCCCATGAGTCCCAGCCTGCATGGGTAGGTTGCCTTGACAGGAGAACTTAATCAATTCCGTCCTCACAGGAAAACTAATCATCCTGCTACAATTTGTCATGGATAACACATCATCCATACCTCACACGAGAACTAATCATCCTACTACACGGGAGAGCGAATCATCCTGTCCCACAAGAGAGTGAATCATCTTGTTCCACAAGAGAGCGAATCATCTTGTTCACAGGAGAGCGAATCATCCTATTCATAGAAGAGCGAATCATCCTGTCCCAATGCGCACCACCAGGGGAGGATGAGTCACCTTATGGTCGTATGTTGCTCCAGTAAGAACCACAAGCCCCCAGAGCTCCTAGAGCTCAATGTATACAACATGCAGGACCCTTGTACAAGGGTCTCTTGACGACTCCAAGTCGTTCGGGAAAATCAGAGATTTGATCTTTCCCCGGGGCTTTGACAAAGTGTATCGACCTGTACATCATCCTAATGCGATGGAGCCTCCTTGCTCATCGACTTGCCATATCCCAGATAGGGAAGTATCTGATGTCTATCTACTGGAGCAATCATCGAATACGGGATTCCTCAATAATCGAATCCCACCTCTGGTTGTTACAGAGAATCACAGTGGTATTCATCATGTGTACAAACACCTCACTGAAGAGCTTCCCCAACCAAGCAGCTTCATACTCGTAGATATGTATCCGGTCTCGGCGGTGCTTACAACAATCAACTTTTGCTTCCTGTTCATCCATGATATCGAAGCAGAATCTAAAGAGAAACAGCACTAAGAAGTGCTCCAGTGATCCTCCACACTGTCTGCGCAATCAACATTTGAATAATCATGCAGTTTCATATTTCCGGCAGTGTATCTCAATCCATGAGTGATTGTGCCCTGAAGACATCTCAGAAGATTCTTGGCACCAATATAGTGAGGCTCAACCAAATATGAGCTCCCCGTGCTAACTGCAAAACATATGTCCGGACGGAAGTTCACCAAGAACTTTCCCAAGTCTGGTCCGACATCACTACTATATAACTTCCTCAAGGTAGTCACAATCTTGCAGTTTATCATTTCACATCCGGAATCCAACTCCCTCTTACTTCTGCAAGTGAGAGGGTCTACATTTGTCAGAAATATTTCGTCCGCATAAGGTGCCGGTATGAGAGGTCTATCATCCACAGCCTTCGGATAATAGTTTGGATCGGGTTCACTCCTAGTGAATCTCAGATTCATCAAACAGCTATTAGTCCTCTCATACTACGCCCGGGGTGTTTTGCTTAAAGCCATAGAGGGCTTTCTTCCACCTGTATACATGAGATTCCCGTTCATGAATCTCAAAAACTCCACGGGTTGTTTCAAACCTGTGGACCAGCTACATGAGGGGAATGTTCTCCTTGTAAAATTTTCCTTCAGTACATCTCAAACATGTACTTTCATGATCTTTTTGAATTCATGCTTCCCTGTCACCATCTGACTCACAAACCTTCGGTGCTATGTGTCAATGGACATGGTCCCCAGTGGACTTCCTGCAATTTGATACAACCCTGAACTCAAAAACATCTTTGAAAATTCTATTTCCAAACACGTACATTTCCATCGATGAGTGCCACCCTGAAACCTTTGACTTCCATTTCCGAGATGGACACTAGGTTCTTCTTGGAATCAGGTACATAAAAGTGATTTGGGGTTCCTTGTTCCTTCCACCCTTAGATCCGAACTTCCCAATGAAGTGATCTTTAGATGGGTCATCAGAAACTTCTGCTACGCCAGTGTGATAATATTTGTTGCTTCGACTTCACCCTGGGTGAATTATGAGGAACCCATTGATCCTTTTGTCTTGTCCCAATTGTCTTCAATGATTGCTCTTTCACTCTTGCTTGGGCATTGTCTTCGCCTATGCTCCGACACCATGTTAATTTTAGGTATGTTCTATGCTAGAGCAATTTATTTAATTTCTTTTCCATGTTAGCAATCACATCAACATAAAGGTAAATTGCAGATAGAACATGAATATAAATCGTAGAAGACAAGCCAAGACAAGAGGACACAAGATGTGGCGTGAGCCAGGGACAAACCCCACAATGTGTGGGGAAACCCTTTGATCAAATCTTCTTTTATCTTCAAAGTTCACCAGAGAAAGAGAGAGAGAGATAGTACATTTACAACAGAAGTCAACACTTTGACTTGTCTAGATCTAAGCATAGATCATCTCCTATAATGATGAGATCAGTTGAAGACATTCTGCTTCAACTGATACCTATCATCGTGTTGCATCTGGTCCTCTAGTTGCACCACTGCATACTGCACCATGCTACACTAATCATGATTATCATCATGTTGCCCATGTCCATGATCTTATCCATCATAATGATGCTCAAACTAATGTGCATCATCATCATGTTGCTGCCCCTGCTAATGTATCATTGTACTGCACATGCACATGATCTCGTAATGTTTCCCATCAAGCTGCTACCTCTGCCTATGTATCATTGTACTACCCATACATATGATCTCATAGTGTTGCCCATCATGCTACTGCCTCTGCCTTCTCGTTGCTTCACATGCTGCAACAATTTGGTTTTGTTGATATCAGCATTCGCTGCTTACTATGGCTTGCAGCCTAGCAAAGTAGCTAGGCTATAGTTCCACGCAATCCCATTATACACAGCGTATTGGTATTCTTCAGCTATAGGTTCCCTTTCATTATTGCATGTCTCTATGACCTGTGCATAAGAGTCTCCATGAACTGTGTATGAGTGACTGGAGTCTCTATACCCTGATCTACTCCACAGGGTAGCCTGATATACACTTCCAGATCTGCATACATCACAGCGGCTATCCTTGATGACTGCAGTTGTTCCTTTTATTGACCAGCGTAGATATGTTTCTCATGCCCAGTGTATATATATTAAGTGTCTTCAGTCGTAGAGCGTTGATTGTCTTATGAATGTTGTGCGTGTATATTTCTATTAACATATATGTACCTATTGTAATACCATGACAGCGTTTACCTCTTCATCACTACGACTATAACCATGACTGCGTTTACATCACTCCGGCTATAACCATGACTGCATTTACATCATTGCAGCTATAACCATGACTGCGTTTACATTACTGTGGCTATAACCATGACTGCGTTGAAGGAGTCTCTACTAACAGTGTAGATTAGGGCCTGCGTGCCTGCATATCTATGTGGATCATCCTCATTGCCTGCATGGATCTACTAACACGTAGATTAGGGCTTGCATGCCTGCGTATAGGACTTCTAGACATTTACGTGGATCATCCTTATTGCCTGCATGGATATGCCTTCATCTACTGCGTGGATGTCTGTGTGGATCTAGGTCTTCATTACAGCGTAATTTAGTAGGGCTTCTTTCAACTGCAGCTTCACCATATTACTGTGGCTACCCTTCATGTTACTACGACCACCTTTTGTGACTTGTATGGACAGCGTATTAGTATACTAGGCAAGCGTAATCCATAGTGTATCTCCTTCTCCAAAAACCCAAGACGTGGAGAGGATATCACTTGAAGTGAGTTTCCAAATGACTTCAAATCCTCTTCTATTTATACTAACGTGTAGATGATGAATAGACACGACGTTTGGGCTTCTTGAGCCTACGTAAGAGCTAGTTGACTTGATAATAATTACATAATCAAAATAAATTCATATCTCCATAAATACTTATCGAAATCGGATGATCTTTAGATCAATCCTACACCTTTCGACGAGAGGGTTTTGAAATCTATATTTCATTATTCCCTTACTCCTTGTAGGATCTAGCAAATTTTACAGTCCCATAGACTCCATAACCCAAAGATAAGGCAATGGCCTAGGTCACTTTGTCGGTCATCCATAAGACTCGCACTAAAATCTTATTTTCTCCTCTAAAATTTGATTTCGACTCCTCGAGGATAAGTTTCTATCTAGGGCTAGGGCACGAATCTCAACTAGGGTTATAGTCTTTGCCCTTTTGGAGGATTCAACACTTGTCCAAAAGGCAGTTGCCTCAAAATCAACTCCTTTTAGTGGATAACCCATCCATATTAGGGCTAAATTCTTATTCCCTATGTAGATTTTTCCCTAAAAAAGCCCTAGTTTTCCCTAAGATTCAACTTAGGGCTTGTTGAAGGCTTCTTGTTACATTGGTTGCTATAATTCATTACTCGAAGCCTTTTGTTGGCCTTGTGATCCTAGGTTTTTCCATTAGCCTTGTTATTCATCAAACCCTAGATCATTTGTGCCCTAATAGGCTACATTGGAGGATGTGAAATGCCTTATATTGTTTGTTGGGCCTTGTCCTTGGGAAGAGTTATCCTCCATAATCTTGTCTTATCACCTTACTCCTTGGACTTATCATATCTCTCATAGATGGCCTACTAAAGGGAAGAAGCATTGGTGGTAAAAGTCCACAAAAGAGCAGGAGGTAGTGGTGTGGTGATAGTAGGCCACACCTCATTGTTTTCCCTTGATATAGTTCTTGTTTCGTGAGCCACCCTCACCATCCATGCTAGATTTTGAGGCAACATTTTTCACGTTGTTGTCGAGGAGGAATTGAGTCATATTCCTGGTAATTTGAAGGTTTTGCTTCAACCTTTTAAAGATAATATTTCAAAACGACAAGATAGTTCCTCTTCTATCAACTCCTCAATCCAATCCTATCAAGTCCCCTGGTCGTTATTTTGATGATACCATAACTCCCGGAGAGGAGAAGGCTACCAATAAGACCACTAAAGCTTCTACATCTCCCATTAACCCTATTAGTTTAGTGGTTAGAAATTTTTTCGTTGATAACACCACCCCTTTCACCATGAATAGGCCATGGATTATAATTGTATTCAGGCCCTTAGATATGAGAAACCTCCATGATTCTCCACATCCATTCTCTGAGAAGTATTATGAGTGGCTCCTAAAATTCAATGTTGTTGATGCCACCACTGTAGAGAAACATATTCATGAGTTCTATTATGCGGTGAGTGCAAAGCCAATAATGGAGGAAGATGTAGTCATGATGTTGTTTTCCCTAAACATCTATGGAAATGATAAGGACTAGTATCTTAGTTTACCCCAAGGCAGTATACCTTATTGGGATGCCTTTCATGAAGAATTCATGAAAATATAGGCTTAAGCTTTAAATGGAGGCATCATAGAGAAGTTCCTTCAAGCTACTAAAACTGAGAGAGAGTCTGTGAAGTAATATACTCAAAGATTTTAAAACCTCCTTAGGGAGATCCTGTTATACGTGATTTACGATTGTGGACAAAAGTATCTCCCCTATGTTTGGTGGCTAACCTAGAACAATAGAGAGACAAGGAACCCAATGCCTTCCTGAAATTAAATATATGAATGGACAAAGCCTACCTAGAATCCATCACACGCTTCACTCCTTCTTTAGCTTGAATGCTCCAATTCCAAAATTAGAACCTACATAGTCAGATAACACAAGCCCAGAAACTACGAGATCTATGCAGTATCATCTAAATACTTTCTTCAATATATCATCATGGTATTGGAATACATGAAATAAAAACATCACATGTAGGAAAACATAGAATTCTTTGCATTAATATAAATGGAAGGAGTTATAACTATAAATAGGTGTTGATATTGTAGAAGAGCTCCTCCAGGCTGACTTGTCCTTTCCTTGTCACATTTTGCACCTCCAGTCACCCTAAATGCCTGAAATGAAACCTCTCGCAACAACAACATAAGGGTAGAATCACTTTCCAAAAGCCAACCACAACTAACCAAGTGCTTGTGGAATGAGGTAAATATATAGGAAGGAGAGGTAGTTCATGAATTCTTATCCATTTACCAATATAGGCTTGAGATCTAAAGTGATGGGAGGATGAGCTCAAGGGATAAGATGGTGATTTCTCCAAGGTGGAATTAGATAAGATTCGAATGTTTATCCAAGGTAAATGGTTGAAACAACCTCTAGAAGCTTCTGGAAGAGGAAGCTTCGAAAATGTTTTTTTTTTTCTCCGAATTTCTAGAATAAACACACCCCCACAATTACGTAAGGTGCACTTCATAGCACCCTGAGAGAAGGAGAGACTGCACTATAACACATTTTCTCAATTATGCAAAGTGCATTGGTCCTTAAAATCACTGAAATGAAGCAGTTTCAGGCAGAAACTCACAGATTATAAATTTTCATGCTTTGGGCTTTGTGCAAGGTTGATTAAAATGGGTAAAATGATGTTGATTGATCCAATTTGTAGGCCTATTGACCAGATGCGACAAAATGGCCTATATAAAATACCTAAAAGATTAAAGTCTACAAATTATTTTATCCTCGAAACACATATTAGATCTCTCCATGGACATTTGACCTATGTCCTTTGGGAAAAAGGCCCCAAAGACCTAATAGAGGCTAAACTCATGGCTATTGAAGTAGACAAAAATATAAATGTTGCTAGGATTGATTTGTTCAATTACACTAGGGCTAGAATTGAGCATAACATCAAACCTAGTTCCCAACTAGATCTTCCTTTGAAAGATCTTTCCAAAAAAAATTGCAAGATTATGAAGAATTAATGTAGGGCCAAAAGGCAATGATGAATGAGTTGACCACAATAGAGAAAGAAAGGGGACCTCGATCAAACTTCCCTCCTAAATAAAAATTCAACAAGGACAAGCCTTTCAAAAAAAAGGCCCTTGAGGGAGATTGTGCCAACCAGCAAAGTGTTCCAAACACACTTGCCCCAACCAATTTGGTAGGGAAAAAAGAGTCTCCTTTGTGTCATCCTTATGAGGAATATCACTCCCAAGAATATTGTCCTTACAACCAAGTGGAGGAGGAGGAAGTCCTTAAGCACTTAAACATTGTGAATGGTAGTGTTGCCTTTAACATCTTGCTTGGCGATAATTACTCCCACCGAGAGCCTAATCAATTCCATAATGAAGGCACTAATGATCTAGCTAAACAAATCATGGTTGTTGAGAATAGTGGAAGATTCAAGGGTCTGCAATATTCTAGGAGAAATATTGACCAAGGCCAATCAAGTTTTAGCTCAGGTAATGCATCCCAAAAGGAAAATTGTCAAGTGCAAACTCAAAATAAACATAAGTCAAAACCTATGAACAATGATATTACATTAGATGTGGATATGATAAATGTTTTGGCTAAGGTAAACCTTGAATTCCTTGTTATGGAGATGGCGAAGCTTCCTACTTAAAGGAGGCAAATTAGGAAGGCGTTTGACTTTGAGGATGAACCTGACGATCCTCCTACCATTTTATAAAATATGTACTTTGATAGGAAAAATGGAGGTCATGATCCCTTCTTGTTGTCTCTTGATCCAAGATCTTTTGCTTATAGATACGTTAAATAATTACATGCATAAATTGTAGTTTAACAGAGAAAACTTAATGTACACATGAGGAAGGAAGGGAGACACATAAAGCATGAAAGAAGACAACAAGACTTGTTAAGGGAGTTCATCCATCTTGGACTACGTCTTTGAGCCCTGCTCGATCAATGGGGAGGCCTTAATTCATTAAGTGGCATGAAAAAGAAGAGTACAAGCATCAGTTACAAAAAGGAGTCTTATGCCTCCATACTGAAAAATGGCCAAAAAATAAAGAACTTTGATGAAGAAACGGATAGCGCCATTGCGTTCGTGGCATCGAGAGGGGCTAAAACTATATAAAATTTTGTCAAATTCTGACAAAATGAAATTTTGCCCCTTCTGTAAGCTTCTACCTTGAATCACGTGCACTACCTCCCCTTCTTCCCTACGAATCTGCCTACATCGTGTTTTTATAACACGTTTTTGTTACAAGAATCCGCCTATGGCATGAACAATTTGTTCGAAATAGAAACAGTTTACCTAAAAGGACCGGCGGGCGTGGACAGTCCCGATCGTCCAGCCTTTCTACGGAGCTAAAATCCCAAAACAAAGCCATTCAACCATATATAGCCATACACAGCGACTACACTGAAATACATTGAAAAACGGACTAATCCGGATCTCAAAATTCATCAACCCGCATCTATAATATCATCGGGTCCACGCAAATCGCAATCGCAATTCGCTCATGGCCAAGGTCTTTAACACTCTGTTGGCTCTTCTCCGATGTGATAGTTAAAACTGATCCATTGTTGCGCTTTTGCTCCCGTCCGTTGATCTTTTGGATCCAACGGCCCCTGAGCATTATTGTTGCATTCTTTAAGGCGCTACGCTTCATTGCATTTCTCTATTTTTACTATGTTTTGATTGTTTTTAAAAAACATATCTTCCCATTTAACACATACGTAAAACGCATTTGAAGAATTAAGAGGTTTGTTCAAGATCCATTTTGGACCAATCCACTTGGATCAATCCTCCCCATTAAATAGCTTTTGAACCCCAAAATCATTAGCATGTTGTCTCAATCCACACTTTCAATCACCGTGCACGCGAAACTGGTACATTCTTGCAATCATGCACACCACACATGAGTTAACAACCCCTCCTTGCCAAGAGTTCATAGCGCACACTCATTGGCCAAGGATTACATAAAAAGTAATTAATGCCTCAAATACTAAAAAGGAAAGGCCAAAATGTCATCGTTGTGTCTTGAAGTGATGAGAAACATGCCATCATTTTTACATTTACTTGCAATGTATGATTTACAATAACCTCGTACTTCATAACTATATGCTTGATTTGGGTACCTAAACAAATGTTATGCCATCAAAGGTCATGCATCAATTAGAAATGGACATCACTATACCTTGTAAGAGTGAGAGTGATTTTGACTCCAAGTATATCCCTATATATGGTCTTATTAAATATGTAAAGGTGTCTCTGGAAGCTAACAAGGATATATTTATGTTTATGGATATTGTTGTAATTGATGTGTTTGATGTCTAGGGTATGTTACTATCAAGAAAATGGTATGCTTAGATAAGTGGCCAATCGAAAATGTATCTATCATATGCCACCATTCCCAATTGGGATGGGACACCTTTTGTGTTATATAAGTGATGAGCCTCAGTATTGCAGCAAGAATGTTGCAACTCCTAGGGATACCAACTTTAATTTATCAACCCGGGGTTTTGTACAAACTTGGAGGTGACAGTGCTATATACATAGCAGATGCATCATTCTACTCATGTCACTTCTCAACTGGGGCACTTGACCATTAGGGTTCCAGACCAGTCCTCTATTGAACTAAAGGGAGTCTAACTACTGATAATGAATGTAAAGCTAGTTCTAGTGCAGGAAAAGTAAATGCTTGCCTATTTAGTAAATTAAAGCTACCAAATGGTAAATGCTATGAAATGCACTAAATCATCTAGCTATGAAATGTCACCAATTACTTGTAGAAATGAAACTATGTTAATCTTGCAATTGATCATCTAGCTATCAGGACCGCTTGAAAATAGAAAGTTACTCTATCATCTTAGAACTCAAACATGCATACATTACCTATCTCATTCACATTTGCAAAACCAAAAAAAAAAAAAAACATAATTACTAACTTCAGAGATATAAAAGCTAATGCTATATGATCTTGCAGGAGGGAAAGGAATGGGAAAGTTAGTATAGGTTGCACTTCTGGTCATGGAGTCCAAGCTGAGGGGCTAACCTACTCCTATATTAGGATATCCTATCATTTCATGTCAAAACAGGGTCCAAGCAGGCTGCTACAGGTTTGCTACATGAAACTGCTACAGGATGTCATGATTTGCTATAGGATGTCCTGAACTGCTACAGGATGTCATGATCTGCTATAGGATGTCCTGAACTGCTACAGGAAGTTAGTTGAGACATTTTGGAGGGTAAGGATAGTGAGATGAGGTGTTGGAAGGGTGCATGAAAGTTGTAGAAGGCGTAGGGAATGTGAAAAATTCCCTAGGCCAAGCCCAGCACCCCAAGGAGGTCAAATTTTCCTAAGGCAACTTGCTCACGATGGTTGGAAAATAGAGGTTCGAATTTGGTTGGTATGCCTCGACAGAAGGTGGAGAAGACCTAGGTGAAGTTGGTTGGAGGTGTCCCTTCCAATAGATCAACAATCCCTGCAATAAAACATGTGTCTCTTTTCATTTATAAATCACTACATGTCCACATGTAAAAGATGAGTTGAATTTGAAAAAGTTGACCTATCTAGTGTTAAGGACTAGCTTTATGAAATGGATTGCCTTCTTAGCTACAGAAACTTAAGAAACAAGATAACAACTGCAAAGGCTTCCAAGAAATCATAAACAATTATCTAGCTAAGCATGAAACTCAATATATGCAATAAATAAAAGACAAACTTTGTTTTTGGGGCTGTGGGAGTGGGGTCCTCTAATCATGATCCCATGAGAGAGATGAGATAGGGGCCACTGTCACAAGATTTTCTGGTATGATTTCCTCCAGTAAACTGGAATACTAATCTACCTCTTTAAACTAATGGAAACAAGGTTAAACAACAATTCAAATAACCTGCTTAGCTAAACCGGCGTTAAAAACAAAAACAACAAATAACAAACAAAACAAACTTCAACAACTAACTACTATTCTAAGGTAAGAATACAACTACAAAATAGGAACTTCTACTACTAGGGTTGAGCCCTAACCTAAGAGCTTTAGCCCTCTAAGTCAACTCAGTGTTGGATCAAAACATAATTTCTCGTTATCATAAAAATGTCAGGTACATCATAATAATAACAGTCAAAATGTTTTTAGCTCAAAATCGCCTCTTGGCTACAACAAAAAATCGAATCCTAATGAGTCCCTTGACTCTCTTATTTATACAAAACTGGAGCTACCAACAACTCCCTAGAAAATAGGGATAATTGGCTCCCTAACTCGAGAATAACTTTTCCTTGACTGTCACTAGCTTGGTTGCCAATGAACTCGGTTTTCTTGGCTGCCAGTGAGCCCGAGCTGATGAGATAGAGTGGAGGAATATTCGAATGATTTTAGGAATTAAGGAGGGAGACCAACTCCTAAGATTTATCTTGCTTTCCTACTCTGAATTCATGTACTTAAGTCAACCCAAAACTGCTCCAATTCCTGCATTTATCACACATTAGGCCACATGACATAGTAACTCACCTTTACTCTTTGCACTAAGCAAAACATAGCAAAATACATAAATAAATGTGAGAAAAGTCAATTTAATAAGTTATAGAGTGGAATTGTGACCCATATAGTTTACCTATTGATAAGCCTCATCATCACCCCCTACTGAAATTGTTTCTCATCCTCTGAGCAACCTATTCATCTATATCCCTATCTTTCATAGCCCTGGTGGCCTCTCTAACATCCCAAGCTTTTGTGGATGGTGTCTCTTCTTGAGGATAGAACCCTGCCTTTTCCTCTATCTCTTCCCATTTATTTCTTTCCTCTTCTTCCTTCCTACCTTCCAGCAAACCCAACAACAAAGGTAGACTAAGCTTTAGTCCAATCCAATTGATCTTCAGCCTTTGCATGGCCTTCTTATATAGGGGTGTCCTTTCCAATGCATTTCTCAATCTCTCAGGAGTGTAGTACTCCCTGATCCGAAGACTATGTGGCAGGATATTCCATCTCCTTTGGCATGCTTTTTGGATCTCAATCCCCAATAGTCTTAAAGTGTTCTCAAAATGGGAGATGACCTATTCTTGGGTAGCCAAGTATCTTGGTGCAAGTTGAGCATCACTGGAAATGATGATGTGGTTACTAATAACAACCATGGAATTTATTTGTTCTGCTCTGATGTAAAGGGGCTCTCTTTCCGCTTTTTCTACTATTATCTTCACCTCCTCAGCCCTAGCCTCCTCATGACTCATCCATGATCCAAGGACCATTAGCTGCAAGTACCCTAACTTCGCATTATGGTCCCACACATTCAAGTCTGTCAAGGCAAGGTTGTGTAGGTAGACTTCAGATAATTTGGCCTTGCCTTCAAGGGTGCTCTTGTCACATAGCTCAATGAATTGTCTATAATCTTGGAATGGCATGGTCCCTTGTTGTGCCAATGTCTTAATTTGAAACTGCATCCATTGATATTTGAGGTATAATGCATATGATTTGAGTGCCTCTAAGGAGAGGCTTGCCATAGTGGCTAATTGGCTCTCCTTCTCTTGCAACTTCCCCCTCAACCATGTGTTTTCTACCTGCAACTGTGTTCTCATGGTGCTCTCTCTATCTCTTAATTCACTCAATTCCTTGCCCATCTCTAGGAGTTTTTCTTCCATATGGCCCACATCTTCTACTTTCTTTGACTTAGCAATTTGCATCCATCGATGTGTCCTTCCTCTTTCTTTTTCAAGTTCAAAGAAGAGAGGGATTACAAATTTTTTTGGTATCACTCTGCCTCCCTCAATAAACTTGTAGTAGGAGCTCAGATTTGGTTGTGGGATAGGCTCCTATAACTCTGGAAAATACCCCTCAAATGTCTTTGGAGAATTTTCCCCCTCTTGTACCTGTGTTGTTGCTTCCTTGCCTTCTTTCTGCCCTTGCTTCTCTTCTTGTGGCTCTTTTTGTCTTTCTTATAGCACTGCCAGTGTTTCTTGTAGCACTGTTTGGGGATCCTGTAGCAGGCCTTTTCCTTTCTATTGGAGGGTTACAGGTGCCTTGGTTTTCTTAGATGATGTTGACCTGGTGACAGGATTCCTGACATAGGTGATGGTAGCCTTTGGGGTTGCTTCTGGTGATGTGACTTTCTCAACCTTCATACCCATGGACTCTAGCTCCTCCTGCTTACTTGGTGATTCTTCAATTATGATGGGGGTTTTTGTTGGTGTTTTTGGCTTCCCCTACTTAATCCTAGTGCTTCTTCTTGTTTTGAAATATAGGGGATTCTGCCTTTGCCTTTTCCTCTTGGACTTTATGGGTGTGTTCAAGGTAGCTAAGGCAGCAGTTGCCTCCTTTTCAGTGGGTTCAAGAGACAATCTTGGGATATCTCCTCTTCTTCAAGTGCAGTATTTTTCTCAAGGCTGGTCTATGCCTTCTGCTCCTCCTCTCCTTCTTTCTTTTCTTCTTCCTCCTCTTATTTTTCTTCTTCCTCTGTTTTTTCTGCCTCTGCTTCTTCTTCTCCTTCTTCCTCCTCTTCTCCTTCCTCTTCCTCCTCTTCCTCTTTAGCACTAGAGGTTGGGGTTCCACCATGTTCAAGGGCTCGGGTTTCAAGGAAGGCTTCTCTATCCATGTCCCTAAATGTGGACCAGAGAACAGGAATTCTCAATTGGCTTAAGGCATCTTCCATTATTAGCTTGATGAGACCATGGTGTGCTAATTGCTGGTGTTTCCCTTCTTTCACCTTCTCACTCATGTCTATAATGGACTGTAAAAGGAAATAAGGCACACTAAGCCTCTAGTTTATGGGTACTCTGTCTCTGAATCTCAACTCATGGAGGAGTCTGAATTGGTAGCCATAGACTACACTTAGTCTCCCTTCACAAGAAATGTACTTAAGGATGTGGTAGCTCACCTCATCCCATGGATAGGGAAGGCTCTCCCTTCTGACCCCATTTTTGTCTTCAATTGGCTTTTCATCATTTAGGAAGAAATTTTTCTTAGCAAAGGTGTTGTTGGCCTTGTCCTCCTTTCTCCATTGAATCCCTAAAGGAAGTGTTGTCACTCTACTGATCACATCAAGGTTGATGGTAATGGACAACCCTCTCACCATAGTGGTAGCACTTGTTCTTGCTTGAGGGTTTAGTGCCATGGAAAAATCATAGGTTATATCATCATCGTATCCCTTGAGCAACTCAAAGAAGCCTAACCAGTGATGCCTCCTAAAGATATCTACCACAGGGGGATGAAGGTGAATTCTTGATGTATCTGTGGGTTCTCTTCTATTGAATCCCTTCCCATTTTCTTCTATGTTTTAGCTAAGTGCAGGAGGTTTTGTAGGATAGCTTCAGTATGGATTTCAAGGTGGCTAAGAGCTTAACTTTTTTAGTGGATGACTGTAATTTATACAATTCCTTATAACCACATAATTTTTCTTATATAGCCCCAAACTCTGTCTAATTCCCAAGCTGATTGTAATTACTAAAAGAGTGAAGAGTTTATCAATTATAAAAGCATGGAAAAAGGAGATATGGGCCACTTACTTTTCACTGTAATGATTGGGATTATGCCAATTGATGACCAAGTTGACCCTAGGCACCCCCTTGCAGACTTCCTGTGGAATTCTAGTGCTTCTTGTAGGCTTCTAAGTTTCCTGTAGTTGTTTCTTGTAGTTGTCTCCTGTAGGATGGCCAGAGTAGGGTTCGACTTTTCGATGGTTTCCCAAGATTGTCCCTATCTCTTTGATCTCAAATGAGAAAAAAAAAAAGTGCATGAAAGTTTGGGGTTTATGCTATTTATGGTTGAGGCTCGGAGCGTTGTGCTCATTGGTAGTGGTACGAGATTTCCTAATTGGGATAGTTGGCCCACCATTGGTGATCATTCACCTTCTCTTCATAATCATCACCCACTCCCCGTTAACTGATTCGACCACCTTTTTAACTGATTCCCATTGATGTGACACTCTGGTGTGGCATGCTAACTGGGAGTTCACTTTTTTATCACAAGCTGAGGGTGGTCAAGTTAACTAGCCACCTCTAGCTTTTAAAAATATCTTTCTATGACATTTATACATTTTCCATTACATCGTACTTATGGAAGAGCTAGGTAAGTTTCCATACATGTGCCTACCTTTTGTTGATCGATGCGTTTTGGAATATTTGCCTTATGTGTTGCTGCTCAGGGAAGTGTTCCTTTGCTCTCTTCCTGTGTATTTCTTCTTGCTTGTATGGTTGATTTCTTATCTATTCATGCCAGTGCAGGTGCTTGGTATCCCTTTGCTACTGCTACTGTGGAGCATGACTAGGAGAAACAAAGTGTTCAGAGATGATGGGACTCCTCCTTGCTCTAGTTGGGAAGAGAAAAATGAAGTCTCAGGTTGGTGGTAGTAATGGAACATGCTGCTATAGGAGATCTTGTAGCTTCCTCTTTTCTTCCTTTTACAATGTTTTTTTCTTAGAGGGATGTTGGGTAGTGGTGTAGGGGTTGGACGATGATGGAAGAAATCTGATGGAGTAGTGAATTGTTGAGGCAAGGGAGGACATGTCCTCTAGTCTTTTTCATTATATTTTGGACATTTCCTATGTTTTTTTTAAGGAGACAGAGCTAGGTATGGGTATGGTGATTTGGACCAGGGATGCATGGATGATGGGAGAGTGGTTTGATGAAATTTGAGGTCCCTGATCAACTTAGAATAGGAATACATTATGATTTTCTTATCGGGTCCCCTTTTTGTAGCATTTCAGGATATCCTGTAGTAAGCCAAAAAAAATGCAAAAAAAAATGATTTTTGATGCCTAAAAACAGATATGAGTGGCAGATACATGGTTTTCATAGATGAGATGGAGTTGACGGTGGGAGAAATGGAATGAAACTTGGCATTTTGTCTCTGCATATCGACATCTTTTA
The DNA here is from genome assembly GCA_031772625.1 of Pinus tabuliformis. Classification (NCBI taxonomy): domain Eukaryota; kingdom Viridiplantae; phylum Streptophyta; class Pinopsida; order Pinales; family Pinaceae; genus Pinus; species Pinus tabuliformis. The sequence goes on along the minus strand of CM062815.1, from coordinate 403,101,278 downwards.
CTGCCTTCAAAAACCTGAAAAATCACAGAATTTATTAGTGGACAGGTTTGAGTTCCCTGCCATGGTATTTTTTGTTTTTTTTTTTCTTTTGTCTTTTTTTTAAAGACACACATGCTACCTCAAGAGAGGTTTTCAACCTACTTGCCTGCCCTGGGCAATTCAAGGGAGGTTTTCAAATAGGGGTATTTTTATTTTTATTTTTTCACTCCTAGGTTGCCTTAAGGAGGTTTTCAACCCAAGATTTAGCCTTAGATGCCTCATAGAAGTTTTCATCCGTGCCTCTTATTGTTTTTTTTTTTTTCACAAAGAAAATAACTTTCAAGAATTGCGTGACTGGAAGCTAGGACACTTCCAATCACATTTACCTCCTTAGAAATGGTGTTGATGAACTCCTCCCTGGACATAGGTCTTTTGTAAGCTTTCAATTTGTATCCATTGACAAGCAAGGGAATGCATTCCTCATCAATGGTCCTAATTTGAGCATCCCCATTGTCATGTCACTTCTCTATTAGGTATGGACCTAACCACCTTGTCATCAATTTGCCTTTGAAGTCCTTGAACCTGGAGTCATATAGTAGAGCCCAATCCCCTTCTTGAGAAACATTGTCCTTGATGTTCTTTTCATGCCAAACCTTCCTTTGTACTTGGATAACTTCAGTGTGTAGGAGGGCCTGCATTCTAAATTCATCTAGACCATTCAGCTGGAGTAGCATCTCCGTTGTGCTTTTGTAACGTCCTAATATAACTATGATGCCATTCTCAAGGTGTTGTACTCAAACTCAATGGAGAGAAGAGCCTTCTTTCCATAGACCAAGTCATAAGGGGTGAAACCAATGGTTGTCTTCTAGGTTGCATTATAGGCCCAAGTGACCTCCACTAACCTATCATCCCAGTCTTCTATGTTTCTGGCCAAAACCTTGGTGAGGATGCCTTCCAATGCTCTATTGGTGACCTCTACTAGTCCATTAGCCTGAGGATGATAGGTAGTTGACTTCCTGTGTTTTATCCCATTCTGCCTCAACAAATTTGTTATTAGATGTGATGTGAATTGAGATCCCTGATCGGTGACTAGTTCTATAGGGTACCCAAAATTGTAGAATACATTCTCCCTTAAGAACTCAGCCACTTTCTCCTCTGTTGCTACCTTGACAGCCTTCATCTTAGCCCACTTTGTCAAATAATCAATGCATACAATTATGTACTTTTTATGCCCTAATGGTAGATCAATGGGCCCAATGAAATCCATGCCCCACTTGTCAAATGGCTCTAAAGCCACTTGAGCTTGCAAGGGAATTTCATCCTTGGGAGTATGTTTTCCCATCCTCTAGAATTGATCACATCGACTGGTGTATCTTCTTGCATCTTGGTGGAGAGTGGGCCAATAATAACCAGCTTGCAGTGCCTTGAAATTTGTCCTCGTGGCTGCAAAGTGACCTCCATAAGTCCCATCATGACAGGCTAGAAGGATGTCAAAGACATCCTACTCCCTAACACACCTCCTCAAAATTTGATCTAGACCCAACTTGAAGAGATTTCCCCCAATCCAAGTGAATGGGGCACTCTTCCTTACAATTCTTCTCTTCTCCTTGAATGATAGATTTGGAGGGAACTTTGCAACAACTAGGTAGTCGACTATGTGAGCAAACCATGGAGAGAGAACTAAAATAGAAAATAAATTCTCATTCGGCAGTTGATCATCAACCATTCCTTCCTCCCCTGCAGGCAAAGCAAGTCTAAACAAAAAATCTGCAATTACATTTTCTTTACCTGGCTTATCAATGTTAGGTAAATCAAATTGTTGTAATAAAAGCAACCATCTAATAATTTTAACATTCACATCAGGTTTGTTCATTAAGTATTTGATAACAGCATGGTCAGTATGCACAAAGGTTTGATAACCAGTGATGTAGTTTTTGAATTTGTTCAAGAAGTTGACAATAGTTAGGAGTTCCTTTTTAGTCTCAATGTAGTTCAATTCAGCCTTAGACATATTTTTCCTGATGAAGTAAATGGCATAAGGAAACTTGTCATATATCTAGCCTAGAGCTACTCCTATAACTTTGTCAGATGCATGAACATGGATGTGGAAAGGAAGAGCCCAATTTGGGCCTCTGAGTATGGGTTCAGTAGTCAACTTGTCCTTCAAGATTTCTAGGGCCTCTTGGCAACTTTCTGACCAGCAAAATTCAGATCCCTTGGCCAACAATCCAAACAATGGTGAGGCTACTTTGCTGAAGTATTTAATAAATCTCCTATAATATCCAGCTAAGCCTAAGAAAATCCTGACATCCCTCTACTTCTAAGGCGTAGGGACCCTTTTTATGATGGAAATTTTATTTGGGTCCACTTGTATCCCTTCCTGGGATATTGAGCGAACCAAAACAGTCCCTGCATTCATCAAGAATTCACACTTCTCAGGACTAAGTGATGGGTTCATTTCAATGCACTTATTTAATACTTTCCCCAAGTTAGAGAGAGCCTCCAGGAAGTCACACCCATAGGGAGTTAAATCATCCATATAGATTTCTACAGAGTCATGGACTAGCTCAGCATAGATGCTTAGAACTTCCCTTTGAAAAGTGGCAGGGGAATTACATAATCCAAAAGGAAGGACCCTATAAGAAAAGGTACCCCAAGGACAAGTGAAGGTGGTTTTATCTTGGTCCTTTGGGATGATATGGATCTAATTATAACCACTAAATCCATCCAGGAAAGAGAAGAACTTCTTCCCTGCAAGACCATCCAAGACTTGATCAATGAAAGGTAGAGGGAAATGGTCTTTCTTAGTGGCTTTGTTTAGCTCTCTATAATCCACACAGATCCTCCACTTTCCATTCTTCTTTGGGACTAAAACTAGAGGGGACACCCACTCACTATCTGAGATTGGGTAAATGAACCTTGCATACAACAACTTCTGTAATTCTTCTTTGATTATGTCTTTGAGGGTTCGGTTCATTCTCCTCTAACATTGGCGCACTAGTTAATGTAATGTGGTGAATACACACTGAAGGATGCACTCCCTTCATTTCCATATAGCTCCAAGCAAAAGCATCCATGTGCTCTCTCAGCATGTTGCACAACTTCTCTTCCTAATGGGCTCAGAGAGAGGGGTTGATTTTCAATGTTTTAGATGGACAAAATTCTACCATTTTAATATGAGCGGGACTTGAGTCAACTAGGCACAAATCAGTCCAAGGGCTATCTTTCGATTTCTTCACCATCTCATCAAGAGGCATCGTGTTGGGGGACTGGTTCTAGAGGATTTTATCAATTAGGTCATCTTCATCAGGTTGCCCCCCTACCATAATAGCATCTAGGGTACATATTGGGTAGGATGTGGTATGGTATACTTCATCTTCCTCCTCTTCCAACCATAAGGGTAAATCATGCTCTAGGGATGGTTGAGCAGGAGGGTACAAGACCAATTGTTTGGACAAATGCCCATTCTTAATGGTCATGTTCCCAGCTCTACAACTTATGTAAGCATCAATATTGGTTAGACATGGCCTTCCAAGGATAAGAGGATAACCATTAAATTTGTTCTTGGGCTGGAGAACTAAGAAATCAATAGGGTACTCCCATGAATCAATAAATACCATCACATCTTAAAAAACTCCCTCGGGAGCTACTGTGGATCTGTCTGCAAGTTGTAATATTGTTGTGGTCCTTCTTAAGGACCCTTGGAGATTCAGTTTGATGATTATCTCCTTAGTCATCACATTGATGGCAACCCCAAGGTCAATCAAGGTGTGGGGGACAATGATGCCATAAATATGGACATATACCACAAGACTTCTAGGACCTAGATACTTTGGGCAAATCACTCTCCCCAACATTAAGTCAGACAACTATCCAATGACATTAATGGTAGGGGTGTCTTTCTTTCTCCTCCCATGATGTTTGAAGCATTTCTCCTTGATTATCTTGTTGTAGATGGGGACATCCTTGATGGCTTAGAGGAGTGGGATTTTAACACACATGTTTTTCAATTCTCCCAGAAGTCCAGTCTCTTATGGGGTGTGTTGACTAGGATGGATCAATCTTTCAGAAAAAGGAGGTGGATTGGCTTAATTAACACTCTCTTCCTTTTCCTTTTCAAGCTCCTCAGGTGGACATGGGGGTTGTTTATCTGGAAGCACTCTTCTAGATCTGAGGTTGATTTCTTGAATTTCCACAACATAGGTAAGCTAGGATGTCTCTCCACTATAGACTTGATGTTCTTGTTTGTTGTTCGGATTCAAATTTGGTTGAGCACGCATCTGAGGTTTCTTAGGTGGAGCAAGATGAAGGAACTATGGTTGATATTGAGGTGGAGGCATTAAGGCTGGAGGTTGGTTGAATGGAGGCCTCCAACCTTATAATGGGGTATTCAGCTGAGGATGTGGGGGAGAATGTGGATGAAATGATTGATTGGAAGGTTGGGAAGGGTATTGAGGTGCATAAGACCAAGGAGAACGTGTAGACCATGAAGGATGAGCAAGAGAACACCAAGGGGGGAGGGATGCATTCTGGTTGGGATTGTAATAGGAATAGGATTCCCCTTGCATGCCTTGTTAGTATGGTCGAGGTCCTTGAGGCCTCCTTTGATTGATATAACAAAGTTGTTCAGCCCCACCTTCAACCCCTTGGTACACAACCTTTAATCCAGTCATAGAATGGCACTTATATGTGGAATGGATTTCCTCACAGACCAAGAAGACCTCTATAAAATTTAATGGACATTCATTTCTGGGGTGCCTTCTAGTGTATCTAGGGCAAAAGATAGCTAAGGATCTCTTTGCTTCCTCCTGCTTCCTTTTGATATGTATGGTGTCCATTTGCAAAGCAAGGGTGTGCAACAATTCACTTTTAAAGTCTTCCAACATGTTTCCAATATCACTCTTGATAGATGAGTTCGAGGAAGCAGAACTGGCCAAAGCTTGACTAGCCCTACCCTTCTTTCTGGCAGCCCTAGAATGGTTTTTGAAAACTGTCTTGATATCATCATAAGATAGTTGGTAAATGACCCTTTTAGACAACATGTTTTGTGTTTCCATAATGTCCTCCCTGATTCCTCTAAGAAGGACTAACTTGAGTGATTTAGGATCAAGGGTGCATATGGCCCTTTTGTAACTGAGTTTGAATGTTTCCTCTTAATCTTCCAAGGATTCATCATGTCCCAAGGTCATTCTAAATATTTCCTCCTTGGTGTATTTGGACCTACAATAATCCATGTACTTGTTGTTGAAGGTTTGCTGCATTTGGGCCCAGGTAGTGATGTTGTCCCCAAGTAAACCCATACACCAACGTAAGGTTACATCCTTAAGGGTGGATAGGAACAACTTCAACTTCGAGTCATTAGAGGTAAAATCATAAGTTTTGCAGATGACAACAAACTCAAACAAAAAGGTATCAGGGTCATCTAAGGTTAAGCCATGGAAGCGAGGCAGGGCAAAGGGGCTTACGTTTTTCATCCTAGCATCTCCATTAGTCTCTCTAATGGGAAAAGCACTCTCATTTATGTTTTCAGTCTCATTTCTATTTTCATCCATGGTGTAAATGTGTGGAATGGTCTCTTCTTCTTCTTCCCCAATAGGCTCTTCAAAGATCTCCGGTTGTTCACCTAATGGGTCCTCTAGTTCTCATGCAATCAGAAAGGGAAGTTGACATTCACCAAAGAAGAGGCAAGGTTCAATGTTCGATGGTGTGGGGGTATTTGGCAAGAATTTCCCTAAATTGTCTCTACTCCTATGAGGCATGAAATATTTTTTTTCTTTTTATGCATTTTTCATAATTAATTGTAAAACAGAAAGGAAAGCAGAATAACATCTACCTACTGAATGTAAATTAGAAAGAAAAGCATAAATTACATCTACCTAGACACCTCAATGGAAACGACACCAAAAAGTGATGAGCCTCAGTATTACAGCAAGAATGTTGCAACTCCTAGGGCTACCAACTTTACTTTATCAACTTGGGGTTTCATACAAACTTGGAGGTGACAGTGTTATATACACAACATATGCATCATTATACTCATGTCATTTCTCAATTGGGGCACTTTACCATTAGGGTTCCATACCAGTCCTCTATTGAACTAAAGGGAGTTTAACTACTAAAAGTGAATGTAAAGCTAGTTCTAGTGCAACAAAAGTAAATGCTTGCCTATTTAGGAAATGAAAGGTGTCAAATGGTAAATGCTATGAAATGCCATAAATCATCTAGCTATGGAATGACACTAATTACTTGCAGAAAGGAAACTATGCTAATCTTGCAATTGATCATCTAGCTATAAGGACTACTTGAAAATAGAAAGTTACTATATCATCTCAGAACTCAAACATGCATACATTACCTATCTCATTCACATTTGCAGAAAAAGTCTTAGTTTCTAACTTCATAGATATAAAATCTAATGCTATCTAATATTGCGGGAGGGAAAGGAAAGGGAAAGCTAGTCTAGGTGGAACTTATGTTTATGGAGTCCAAGTTGAGGGGCTAACCTACTCCTATACTATGATATCCTATCATTTCATGTCAAAACATGGTCAAAACAGGTTGCTACATGTTTGCTACACGGAACTGCTATAGGATGTCTTGGTCTACTACATGATATCCTAAACTGCTACAGGAAGTTAGGTGAGAGGTTTTGGAGGGTAAGGATAGTGAGATGAGGTGTTGGAGGGGTGCATGAAAGTTGTAGAAGGTGTAGGGAAGGTTAACAATGCCCTAGGCCAAGCCTAGCAACTCAAAGAGGTCAGATTTTCCTAAGGCAACTTGCTCAAGGTGGCTGGAAAACAAAGGTTCGGATTTGGTTGGTATGCCTCGACAAAAGGTGGATAAGGCATAGGTGAAGTTGGTTGGAGGATTCCCTTCCTGCAGATCAACAATCCCTACAATAAAACTTGTTTCTCTTTTCATTTATAAATCACTGCATGTCCACATAGAAAAGATGAGTTGAATTTGAGAAAGTTGATCTATATATTGTTAAAGACTATCTCTATGAAATGGATTTCTTTTTTAGCTACAGAAACCTTAAGAAACAAGATAACAATTGCAGAGGCTTCCAAGAAATCATAAACATATTTCTGAGTAAGCATGAAACTTAATCTATGCACTAAACAAAAGACAAACTATGTTTTTGGGCTGTGAGAGTAGGGTCCTCTAATCATGATCCCATGAGGGAGATGAGATAGGGGCCACTGTCAAAAGATTTCCTGGTATAATTTCCTCCACTAAAGCAATACTAATCTACCTCTTTAAACTAATGGAAACAATGTTAAGAAACAATTCAAATAACTTGCTAAGCTAAAAAAAATAAAAAATACTTCAGCAGCTATATCATTCTAAGCTATGAATACAACTATAAAAGAGGAAATTCTGTTGCTAGGGTTGGGCCCTAACCCAAGAGCTTCAACCCTCTAAGTCAACTCAATGTTGGATCAAAACAAAATCTCTCATTATCATAAAAATGTCAAGTACATCATAACAATAACAGTCAAAATGTTTTTAGCTCAAAATGGCCTCTTGGCTACAACAAAAAAATCGAATCCTAATGAGTCCCTTGGCTCTCTTATTTATACAAAAATGGAGCTACTAACAACTCCCTGGAAAATAGGGATACCTACCTCCCTAACTCGAGAATAACTTTTCCTTGACTGTCACTGGCTTGGCTACCAATGAACTCGGTTTGCTTGGCTGTGAGTGACACCGAGATGATGAGTTAGAGCGAAGGAATCTTTGAATGATTTTAGTAATTAAGGAGGGAAACCAACTCCTAAAATCTCTCTTGCTTGCCTACACCAAATTCCTGCACTTAATTCAACCCAAAATTGCTCCAATTCCTGCATTTATCACACATTAGGCCACATGACATAGTAACTCACCTTTACTCTTCGCACTAAGCAAAATATAACAAAATATGTAAATAAATGTGAGAAAATTCAATTTAATAAGTTGGAGAGTGGCTTTGTGACCCATATAGAGATAACATGAAAAAAAAGGAAGAGTTCTTACGAACTAGTAATCTTCTTCCACCAGAAATAACTCTTTGATTCTGTATGGATGGGTTGGGTTAAGTAATAACAAATTGAGTACGTATAGGCATTTTGTATGTAGCTATTCTAGCAGCTGCTCTAGCGACGGTTTCGGATACTCCGCCCATTTCATAAAGTATTTGACCTGGTCTAATGACAGATACCCAATATTCGGGAGATCCTTTCCCGGAACCCATACGTGTTTCTGCAGGTCTCATTGTAATAGGTTTGTCAGGAAATATACGTACCCATATTTTTCCGCCACGACGGGCATAACGATTAATCGTTCTTCGTCCGGCTTCTATCTGCCCAGATGTGATCCAAGCGAGTTCAAGTGCTTGAAGAGCGAATCTACAGAAACAAATGCGATTGCCGCGGTAAGATACTCCTTTCATTCTTCCCCTATGTTGTTTACGAAATTTTGTTCTTTTTGGGTTATAGTCGATGGTTAATAGTATTTTGATCCCATCTCTAATCCAGAACCGGACATGAAAGTTTCTTCTCATCCGGCTCCTCGTGAATAATCAATGTGTAGATAAATGAGTCTATATCTATGCATTACACATATTGTATATAGAATCTAATTTACAGGACGAATAACTCTTGAAGATATTGAGATTTCCCCTTTCCCTACCCCTACTAAGACCATAGTTAGCAAAAACTCAAAGACTATGAGTCAAAATCCTCCTAGTGAGCCCTTGAAGTCAAGTAAGCAACCTATTTCACAAGTGGTTTGCCATATTAAGGCATCTAACTCAAGGTCGACCATTACAAAAAGCAATGGGTCCAAAGACCAAAGAGGGAATACCAAGTAGGTGAACTTGTCTTGGTTGATAAAGACCTTGTTCATGTTAGGATCCACGAAAAAGTAGGTGTGGGATATTTCTATATTTGTGATATCCTATGGCTTGGAGTTTTATATTATAAATATGTATATGTTAATTGTGATTCTTCCTTTGATTTTAAGCGACCTATTGAAACACTAGTTGATAAATATTGTACCATCGATAAGCATTTAATGTATATCTGTGTTATTATGAATGTTAATAAAATAAAAGAATTTGGAAATTAATGTTGAAGCTACACCTTGTTGAAAGAAATAAGGTTGCAAGTTAATGATGGAAAGTGATTACCCCTATTTATTAAGTCCTAGGCATCTAATCTAAATGGTTAGATTATTAACGATGATGGAAAACATTGATCAATTACTTCCCTTAAAGACAAGATGTTTTCCTTGAGAGTGAGGAAGTGAAGCCCATAAATGAGCTAGTAACCACTTGTCGCTTGGTAAATGAGGTGGAGGCAGTTACCCAATAAATAACTACTCTCACAATGAGGGAGTTTGTTTTGTCTTTTGTTGTTGGAAAGAATACACGCAGTGCAGAACTGAAGTGTGGAGGAAAAAAGTGACAAAACGTTAATAGAGAAAAGATTCTTGTAGACCTGTGTGCTTGGGGGGGCATGTTTGGAGAAAGGAGTTAAGGTTGGATGGAGTTGGTTAGCTCCAACCTTAGTTTCCATCTTCCTATTTTTTAAGTTGGTATTCTAAACTTTTTAACAAGTGAATATTTTATGAAATTAAGTAAGATGCTTATCCAAATTATGTTCAATGGACAAGAAATCATAAGTGATTGGGCTAGCAAAAGGGATAAATAGTTTCAACTATTTTCTTATAATAATTGCATTGATTATGTATAATATGTTAATTGCTTGGCACAAAAAGTTGCTAGGAACAAAAACCAAAATTTGGTATATTTCTTTAAGAAAATTACTCTTTGTTATATGCACAATGAATGAACATTTTTTAGAGTTTAAGATGTGAGTATGATAAAGAGAAATTGATGAGATGTCGATAATCAATATTGGTTAGACTAGATTATTATACTTTCTTATATACATATGTGAGTTATATGGTTATACTACCCTAATAAGTATAAACAAAGCAAAATTTAGTTAACAATCGTGTATTGGTAACAATATAGTCTAAATGACACTATAAAAATAAAAGGATTAAACCCATAAGAATTCATTCCTCAGGAAGTTCAATGAAAAATTGAGCTACATATATAGAAAATTTTTATGGTACAAGTAATGTATAGAAGGTAGATAATACTTGAATATTTAAGTAATAAACAAGGAATACGGGTAAATAATCCCTAAAAGCGTAACCCTAGGACAATAAATCCTTACAGTGGATTTGAAAACATCTTTGCGCTTAACTTTGGAAGAGATGGATGAAATATATATAAATGCATTAAAATAGTTAGGTTGATGGTGCTAGACTCACCAGCATTCAGGTGGTCTCCAATATATGAAGTCCCAATTATACCTCACACCATTTTGAGTACGAGCACCATCCGGAATACAGCCTGGTTGCCGAAGCAGTGGTTTTAATGATGTGTCATGGATGTAATAACTCATAGAGTGGTGTATTGGGGACTTTGGGGGAGAAAGTGTGCGACTTTGTGTAAGGCCAAGTGTGATGTATGAAAGGTTTTAACACACGAAGGGAAAGTGAGTGAGACCCTTTGAAGCCTATAATAGTATGCAACTCGAAAGGAACACACAAGCATAAAGACTTCAAGAGTTAGCCTGCGGAATAGTTCACACGTTAACCATGATGGAAATAAACAACAACATGCATTCAACAAGATTCACATTGATGCAAATGGAATAGTTCATAAGCGTTAGCGTAAGTGAAATAACATATATTGCAAACATGACAAGAATAGTCCTACTATATTCACAACATATGCACGAAAATGTGCCGACTATGAGCTTTTATTAAAGTGAAAGTTCCAAGTATACATATACCATTGATGAACCATAAGTCCCAATAGTCATGAAGTCTACACCTGCTCCTCAAAAGAAAGATACTCCCTCTACAATACGGAGAAGCCAAGGCTCTCAAAAAAACTCCCAAGCTCCTGCAGTCATCCCCAGGAATGGTCGATGCGCTCTGAGGAAATGGGCAGCGAACCCTTCTGGTTCTGGCCTTAGCCGTTGCGCCCCCGTGCCTGGCAGCTCCGCTGCTGGGCCGCAGCCCCGTTCCGGTCTCGTGGGCGGAGCCTCCTGCTCTCCCGATCTCGAGACTTCCCTTTGGGCCTCCTGCCCTCCTTGCAGCAGCTCTGTGACAGCTGCTCCCCTCGTTTCGACGCCTCTGCTTGATTCGACCTCCTTGCCCGCTGCCCTATTATCCACTTCTCAGGAGCCATGACTCAGTCCCAGGAGCTCTCTGAAATGGAGAAAGCTTTTGCCTTGCTCGTCCCAGAGACCAATACGGAACGAATCCGACCCACAGCTTCAAAGTTTATCAAGAAACTGGATGAAATACCGGTGATCCCTCTGCCCTCAGCGCTACCAAGAAGAGCAGCAGTAAATCTAGCAGATCGTGCATTAGTTGGACAGTTTACAGGATTGTGGCCTTCCCCTCGCACAGTTCAAAAATGGGTGGAAAGAAATTGGAATGCGATGGTCCAAGGAAAAATCGCTATAAGATTCTGTGGAAGGGGATACTACACCTTCCTCTTCGAAACAGTGGAAGATCGCAACCTCATATTCAGGAATGGTCCTTACTTTATGGACACCAGAGGACTTTATCTCAACCGATGGACTCCCGATTTTGATCCAGAAATGGATGTCCCTAATGCGGTCCCGGTTTGGGTTCGTTTGCCACATCTCCCACTACACTGCTGGGGAGATGAATCTGTTCGTGCTATTGGAAACGCTGTGGGGAAATACGTGGACAGATCGGAACCAAAGGAGAATATGTATGCTTGTGCGAGGATATGTGTAGAAGTGGACCTAAGTAAAGGCTTACCAGAAGCAGTCAAACTCCAAGTCGACCACTGGACGCACATTCAGCAAGTGGATTACGAGCAGCTCCCCTTCAAATGTAAGGTATGCCACGAATATGGTCATTTTGCTAACAGATGCACAAAATTTAGATCAGAAGATAATGTTAACAAAGAATCCCCCGAGGAAGCATGGGAAATTGTTCGGAAAAAGAAAAAATCAAACCCTCCGCAAGATGCAGCTGAGCCCTCATTGAAAAAACCCCCATCCTCTATGCATCCGTCCAGCTCAGGGCCTCCTCCCCCTTCCTCTCAACAAGTTACTTCTCCCTCTCCACCTTCCCCTCCACGACCTTCTGATCCTCCCATCCCCCCGTCTTCAAACCCCTTTGCATCCCTCTCAGAGGAAGAACTCTCTCATGAACCAGAGCATCAATCCTCCTCGCCCCCCCATATCTCTCAACCTTCACCGGATAACGCCTCAACTAGAATCACAAGAAGCCTTTCAAAGGACCTAGTTATTTCCAGTGAGCCTCAGAAAAAACTCGGACCAGGAAGGAAATCTGCAAAACAGCATCGAGAGGAAAGTGCACAAAAGGATATTGCAATGGGATCCCAGACGCCAATAGAAACCTTCATACTAGGAATCTCAGATAAGGAAAGCAACCTCAAAGGCAAAGAGAGGCGAGCACCTCTGCACAATACAGGTAAATGATGATGAAAGTACTATCCTGGAACAGCAGGGGACTAGGGCACCCCTCCAAAAAAGCTGCCCTCAAGGAGTTAATCCGCAGTGAAAAGCCAGATATCCTACTTATTCAAGAAACAAAGCTAAGCCAGATCGAAATCAGTAAACTCATTGATCAACACAAGCAGTATGAAGGCTGTACCAGCGAAGCCAGGGGAGCATCAGGGGGCATTTTAACTATGTGGAATGTAAACAGATGGAGCTGCCAGGGGACCAAAACACAGCAACATTGGATAAGCACTAAGATGGAAAACAAGGACAATGGCAAAGAGGTAAAAGTCTATAACATATATTCTCCTAATCACTTTAGGGAAAAAGAGATCTGCTGGACCACCTTAGAAGAAGAGTTAGATGGAGATAATGATAACAATCTCATCCTAGCGGGGGATCTTAATCTTATTTTACACTCAAATGAAAAAAGAGGAGGGATCTTTACTGCCGACCAATGGCGAAATAGGCTGGAACGCATTATGCATGATAAGGATCTAGTAGATCTAAAGCCCAAGAATCGCAAGTACACATGGAGCAATAGGCGATTGGGAGCAGGTAATATAATGGAGCGACTTGACCGCTTTTTAATCAACATCGCTCTCCTCTCTTCCTTCTCTATCGGGCAATCTGAAATCCTTAACTCCTCTGCCTCAGATCATTTCCCCATCACTCTTACTCTGCAAAGTCAAAGCCATCTTGGCGCTATTCCCTTCAGATATTCCTCCCTTTGGAATCAAAACCCAGCAGCACGTGAAATCATTAAGCAAGCCTGGCTGCAACACGTAGAAGGATCCCCCATTTACATCTGGGAATCGAAAATCAAGCAAACAAGAAAAGCGCTAAAGGCATGGGCAAAAATCAATTACAAGGAGCCCGAAGCAGCAAAAAAAGAAATTAAACAGAAGCTGGAAAAAATACAGCAAAATATAGAAGTGGAAGGACTCACCCAGCAAGCCAGGCAAAGTGAAATCAGATTGTATGCAGATTTATCTCAAGCTGTTAGAGAGGAAGAGAGCAAGTGGAGGTTAAAATCTCGGCAAATTTGGCTACGAGAAGGTGATAAAAACACTTCCTATTTTCACAAACAAGCCACAATAAGAAAAATCAGCAACACAGTGAACGCAATCCGAGATGGAGAAGGGAACATGCACGATTCTCAAGAAGCAATCAAGGAAGCGGCTACAGCCCACTTCAAAACTCTTTTAACCAAGGACCACAATGAGGTGGACTACGCAAACTTTCTCCAGCACATGAGCAGAGAGGTCACTCCGGAAATGAACAACAGCCTCACAAAAGAAGTCGATGAGGAGGAAATCAAAAAGGCGATTTGGAGCCTCCATCCGGACAAAGCCCCAGGGCCAGATGGATTTCCAATCAGCTTCTATAGAGAATTTTGGTCTTTGATTAAAAAAGATATCCTCAAAATGATACGTTGGGTCTTAAGAAAAGGCAAAATTGGAGGCTTTACAAACTCAACCCATTTAGCTCTCATTCCTAAAGAGAACCGCCCAACCTCCTTTTCCAGATTCCGTCCAATATCCCTATGCAACTCGACCTATAAAATAATAACAAAAATTCTATCTTCAAGACTAAAGCCTCTCCTTCCTACTTTGATCTCCGAAAATCAGGGTGGATTCCTGGCCAACAGACACATCTCCGACTCTATCCTTCTGGTCCAAGAAGCTATACACTCAAGCCTCAGCCGAAAAGAAAAAGGGTTTATTCTTAAGCTTGATCTAGCAAATGCCTTCGATAGAGTCAATCATTCCTTCCTTTTTGCTGTCCTAAGTAAGCTAGGCTTCAATGATTCCTTCATCTGCATGGTTAAAGCATGTATCTCCAACCCCTGGATTTCGCCTCTTGTGAATGGTCGACCCTGCACAGCCTTTCAATCCTCTCGAGGCCTAAGGCAAGGCTGCCCCCTCTCCCCCTACCTTTTTATTCTAATGGCTGAATCTCTAAGCAAAGCACTGGATTATAATAGAAGGGCAGGACTAATAACAGGGATCAAGTTTGCGCATGGCACAAAAAACATAAATCACTCTCAATTTGCGGATGATACCCTTCTCATGGGAGGTGCTTCGACTATCATTGCCAGACGCTTCAAAAGGATCCTGGATCAGTTTATGGAATGCTCCGGAGGGAAAATAAGCCAAGACAAAAGCTGCATATATGGATGGAATGTATCGGCCCACAAAATACAATGTATTGCAAATATCTTAGAGGTCTCTTACAAGACTGAATGGACCCACTTCACCTACCTAGGTATGCCAGTGAGCAAAGGGCCTCTGAAGACAGAAACTTGGAACACAATCCTCGACAAGATCAAGAGGAAAATCCAGCAGTGGGGAACCATGTGGCTGAACCCAGCAGGCCGCCTTGTCCTTCTCAAATCAGGTTTGATCTCTCTCCCTATCTATCGCTTTACTTTGCTCCAAGCTCCAATGAATTTTCACCACAAGTTGGAAAAAGCCCTTCGCTTCTTTCTCTGGCAAGGAGGGAAAACAGAGAAAAAAAAATTCAATTTGGTTGGTTGGAAAAGTGTCATTCAGCCCCAAGAAAAAGGAGGTCTTGGAATCAGATCTCCTTATCTTCTGAACCTAGCACTCGGGGCAAAAATAGTTTGGAGATTAATCACGGGGAGCCCTGCATGGTGGAAATCAGTTTTAGAAGCCAAGTATCTCAGTGAATCCAGGCACAAGCTCCTTGAGGTAAGCATACCCAACAGAGACAGCTCCAACATCTGGAAGTTATGCAAGAAAATTATCCCTATCATGGCACAGCATGTCTCCAAAGTTCCAGGAGAGGGAGGCAGCATAAGCATATCTAAGGATAGAATTCTTGGTCAAAGTCCAATGGAATCCAAGGAAGAGGTTCTTCCAGCTTTAAACTGGCTACAGGGCAAAGGAATTTGGAATCTGGCCCAAATTTCCAAGTGGGGAGACTCCCTCAAAGAATGGATTGGCTGGGAACTGCCCAACTACCCAAAGGACCTGCAACCAAATTTCAGCGCTCTCAAAGATCAGTTACACAGCAAAGCTCCGATTCAGAAAGGCGCAAGAGACAGCTTGAGATGGGATCCATCAGGAGCGGAGTACACGACCAAGGCAGGATATCACCATCTCTGCGCCAATGCCTTCCCTCAGGACATATGGAACCATTGGAAGCTTGTTTGGAAAGCAGAGGCGCCCCCCAAAGTCAAATTCTTTTGCTGGCTCCTAATGAAGGGGAAAATTTTAACAGCCGAAAACCTCAAAAAAAGAGGCATCATAGGCCCCTCCAGATGCCCAATATGTCTTCAAGAAGAAGAGACAATGCAGCATCTGTTTATCAACTGTAAGGTGGCAGCTAACTGTTGGAAACAACTAGCTGCTGTAGGAAGAACAGAGTGGAATCCTAATCCAAGCATAGCTGAGGCAATCAAAAATTGGAAGAAGCTTTGCCCATGGAAGAGCAAGAAAATCAAGTTATCTCAAAGAATCTGGAATACTTTGCCCTTAACAATGCTGTGGAGTATCTGGATAGCAAGAAATAAGAAAGTGTTTCAAGACAAAAATCATAACATCAGGAAGATATGCCACAAAGCTATAAGCTTAGCTGTTGAGACTGTGACCATTCGACCTTACAGCAAATTCAATCTCAGCAGCCTCAGTGTTGAAGAAAGAGACTTGCTCAATTATGGCAATGTGATTAACAGCTACGAATCAGTAAAGGAGGAGCAAAAAACAAAAGAGACAGCCACAGCATGGAAACTGAGACCCAAGGAGGAAGAATTCGCCCTCTGGCTGAGTAACAGTAACAAATATTGTCTATTTTTCGATGGAGCTTCAAAATCTAACCCGGGACAAGCAGGTGCTGGAGGTGTTATATGCAATGCAAATGGTACAACAATTTTGTTTTTTGAATGGGGGCTGGGAGATATGACTAACAATCGGGCTGAAGGGTTGGCTTTATTTCAAGGTCTAATCCAAGTAATCAATCTTGGAATCAAGAAAGTTAATGTCTTTGGCGATTCAGCAATTATTATACGCCTTATGGAGCAAAAAAAAAACACTCCTAACACTCTCCTTCAACAAATCAACACAAGAAATCAAAATTTACACAAATTGATAGAGGAAGCCAACTACTTTCACATTCTAAGGAACCTAAATAAAAAAGCAGACTATCATGCCAATCAAGCATGCCACCACTCAAAAGGGCAGCTGCGCTGCAATGGTCACATCTCCATTCAACTGATCCCATGAGTCACGATTACCCACCTGCAACATGTGATCTCACATCCTACAGAACTTGCCGCAGCAGTCACTCCAAAGGATCTCATGATAAAAAGGATAATTATGACAGCGTTGATATAAGTGAACAGCAAGGGACCTTACTTCAAATAGCAGGAGGCAAGATATACGACGCAGAGAATCGCCCTGGTTTATGCATAAGGTCCACTCCCTCCACGAGCAACACAGTGCGTTGCATAACAGATGTATTCAAGCAGAACAAAAATGCATACATGCTGAAGAGGAGATCACTGCACTCAAGAAAATGCTGGAAAAGAAGGAGGCATCTTCCTCCTCAAGTGCCAATCCTATTGAAGTCGATATGGATCCAGAAGGATCAACAGCCAGAAAAATGAGTCACATTGAGATCGATTGATCATGATTTGTAAGTGCAAATTTTGGGGGAACCAGTATGTCTGTATCTACAGTAGTTTAAATAGCACTAGTAGTAGTCTAGTTAAGATAAGGATCAAGGAGAAATCCTTTTTTGTAACTCCTTGGATCAACATTGCCCCAGAAGCAATCTATGTAAGGCTCTAGCCTCTTTTTTCAGTTAATGAACAGCAACCGAACTTGTCAAAAAAAAAAAAAACTCCCAAGCTCCTGATCCTAAGCTAAAAGCCTAGCCAAAATCTTGGCTCCAAAAATCCCTTTACATGAGTTATGAGGACATATTTATAGAAAAAGGGTGACTATTCAACTCCCTTTTGTGACTCTTGGACTTCTCTCATGACTCTCCATCTTCTTTACAGAATGACTCTTCACATTCCACAATTGACACGTGGAATTCCACTTACAAATTAATTACAAAATAATATTACAATATACTCGTACCCTTATAGGACAAAATTGGGTAGAGTCAACTAGACAACCTAATAAGACAAATAAGTCAATCTTGAGTTTGGGGAAACTCCAGCTCAACAACTTTGACTTGTAAGTTCTCGGTCACATGACGGTGCCAAGCCTTGTAATGTGCAATGACTTACCCAAATTGTGTGATGGGATCAGGCTGAAAGAGGACTCTAGCCTCCATGGAATCCAGGTACACTGATTTGGAACTAGTATGAGTTTCCTTCTTTAGTATGAGTGTCATAGTATTGATCTGGACAGGGCCACCAATGTACTTCTACATATTTTGCATGTTCACTTCAAGATCTTCCTTAGTAGTGATTTGTTTAAACCGATCCAAGTATTCTTCAACCTCCTGCCTGACCTAATTCCTACATTTAGCTTCAGTGAGTGAGCCAACTGATGGGATCTTGTGCAATTTCACCATGAAATCCACGTTTTTGTACAATCGTGCATATGAGGCCTGAATATTGGCGATGAATGAGGCGAGTTATTTGTTCTCCAAATGATCATTCACACTTCTGCTTTCTCCAACTCTACCTGTTGCCTTGTTTTCTTCGCCAATTCGGACGGTGCCCCTTTGTATTGCTTTGGCCACTCATGCACAAACTTGAGGGATTTATCATTATCCTTACACTTCTATTGCATGTACTACAAGCGAACAACTTCTTTATGCACAGTGACAAGTTCTTCATACAAGCTCTGCATAGTTTCTCCTAATGTCGATACTTCACCAAGTATGGCTGCCTTATTTTCTTCCAAACAAACTTGTGCATGAGATGTGTTCTGAACTTGTGCTCGGAGATGTTTAAATTCTTGCTTCGCAACCTGTAAGTTATTTTCCAACTATTTTTTCTCGGCCATCAGATACTCCGTGTTTGACCTTATAGCACCTGCGAAGGCCAAGTTAGTTGTGGCGATGGCATTTGGATTCCTTCTGGTGTTTTTCATAATCACGCTTTCTCTCATGAATGCAGGAGATGTGAGATCATCCAAAAAATGTTTCTTGCTTGCTTGTACAACCTTCTTCTAAAGCTTGTCATAATTCAGATTGTACGTGTCCATAACTAGATCCTCATCAAGAGGACAATTTTCCTCTTCCTTGCTTGGAGCTTGCTTTGTTGCCGAAGGAGGGGAAACTAAATGGTGACATGTTGAGTGCACAACATCAGGTCAACATCTTGATTCAATGGCTCTAGTTACACCTCCATGTCTTGAATGAAAATTAAGTCCTTGATTTCTTGAGTGAGCTCCTTGTCCTGTAATTGTTCACTCTCCTCTTTTGGTAGTTGGTTCTGCTTTTGTTCCTCAGCTTGTTTCTGTGCTGCTTCTTCTTCCATTCTCCACCTTTCTTCTTCTTCTTCTTATTCTTGTCTTTACCTTTCTTCTTCCAATCTCCTCTGCTCTTTTTCTTCCCTCTACTTCATCTCTTCCTCCTGCTTCCTTTGCTTCCTCCTCTTCTTTGTTGTTATGGCCTCTTTCAAGATGATTGGATCTACTTTCATCTTGTGGCTCTACTCTTCCACTAGACTGTGCGCAAATTTCTTCTTGCCCTTCTTGCGCATTGGGTTGCGCCTTTCTATTGGTACTACCTCTGGAGTGACTTCTTTCTGCATAGTAACCTGTGATGTTTTAGTGAAGCTGACTAGTTTGCGGGATTTGGAGGCATTATAACATATTTTCTATGCCTCCTCCTTAAGATTGTGAAAGTTCCTACTTCGACATTGAAAATGAATCCTTTCACAATGGTCTTTACAAACATTCCTGGGATCATACAGATTGAAGTCCAAACGATCAAATGAAAATTTTCTATCTCCTTGCCTTTGTTGGCTACAACTTTCAAATTCTTGATCTCGTACAATCCGTTACGCATAGGAAGAGTGGGCCAAGGTGATTTCTTCTTCCTGTGTAGAACTGTTGATAACCCTGTGGAAGGATGATAAGCAACTTCTTGCATGACTAACTTATCGGTGGCATACCTTGGTAGAAGATGTAG
This sequence comes from Pinus tabuliformis, assembly GCA_031772625.1. Taxonomy (NCBI): domain Eukaryota; kingdom Viridiplantae; phylum Streptophyta; class Pinopsida; order Pinales; family Pinaceae; genus Pinus; species Pinus tabuliformis. The sequence goes on along the minus strand of CM062815.1, from coordinate 403,081,614 downwards.
TGACTTATGTTCGCCGAACACTCGAAGGAAAGTGTCATCTGGTGGGGCAAACCAATTTGCTATCTCTGGCACTGCTTCCATTGCCCCATGTGACATGCAACGTGGGTCTTCCTCAAATATTGACTAGTATAACAGAATGAGGAAGTGATTAGTCAACCTTTCCATTACTCATTTGTCACTGCACTCCGGCAGAAACTTGCAGTAGATGTGCACGACAGGCTCTCATGGTGTCCAGGTCCAATTCATGTCAAGAAATGAGTTGTGAGAGAAAATTGCATTCAGCAGGTAGGAAAACAAGTAAAATATGGCTTGATTTCCCTTGGGAGGATTATGGACATTAGCTACATGAAGCTTAAGTTGTTGATCCAACAAGTCTAACTAGTCAAATGATTTTCCTTCATTCAAAATCTTGTTTAGCAAAAATTTCCACCCTTCCGGGAAGGTCTCAGTACTTTGTTGACCATAGATCCTGTAATATAAAACTATCAAGTACTAATAAGCCTTCCTGAGAGACTTTGTCTTGTAGGTGTTAGTGGGTGTCTGGTGGAACTTTATTGTCTCTTTCACACAGCCTTTGACAACCTCCTTTGTGCTCAAGTAGTTGGTGGCAGCATAGAAGTAAGAATCCATGAGCGATTCTGGCTCCGACAAATGGTACATAAGATGGTAATTCGGTGCCAGAAAAGAGGGAATCATTTTTCCACTGGCATTGTTAAGAGTCATAATCTTGGAATCTATATGCGAAATTATCCAGTTGATAATGTATGCACATGGGAAACCAGGTACCTGCATGTAATATTGGGTAACCTTGACCTTTGCACATTAATATACACTTGTCGGTCCTCAAGATTTAATTTGAAGCTTTTTGTTGAGAAAGCTTCATTTACTTTGTGCCATGTAATATGTAAATCTTTTCTATGAATAGTTGAGTATCTGTGAAAACTGGTTAGGTCATTGGAGTACGCTCAACTGCCTCCCCAGTGCTGCGTTCAGTGGTGTCCGTTGAAGATATCTCTTTATTTCCATGATGATAGTAACTGATGAAGAGAATAGATCAACAACTACAATACATGTAGGAGGAAAAGCACTCATGGTAAACATGAATTATCTTTAGCAAAAATACTCACACAACAAGATCAAGGCAGCAACCAAAAGATTGGAGGGAAGAATTGTGCAAATCTTGAGCTTAGGGCAAAGGTTGGATCCAAGAATGGCACATTGCACATTATCAACAGCCAGGGGAGCAGCTTGAGGCCTGAGACTACATAATGCATAGTCTTAGCCTAGGAAGACTGAGGGAGAGATTGTGCATTGCACAATCTTAGTGGCCAAGAGTGAGGCTTAAGCCCTGGAACTATGCAATGCGTAGTTGGGATAGCTAGTTACTATGTATTGTGTAGTCTCAAAGGCCAAGCATGAAGCCTGAGCCTTGGGCTTGCGCAATGCCCAACTAAGAAAGGCAACTATTGGACAAGTGAAGGGTAGATTTGCTCGAAGAGAGGATGGGAAAGTGGCAGATATTATTGATTATGCAAGTTAGAGTGTAGATCTGACTAAGGCAAGGGAAATTAGAGAATATTAAGTGCAGAAAATCAACATGCAAAGGGAAAAACAAACATGCATAGGGAGTCTCTGCAACGACGACAACTAATGGGAAAAAACAAGAAAGTTGATGTGACACTTATAAAAGGTGAATGATGCATTGAACCAACACTCGTACAAGATAATATAAGTTAAAACGCAAATACCCATGAAAAGAAACAAGTGAAACTGGACTTATAGAAGCAAAATAACAAAAAGCGACAAAAGCAAAACTCACTTTGAAAAGCAACATGAACTCCACTGAAGGCTCCTTTATCTCCTTGGGAAGGCTAGAGCTCAAAGATCAAATGTGAAAATGAGTTATACAGGTGTCTATTATATAAATATAGGATAATTAGGGTTTATGACATGCGTGCCTAAAATCAACGAGAAAGCGACACTTGGCAAAAGTCCAAAAATAACAACTTTTGTCATCCTTCAGGAAACTACTTATCCACTCCCTATTTTCTAGGGATTGCCTTTTATTTTTATTTTATTTTATTTTATGTTTTGGGAAACTTGTAATTCACACTACCAAGAAGGATTGCATAGTTCACTGGGAAACTTCTTGACTCAGTGAATTGTGTTGGTTTTTAGCTCAAGGAAAGCTTTGCGTAATTTCTGAACTCAAGGTCGAGTTATCTCCTAGAATTGCACAGTTTTTGAGCTCAAGGCTACCTTGCTTGTCTGCATTGCACAATTTAGATCCTCAAGGTTGGCTTGCCTTCCAAGGTTGCAGATTTTATGAAGAGAATACCGGCAATACTGCAAGGTCAATTCAAAGGTTTGCTTGTGGTTGAAAAGGTTCAAGTCTGCATCAAAACAAGAAGTCACAAGCATAGAAAGGAATGATAAGTCTTTAACATAACATGAATACTTGATGACAATGAATGATAAGCTCCTATGGATAGAAGGAAGGCTCCAAAATGAAAGCATGGGCAAAATTTTGGAGGGTGGTTGTAGCAGCTACAACAAGTTCATAAACTAAGAGCAATAGAATTCCCAAGTATACAACATAGGGACATAAGCAAATAATGCTTGAGGAAAAATAGATGCAGTTATTATTAACACATATCATGTTCATTAATAATGATTACATTACTAGAATTGTAGTATCAGTCAAAGATGACCATAATAATAGTAAAAAAAAATACAATTGTTCAATGATTTGGGTCCAAGTTACCCTTTTTAAGCAGTTACACAGTAGGCATAAAGCCTATGAAATACAAACTTCCTTCCAAAGAGTATGTTCTAAGAAGTAATTAAATGTGTAAATTACAAAAATACTAAAAACCCTGGTATCTAGTGTTCGACAAAAATTACACAAACAAGCAAAGAAGTAACCAGGGGTTTCAAAAACACCTAACCTGAAAAACGAAAGTTGAATATTTTGTACTCAAAGAAAAAGCTCCAAATTGTAATCTCGAAGGAAAAACTCTCAAAATTCCTTGAAGGTTTTTATGTTACCTACAAGTGTTTAGGGAGCCAAAATTTTTAAGTCAGAAGCCCGGTAAATAAACTACAAGTCGAATTAGTATAATGAACAGAAGGCTAAGTAATTATAATTACCTGGAGGATTAAATGTTCCAGGATACCATGATTTAATCTTACAATTTAAATTGTTATTTTAATGGTAAAACAAATTGTAGAACAAAAAAGGGAATCTTAGTTATAGTAATAATAAAACCTGAATCAAAGATATATGATCAAGATACAAAGAAAATAAAATATGATCATTCTTATTGGGTTAAATCCCTAAGAAAAATATAGCAAGGTTTAAATAAGATATACGTCAAGCAAATAAATTCTACGACCATTATCTGGTAAATACATGAGTGACTGAGATAACAATTTGGCACCAAATGAATTCATAAATATATAAACACCTGTGAAGGGTTAGGGTTTTTATTTTGGAAACCTTATTCACAGCAATATTTGAATAATTATCAAAAATTATCAGAAGAATGAGTGGGAAAAGAAACACAATGGATAATCATTAAAAACAAATAAAACCCTAAACCTCCACAATCATTGATTGAGCAAAACCACATCGTAGCCGTTAAGACTAGGGTTACACACATATCAAAGTTAAACCACATGAAGGCATGAGGTAGCTACCATTGTGGCATAACAATAAAGCTCCACACTTGCAAATGGAACCACGAGTATTAGAGAATCATGCCATGACACCAAGGAGATTCATGTTAATGACTACTTGTTGATAATACAAGTGGTGTAATGTTGAACCAACACATATCTATAACATTAGGCAAGAGGTTTATATATATATATATATATATATATATATATATATATATTTTCAAACGAAGAATTAAAACCAAGGAACGATAAGTATGTTATGGCCACAATACATGTTTAAATAATAACAAGTCGTCTCTTGAAGATAGGTTCGACCCACAAATACAAACTTAAGGTATATGAAGTTATTTTAACTAGACCTTTTTGTTCCATAAGGCAGTCATACGGTTAGAAAAATAATAGTAACTTTTGTAGCACAAAGAATAAAAATAAATAAAATATAAAAACCATGGTGACTTAACATGACTAAGATTGCTTTTTAGAATATTCTTACACATATATTTGGATTGTTGGAGTTCTCGTGGACTCCTTGTTCGAGCTATTGGATTATGCGATCTACAATGAACTCATGTCCCCAAGCTGGTGTTGTTACACAGTATTTTTTCACACCTCTTGCACTTTGTCGTGACATACCCTAAAGTGCCCGAAACATGACCATCATGCAGTGTACCCATCCTGATCTGCAGCTCAGATCCTCCCTAAAACATTGATTGGAAAATGCCTTGAGCTTCCCCTTAAGGAAATGGCTATAAAACCCTAATTTTAGAATCATCGCTCCCCTGATACTGAAAATCGCAATGGTCGCTAGTTGCACTATACTAGCCCATAATTCCACTTTTTTCTTGGATACTAGTGATGATCCCTAAAAGGAAATTTTCCCAAAGAGGACAATAAGCTTCGTGATCTAGAGGCTTCCAGAACGACGAGCTGGACGTTGTTTGACGTGGATGGGGTCGAGTTCTCTCAACTTGGACTTTTGGTCTTATCAATATGAATTACTTTCTTGAGATGAGGGCCTTCTCCTATCTTTGGAGAGAACCTCACTCCCTTTCCTTGCCTATATATTCATCCTCTCCCATTCCCAAATGGTTTGTCTTTGGCTATTTGAACCCTTATGTTGAGATTGTGCCTACATGCTACTCATTTGGCTTGGAGAAGGAGTGCTTGGACTTGGACATTCACTTAAGAAGAGCTTATTGACATCTAGGCTTGGTTGTATGCTTCCTCCTTTATTCTATTAATATATACAATTTCTAGTTCATTTTCCATAAATGTGTGTGTTAATGCATCATTTATCTTAAAGCTACTTGATATGTTAAGTAGGTTACTTTCGATTATGTTATTTCTACTTGCATGCTTTGTTGTGTCTTTATCTATTGTGTAGGCATTAAAACACTGTGAGCAGTAGGACCGAGCCTGTGGCGCAAGCAAGTCGAGGACTTCAATAAAGGAGGATATCGTATCGTCAGAACGACATAGGCCATCTTCCTCTTCTTCTATTTCGATTGTAACTTAGGAACATGTCTACTGTATTATCACGTAGGTTGCTAGTCCAACTCATTGGGCTAGAGGGATCGTCTTTGTCCGTAGAGAGGATTGCCTAGACAAAAAAAAAATGGTGACTCTGTTGGGGAAGCTATAACCCTTTCCATCCAATCTTTCACCCTGATTCTATGATGAGTTTGACCAACCGTCAGTGTCTTGTTTGCTTCTCTATAGTTATTTTCACTTATTGGTTATTGCTTGAGGACACTCAGTCTGTTCTAGTCTTGAAGTATTTTTTCCCTTATTTTTCTCGCCCATCGCGGGTTTAGTCTTAATAGTCGCGATGCCATCGTTGAATTTTTTAATTACAATCGCGTTGATTACTCTTGCATTGCCCTTTTGCCTATAACAAGCGCGATGATCCCAGAGAATTAGAAAAAATAGGGTTGTCTTCTTGTTCTCAACCTTTTTCCCTCTGTCAGTGATTTTCCAGTGTGTCTATAGTGTATTTTTCTTAGTTGTTATGCTTGTATGATTACAATTGTCTCTTGATTTGGTTAATGTATGTTTCAAGCTTGATTGCTTTCTAGGGTTTCTAAGTCACCCTCCACTCATTGATTGGTCTGCTTTTCTGAGATTGATTTCTCCCGTTCAAGAGTCTTCCTACAAGTAAGACATCTTTGACAAGTTGCTTTTGGTTCATTAGTGTGACATTGTCTTCATTAATGTCGATTCATGTTGATTCTTTGAAGATTGCTTTAGTTCCATTCTCAAGCATAGATTACAAATTGTTCGCTTTGGTTGAACTAAAAGAAAGTTCTTGTTTTCATCCTTATGTTTCGGAAAGAGAAAGTGAAAGATTTTGTCATTTACGTGTTTTTGAGACATTTCTTGCATTCGAAATCATAAAGTGAAAGATATTTTCATTTTCATTGAGTTGATTGCATTTTCCTTTGCTAATTTCATTAGTTTGCATTGTTTAAATCAAAGTTAAAGAAAAAAATCATCATTGCATCTTAGTGAAAGGAAAGTAATTTTCGTTTATGTAAGAGTGCATCTCGGCATTGCATTTGTTAGTGGAATGAAAGATTAGATTTCGTTTTTACATTTAGCATTGGGAAGAATTGTGTTGATGCATTTTGCTTGTTTGATGCATTATTTGGTTGTCTCTCTTCCTTTGTTAGTTTAGCCTTCATCGAATGAAAAGATTCCATTTTCATCATTTAGTTGCATTTTAGGAACATGTGACATTGTTGAGCCATCAAAATTGAAACTTAATTGAAGATAAACTTAAAATTTACCTCAATTAACCTAAGGAGCATTTGTCACTTAATGCAAATATTTAGAGGTCTAGGCTAGAGACGTGTTCCGACATCTTTAAACATAGCAATTGTCGCTAACTGCCTGCAGTGTATCTCGGGGGTGAACTCCCGTCCCAGTATGAAAGTATATAGAAGGTTCTCCAGTACTTTCGTGTATATCGGAGGCACTTCAGTATGATAAGTATATAGGGATTCTCTCATTAAACAGTTATGCATTAGACAACTCTAACACGGACTTGTGCTCCTCGTATCGTTGTGTATATATTGGGAGACCCCGTTAGGTTGTTATCCTTTAGCCACAAGTAACCGAGTCAGCTGCCTCGTAAATGTGATACACTAAACACATCATTCAGGGAGATTGGACGTCGTACATTAATTCTTTAGTTTCAGCTACGGTGTATATTGCGGTTCACGGATACTTGGTAAACCCTCTTGCCTAGTTATTACCCATTTTGATTTATTTTTTGTTTCGTGTCAATAAAATTAACTACCAACGATAACATGTTGTTGCCATGCAGTTTCTTCTTGGCCCAATATTGAGTAATTCCTTGTAAATTTTAAATTTTAATCAGCCTTTAACAAATCATCTCTTCTTCTTCTTCTCTTAAGAGAAATTCATCGTGGCTGAACCATTGATTTCACCCCAAATTTCACCTTCGTTGTCTAATACTGAAAGGTCTTCGCGACGGGTTCTTCTGAAACTTCCTCAGTCACTTGAAGATCAAGGCTTTGAACTTGGGATTGTCCCAAGCATCCAACCCCTTGCTTCTCGTCCACCACCTTCAGATTATTTTTCACCTTAAGAGTTTGATCCGAAAACCCCTGAGAGTCCACAGAGGTTTGTCTTATATCCTCTGAATCCGTTATTTGATCTTATTGTGATATATCCTCAGTGTCCTTACAATCCTTACGATTGACCTGGTGTTCCTTTGGAGTTATCTCCTCATACATCTTGGATTCCTCCTCGCCAGTTGTTTCCACCCATGGATTCAGAAGGTGAGATTCCAACCTCTCCTCAAGGTCATCTGGAAGTTTCCACTACCCACACTCCTCATGTTGATGAAGAGCAAGAATATGACTTTCCTCCAGAAGGCTTTCCTTTTACGGGAAGAGTCTCGTCTCATACACTTCCTGAAACCAGTGGGCTTATGCTTCCACATGGTTATACAACCTTATCTCAATTAGTTGTAGGAAATCCCAGTGCTTCCTCTTTGTACCAAAATCCTATTTGGTCATCCAATGCCATGCCCACTACTGGTCCGTTTATCCCAAACGTGACCTCTCAAATTCCTGTGCAAACTATTGTCACGTCAGTTCCCATTCAACTGACGATTCCATCACAACCTTTACATCATTTCAACCTTCCATTCTGGTACAACCGACTGTTTCAGTTTAAGCGTCCGTAACTTCCTCAATCCCTCCATCAAGTGGACAAAATGTACCACTGCTTGGGGGGGAACATCCAAACGTTACTCTTGTGTTAGGTGGAACCCATGTGAGTGGATCACAACCTCACATGGTTGGAGTCAATCAACCTTATCCTAGTGGTATTCCCAACCCTGTTGGTCCATCCTAGTCAGGTAATATCCAATATCAACAGCCTTACACAGCCCAGATACCACTCTAACAAGCTTATGTCCCATATGGTTCACAAGAATTGCAAAATCCACCCTATATTCCACAAGCAAGAACTCGTGTGCAACCTAGTCAATCTGTTATTTCTAGTGGATATGGAATCTCATTCGAAACTTACCAATACCCACACGGTATCCCTCAAGGAACTATACAACAACTGTTACATCAGCAAGGACAACCTTTGCAACAGTAGAGGCAACCTTTGCAATAGAAAACACAATTTATTCAATAACCTACTCAACCCTTGTATCTGCAAGGCCAACCTTTGCAGCAGCAAGGTCAACCTTTGCAGCAGCAAGGTCAACCTTTGTAGCAGCAAGGTCAACCCCTACAGCAGCAAGCTCAACTTGTATATCAACAAGGTCAAACCTTGCAGACACAAGGTCAACCCCTGCAGCAACAGGGCCAATCACTTCACATCCAGGGTCAACAGGTGCAACAACCTTACAATCCATATGCCACATATAATGCTTATCAACAGCCTATGGTAGGTCAATATCAAACCTACCCTGGACAGAATCCACCTTATGGTCAAGGTACCCCTCAGTGGGGGCAGAATCAAATCCCTTATGGTCAAAATCCTCCACTTTGGGGGCAGAATCCTTACCAACAAGGTTGGAACCCGCAGGTTGGGCCTCCTCAAAGGCCTTACATGCCCTTTAATCCACAATTTCCATTTTTAGCTACATTGGAACTTCCTGATGTCTCAAGGCTTACTAATGATCCCATTTTTCATTCACCTTACTGGCCTCCAGTTCCTACTAAAATTTCGAGTAATTGCCCTAAGTTCGAAGGAAAATCTAAAGAGGACCCTCAAGCCCATGTGATGACATATCACTTATGGTGTTCTTCTAATTCTTATGTTGACAATTCTATTCGTCTCCGCCTCTTTCAGCGAACCTTGACAGGTGCTACCGCAAAATGGTATATCGAGTTGCCTTGAGGTACCTATGCTGAATTTAACTCTTTGGCTATGGCCTTCCTCACCCACTTCCAATTGCCGGTTCATTATGAAACTGGTACTCATTTGCTCACATCTCTAAAGCAAGATACTGCGACCCATATTTTTGATCATATCCATGAATGGAGACGTCAGTGTCGCCTCATCAAATTCAAAATTCCTGATGAGTTGTTAACTGAATGGTTCACCAAATCATTCGTAAACAAAATTTCTGCAGATATAGAAATGGGTGGATGTGTTACCAAGGACCAAGCTATTGCCCGTGCTCAGTATCTAGACTTAGTCTATTCCCAATCTGGCACATTGTATGAAATGTTACGTGATGCTCCAAGACCATCTTTGGATCCGGCATCTTCAAAGTCCCTCGGTGCACCACTTTTTGATGGTATAATTGGATCAGTGTCTCAGACTTCCACCAAAGCTTCTATGAAGCAAAAATTTGTTTCGGATATTGGTTCTAATCATCCTTCGAAAAATCCGTCCAATCTTGGTAAAACCTCTAAGGTCCATGCCATCTAGTCTACCACACTAGATAAAGCCTTGAAAGGTAAGAAAAGGGTAAAGGCAAAGGCAGATCTGATACCCCGAAATAGGATCCCCCCAAATCATCTGTTGATGATGCCTCCAAACAAAAGCTGAAATATTCGTGCCTCATTTGTGAGGAAGACCATTATACCAAGGATTGTCCTTGACATGCTGAAGTTAGTCGTTTATTGAAAGGGACTTCGACTGTTTTGAAAGAACCTTTTCCATCTCAGCATACTCAGTTGGTAGACCAACCACAATCCTCTGCCTTCTTTGGTTCTCAAGTTTTCATGATGCGGGGTTCATTGCCCATCTCTGTCGCTACTCGATTGAAAGATTATCAAACCCCTCCAAAGCAGATGGTGGAGAAGGAAGCCACTGATGTAGCTTCAACTTCTAATCCGCCTAGTTTTGGTTCTATCCATATTGAGCAACCTAATAATGAATATGTTTTTCGACCACCTCCCAAAGGTGTACTTCGGAAATCATCCTATAATCCGAATGCTAGAGCTGCATAACATTACAGTATAGTCGAAGATCTAGCTCAAGCGCCTTCGGTAATGTCTGCTTTGGAAGTCCTCCAGACATGTCTAATGAAACTAAAATAATTGTTATCTGCTATAGGAGCTATTGATTCTGTTGATTATAGTTTGATTATTTTCGATATTGAAAACCATGTGCCTCGTCTTCCTCATTAGATTGCCTTTTTTATTCAAGTTATTATAAAAGGAAAGACGATCCATCGGAATGTCATTGATGAAGGTGCTTCCACCTACATCATGTTTGTTTCATGATGGAAAGCCATTGGCTCTCCATCCCTTAACCAATCCCCGAACACCTTGGAGGCCTTTGATGGCAGAGGCTCTTGTCCGTATGGTATTCTCACAAATTTTCCTATCACTTTGGAAGGAAATACTGTTGAGCTAGAAGTGGAAGTTGTAGACGCAAATCTTAATTACAACCTTCTTCTCGGGCGAAGTTGGACCCATGCCATGTTTTGTGTGGTTTCCTCTTTGTTCTGGGTGCTCTGTTTTCCTCATGAAGGAAAAATAGTCACCATCGACCAATTGTCTTTTTCTCTTCCGGTGCTTCGAATGACAATGTTCCATATGTGGGAAATACCAAAATTCCATATGAGAGTATGGGGGCAGGTATTTTTAAAGATTCTGCTTTAATGGGAACTTTTTCTCTCCCACCTCCAAATGTCTCCTCGATCAATATGATCTCTGTCTCTACAGATCCTTGGATTATTCCTTCTCCGGATCAGATTGATTTGTTTGGTGATTCCATGTCGCTAAGTCCGTTGGAACAGGCTTACCATGAAATTGTTTCGGCGTCAGTGACTGCTTCAGAAAGTCATGTTGTTTTCAGTATGAACCTGGATACTTATGCGTAATCTCCTTGGCTTGGTTCTTGGGATTCCTTGGATCCTTTGAATGATATATTCCCCATTGACGAGAGTTTTTTTGAGGTTATGTCTCTTAACAAAACCCCTCGGAATGATATTCATCATCGTTCTTCATTTCTTCCAAGCCTAAGTGAAATTCCATCGTGTCTTGAAGCTTTGGTTTCTCATAATCTGACGCATCCACTTCAAACACCTGTTTTGGTGCACAGAGTCTTGTCTAAAGGTAATATGGGAAATATTACTGCAATCTTGCCTATTGACATTTCAGTTCATTCTGAAATTGTCTAAATCTTTCAACTAGGGGCACCTTTTCCTCATCATGAGATTAAGTTTTTCTTGCCTCCGTTCATGAGATTTTTTCACTAAGTCTCATTATCTCAATGGGGTTTTCATCTTATGAATTGTAACCCTCTCTTGCCCGGGGGGCATGGGGGAAAAGCCTTTTATGAGTTTTACTCTATTTTTTGGCCGAGTCGATGCTTAAATGTCATGGCAACAGTGAAAAATTGGTTTTATTCTCTGTTGATCGATTTCCCGAGTCCACAAATGGACTCCATCTGAAATTTTTACGCGTGGTTACTTGTGTAAATATTACTTGTTGTACATTAGTGTGTGCTTTTGATTTTTTGGTGTGATTGTTTGCTTTGCAGACGTGTGTTTTCTACTTACCTTGTGTTCCACTCGGTTTGCAGATGTCGCCAAACCATTATGTTGGTTTTGCTGATGGTGCTTGTCGTCGCACATGGAACTTGTCTTCCGCAACTTAGGCTTTCTTTTCCCCTGATGGCGACTTGGTCGATTTACAAGGTATTTTCTTGGGACAAACAACTAACAATATGGTCGAATACAGTGCAGTCATTGAACTGTTGTAAGAAGCAGTTTCTCTGGGCATTTGAAATTTAGTTGTTAAATTAGGCTCAGAACTCATTGTGTTATAATCAAATAATCGTTATTCAAAAAGAAATCCACAAATTCTGCGTATGTATCTACGTGTTCGATTAGTAGAAAGATATTTAGATTTTATCACATATCAACACATTCCACGTAACTTGAATACATTAACAGATTCATTAGAAAATTATGTTCTTGATAGACATTTGCGTAATTTGTAAAACTAATCATATCACCATGACACATGAACGCATAAGTAGAAAATAAAACATGCATATGTATATCTATATATTGCGTATGTCAGAGTTTTTTCATCAAAATCTCAAAAAAAAAAAAGTGTTCCGAGGCACATGGCTTTCAAAAGCCTACAATAGTGCCAAAAATAGCTAGAGATGCTATGCGCTTACATGTTTCTCGCGATAACACGAGACTGCCCTAATCACTCGGCCTAATAGCCGACGTAGTCTCGCAGACACTCCGACTGTATGCCTCTGGTATCGCAGTGGCACGTCGTCTATAGTCACATATTCTGGAATCCCACGGGTGATCACTTCTAGATTGCATTCCATCTCCACCATGGGGTTTGCTCCTTCCTCATAGGGAGCATCTTCTACTGACGTGCTACTCGTCGTGCTATTGGCGACATACCAGGAGGCCTTTCTGGCCCAACATATGCACATTTATCACAAGTTAAATCTCATATACACTTTCATAAAAAAATTATAAAACTTGAAAAATCCAAAAACAAGTTTTACCTGCATCAGTCCATTGTTCACCTGGTGGTAGAGGTAGATCTGGATCCCATCTAAAATTTGTGCATGCATAGGTGTATTCATCCACAATGATCAGTTGGCGATGCAACCAAATAAAAAACTGCGAAGGGAAATGCATTTGTTGACCCCCTCCTCCTTGAGGCATGAGTTCACTCCATCTGACCAACCTCGGATCTTGTGGAGCAGGATCGATACCTCTATCCATTGATACCAAAATAGGGGCACATTCTCTAGAAAGAAAGTAACCAGAATCGAACCAAAGCCAAACTGTTTCAAGTTTCCTCGCTTACCTTTGGTCAGTTGCCTCTTCATATTGGCCAGTAACCCCCCACACTAGTTGAATATTGTTGGAGTAAGGCATTCTACTGCATACTGGAATTGAGATTTTGAAGTCTCGTGTAAAGCCTGCGTCCTAGATACGTGAGCTATGGTGTATAGGATCATTCTCAAGGGAAGATTGTTAACTGTTGCTATCTTCACCTTCCCACCCATTGTCATCTCGACACTTGGGCAATGTCTCCTGATTAGGGCACTAGTGCTCTCACCTCCAGGACGAGATCCGAAGAGTTGAACTCTTTCCCCTCTTCTAGAAAATCCAGTAATGAAGTAAATGTATGTCTCTTCTAGTTCCAGCTCCTGGTCTCCAATAATGAAGATTTCCCGATCAATATCCCATAAACTGATCAAGTAGTGCAGCAACTCGTTTTGGGCTCTGAGTCTTGTAGTTCTGAAGAATTTTAGCAGCCCACAGTTCCTCAAAGCATTCACACATTCTGGATCTTGGGCTACCTAGTGGTCTTCTACCTCATGGCCTCTTTCCTTCCATTCAAGGACCATGTTGTCAAAAATCTCCTACAAACAAATCATTAAACATTAATTAAATGCTTTTCCACGGATTAAAACTCAGAAATTTTTCCCTAAAAGGAAGATTTTTCCCTAAAAAATCTGCCACATGGTCATCGCATCTGTTTTTATTAAACTTGTGATGCCATCGTGAGGGCCTTTCGGCTCAGGGGCGACCATCGTGAGTCCGATGAGCACATCCATGATGATTGCCCACGCTGTTAAAAATTAAAATCCTTCCCTCTAGCAAGCAAAAATTTGATGAAAACACACAAAAATACAATGAAATGCAAGAGAAAAGGCAAGGCTCTTACCTGCAACTGACGATTCAAGAAATGATGCCCTGGATCTCCCACACTGTTCGCCTGAAAAATCAAAGAAAACAGGGTAAAAATGCACTCTCAAATTTACTCCAGTGAAATGGTAAAAATGTTTTTACTTGTAGTCTATTTATAAGTTTTAATTCATTTTTGCCAATATTTTATTATTTTCCTTGATATTAGTGATTTGTGGTTATCTTTGTGCAGTTACAGGTACTTTTGTAGTGATTATTCTTTACTGATTCAACGAGTTTTATTTTATCTCTTTTTCGGACTCATTAAAAATAAACGAAAAAGGAACCCCCCTGGAGTCATCTTTGAACTATTTTCTAACTCTCGAAACATGAAAATATTATCGAGTACTTGTCTTTTTGAACTCGTTAAATTAAATGAATTGACATCATCTTAGTATACGTTTACCCCTTTTTTCAGGTTGAGGTTGACTATTTACAAAAAAAGGTACACCTTGGTTGACATGATCAAGAGGTTCTCTCGAATTTTGTTTTCTACCTTTTCGGGTTCGACGGACAAATTACGAAAAGGGACGTTATGGGATTTTCTTTTTCGTCTATTTTTCAAACTCTTTAAAATTGAAAAAGATATCGAGTTATTCTTTCGTCAGACTCATTAAATTTTTACGACGAAAGACTCGTCACCATGATGAGATTGGGTTTCTCCTTCCTAGGACTCGTAAAATTAACTAGGAAGGATTCATTTGAAGAAAGAACTTATATGACAAGCATATGTTATCCCCTTCAAGCTTGTGATTAAAAATAATTGGGGTACTCGCTAGAAATAGTGGAGAAAAATGAAAGTGAAACATCCTTTGTATAGGTAGCATGTTGCTCTTGAACATGACACTCTTATGCTTCTCGTGTCGGGTTTGGGATATCCTCACTCAATCACTTGTCCTCCCAGGTTTGGGTGACCCATTTTGCCTCTCATCTGACTATTCCACTTCATCATCATGACCCTTATTCAAGAGAATTCCTATCTACAATTTATTACCTATATATTGTTTGACCCTTTGTTACAATCTTGGATCTTATAAATTTCATTCCACTTTATTCCTCGTTTCATGTCATTGATGGGGGAATCATCATGGCCCTCCTTCGACGAGTCACTTCTTGTCGACTTCAGCTCATTATCCAGGAGGACAACTTAGAGACTCCCTTTCAGTACCTTGGAGCTTGAATGCCTTAATGACAAGTTCTTCGCATTCAAAGATAGGTTTTCATCACTAGCCTCTGATCGGATGATTCCACGAGTGTTCAACTTTAGCTTCTTCTTCACATTCACAGATTGTATTGTCGTAACTTGAGAGCCATTGTCATTATTGATGGTTTATCTCGTGCCTATTAACGGTCCACATCATTGGTCGGTAATCAAGTGGTTTTCTAGCATGTTCAACTTCAACACATTCATTCACATGTTAGAATTCGTACTTTGATCGGGTTGGGATGGAGCGCAATACCTTGAGCCTTGTTTGATATGACTCAGGTTGTGTGGAGTTATGTATTATTCATAATTGTACACATGTTTCTACTATATGAATGGTTGTGACCATACCATGGGACTTTACATTTATGATGATATTTCTATATCGAATGGTTGTGTCCATACCTTGGATCTTAGATTTACTGATGATCCTTTTCATTTGGATGGTTGTGCCCATACCATGGATCCTTTCACATAGTCCTTATTATCCGGATGGTTGCATCCATACCGTGGATTCATGTTTTGATATCAGATATGTATATGTATATGCATCCTTGATTTGTAGGTCTCCTGACAATTTTTGTTCTCATCCTTGCAAAAGCTCGTAAAGCATCTTAGCCATCACTCCCTGTTCTGCCTTCATGCTTTAGGGGGCATCTGTTACATAGTATTTTGTCACACCTCCTACACTTCCCTATGACATACCCCGAAGTGCTCGAAACATGACCATTATGCAGTGTACCCATCCAGATATGCAGCTCGGATCCTCCCTAAAACACTCATTGGAAATTTCCTTGAGCTTCCCCTGAAGGAAATGGCTCTAAAACCCTAATTTTAGAATCATCTCTCCCCTGATACTGAAAACTGCGATGGTCTCTAGTTGCACTATACTAGCCCCATGACGCCATCACACCTTTTTCTTGGATATTAGTGATAATCCCTAAAAGGCAATTTTCCCAAAGAGGACAAGAAGCTTCGTGATCTAGAGGCTTCTAGAACGATGAGCTGGAGGTTGCTCAGCATGGATGCGGTCGAGTTCTTTCAAATTTTACTTTTGGTCTTATCCCTATGAGCTACCTCCTTTAGATGAGGGACTTATCCTATCTTTGGAAATATCCTAAATCCTTTCCTTGCCTATATATTCATCCTCTCTCATTCCCAAATGGTTGGTCTTTGGCTATTTGCACCCTTATGTTAAGATTGTGCCTACATGCTACTCATTTGGCTTGGAGAAGGAGTGCTTGGAGAACTTGATCTTGGACTTAGACATTCACTCCAGAAGAGGTTATTGACATCAAGGCTTGGTTGTATGCTTCCTCCTTTATTCTATTACTATATACAACTGCTGGTTCATTTTCCATAAATGTGTGTGTTAATGCATCATTTATCTTAATTCTCCTTGATTTGTTAAGTAGGTTACTTTCGATTATGTTATTTGTACTTTCTTGCTTTGTTGTGTCTTGATCTCTTTTGCAGGCTTTAGAACGCTGTAAGAAGTAGGATCGAGCTCGTGGCACAGGCAATTCGAGGACTTCAATAAAGGAGGATATCGTAGCATCAAAACGAGGTAGGCCATCTTCCTCTTCTTCTATTTCGATTGTAACTTAGGAAAGTGACTAGTAGATTGTCACGTAGGTTTCTAGTCCCACTCATTGGGATAGAGGGATCTTCTCTATCTGCAGAGAGGATTGCCTAGACAACAAGATCCAGATCTTACCCATCGAAATGGGTAACCCCATTGGACAAAACTTTTCTCCTACATTTGATAGCCAATAGATCATTTAGATAACCAACAACCCCTACCAAGCACTATTAGCCAATGATATGCCATATATCTCTGCCACTTGCATTAGCCATGTGCTTCTCACCCATCTAGCATTAGCACATAGGTGAAGGCGGGATACCATTCAAAAGGTACTTTGATCATTTTGTAATGGTGTGCTTATAATTATTTCTTTTTGGGCATTTAGTATGGATTATTGGGTGATATAGAATACTGATAAACCTTGACCATGATCTTGTTCTTTCGCCTTACTTGGGGTATTAATCTTTAATCCTAGTCTAGTAGGACCTCCCTTAAGGCCCTTTGGGTATAGGAGGGGCACTACTTGGGAAGCCCTAATTGAAATAACTTAGTTCCATCTTCCCATATGTCATAATTAACACTTTCCATCTTGAATTACAAGCTCGCCTCCACTCTTTGGATTCAACTTGCCATGGTTCTTGGGGTTTGGGCACTCATATGTTCACATACCTTGAGTAGGGCCCAAAAACTTAACACTGGGAGGTTGATGCAACTAAAAGAAATAGAAAGAGCATATCATAGCCACATAAAAACAAATAAAGAAAAGTTAAAAGTTGAAAGACGCTCAGGTACATAAATATTAGCACGTGGACAAAAGCCTAAGATGAGCTCCACCTACCTTATACGACCATCACCTAGTTCCTTAACACATGATGCTTCTTTAAATCAAGAAGGAACCCTTGCATGTCCCAACATAGACAAGCGATAAACTAACTCATCTTAAAGGGGTAATAAAGCTTTTGCATCATACAAAGCAAGCTTTAACCCTTAAGCTATATGTTGTAATACAAGGAAAAACCAAGAAGAAGTAAAAGGCACACAAGAGGGGTGGAAAAATAATGGTTGAGTTGGTAACCATGCATCCACGAATGCTCCCTCCTAGTAATTATACACTAAGGATGTGGACACCCCCATCAACTAGTCCCTTTCGACCATATCACTTGGCTAAGAAGTCTTCTCCCCTCCATTTCCATCATTATTATTCACTGACACTAATCAATTGAAGGGTGGGCCAGGGAACTATTTCTTCCCCTTAGTCACTGGAAGCACCTAATAGGGTTGACCTTTAGCCACCCCTACCTAGGGAGAAAAACCCTTTGTGAGAGCAGAGCCCTGATTTTGGAAAGGGATCCTTGTTTGAAGTATTAAATTTCCCTTAACATTCAATTTTGGATCACTTAGATGCATTATTAATCTTGGTCCCTAATGAATAGTTGGTTTCATTAGAATCCATGTTGTTCTTATCAGGTGGTTCAGCAGGCCAGGCGTTGGACACATACTCCACAGGTACCCAAGCCCTTCAAAGGAGTACATTGGCATACACAAGTGACTGGTTGAGATTCAAGAGCCTCGTTGCAACATCATTGAATGACACATATCCCAATGCACCTCTAACACCCAAGACATTGGTTGACTTTGACCTAGATTTGAGGATTCTTTAAGATGACACAGTTGGACCCAACACGCCCCCAAGCTAGCCTTGACACAACTTGATGGGTAACAACTGATCCAGAGCCCATATTAGGATGGTATCACACTAAGAGGCCAGGGAGGGCTTGTTGCACTAGAGAAACCCTTTACGCTTGAGCAGAAAAGGCTTTATTTAGTAGTTGGAGACCCATGGAGACCACTTTGTGGTACCCCAACTGGATCTTTAAACCCCATAGGAGTTAATGACGTGAATTTGAAGGCAAACACTCAAATCATGGACTTCATAGACATCTAAACCTTCTTGGACACCTCATCACCCTTGCACATGGTATATGGAGAATTATGATGGATGACATCGACAATATGGAGGCTATGGCTCACACCTGTAGGCAAATTAGGCTCATTTTGATGTTAGTTAATGGACTGACTTGTAAACCATGGTCATTTAGTGATTTACCTTGTTTTTAGGGGATTTGTAGACATAATTAGTTGTCCCAATCCTCATATAAGCAGAGGATAGGTCCATTTCATTATTCATCACCACTTATGACTATTTTGACCCTCTGATAGAATTTGACCTAGCTAAATTGTGACTTGTATCTTGTGGAGATGTGACCTATTGTGGTTTTATTTGTTATTGGAGATATTTCGTTGGCTTTGGAGATGTCATTTTGGAGTAATAAAGGATTTGTTCATGCATTCTATCTTGTAAGCGTACTTTGGATTTGATAAATCTTTGCTTTTGTGTCTAATGTATGGAATGTTTAATTATCTAGAGTTTTTATTGTGCTAGTTATTGTTGCAAATCATTCTATTGATTTTAGATGATAGTAGTGTTTGCATTACTCACTTATAGAATGTGAATGGCAATCCCATGGGTGAATCTTTCAACTAACTCTCCCCGTTGAATTTACTCCCTCACAAAAGTGATTGCTAGGGTTTTGAAATTAGGGTTACATTATTCCCTTACTCCTTGCCAAGATCTAGCAAATTTTATATTCCCATTGACTCCATCACCTAAGGACAAGGCATTGCCCTTGGTCACTTTGTTAGACATCCATAAGACACACCAAAATCTCATTTTTTCCCTCTAAAATATGATTTCAGCCTCTCGAGGATAAGCCGCTATCTAGTACTAGGGCACACATCTCAACTAGGTTTGAAATAGTTAGTCTTTGGGAGGATTCAAAACTTGTCCAAAAGGTTATTACCTCGAAATCAAATCCTTTTAGTGGGTAATCCATTAATATTAGGGCTAAATTCTTATGCCCGAGGTATATTTTGCCATAAAAAAAAACCTATGCTTCAACTTGGGGCTTGTTGAAGGATTCTTTTTCCATTGGTTGCCATAATTCCTTGCATGAAAACCTTTTCTTAGCTTGTGATCCTTTGTTGTTATGCCAGGTTTGTTATTCATCGGGCCCTACATCATTTATGCCCTAATAGGTTACATTGGAGGATGTGAAATTCTCTATCTTGTTTCCTAGACCTTGTTCTTAGGAAGAGTTGCCTCCTATAAACCTATCTTGTCACCTGAATCCTTGGACTTAACATATCTCTCATAGGTGACCTACTAAAGCGAAGCATCATCGGTGGTGAAAATCCACAAAAGAGTAGGAGGTAGTGGTTGTGGTGATAGTGGACCACACCTCATTGTTGTCCCTTGGTACAACTCTTAGATTGTGAGCCACCCTCACAAGGCTTGCTAGATTTTGAGGCAACAAGTCCACTAGTTTAGCATGTGATATTGAAATTTAATGAACTCAATTGCTTGAACACATGTAATTGCTTAATTTCATTGAATTATACACATTATTTTTTTAATTGTGTTTCTTGAGACTACATGCCATGGGGATTAGGAGTGGCACATACACGTTTGCTTCTAGTGTATCTATTATTGGTCCTATTGTTGGTGCCCTTATTCATGCACAATGGTGGTGCACAAACAACCATTGCACTTAGTATTATTGGTGATTCTTCTTCTGGTACTTTTGATACCCTTTTATTAGAATATTGATCCAAATCCCTTGTTGGCCTAGTTATAAAAAACTGCAAGGAATTGCATATTTCTTTACACAGGTATGATGAACTTACCTCATTAAAGGGATTTAAATTCTTGGTAACTACCAACCCTTACGCTTATTTTGATTTGATACAAAATTAATATTTGTATGTTGATTTTATAAGTTTAATCGTAATATATGATTACATTGGCAAGAAATAACTTGCTTTATGATTAGATGTACAGGGAAGTATTTAATCTCTTTGTTCTTGCAATTAGAATTGGTTGTGACTCAAATTTGAAAAAGTTGTTAATTACTCACACAGTTCACCTTTTTGTTCAAGTAATCAAGGAAAATGTGATGTCTTTTATGGCTATGTACTATTTGAAGACACCCGAAGACACCAATTACACAAATATGGTACACTCCTATTTATGAACATCCTTCACCAGTTCCCAAAAGTTTGTGGGATGCACCAATGAAGGATTTTAAGGAGAAGAAGATGAAAGAACTAGGATTGAAGTTTAAATTAAAAGCGCTATAAAGTTAACTATAATATAATCTAAACTTGATAAATGAATTCGCATTTGACTTTACCAATAAAATAATGTTATCATGTGCTTCAAGTATTTGATGGACTTAAAAACACTTCAAAGGCTATAAATATTGGATTTAACAAAGTTGGGCAGCGCATACTTGGCCCGAGAGGCTATGTCAAAATAAAATAGAGACATGTAAGTACTATAAGTTACAATATTTCATTATTGAAATGTTCAAATATTATTTAAAACCAAGTTAAATTTTCATGTTTTGTTATGAAATGTAGTCAAATGACATTGGCATTATGCCCATCCAAGACTATCTAAAAATCACCTCTAAAGAGGATATAAAGCCTTAGTTGAATTGAAGAAATGTTAGGCAAAATATACTCTTACTATGACTATGGAGGTATATAACTTAAATATATATTGAATGGTTAGTTGTGAATAGGTTTAGGGTTAGTGGATTATAAAATAATTAAGAATATTATTGCAGACACATGGAGGTGTTGCTATCCATGATGTGCTTCCTCTTAAGGCTATTGATGGTTATAGTCAGAAGCTTTCCTACCATCATGTCCACCACAATAAATATTAATCATGGTAATTATGCTAAAAGGTGTTTTATTTATGAAGTTGGCTAGGCAAACACTGTTTAGCCCAACCAATCCCCTCACTCCATTTTCGTTGTTCTCTCCCATAAGAATTCAAAACATGTAAACTTTTATCAAGCCCGATTTCTCCTGTTCAACCAAGTACGACCACCCTTCGAAGCGGGGAGTTAACGTTGTTGTTGAGTACAACCTTCTTCGACTCGCATTTTCCCTGCGCAGAGTCGGTTGCAGTTGACGCACAACCAATGCCTTCCTCTTCCTTGGATTCATCAAGGGCAAGAGATTAAGGTGAATAAAATGAGGTGGGAAGAACATGACGGTCGTTCCATTAATTCTTGTTTTGAGGACGTGTTGTTCGAGGTGTTGAAGCATTTGGATTCAAAGTCTCTAGCGATCACCACCTGTGTGAGTCGCTGCTAGAAGCGCGCCACCGAAGAGGAGGCATTGTGGGAAGGCATTTGTGCCAAGAATTGGCCTAAAGAGGTTCTATATGCTTCCCAGTTGGGGCAGATGAGGAGCGTTTTTTTAGCCTTAGGAGGCTTTTGTCGTCTTTATGTTTATTGGATAAGACCGTTGCTAGATCCTTTGTATCATCCTCTAGATTAGCCTAACAAGAAAGAATGGAGTAAAGTCCAAGCCCATATTTCTCTTTCGCTCTTTTCCATCGTCTATTACAACAGATTCGGGCACTGATCCAACTGCCCCACATCTTTGAGGTTTCTCTGAAATCCCTCTCATCATCTCACCTCCTCCACTTCCTCCTCTTCTTCATTTTCTTTGTACAAGGGAGCTCCCTCTTCTTCTATAAGTCTTTAATTGTGGGGACGCACACACCCCCTTATAGGTGTTAGTAGTAACTTGAGTTGTTACAATGCTTAAGTTATTTGCAATGTTATTCCCAATAGCAGAAACCACTGGTGCAACAATTTTTAGTTCCTCAAAGAAGCAATGCTCATATTCCCAGATTGATAGGGAAAATGGTTTGTATCTGTATGACCAAATGGGTGGGTCAAGTTATTTTCAGCTTGATGATTCTGATTATTTGAATAGGCATAGTATGTTGGAGCAATATTGATACGAGTTCCTATCATCAATGGTCGATGGTGATGAAAGGGACTTGGAGGCTCTTTTGGCCTTCAAAGAGGCCATCACGTCAGATGGTGGGTCACTGTCCAAATGGATGGTTAATAACTAAAAAAACATATGCTCCCGGAATGGAATTTGGTGTCAAAGAAACACTGAAAGAGTAGTTTCCATAATCCTTCCTGGATTAGGATTGTAAGGCACCATTTCGCCATCTCTAGGAAACCTCTCTTTATTGCGTACCTTGGGTCGTTCTGGAAATTTATTGACAGGAAGAATTCCACCAGAGATTGGGCAGGCTAGAACGCTAAGCGAACTTGACCTCAACTCTAATGAGTTGTCGGGTACTATTCCAACAACATTGTCTAATTGCACACAACTTCTATAAATCGATCTTTCAGGGAAGAGTTTGACAGGCATGATACCGACATAATTTGGTTGTCTAATCAAGCTAGAACATATGGGCTTGTACTTAAATGCTCTGACTAGAGGTATTCCAAATTCTTTGGGCAACTGCACATCTCTTCGATAATTGTGGATTCAAAACAACAATCTTAGTGGTGCAATTCCTTCGGTTTTGTGTCAGACACGCCTATCTGAACTCGACTTTTCATACAACTCTCTAAGTGGTGAGATACCTCCAACACTAGGCAATTTATCGTCCATCTAATTTTATAGAAACCTCATGACTGGAAGTATTCCAAAGGATTAAAGATGCATTAATTCTAAATCGCTCAAGATTCTGAAGATTAAAAGGTATTTTTCTACTAAATTTATTGTTGGATAAATCTAACACTTGCAAATTAGTGAAATTTTTTATCCATTGAGGAATACTACCTTTAAAATTATTATAACCAAGGCTCAATACTCTTAATATATTTAAGCTCGTTAAGTATATAGGAAGTTCACTTGTGAATCTATTTCTACTTAAATCCAATAACTGGAGTTGACTATTATTAACCAAAGATCTAGGCAAAGTTCCATAAAAGAGATTAGAACTGGCAGATAAAATCTGCAGAGAAAAAGGAATGTTCAAATCCTCACTAAATGAGTTCTGAGAAACCTTCAACCTTTGCAGAGAAGTGTAGTTGTGTATATTGTTAGGAATTGATCCTTCAAAATTGTTTTTTGATATATCTAAATAATTAAGTAAAACCAAACTACCAATAGTCTCAACAATGCCTCCAGACATATTGTTATTATATATGGCTAACCTTTGGAGATTGTTTAACTAGCTTATGTTATATTGTATAGTTCCATTTAAGTTGTTTGAGTACAGATATAAATCCACAAGATATTGAAGTTTTCCTATGGCTTTAGGAATCGTACCTGTGAGATTGTTTGCATGGGGGTAAAGGTATTCAATGTAGCTCCAATTTCCAATTATTTTAGATATGCCATGAGTCAGTTGATTTGAGCCAAGATCAAGACTCCAGAGGGGAAGCTGAAAAATACTCATCGACAACGATCCTTGATTTTGTTTCCTGCTAATTACAAAGAGGCAAGATTGATGCAATTTCCTATTTTAGAAGGGATAGGACTTGAAATATTACCTCAAATACTCTCTTGAATATCCATTGGGCTAACAGAACATGAGGGTGATATTGACAATACATAAAGTTCTTTCAAATTACCCAATTGAGTTGGTATACTCCTTGAAAATATGTTGTGTCCCAAATATAAAGTCTGAAGGCAAGAACAATTGCCCAAAGCCGAAGGAATGGATCCCTTTATTTTATTAGACTCTAGATCCAATTTCTCCAAATTATGGAGAAACCCCGGTTCCTCTAGAATACTTCCAGTCAAGAGGTTGCTATAAAAGTAGATGGACAATAGTTGAGTGCAGTTGCCTAGTGTTGGAGGTATCTCACCACTTAGAGAGTTGTATAAAAAGTTGAGTTCAGATAGGTGTGTCCGACACAAAACCGAAGGAATTACACCACTGAGATTGTTGTTTCGAATCCACAATTCTCGAAGAGATATGCAGTTGCCCAGAGAATTTGGAATACCTCCAGTAAGAGCATCTTGGTGAGCCCCAAATTTGGTAACTTGTTGGGCTCATTTGGCCTAATTATCCTTGTTCAATCCTTCATTTTTCATAGCTTATGCATTATTTTTCAGTATGTTTATGTCATTTGTACGAATAAGGGTAGTCACTCTTCCTAGGTGGCTAACACGTGCTCATTTCAGGTTTTTTGACACATGTTGGAGCAAAACCGAGCAATCATGGGCTAGAAGACAGCCAAGCTTGGGGTGAGGATTCATAGGGGGGTTGTCTATGGCATTAAATAGCCTTCCTCGGGATCTTCACCCCCAACTCCGAGCTCCAAAGGCCACCAAAACTGGATCTAGAAGGCAGCCAAGCAGATTTTGGAAGGAGCTGTCTACTCACAGTTTGGGCAGCCAAGTCCCATAGATTTAGGAGGCCAGCTAGGGCCCTCGTGGTGTATAAATGTTAAGGCCTCAGCCTTCGTGAGGGACTTTTGGAAACCATTGCATATTTTGCACTATAGTGTTGTTAGCTCTACTTTGTTCTCTTGTAGCCATTTTGGGCATAACTCTTGACTTATGACTATTTTTTGATAATGAGAAGCAGTGCGATTTTATATCAACTCTTAGTTTTCTATAAGAGCCATAGCTCTCAGGGTTGGGCCCAACCTGAGAGCCTAGGGCTTCCTTTTTGTATTGTTACCTTTCCTTTATGCATCGTTGTTCTCCTTTTATGCATTTGAAACGTATTTCTGTTGGGCAGATTTAGTGTGTTGGTTAAATAGGTCACTATTTATGAATAGAATTGCTTCAGATGTTTAACATGGATTGGTAGGATAATAACAGGAAGAAGCTCCAAAAAAGGGTCAACGACACTCTCTGTTTCACCTCATCCTTATTGGATCAGGGGTTGGAACTGAAGAAACAGTGCTGCCCCAACAAAATCACTAGTTTAAACCTTAGTGTAATGTTTCCATTTGTAGAAGTTAGTTATGGGTTCAGCTCTCTAAAATGTTTCTTTGCATGATTGATGTACATGGTTTTCTTTCCAAATAAAGCTGTTGTTCATTCGTTTTATTGACATTTAAATTAGATTAGCTAGGACTTTGATTATTTGTAAGACGTCGTTGATTCGGTTAAAGGTACATTGTGCAGGGCATCTCTACCACTCTCTCATCCGCTTAAGCTTCATCAGAGCCAGTTGTTCCATCTCCTAGCTAGGTTCCTCGTCTCACATTTGTCCTCTTGCCCACGTAACCCTACATTTTTGTGCAATCATTGTTTTAGCCTTCTTTGAGCCAATTTGGCCATCTACACCTTCTAACCACTCCATCCACCTGTCCCTGGGCCACTTCAGGCCCCTATCCTACCTCCATATCCATTCATGCATCTTCCCTCACTCACCCATCCTCCAAGATCCAATTTTTAAACATCCTGTAGAAATTTTTGAACATCCTGTAGAACCCCTGCAGACTTCTTGTAGAAGCTTACAAATGAGGTTTCTTGATAGCCAAACTTTGTGAAACTCTCTGGAAGGGTGTTAGGGACTCCTTAGACCCTCTCTGAACCTTCCCGACCTCTTCCAAGCATTTCTCCTCCTTGATCCACCCCTGCACAGTCAAAGAACAGTGAAAGCATATGCATGATGAAACTGACGACTTAATCAAAAATAAAAAAAGATGTTTTCTTCAAATAGAGGTAGTCTAGACACATGTATTTTACCTTCATAGAAGTAATGGCATCTCTTCCAGTAGTTTGCATTCTCTCCTTTGCATCAGTAGGACTAGCTGGTAGAATTAGGGTTTGCGTTACTTTTTGGCTTTCAGTTCTTTCCGCAAGTAGATTAGCTTCCTTTGAGTTAGCTTTCGTCCATCAGTTAAAAATCTTCTTCTAAGAGCTCATAGAAGTTGGCTTAAGCCCCTAGCGGACTTGTGCCAGCTGACCAAGTGACAGCTGCAGCAAGAGCTAGTACTTGTGCATACAGCACCGTCGCTTCCAAGTTTGTTACGAACTACCGAGTTGATAAAAGTAAAGAAGGGAGTCCCAGGAGTTGCAACATTATTGCTGCAATACTGGAGCCCACCAATTTTTGGCGCCGTTGCCGGGGAAGCGTCAGAGTATTTGTGATTGCTGCTTTTCTTCTATTTTCCTGCTCTCGCCTTCTGCTAAATAGTTTATTTCATTTCCATTCTGCAATTTCATTTCTGCAAAAGTAAAGTAGACACTTCCTGCTTTCATAGATTAGACTTTCAATTCTACAAGCGTAACATAGAATTTCAATTATGCAAGCGTAAAATAGAATTTCAATTTTGCAAGCGTAGTCTAGTATCTCTTTCTCGCAATTTGATTTCAGCAGAGTAGATTAGTCCTTTCCTGCTTTTATTTCAATTCCGCATTTTCACTCCCACAAGATAGATTCTAGTTAGTTGTAATACCATCTGTTTCAGTTTTGCAGGTACAAGCAGAGAAAAAGCAAAACAACCAAAAATCCTTTCATGCCTCATAGGAACAGAGATAATACCAGAAAATTCCTACCCAACACCCCCACCACTTCACTGAGTCACCCTTCTCTCTTCTTTGGTGGCAGTGATCCAGAAGAACCTATAGGTGAACCTCCTGAGATATACGAAGATCCTATAATAGAAGAAGAGCAAGAAAACATTCCTCTTGAAACCATGGCTGACAACAGAAATGGTGGAAACGATGACGAGAGAATAGAAGGTACCTTCCCCATCCGAGAGACTAACGGGGACATGAAAATGAAGAACATAAGTCCCTCGACCTTACCTCATTTCCATGGATTGACCATTGAAGACCCTGATACCTTCCTGTTTGAGTTTTTTGTCCTTTGTCGAACCTATGATTATATAGAAGACGAGCAAAAATTGAAACTCTTTCCCTCTACCCTCAAGGATGCAGCATTACGCTGGTTCATGGGGTTACCTGGAAACAGTATCACCACTTGGGCTCAAATGCAACAAGCTTTCAATACCAAATACCGGGACTACTGTAGGTCCAAGGAAACCTTTTGGATGACCATGGGAAGCGATGAGTCTTTAGAAGATTACGAGGAAAGGTTCCAACTTAGCTATAAACGGGCCAGGTGCACACTTGACCCTAAATCCCTAAAGTTGGTTCTGCTCCGAGGAGTCCCTGAAGACCTTCTAGATATCCTTCACATGCTAGCTGGGGGAGGCATCTACCAACTGCCTTATGAGGACATAAAGACTGTGTTTAGAAACCACTCTAGGGCAGCCTGGAAAAGAGGTAGGGAAAACCCACTTTCAGCTAGTAGCACCTTCTCCAAGCATGAGTTTGCTAACCAGATGGAAGACCTCAAGAGTGAGATGAGACAGACTATTTCCATGTAACTTGATACCTTCCGAATTCAGCAAAAGAAAGAGGAAGCTGAGAGGGATTTGGCCATATTTTGTCCCAGGTGTACGAGGAATCACCCGAAGAACGAGTGTCCATTGCACTCAATAGAGGTATGTTTCGTTTGTGAGGAGGACCACCCCACAAACCAATGCCTGACCTTACCAGGATTTAAAGCCATATACCAAGGGACTGAGGCACCCACTGAACCTCTCTACTTCCTCAACCAAAGGAGGTCGCATGGACCTAGACCTTACCAACAAGGGATGCAAGGGACATCCCAAGCTTATTATAACCCCAACCAGTCTACTCACATGCCTTCATGGGGTCCCCCTGCTCATCCTGCCTGGTTTGCACCTCCTCCGTGGTCTTATCCCCCTCAATACCATGCTCAACCCACTGCTCATTCGTTTCACTCACATGTCTAGCCACAGCCTCAGTGGAATGCACCTCAACCGGGGTGGAGGCCCCAGTACAACACTCCTCCCGCCATTTTGCCTCCACCACCGGCTCAACCGCAACCATTACCTCCTGCTCCTCCAAGACAACCACAAATGTCTGCTCAACCGAACCTGAACCCTAACAACCGACAGGCCCAGCAGGTATATACTGGGGAGACAACATGTCCTACCTATGCTGTGGAGATCCAGGAGATCAACCTGCGATCCGGGAAGACTCTTCCAGATCGCCAACCTCCTCCCCCAGAGGACGAGGAAGACAAACATGAAAGTGAACCCAAAGCCAGTCCACCCTTTCCTGAGAGACTAACAGTAATCACACAACCAAACCCGGAGGAGACTGAACTTCTAGGGGAACTGAAACAGTTGTGTGTGAAAATACCACTTCTCCAGGCCATCAAAGATGTACATATATACAACAAATTGGTTAAGGAAAAGTGTTTCAGGCACCCAGGCAGGCGAAACAGAGATGCCTCAACTATCAATGTCATAGGACAACTGTCTGATCTTATGTTGGGGCAAGTAATCTGTCCAAAGTATTTGGATCCTGGGAGTCCTGTAGTTGATGTCCACATCAATGGCACCATTATCCCCCATACCTTGATTGATCTAGGAGCTGCCATTAATGTGATGACCAAGGACACCATGCTTAAACTCAACCTTTAGAGTTCCTTAAGGAAGACCTCGACAATCCTGCAGTTGGCAGATCGCTCCACCGTGACTCCCGAAGGGATTGTGGAGGATGTCTTGGTCTCTGTTGACTCTTGGGAGTATCCTGCAGACTTCTTGGTCCTTCAGCCCAAGGCAAAGCTTACTGGATACCCCCTCATTTTGGGAAGGCCTTGGTTAGCCACTGCGGATGCTTACATAAGCTGTCGAGTGGGAAACATGACCATCAAAAATGGTCCTATGTCCAAGCAGCTAGTCCTATACCCTCCTGCCCAACCTCTGTTAGAGCATGACTTACCACTTTGGTTGGAAGAAGGAGACGAGGATGACGTCTACTCTGCCCCCTTCTGCATGATAGAAACCACTAGGGGAGGTCCTTAAGCCGAGGATGATTTGATTGAGACGTTGATTCAAAATCCACCTCCCAGTGCTCTCTCCTTAGAAGAATTGGTGGAAGATACCCAAGCCAACACCTTAGTGGACCTCTGTGTGACTGATCCAACCTCTCCCAGAGTTAAGAATGTGGAGTTTGGTCCCGAAAGAACTCTAAAGATCAGGTCCTCTCTATCTCATTCCCAGGAGAAGGAGCTGTGTAGCTTACTAAACAATCACTTAGATGCTTTCGCTTGGAGCTATAAGGAGATGAAAGGAGTCCATCCTTCGGTCTGTACCCATCACATCTACATCAAATATGCTTGTAAACCAGTCAGGCAGCCCCATAGGAGAATGAATCCAGCCCTTAAAGACATTGTTAAAGAAGAGTTGCAAAAATTATTGGATGCAGGATTCATCTACCCTATCTCCGTTAGTGAGTGGGTTTCACCTCTAGTGCTTATGCCCAAGAAGAACGGGAAGTGGAGAATCTGTGTAGATTACCGAGAACTTAACAAAGCCACCAAGAAAGACCATTTCCCTTTGCCTTTCATAGATCAAGTGTTGGATGGACTAGCAGGAAAGAAGTTTTTCTCTTTCCTAGATGGGTTCAGCGGGTATAATCAGATCCAAATCAGCCCGGAGGACCAGGATAAGACCACCTTCACTTGTCCATGGGGTACCTTTTCCTATCGAGTCCTTCCCTTTGGGCTATGCAATGCCCCTGCCACTTTCCAGAGAGCTGTATTGAGCATCTTTGCCGAGTTGGTTCATGATTCGATGGAAATCTATATGGACGACTTTACTCCTTATGGGTCCAACTTCCAAGAAGCATTGACTAATCTGGGAAAAATTTTAAGCAAATGCATCGAGATGAACCTATCCCTTAGCCCTGAAAAATGTGAATTCCTGATGACTGAAGGGACTGTGTTAGGTCATACCATTTCTTGCCAAGGATTACAGGTGGATCCTAACAAAATTGCTCTCATCAAAAAGGTTCCACCTCCTCAGAAGGTAAGAGATGTTCAGAGTTTCTTAGGCTTAGCGGGATATTATAGAAGATTCATTAAAGACTTCAGTAAGCTAGCCTCGCCGTTGTTTTGCCTCTTAGCAAAAGATGTTGAGTTTAAATGGACTGACGACTGTCAGAGGGCTCTGAATGAATTAAAGGACAAGTTGGTGCCCACCCCGATCTTAAGAGGTCCAAATTGGGCCCTACCTTTCCACATCCACATTAATGCCTCGAACAAAGCCATAGGGGTAGCCTTAGGACAAGTTGAGGAAAAACTTCCATATGCCATATACTTTGTCAGCAAAAACTTATCCAAGGCTATCAAACATTTGTACATACTGATCATGTTGCAATTAGATATTTAATGAATAAACCTGATGTGAATGCTCGTATTATTAGATGGTTACTTTTGTTGCAACAGTTTGATTTGACTATCGTTGACAAACCAGGTAAAGAAAATGTTGTTGATGACTTCTTGTCTAGATTGGATTTACCTACAGGTGAAGAAGGAACAGTGGATGACCATATGCCAAATGAACATCTGTTTGCTATCTCAGTACTCTCTCCCTGGTTTGTTGATATAGCAAACTACCTGGTCTCAGCACAGTTCCCTCCGCATCTATCCTCAAAGGAGAAGAGCAGAATCGTGAGGAAGAGTGCCTCATTCACTTGGATCGGGGGCAACCTGTTCAAACTTGGCCCCGATCAGATCTTAAGGCGTTGTGTAAGGGAGGAGGAAGTCTTTGACATCCTCCTAACTTGTCACGATGGGCCATGTGGAGGACATTTTGCAGCCAAGAGGACTGCCTTCAAAATTCTATAGGCAGGCTACTATTGGCCCACTCTTCATCAAGATGTCAGAAGATATATCAGCCAATGTGACCGATGCCAAAGGATGGGGAAACCGACTCCAAGGGACGAAATGCCTCTCCAACCTCAAGTGACTCTTGAGCCATTTGAGAAGTGGGGTATGGATTTGTGGGTCCTATCAACCCTCCTTCAAGGCAAAGATCTTACATCATTGTGTGCACCGACTATCTGACAAAGTGGGCAGAAACCAAGGCAATCAAAGCTGCAACAGAAGAAAAGGTGGCGGAATTTTTAATAGAAAACATCTTCTACAAATTTGGCTACCCAAGAGAGTTAGTCACCGATCAAGGAAGCTAGTTCACCTCCAACTTAATTAAAGACTTGCTCGCTCATCACAAGATCAAGAATCAGACTTCCACCCCATATCATCCTCAAGCAAATGGGCAGGTGGAAGTCACCAATAGAGAATTAGAAGGGATTTTGACTAAGGTGGTGAGCAGCAACAGAAAGGATTGGGCAGATCGTCTGGTTGAGGCCACTTGGGCCTACAACACCACTTGGAAAACCACAACCAGTTTCACACCTTATGAGCTGGTCTATGGGAAGAGAGCTTTGCTATCAATCGAGTTTGAGTACAACACATTGAGGATGGCAGATCAGCTGGACCTAGATCTTAGCCATGCTCAACAAGAAAGGTTATTGCAGCTGAATGGGTTAGATGAACACCAAATGCAGGCCCTCCTCCACTCAGAATTGGTTTAGCTTCAAAGGAAGATATGGCATGACCAGCACCTCAATGACAAACAATTCCAGCTGGGAGATTTGGCACTGTTGTATCATTCCAGACATAAGGATTTCGAGGGGAAGCTGAGGACAAGATGTTTAGGACCATACGTAGTGGAGAAGTGTAATGACAATGGTTCTGTCCTTATCTGGACCATTGATGAAGAAGCCCTCCCCATGCTCGTCAATGGGTATCGACTAAAGATCTACAGGAAACCTCTTTTGAGGTAAGAGTTCATCAAAACTGTGGAAAAATTAGTGCTGGTCATAGAGAAGGGTTCTGCCTCTGTTTTGGGCACACCCTGAGCATCATTATACATTAAAAAATAAATAAAAATAAAAATAAAAAAAATAAAAATCCTTGGGTGAAAACCTTTTTGAGGCGCCCAAGGCAGATGGTAGGGGTGAAAACCTCATTGAGGCGCCCCTGTTGTCTCTTTGAAAAATAATTGGAATAAAATTATGCTTGGGTGAAAACCTCTCTAAGGCACCCAAGGCAGATCATAGGGGTGAAAACCTCTCTGAGGCTCCCCTGCTGTCTCTTAAGAAAAAAAAAGGAAAAGAAAAAGGAGAAAAAAAAAAGGAGTTCAATCTCTGGAAATTGTTGCAGGTTGCAGGAACACAATGCAAAAAGGAGGCCTCTCAACTCAAGGACAAGGGTCCCTACTAAGCTACCAGGCAACCTCACATACACTCCCTCCATGAACACTCATTTTTTCCAAGGTATGGACACAATCTGGTCATGGTTTAGCCTTCTACAGGAAGCTACAGGACTTTCTACAGGAAGTTCTATATTTCTACAAGAAACATCCTGTAGAGCCTTTGGGCAGGCCAGGACCGATTATGAAGAAGAATTTGAAGCTTGAAACTAGTTGAGGAGGCATGAAACCACTCTTTTCTTCCATCCTCCACTTGTTTCACCTCCTTTCACCACCTTTGCTGCCATATGGTCGAATATACCTGTACAGTCATACCAGAACTTTGTTTTCTCAGATAATTTTTTTTTTGTTTTTAAGGAGGAAATAAAGCATGCAGAGGCTCGCACGCTTTACCTGTCAAGGCAATCTTAGGACCCTGCACCTGTGAACGCGACTCAATGATCTCGGCATGCACCCTAGGAGGAGAAACGACTACAGGATGTCCTACAGGAATCCTGTAGCAGCTGATCCGACTGGAGCACATACCATGGAGACACCAGCAGCTCATGAAGCCGGTGCATGCAGCATACACCACCAAGAAATCGGGTCTCAAGGTCTCGTAGCCAGCAGCAACCAATGAAGAGGAGCTCCAGCACCCGTACACGAAGCAGCAGCAAGCAGATCCAGCATTCCTCGTCCTGAAGCCTGAAAAAACCCACGTCCACGGCCGCACAGGTAAGTGCCTATCCTTATTTCGTCAAATTACATAAGCTATACTCTAAATGTGCATGACTGTGAGAATGAACGGATTGAACAAGTCGGGTAGCCATTCAACTGGCCACCACAACCATTCTGACGGCCTCGCCGGATCCGAATGTCCTTGGTTATGTCGAAAAGACGGGCAATTGACACGTGGGAAGCGTTCAGTCAGAGAGAAGCAGCAGTATAACAGGAATGGCGGCGATGAATGCAGAGGGAAGAATTCGGCGGTCAGGGACATGCCGCGGAATGATGGCTGTGACGTCGGCCAACTGATCCACTGG
Organism: Pinus tabuliformis; assembly: GCA_031772625.1. Classification (NCBI taxonomy): domain Eukaryota; kingdom Viridiplantae; phylum Streptophyta; class Pinopsida; order Pinales; family Pinaceae; genus Pinus; species Pinus tabuliformis. The sequence goes on along the minus strand of CM062815.1, from coordinate 403,047,929 downwards.
GACAGCTCCCCCCCGCACCATGAATTCCGCAGCAATTCAAAATCGGTCGGCTGAATCACTTATGATGCACTGTAGTCATTTACTTACAACCGTTTTGCAGCCGAGTACACGTCCTCAATCCTCTGCAAGTTGTTAGCCCGAGTTCTCGGCCTCTTCCAACGTCCTGTTGCTGCTCAGAAAGACCAGAACCACTGTAATGTTCTCCAGAAGCCGTGCATGATTTCTACAGGAAGCTGCGCTACAGGGAACCCGACATTACAAAGAAGCTTGGATTGTTCACGTCAAGGGTGGCAATTCTCAGTGAGGTAGGCCTGAACATAACTTTCCCATGCAAATAATTCAAAAGGTGGTGAATTCGACGTGTTGAGAGGGTAGGGAAAATGTGAATAAAGTCTGTCTATGAATGCAAAAGCTGTTAGGGTATGGAGCGATTATTAGGGGACAATTGTGTTCATGCTTGCACCCGTAGGTGGGACACATTGTCCCACAGCCTCAAAATCAGGGAATATCACACTCCAACTAGAATGAGGGAGGCCTTGGCATGAGTGCTTCTCTACAAGAAGTCTATGCAGAACCTCCAGGCCAGCTGGATTGGCCTTAAGCTAAGTCCACCTTTGCTTTTGGGATTGTTAGAAGGAAGCACAGAAGAAGAAGAGCATAAGCAGTGGGAAGAGGTGGAAAGGAAGGCCGAATTCCATGACAGTGAGGAGGATACTACTTCAAAAGCCTGGGATGTGAGGGTGGCGATTAAAGCAATGAAAGATGAGGAGCTGGACTAGTTGCTCAGAGGATGAGCAACCCTTTTAGCAGGGGGGTGATGATGAGCCCCAAATTTGGTAACTTGTTGGGCTCATTTGGCCTAATTATCCTTGTTCAATCCTTCATTTTTCATAGCTTATGCATTATTTTTCAGTATGTTTATGTCAATTGTACGAAAAAGGGTTGTCACTCTTCCTAGGTGGCTAACACGTGCTCATTTCAGGTTTTTTGACACATGTTGGAGCAAAACCGAGCAATCATGGGCTAGAAGATAGCCAAGCTTGGGGTGAGGATTCGTGGGGGGTTGTCTATGGCATTAAATAGCCTTCCTCAGGATCTTCAACCCCAACTCCGAGCTCCAAAGGCCACCAAAACCGGATCTAGAAGGCAGCCAAGCAGATTTTGGAAGGAGTTGTTTACTCACAGTTTGGGCAGCCAAGTCCCATAGATTTAGGAGGCTAGCTAGGGCCCTCGTGGTGTATAAATGTTAAGGCCTCAGCCTTCGTGAGGGACTTTTGGAAACCATTGCATATTTTGCACTACAATGCTGTTAGCTCTACTTTGTTCTCTTGTAGCCATTTTGGGCATAACTCTTGACTTATGACTATTTTTTTATAATGAGAAGCGGTCTGATTTTATATCAACTCCGAGTTTTCTATATGAGCCATAGCTCTCAGGGTTGGGCCCAACCTGAGAGCCTAGGGCTTCCTTTTTGTACTGTTACCTTTCCTTTATGCATCGTTGTTCTCCCTTTATGCATTTGAAACGTATTTCTGTTGGGCAGATTTAGTGTGTTGGTTAAATAGGTCATTGTTTATGAATAGAATTGCTTCAGATGTTTAACATGGATTGGTAGGATAATAACAGGAAGAAGCTCCAAAAAAGGGACAACAACACTCTCTGTTTCGCCTCATCCTTATTGGATCAGGGGCTGGAACTGAAGAAACAGTGTTGCCCCAACAAAAACACTAGTTTGCTTGACCATGCAATCCTTAGTGTACTGTTTTCATTTGCAGAAGTTAGTTATGGGTTCAGATCTCTGAAATGTTTCTTTGCATGATTGATGTACATGGTTTTATTTCCAAATAAAGTTGTTGTTCATTCGTTTTATTGACATTTAAATTAGATTAGCTAGGACTTTGATTATTTGTAAGACGTTGTTGATTCGGTTAAAGGTACATTGTGCAGGGCATCTCTACCACTCTCTCATCCGCCTAAGCTTCATCAGAGCCAGCTGTTCCATCTCCTAGCTTGGTTCCTCGTCTCACATTTGTCCTCTTGCCCACGTAACCCTACCTTTTTGTGCAATCATTGTTTCAACCTTCTTTGAGCCAATTTAGCCATCTACACCTTCAAACCACTCCATCCACCTTTCCCTGGGCCACTTCAGGCCCCTATCCTACCTCCATATCCATTCATGCATCTTCCCTCACTCACCCATCCTCCAAGATCCAATTTTTAAACATCCTGTAGAAATTTCTGAACATCCTGTAGAACCCCTGCAGACTTCCTATAGAAGCTTACAAATGAGGTTTCTTGATAGCCAAACTTTGTGAAACTCTCTGGAAGGGTGTTAGGGACTCCTTAGACCCTCTTTGAACCTTCCCAACCTCTTCCAAGCATTTCTCCTCCTTGACCTACCCTTGCACAGTCAAAGAACAATGAAAGATATGCATGATGAAACTGACGACTTAATCAAAAATACAAAAATATGTTTTCTTCAAATAGAGGTAGTCTAGACACATGTATTTTACCTTCATAGAAGTAATGGAATCTCTTCCAGTAGTTTGCATTCTCTCCTTTGCATCAGTAGGACTAGCTGGTAGAATTAGGGTTTGCTAGGGTTTGCGTTACTTTTTGGCTTTCAGTTCTTTCCGCAAGTAGATTAGCTTCCTTTGAGTTAGCTTTCATCCATCAGTTAAAAAGCCTCTTCTAAGAGCTCATAGAAGTTGGCTTAAGCCCCTAGCGGACTTGTGCCAGCTGACCAAGTGACAGCTACGGCAAGAGCTAGTACTTGTGCATATAGCACCGTCGCTTCCAAGTTTGTTACGAACTACCGGGTTGATAAAAGTAAAGAAGGGAGTCCCAGGAGTTGCAGCATTATTGCTGCAATACTGGAGCCCACCACATCTAAGTACAAGCTCAGATGTTTTAGCTTGATTAGATGACCAAATTATGTCTATATCATGCCTCTCAAACTGTTCCGTGAAAGGTCGATTGATAATTAGACAAGGTTGTTGGAATAGTACCTGACAACTCATTAGAGTTGAGGTCAAGTTTGCTCAGCACTCTAGCCTGCCCAATCTCTGGTGGAATTTTTCCTATCAATAAATTTCCAGAAAGATCCAAGATGCGCAATAAAGAGAGGTTGCCCAAAGATGGTGAAACGGTGCCTTGCAATCCTAACCTAGGAAGGATTATGGCAACTACTCTTTTAGAGTTTCTTCGACATCAAATTCCATTCCAAGAGCATACGTTTTTTAAGTTATAAACCGTCCAATTGGACATCCATCCACCATTTGATGTGATGGCCTCTCTGAAGGCCAAAAGAGTCTCCACGTCCCTTTCATCATGATCGACCATTGATGATAGGAACTGGTATCGAGCTTGCTCCAACATATTACGCCTAGTCAAATAATCAGAATCATCATACTCAAGAGAACTTGACCCACTCATTTATTCATACATATAAAAACCATTTTCCTTATTAATCTGGGAATATGAGCACTGCTTCTTTGAACAACTAATAGTGGTTGCTGCTATTGGGAATATCATTGCAAATAACATAAGCATCATAATTGTGGCAACGCGTACGTCCCCTCATAGGTGTTTCTGTTATGTTATGTTTTTTTCGCTAAGATTGAGTTTCAAAATGGACATGCAATTGAGAGTTTCAAAATTACAGTCCATTGTGAAACACTGTATAGAAGAATTTTGATGCCCACAAACATCATGTGGGTTGGTGGCCATAACCCAAACTCTGTATGTGTGAGTTTGTTTTGTAGGGGCTCTCATGCCCATTAATACAAACGCTTTCTCTGTTGTTATTTTCATTGGTAAATTGTGGCCATGAATATATTCTAACAGTTAACTCTGGGAATAATTATTTAGCAAGGGGATTGTTGAGAAGTTGATAGTCCTCATTGTGAGATTACATGGAAAAAAAGTTGAATGCAGAAATCAAATGGCTAGGCAAGACAATCTGTCACATAAACTTTTAGCCTACTAAATGTTAAAATAATCTCTGCTTCTTCTATATATGTTTTATATCTGTTACGTTATGTTGCAGAGTGTGATATTTTCGGTTGAAACTTGGCAATGGCATCCTCATTGTGATTCCATACAGTAGAAAAACTTTCAAAATTTGTTTATTATTGGGTGTTTTCAGGTAAAGAGGAAAAAGAGCCCCATCAGTAATTATTTGCAATCTAGTACAACACATTAATTCAGTTTTAACCAAACTTTGACCAATTTAAATGCTCATGTTGTTATCTCCCACAATACGGTATCTGCATCCCACATTTATTTATAACAAACAACTATTCACCATTAATGTATGGCAATGATTCCTCAGTGCCCAATTTTTGCATAAGACAAAAACATTGAGAGACACAACACCGAGGCTGGAATTTGGATTCCTCTTTACTTGTCAATTTTTTTTTTTGACGTTTTGGATCTTTATACTTTCCATCAAGGAACATTTTGTTTAAAATTTTGCCTTTCAAGAGTGATGCCTTGATACTAAATCAACCCTTCACCAATAAAATTTTGATTAAAACAATTCTCTTAAGTAACACAGTTATGTTAAAAATTCCACATGTTTATTATAAGAAAAACAACAAAATAACCATAAAACACAAATTACTTATTTTTTATTATTCCTTTATAACTGCTAAAGATAACACATTTCTATTTTAAAATATATTTTTTATATCAAAATTTGTCAATAACCAAATTAAAATTTGTTGAAATGGAGCAACTCAATTGTTGAAATAGACATTACTTGGAAGCAACATTTGGGATAATAGATTTGGGACTTCTACACTGTTGTCTTAGTTTGGAGGCATGACAAAAGGGAAACAATATCCTTTATTTTCAAGGGAAGTACGATAAATAATTGGTTAGGAAGTTTAAGATGAGTGAGTGCAAACCATCAACAACACCATTGAAGACTAAGTTTAAGCTATGTACAAGAAGGATCCACGGTAGATTCTATCTTATAAAAGAAACTAGAAGATGTCTAATTTATCTGACTTATACTAGGGAACCTTTGTTTACTGCAGATGGGTGAAGAATAAAATGTGCATCAACCTTTGTTTAGTGCATATGGTTTTAAGAACACTAAAATATGCAATAACCAAGATATGATAGCAATTATAAATAACCTTGAAGCATATCCTATTAGCAACCAAGAGATGAGAGAAATTATCAATCATCTAGAAGAATATATCATTAGCTTTGTAACAACCATGGGTACATTATGCAAGTCACTAAATAATTTCAGATATTTGCCAGAATTCCAACAATTTTATCTTAAGATTCGTATATTTTTGCAGCGTATTTATTGGGAACAATGCAAGACTGTATTTTGATAAATATGAAAGTATGCTTCGAGAATAAAATAGACTTCAACCTTTCTTCAGTGCAGATGTATAAAGAACACTTGAACATGCATCTTCCATCAACTAGGAGATCAAGGCAATTACCAACACTTTGGAAGCATTTCGCATTAGCATTGTAACAATCATGGCCGCATTAGCTAAGTCACTAAATAGTAAATACCATAAAATATTGCCAAAACTTCCAAAGTGACAATTTCATCATATGATTCGTTTATGATTGCAACTCAGTTTATTTGGAACAATGGAAAAACTCTATTTTGGCCCATATGAAAAGCTTAAGATATATTTATTTCCATAAAATAAGTTTAGATATGTTTATTTACACATAGCAAAGGTAAGGACAATGTAAAATTAAATGCAAAATCCAGCATGGGAGTGAACCCAAAATGAAATGAACTGATAATCTAATAATCACATTTAAAGACCCCTACTCAGGTCTTCCAGTCGCATATCGAAATACAAAAGCATATATTTCAGTGAGGAAGAAGTAACAAAGCATCAACCTTTTTAAATTATTCTGCTGATTGATAGAGCCATCGGCCCAGTCACTAAGAAGGAACAAAGCAACACCCTTTTCAAATTATTATGCTCAATAATAGAGTATTAATAACGTTTTAGGAAAATGATAACCCATCACAAAAAAAATTTTTAAAATTCACAACCCATCAGGGAAGACAATCATCCAAAAATTTTAAACATCAAATACAGGAAAAATGCCCTATGACAGACATTTTGCTCGTCAAACTCCATCTCTGCACAACACCCCCCTTTTGTTCAGAAATTCAATGACTCTTGTTATTTGTATTCTATTTCTCACCATCTCATGCAATAACGCAAAGACCTTGTCTTGTAAATATTCATATATTTCGTAACAATAAATTCTTGTGAACATGAATAAGGCTTCCACTGGGCCGAGGCAAAATTTCGCTGACTAAAAAGGCTTTCTTATCATTAAACAAGACATACCAGATCGTTTTTGATACCCATTGTCACAATCAACATCGTTTTACACATTTGCCAATATTTCCAAATTTCATGTCTCATCCAATAAGATCCCACCATTACTTTTTAAATGTAGCTTTAATTTCTTTAGAATTCTAAATGATGACTAAGGAATAAAAAACTTGCATTTTGTCCCGATCATAAAATTTCTCACAGGCCCCACTACCCATTGAACTTTGAAGCTCAAAACAGCCCAACCATGAAATTATAGTCATCCTTATCCACCCTACTTTGTACTATTTTTTTTTTTTTAACAAAGTCGGTTACTCATATATTATAAAAGCCAGCAATACAAAATTCTAGAACAGAAGGGGAATGAGTCTGAGAGCTGAGGATCAAAAGCGGGTTCGCAGACCCAGATTCCTCGTTGCTTCTCTTAATTAAACATAAAGCAAGATACAAACGGCTATATTGCCTAACGAAGGAACCACCTATCCAACTAAATTTACAATGCATATTTTTTAAGGGAAATGTTGGGTGACTGAATCATCAGGAAGCGGGTCTTTCCTGACACTTGCCTTGGTTGAAGCTTCAGCCTGATAGCTCTGGGTAAGGGAGCGAATGTGTTCAATAGCTGCCTCCAAGTGGCTGCATCTCTCCTTTAGAGATTCGATCTCAGTCTTCCTTTTTTCCAGTTTCTTGCGCTTTGAGTTTCTATCGGAATGATAGTCTTCTTTCAGCTCCTTGAGCTGCTTGGTCAAGCTGTTGATCATGATCGTATGGGCCTTGCACATATTGCAGTCCTTATTGTTGAAGATATTTCCTAATGGGTTACTGGGCTGAGCCTGATTGGCTGGATGGTTTTGATGATCCGCCATCCTGGCAAACTGAATACCTGGATCAGAAGGATAAGAAGACTCACGAGGGGCGGGGATTAGAGTTACAGAGGGAGGGAAGACGGTGGCACAGAGCTGCTGGCGCGGAAGATGGAGGATCGAAGAACTCAGAGAATTAAGGAGAGAGATCAGCAGAGGATTTCTGAGAGCTCTGCAGAGAACAAAAACCAAACTGTCAGCTATATGTAAAACAACAGAATGAAAACCAGAGATTACCGAGAGCAGAGGGCGGAAGTCTGGATCCCGGTGCGAGCAGAGAGCTTCCGAACGATGCCAAAGCTTGGAGAGAGCGAAAATGAGACTTCTTGCTGGTTTGCGAGCTGTGGAGTTCTGGTGATCTAAGCTGCAATATATAGAAGGAGGGAGGGTCCTTTTGAGGTTAATCCGATACTGGATGAATCCGATCTTGAGAAGAGAGCAGTCCTTAGTCATTATTCCTCTGCTGACCAGATACGTGCGAGAGGGATGGGCTCGGTCGCCCCCCCAGAGAATGACTGCGCTGCTAAGGAGGAATTTCATTATGAGGATGGGATTAATGATGAGCTCCAGATCCTGAGAGCGATTCTGATTTCCTTGGTACTCGATTATGCATTCGAGGAGATTAGGGGAGAGGAGTAAAGATTTTGGAGGGGGTTCGAAGTGATGGACAATATGCCTGAGGTGACTGTTTCCCTGGGGTGAAGCGATGGGGAGGAACTTGTTATGGAATATCCTTTTCATAGATTGTATCATTCTCTCTTACCTGTCCTGGCTTTCTTCTTGTGGCTTGATTTGCTTGTTCATCCGCCTCCTTGTTGTTACCTCTTAGTACATGTTTGAATGTAACACCTCCGAGAGCCCTGATGTTTTCCATTGACCTGCTTTTGATATTATTCAGGGCCATCTGTTTGAAGTCTTTCCCTGAGTTCATGGCCGCAATAATTATTGCTGAGTCGCCCATAATGAGGAGATTCTGGAGGCCAAGTTTCCTAGAGATGAAGGTCCCCAGAAGAAGGCTGTAAGCCTCTGCCTTATTGTTTGTCATTGTGCCTAAACCCCATTCATAAGTTACTATGATTTTCCCTTGGGGATCCTTAATTATCCCGCCTGCTCCGGCTTGACCCGGATTATTCTTTGATGCCCCATCAAAATGGAGGACGGGTCTTTTTTGGTTTTGAATCCACTGTCTGATTTCTTCCTCTGTCCCTCGTAGCTTCCAGTCCGAGTTGCCTTTCCCTGTGCTTATGCTTTTCCTTGGTTTTGTTTTATAATTAAATTTGCTCATCCACTCTTTTATTCTTTCATCTGTCGCATCTGAATCCATCTGAGTTATACCATTGGCTTCAATAGTCTCGGAAATGAGTGCAGTTGCTTTTGCCAGAATGCCCGATATGCTTGGTTTCTCATTGTTGAAAATACACTTGTTTCGGGCGATCCATATCTGCCAACAAAGATTTGGTGGAATACTGTTCCAAAACCTTGTAGCTAGTGTCTTGCCTTTTTTGATTTGAAGAAGGCTTTTTTCCCAGTTTTTTTGAAGAATAGTAATCTGATTGGGAAAATCATCTGTGATTATAGGGCTGGTAAGGAGTTTCCAACAAGCTCTTGCGAACGAGCATTCTATAAAGAGGTGGGTGCTACTTTCCTCCGCGGCCCTGCACATGCAACAGATTGAGGGTCCATGAATGCCTTTCTTTCTGAGATTCTCTGCCGTGAGGATTTTCCCATGGAGTAAGGTCCAGTTGAACAATTTAACCTTTGGTAGACATTCAGTTTTCCAAGCGACTTTGTGTAGGGACCAATTATTTACTGCTGAGGCGTTCTGAAGAGCTTTATATCCATCTTTGACCGTGTATCTTCCTCCATTGGGATCCCATACAAATTTGTCCTCTGTCTTTTTGTGAGTGGGAGCTGAGCCTATGAGGGAGTTCTTGAGCTCATCCCAGAGATTTGTGAGGTCTGTGGGGAGGTTGAGAGTCCTCCAACCTGTCCAACAGTTCTGATCCCAAAGAGAGATATCGTAAAGAGTTTTTAAGTTTGCCTCTGTCATCCACCTCTGAAGGGGTCTGAGATTAGGAATCGTTTCTCTAGCATTTGTCCCCATTATTCTGTCTTTCCAAATACTGATATCTCTGCCATTGCCTGGAACCCTGGAAATATAGGATTTGAATTGAGGGAGCGATTTTTTGATGAGATTCCAGATGGGTGTACCTTGCCTATCTATGATAGTTTCTGTGATGATATTACTATTAACCCCGCTCAGATATTTCTTCTTGATTACATCCGTCCACCAAGCTCCTTTCTCATTGAGAATTCTCCAAATTAATTTGTAGCCCATCGCCATGTTTGCTAATCTTGGAATTCTGATTCCGAGCCCACCCTTCTCCAAGGGGAGAATAACCTTTTCCCATTTTACCAAGCTAAACTTTTTAGTGTTTTGCTTTCCTCCTTGCCACAGGAAACTTCTGATTATCAGCTCCATGTGCTTGTGGATGCTGGCCGGGGCGAGAGTGATTGCAAACTGATAAATAGGAAGCGCTGCTAGGATGGACTTGATTAGGATTGTTCTGCCTGCTAAGTTGAGCCAATACACTCCCCAGTTCTGAAGTTTGCCTCTCAGTTTTTCAATTATCTTGACCCAAATCTCAGATTTAATTGATTCCTTTGCTAAAGGTAGCCCTAGATACATAAAATGAGTCCAGTTTCTTTGGGCTGGGATTTCCATAATTAAGGAAATTCGCTGGATTATATGATTGGGGACATTCCATGTGTAGATCATGCATTTGTTGTTGTTGAGCTTGCCTCCAGAGGCTTGGAGGAAAAGGTCCAGAGCTTTCTTGAACCTCCGGGCCATGAGGCTTGAGGCACCACCTATTAGTAAGGTGTCATCTGCAAAAAGAGAGTGATTGACCCCTTTGATTCCTCTGACTATTTCTACCCCTGTTATTTCTTTTTTCTTGCGCATATTTTCCAACAGCAAACTTAGAGATTCCGCCATGAGGATATAAAGGAAGGGGGAGAGCGGGCACCCTTGTCTCAGTCCTCTTGAACTTTTGAAGGCTTTGCAGGGTCTGCCATTAATGAGGGGGGCCGTCCAATTGTCTGATATGCATTCCATAACCCTGCTAATGAAGAGCTCGGATATACCAAATTTCTTTAGAACAGCCTGGAGAAAAGAGTGATTGACCCGGTCGAAGGCATTTGCCATGTCAAGCTTGATGATCATACCCTTTTCCTTTCTAGATATGCTGCTCTGAATAGCCTCCTGGATAAGAATGACATTATCCGTTATTTGTCTCTTGGGGACGAAGCCACCTTGATTCTCGGAGATGAGAGAAGGGAGAATTTTTTGAGCCTGTTTGCTAATATCTTAGTGATGATTTTGTAAGACACATTGCATAGGGATATAGGGCGAAATCTGTTGAAGGATTGGGGATTTGGGTCTTTGGGTATAAGGGCCAAGTGGGAGGATTTCATACCGCTGCCCATCTTGCATTTTATGAAAAAGTTTTTGGCCACTCTGATGTAGTCCTTCTTTATGATATCCCAATGGGTCTTGTAAAAGTCCACCGTGAAACCATCAGGGCCCGGAGCCTTGTCCGAGGCCATACTATGGATTGACTGCTCTATCTCCTCCGCCGTGAGCTCTTTGTCCAGCTCAATGTTTTGGGCTTCTGATATTTTGTTCTCCATTATGTCAAGGAAATCCGGATTGTCCATGTAATGCGGATCCGCTGTTAGAAGGTCTTGAAAATGGTGGGTCGCTGCCTCCCTGATTTCCTCTTGCTCTTTTAGTTCTTTTCCTTCCACTATTATTTTTTCAATATTGTTCCCAGCTCGCCTCAGTTTCAAACTATTGTGGAAAAAAGAAGTGTTTCGGTCTCCCGATTTGAGCCAAAGGCATCTCGACTTTTGCCTTTGTTCCTCCTCCTCCTTTCTGTTTTGTTTGTACAGCTCCTTGTATAGTTCGATTTCTTTGAGCTGATCTTCTTCCGTGTCTTGTCTAGTTTCCTTTTCTTGGTTCCACTGTGTTATTTTTACTTGGAGGTCTATTTTGTTTTTACTCTCTTCTTTTGCCTTGTCTTTTGCCCATTGTTTGATGGCAAGTCGAAGGAGCTTTAGCTTGGATTCCCAAACAAAATGCGGGGAGCCTGTGATTTCTGTTGCCCACTGTTCTTTTATCAGAGATCTGAAGTCCTCACTGCTGTCCCAAGCTCTGTTGTACTTGAAAGGGAGCGGACCCATATTATTACCCTTGTCCAATTTCAGAGCCACTGGCTTGTGATCTGAAATATAACCTTGAATGATTGAGCTTTTAATACTTGAGAAATTGGCTACTATTCTCTCTTGTACCAGAATGCGATCCAGCCTCTCTTTAATGTTGTTCCTACCTGTTCTCTTGTTTGACCATGTGAAGCGCCCGTTTTGAGGTTGAATATCCACCAAATTATGGGTTTGTATGATTTCTTCTAAGGCATCTCTTGAGGAATCTGCAAAGAAATTCCCTCCTATCTTTTCTTCTGCGTTCCTTATTAAATTCAGGTCCCCTCCCAAGAAGATGTTCCTTCCTTGGGCGTCCATAAGGTCTGAAGAGATTGAGTCCCAACAAGAGGCTTTTTCTCGGAAGTGGGGGGGGGGCGTAGACATTATAAATGGTGTACTCTTCTGTCAAAGCTGTGTTTTGAATGTCTGATCTGATCCACCATCTGTTCTGCCTGTGGTTTGTGAGTTTCCATTTTCTTTTGTCCCAGATTGTCCCTATGCCACCTGAGGCACCTGCTGCACTTACTGCTATTCCTTCATAAATTTTACTTCTTTTCAGACTATTTTGGAATTCCTGCTCAGTGATTTTGGTCTCCTGGAGTAGGAGGATGTCTGGATGTTCTGATTTAAGTAGGTCTCGGACTGCATTTGCTTTAAGGGAGGAGCCCATCCCCCTGCAATTCCAAGAGACCAAATTCATCATTTACAATGCTTGTTTTGGGTCCCGCCTTTCTCTTTCATTTTCTCTCCACTTCCTTTTGTCTTGTCTAGATAAGTGTCCATTGGCTGTTGGGTCCCTGTGGCCATTTCTTTAGCAGCGGTCTCATCCCTTATCTCTTTGTTGGATTTCCTTCCGACTTTTCTGGGAGGATCAGTGGAGGTGTTATTTTCCTTTGACTTGTTCCTTGTTAGGATTCTTTCAACAGTTGGGGGAGGTGAGGCAGGGGTTACGATGGGAGCTCTCGGGGAAGGAGGAGGGGAAGGGGGTTCTTCCGTGGACAGAGATTCGAAGGGGTTGGAGGTTGAGGGGAAGGACGGGCCAGATTGAGAGGGGGGGGTTGGGTTTTCGGGAGGGTTTTTAGAGAGATTTCCTTGAGGTGGATTTGATTTTTTCTTCTTGACTTTTTCCCAAGCTTCCTCTGGTGCTTCAGTATTAGTATCAGAAATATTTATCTTAGATTTGTTACATCTATTGGCAAAATGCCCATATTCATGACATACCTTGCACTTGAAGGGTAGCTGCTCGTAGTCCACTTGCTGTATGTGTGTCCATTGGTCGACTTTGAGTTTGATTGCTTCTGGCAGGCCCTTTCCCAGATCAACTTCTACACATATCCTTGCGCAAGCGTGCATATTCTCCTTTGGCTCCGATCTGTCAATATACTTCCCCACAGCGTTTCCTATTGCTTTCACTGATTCATCTCCCCAGCAGTGGAGGGGCAGGTGCGGGAGACGAACCCAAACAGGGACAGCGCTGGGAACATCCATCTCTGGATCAAAATCAGGAGTCCATCTGTTCAGGTAGAGGCCTCTTGTGTCCATAAAGTATGGCCCATTTCTGAAAATGAGGTTACGATCCTCCGTTGTTTCAAAGAGAAAGGTGAAGAACCCTCTTCCACAGAACCTTATTGCTATCTTTCCTTGAACCATCGAGTTCCAGTTCCTTTCTACCCAACGTTGGACAGTGCGTGGAGAGGGCCATAATCCCGTAAACTGGCCTACCAGGCCTCGGTCGGCTAAGGCCACTGCAGCTCTCCTCGGGAGAGCAGGAGGGAGCAAGACTTCCGGGATTTCATCCAGCTTTTTAATGAATCTTGAAGCTGAGGGTCTGATCTTTTCCGTAGAGTTCTCTGGAATAAGCGAGGCAAAGGACTTTTCCAGATCTTCTTGATCCTGATAGGGAGGATCCAAGGCAGACATGATTGGTGCACCTCTGGCGCTCCAGCAGAGGGGGAAAGCAGCCTAGCAGCAGCGCTGCCAGGCGCAGAAGCTCAGAAGGGGCAGATCCAAAGGGCAGCGAGGCAGGGGCCCCGTGAGAAAGAAGCTGGGAGGGCAGGAGGCCCCGAGAAGAGGGAGGGCAGGAGGCCCTGAAAAGAGAGGGCAGGAGGCCCTGGGAGCAGGAGGGAGCGCAGCCTAGCAGCGAAGCTGCCAGGCGCAGGCTCGCAGGGATCGAGTCAGAGAGCGGCCATGAGCGGTCACGGAGCTCCAAACGCGCGCATCCCCTCCCCTACTTTGTACTATTAGTTGATTATAGGTTGTTGGATTTGAATTGGTTTTATGGCAATTTTCATGTATCTTATAGGGTGATTAAAGATAGTTGAATTTGAATTGGTTTCAAATCCAACAACTTTATATCAAAATGGATATGGACAACATAAAATTACTATTTTTTAATTATCATAACCACCTATAGAAATATTGTCATTTTGAATACTTCACTTTTGAAAGAATCTGATATAACTCTCTTGAGTTCCTTGGGATTCCAGAGCATGAAAATTCTGAAAGTATGCAAAATTATGACTCTTACCAGTACATGCCAAACTGTGTAAAGCTGAAGCATTAAAAGTTGTGTTATGTATATGAATGTACTTGCAATTATCCTATCTGGTCCCATAGACTATATCTAGTCTCGTGGACGTTAAAATTTCATTTCATTTCAAGATTAGAAATGACATACCATAGTTTGAGTCCTGTAAGCTCGCAAACACTCTGTAATTCGGACGCAGGAGCGTCATCAACATGGAAGATCCGTGATCCAGTTTATGTTTTGTCGGAACACTCAGGAGACGTAATCTCATCTTCCTACAACATGTGTACCAGTACTATATATTATCATAGTAGCAACACTGATTCAAATTTAGTTGTGCTCCATTCTGACTGTACTGACTCTTTAGAACTGGAAATTGATCATAGTTGTGTATCGATTAATACCATGGATGAGCTTGAATGCCAGTCTTTATCAATAGATCTGCAAATAGTTATCGGTAATGATCGAAATAATTTCGAAAACCCCATAAGGGGTGCCTGCAATTAGCCATGACGACAAGGCATAAATGGTTAGTTGTTACTCCCAGACCATGAGTGTTGCCATGGATTCAAATGATTTAGCCATAAATACCAATCAGTTATGGAGTATTGATCTCCAAATTGGTGAGGGCATGGACTACTGGCTTAGCATATTAAGACAAGTGGAGCCATTGTCCTTATTTCAGATTGCTCCACCTTCTCAGGCTTCGTCTCCGACTTTCACAATTGTTGAACATTAAATCTGACCTTGTCTGCTGATCGTTTTCCAGCTTTACAAAGGTTCGATTGTTTGATCAAGGAGACTTTACTTTAGTTTTTCTCAAAAAAATAAAAATTAAGTAGGTTTCCTCAAAGAATTATATGCTTACTAGTGGAATGCTATTATCAAAATTGTGTGGAAAGATATGTTGCGTTGGCTTTGTAGAACTAGTACAGTGTTTGAGTTTGATGTTGCACGGGGATACAAAGATTGTTCCAAGGATCGAAGGACAAATAAAGGATATGCAAAGTAATTTGAGTAGGGTATATTTTTATGTGGAGCCAAAAAATGAAAATCTAGCAAAAAATATATATCCGAGGGCCTTATGAATGGTCAGGCAGATAAGGATTTCACAACAGATAAAGACTGATTATAAGTGCAAAGAGGTCTGTATTGAAGTTTTTTTATTCCTCAAGCTACTTAATAGTGGAAGATACACACACACACACACACTAGATCTTTTATGCGTGGAGAGATTTGTACTCAATTATTTAATTTCGTTGGGCATTTAATAAATCAAAGGCATATATAGGTTTGCACTCAATTATTTATTTTGATCGGCTTGGACACTTAATAGATCCAGGGTTGCTATGAATCTATGTTAATAATTTCATTAGTTAAACATAGGTGATTTTTAAGTATGCTATGGAGTTATCCAACGAGTTCATTTCTTTAATTTGTTTAACTTTATGTGTAATCATATATCTAAGTTTTTTTCCACTGTTTACTTTCCATTGAAGAAAATTGCTTTCCATGTATTGTTTATATATGTTTGATATGATAGTTTCAAAACAAAATAAACTACCTATTCGCAGGGAATTTCTTGTGATCTCTTTTCTTTTTTCAACCAAGCCTTCAAAGTAAACAATCAAAGATTAATTGATATACTATATTTGTATGTTTTGTCGGTCATAGCTCGTGTGTTTATCCTGCAAGGCATGAACTTTTGTGAGATTAAAGTTGATTGAATGTTTTGGTATTGATAATTTTTGGGTCTTTTTGTAATTGACATTTGTTCAATATGGGAGACCTTTACTACTTTCATAGTTGTTGACCTTCATTTCTTTGGTTTCTAAAATAAGTTCTCCTCCAGCTTCCACATTAGCAAAATTTGGGAGAAAATATGTGTTCTTTGGCTCCGTCTGATGCCAAACCCTTTGTTGATTCGATGATCTTTTTCAGCTTCAACATTTGCAACTACCTTGGTGGACAAAGATGACTCGTGCTTTTCTACTATTTTTCCTTCTCGTTTTTTCCAGATTTCAAGAACAATCGTACTTGAGCACTGCAACAACAGGAATTTCAAATGTGTCTGCCATGTCTATGTATTGGAGCATTATTGTATCCATGTCCCTGAGTTGGGTTCAGAAATTTTATAGTTTGTACAACTTTTATGTTCATGTTTGGGTTTCTGAGATAATGGGAAACTAAGTTTCCTAAACTTTGCAATCCAAAATACCCACATATTATAAGTGATATTGGAAAATACCACTTGTCTGGAGGTAGGATTGATCAAACGAGCAGTGATTTTGTAAATAAAATATACACGACCTTCGTTCAAAGATGGGACCTATCTTGAATTTTCAATACCTTGGACAATGATGGCGATGGCATGGTTACTGCAGACGATGTACAAGGGTTACTAGAAAATCTTGGAATTCAACATATCTTTGATGATAATATGAAATTAGTGATAGGCTCTTCCGATCATATGAACTTCATAGTTTCCTTTCATTTTATGTCATGACTCTTTTAATAGCTATTTTAGTTTTTGGTCTATGGTAGTCATTTTAGTTTTTGTTAGTTTATTTTATCTAAATTACTTTATTTTAGTTATATTACTGGTTTTCTTTAGTTATAGTTAAAAACTAATTTAGTTTAGCTTAAATTTATTTTAATTTTGGTTTAAGCTTAAGTATTTAGCTTTGATTTAGTAACGTTGATTTTTGATTTTATTATTTAATAGTTTTAATTTTTGTTTGAATGATAATATTAGCATATAAATTTGAATTTTATCTATTTATGTTATAGTTTGAGTTATTTTAAATTACTTTTAGTTAATTAATTTAATTTGATTTGATTTGATTTAAGTTTTATATATATATATTTTTTATTCTTAGATTTTATTCAAAGTTTTATTTAGATTTAGTTTAATATTTTGTTTTAAGAAATTGTTGATTGTTTGGATTGTAGGTGGATATGGAAAATTTTGAGGCACAAGATCATGAGAGACTAAAGAAACTCAAAAGTTATAAAGAAGCATGAATACAAAGCTCAAGGGGTTCCATTTTTTTGCAAAAATAAACTTTTTGTACTAGTTTGAAAGACTTATTCGACGTTCATTTGCACTTCTTGGTGCAATTGCTAGTTTATATGTTTGTGTGAGTGTCCACATAATCTAAATGAGGTTTCTTATAACGGTTTGCTTGTATCTTAGATGTGGGTCCCACTCAACCACATGCACATTGGCATAGAATGCTCGTCGAGAATAAGATGACAACACCATAATAATGGACATACGAGTAATAAAAAAGAGAGAGGAGTAAGTAATGTATTAGACGTAAACTCGTTGTATAATTAAAATAGATTGACATATCATTAGTACATTTGTTGATTCTTTGTGTCACTATTGATTGGTATATATCATGTTTTTATTTTAACTTGGGCTCTTTGCAACTGTGATGTGTATGTGCATTATTTTGTAATTAAATTGCTTGCGGAAATGATAATGATGCAAGGGGGCACAAGGGTGTGTGTCTGTGAATATGATCTTCCACCTTTTCATGGTTGGCTCATTAATAGATAATGAATCACCCTCAAAACCAAAAGAGCCTCAAGATAGTAGCAGAACTACCACATCACAAGTCAATTAATGAGCTCAATTAATTGGTTATAACTATTTTTTCATTGAGTTCATATATTTTCTTCTTTTGTCACATGGATACAATTTTAGATGGTAATCAATCTTTGTTGCTCCCCTTACAAGTCTAAGTGATGGTGTTGATTCATGGCCTCTATAATTGTTTATAAGTGAAGACATAATTATGTTGATTTAATACAACAATACAACAATCCTCCATTGGTATTTTGGTGATCTTCTTAGCTAACTATCATCTTTGATTTAGGTAATATTGCTAGTATATATTTTTATCTTATGTTTTGAGTCCATGGATTGAAGTAGCGAGAAAATATGAATATAATGGAACCCAAGCTTTACATGAACTAAGATCCTTTGGTAGACATTGAAAGGTCTAGAGACCCACTTTACTTCCTATTAATTGTTCCTCAAACTTGTCCACAAGGAAGCGTGGAAGAGATAGTTATGAGAAAATGATTCGTAGTCTAAATATTCTAGAAAATTATCAAGGTTTTCACCCCTTGCAACTTAAATTCATGTTCATTTAACTTATATGTTAATTTTTTTTAAATGTACTTGCTTATAATATCACTATTCACCCCAATTATGCTTATTGTTTGTCTTAATAAGGAAGAAGAGGCTAAAACTAAGCATGTTGGTTGTTTTTAGTGATAGTGTTTTCCCTCTTATTCTTTTTATTTATAAATCTCCAAGTATCACACCATGGCTTGAGGTGTTGACTAACTATTTTTTGTGGGGTTTAGTCCCCGTCAGGTTTCAAGTTCAAATCTTATGGAGAAGGGTTGATAGTGGGAGGCAATTTTGGGGGTTACATTGTCCCATGGGGTGTCTAGTCTTTATGAAGTCTTGCACAATCCCGGTGACATCATTTCGTTATTGGAAATACCATTCTTTCACCCAACATTAAAGATGGCCCCAACCTAGGCACAACCTAACATTGAAAAAAAACATATCACGAGACGACTAACACAACTAACTCCATTTATGTGAGTGCAACCAACAACATTCCAATACGGATCCTTTTTTCAAGGCAATGTGGGTGAGGAATATCCATTCCACCAAAGGCACTCATGACTCAAATTTGACCCCAATAGTTATAACAAGCATTGATGTACAAGTAATATAAAAAAAAACATGCAGGCGTCATTAGGGAGACTTGAATCCTTTTGAGTATGAACACCTTGCTTTCATTGACCCGACAATCCACCATTGAAATTTCTCTTTCTTGTTTCCTTTAAAAGACACTAATTTATAAGTTAACATTGTAATTTAACGTTAAAATCAATATCCTATGAAAATATATGAAATACTTTATTAAGACACGCCCTAATATTGAAACCTTTTAATCTTTAGGTATGGGTATTAGTTTGCCCATTATTTTGTATTAAAATAAATATCATTTAAGACTACATTGCATTGTAGTCTAGTGTCAATTTGGTGTAGTTGTTATGTCAATGACCCATGTTCAATTTTCGATGAGCATGCTTCTCTCTCACAAGGGGGTGATGAACACGGATCTTGCAAATTATTGCCTTTATACCTTCTTATGCTTTGTGCCATTTAATGTTATGGTTTTTGAAAAATCAAATTTCAATCCACCCTAATAGAAAAATGGATAAGTACACACACACACACATTCACATCTTTATTAACACTAATCAATTATCACTTAAAGATGTTGGGTCTAATGGTGGAGAGCGAGAAGTTTTTCACAATTGGGCAAGGTTCAATTCCCATGAGGGCCTAGCCTTGAAGACATGGGGGCACCTTGAGGTAGTGGTTGAATGTGTGGTTGCACCCATAGAGATTATATTAAATTATCTTATGACTTGTGCATACATAAGTGGATCCAAGATCACCCCTATGTCCTTCAATTTAAAAGTCTCACTCCTATGCCTTTCAATTTTAAAGTCAAATTCTACTAAGACTAATGAATTTCAAGGATTTTGTTTTGTAAGGCAACCAAGGTTTAAAACTCATAGTAATAGAGAGAAAAACACCTAAAAACATTCAACCATATGAAAAATTTATGGACTAAATGAATATGATCCCCACATAATTTTCACAACCATGATACCCCTAAATTAAATACTTTAAATTATATGATAATCCCACCTATCATAATCAATCCAACCCATGAAAAAAAACATTGACCAATTACCAACACCTTCAACTTCCCTTATTAATAAAATGCTCCATAATTACGCTAAAGGTGTTTTTAACTACGGGCTTGGGGTGAGCAAACATTGTTCACCCCAGCCAATCCCCTTGCTTCGTTTTCGTCATCCTCCAGCCAGTTAAAATCTTACACATGGAAAAGTCGCGAGCGAGGCGATAAACTTTGGTTCAATCCACTACAGGGATCGACGTACATACAGGTTCAATCATCAGTCAAAGAAGGTGTTGACACTGCTGAGAGGGTCTGCAACTTGACATAGTTCGGTGTAATTACTTGTAACTGCTGCCATTGCTACTCCTCATTACAGGAAGGATGCATACGTCGACTGTTCATTGGCCCCTATTGGAGTTTCTCAACATAAAACCCCCACTAAACTATGTGGTGGGGCAGTGCCGAGGAGCCACAGTGTTCACCACGTGGTCTGATATCGGGCCTGTGAGGCCCGCCCTAGACTGATCTGCCACCACCATAGGCGACGCAATAATAGACAAAGGGTGGGGCAAGGCGAGTGCTAGTGTCGTGGGTGTTGAAGAGGAGGAAGTAGATGACGAGAAGGGATACGATGAGAACCAGAAGTTCGATGAATTTGAGGGAAACAATGTGGATTTGTTTGCCTTTTCCGAATATGATGAGGATGACAAGGAAGTCGATGTTGTCTAGGAGAGCATTAATTTAAGTATGGACTCTCATGGCAAGGACTGGCGAGGGGCAAGATTGAAACACAGGAGATTGAGAAGTACAAAGCCTCAAACCTGAAAATTACAGAGCAATTTGCATATCTCAAGAGGAAATTGTATGCGCTACCCAATGAGGAGTGGGACATCATACCAGAGATTGGGGATTATTCGCTTCGATTAAAAAAAAAAGAGGTATGAGAGTTTTTTTCCAATTTCGGATATACTGTTGGAAAATGCTAGGCAAGAGAAGGAGAAAGTCAGTGCATTGGATCCCAAAAACAGGGTTGCAAGTGGCACAAAGACATTGTGGGTGTAGATGTTGGTGACTCATCTCACAATTGTTGGAGAGGGGAGACAAACTGTGTTGTCTTTGAAGCTCAATAGGCTCTAATTTAGTTTCAAGATTGACCTTTGTAGTAAAAAAAAATAAAAGAGGTTTGAGAGTTTGTTCCAATTCCGGATACATTGTTGGAAAATGCCAGGCAAGAGAAGGAGCAAGTCAGTGCATTGGATCCCAAAAACAGGGCTGCAGGTGGCACAAAGACACCGTGGGTGTAAACGTTGGTGAATCATCTGACGATTGTTGGAGAGGGGAGATAGACTGTGTTGTTTTGAAGCTCAGTTGACTCTCTAATTTATTTTCAGGATTGACCTTCGTAGATCTTAATGGGTATTTGATTGATCTCAAGAGTATGAAGATTACCAGCGATGTAAATATTTTGGAAGTTAAAAAGGCCAGATTGTTGCTCAAGTCAGTTACTCATACTAACCCGAAGCATCCTCCTAGTTGGATTGCAGCAGCGAGGATAGAGGAAGTTGTAGGGAAGATACATGATGCACGACATTTGATTAAAAATGTTTTGAATAATTCCAAAGAATGAATATCTATGGTTGGAGGCTTGCAAATTGGTGAGTCCAGATGAAGCCAAAGCTGTCATTGCATGTGGTGTAAATGTGATCCCCAATTTGGTGAAGTTGTGGATGTAAGCTTCAAAGATTGAACAAGATGGTGTGAACGAGAGTCGAGTGCTAAGGAAGGGGCTGGAGCATATTCCTAACTCTGTGAGGCTTTGGAAGGCTATAGCGGAGTTGGAAAATGAGGAGGATGCTCAAATTTTGCTTCACAGGGCAGTGAAGTGTTGTCCACTACATGTTTCCTATGAACTTGTTAGAGTGCATAGAGATGACTCGTAAACTACGACAACGACTAAGAATGGGAAGAATAGAACTATGGAGTTGATTCATACACAGATTAAAGCATATCTAAGCAAAATAAATTTCTGAATTGAGAGGGAATGTGACCATGAAAACTGTTATTGGTAAGGTCAAAGATTCTATGAAATGAGAGATTGTTGAGAAGAGGAGAGACTGTACCTTCAATTCCTTGGATGAAACATTGAGTGAAACCACTCCCTTTCTATGCCGACTGCATATGACACCTCTCAACTCATAGAAAGAAACGTTGGTTTTCCAGAAAGTGGTTAATGATTGAGATGGATCATAGGTGATTACAGACATAAGTCTAAGGAGAGCCTCTTGATCAGAAGCATTTCCGAGACGAGGATGTCGATAATGTGATAATTAAAGGGCGAAAGAAAATGGGGAGGCACTGAAACAGAGAATGGAAAAAGAAACAAGTAAAAGTAATGTCCATAAAAGTGATGGAATGTTAAAGATCTCCATCTTCTACTACTCTCAATGGAATGAAAATGGTTTGGGATTCTTCGTTTATTTATAGAAATTCACCTTCGAATTCTAACTTTATCAAGCGTTGATATTATATAGATTTAGCATTGAATTCTGAATTCATTACACGCTGATAAAGAATAGAATTTCAAACGTGTGAGGCAAAATGAATATTGTAAAATATTAACACATGCACTTTCTAAAAGAAAACACCGTAACAAACTGAAAAATTTATTATAGAATCCTAAAGTCCCTCCAAATTAAAAAACAAAACAATGCAACAATATACTACACTTTGATCAAATTAACTAAAAAGCAATGTTTCGCCTGTCATGGGACCACTTTGCATTGTTCCACTAGCGAGCACGTGACACACATTGAACCCGCAGGATAAGCGATTTATTAGTGAACACATACATATTTCAATACTCTCCCAATTGTGGGAACATGTTACTTATGTCACTTCTCGTGACTCCAAGGAAAAGATTAATTAGTGCAAATATACATAAATTTTAGCGATATTAATTATCAAAGCCATATATAAAATATTAGGGGCAATTAACTAGCATAGTGAATACAAGCGAGGCGTGAGAATTGCATTTCAGTTTACAATTACCATTGCTCCATCAACATGACAAAAAATTATGATTTTTTTTTTTTAAATCTTTTATTCCTTCGACGTTCCTTTGCAACTCTCGGTGCAATTGCTAGTAAACACAATTTTTGCCTCCCTTACATCGAACAGGTTGTTTCGTTGGAAAAAATTGGCCAAAAAAGTCCCAACCACATACTTGTACCGGGGTTCCCAAAGTTTCAATAGTAATAAGTTAACAAATATAATTCAGAGTGCACTTGAGAAGTGCAAAAGAGCAAAAAATAGGAAATCTGAATCAAATTGTTTTCCTGTAAAGGCTTGGTTT
Source organism: Pinus tabuliformis (assembly GCA_031772625.1). Classification (NCBI taxonomy): domain Eukaryota; kingdom Viridiplantae; phylum Streptophyta; class Pinopsida; order Pinales; family Pinaceae; genus Pinus; species Pinus tabuliformis. The sequence goes on along the minus strand of CM062815.1, from coordinate 403,024,842 downwards.
GATGAGGAATGCAAAATGGCAAGGAAAACTTGGAAAAGGAAGGCAAGGAGAAGATGAATGTAAAGTTATATAAGCAATTTTAAAAAAGGAAAAAAGACGAGTTCACGCAAATAAGGTGAGAAGAGTTAATATATCTAGGCAATAATAACCCAAAGCTTTTTTGGCAGGAACTTCAACAAAGGAAGAAGCAAATAGAAAATACTATTACAACCAATCAATGGTTTGATTATGCAAGACAACTTTATGAGAAAAAATCATAGGAGGATCCTCCTCCCAGGATCAACACAACTACAAAGTTTTTCACATTACAGGAATTAAGAAGCTGAAAATAGGAAAGGCAAAGGACTTGGTTGGACTTCAAGCAAAATATCTAAAGTGGGGAATGAACATTCTTGCACCGCACATCATGGAAATATTCAACAATGTCATTTGACAAGGATTCCCAAGAGATTGGACAACTAGTCTAGCAATACCCGTTTTTAAAAGTGGAGACATTAATAATCCTTCCAACTATAGAACCATTATGATCAATCCTTTGTTTGCAAAGCTCTTCAGCGGCATGGTAGAAAATAAAATCAGTAAGTGGGCGAAAGTCAAAGAAAATAGGGCAAAAGGGCAAGCAGGTTTTAGGCTTAAGCATTCTACAGTAGATCATGGTATCACGTTGAGACACATTATTGAAAAGGTTTGGGAGGGCAGAGAAGAAGTATTTTACTGCTTTGTTGACTTTAAAAAGGCATTTGACACAGTCCCTAGAGACAAGTTGTGGAGCAAAATGGAAGAACTTGAAATTCCTTTGCATTATAGAGTTGTTGTCCATAGGCTCTATGAAGAGGCGAAAGTCAAAATTAGAACTTCAGCATGCATTTTAGAAAGCTTTAGAAGTGACATCGGAGTCAAGCAAGACTGCCCTTTATCCCCTACTCTTTTTGGTTTATATATTGATAAATTGGAAGAGTGGCTAAATCTGCAAGGTGGGGATGGTGTTCGGTTGGGGGAGTTTGTGATAAAGCTTCTTTTATATGCTAATGACCTTGTATTGATTGCTAAATCGGCCTAGGGAATGCAGATGCACCTATATGCCCTTGAGCATTTTTATAAAGAAGTGGGGATGCAAGTCAATACGATATGGTTTAGAATATTAGTTTGCAGTACTAAGATCTTCCTCGGATTACAAACAAAACACTTTCATTGTGCTTAAGGATTCATCAATTTTTGCAAGTAAAATGAAGAGTTTTTATGTTAATTTTATGAGCAATTTAACATAAACTAGAAACTGAACAACATCATAAACATATACAAAACATCATCATAAAAACATTACAACAAGCACATGATAAAAGAGATCACCCCTCCTGGGCTACGTCTCCTTGGTCCAGCTTCCAATGGCTTGAGCCTCTATTATACTCAAAAGTGTAAAAATTTGTGTTTGCAATGCTCAAATGCTGAAACCTGCTCCAATGAGTCTAGAATGTTCAAAAATATCTATCTAGCCTCTTTTTGCAACCAATTTGGTGGAAAACTGAAGAAGTTATAACTTCCCCTTGTTTTCCTAGCATTTGATCCACAAATTGCTCCACATCTGGCAGGAACCCACAATTTCGCTCCAAAAATCCGCTAACCAAGCGAGAATTTTGTTACGTGGTGGGCCATAATATGTCGGCATCGACTGTCTTATTGCAAATCGTAATCGGCGAAGTATGGTGGGTCTTATCGTCTGTGAACGCGGCGAGTGATGTGCGATACGATGAACCCGACAAAACATTAACTGCAGCCTATAACCTTATCGCATTCGGGATATCGCAATCAACGGAAAACCAATGGTCTTATACATATGTGGAACATGTCCTATTGCAATATGCGATTGCGATATCACATCGCAACTTGAACCAGCTGGGATTGATTCTATAACACCTCCCTTCGCCGATGTGCGATTGCGATCCATTACATCATGCCTCCGACTGATTCTTAAATGCCTTCCAGCTTGCCTTATCGCATAACAACCCTTCCCTGCTCGGGGCTGATTTTTAAGACTGACTTGCTTGCGATTGTGATTTGTGACATTCAGGGGCCAATGGTGGATTTCCACTTGGCGCCTCCTCATTCGCTGAAGGACCTTGCTGCATCATCCAATCCTGCCATGTAAGAAAGTCAAACCCGGATTTTGACTTGCTATAACTTCTGCATACGAGCTCAGATTTGAGTGTCGTTTGCAACATTGGAATCAGAATGACGAGCTCTTCAATATGAAGCTAGGTTTATCAAGATTCAGACACTATGATTTTTTAGCCTAATTTTAAGCACCTGATCACTCCTCCCCACTTGAAGCCTTTTGGACCCCAAAAGATCACTTTCAATTGACCAACAGGTGAAGGTACAGTTCCCTCACCTTTCCAATCTCAATCCATTTATCATTGAATTCGAACTTGTGATCTCCACGATTCTTGTCGTGCCTTTTTGTGTACTTACCTTTAACCTTTTCAATTTGTTCTTGCACCGTTTGATGTACCATTTGGAGTCGTTCAATGAACTCTTTGGCCTTGTCCATGTTACCATTAGTAGCAACATCCTTCTTACCAAGATGATACAATACATTACGATGCAAATGGTAAACAAATTCCTCCACTTGATTCCTTTGACACAATATTGAATATACATCTTGAAAGTATGTATTTTTCTAAACATAACTTTCATGTAAAACAAAATGATGCTTGAGGAAAATAATTATACAAACTATAGGCCTAGAAAGTACATCAACAAACTTGTCGCTTATACCTTTCTTATACCTTTTGACTGAGTGGAATAGAAGAAAACCCATCCAATGGAAGTGCCTTTGTCGTTGCAACTTAAACACTTTATCATTGAAAATTTATGAATGAAAATAAATGGGCTTACCACATTGCAAATAGTGTGCGCCTATGGCATAGTCACATACAACAACATGAAACTTAAATGACTATCTCAAGTCTGGAAGTGCAAGTACTGGAATTGTATTGATCTTTTGTTTTAAAGCATCAAATGCCTCTCGTTGTTTGTCTCCCCACTGGAAGACCTTTTGCACAACTGCCAACGAATGCAAATGAACTACAATAAAAGAAAACTGAACAAAAATTATCCTCCAACATTGGGTTGCTCCCAAAAAACCTCTTATCCAAATGACTATCTTGAGCATGCCTGTGTAAATTGCGAGCAGAGCAAAGGCATCTGTGGCTTCATGGGGATGTATGATTCTTTCACCTGTGTTTGCAAGAATGGAGTCAATACCACCACAAATTGTTACAACATCAATCTTGGAGAGGTCTAACTTCATCTCACCTTCTCCATGTCCCACGCAGATTACCAAAAAGCCTTTGGGAACCTGAACACGCTTGGAAGAACCAATTTCATGGCTCAAGTACATCAAAGAAGTTTTATCCAACATATACTTTGACATCTTCAGAAACAAATGTTCTTGACATACGACATCAAGTATTTTTTTCTCACACATGACATGTTCATAATGAAATTTTATGAAAATGAAAATATCATCCAAATAGACTATCCTATCTAGAAATGGCTTCGAAACATCTTTCTTCATATGCGTAAAAGTAGTAGGAGCATGACAAAGACCGAAAAGCATAACAAGCCATTCAAGAAAACCTTGCATGGTTTTGAATGTCGTCTTCCCTATATCTCCTTCAACAACTCTACTTTGATGAAAACCACTTCTTGAATACCATTAAACAAAATGCTTACCATTTTTCTTGGGTGCCAAAACAAGAGGTGCACCACATAGTAAAGGAGTAGGCCGAATGATCCTTTTATTCAACAATCCTTGGATTTGTGTCTTAATTTCTTCACTTTCCATCATTGACATCCTGTACATGCCAATGTTAGGAAGAAGACACTTTTGTTGCAACTATAACTCAGGTTGGATTCCCCTCTTGGGAAGTAATCCCTTTGATTCCTGAAACATTTCATCAGATTGGTTAACAACGTCAACCAAATTAGTTTTCAAATTCGAATTACAACCATCAAACGCTTCATAATCAATATCATTCTCAGGTTTGATCATGAGAAGCATAAAATTCTTGCTCGAATTCACCAGTCTTTTCATCTGCCCTGCATTAACAAGTGAAAGATTTGTTTTCTTGCTGTGAGCTCTCACAATATATTCTACTCCATTTTTTAATATGTGATATTTGTTTTCATGTCAATGGAAAATAAATTTTCTATCATAAAGGTACGGGCTGCCCAAAATGATGCCACAGATATCTAACGACACAATGTCAAGCTCCACTTCATCTATGAATTTTGTAGTGATTGTGAATTTCAGTTTACACTTTCTCGTAACCTGCAATTGCGCATTGTCACATACCCATCCAAGTGGATACGGTTTATGATGTGGAACAGTTTCCAGATTTAAACTCTTGACAATGTTTTATGAGATAAGATTGGCTTGAGAGCCACTATCAAACAACATATCAATCTTGTTATGTTTTGATATCACCCTTATGTGAAACAATTCTATTCTCCTCTTTTCATTTGGAGTTTCATTTTGCGAGCCTAAAGAACTAGTGCTGGCAATGGATTCCTTTCCTTGAAACCCCATGGCTATTATTTTTGTTACATCACCTGATTCGGATCCCAAATCCTCTTCACGAGTGATTGCAACTGTCTTTTATTTTCCTTTGCTATTGAATTTCTTTGGTTTCATTTCGGGATGAAGTTCCAACAATGAGCTTCATCGTGACTCTCTCTGGAACAATGTTTACAGATTGTTTTCTCTCCTTCCTTTTTAATGGATGCATTTTTCTTCCCCTTGAAACCCTTTTCTTCCTCTTTACCCTTAAACGACTTTTTACTACCTTCTTCTGAGATGTTTTTCCCTCTTGCCTCAAGATGAGTGGCTTGCACACACACATCATCTAGATTACTGGGATTAAATATTAAGATAGTATGCCTAAGGTAACTGTGTAACCCCCTATGTACTTCAACAATGTGTCCCATGATTTCAAATCTACACCTAACTTCAGAGACCTTTTCTGAATTCTTAGGTGTAATCTTGCACATTTTGACCTTTAAGTTGTCTAAAGTTTTGCCAATTCATGATGGCTTTCTGCATATAAGCTAGAGGGCAGAATTGCCTTTTGATTACAACAATGAAATCATTCCAAGAAATTGAGATCTTACTATGTTTTTTAATCTCCTCTTGGGTCTTTGATTCCCCCCACCATACTAGTGCTGCACCCTCCATTCTCAAGGAAGCTAACTGAATCTTTATGTCATCCTCTTGAAGGTTTTGAATCCTACAATAGACCACTAACTGACGAATCCAATTATTAAGATTCTCTGCATTCACTTCACCATTATACATGGGCAACTCAAATTTAATATCAAGTTTTAAAAAAGGTGATTTACAAGTTCCTTTTGAAAAATGATGATGAGTATGAGTAAGGGTTGTGTTAGTGGAAGAGTGTGAAGATGCTTGTGAAGAAGAAGATGAAGAAGATGGTGGAGAGGGTGGAGGTTTGTCTCCATTTCCATTACCTCCTTTTGAAGAGCCTTCTCCTTTGGGAGGTTTGGAACTTTCCCCTTGCAACCGTATATTCCTCTCTTTGTAGAGGACCTTCACCATCTCTGTCATATCAAAGAAAGCATTTATGAAGGTTTTCTCATCTTCTATCATGTTTGTAGGTTCTCCTTCATGAGACATGATCTTTGGAGTTTCAACTGCAACTTGAGGCTTAACTAGTGTTGGAGATTGTGGAAACCTTGCTCTTCTTCCCCTTGGCCCAACTTTAGGGCTTTCAACCAGCTTTTCTTCACCTCTTTTGAGTTTTAACCTTGTAAACATGACATAAACTTACAAACAATTAAATATTTATTTCACAAAACAAAACCTAGTGCTCTAATACCAAATTAATCTGGTTTAGAATATTAGTTTCCAGTGCTAATATCTTCCTCAGAGTATAAACAAAATACTTTCATTGTACTTAAAGGTTCATCAATTTTTGCAAGTAAAATGAAGAGTTTTTTTGTTAATTTTATAGAAATTTAACATAAACCAAAAACTGAGCAGTGGCATAAACATATACAGAACGTCATCAAAAACACATTACAACAAGCACATGATAAAGGAGTTCACCCCTCTTGGGCCACGTCTCCTTGGTCCAGCTTCCAATGGCTTGGGCATCTCTATTATGCTAAAAGGTGTAAAAATATGTGTTTACAATGCTCAAGTGCTTCTGAAACATGCTCCAATGAGTCCAAAACGTTAAAAAATGGTTATCTAGCCTCTTTTTGCAACCAATTTTGTGGAAAACTGAAGAAGTTATAACTTCCCCTTGTTTTCCCATTATTCACTCCACAAATTGCTCCACATTCGACGACAGGAACCCACGATTTCACTCAAAAAATCTCCTAATCGAGTGAGAATTTTGCCGTGCGGCAGGGCCATAATATGCCGGCACCGACTGTCTTATCACAAATCGCAATTGGCGAAGTCTGGTGGGTCTTATGGTCTGTGGGCGCGACGAGTGATGTGCGATTGCGATATGGCGGACCCGACGAAACATTAACTGCAACCTATAACCTTATTACATCCGGGATATCGCAATCGGCGGAAAACCGGTGGTATTATACATATGCGGGACTTGTCCTGTTGTGATATGCGATTGTGATATCACATCGCAACCCGAACCTGACAAGGTCGATTCCATAACACCTCCCTTCGCCGATGTGCGATTGCGATCCATCGCATCATGTCTCCGGCTGATTCTTGAATGCTTTCTCGCTTGCCTTATCGCAGTGCAATCATTACATGCCCAGGGGTCGATTTTTAATGCTGACTTGCCTGCGATTGCGATTTGTGACATGTGAGGGCCAATGGCGGATTGCCACTTGGCGCCTCCTCATTCATTGAAGGACCTTGCCACATCATCCAATCCTGCCATGTGCGCAAGTTAAACCTGAACTTTGACTTGCTATAACTTCTGCATACGAGCTCGGATTTGAGTGTCGTTAGCATTGTTGGAATCAAAATGACGAGCTCTTCGATCCGAAGCTAAGTTTATCAAGATTTGGACACTTTGATTTTTGAGCCTCATTTTGAGCACCTGAGCACATCGAGACCAAAATAATGATTTTCTCAAATAAAAGGAAGTAGAGCCAACATACGTTCTTCTTTGAAGGCGACATTCTTGAAGAAGTAAATGAATAAAAGTACATCGGGATTGATTTCAACAACAAGATTAATTGGGAGCATTGCAGAAAGAAGAGAATTTTAGGAGGGTGGAAAGACTATATGCTCTTCAAAACAGATGTAGAGAGGCAAAGTTATAGGATTGGAAAGCAATTAAAGTGATTTTTGGGCTCCTAGTTTGTCCAGTGATATTATAGGGGTGTGAAGTGTGGGCTAGCGGCATCTCTGTCTCAAAATCGAAGCAAGTTGAGAAAATCCAAAAACGCTTGATCATGAGCAAGTTTAAAATAAAAAGTCCAGTTTCTTATGAGGTGATGCTGAGTGAAACAAGAACAAATTCCATTGAAGCAATTGCTATGGTGCGTCTCATAAGGTATCTACAAATAATTGAGAAAATGGGAGAAAGCAGATGACCTAAAGTTATCTTCAATGAAGGAATGAGTGAAAGAAATAAATCATGGATGAGACAAAACAACAACTGGATGCAAAACTGGAATATTTACCTCAATGCATTAAAGAGTTCTGTTATGGAGAAGTTTGGTAAGCGTATATGGGGAAAAGAGTTGGGTAGAAAGAAGAAGTGATATGTTCAAGAATTCAACTCCACTTGTGATCTCCAACAAAAAGAGTACATTGGAGCTAGCATTCCATGGAGAACAAAGATTCTTATTGCTTAATTAAGAACTAACTCACATCAACTACGGTACGAAATAAGTTAGAGGAAAAGACTTAAAGAAGCATGTGAAAAACGAGTGTGTACTTTTTACACTTTTGGGGTAGTGGAATTGGAAAAACATTTCATTTTGGAATGTGATCCTTTCAGAGACAATTACAACAATATATTAACATCAAGGATGTTCCTTGACATTGTCTTTTTAGAAAATTAGATGAGCTCATCCTTAATTTGGATAATAAAAAGATGAAATTGCAAAATGCAAAAAAGCCCAACCCAAAAAAAACTAATGATCCCATAAACCATATCTAATCTCGTGAACATTAAAATTAAATTTCATTTCATTTGTGTATTTGTCATTCATATACATGTATCGTTTTGAATTTGAATTCGGCGCGATTCCACATTTTTGTAGAGCTCTGATTTAATTTAGAAAAACAAAGCGAACGCCGACTGCAAGGTTTTTTAATAAAAAGGGAGGGAAATAAATTCTTTTCTTCGGATGGATTGCAATCGATTTCATTTGTTCCGTTAGACGAATTTGAGGGGAAAAGACAGAGCAATGATGAGCAGCAGCAACAGCAGGAAGCCAGAAGAGGAAGGCGAAACGGGGCGGAGAAGACAACCCCAGAGCCTCAACCAGAAGAATGCAGAGCTTCTCCAAAACTTGGCCCGCCTGAGAGCTCAGAGACTCTCGGCACTCTCAGATCCTCATTTAAATCAAAATAGTTCTGCATCCGAATCCGCCGGGAAGCAAAGCCAACCCCAACCACAATCCCAACCCAAATCCATGGAGCCTGAGGCCCAAAACAATGGTAAGGTTACTCCTTACCTAAAATTTATCTATGATCAAATGCTATTGTTTGTGCTTAGACAAATTTCAGGGTTAATTCCCATATGTTATCCATTTTGTCAAACCTTGAAAATATTCCCCTGGGTATATCGGGAATTAATATTGGAATACAAATTACTCTAACCGTAAAAATGAAATGCAACGTGGATGGGGTGAAAATTGAGAAGAATGGCCTCCATCGCAGGAGGGATAGGGCTATTTGTTTGCTCTTTTTTTTAGGGTGGCTCTTAGGGTGACGCATTATTTGTTGACGTTCCTTTTTTTCTTTTTTTAATCTCAAACCAACCGCATCTCTCCCATTGGATGTTTATAATTATCCCTCTTCTGCGCTCTTGCATCGCTACAATTACACATGCAGTTCCGTGGGTTGAAATTCTAGCAATGACTCCGGAAACCTTCTCAAATGCGCTGTTATGTTCTTTTGCTCAAGAACCCATATCCACATTTAGTTGGTCTTCATTGCTTACATTTCAATAACGGAAAACCAGATAAGGTCAACTTGGTTGTGAGATATTTTATTTTGTTGAACTTTATTTTGGGAAACATCCTATGTGACTGAGGTGGCACATAACACGGATTTCCTTCACTTTATTTATATTTCTCAGGGTATCTCTTCAACCAGGACTTGGACAATTCCCTTATTAAAACATGCCACTCAGGGCAGATGTTGGAAAACTTTGACTTTTGGAAAAATTGAGTAGATGGCTTAATACTCTGTTGACCTTACAATTACACGATCTGGACTGATCAGCTTGAAGTAGAGCTATATGCTAGTTGAAGAGCTCTCTGGACCGTCTTGGATCTTTGATATATACTAAATTGCCAGCGGCGATGTCTATTAAAGCTCTAATATATTTCTGGCATAGGCAATGGCTCATATATCAGTTTAAAGAATTGCGATAATATAACAGCATCAGTGAAGATATCGTGTCTTTCGTACGTCAAGAGTCAAAATAAGCATTCCCTACCTGGAAATTTACTCACTGGGCAGCATGACTAGTCTGTAACTATGCACACTCTGTATTATTAGTAAAATCTTCCTTTTTATTTCCCCAAAAAAGTAAGAAAAAATTGTAATTGTCTGTTTATTTTGTTTCAAATGGTCCCGAATGTACAGGAAAGAACACAGGTAAAGTCAGAGTAGCTGGAAGACGAAGACTGTGTAAAGCTTCTAATGATGATATTACTTTGAGTTCTCATTGTTTGGTGTCTAATGAATCGGCAACTAGTGAAAAAGATGATGGTGGTTATTCTGAAGGAAGCAATGCAGGATGCCAAGGGTTTAGTATTAAACAGAGACAGGATAAGATATCTTCGAAAAATGATTTGGATGAAATAAATTCAAGGCTTGGTTCTCTAAGCATCAAAAGTTCCAAACGTGTAGAACACTCCATAACTGCAGAGTTAGATAATGCAGAGCCGCGGAAAACTCTCAAAAACAAGATTTTAGATGCTTCGAATTATTTCAAGGATGGTTCAGACAGTGAATGTGATGAGGAGTTTGGAGCTGAGGTTGAGGTCAGAAGGGACAAGGTGAACAGTATATGCGATGAAGAATCAGCAGGTGATGAGGAATATACAGGGCATGTTGAGGATCGTGAGGATGGAGTTGATACCCTAGTCCACAGCTCGGATGCTCCAGAATTTGAGAGTGCTTTGTCTGCTCTGTCTTCAGTGTCTGTTAAGGTTGGTGACGGCGAAGAGGATTCTGCTGAATCTTCAAGGTGCACTGAATTGCATACTGGAAATGATAACAGGGATCACAATCAAGCTATTACTTTTGTGAGTTTTAATGCAAAACATGTACATGGCATAAGTAGTGAAACTGATGCAAAATTAAGACCTTCTAAGGGCATTAAACAAATGACAAAACCCTCTAAATCTTTTTCAGCGGTAGCGATTTCTTCTTCTGTGGATGAAGATAATTCCGGGTTTTCTGAAGATGAGAACAGTTCATTAGATTCTGCAGAATCAGTTAAAGTGCAATTGAAAAAGCATGCTCTTACTACTAAGGAAAATCATGCACAAAATGTGTATGAATATGAAGATGTGAGTAGCAGCTCAGCGGAAGAGGTTGCTTTAGAAGAATCAAAAGCAATTACATTCACACAAGGCAAACAAACGTATAGACTTCCTGGCAAAATAGCAACCACTTTGTACCCACATCAACGTGAAGGTATCAAATGGCTCTGGGATCTTCACTGTAAATCCAGAGGAGGCATTTTAGGTGATGACATGGGGCTGGGCAAAACAATGCAGGTATTCTCTCTTTCCATTTGCAGTGAAATGCAGGCTTGTTTTGTGCAATGATCTAATATGAATGTAACTGTGGTTATAGGTATTTATAGGTCTTTATCATTATCTGAAATGATGCAATTGGGTGTGATTTTGCATAACTGTCATGAAAAAGAAGAATGCTTGTGAAATCTCAAATGATTTTTTCCAGGCTTAAATTTTTGTTGCAGATCCTTTTAGAAACTGCAGGGCATGAACCATTTGGGGTTCAATATGCATTAACCTTTGGTAATGGGCTGTGCCTCTTCTATATCTATGTCATACTTGATTAAATAAGGCCTGTGTTTCTCTTGTGCCTGGTGGTAGACCACATAAGTGGATGTCTATAATAAGCAATTCAATACTGTTCATTGCCTTTGGATAATTCCCTCAAATATTCCAGTTCTTTAGATTCCTATGCTGTCTGAGGGGTCAAAATTGGAAACACAAATTGAGAAATAACAGGAATTTGGTTTTAAAAATTAGGAACAGCTATGGTCCAATGTTGGTCAAAAGCTTAGGTTGATATTAGATAACTACATGCAAGGGCAAGGAATGAGGAAATGACAAAAATATGGGAGGGAGAAAACAGGAAGTGGAGCTTCACATGGGAATGGGCATTATGATAGGAAGTCAACTATAAATAAAAAATCAACATTGAAGGATGTGCCCCATAGGTCATAACAACTATTTTGAGTAATAATCCAATTTATGTTCATTGCAGGGATACTATAAATATTAAAATATGATAGCAAAGGATTTGATTGTTGCAAGAGATTGTTCAAAATAATACTTATATACTTTCAGTATGTTTTGAGTCTATTAGGTTCAACAATAATGCAAAGAACCTTTGTATGAAAAGTCTTTAGAAGTTCACTTTAATAGACTTAAGAAGTTAAGAGGTACCAGCCTCAAAAAATATCTGTAATATGCTATTTGTTGTCGAGTAAAGGAAGGAAGAGTGCAAGATTTGAAGGATGGTTTAAACCATAGGAGAAACCCTAGTCTTCTAGTTGCAAAGAAGCTTCAAACAACGCCGCCAACCAAAAAAATTTGGATCAATAGTTGAATTAAATGAGGTCCATATGTGCTCTAAGACCATGTTGAGATTCGCAAGCGTCGTCAAGAGAATTAAACAAAACCAACACAAACCTAATTTTTGTAATAAAGAAAGGATTAAACCAAGAGAGGGCAATGCATCATTGAAGTAGTGTAACCCTAGAGAGAGAATATAAAAGCACAAGTGTTCTAGTGAGAGAAACATAACCAAATATAAGAGAGCACAATACTCATGGTGTCCTTAGGAAAAACACTTTTATAAAGAACGAATGGTTCACTTTAGTGAGAATTACATATTAGAGTTGAGTGTTTACACACAACTCAAGAGGTAGGGTGCTTTCCCCAAGAGGGGTTATAAGTCTATATCTATAAGGTCAACCTTAGCCATGCTTAGAAATATAATAAACAATACAATCTAAGGTTGATGGTGGTTGAAAGTAAAGAGTACATCCTTAACTTAAATATACGCAAATAGGTGCAATGTGTTGGAAATATTGTAGCTATGGTTGGTATTTTCATGTGAATAATTTAAAATTTTGAAGTTATGTTTCCTCCAAAAATATTTCAAAGTCGGCCTCCTATTGTTTATGTTGTTTGGGCCCCTGAGGGGCACTGATTTGACCCCCTTGGAAGTCTATATTGTTGAAAATGTAACTAGTATCACTCTTCATATTTGTTGTTTGGCTCATGACATTATGTGATTTTTATGTACTTGTCAAAAGAAGAAAAGAAAATACTGTAAAAGAAAAATTATTTCATAGCATGGGTTTCATGCTCAAATTATTGATCACAAGGTCAAAGCACTCATTGAGTGCTTCTAGTTTTTTGTCACGAGTCATGGTCCATGTCATTATATAAAATACCCTTTTGGGCATTTGTATCAACAAGAAAATATTATTTTGTATTCTATAAATGTTTATTTGCTCCCAAGACCAAGTCGGCCAACCTTCCACAAGTCGACCCAATCTAGGCTTGAAGAGCCATGAGAAAGGTATAAATAAGAGGACTTCAACCTCCATTTGGGCATACATTTTAAGCACACATCTCTTCTGCCCTATATGCAGCTAGCTAAGAAATGCGAAGGTTCTAGAGAGGAAGGAAAAGTCCAACAAGGAAGAAGATAAATCCTAGAAGAGTTCGATCCTTGATCTATTGTTTGTTGCAGCTCAAACGAGGGAAAAACCTAGGGTTTCTGGGTTCTCCACAAGTCCGAAATTGTAGGAAGGGATTGCAGACTTTATACGTGATATCAAAAGGCTAGAAGAGCCTCATCTTGAAGAGTCACTGCCTCGCTGTTTTTTGGAGAAATTGTCTTGTATTGTTAGAAGGTTGGAAGGCTGGCTGGCTTGGTTTTTGGTGGAAGCAGTGATATTGGTTTTGGTTTTGAAAGTTAGTGTTTTGTCTTGGTCTTGGAAGTCTCCTTTGAAGTTGATTCTAGAAGAAGAGAATTTTTTGGGTTTTCTCCTAAGAGAGGGGTTTGGCACTAGCTTGGAGCCTATCTCTCGTGTTCTTTCTATGTGTTTGTGATCTTCATTGTATTGGCATTTATTTGATGATAAGAACATAAGAAGATGAAGATAATAACATCACAAGTAATTGTCAAATAATAGAGATGAAAAATAATAAATCCCTAATAGCTGCCTTAAGGATATCTCAACATGGCATTAGAGCTAAGGTAAGTGGCATAGGCAGCTAAGAAGATCACTTGAAGTGGCTTACATTGCTCTAGGTAGCTGAGATAAGACTGTGCACGTTAGTTTTGAAGGTCGAAATACGTGAAGAAAGATTTATGAGAAAGGTTTGTTCACTTCTATCTTTTATCTAAGCATATTTTCATTGGACAAACCTATGTAATATAAGGCCGCAGTCCTAAGCTTAGATCCAAAGTTTTTGAGTAAGGGCCAAATAAACCAAGGAGCGAAGTTCAAGTGCGAAATTTCTGTACATAAGTCTTGTAGGTTGTGAGCCTATGGATTGGTTAGGGAGATTGATCTTGAGAGAGAGAATGAAAAGTACCTCCTTGGCTAAGAGGGAGTGTTGGAAATATGGTTGCCATGGTTGGTATTTTCATGTGAAGAATTTAAAATTTTGAATTTATATGTTGCCTCCAAAAATATTTCAAAGTCGGCCTTTTATGTCTGTTGGGCCCCTAAGAGGCACCCATTCGACCCCATTGGAAATCTATATAAAGGAGACCTCTCCTCATTTGTACACATCGATCTATCTTGGGATGATCTGTGTTCTAGCGCATAATACAAGGATTAAGGGGGCCAAAATCAGAAGGAGAAGAACAAGGGCTTGGCATTTGATTTGGCATGGGATTTGTTACTAGTTTGGTCATTCTCTTAATGTTGTTACTTTTGATGTATTGATGAACAATTGAACTCTCTCTCTTGCATAAGGAAATATTTCTAAGTTTTTTGGGGTAGCATCGGATGTGCTCTAGCCTTGATAATTGGTGGAGAGGCTAAAGCACATGAGATCTCTAAGACCCAGAAATGGTTTGGGCAGATTTTAACTGGTTCAGGAGATATTAAAATAATTAATATTTTTAATGGAATTCCGAAGTCTAACTTAGGTAAAATAAAATATTAATGGGTATTAATATAAAATTGGGTTAGAAGGTTCCAAAAGTCACGGATCAAGCCAAATCTAATCTTAGCTATTGATTAGAGATTTAATCTTGGCCGTTGAAGGACCAACAAGAAAAGTAAGAGGCTTGAGGGTTAGTTGGAGAACACACTGAGGGAGACCAGTCAGTTCGATTTCTGGAGCGGGAATAGCTGAGAAATTCGAACTAGTGGTCTGGAGAGCAATAGGAGGCAGCAAGTACGGAAGAGAGAGTCGGGAACAACACCAGGGGAACATCGCAGAGTTTGGAGAGCCAGACACAGAGGCAGCAGACTGCGCAGTCACTGGAGGGCCTGCGTGGGTGACGTAGAGAGGCCTAGTGCTGGCCCAGAGAGGCAGGGATTGACGCAGAGGGTTTGGGAGCTACGCAAAGGTCCGCCACGCTGATGCTGAGACTGGGAGAAGTGTTGACGAATTTTCTCTCTTGTTGGGTAAGCCAGTTTGGTACCCAATTGTACTGAGGAATTGCTGAATAATAAAATCCTCCCTTGCTGCATTGTTTTTCCCGCATTCGATTTTTCCGGGGATTGATTGTCAAAAATATTTGTGTCGATGTGTTAATTCTTGTGCATGTGTTTGTTTTTGTATTATGGTGTGATATTTGCAGCAAAATTTATTTTAATGTTTATTGAAGGATTTTCATAAATAACTTATTAGGAAACAAGTAGGTAAAATAAATCAGTTGTTGCAGTGATAGAATTTTCACATGGTATCAGAGCAATTAATCAAAGACAGGAAGGGAAAATCAATTATGGTTCAAGACCATGATGCAGAGGCATCTACGTCAGGAGACTCACACAAATTTTTAGAAAATTGCACAAGAGAAAGTGATTTCGATTTCTTTATGTTGGCTTCCAGGCTGGAAGAAGTGGCTTGTGTGACTAGCTTTGCATCATCAAAGGTATGGTATATAGACAGTGGGGCCTCTTGGCATATGACGGGAATTTGGGAATGTTTCTCAAATTATTGGGAGGAGAAGATGAACTTTCAGATCACCATGGGGAACAAGCAAAATGTACTCTAGTAGGGAGGGGTACCATAGTTTTTTCAAACAGAAACGAGATAGCGGTTCCGTGCTACCAATGTGTTGCATATGCCAGGATTGGGGATGAACTTACTTTCCGTGTCTCAACTTCAAGGCAAAGTCTATGACGTTTTCTTCATAAAGGAGAAAGTATACGTCAAACACCTGAACTGTAAAAAGAAAGTGCACATTGAGATCAAAATTAACAGGTTGTACAAACTACAACTAGAATCACTAGTGGAACTAATAAGCAATCATGGAGACAAGGATTTGAACGAACTATAGCACAGAAGAATGGGACATTTGCCCCATGGGGCTCTAAGAATTCTTAAGAGCACTGTAACAAGAGTACTAGATCTTAGTACGGAACGAGATGATGTATGCATAGGATGTACTCTAGGAAAGTATGCCAAAGCAACACTAGAAGTAAAAACAAGGCCAAGAGTGTACTAAGATTGATATAGTCAGATATTTGCGGACCCATGTCCACTAAAGCTCTTAGTGGTGCCGAGTACTTCCTTACCTTCATTGGTGACCACTCAAGGAAAACTTGGATATATTTTCTGAAAACCAAGGACGAGGTTTTTGGTCAATTTAAAGAGTTCAAGGCTCTGGTGGAGAATCTGACTATGAAGAAAATAAAAGTTTTGCGCTCAGATAATGGTGGAGAGTATGTCGATAAGGACTTCATTGATTTTTGCGCTAAGGAGGGCATCAAAAGGGAGTGGACAACTCCTTACAATCTGGAGTAGGATGGAGTAGCAGAAAGAAAGAACAGGACTATTGTAGCAGAAAGAAAGAACAGGACTATTGTAGAAGCAGCTAGATGTATGATTAGGATATGCCAAAATTCCTGTGGGAAGAAGCATGCAACACAACAGTCTATGCTCATAATAGAACTCCTCATTGGGCATTGGGCAAGATTACTCTAGAGAAAGTTTTCACAGGGAAGACGCGTGAAGTCAGTCATTTTAGGATATTCGGGAGCTTAGCATATTGCCGCATACCCGAAGAAAAGAGGAAGAAGCTAGATCAAACTGCAGAGAAAGGATATCTAGTGGAATATAGCGAGAACACTAAGGCATATAGAATTTATCTTCCAGGGAGCAGGAAGGTAGTAATTCGATAAGATGTGATGTTCATGGAGGACAGGGCTTTCATAAAATCTCGAGAAATGTCTTTCGAGGAGCAGTCAAAAGAGGAATCGTTAGTCAAACCTCTTCTACCAACGAAAGAAAAGAATTCTTCCTCGGGTCAGGAAGAATCACAGGATGAGGAGGACCTAACAGAAGCACCTGCTGATAGAGGAAGAATGAGCAGGGAACTTTGTCATATTTTGTGAGATGCAGAGGACTTCATCGGTGCGCCAAGGAACAATAAGAGGGAGCGAAAATAACCAGATAGATATCAGGCATTAGTAGCTCAGGATGGGGACCTTGCCAACTTTCAGGAGGCAGCTCAACATCAGGTTTGGTTGGATGCGATGGCAGAGGAGTACAACTCCATAATGGTAAATGGTGTCTGGGGAGGTAGTGCCAAGGCCTCAATACAGATCAGTGGTTGGTTCGAAATGGATCTACAATATCAAATATGTTGCAGACGACAGTGTTGAGAAATACAAAGCCAGGTTTGTGGCTAAGGGGTATGCTCAAAAGGAAGGAATTGACTGCGAAGAGACCTTCTACCCGGTAGCCAGGTATACATCTATTAGAACCGTGATATCTCTTGCAATACAAATGGGGTGGGAGATTCATCAGATGGATGTCAAAATGAAATTTTTGAACTAAGTGATAGAAGAAGAGGTATACATTGAACTTGAGACACATGAGAAGAAGTCTTGTGTATGCAGATTGAAGAAAGCCTTGTAGGGGTTGAAACATGCACCTAGAGCATGGTATGGTCTAATTGATGGCTACTTGCAGAAATGGGATTTGTCAAGAGTGACGCAGATCCAAATCTCTACTATCTGGTTGTAGAGAATGAGCCTCTAATCTTAGTATTATATGTGGATGATCTCTTCTTGATAGGATCATCTAGGCTCATTAGGGACTGCAAGAAGAATCTAGCCACAGAATTTGACATGAAGGATTTAGGATGAATGCATTATTTCCTGGGTTTGGAAGTTTGGTATCAAAAGGGGGATATCTCCGTTGGGCAAGGGAGATATGATACAGAAATCCTAAAGAGATTCAGGATGGAGGAATGTAGACCCATGGGTACTCCAACGATCACTAACTGGAAGAAGATTGATGCATCAGAAGACAAGGATGTTGATCCCACCTTATATAGGCAGCTCATAGGGTCCTTGATTTATCTAGTCAAGACCAGGCTAGACATTTGCTACACTGTCAACACCCTCAGTCAGTTCATGGTGGAGCCGAAGAGGGCACATTGGGCAGCAAACAAACATGTTCTCTGATATTTACAAGGAACAGTCGATTATGGGCTCTTGTACACCAGGGAACAGTCGATTATGGACTCTTGTACACCAGGATTATGGATATCAGATTGAGTGGATTTACTAATGCAGATTGGGCAGGAAGTTTAGTGGATCGGAAAAGTACCTCTGGGTACTGCTTCAACATTGGATCAGGAATGACCTCCTAGTGCAGTAGGAAACAGAAATCCGTGGCTCTGAGCTTATTAGAGGTAGAATATATGGCCGCAAGCACAACTTTGTGCGAGGCCATATGGCTTAGAAAACTGCTTGTGAACTTATTCAGAAGAAAGATGGAGGTGACCAGGATCAGGTGTGATAATTAGAGTCGCATCAAGCTTTCTAAGAATCTAGTGTTTCACGATAGGTCAAAGCATATTGATATCCAGTGTCACTTTGTCAGAGGCTGTGTCCAACGAGGAGTGTTGTATAGTTGAGCTAGACTCCTACAGGAGAACAAGTGGCAAACATCGTTACCAAGGCCCTTGGAAGAACCAAGTTTGATTATTTTAGGGAGAAGATGAGGATGATAAAGAATCCATTTCAGTAGTAGAAATGGGTATGATGTTGCAGTGCAGTAGCACGATGCAACATGATGAGAAGGAGTTTGTAGTGCAGATGTAGTGTTGGGAAGATGGACCAGCAACAACACGGATGCAGAGGGAGCTGCAATACAGATGTAGTAGTAGAAGTGATAGAGCCATGGGCAGCAGTACAAGATGCAACAGTGCAAAGGATGATGGGCAGGGAGGCTTAGCATCAACACAGGTATCGAAACTGTATAATCAGAGTAATGCTTGGTGTGGAGTATTACTAGAGTACAGTCCTCGCTAAGAGGGAGTGTTGATTTGGGGTAGCATCGGATGTGCTCTAGCCTTGAAAATTGGTGGAGAGGCTAAAGCACATGAAATCTCCAAGGCCCAGAAATGGTTTGGGCAGATTCTAACCGGTTTGGGAGATATTTACATAATTATTATTTTTAATGGAGCTCCTAAGTCTAAACTTAAGAAAAATAAAATATTAATGGATATTAATGTAAAATTGGGTTAGAAGGTTCCAAAAGTCATGGATCAAGACAATCTAATCTTAGAGATTTAATCTCGGTGGTTGAAGGACCAACAGGAAAAGTATAAGAAGAGGTTTGAGGGTCAGTTGGAGAACACACTGAGGGAGACTAGTCAGGTCGATTTCTGGAGCAGGGTTTGCTGAGAAATTTGAACTAGTGGTCTGGAGAGAAGCAGGGGCAACAAGTACGAAACAGAGAGTCGGGAACATCACCAGGGGAACAACACAGAGGTTGGAGAGGCAGACGCAGAGCCTCTCAGGTAGACGCAGAGGCTATAGACTTGGTAGTCACTGGAGGGCCTGCGTGGGTGACGTAGAGAGGCCTAGTGTTGACGCAGAGAGGTAGGGATCGACGAAGAGGGTCTAGGAGCTACGTAGAGGTCGGCCAGGTTGACGCTGAGACTGGGAGAAGTGTTGACGAATTTTCTCTATGTTGGGTAAGCCAGTTTGGCACCCAGTTGTATTGAAGAATTGTTGAATAATAAAATCCTCCCTTGCTGCACCGGTTTTCCCACATTGGGTTTTTCGGGGATTGATTGTCCAAAATATTTATGTCGATGTGTTAATTCTTGTGCATGTGTTTGTTTCTGTATTATGATGTGATATCTGCAACATAATTTATTTTAATGTTTACTGAAGGATTTTCATAAATAACTTATTAGGAAATAAGTAGGTAAAATAAATCAGTTGTTGTAGTGATAGAATTTTCACATGGTATCAGAGCAAGTAATTAGAGACAGGAAAGGAAAATCAATTATGGGTCGAGACCATGATGCGGAGGCATCTATGTCAGGAGACTTGCACAGATTTTCAGAAAATTGCACAAGAGAAAGTGATTTTGATTTCTCTATGTTGGCTTCCAGGCTGGAAGAAGAAGTGGCTTGTGTGATTAGCTCTACATCATCAAATGTATGGTATATAAACAGTGGGGCCTCTTGGCATATGACGAGAATCTGGAAATGTTTCTCAGATTATTGGGAGGAGAAGATGAACTTTCAGATCACCATGGGGAACAAGGCAAAATGTACTCTAGTAGGGAGGGGTACCATAGTTTTTCAAACAGAAATGGGAGAGCGGTTTCGTGCTACCAATGTGTTGCATGTACCAAGATTGGGGATGAACTTACTTTCCGTGTCGCAACTTCAAGGCAAAGGCTATGACGTTTTCTTCATCAAGGAGAAAGTATACGTCAAACACCCGAGCTGGAAAAAGAAAGTGCAGATTGGGATCAAAAGTAACAGGTTGTACAAACTACAACTAGAAATACCAATGGCACTAATAGGTAGTCATGGAGACAAGGATTTGAACGAACTATGGCACAAAAGAATGGGAGATTTGCACCATGGGGCTCTGAGAATTCTCAGGAGCACTGTAACAGGAGTTCCAAATCTGAGTACGGAACGAGATGATGTATGTAGAGGATGTGCACTAGGAAAGTATGCTAAAGCAACATTTCCTAGAAGTAAAAACACGACCAAGAGTGTACTAGGATTGATACACTTAGATATCGACGGACCCATGTCCATTAAATCTCTTAGTGGTGCTGAGTACTTCCTTACCTTCATTGATGGTCACTCAAAGAAAACTTGGATTTATTTTTTGAAAACCAAGGACGAGGTTTTTGGTCATTTCAAAGAGTTCAAGTTTTTGGTGGAGAATTTGACTGGGAAGAAAATAAAAGTTTTGCGCTTCGATAATGGTGGAGAGTATGTCGGTAAGGACTTCATTGATTTTTGCGCTAAGGAGGGCATCAGAAGAGAGTGGACAACTCCTTACAATCTGGAGCAGAATGGAGTAGCAGAAAGAAAGAACATGACTATTGTAGAAGTAGGTAGGGCCATGATGTATGATCAAGATATGCCAAAATTCCTGTGGGTAGAAGCATGGAACACAACAATTTATGTTCAGAATAGAAATCCTCATCGGGCATTGGGCAAGATTACTCTAGAGAAAGTCTTCACAGGGAAGACGCTTGAAGTCAGTGATTTCAGGATATTTGGGAGCTAAGCATATTGTCGCATACCCGAAGAAAAGAGGAAGAAGCTAGATCAAACTGCAGAGAAAGGATATCTAGTGGAATATAGCGAGAACACTAAGGCATATAGAATTTATCCTCCAGGGAGCAGGAAGGTAGTAATTCGACGAAATGTGAAGTTCATGGAGGACAATGCTTTCAGAAAATCTCGAGAAATGCCTTCCGAGGAGCAGTTAAAAGAGGAACTATTGGTCAAACCTCTCCTACCAATGGGAGAAAAGAATTCTTCCTCGGGTCAAGAAGAATCACAGGATGAGGAGGAGCTAACAAAAGCACCTATTGGCAGAGGAAGAACGAGCAAGGAATTTCGTCAGATTTTGTGAGATGCAGAGGAATTCATAATTGCTCCAAGGAACAATAAGAGGGAGTGAAAACAACCATATAGATATCAGGCATTAGTAGCTCAGCATGGGAACCCTGCCAACTTTCAGGAGGCAGCTCAACATCAAGTTTGGTTGGATGCGATGGTAGAGGAGTACAACTCCATAATGGTAACTAATGTGTGGGAGGTAGTGCCAAGGCCTCAAGACAGATCAGCGGTAGGTTCAAGATGGATCTACAAGATCAAATACGTTGCAGACGACAATGTTGAGAAATACAAAGCCATGTTTGTGGCTAAGGGGTATGCTCAGAAGGAAGGAATTGACTACGAAGAGACCTTCGCCCCGATAGCTAGGTATACATCTATTAGAACCGTGATATCTCTTGCAGCACAGATGGGGTGGGAGGTTCATCAGATGGATGTCAAAATGACATTTTTGAACTGAGTGATAGAAGAAGAGGTATACATTGAACAACCAGAGGGCTTTGAGACACATGAGAAGAAGTCTCATGTATGTAGATTGAAGAAAGCCTTGTATGGGTTGAAATAGGCTCCTAGAGCATGGTATGGCCGAATCGATGGCTACTTGCAAAAAATGGGATTTGTCAAGAGTGACATAGATCCAAATCTCTACTATCTGGTTGTAGAGAATGAGCCTCTAATTTTAGTATTATATGTGGATGATCTCTTCTTGACAGGATCATCCAGGCTCATCGATGACTGCAAGAAGAATCTAGCCACAGAATTCAACATGAAGGATTTGGGACGAATGCATTATTTCTTGGGTTTGGAAGTTTGGTAGCAAAAGGGGGAGATCTTCCTTGGGCAAGGGAGATATGCTACATAAATCCTGAAGAGATTTAGGATGGAGGATTGTAGGCCCATGGCTAATCCAATGATTACTAATTGGAAGAAGATTGATGCATCAAAAGACAAGGATGTTGATCCCACCCTATACAGGTAGCTCATAAGGCTCCTGATATATCGGGTCAATACCAGGCCAGACATTTGCTACACTGTCAACACCCTCAGTCAGTTCATGGTGGAGCCGAAGAGGGCGCATTGGGCAACGACCAAACATGTTCTTAGATATTTACAGGGAACAATCGATTATGGAGTCTTGTACACCAGGAGTAAGGATTTCAAATTGAGTGGATTTACTGATGCAGATTGAGCAGGACGTTTAGTGGATCAGAAAAGTACCTCTGGGTACTGTTTCAACATTGGATTAGGAATGACCTCTTGGTGCAGTGGGAAACAAAAATCTGTGGCTCTGAGCTCAACAAAGGCAGAATATATGGCCGCAACCACAACTTCGTGCGAGGCCATATGGCTTAGAAAACTTCCTGTAAACTTATTCAGAAGAAAGATGGAGGCGACCAAGATCATGTGTGATAATCGAAGTTGCATCAAGTTCTCTGAGAATCCAGTGTTTCACGATCAGTCAAAGCATATTGATATCCGGTGTCACTTTGCCAGAGACTGTGTCCAACGAGGAGCTGTACAATTGAGCTAGACTCCTACAAGAGAACAGGTGGCAAATATCCTTACCAAGGCCCTTGGAAGAACTAAGTTGATTATTTCAGGGAGAAGATGGGGATGATAAAGAATCCATTTTATTTGTAGAAATGGGTATGATGTTGCTGTGTAGTAGCAGTCAGTAGTAGCACGATGCGACATGATGAGGAGTTTGTAGTGCAGATGCAGTGTTGGGAAGATGGACCAACAACAACACGGATGCAGAGGGAGCTGCAGTATAGATGTAACAATGGCAGTGATAGAGCCATGGGTAGCAGTACAGGATGCAACAGTGCAGAGGATGATGGGCAGGGAGGCTTAGCTTTAGCACAGGTACTGATGCTGTATGATTAGAGTAATGCTTGGTGTGGAGTATTACTAGAGCACAGTCCTTGCTAAGCGGGAGTGTTGATTTGGGGTAGCATCGGATGTGCTCTAGCCTTGAAAATTGGTGGAGAGGCTAAAACACATGAGATCTCCAAGACCCAGAAATCGTTGGGGCAAATTCTAATTGGTTTGGGAGATATTAAAATAATTAATGTTTTTAATGGAGTTCTTAAGTCTAAACTTAGGAAAAATAAAATATTAATGGGTATTAATATAAAACTGGGTTAGAAGGTTCCAAAAGTCATGGATCAAGCCAAATCTAATCTTAGCCGTTGATTAGAGATTTAATCTCAGCCGTTGAAGGGCCAACAGGAAAAGTATAAGAAGAGGCTTGAGGGTCAGTTGGAGAACACAATGAGAGAGATGAGTCAGTTCGATTTCTGGAGCAGGGTTAGCCGAGAAATTTGAACTAGTGGTCTGGAGAGCAGCAGGAGGCAACAAGTACGGAACAGAGAGTTGGGAACAACACTAGGGGAACAACGCAGAGGTTGGAGAGGTAGACGCAGGGCAGCTTAGGCAGACGCAAAGGTTGTAGACTGCACGGTCGTTGGAGGGCATGCGTCAGTGACGTAGAGAGGCCCAATGCTGTCGCAGAGAGGCAAGGACTGACATAGAGGGTCTGGGAGCTACGTAAAGGTTAGCCAGGCTAACGCTGAGAGTGGGAGAAGTGTTGGATGAATTTTCTCTCTGTTGGGTAAGCCAATTTGGCACCCAATTGTACTGAAGAATTGTTGAATAATAAAATCTTCCCTTGCTGCACCGATTTTCCCACATTGGGTTTTTCCGGGGATTGATTGTCCAAAATATTTGTGTCAATGTGTTAATTCTTGTGCATGTGTTTGTTTCTGTATTATGATATCTGCAGCAGAATTTATTTCAATGTTTACTGAAGGATTTTCAGAAATAACTTGTTAGAAAATAAGTAGGTAAAATAAATAAGTTGTTGCAGTGATAGAATTTTCACATTTTGCCCTTTTGGGTTTTGCCTTGGCCTCAAGCCTAATTTCTATGTCTCTTGTCTCAGTGTCTCATGGTAACTTTACTACACATTCATGTTTATTGGTTGATATTTTTCTTTTGTATAACTGCTTAATGATATTGAAACAAATGCTATGTGGAACTAATGCTTACTGATCATTGGAAGTATTTATTTGTTGAAGAAAATTATTTTGCTAGCTTGTCCCCTAGCAAATTCAACATGGTATCAGAGCTGGTTAAATAGTAGTTTGAAGAAGACAAGCACACAAGGAAGACGAGTTAAGGTCAGCCAAATTCTTTCCTGGTCAATCGAGTTCCTCCTAAGACTGTGTGGCATCTAACCTCTGTTACAAGTGTGGGTTTTGTGGCCTCCAATCTCTGTTCTATGGCACATTCCTGTGGATGTATAGGCGAAGTCCTTGTGATATATGTGAAGCTTTGTGATAAACTTGAAGGAGAAGTATTGTGTTGTGGAAAGAAGACCCATAATTCTAATTCAAGCCTCTGTGACAATGCGAGTTGTCTCTATAACCAAGTATGAAATTACTCCTTGGAACAATCGAGTTTATGGGCGAAGTAAGTTTGATTTAGACCAGGATTCTAGTTTACTCTTATTTGTGATCTTGGTTGAATTCTATGACGAAGAAGTTTGTGTAAGAAGGTTGGAGTTTTTTTGAGACTTATCAAGGCCAAGGTCTATAGGATATCTATGTCACATCTTAGTGGTATTATATCTCTGTCCAAATTCTCTTCATGGCCCGAGCTAAAATTTGAATTTTCTATTGATATGACGAGTTTAAGTGAAGATCCAAATTACTCCTGTAACATGATTTCTATCCAAAGGTTGTGGTTACTTCTGTATGAGTCCGATCCATGGTAAATTTGTACAATTAATCCGAACTCTGTGCGTGCATTCGAGCTACAAAAGAGGTTGATGTCTATTATGGCTGAGTTTTCCTATGAATATGAGAGCTATTCTCCTAGCGAAGCTTTGTGGCTCTTGTGGAATGCGAGCTTCAATGGTTCCTTTATTTGAACAATGTGTCACTCTTATGCGTGCTTTGTATACGAGCTTTGTGGCACTAATTATGAAAAATTGTGGACCTGTGTTATCTATCCTATGTGAAAGTTTACAAACCCTTGACACCTTTCTCTGTGGTAACTATGCAAACTTTAAGCAATACATCTTTGAAGTAGACAAGCGAAATTTGAAGCAATTTCTTGTGGAATAATGTGTGTCAAGCGAGCAAGCCCAGTGACAAGTAAGCATCTTTGTGGCTCATTATCCCTATATTTCTAAGCTTGATATTGAGACTTCTGGAGAAGTCAAAATCAAAATGACAAACAAGTCTAATTTATGGAGAAAGCACAAGATTGTGTTATGTCTCTGTGGAAGAAGGTGCATACATTTTTTTAAGGTAAGTATTGTTTTGAGAGATTGTGACAAGTATGAAGAAATCCGAGTTTAGTCATCTCTTATGCAAGTGTATGTTCTAATTCGTGCTCCGTCATATCTTTGACTGTTCAAGTAGTTTTGAAAGAGACCAAGGCCAAGCGTATCCTTGTAAGTTGAATTATAAAAGGATTCGACCTTGAGGAAGTTAAAGAAACAAAAGTTTGCCCTATGGCATCTCTTTGGCATCATTCATGTGAATTATGTGACCTAAATTTATATAATGTGTCTAGTAATCTTTGAGAATTATAGCAACAACGAGGTTTGTTTAATATCATTGTTTTCTGTACATAAGTATCCATGATCACCTCTGTGGTTCTTGGAATTTGGTGTTCCTTTTATATGTAAAAGGACGAAATTCTCTGAATGAAGGCCAACCCTTGCAAGATAGCTGACTTGATTCTTTCTAAAGAAGAACATAAATTGTACTATAGTCTAATGTCATAAATATACTTATGAAGAGCTCTGTCATGTGAAAATTCCTAAGTTGGAATCCCTACTGTAGCAAACTGATGTTACTTCTCCTACTTGATTTAAATCATACAAGTTATTTACTATCTTCTATGGTAAATTTCGAAGTAAATACATATTTGCGGAACAAAATACTGAGCAAGAAAGAACAATGCAACACATAGGACGCAATTATTTTTGGACAAATAGTCCCCGAAAAAACCCTATGTGTGCAACAACTCAGAGGGTTTTATATTATTAACTTTAAGCAATAGCAAATTATGAATACATCTCTGAATACCTCTTCGGTTATTCAGTTACAGAGAGAAATACTAGTAAAAGCTTTGTGAGTTTACCTCACACAATCATGGAGGAAATTCTCGACTGTTTTGACTACTAGATGAGATGCCCTTGGCAGGCACTATGCTAGCTATGCGCTGCCTCTATGCTGTCCCAACGTCAACCCTTTCAGGCACTGTGTCACCCAGTTGGGAATTCAATCAGAAACCCAAAGTCACTGCTCTCAGCCTCTCGGTCTCACACCTCGGCTTCCGATTGATGAAACTGACCCTTTGCTCTAATTTTCGACTTTCTCTCTCTGCCTCTGCGTCACTTCTGTGTGGCCCTTCTGGCCCTGCGTCAAGGCCTTTGGATCACTTACGACCTCTCTCTGCTGATGTATCTCCAGATGAGAATCTCTCTCTCCGGAAGCTGCTATCCCTACCCCTCAACTGCAAGAGATTTCTTCAATCGATTTTTCTCTTGAGAACTTCTCACTTTAGAAAATCGATTTCTCTCTCTCTCTCTCTCTCTCTGTTTTCCAAATGACCCTCAAGCCCCTTCTTATATCTTTTTCTTGGACAACCAACGACCTAGATTAAAACATAATCAAAGGTTCAGATCGATTGGACTTGATCCATGGCTTTTTCTAGAAGTTTCACCCCTGATTAGATTAATACCCATTAATATTTTAATTTTCCTAAGTTTAGAAATTAAACCCCATTAAAAATATTAATTATTTTAATAATATCACTTTTGGGTGGAATTTCCCAAAATGGTTTTTGGTTCTTTGGAATACTTGTGCCCAAGCCTTAGATCACATCCGATGCTACCCCAAATCAACATGTCATGGGTAACTTGCAAGTCTAACTTTAGAAATTTCAAGGGTTTCCCAAAATCTATGGATGTTTCTTAACAAAATCCTATATAACTTAATGTTGGCATGAACAAGAATGATGGAATTCATTGCACATTGTGATTTTGTCAAAAGGATTTCTTGATCTAAAGAATCTTGTAGATATGATAAAAGGACGAAGCTCCTCTTCAAATTCTAAAGTCTGATCAAATTTATTGTTGTCAGATTTGAGATTTCTAGAGAAACCTAGGGTATGGAAGATTGAAATGTTTGTCCTAGGACGTATGGACAAATATTTAAGAATGATGAAGTTAAAAAATGGATGCAAGGTTGATTGGGTTGGTAAAGCCTTAGATTGATTAGGGTTTGAAGTAAAAAACCTAGCTATACAAATTGAAAACCCTAAGCAAATTGTTGTTAACCCTATCTATACAAAAGGGGTTGTTTGCCTTGGGCTTATGGATTACTTGCTTTCGCTTGAAACTCTAGCTCCTAGAAATTCTGACATCTTGACGATGAGGTTGATTTGCAGGTTGAATTCAAGTTCAAGAGGGCGCTGTCGTGGACTCAAAAGATAAGTATCTTGTATTTCTCTTATTGTTTTAATCATTACTGATATTGGATTGTTTATCAACCCTATGTAGGGTTTGGAGAAGAAAATCTAAATTATGACCGCTTGAAAGAAGAAACCCTTATTTCTTGATGATGATATGGACAAGGTCGACTTTTTGATGATATGGACAAGGTCAACTTTTTGATGATATGGATGAGATCAACTCCTTGATGCTGATATGGACGAGGTCATCTTCCTGATGATGATATGGATGAGGTCAACTTCACGATAATGATATGGAGTCCTTGATGATGTGGACTCTTTGATGATGGTGATGTGGATGAAATTAATTCTTTGATGAATTGAATGAGGATAACTGGACCCAAGAAGACTAAGATTAAGAGGGAGTTGACACATTCTCAAGAGATAAGTACTTTCTTGATTATTTCTATTATTGTTTCAGTATGAGTCTCTTGTCTTTGTATGTCTTGCTTGGTTGTAGTTGTTCTTCCATGGCTTCCTAGTGAGGATTGCAGGAACACGGTGAAGTATGTCATGGCTGTGGCAATTATTGAAAAGATGGAAGAACAAAGTGACAAGAAGACTTGTGATTGGATGGGCTTTGGACTCAGAGGGCGCAGAGAAGATCAACCTGATTGAAGCTTGTTTTGATCCATGATGTAAAGAAGTTAGTTGTGAAAATGGCTTGAAGTCTTGAAGATTAATGTTGATCCAAATATGCTGAAGAAGAGCCCGTGACTTTTCCGTTATGTGTTAAATGACAAGGACTGATGTCCTCTTTATCTAGTGTAAGAGAGAATTGATTGAAGAATTGTAAGATTCAGAGTATGATACGAGCCTGGTGAAATCCTTGCTGAAGTTTGTGGCATAATGGACTGTGAGTCCATGGACACTTGCTTGTGGAAAATTTGAAGACGCTGCTGTTAATTACTGATTCTATCTGGATTGGATATATTCTGGGTGCTGTGTTGGTCTAAATGACCTAGATGGTCCTCTTGTATTGAAGCTGGAAACTTAGCTGATTTGTGATGCTGGTTGTGGATCTATTGGATCTTATGTTGAAATCGATTATGGTATACATATTTGTTGATGTGCAGGTGGCTTTCTTATGTGAGAAGCCACTTGTTGGATTCAACCATTGTTGTTGATGCCTGCTTCTGTGAGAAGCCACTTGCTGTTTGTTGATTCGACCATTGTTGTTGATGCTTGCTTTTGTGAGAGGCCAGTTGTTGTTTGTTGGATTTGACCATTGTTGCTGATACTTGCTTTTGTGAGAAGCCACTTGTTTGTTGGATTCAATCGTTGTTGCTGATGCTTGCTTCTGTGAGAAGCCACTTGTTGTTTGTTGGATTCAACCATTGTTGCAGATGATTACTTCTATGAGAAGCCTCGTTGAAGCTGAATGAATAATTGAATGATGTTTCTAGAATGTGTTGAAATCCGCCATGGCTACTTCTTTGCTGTTGAGCAAGCTGATGATGTTCATGTGAGAAGATTGGAATGGTTGAGAATCCCTTTAGAGAGGGAGCATTGATTAATAGCATCATGAATCTTCCTTAGGTTGCGGTTGTGAGACTTAAGGATTGGTTGGGAAGATTGTCACTCCCTTAGGTTGTAGGCTGGGTGGCCAATGAATCTGGTCGGGGAGCTTGGTTCCGAGGCACTAAGTTCGTGATCTCTCCCTTAGGCTGTGTGTTGTGAGACTTATGGACTAGTCGGGGAGATTGATCTAATGTTCTCTCCCTTAGGCTTTGTGCTATGAGACCTATGGATTGGTAGGGGTGATTGATTTTGAGTTCCCTTCCTTAGGATGCGATTGTGAGACCTATGGTTTGGTCGAGAAGGATGAGTTCTCTCCCTTAGGTCGTGGACCGTGAGACTATATAGTCTAGGATCGAGAAAGGGATTCCTCCCGTAGGTAGTGTGCTGTGAGACCTTGTGGTCGGGGATATGCATTGAGATGGTGATTCCTCCCTTAGGCTATGTGCTTTAGCTTGTGAAACCTTGTGGTTGGGGAGATGCATTGAGATGGTGATTCTTCCCTTAGGTTGTGTGTCGTAAGACCTATGGATTGGTCAGGGAGAGGGACCTTGTGCATATATGGCCTCATGAACGATATTGATTGAGGGGACATGTTTGATGCTATCTTTCCTTATGATGAGACTTGCGATCTCTCCTTTAGGCTGTGGCTGTGAGATCTATGGATTGGTTGGGGAGATTGGTCTTGAGAGAAAGAATGAAAAGTACCTCCCTGGCTAAGAGGGAGTGTTGGAAATATAGTAGCCATGGTCAGTATTTTCATGCGAAGAATTTAAATTTTTTAATTTATATGTTATGTCCAAAAAATTTCAAAGTCGGCCTCCTATTGTTTTGTCTGTTGGGCCCCTAAGAAGCACCCATTCGACCCCATTGGAAATCTATATAAAGGAGACCTCTCCTCATTTGTGCACATCGATCTATCTTGGGATGATCTCTGTTCTAGCGTAGAATACAAGGATGAAGGGGGTCAAAATCAGAAGAAGAAGAAGGAGGGCTTGACATCTGATTGGCTTGGGATTTGATCTTGGTTACTGGTTTGGTCATTCTCTTAATGTTGTTACTTCTGATGTATTGATGAACAATTTAACTCTCTTGCATAAGGAAATATTTTTGGGTTTTCCCCTTGTGGGTTTTGGCTTGGTCTCAAGCCTAATTTTTGTGTCATTAATTTATTGCTCATTCATGTTTCTTTTGTATAATTGCATTGATATTGAAATAAATGCTATGTGGAACTAATGCTTTCTGATCATTGGAAGTAGTTATATGTTGAAGAAATTTTTTTTCTAGCTTGTGCCATAGAAAATTCAACATAATGGATACCCATAAATGCATAATCCTTGTTCTAATGGATAATACCTTTATTGGAATGTTGAAATCTAAGTTTCACAAAACAATGATATTGTTGGACATAATTCTTTGGGATTTTTGTTGTCACTTCCCTTAGGAGAATCATGTGATTGATTCTTTTTGAACAAAGCACACTGTTTCTTCAAGGGATTGAGTTGTTGCCTTTCTCTTCTCGAAAGTGTTCAACAGACAAATCAAATCCTATAGTCTTGCTTTGGAAGGAGCTAATAAGTCAAGATTTGAAGTGGATAAATTAATTAATTATTGAGGCACAAGGACTTTAATAAATTTTGTTGGGTAGTAAGTCTACACATTTACAATTTTACTCCTACAAAAATGTTGAGGAAAACATAAATAATTGTGGGAAGTGATTCTTGATAGGTATATATATTTACATCTTATTTCTATTTATTTTTTATTCAAAGACTTGCTTAAATTATGGTGGGAAGCAACTGATGGTAAATATGTTATTTACCTGAGTATGAGCTATTTTCAAGGATTTTATTTTTTGATTAAAAAACCACTACACAAATATCTAAAATCATGCATGAATATTGGAACCATATCCATAAATTATGGCATAAAATATGTGATGCAATTATCTACATGGCATTATATTATGCAAAGGCTACAATAAGACCTTCAAGTTATGATCCAATCAAATGTTTGAAAAATAGTTTTTTTAATAATATTGAAAAATAAATATTTATTTTTCAAAGTTAAACATTATAAGTTGCATTGGTCAATGCTAAACAAGTAATGGTCAAATAGAGTCCTACCTTGGCAAGGACTAACAATGATTTTGTAACCATATTTAAATTTAATTAATAAGCATATAAAAACTTTATACTTACAATAAACTTTTACCATGGGTATTATTAACTTGTAAATAGTCTTTGTCATAATACCAGGGGCTAATACCATGGCTTATCAATATCACATGTGAAAAACCATAACTCATTTCACAACTAAAATATTTTTATAAATATTTTATTTTAATTTAATTTTATAATATTTTTTAATTAAATCTAAAACAAAAAAGGTTATACTTTTGAGATATATCTAAACCCTCTACCCTTACTACTACTAAAATTATTCTATGGATATTCCATAGAGATTAAATCAAAGTTTTAATAAAATTAAAAATAAGAGTACTTTTATATACAGAGATGTAGAATTTATATAATACTAACCTAGATCCATCTTAATTTTGAATCTACCAAGCGTAGAAAAGGATCACATATTTTTTCACTCCAAAAAAGTTTTGCACCTCAAGAGATTTGATCCCTTTCGGTGCTTAATAGATCCAGAGTTAAGATGGATCTATGCTAGTAAACCCCGTGCCTTGATTGCTGTATCTGTAAATAAAGAGTTGAGTTGTCATATAAATTTCATTACAAATTTTATGGTGCATTAAAGAAGTTGAAATATTTGTACAACTCACACTTGAAATTGGAGCTTGTTCAATTGATGGTCAAACTTTTCAACCTTGAGTTGAAAGATGATGATCCCTTGGCTTTAGCCTCTGAATTCATAGCCATCAAGCATGATATAGATGCCATTGGAGTGAAGCAATGTAGAAAAAGTCGAAGTCGGGATAAAATCGACAAGGGTCCAGAAATTGAAAAAGTTGTTAAAGTTGGGAGGTTTTTGAAAAAGTCACCAAAATTTAAAAAAAATACAAAAATATTCATTGTTTTAATTTTTTTTTAGCATCTAAAGTATCCACAACATAAAATAAATGCATTTCCACATAAACATGTAAAGAAAGCTAATATATAATATGTATATGAAGTCTAGTGCTACGTCACATACCAAAATAGTGAATCAAGTTCTGAATCTTGAGTCTTGTCTCAGTCTCAACTCTCAAGAGTCAAAATATGAACAAAAAATATAATAAATGTATATCCTGAGTCATCTACATGTCATAAAGTAATCAGCCACTGAGATCCTTTGCCCCTTTTATGGGAATAGGGAATGGCTTTGCCTTTTCCTCTAGAGGAAGAAGGCCTTGCCCCTGGGGATAGAAATGGACTCGGTCGCAATGTTTTAAAACTCCGACTCCGATTTGGAAATGGGCGAGGGTTGACCCCGACTCGGTATTGACTCGGCCAATTTGATTTAAATGACTCGATCGTTGTAAAAATACATTAAATATTTATTTTTTACAAAAAAAATTAATTTTAAAGATATTCATTCATGTTTCCAAACACAAAGCTTTAGAATATAGATAGAAGACAACATATGATCAAAGTAGGCTCATGAATATATCCATTATATCAAAATGGCATCCAATGCACTGTCCAATACATACATGATGATAATATACAAATCAAAACAAAAACACATAACCAAGGAGGCTAGAAATGGCCTCTACAACAAAAGTAAATTGTGAAACATCACTAGGCACCACTGGCCAATACTGCTTACTGGCTACTGCTAGAGGAGCCAACATCATCTGGCTCAACCTCTGAATCAGAGTCAGAAAAGGAAATCCATGGCTCCTCTTCATCATCATCTCCAACTGCAATTGTAGTAGTGGTAGCACTAGCAGGCTGTGCAACAGCTGCACGTTGAGATAGACGAGATATGCGCTTCCGTCGTGGTTGAGCAGATGAAGCGCTTGCAACTGGAGGACTTGGGGCTGGGCCTGAGGCTAGTACAAGTGGATCTGCATTCAATTGAACATTTTGTTCAAGTGATGCCATCGCCTGTAAATCCAAATCAAGATCCTCATTAAAGTCAAACTTTGTTGGATGACTCTCCACTACCCAATCTGATGTTGGATCAATATCTTTCAACACAATGGGATCTGAATCGGGTCTTTTGTTCAACAATTGGTTGCGTCTGAGTTGGAGGTTGTATTGGACATAGACTAGATCATTTAATCGTTTTTGATCCAAACAATTTCTCTTCTTTGTTTGAATCCCCTCAAAGACAGACCAATTGTGCTCACACTCAGTAGCACTACAAGTTTGACTCAAAATACGAATTGCAAACTTCTGCAATTGAGGACAATGGATACCAAAAGCCTCCCACCACTGTGATGCAAAAAACATAGTAGTGTAATGAGTTAGCTCAAGTTTCAACTTTCAACAAATTATATCCAACTTTCAAATTATAAACAATTTAACAAAATAAGTATTAAGAATTTGAAAACTGAATTTCTTGTTTACCTGGCTCATCTGCTTCCCTTGCAAGCTTTGCTAGGTTCTTCCTAAAGGTACCTGTGGCTTTGCTGAAGGTTGTGATCTGTTGGTGTATCTCAAACTGATCACACTCCAATGGGATTATGCAATCAATGCAATCAATCAATCCATCTCTAACCTCCCCACTCAAAGCTACTGCTGCCTTAACTTTATAATGATATCGTGGGTTAAAAAAAAACCCAACTGCATGTATAGGGCGATGGAGTTGATTGTTACATCTTTCATCAATGATTGGCCAAATGGGCCCATACTTAGCCACTTTATCCTTGTATGCCCTCTTTATTTGCTCCTTTGCTTGATCCATAGCCTCATAAATGAAGCCCGTAGCCAATCTTTCCCCATCCACCAACTGCAACACCTTAACCAGTGGCTCAGCAACCTTCACAACCTCTGTTGCTTTTCTCCAAAATATTTCTTCATTAACTTTATTTTTCAATTCTTTGCCTTCTTGTTTGTTAGACCACTGGCTTTGATTCCATTCATCACTGGAAAATATCTTTTGTATGTTTCTATGTTGTAAAAGCATAGATTGCAATGTCAAAGAATGAGTTGCAAATCTAGTGATGGTAGGCCTAACAATATCCCCGCCCCCTGTGTGTCTCTTCATCAGACTCAAAATCCATGAACGATTGTAGATAAATTTTGTTATGCTTTTGGCATGATCTACAGTGTTTTTGACCCAATCTAATTTGCTAATATCAAGAATGAGGTCTATGCAATGTGCAACACATGGGGTCCAAAAGATGGTTTTGTGATTTTCCTCAGTTTACCAACAATAACATAGTTAGATGCATTATCTGTGATGACTTGAACAACATTAGCCACCCCCACCTCCTCAACAACCTCATCCAATAGTTGAAACAACAATTGTCCATCTTTCACCTTATCAAATGCATCAACTGATTTAGAAACATGGTTCCCTGTGGGCAGAAGATAAGAGAGTTTATGATGGTACAGTTTCTTTGATCAGTCCATCCATCTGATATGATGGTACATCTTGTTCTTGCCCATGAGTCTTTGAAATCTTTCAAATACTCATTAATGGAGGAAATTTCTTTATGCAAACGATACCCCCTTATCTCATGCATAGTAGAGCGTTTGAAGCCTTTTCCAGCAACAAATATGGCATCAAACATAGGCTCATAATATGGTGAACGAGAAGCATTGAAGGGGATATCAGCATCATATCACCATCTACATATGTAATCACAAGCAGTCTCCCTTAATTCTTTCTTCCAATGGTCATCTAAAGTGGGCTGCAAAGTTCTAATAGCTTCAGGACCATGTGCATCTGATGGAAACTAGGGTGTGATAGTGAAATAACTTTTGATATTCATATCACCCTTCTTTTTCATTTTACCCTTACCCTTTTCTTGAATCGAGTCCAAAGAGGGAGGAAAATAGCGGAAGGGGTTGGATGCATCAATACAAGGGATAGAAGAACCCTCAAAATAAAAATGGGGGTTGGTAGCAATCATTTTTGTATACTCCTCTTTCTCCCAATTTCAGCCTCTATTTCTTTTTGCCTAGCTTTTTCTTCTTTAAACTTCTCAAAGCTATTTAACAACTCTTTCTTAATCTCCCAAATTTGTGGTGATTCACATGGAGTAATTTGGCCTCTAATCCCCGCCAAGTGTTGTTTCAACCTAGTAATGCCCCCAAGACCATCCTTAATTTTTCTATGGCAAAATTTGCAATGCATTTCACTATCAACCATTTCAACATATGCCCAAGCAACATCTTTCACTCTAGGTGCCATTTTTTGACTTGGAAATGAAAGGACAAATTATGAAAATCAAAACAAAAAAATTAGCATCTTTAATGTTCATTTCTTTCACAAAAAACAATCTTTTCAATTTCAAAATTTGCACTCAAAAATAAATAAGGAAAAACAGATTTTTAGAAGTGAAAAAAAATACCTCTAGGCACAAATTGCCTTCTCAAAGTTGCTCCAACAAACCAACTCCTCAATGCTGCTCCAATGGCTGCCCAAGAAGCTCCTCACTCCTACTCTAATGCTTGCCCAAGACTCCTGACTGTTGCTCCAAAAGCAAACTCCACAACTCTTCACAAACTCCTCACAAATTCTCACTCAAATGCAATGAGATGGCTGTGAGGAAATGAGAGGGGTTGGGTAGGTTTTATAGGGTTTGGGAGAGGGAAATGGACCCCAAAGAACCCAAAGGCTTATAAGAATGGGCTTTGGGGTACCCAAAAACCAAACAACAAAAAAAATTCCACTTTTCGACCGTGCCCATCGAGCCAGTCGAGTCGGTAATTGACTCGGCCGACTCGGTAACAACCTGATCGGCCGCATCGAGCTGGCCACTGAGTCGACCTGGTCATGCTTTGACTTTGTCTGACTCGGCCATTTCAGAGTTGGTTCGGCCAAATCGTAAAACACTGCTCAGTCGTCCTCTAGAAGCTAATAAAAGAGGTGGCCTTTGTCCTTTGCTGCAGCCCATCCTAGATGGTGTCACTTCCTCCTCCTCATCC
The DNA here is from genome assembly GCA_031772625.1 of Pinus tabuliformis. Classification (NCBI taxonomy): domain Eukaryota; kingdom Viridiplantae; phylum Streptophyta; class Pinopsida; order Pinales; family Pinaceae; genus Pinus; species Pinus tabuliformis. Next base: position 402,988,200 of record CM062815.1, on the reverse strand, counting down.
TCCTCTTGCTTTGCCTCCTGACCTTGCTTGTCCTCTACCTCTGGGTCTCCCTCCCTTGCAACTGCTACCTCCTCTGTCGCTAGTACCTCTGGATCCACATCTAAATAATCAGGGATCGAGTCCATGGTCAACCCCTTAGTCTTGACTCTCCATGCAGTAGTGGTATCAATATTGTCCAATGAGATCGCTTCCACATTAGGAGTTTTCTGAAGTTGTATTACCCACAATCGAAGATTGTAGTAGACGTAGACCATGTCATTGAGGCATTGGGACTCCAATTTGTATTAGGGTCACAAATTGTAAATTAGTACTTGGAAAATTTAAATATTAAAAATAATCAAATGAATTCAAAAATTTAATTTGAATTTTTTTTACTTGTTGCGCTTTTTGCTATATATTTTGTCAAATACACTATAGTTGCATTCACACCCAGAGGAACTGCATGTTTGGCTGAGCACTTGAGTGGCAACCTTTTGGAGATGGGGTACTCTGCCACCATAGCTTGTCCACCAAGCATCTACAAGTTAAAAGAAAAATGAAAAAATAAAAAAAAGAAAGTTAAAACATTGAAATTCCTGACTTGAAGCAAATTATGAAGGGACAATGAATTATGAAATTTGAAATTTGAAAGTTGAAACAAACTGAAGCTTACCTGACATTTTGATCGCCCTATTCTTAATAGCTATGGCAAAACCAAATGTGCCACCTGCCATCCTATATATCTCCATTTCTTTAGAAATATCTTCACGTTCTTGCTCAAATGTCACCATCCTCTCAACACAAGTGAAGAATCCATCCATTGCCTCGACATCAAATCTGAAACCACAGGAGTAAGAAAATGCGGGTTGAGATAGATACCTGTAGCATGAATGGGGCGATGGAGGGTATTGTTCCATCGCTCCTCAATCACTCTCCATATGACCTGTTGTTTCTCTAACCTCTCATCTTCCTTATCTTCATAATAAGCACAAATGGCTTCTTTGGCCCTATCCATGGCCTCATACAAGTAGCCCATTGGGGCCTTGTCTCGACTCTCAATCAACCAACCAAAGAACCCTTACCAAAGGTTTTGAAATGGAACACACCTTCTCTACTCCTGCCCAAAAGCTCTGGTTTGCGGCTAATAGATAAAGCACACCAATCTTGTGAAAGAAACATGCTCTTCACATCCCACATGGACTTCAATAGAGGCTGAAGAGATATGAAAGTAGTGGCAAATCATGTAATGGCAGGACACACCAACTCTTTGTTGTTGGTGAATCTTCTCATCAAGCTAAGCACAAATGCATGATTATATATAAATTTTGTTATGCTTCTGGATGATTCAACAATATTCCTCACAAGAGGAATCTTACCTATATCCTCCAACATCAAGTCAATACAATGAGAAGCATAAGGTGTCCAAAACAAGTTAGGATACTTCTCAATAAGCAACCTGCCAGCTGCAACATAATTTGCAGTGTTGTCTGTTATGACTTGGACAACATTTTGTGGGCCTACTTCTTGAATGAAGATGTCCAACCACTCACATAATAAACGCGCATCTTTAATGTGTGCAAATGCATCAACATATTTCATAAACATTGTTCCCTTGGGACAACTAACCAAGAAGTTAAGAAGGGTCCTACCCTTTTGGTCAGTCCAACCATCTGACATGACTATGCATCCAGTGTGTTCCCATGATGCCCTAAACTCCTCCAATTTAGCTATGCAATTAGTCTTTTCATTTTTGCAAAGGTAGGGGATTTGTGCCCCGGGCCAACGACAACAACAACATCAAACATAGGTTCGTAGAATGGGTTTGTCTTGACAATGTTGAAAGGAACATCACTCCATAGAAGACATGTATTGACCGACCTGTCAGCTTATGCCTTTTCCTTTTTTTAAAGTGCCAATTTGATGCCAGGTTGTGCACCAAGTGTGGTTCTAGGAACAAAAAAAGATGTGAAAGTTGAGGAGTTGGGACATGTGGGTGTGGAAGGTGATGTTGAAGAACCACTCTCACTTCACCCCACTCTTGAGGCCCCTACAAGTTGGCTTTTAGTGCTGCCTTGGTGTCTTTGCCCTCCTCTTTATCCATCAACGGTTTAATGGCTTGCCAGACGATTTCTGGAGATGGATTTGGGCAAAGTTCTATATTTTGCCTTGGAATTTGCCCCAAATGGAATTTTAATATGTTGACACCCCCTGGCATATGCTTTCTACACATCTTGCAAGTCAAATACATTCTATTGACCCCTCCAGATTCGATTATAGTATCAGTTTCACCATATTCCCGCATAGGCTCCAAAAGCCTTGTCATTTTGTTTGAAACTTTGAACTTGAATTTGAACACGGTACAAAAAAAATTGAAAAAAATTAAAAATTGCCCATCACATAAGAAACAAACTCATGTTATTGTTGATTTTAAATTTTAAATGCCTCTTCTCACTCACTTGAACACACTCAGATTCACTAAACAAGGGTTTGCATTTTTTTCATTTGATTCTTGAAAGTTGAAGTTATGATTCAAATTTCTAAGCAAAAATAAGATAAAAACAAACTAATAGAATTATAGAAAGATTTAAGAAGCCATTTGTGTAACAAAGACTAAGAGAGAAATTAAAATACATACCTGGCAGCAGCAAATCGACACCTTGAATCTCTCACGTTGAGCAGTGGACAAATCTCCAAATCCACACCACAAAACTAGCAAATCTCCTCCTCTTGGGCAATGGAAAACACCTCCTCTCTCCACAGGGACGAATGGCAACAAGAAGAGTGAAAAATGAATGTTTTTTTTTGCCTTTCCCCCACTTATCCGCAGCCTGGGCGGGCTCCACAACTTTTTGGGTCAAATATCGATTTAATCACGACTTTTATGATTTAATCTTGACTTTTTTAACAATGAAAAAGTTGCCAAAAGGTCGGCCGTTTAAATCGTCTAGTCTAAAAAAACGGACATTGCTGATTTAATCATGACTTTTTGGTGACTTTTTCCACATTGGAGTGAAGATAGACATTTCTGTCATAGCCTTCGTCAAGGCCCTCTATCCTACATACTCTCACTATCTCGTATTCCTGTAAGCTAGTGACCAACTCAAGTTCATTAATTTTGACTCTTTGGTGGATAAAATTGCAAAATGAGAAAAAGACCTTTGGGAAGAGGGCAACAACAACTTAGACCCTTGAAGAGATAATGTACCTTGCTAAAAAGGGGAAGAATCAATCACATGATTCTTCTAAAAGAAGTGGTAGCAACAGAGGACATGGAAGAAATAATTTTTAGAAGTTAGATGTTGGAAGAAATTGTCATTGATGTCAAAGGGCGAATGGACCATTGATATGATGTATTTGTTTGATGATATGCATGTAAATGTCAGTAAATTTGGGTGCAAAACCACCCAAGATTGATAGTCCTCATCAAGCCATTTGATGTGTTAGATTGCATGCTTTGCGGGTCCTCTTGGTTGGAGAAATATTAAAGTTTGAAGTTTGATGCCCCAAAATGGATGGGTGTATCTCCAGTTCATGCCCCAAGAATCCATGGTCTTAAAGTTGCAATGGTGCGCCTGAAGAAGGTCTAATTTGTAATCAAATCTGCCCCGAGGCATGTTTTTCGGATCGATAGAGGAGAGCATTCATGATAAGTTTGTGGAACACATGGATTGGTCTTGGCCAGGATAAGGTAGGGAACTTAATCAATGTTGAATCAACCCTCTTCCTAAAGCTATCCCAAATCCCCAGTCCTCTTTCCCTTCATTCTGCGAAACTCAATGAATATGATCTCCTTCTCTATTATTTAGTCCCTCAGGGTATCCCACTTCCCTCCAGGGCTTCAAGATAGATTGTCCAGGAAATCTTACTGCTGAGAGTCCACGGATTATCCACCATACTTAATTTTCATCAATAGCAACAATTACAACAATTTAATTTTATTATAACAGTAATATGACAGTTTAAACTCAGAAAAACTCCAGGAATGAGGGCTTTCATTCACAAAACTGTGTAGTATTTTTAGATGATATTGATAAACCATTGTCTTTATGGGAAGTGCATGTTTCCCCTCTATTAATACTAATCACAAGAGGAATGCTAATTGAGCAGGGTTAAAAACTCAAGATTATTAATAATATTATCTTTGTTTAGCCCTTTTGAGCCCCCTAAGGCCCCTTTCTTTCCTCTCTTGTGGAGCCACAGCCCCCCATTCTGTTGTCCTCCTTTTGTAGCCTGTGATGCATATTTTTATTATTATTCAATGTGCAATTTTACATATTACAATGTTTGCCTTTTATCCATTAACTGTTATGTACAAATATATATTACTGGTGTAGTGATCAGAATTGGGGTATTACAAACATCTTTATAACTTCTCCAAAATTGACAGAATCATTGTCTGTTGACTCTTTGCACAAGTTAACATATTAATTTGCAGTTAAATCTTCGATTGGATAATATAAAGTTTCATGTCTCAACTTTTCATCTCTGGGTTAACTTGTAATTGGAAAAGTTTGCATCCTTCTAAATGTTGTAACTGTTGTTTGCAAAATTTTCCATTCTTCTAAATGTGTTCTTTTATCGGTTTTGAATAATTTAGTTCTGGTTACCTTATAAAAATTGATAATCTCTTTTTTTGTTTTGTTTTGTTTCAGTTATCTTCTTTCTTGGCAGGACTTTTTACCTCATGCCTTATCAAGCGTGCATTGATTGTAGCACCAAAAACTGTCCTTCCTAATTGGATGAAAGAGTTATCTATTGTTGGCCTCTCAAGAAAAGTTAGGGAGTAAGTTGTCTGTTATTGCACCTCTGGTAATACAATTGCTATGAATGCTTAGAAGTAGATATTTAAATCTCCATATGTATCTTATTATTTGCTACAGATTTGTTATGGGAGTGTTGCCGTTTATTTTAATAGCAGCAAATGCATTTGAGAGTCGAGACATAAGACAATCATTTAGACCAGACAATTAACTCAGTCTTCAGAATCTAATTATATGTTTGAAAAACTGCTCTTTTGGTTATTGGCGATGCAGTTTTTCTGGGAGTCCAGGAAGCACACGTGAGTATGCTCTTCAACATGTTCTTCAGGTTAGTTTTCTGATTTCTTTATGTATATGGTTTTGCTAGCATGCAAAAATATTTGTTGAAAGTCTCCCATCTTTAAATTTGATGGATATTTGGTATACGTATATATCATTTTTACATGGCAGTTTTTTGTCATAATAATTTGTACTTTGATTCTTTTTCCCTTTAAAAAGCTGAGATTGATAGATATAGATATCCAAAGGTATTGGAAAAATACGCCTAAGCAATCGCAGAAATATGAGGAGAACGAAGAGATAGATTCAATATACTATTCAATGTATGTAAGTGAATACATAAAAGTCCGCATTAGGGAAGAGATAGGCTAGGAAAATTCCTCGTGTAACCATGAAAGTGATGTGTGACTGATTAAACATTAATTTACTTGATGAACCTTACGAAGATCAACTCCCAAGTCATATTACATCATATGGCCATTATGTAATATTTATTTTATCACCCTTCCTTAAAGGTCATATTGCAAATGACACCAGGCTTGTCTCTAAATTTCCAAGTTACCAGAAAATGGACGAGGATCCAGATTCGCCAAATTCTTGAAAATCCAAGGTCTGGATATGTTGGGGAAATGTCATGTACACAAATTGTAAAAATATTAAAAAAACATATTCATAGTTAAGAGTCAAAACCATTCATAAATCACAACATTAGAAATGAAAGCATTAAATAATTTTTAAATCTGAAGACTTAAATCATGATGCATCATGCTTATACCAAAAGGATAATTGATATTACAAAATTGACTGTCTCAGCCATGATCACTCTATTGATACAATAATGTAGAGTAGGTTTAACTAAGGGTCTACATCCTCATCATCTGCATATTTCAACTCTACATCATGATGAATGAGTCATCTTCCACGAAATTTGCTGTACACTGTTTGACAATATGCTATAATCTGTGTCATACTGTTCTAAGAGGGGAGCCTTCACCTAGAGTTGGATGGGCTTGATTAAATAAAATTATTAATGGCACAGCCATCCTGTGTACACAGAAAACCAAAAAGTACGTATATACCATATACTATCATCTATATAATGTCGTGGACATTTCCCACAACTTTTTTTGCTAGTGTTGACCCTACCGCCTACACCTACCTACAAGTCAGTGAGAAAAGCCTTCAACCCCACAAGGTGTGGTTGGTGGCAGGGAACTCAGAGAAGGGTCTGTCACACTAATCCCGACTCTCTCCGTTTGAGCTATCTCTTAGGTTAGCTATAAGAGGGGTGGTCCCAAATGAAAAGTTAATTTAAAAAGGATGTGAATTTCTAGGAGAATTGTTAGAGTTAAATAGATTATCCCTTTAAGATTTATAAGCAAAAAATTGATATGAGCAATAACCATCATAAGATAAACATCAAATACATAAACAACCAGTGCCTTCCAAGTATTTGCTCTTTAAGAAATGAAATTGTATTTTGCTTAAAATGAAGTGAAATGATTTCAAATGGAAAGCCAAAATAAACCTGAAAAGTGAAACACTAAATTGCTAGCACAAGATATTATAAATGCTTTCAAGATGAACAAGTCTACAAATCAAAGAATGGAAACTATCTTGCTAAAAAGGATACAAAAATAACTCAAATGTTAGACCAAGATGACAACAAAGTATGTTACAAAAATAATCTACAAGAGGCTTGGACAAAGAGTATGAACAAACTCTCCTCTGTGACTAGCCATGACTTAGCTCTTTGAAATAGCTAGATATTGATAAATGAAGTACAATACGTAAAAAATATTTTTTTCCAAGTTTGATATGTTGATGCAAGAAATAAAAGCTTTAAGAAACTTGAAAGAATCCCTACAAGACACAAATAAGATATAGATGAGACTTTGGAATTCAAAACATGCGGGTTCTCCTTGAATATTTTTCAAGAATGGGCAGATTCTTTCGAGAATTTCCCCTCACGCTTGAAAAGATTGACCAAATAATGATTCATTTACAAAACTTCACCGCAGTTTAAATAAGTGCAGTGAAAAGAATTCCTAGAGATACATCTATTATCCACTAGAAGATTTATTTTCCTAAAGTAAATAATTAATTCTTATGCTAATATGAGATAGTTGCCCACCAACATAACTTGAAACAAGCATGAAAGAAATAATGACATGAGGAAATAAATAGAAGCATAACAAAAAGTCAAGAATTTACCACACATGCAACTTGCAAGGAGAAGAACACCATCACGCTTTACCCCAAAGACTGTTGTATTATATTGCAAGTAGTGAATACAATCTTGCAGAGTCTCCTCAAGTACAATAGCTCATATTACATGATACAATGTGAAAGCCCATGGCTCTATTATATAGGGAGTTGGGCGCAAATCCCAATGAATAATGACAATGACAAATGGAATTGGAGCTAATCCTAATGTAGAAGTGATTAAACAAGTGACATGAGGTGATAATCCCAAAGATAAATTCGAATTTGTTGAATGGAGCTCCATTGCCAAGTGTAAAAATCAAATTCTGGCAAATGGACATCATTTTCTTCTTCCCTTATGTGCCAAATTCGAATTTTATGATAGAATGACAAGTGTATATGGGTGGTAACTCATGCGGGGACAATTTCCCACAAAAATCTCCACCAATTATTCTCCCAAATCCTCCCAAATGTGCATTAACTTCACAAATTCAAATTTCCAAGTAAACAATTTTTTCCTTAAATGCCAGAAATTCGATTTTATTTGAGCACGTCTTTTCCTTGATTGTAGGAGTCCACATCACCTTGGGACTTCACTTTAATTTCTCCATAATTTTCCACCTCATTTCCACAACATTTAGCATGTGTGGATATTTATTTTTCTCTATTTATTTAATTTTTGGCTTAATTAATTGCCAGATTTCTCTCTAAACTTGGGAAAAGTGGGTTTTGAGGGTTCAAAACACATTTTTAACTTCTCAAAATGTGTCATAGTAGAAGGTTGAGGATGAGAGGTGTAATTTTGATTACTCATACCCCATACAACTTCTCTAGACTATACTTATTACAATTTAAATACAATTTTATTTGCAATTTTTGACTTGTAGGAAATCTAAAAAAATAGAAAATGACTACCTAAACCTAACTAAATTCCACAAATTTTTTTGTGTGATCTACTATGGTAATATACATCGACTCTAGACAATAAGATGTGTCAGGGGCTTAACTTTCAAACTGTCACCCCGGCTTTGGAGGTAAAACGTGAGTGAAAAAACCCAGAAAATTATTCGCTTCTAAAAAAGAAGGGATAATCAACTAGATAAAAAAAACACTCCAAGGTGTACTTGTTTGCTGATTGAGTCCAAACATCCTAGGCCTGTTACAAACTCAAAACTCATCGTTACTAGTATCACTTATTACAATTCCCCGTAGGGTGTGGAATTTGGGTACAAGAAAGATGATGAGAAGATAGAAGTAGAGTTAAAAAACTCTGTTGACGGATGATATCTGATGGTACAAGTGTTCTCTGGATCATCCTTGGGCATGGAGTCTTCATATAATTATCAGGTGCCACTCCAGTGGTCAACAACTAGCATCATAAGAAACTGAAAATTAAAGTTGTAATGTCTCAGACCTTTCTTGCTAGCATTATCATATGCCGTACAACGTACAGGCTACATGTAATTGAGTCGAGAGGCTCATTCTACAGCCCAATATGATGTGTAACGCTGTCCGTCCGTCATAAAAATAAAATAAATAATTTAAAAAAAATCTAAAAATAAAAATTAAATAACTATACGAAACATTTAAATAATGTCGGCTCATAAAATAATTTACACATGAAGAAATTGGATCCCTCTCGGATCATATTAGATCCGTATTTAAAATGGATATATGCTGGTTAACCACTTAGCTATAGAGCTATACAACCTACAGACTAATAGTAAGTAATCTAACTAATACTCAAAATATAATATTTGCTGCTTAGGGTTACAAAGAGGTGGAAAATATCTTTGAAAAATAAAAAGAAAACTTAATGAATGTTGTACGTGTGAGGGTTAACTGGCATAGGATCCATTTTGGCCACATGGGATTTGTTTCCAGCTTGAAGGATCTGTTTATGTGATGGACTCTACACAGATCTATGCAGATCCATACCTGGATTTGAAACACAGATCTGTATTTGGATCCATAATGCAGATCCGCTGTTCTAGCCTTGAGCCCTTGTGGATTTGGTACACAACTAGATTTTATAAATTTACTTTCACTGAGAGACTTGGTGAATATGTTTGCACTCTTCTTCTGAGCTGCACACCATTTGCAACTCTGTTTCTTCATTCTCTTCTAGCTGCCAATTATGACGGCACCACACCACTTGCTTCATTTGCTCATGAAATATTGGATATGTTGCCGGCTTCAAAATACCTTGATTTTCATGGTGAAGCGTAAACAGAGCAACTTGTTCAACTTGCAAATCAATGAGTAACCTCCTTAAACAAATCTCCTCACAAGCTTCAACCATGGCTGTGCTATACTCCCCTTGAGAGGAGGAAAGTGCTATTGCATGCTTTTTTTAGTAACCAAGAAATTGCATTAATCTTGACGGTGATTTGATACTCCATCACAGACTTCCTGCTATTGATTGGACCCGATCAATCTGAATATATGTAACTCTTCAGTTGGAGTTTGCCCCCTCAGCGATACATGATGTTATAATCCAAGGTACCTTTCACATACTTCAAAACTCTCTTGGTTCTTGTCCGTGCACTGCAACATTATGGAGATATAACTAACCACAAAACTCAAATTCAACATTGTGGCTGTAAGCAATTTTAAGTTGTCCTCCATTTGCTGGTTAATAGACTGAATTGTCCTTCATGAGCATTTGAGAGACAAAGAAGAGAGAGCAAGGAGAAAATTTCTGAGTAGTGAGGAAGTGAAGGAGAGCAACAAGAGGACATTTCAGCAAATTTGGGCAGCAACATTTATTGGCATGCATCCCAATGCAAAACTGTACAACAGGAGAAAGGCACAAAAATCAAGGAAGAGGGACAACAACAAGGGCACAAATTTCGAGGCAGGTTTTGAGCATGATTTGCGAGGCAACCGTACTGCTAAAATCCATACGGTCTGTACAATAGGTTCTGGGCACGATTTTGAGGCAGGCCGTACAACATTTAATTTTGTTTTATTGTTGGAAAAATTCTAAGTTACCAGGAAACGAATACGGGTACGGGGTTTGAAACGGATATGACAAATTTTAAAAAAATCTGGATACGATACGGCAGGAAACGACACATTATATATATATATATATATATTAAAAATAAAAAATTCATATTACCATTCATATTTCAGAATCTAGATTATCATCTATGATCTATCATGATTCATCATCATCAATTCAACATATGCCATAAACATTCAACATTGTCATCATCATTAACGATTATTATAACATTCATGATTCAAGTTTCAAGTTTCAACATATCATCAAGTTTTTGTTTCAAATTTCAAACATCAAGTTATCAACATGACAAGTTACACGGACACCATCATTACCAAAATTAATAATGCATACTAATTACTACATAGTACAAAGTACAAAATGAACTATGACTGGCAGTCTACTATCATTACTCATAATTCATATGGTTGTTCAAAAGTTTAAAAGTTAAAAGTTAAAACACCATCATAAATTACATTTACATATCATCAAATATGTCTTCATTCATGCCACCATAATGTTGCGCTTCCACATCCTCTCTATAAGTGGCACTGGGAACATTGCTGCCATGTCCACATGAAGATCCACCTATTGGTGACTCTGAATCAAACAAAATCATATGAGACATGGCATTCAATGCCATATCCAAGTCAGGCAACTCTGGTTCCACGTCCCATAATTTGGTGGGCCCAAATTTGTATTCATCTCTCTTGTGTGACAGAAGGCGAAGGTTTGAATGAACATACACTAATTCCTCAGCCTTCTTAGAGACCAATCTGTTTCGCCTCATTGAATGGATGAAGCCGTATGTACTCCAGTTCTTTTCTGTTGAAGAAGAACTAGCAACCTGTGACAAGATCTTGATGGCCAATTTTTGGATATGTGGAAGTGCCCCACCATAGAAGTTCCACCACTCAATTGGACTTAATCTGCTCTTGTCTCGCATATATTCAATATCACAACCCCAACTTTCTGATCCCACAAAATGAGAAAACTGTGCACAAATCCAAAGCCTAATTTCAGGATCTACAAAAAGCTTTCTAAAAGCATTTTTAAATCCTTTTGCCACTTCTGGGTCTTTGTCTGGTGTGTTTCTTTCTGGTTCACGTAGCAACTCTGTAGCATAATATTTTGGATTCACTACATAAGCTAAAAGGTGCAATGGGGTGGTCATCTTGTTCCACCTTTTGGTCAATATATCTTTTACTTCTCTGTAAAAGATTTCATCTGGGTCATTCTCCTTGGCATTTATAACCAACCTTATCTTTTTTATCATGGAATCAATGCCTTCATACGCCTCTCTGAAATTAGGCATATCTGTGTCAAACATACGAAGCAAATCCACAATTGGCTTAGTAAATGCCAAGAGGTACTCCACCCTATCCCACCATTCATCATCAACAACCAATCGTGTCATTGCTTGTGCTCTATCAGATTGGGATTACCTCCATTGATTCCAAAGAGAACTATATACCATTGATTGTAATGCATCTTTCACCTGCATGAGCCTTGTTAAGACTATGATGTGAGAAGCAAATCAAGTCTCGGCAACCTGCAGGTGTCAAATTGCCAATGTTTCAAATTTCAATCAATTTGAAAAATCATAATTTGATTGAATAACCTATTATGATTCACGAATCATGACATTTGAGAATCCAATTTAGATATTTGAATTTAGAGTCAAAAATTAGAATTTATGAAATATTTAATAAACTTTAAACTTTAAAGTATAGGTACCTTAAGGAACTCCAACTTAGCAAATTCTCTGTAGATGCCTTGGGAAATGTGGTGGTTTGTGATAAAGGTTTGAATTTCTTTTGCCTCTCCAAAAATAACTCGAATCCACTCAATTTGCTTCCCCAACTTGCTCAACATGAGGTTCAATGAATGTACAACACAAGGGGTCCAAAAAATGTGTTGATATTTGCCTTCAATAATTAGGCTTGTTGCTCTACACACTGTTGCATTGTCAGTTATTACCTGGACAACATTTTCAAGCCCCACCAATTCAATTGCTTCAACGAAGATGTTAGCAATGAATTGAGAATCTTTCATTTGCCCCTCACAATCCATTGCCTTCAAAAACATTGCCCCATGTGGGCTCTGAGCAATCACATTGATCAAAGGCCTATTTCTTTGATATTTCCATCCATAAAAAATGATGGACACCCTTGAAATGAGCCATGAATCACGAATGGGGCTAATTTAGCCTCCAAATCTAACTTTTGAGCACTTAACAATGTGGTGCGTATCTTCTCATATCTAGGGCTCTTGTACCCTCTTGGGGCTTCATTCAAACTTTTTACCATCTTTGCCCAGTAAGGAGATCGCACAAGGTTAAAGGGAAGGCCATTTGCGTAAATGCATTGGGCTACAACTGCATCTGCTATCTCTCGAGCATCATTATTAAAACTCTTCTCAAGTGGTCCCAAATTTGACTGCTTTGAACCAACAATTCCATGAGAATGAAGTGAAGGCTTTGATGAAGATGCTCCCAACCTTGTTGGGTGTTTTAAATGGGAGGCATGATTTGCCTCGTCTTGTTCTCTCTGATATTTTGCAATTTTTACCTTGCTTAAACCATTTTCATCTGTCCCATTCTCTTTAGGTGGGCCACTGCATATTCAAACCCCATTGTTTCTTATTGCAAGCAATTGTGCTTTAATCAGTATGTATGACCCCTTAAACTCCTTTTTACGCTCATTGCAAACCCATGCCAATGATCCACTTCCTTGGATCTTCCCAAAAGTAGTTACATATTTTCAAAGTGGTGATTTTGGATCAACTTTATGGGTTGATTCAATTTCATGTGCCACTTCCTCTGCCTCATGAATGGCTGAACTTGAAGTTGCCATGAATGATGATGATGTGAATGAAACTGAAAAAAGAAAATTGACAAATATCAGATATGTATTTAAAAAAAATTATTTGGTCATTTCTGGATGTTAATAAAATTATCTGATCATTTATTTATATGCCTTTCTTTTTACTCTATTCCATTGTTATTAGTTATTATTCCAATAACTACAAAAATGAGTGAAATTTGTGATAAACAATTTGTTGTCATGGCCAGATTTAGACTCTAGAGTTTGATAAGGAAAGATCCCAATCACATTGGTAGCACCAACCAGGCTGAGAGAGCACTTGAATACATGAAGGTATGTAAGGATGCTTATCTGATCAATTGGGACTTTTAGAACCTAAGGAGGTGAATCATGTTGAAACTTTAAACTAGGTGCTACTACATTACTCTTCCTAAACAACACTATGTTTATAACTTTATATTTGTTTAAACTCACACAATCAAATCAACAATCTTAATCTTAATTTAATAGCCTACTAGCTAGTTGATGATCTTAAAGTGATTTTGTGAGCTTAGTTTGCAGCGAAGATGTGTGTGACTGTCACAAGTCACAACATTACTTGGTCCTAAACTCTGCATTACTAATTCAAGACTGTTGGTTTCATATTTATGAAGGTGCTTAATGCATTATACAATCTTTGTAAAATAAACAAGAGAAGGCAGGAGCAAGCAGCAGAAAATGGCATAATTTCACATTTGAGGTGTTTCATTATTACGGACTCTCCCTTGAAGCAGACTGCCTTGCCTTTGCTCTGTGATATGGCTCATGCTTCTCGATATACTAGGGAGCAACTAAGGGTGCACAATGGGCTGGATGTTTATTTGATCTTATTGGATGATGTGGGCTAGTCAGTTACTGCTTTGGACTCTCTTGCAGTTTGCCTAGCACATGATAATGATCATCGAAAAGTTGAGTAGGCATTGCTTAAGAAGGAAGTTGTGTAGAAGTTGGTCACTTTCCTTCACTGTGAAACTAAGGATAATATTGCATAGCCATCTCACTATCTTAAAGTAACAGCCTACAGGTTGCAGTTAGCATGAAAAAGTTTAACAAAATGATAACGTATATACCAGGACCAACGATGCCGGCAGTCGACGACGTTCAACGGTTCAGGAATCAGAACGCTGCATTGTGCAGCTATGTCTCTCCGGCATTCGCGGTGATGGCACTGGAGTCTGGACAGTGGATAGTGAACCTCTCGAGTCTCAGCGAGTCAGCGGACAGTGAACCTCTCAGTGGTGGCGGCAACACTCTTGTTGTTTAGGTTAGGCTAAAATGATAAATTGTAAACGGTAACTTTAACTTGTTAAAAACTTAAAATCTGAAGTGATGTGTTCACTGTTCCCGACGGGCAAGGCGTGCAGCTAAAAAAACGTTTTGAATTTTTCCAAAAATGTATCACGATTGCATGAAATGTTTTTTTTTTGTTAAACAGGAGGGTTTTTTCATAAAACGGTAAGTTTCCGAATCCAAAAACGACACCCAATACTTTTTTCCTGCGTTTTTTTGCCGTTTTGATTGTGCATACGGATCCAAAACGGAAAACGACGTTTTGGGTTTTCAGGCAGCCGTTTCTAGCAACTTAGGAAAAATTTCTGTTTTGGCAGTTCGCTGATTGGCACAATTTTCTAGGCGGAGTTCAAGCACAAAAGTCGAGATAAGTTGTAATTTGTGGTTGCTGGAAATTTTACCGTGTATTTCAGTTTCTTTGTAAAAGAATTTTCAGAATTATAGAAGAGCTCTCAAACTGGTTTTCCCCAAGAGTTGTAGGGGGGTTTTTCTAGGGTCACATTGACAAAAAATCACTATGTTATTTTCTATGTGTAGCTGTCATAATTTTGTTGTGTTTTCAGAAAATATTGTCATTTCCAGATTTTAGAATTTTATCATGCTTGGATTTAAAGCTAAATGCATGGAGTGATAAGGAAAATTGATAACGGAGTGGGGGTTGAAATTCTTCATAATTGCGCTATCCTTTCATACGTAACTAAAACACAGGCTGCAAAATTAAACAAATTAAATAATTGGTGTGTGGCTTTCTTTGCCACCAACCCTCTTCTAATGTGATGTCTTTCGTGCCTTTGTAGGGCATTTCTTAAGTGGGCACACTACAATATGTATTGCTTCTACTCAATATTTATTTGTCTCTGCCCTACATCTTATGCATATGGTTATTTGAGACTTTTTTTTTTTGTTTCTCATCTCCACAACACTCTTTTGTTGAGATGTATATGGTGTAGAGAATTGTGTCTCTGAATGCTTCACTTCAAACGAAAATCTACAAACAACTAGAGTAAATTTTATCTCCACTGTTTGCTTGGAGGAGAATAATACTCCAAACTTATTACTTTTTTATTGTTGTTGTACGTGCGCATCTTTGATTTATGAAGTCTTTGCTTGCCTCTTAAAAATGTGCTTCTACCCTTCTTCCCGGGACTACTTTGTGCTTGATTTGTCTCTGTCAGGAATTTGTTTGGGCCTTGCATGTTACCATGGAGAGACAAAATTTTAAGGTGTGGTTTGCACATTTGTCACTCATGATATCACGGTGGTCAAATATTGTGCATGTCAACATGTTTTCATTGCTGAGCATTAAACAATAAGCATGTGAGGCTATATTGCCTTGAAATATATGTAGACACAAATTTCTTTGTTGCCCATTGCAGCTTAATATCTCTCTTTATCTTTGTTAAAGCTTTCATTTCCAAAATTTTAATCTCAGGAACATTTATTATATTCAACTCAATTGAATAAACCAAATTCAATTCAAACTTACATCCCTCACCCCATGTAGTTTCCTATGCCTTTGTTATGTAGTTTTATGTACCTTTACCTTGAATTTTGCTTATTGCACTGAAAGGTGCTTCTACAACCTATTATCTGGGAGATGTTGTAATGTGGGTAACATTTACAACAACATATGTTAGCTTGGAAAAAGATACTACCTATGACAAATAGTAGTAGTAATACTAGTGTTAGAAGAATTGGATTGGATTAGATTGAAGTAGTCAGTTCGATAATTTTTGAGGGAAAATCAGTCCCAACCAGTGTCACAGATTGGAAAAGGGCAGTTTAGTACTGAATTGGCCGGTTCTTGTATGGAAATGGTTGGTTTGTTACCAAACTTGTTCCTGTACATAATTGGCCGGTTCAATACCTTTTTCATTGAATCGACCGGTTTCGTACAATGCTACCAAGGTTCCTTTCAACATAATATTTTTTAGAAAAAGAAATAATTTATGAGTGGGGAAGCCTAGTATTTGACCATATTGCCCTACTACTGCTATGTAATTAATGGTAACTTTAAATTCTTAAAAGGATGAAACTTCATCATTTTACTTAATTTTTTTTAACATTACCATTAATTGACTTAGGATGTTTGACAGTTGTTTCGATCTCATTGGATGTCGTAGGTAGAAAGTAGAATTTTAGATCCCACTTAAAATCCAAAAGACTTAACAATTTTCGAGATTTTAGGATTAAGGGGATTGCAATGTTTCCATTGGATTTTGTCATGTATGATGGTATGGAACTAGCATTTTATCAAGAGCATGAAGTCCTCTATTTACCATGATGTTAGTGGCATCGATTGTTGAACTCCTCTATCACGATCTTAGTAAAAATGTACTCATCACTTAAAACTAAATCTTGATTGGACATGTGAAGCTTTTTCTATCTTATTTTAATGCTTAGAGGGTGGCATTGATGATGAGGATCCCTATATAAGCAATGATTTTGATAATATGTAGGTATTTGTCGTAGTTGGATGATAGAGCCATCTAGGGTCTGTTTGTGGATGTATGTTCAATTCAGAGATGGATTGCACTCGGTTCTATTTTGGGTATGTGCACCTTACATGATATAAATGAGAACTTTTACTTATTTGTGTATAAATAGTTTGGATTCATATGAGTGCACATGAATATATATGTTTTCTTTAAAATTTGAATATTTTGTGTGTTTTGAGTTGACCGATTTTTTGGTTGGTTCTTTTTGTTGAAATATATAACTAGGTTTGGTCTTCATAATGACATATGTAATCATGATTTTATGTATTTGATGTAAAGAGGAAAAAAAAAATTATTCTTGTTATTCTTGAGGCATTGGTTTCATGCTTAGGGTTATTTGATTTATAGGTCAAGCACCCATTGAGTGCTTCTAGGGTTTGTTTTTAAGTCAACAAGTCAAATTAAGTCATTTTCATGTATGAAAGACCCTTTTGGGCATGCTACCCATTGTAAAGGAAAAAATATTTGAGTTAAATTAGAGTCAAAAGACCCTCAAGACCTTGTCATAGTGCAAAGTACAAGTTGACGAAGATCAAGTCAGCCTAGAGATAGTGACAAGTTGGCCTACAAGCTAGGACAAGAAGCTTATATATAAGATGCGATTCGATCACATTGGAGAAAATCAATCCAGCAACAAGAAGTTCGATCAAGTCTAGAAGAAGACCAACAGAAGAGCAAGGAAGAGGAGGTGAAACCAACAAAAGAGAATCAAAGTTTTTGGATCTGTTTTGGGGCTAAATTCTCTCACACGTGCAAAGTGAATAAGGGCACCCATCTATTGTAGGAAGATCGAATTGCCAAACCTTTGAGAAGTCATTTTGGTGCCAAGAAAACTCACCTTGCAAGCCGAGATCTCAAGGAAGAAGATCTTATCTAAGCGAAGAAGATGTGGCTCTCTGTTAGAAATAATTTTCTAAATCGCTATTCACTGTAATAATACACCAGATTTCTAAATGTAATATATATATTATTAATTGATAAAATTTGAATGATGTTTACAAGGTTAAGGCGGTGCTCCTTAAATAGGAGTTGATTGGCCATGCCTAATAAGAGAGACATGCCCTTTGGGGACTAATGTCTCTTCATTTAGCTAATTATCTGTTAATTAATTGATCATAGTTAGTAATGTATTTACTTAAATAATATTTAATATTTTAATATTCTAATTAATTGTTATGAATTTTAAGTTCATAACATTGCCTTCCCCTTAAGATGCTTTGTCCTCAAAGCATAGGTAGGCTTGGGTGTTGATGCAAGAAACGTTCTGATTCCCAAGATGAATCTTCCTCTGGTAACCTCTTCCATTTGATGAGGTATTCCTTTATTGTCTTGGATCGTAAAACCTTTTCTCGGGTAGCGAGTATACCTTCAAGTTCAAGGACTATTCTTCCTTCTTCATCGGTCTCGAGTATTTCTGTTTGTGCTATTTGGTTTTGCCCTAATACTCTTTTGAGACTTGATACGTGAAAGGTATTATGGATTCGACAATTGTCTGACAAATTTAACCCATAAGCTACACTACTTATATTTTTGATTATTTGATACGGTCCATAATATTTAGGTGACAATTTATTCTTCCCTTGTTGTTTAAGTGATAGTTGCTTATAAGGTTGGAGTCTAACAAAGACCCAATCTCCCTCCTCGAACTCTCTTTCAAAGCGGTGTTGGTCGGCTTGTTGTTTCATTCTATTACGAGCCATGGTTAGATTTTCTTTTAGTAAGTTGATGATCCTTTGACTTTCTTCTAGGTGGTCTTTAGCTCCTGGTACCCTAGAATCAAGTAGTGCAAAGTCCTTCCACTTGGGTAGCTTGTAATCATGTAAGGCTTGGAAGGGTGTCATCGTAGCTAACGTGTGGTACATGGTATTATGCCATCATTTTGCCAGGTGTAGCCACTGTGTCCATCTGTTTTGTTTGTTTGTAACGAAACAATGAAGATATGTTTCCAAGCATTTATTAACGATTTCGGTTTGTCCATCTATTTGGGGGTGATAGGCCGAACTCATATTGAGGGATATTCTTGCTTGATGGCAGAATTCCTTCCAAAATTTTCCTTTAAACCTTACATCTCTATCGTTGATGATGACCTTAGGAAACCCATGTAGTTTGTAAATATTTTTAGAAAACACATAAGCAATTTGTTTAATTGTGTCAGTCTTTTTAATAGCCATAAAGTGGGCATATTTAGTGAGCCTGTTGACTACTACAAATATTTTATCTTTTCATAAGATGCAGGTAGTCCTTCAATAAAATCCATCGAAATCTCTTCCCACTTCTAATTTGGAATGTGTAGTGGATGTAGCAATCCTGGAGTTGGAACATTTGCACTCTTGTTTCTTTGACAAGTATCACATTCTGCGACCTATTTATGAATTTCCTTGGTCATACTCTTCCAATAGAATGACTGTCGGATGTTGTAGTAAGTTTTGTAGAATTTGACATGTCTAGCTGCTGGCGAATTGTGAGATTCCTTTAGTATTTTCACCTTAAATTTGGATGCGAGTGTTAGGTAAATTCTACCCTTGTACCATAAGATGTCATTTTTCCACTCGAAGTTGGTATACTGACTGATATTGTTAATCATGGAGTCACAATCCTTATCCTTGGCATATTTGGCTCGTATTTTGTCCAACCATTCCGGAACAACTATCATGGCGGCACATGTTGTGTGGTCGTCATCCTTACGTGAGAGTGCATCAGCCACGACATTCTCATTTTCCTTCTTGTGTAATATTTCTAAATCGAAAGCTGAAAACTTCTCCATCCACTTTTGTTGTTTTGTTGATAATGTCTTTTGCTGAAAGTAAGAACTGAAGGCTGTTGTGGTTGGTTTAGATTGAAAATTTACTTCCAAGCAAATATTGGTGCCACTTCGTCAAAGCATGTATGATGGCGAGCATCTCCTTTTGGTATGTTGATTTTAAGCCTTCTCGTTTATTAAGTTTCCTGCTCTCAAATGCTATAGGGTGGTTGTCCTGCATTAATACAGCTCCAATTCCGAAACCAAAAGCATCACATTCTACTATGAATGGTTTTGAAAAGTCAGGAGTTGCTAGTACTGGTGTGGTTGACATTACTTCCTTCAATTTCTCTAAACACTCATCTGCTTGGTCATTCCACTGAAAAGCATTTTTCTTTAACAAATTGGTCAGGGGTGATGTCAGATGTGCATAATTTTTTATATATCTTTTGTAATACCCTGTTAAACCTACAAATCCCCTTAGCTTAGATATGTTCTTGGGTTTGGGCCATTCTTTGATTGCCTTGATTTTGTTGGGGTCCACTTGGACTCCTTCCCTCGATATAATGTGTCCTAGGTATTCAACTTCCTTCTGCCCAAATGTACATTTTGATAGCCTGGTGCAAAACTGGTTCTTTTCCAAAACAGACAACACTTCTTCTAGATGTTTGAGATGTTCTTTCCATGTCATCGAAGAAAACTAATACAAACTTCTCAATATAAGGGTGAAAGAGCTCATTCATGGTTGCTTGGAAGGTGGCTGGTGCATTTGTTAATCCAAATGGCATGACCTTGAACTTGTAATGCCCTTCACTAGTCCCGAATGCTGTCTTTTTGACGTCTTCTAACCTTACTGGTGTTTGGTAGAAGCTTGATCTTAGATCTAACTTGGAAAAATATTCAGCACTGTGTAATTCATCTAACATTTCATCAATGAACAGAATTGGAAACTTATGTTTAATAGTGATTTTGTTTAAGCCTCTGTAATCTATACATAATCAGAAAGATCTGTCCTTCTTTCTGACCAATACTACAGGTGCAGCGTATGGACTTCTACTCTTTGTAATGATTCCATGCTTCAGTGGGTCTTGTACTAAGCGTTCTATTTCTGTCTTGTGGTGATGGGGATAATGATATGGCTTAACATTAACTGGAGTTGAGTCTGGTTTGACTTCGATAGTGTGTTCAATTTGCCTTTCTGGGGGTAACTTCATTGGTAGATCTTG
Organism: Pinus tabuliformis; assembly: GCA_031772625.1. NCBI lineage: Eukaryota > Viridiplantae > Streptophyta > Pinopsida > Pinales > Pinaceae > Pinus > Pinus tabuliformis. The sequence continues at coordinate 402,967,352 of CM062815.1, read as the reverse complement.
GAAAACCTTCTCGTATCTCTGGATCAAGTATGAAATTTGTAATGGTTGATGAGTCCCTTCTGTCAATAATAATTCCAAGTGCTGACATTGTGCAACAAATGCTAGTGACCCCTTGCGAATAAGCTTCTTCATCTGTTGAGCGAAGATGACTTGCATTGGTGGTGCCTGAAACCCAAACAACTGATATTTCCTTCCATCCCATTTGAATCTAATGAACTGTTTTATGTGATTTGTTGAATATGTGCCTAGTGTTCTCAACCACTGTGCCCCCAAAACAACATCTACTCCTCCTAGGGGAACCGTATAAAAACTGGACCCCATTGCATAGTCACTTAATTGCAATTTAACCTTATGGCATTTGCCCACTCCATCTATACGTTTTCCATCTGATACCATAACTTTTAAGTCTGCTACTGGGTAAGCAAAGATGTTCAATCTTTTTGCAAAATTGACATCTACAAAGTTGTGCGTACTTCCTGAGTCCACTAGAACAATAACGCTTTGCTTCTTGATGTGACCTTTAAGCTTTGGTGGCTGTGATGACTGCTATGGAAATTCGTGGCATATCATATTCTGATTCTGGACTAGGGTTTGCATTTTCTTCATTGTCCTCTTCGTCAGAGTTGTCTTCTGAAGATTCCTCTTCTTGTTCAGCTTCACAGTTGTACAATTTTTGTGTTGCGCACTTGTGTCCTGCGTAATACTTGTCTCCGCACTTCCAGCCTTTTTTCCTTTCGACATTAGATTTTTGTTTTCCTTCATTTTGCAACAGTGGTGGAATGTACTTGCTAGTATTTTCTGATGAGGGTTTACTTGCCTTCCCCTTGGAATAACTATTATTCTTGTCGTTACTGGCTTATGGTGCTTTGTCAAGTTTATAATTCTGCTCGATAATTATGGTTGCATGTATGACCTCCTCAATGGTTTTGGGTTTATGCAATTTTAATTCTCCGTGAATGTAATATTTAAGGCCACAACGAAATGAAAGTGCTATGCCTTGCTTGTTGTGTATTGTGATAGCTTAAGCAAATGAAAAAAAGACTGCACAACACAAGATATAAGTAAATGGATTGACAAGTTTAATTGCAAAATAGGAAAATGTGTGTTATGAGTTAACCATGTGTTATGTCCTCAACAAATTGAGGACCAATGGACTTAGTAGCCTATTTGTCCCCGTAGGCTATAGTCCTTCAAAAAGGGGGTAAAACCTCAAAACCCCCATTGTGGGAGAGTTTTGGGTAAGTTGGGCGAAAAACCCAAATTTGGGGCTTTGAGTAAGACACACTCAACCATTTAAGAATGTGAAACCCCTCAAGGAAATCTATAAATAAAGGAGACTTGGATTCATTTTGGGCATCGTTTTGGATCATCTCATTATGTTTTGAGCATTAGCTGTGAGGGTTTAGACCCCTTTTTCCTTGTCAATTTTGGTGGTGAAAGATTCCATCCTAGTTGACATCCTTCCACTTCTCTTTCTTGTTTTGGGCACAGGAATATTTTTGAAGGAGGAACAAAATTTTGGTTGGATTGATCTCTTGTTCTCTTGGGCATAGGATTACTATTTTCTATTGAGGCTAAGGCTCTTAGTTTGGCATAGGAAAGTTTTGTTTACTCCTTGTTTGGCACTAGATCACTTGTCTAGAAGACAACATATCTCTCGTTGAACTCAAAATTATGTTTAGGGCATAGAAGACAAGGCAACGAGGTTTTGTGCATCCTTAACTTGGTACTTGGATGTCTGCTATAGGATAGCGAGTTCTCCCCCGAAATAACCGAAACTAAGGATGAAATTCTGGCTCCATCATGAATAGACCCAAGTCCTAGCTCTTGTGACAAGCGAGGTGTGGTTCTTAGACACCGAAGTTTCTTTGAAGAGGGTTTGAGTTCTCCTCGACAACAAATGTAATGTGACACCATCCATGACCGGAAGACACAAGGTGGCCATCTATAGTAACGAAGGTGCAACAAGGTTTGTTTTCAAAAGCAAAACCTGTAAGAGAGGCATGTGTGGTGCAACGAGATTTATTGTGGGTTCAGGGAGGGTCGATTATGCGAACTTTGTACAGGCAGGGAGTCCCTGTATCATCATTATGAAGCATCGAGTACAATAAGGGTTGCTAAAGCGAGGGTTTGATCTTAGTAAGTCAACCATAGTGGAGAGGCTCTCATACAAGACAACGAAGGCTTAGTCAACAGTTTGTGTGGGTCGACTCCTAAGCAGGAGCATCAAAGTAGGCCACTAAGAGATACAATAGTGGCATAAGCACTTGAATTATAATTGTTTACAATGGATTGTCTAGTACTAACGTGGTGCATAGTGTTGTTATGGTTGGAATACTAAATCACTGGATTGGAATTGAATCAGTTTTGGGCATTGGTTGTGAACTATACACTATTGTGAAGTACTATGTTAATCAATCAAAGCATTGTACTGGATCATTTTTGTCTTGCGGAGATGAAATTTTATATTATTCATTACACAGTGTTTGTGATATCATTGGAAGGCAATTTGACTGTTCAAAGAATATATCGGATTTGATCATTGCATTGAAAAATAAAAATAAAAAAATTCTGTAAACCCTGGACCAAATCACCCTAGTCTATTATAGTGGTATCAAAGCACAAGCATCCTGTTAGCTTGTGGTGAATGGTAGTTTATGCTTCCTAAAGACACAAATGACGTCATTGTAAGGAGAATAACCATCATTTCGCTATGGGGGACAAAGTAGAACATGACCTTGGTACCTTACTATAAGAATTGTTACACGGGAAACAACAGATGAATCAATAGTATGATTCAAGGGAAACAGTAGATAGGTTAGGCCTTGACCCAAGGGAAACAACAAATTGCGGTGCTAATCGCTCACCTAACCGACTAGCCAAATGTCACTGCCACCAATAGGACTACAACTGAGGGAAGTGGGAATCATAATCTGGTCCCTCCTATAAACCAAGCCAACATCAAGAGGCATGGCCGACCACTTGTACCTCAATCTACAAACAATCAGGGGCCAGCAAGCCAGGAAGCAGCTAAGCCAAATCAACTCCTAAACATTTATGCTAAGGACTATGCACGATTAGAAGAAAATACTCGAGCAACTATGTCTTTCAATGAGTACAATAACTTCCGGTACCAGAATAGACTCCGAGGACAACCTAATGGAGAATTAGCATGTAAGGTAAGTAAACTTCCTGTACCCTCATTTGACGAATCATCTAAATGTACAACAAGGGCTTGGGTGCAGAAATTGGACACTTACTTCAAGCTCAATCCTGTGGTTGAGGCAGACGCGATTCAATTTGCCACATTACACTTAGAAGGGGAAGCAAATGAGTGGTGGTATCATGGTCTAGTAACTTTGGGACATGCTAACATCACTTTTTACACAAAGACTGATAAAAAGGTTCGACTGAAAGAACCTGTAAATCCACTTCAGAGAACTGGCACTACTTAAGCAAACAAGATCACATGAAGAGTTTATTGCAAAATTTGAACGCAATGTATTTATGGTGACAAATATATCAGAAGAGCGACCAGTTATGCTTTTCATTGAAGCATTAGCTGAGCCCCTATAAGGATGGGTCAAAGTATTCAATCCTACCACTCTTCAAGAAGCCATTAAGAAGACTTGAGACTTGCTTAATGTAGCCGTTAAAGATTAGGCTTTGTCCAAGTCTTTCATCCCTCCAAAAGATCAGGGGAAGAATCCTTTCCAATGTGATGGGCCCAAAAGAGACATACTATATGAGGAAACTTGAAGCGAATTGAGGAGGAAAAAGCTATATTTTACTTCCAGGGAACCATGTGAACCTGGTCATCGTTGTTTACGAAATACTTTCTAACAACGAAGAAGAAGAAGAGGCCACTCCAAATATCGATGAAGAACCACTGTAGAAGAAAGCTAAGGATGAAGAAAACACTGACAACGCCAAAGAAGAATCGCCACAAGAGGAAAGCCTCAGCGAAGAAAAGAAGATACATCCATAGGTCAACATTGTATCTCTTTTAGTCATGCCCAAGTATTGCACCTTTAAGATCAGGGGAGTTGTCAAGGGACAACACATCACAATACTAATTGATGGAGGAGCCACCCACAACTTCATTAATGTAGCACTAGTAACAAAAAATGACTTCCCATCGAAGACTTCGGGGGCTTGGATATGATAGTTGCAGACGGGTACAACTTGGATTGCACATGAATGAGCCTAGGTTTGAGTGTAACTCTTGGTAACTATACTTTTATTAGTGGTTTCTATGTAATAGATCTTGCAGACCTCAACATAGTACTGGGAGTTCAATGGTTATATTCATTGGGCAAACACACAATGGATTACCAAGCGTTGGAAATAGAATTTAGTGCACCAAATGGAAGTAAGCTCGTTTTAAGAGCGTGTCAAATGGCGGGCCACAGGTCATTTCATCCAGAAGGATGGAAGCCCTTTTTAGGCACGAGGATATAGCGTACGCAACAGAATGTAAGGTTATGACCCAAAAGGTTCTCGACAATGATAAATCACAATACAACGTTGATATTCAGCAAGTACTAGACAAGCACGCTCCATTGTTTGATGACATTCCTCTAGGATTGCCTCCTAAAAGAGGATTTGAGCATACTATTGAGCTAGAAGAAGGAGCGAAGCCTGTGATCACCACACCGTATCGACATTGAAAGGAGTTCAAAGACGAGATAGAAAAAACTATCCAAAAATTGTTAGCTATGGGACATATCCGCCCCAACTCAAGCTCATTAGCCTCATTTGTGGTTTTGGTGAAGAAGAAGGATGGCACATGGAGAATGTGTGTTAACTACTGGGCACTTAATAAGAGACCATCAAAAATAGGTACCCCATTCCTCAAATTGATGAATTACTCGATGAGCTACATGGAACAATGAATTTCTCAAAGATTGACATATGGTCTGAGTACCACCAAATTTGAGTTCGGGATGAAGACGTGCCCAAAACAACATTATGTTGCCACTATGGACACTTCGACTTTTTGGTCATGCCATTTGGGCTAACCAACACCCCTGCCACTTTCCAATCATGCATGAATATCATTTTCAACAGGCAACTAAGAAAGATTTTGTTGGTATTCTTTGATGACCTCGTCATCTACAGTAAGACGTGGGACGATCAATTGAGACACCAGGATCAGATTTTGAGCATCATGTAGGAACAATCCTTTTATGCCAAAGTATCCAAATGCGTGCTTGGGTTTACAAAGATTCTTTATTTAGGGCATGTGACCAACGCACAAGGGGTATAGGTCCACCAGGAGAAGATCCAGGCAATAGTGGATTGGCCTACACCTAAGACACTAACATAGTTACGAGGGTTTCTTGGGCTCTACAACTATTATCGATGGTTCATTAAGGGGTTCTCCCAGCTAAGTGTGCCCCTGACAGATTTGACAAAAAAGGGGGCATTTAGGTGGACAGAAGCAACTAACAAGGCATTCAACAAGCTCAAAGAAATAATGAGTTCGTGTCCAGTACTAGCTCTTCTTGACTTTGGCCAACCATTTATATTAGAGTGCGATGTGTTTGGAGAAGGAATATGAGCTGCCCTAATGCAAAAAGGTCATCCCATTGCATTCAAAAGTTGAAATCTAGAAGATACAAAAAGGCCTTACTCCATATATGACAAAGAAATGTTGGCCATCATGCACGCATTGGCAAAGTTAAGACAATATCTGGTGGGTAATAGGTTCGTAGTCAAGACAAACCACAACAGCCTGCGACATTTATTTTTAAAGGGATCTGAATGAACGATAACAAAAATGGGTAAGCAAAATTCAAGCATACGATTTGACATTGAATATGTGAAAGGGAAGAAAAACGTGGTGGTTGATGCACTCTCTAGGAAACTAACAACTTGCACCCTCATGGAGCTCACAGGAGATTGGAAGGCGCACCTCTTTGCCAAATATGCTAAGAATCGGTTTGTTTGCACGCTTTTCAACAATATTATCCAAGACAATAGGTATAAAATAGTTGATGATGTCATTTACTATAAATACATGATATATCTGGTCCTTGAATCTACACTAAAGGAGAAAATTATGAAGGTTACACATGACATTCCTTCGGCCAGACACTAGGGGTTCTTCAAGACATACCAACAGATTCGAGAGCGATTCTTTTGGAAGGGACTCAAGGAAGATGTGATGAAATATGTCAGTGAATGCATGACATGTCAGCAAAATAAAGTTGAGCTTACACCTCCCACAGGTCTTCTCCAACCTCTACCTATTCTTGAACAAAAATGGAAAGACATATCGATGGGTTTTATTACAGGATTACCCAAAGCATTGTAGAAATTTCTGTTTTCCCACCCCGGTTTTCAGTTTCTCCTTATTTCTCCCATATAGTTAAATGCCCTTTCCCATAACCATACATTTAACAAGCTGGAAAAAATAAATTTGCTGAAAACACAAATTCTGGAAATTTTACAGAATGCTGGAAATTGCAGAAATAAAAATCAACAGTAATAAACAGTCATTAAAACACATTTAAACACTGAGATTTTTGGTCAATGTGACCCTCGAAAAACCCCCTACAACTCTTGGGGAAAACTAGTTTGAGAGCTCTTCTTTATTTATGAAAATTGCCTTTTACAGTGAGAAATTTTCAGCAAAAAATCAGCAATCAAATTTACAACTTATCTCTTTTCCCATGCTTCACAACAAACTGGAAATTACAGCAAACAGGACAGCAATAAATGCTGTACAGTGTCTTCGATTTTCGTGCCCACTTTCAGCATTAAATGCTACTGTATGGCCCTCGTTTTGCGTGCAGAAAAACCAGCAAATTGCTCCTTGATTTTTGTGCAAACCTCTCCTCGAAAATCGTGCCAAAATCTGCCTTTCACTGTGTGCTGAATCAGCTGTACAAATCTGCTCAATTGCTGCCTTGGAATGTGTGCCAAGCTGTTGTCTCCTTCTCCTCCCTGCTCAGAAATCTCTCTTGCTCTCTTGCTCTCCTTCTCCCATTCTGCTCATGAAAGAATTGAATCGAATGTGATCTTTTCCTCCTTTTCCTCCCTTAATATAACTGCAATTGACTTTTGGGTGACCCAAGTGACTTCTGGGTGATCTCTAAATCCAATGGCTGAAATAGATTTAGATCAATGGCTGAGATTAAATGCTCATTTAAATCTCACTTTTTATTTTTTAATTCACCCCAATTTAATAAAGACCCACTTAGTCATTTATTTCCAAAGTCACTTTTCCTTTCTAATTTTTCATTGACTTTATAAAAGTCACTTTAAAATTAGACTTACTAACTTTATCACTTAAAGTCACTTTTAAATTAGATTTAACTTTATAAAATTATAAAGTCACTTTAGGAGAAAAATTAAATTCTTTTGGACACTTTTCCCTAGGCCAAAGATCAAAGCCTAAGGGAACCACTTGTCCTCCGGTACCAAATTTCAACACTCCCTCTTACCGAGGAAGGTGTTCTTCACCACACCCATCTTGTCTCTGAAGTAGACATGCTTGCCCTGTGGTAAGGCTTTGGTAAGAATATCTGCAACTTGCTCATCAGTGGAAATATACTCAAGCTTCACGGCTCCCTTCTGAACATAGTTTCTGATGAAAATGATATCTGATCCCGATATGCTTTGACCTGTCATGAAATACTGGATTCTCCGTGAGTTTAAAACTTTAATGCAACTCTGATTATCACAGTAAATCACTGAAGGTCTCAACGGCTGACCAAATAAGCCAAACATCTTGCGAAGCCAGATAGCCTCACAACTAGCTAGACTGGCTGCCATATACTCTGCTTCCGCTGAACTCAGTGCTACTGACTGTTGCTTCCGGCTGAACCATGACACTACTGCTGAACCCAACCCAAAACAACACCCTGAAGTGCTCTTCCTATCAGAAGCACAACCTACCCAATCAGAATCAATGTATCCTGCCAATCTCACTCCATCTCCCTGCTTGTAGTCCAGACCATAATTCACTGCCCCCTGCAAGTATCGCAAAATGTGTTTTGCAGCCACCCAGTGAACGTTCCTAGGCTCACACATAAACTGACTCATCGTGTTGACTGAAAAACAGATATCTGGTCTAGTGTTGACCAAATACATCAAGGAACCAATCAGTCGCCTGTACAATGTGGGATCCACCAACTCGGAGTCCGAAGCCTGAAGCTTCTTCTAGTTGGTGATCATCGGTGTCGACATAGGTCTACAATCCTCCATGTGGAATCTGCTAAGGATGTCCACAATATACTTCCCCTGCCCCAGGAAGAAATGCCCCTCCTCCTGCCACACCTCCAAGCCCAAAAAGTAATGCATCAAGCCGATGTCCTTCATCTCAAACTCCGTCGCAAGATCTCTCTTGCAGTGCTCTATGAGTCTCTCTGCACCTGTAATGACCAAGTCATCCACATACAACACCAGAATGAGAGGCTCCTCACCAATCACAATAAAGTAAAGGTTCGGATCTGCCTCACTCTTTGTGAAACCCATCCCCTGCAAATATGTATCTATCCTGGAGTACCAAGCTCTGGGAGCTTGCTTCAGGCCATAAAGGGCCTTCTTCAGTCTGCACACATAGGACTCCTTCCCATGCACCTCAAAGCCCTGTGGCTGCTCAATGTACACCTCCTCCTGTATGAAGCCATTGAGAAATGTGGTCTTCACATCCATCTGGTGGATCTTCCAACCCATCTCTGCTGCTATCGATATAATGGAGCGGACGAAGTATATCTAGCCACGGGAGCGAAGGTCTCCTCATAATCAACTCCCTCTACCTGGGAGAACCCTCTAGCCACAAACCTTGCTTTGAATTTCTCAATGCTGCCATCTGCAGCATGCTTTACCTTGTAAAGCCATCTGGAAGTAACCACGGATTTGCCCTCAGGCCTCGGCACCACCTCCCAAACATCATTCTTCATGATAGAAGAATACTCCTCTTGCATGGCCTCTCTCCAGACCTGCTGGCTAGCTGCCTCCTCATAGCTAGAAGGCTCAGAGTCAAGGATGCTGGTAACCATCGCCATATAGCTACAAAACCTCTCAGGTGGTGTACTCTCTCTGACCGTCCTCTTCGGCTCAGCAACAGATATGGCATCTCTCAAGGTGTCTTGAAGCCACTTGGGCTTTCTCTTCCCTGAGCATGCTTCTCCCATAGGAGAATGAAACTCCTCCTCCTCATCACCATCAGGAGCCTGAACTCCTGATTGTCTGTCTGTTGTCCTCCTGCCTGCACCTGAACCTGTAGACTTTGAGGTACCGTGTGAACTGTCCATCAGTGGACTCCCTAGTGAACTGCTCTGCATGCTGCCCGGAGCACCACCCCTCTGGCTTGGCGAGCCACTGCTCACTGACTGACATGACATCCTCATAGATGTTCCTCCGGATCCTCCTGATCCCTGCCCATTGGATCCCTGCGACTGAATCAACTGCTGCTGAGGGTCTGGCTGATCCAGATACTCTAACTCCCGTGACCTCCTAAAGGCCCTGTCCTCCTCGAACTTCACATCCTGTCTGACAACAACTCTCCTCTGTGCAAGAATGTAAATCCGAAACGCCTTTGAGGTCTCACTGTAGCCCACAAAGATACCCTTCTCTGCGGTGGGCTCTAGTTTGGTCCTCTTCTCCTTGGGTATATAGGAGTATGTAATGCATCCAAAGATATGAAGATGACCAATATCAGGCTTCTTCCTAGAGAAAGCCTCCTTCGGAGTCATGTGCCCCAAGGCACGATGCAGACTCCTGTTCTGCAAGTAAACAGCTGTGTTGCAGGCCTCTGCCCACAAGAACAATGGCAACCCCTGATCATGTAGCATGGCTTTGGCAGCCCCTATGATGGATCTGTTCTTCCTCTCCGCAACCCCATTCTGCTGGGGGTTGTAAGGAACAGTGAACTCCCTCCTAATGCCTGCCTCCGCACAATAGTCAACAAACTCTCCAAGGGTGTACTCTCCTCCATTGTCCGACCTCAAGGACTTGATCTTTCGACCTGTCTGAGTTTCCACAAGAGCTCTGAACTCCTGAAACCGCTTGAAGACCTCACTCTTGGTCTTCAAAAAATAAATCCAGGTCATCCTGGAGTGATCATCAATGAATAAAACATAGTACTCATATCCACTCAAGGAAACATGAGACATCCGACTGCTCACATCGGAATGAATCAAATCAAGTATCCCCGTCGTTGTGCTGTCACTGCTGGGAAAAGGGGATTTGGCAAATTTGCCCATCGCACAACCTTTGCAAGTATCAAAGTGATCAATACTGAAATCTGGCACACCTGTAGTGATCTCCCGCAATGTCCTCAAGGCTCCATGATACATATGTCCCATCCTGCGGTGCTAAATCTCACACAGCTCAGAACTGCTAGCTCTGCTGTCGGTACTACTGCTCAATGCCAAAAGGGGCTGGAATGCAAACTTGTACACCTTTGCATGGCATACACCTATCACTCTAGCTGAATCAGCTGGAGTGCCCCTGGGATACATCAACACCTGTCCTCCCCTGAACAGTACCTCATATCCTTTGTCCTCCAAAGCTGAGACGGATATGAGGTTCTTCCTCATCCCTGGCACATAAAGAACCTCTGACACCTTCAAGGGAGGTTTGGACTCCCTCTGAAATGTCACTGTCCCCACCCCGACTGCTCCAACAACTCTGTCATCACCGAGTACTACCTCAATATCAGTGCCACTCTCTGAAAGCTCCGAGAAGTACTCACGGACTCTTGTCATATGACGTGAAGCCCCACTGTCCACATACCAGATACCTGAAGATGCTCCGCTAATCGAGGGAAAAGCATGCTCCCTCTGAACCTGTGTGGCAGGTGATCCTGCACTAGAGGACTCACACGTAGTGAACGCAAACTCTCGGTCAAAACGACCAGCAAAGTTCTCAATCTCTGCTGAAGCTGCCACGTCCTTGTTCTTCCCCTTCTTCTTCTTCTTCTCCGGACACACAACTGCATAGTGTCCCATCTTTTGACAATTCCAACACTTCACCTTGGAATAGTCCTTCTGTGTGTTCCCCTGTTTACCTTTACCTTTGCCTTTGCCCCCACCACTGCTTGTGGAAGCCTGCTTCTTCCCTTTGCCTTTCTTGCCTCTTGCCACCAGTGCTACATCCTCATCTTGCTCAACTGGCTTGGCTGCCCCAAGCTGACCTTTCCTGATCTCTGTTTGAATGCAATCATCCCAAAACCTCTCCCATGTGGGAAGGGTCTCACGTGCACAAACCCCATCAGCAAAGTTCAACCATGAACGGGGGAGGCCATTCACTGCAATCCGCACCAACTCAGTGGGTGGAATGGCCTCTCCAATCGCTGCCAACTCATCTCTCACATTAGTAATCTTTGTGAGATATCCAGCTGCACTATCATTACCCATTTTAATGTTCTTCAGCTTCTCCTTCAGGACCATCTTCCGGTTCTCATTGGTACTCTGGTAGAGATTGGACAATGCTGTCCAAATCTGATGGGCATTGCTCTTTCCTCTCACATGAGGAATGCAATGGTCTTTGATTCTGTCTAGAATCGACCTCTTACCCTTGTTGTTCTTTTTATTATAAGCTGTCAACTGAGTAGCATCAGTAGGCACAACAACAGGGTTTTGTGTGGTATGCACCATGATATCCCAGACTTCTGCCTCCTCAAAGATTCTTTACATTCTCTCCTTCCAAACGCTGTAATTTATATGCCCATCCAGCCTATCCTCCACCCTCAATCCCAATGACATCCTGCTGTCCTAAAACTGAAAAATAGCACTGTTGTAGTAAGATAAAACTGCTGTTTATGAAAAAATCAGCTTGCTGGAATTTTTTGAGTGAAAAATCAGCAACTGTAATTTTTCCTTTTGCTGTCCCAAACTGCCCTTCAGCACTCAAGCTCTGTTACCATGTAGAAATTTCTGTTTTCCCACCCCGGTTTTCAGTTTCTCCTTATTTCTCCCATATAGTTAAATGCCCTTTCCCATAACCATACATTTAACAAGCTGAAAAAAATAAATTTGCTGAAAACACAACTTCTGGAAATTTTACAGAATGCTGGAAATTGCAGAAATAAAAATCAGCAGTAATAAACAGCCATTAAAGCACATTTAAACACTGAGATTTTTGGTCAATGTGACCTTGGAAAAACCCTCTACAACTCTTGGGGAAAACCAGTTTGAGAGCTCTTCTTTATTTCTGAAAATTGCCTTTTACAGTGAGAAATTTTCAGCAAAAAATCAGCAAGCAAATTTACAACTTATCTCTTTTCCCATGCTTCACAACAAACTAGAAATTACAGCAAACATGACAGCAATAAATGCTATACGGTCTCCTCGATTTTCGTGCCCACTTTCAGCATTAAATGTTGCTGTATGGCCCTCGTTTTGCGTGCAGAAAAATCAGCAAACTGCTAGATTTTTGTGCAAACCTCTCCTCGAAAATTGTGCCAAAATCTGCCTTTCACTGTGTGCTGAATCAGCTGTACAAATTTGTTCAACTGCTGCCTTGGAATGTGTGCCAAGCTGCTGTCTCCTTCTCCTCCCTGCTCAGAAATCTCTCTTGCTCTCTTGCTCTCCTTCTCCCAATCTGCTCATGAAAGAATTGAATCGAATGTGATCTTTTCCTTCTTTTCCTCCCTTAATATAGCTCCAAATGACTTTTGGGTGACCCAAGTGACTTTTGGGTGATCTCTAAATCCAATGGCTGAAATAGATTTAGATCAATGGTTGAGATTAAATGCTCATTTAAATCTCACTTTTTATTTTTTAATTCACCCCATTTTAATAAAGACCCACTTAGTCATTTATTTCCAAAGGCACTTTTCCTTTTTAATTTTTCATTGACTTTATAAAAGTCACTTTAAAATTAGACTTAGTAACTTTATCACTTAAAGTCAATTTTAAATTAGATTTAACTTTATAAAATTATAAAGTCACTTTAGGAGAAAAATTAAATTCTTTTGGACACTTTTCCCTAGGCCAAAGATCAAAGCCTAAGGGAACCACTTGTCCTCCGGTACCAAATTTCAACAAGCACAAGGAAATGATTGCATATACACCGTGGTGGACATTTTGACTAAATTCACACGCTTCTTTGTTATCTCAGTAGATTACTCTTCCAAGTAAGTGGCAAAACTCTTCTTCAAAGAAGTCTTTGTATTACATCGGTTGCTGAAGAACATAGTCAACGACCGTGATAGCAGATTCATGGGCACATTTTGGCAGGAACTTTTTAGACTAGTTGGAATTGAATTAACCCCTAGAACTAGCTATCACGCGTAAACTGACAGCCAATTGGAAATTGTAAATAAATGGATCGAAGGGTGTTTGCGCAACTATGTGACAGGTGAGAAAAAGGCATGGATCAAGTCGTTGTACCTTGGGGAGCATTGCTACAACACCGCCTACCACCTATCCATTGGAATGACACCCTTCAAGGCTCTGTGTGGGTATGATGTACCCTCCTTCATCGATAGAATCTTCAGAGACAACAACGCACCTCTTGCCAAGGATTGGATACAAGAGAGTCAGAACATTCTTAGGGTACTCAAGAGGAATATTCAGGTTGCTCAGAATCGACAGAAGATGTACGCATACGAGCACCAGAAAGAGCACAATCTTGAGGTAGGGGATCTTGTTTTCTTGCGATTGCAACCTTATCGACAATTTACACTTAAGAACAGTGGGGCAGAGAATCTGAAGCCAAGGTTTTATGGGCCTTACAAAATTCTCAGAGAGTGGGTAAAGTGGCGTATGAGTTGGAGCTACCAAGTGATATCGGAATCCACAATGTATTTCATGTATCGTGCCTCAAGAAGGCTGCAGGCCAGCAGGTCACCATCTCTGTTGAGTTGCCACCATTAGATGAGAAGGACAATTGGAATTATTTCCAGAAACAATCATGGCCGTTCGAGAAAAGAAGTTAAGGGGAAGGGTAATTCCAGAGTACCTCATCAGATGGGAGAATTTATTGGAGGAGGATGCGACATGGGGAGGAGAACATATTTTACAACACTCGAATTTGCAATTGCTTGAGGGCAAGCAATTTCAGGCAGGGGGGACTGTGATGTACTCAACGAATTTAGGACCAATGGACTTCATAGCCTATTTGTCCCCGTAGGCTATAGTCCTTCAAAAAGGGGATAAAGCCCCAAAACCTCCATTGTGGGCAAGTTTTGGGTAAGTTGGGCAAAAAACCCAAATCGGGGGCTTTGTGTAAGACATACTCAACCACTTAAGAAAGTGAAACCCCTCAAGGAAGTCTATAAATAAAAGAGTCTTGGATTCTTTTTGGGCATCATTGTGGATCATCTCATTATGTTTTGAGCATTAGCTCTGAGGGTTTAGAACCCTTTTCCTTGTCAATTTCGGCGGTGAAAGATTCCACCCTAGTTGACATCCTTCCACTTCTCTCTATTGTGTTGGGCAAAAGAGTATTTTTGAAGGAGGAACTAAATTCTTGTTGGATTGATCTCTAATTCTCTTGGGCACATGATTACTATTTTCTGTTAAGGCTAAGGCTCTTAGTTTGGTACATGAAAATTTTGTTTACTCCTTGTTTGGCACTTGATCACTCATTTGGAAGACAACATATCTCCTAGTGAAGTCAAAATTGTGTTTAGGGCATAGAAGACAGGGCAACGAGGTTCTGTGCATCCTTAACTTTGTACTTGGACATCTACTACATGACAACAAGTTCTCCCCTGAAATAACCAAATCTAAGCACGAAATTTTGGCTCCATCATGAACAGACCCGAGTCCTAACTCTTGTGACAAGCAAGGTTTGGTTCTTAGACAACGAAGTTTCTTTGAAGAGGGTTTGAGTTCCCATGGACAACGAATGTAGTGGGACTCCATCCATGACCAGAAGGCACACTTCTTGAGGCTGCGAATCTATTCTGTGATAGCGAGGAGGCCATTTGTGGCAGCGAAGGTGCAACAAGGTCTATTTTCAAAAGCAAACTTGTAAGTGAGGCCTATGTGGTGTAGTGAGGTTTATTGTGGGTTCGGCTGCGAATCTATTCTATGATAGCGAGGAGGCCATCTGTGGCAGCGAAGGTGCAACTAGGTTTGTTTTTAGAAGCAAAACATGTAAGAGAGGCCTCTATGATGTAGTGAGGTTTATTGTGGGTTCAATGAGAGTCGATTATTCAAACTTTGTACGGGCAGCGAGCCCTTGTATCATCATTTTGAAGCAATGGGTACAATAAGGGTTGCTAAAGCGAGGTTTTGATCTCAGTAAGTTAACCATAGTGGAGAGGGTCTCATACAAGACATCAAAGGCTTAGTCAACAATTTGTGTGGGTCGGCTCCTAAGCAAGAGCATCAAAGTAGGCTAGTAAGAGATACAATAGTGGCATACGCACTTGAATTATAATTGTTTACAGTGGACTGTCTAGTAGTAATGTGGTGCATGGTGTTGTTATGGTTGGAATACTGAATCACTGGATTGGAAATTGAATCAACTCAACCCTCCAAGCCCCAAGCCAACCCCCAACAATATCTTGCTTGAGACAGCTTCCAGAACTTTGTCATTGCTACAATGCTATTGCAACTTCGACTCCTGCAACAAAATTTCGGTCTTGCAATTTTGGCCTCCCTGCATCTGCTACAAAATTTTGTCCTCCTCCAATTGGTAGCTTCACAAACCCTAGTGAGACAAGAGAAAAGCTTCCTTGGAAAAATTTCGACTTGTGCTTTTCTTCTTTGTCCTCCCAACTACTCTTCTTCTCCTTCGCTATTGCAGATCAAACTTGCTTGTGTTGTGTGTCCAAATGAGGTCGAGCTCCCGTATCTTTATAGCCTTTCTTGAGGGTCGAATACCCCTCCTTTAGACTGACTTGATCTTGCTCTTGGGCTGACTTGGTCTTGGGCTTCTCCATGGCTTTTTCTCGATAAAATAAGTATAAATATATTTCTTCATTACAATGAGTCCAAATGAGGCTATGACACATGACCAATATTATTCTTTATCCTAGAAAGACCTAGAAGACCTAAAAGCATGAAGAACATGCTTTTGAGTCGAACTTGAATATGAAACCCATACTCCAAAAATAAAATATACATATTTTTTTTCTTTCTTTGTAAAGAATATATAATGTCATAATTACAATGACATCATAATGAAGACCGAACCTAGTTACAGTTTTCAACAAATCCAACCAACAAAAAGGGTGAGCAAAATACTCAAAATAACCATCAAAGTTAGTGGAAAATGCATGAGAGAAGCAAATAAATATCTACAAGCAGTATACAAAAGGCCAAACCAAAGAATGCAAGTAGGACTTTGCTCCTTGTCTAGCTATCGACACGCTCTTAATAACAAATAAAATCAATATGATCATAAGTGTTTAAGATAAATGATTTAAATGAAGTAGACTTGACTACAAGCCAAAGCCAAGGATTCCTGCAAACACAACATCAAAAAATGAGACTTTGGGAGAGAACAAATGTGGGTCCTTCCATGTGCATGCTCAAGAGTGGGATGATTCCTCCAAGAATGTCCCCTCACGCTTGAGGCTTGATCCAAAGATATTTTTCTACACAACTTCAAATAAACTCATTAGATCCATATGGGTTTAGAAACTACAATGATAAAGAAATCTTAGAGATTTATATGAAAATCTACTAAAACATTCTCTATCTAGAATAAATCTCTAAAACCAAATGCTAGTGTAAGCTATCTCTACAATAACAAATCTCTAGTAAGCATATGGAAATAACAAGTACAATATTACGAGTAGAAAATGAAGCACAATGATCAGAAGTTATACCATGCTTAAAGAAGAATAACACCTCATAAGTGAATCCCAAAGTCTTTTATTGCATTAAAATCTGAGTATACAAAAGAGCAGAGCTTCCCCAAGCACAAGAGCTCGTATCAAGATACAACAATAGGAGCCAAAGGCTCATCTAAATAGGAGAATGGGACATGATCCCAAGAGAGAAACCCAATGACAAGTGGAATGATGACAATCCCAATGCAACAACCAAGATTCCTCATCCATGCAAATCGAACCCCCAAGAAGCTCCACGCAATCCTTAAGGAGAAATTCGTTGGAATGGGAGGAGACAATGTGTGAAGATGAAGTAGAGTGGTATGAGACCACTCCACCTTATCTCATATGAGCTCAAACAAATCTCCACCCAACTCTTGACTCGATCTTTGAACATGAGCCCACCTCCCTAGTTTATGCTATTTTGTTGGAGAAACTCGTGGTCCCTTTCTAGAAATTTGATTTGTATATGTGCTCCTCAATTCTTGGCTTAGGTGGAGTCCACATCATTTTAGAACTTGACTTTAACTCGGGTGAATTTCCACCTCATTTTTTGGCATCTTTGACTTGGAGAGAATCATTATTTTCTCTCATTTATTTAATTTATGGCTATTTTATTTTCCGAGTTACTGGCTTCAGTGAGAGGAAGGCCCTTACTGACTGGCTAAGGCCCTGGTTTCAAGGCTTTTGGCTTGGTGCAATGGCTTAAGGCTCCTGGTGAATGGCTAGAGGTGAAAGGCATCTGTTGTACCTGGTAAGGCAGCTGTTGGACTTGGCTTGGCTTATTCTTTCTGGCTGATGGCCACATTTTTCCCTAGACTTACGGAAAGTGGGTTTCGAGGTATTATAATTTATTTTTTTACCCCTCAAAGTGCGTCTTAGTAGAAAGTTGAGGAGGAGAGGTCCAATTTTGACCACTCATACTTGCTATAACTTTTTTAGACATCACGTATTACAATTTACATATACAATTTATCAAAAATCCCACCTTGTGCGAAATTTTAATAATTTATAAAACAATACCTAGACCTAATCAAATTCCGCGAACTTTACGAGTAATCTAACATGGTAATATACATTGACTCTAGACACTAGGGCTCATTTAAGGTCTCGCTATCAAGCCGCACTCCTGTTTTGGGTTCTAATTGGGAGAAAAAACTCAATTAATCATTAGGCTCTGAAAACACAAATAATTAACCAAGTAAAAAAATACTCCCTAGACTGAACTCACTTAATAACAAAGTCCTAAGCTACCTAGGCATGTTACATGATTCAATTTCATCATGCTAGCATCACTTTACAATATCCCAGCAGGACTTGTGGAATCTAACTATAATAGAGAGGAGAGAGAGCTTAAAAGCTCTGATGATATGTAGAACTTTGTAAGTGCAGGAATATTCTGACATATCCTTGGGCATGGAGTCTTCAAGTGTGCTTCAATGGTCAACAGTGACCATCCCTGAATGCACCAGTAGGCTCCTCCAAAAATAGTGCCCATCATGATGAAAATATAAAGAACTGGAGCACCCTCTATAAGCTAATTAAATTATAATCGAGATCATACAAAACCAACCTCTAATGGTGCACCTTCATTATCTAGTAACTCCTCAAACAACAATGCCTGAAACCATACAAATATTTCTCTGCCTGCAAGTTGAACCTGACAGAAGTGATGCTTCAAACCAAGGACAGAACTGCTATGCTGAAAAGATTTCTAAATTAGAGGCTAATGTCTATAACAGTCACAAAAGTAATGCCTTCTCTGCTGGCTGGATTAGCAAGAAACACGATGAAAATATCCAAAAGAAAAGCACTATATCGTAGCCTCATCATCCACAAAACAGTACTGAAATTAGATTATTTTTAGCTGAAAGGCATCTCCAAATTTGATGTCAAATATGGTACCCTTCCTAGCCTTGGAAGTCCTATCTCTCTCTCTGTCTAACATAGCATCATTACGATGCTGTTTTCATGAGTTCATTCCAGCGGAAAAAGATGCTGAAACAAGAGATTACAGAAACATTGAATTGTAAGGTCAACAAAGAATGACTTCTCAGGATCACATTTCATTCCTGCTGCAATATGCTATGTTGAGCTGAAAAAAATCTGCATTTTTACACTGTTTTGTAGTCGTCAATGTCTCTCATGATTTCGGTGCCAAACTTGCTTGTTTTCTTCACTTCAAGAAATGAGACAATTCTAACTTGAACCTTCAAGGTAATTGTCCTAGAAACTTGATGATATTATCACCCTTTTTCTGATTATATAAGTGTGTTGTGGTAAGGTCTGAGATGGGGACATTAACATAATGCACACCAAGTAAAGTCCTATCCTTACAGTTTGAGGAAAAATCACTGTACCTGATATGGAGGAGTAATTTTTATTTTTTCCAAGGAAATTCTTGTGGGAAAACCTAAGGGATGTTCCCCACATTTGTCGATGGCAATCCTAGTAAACCTGTCAGGGTAGCCTAGTGCAACTCGCCCAGGGGGGATTTGAACTGGGCACCTGTGGGCTACTGGCATGGAACTAGCCCAAATGTCTGACAACATTGGAAACAACAGGTTGAGCTAAGCCCTTGGGCTATAGTTATGAAGGAGTAACCTGAATGAAACCCATCAATTATTTTATTGACACCAATGACGATTTGATTTGTTTTAGTTCACTCCCTTCTGATTTTTTTTATTAATATAATTATATTCTTGCAATATTAATAAATTTTAAGTGGTATTAATAAAATTCTCTCTGATTACTTCTCTAGTGGACTAAAGCTTTTTTAGGGGATATGATTTATTCTTATTTACACAACATACTTCTCTGCATAAATTCTTTAAAAAGTAAAAGATTAATTTAAAAATTAGTTCTCACAATTCTTTTGCATTTTAAAGAGCTGGAACTTTGATTTTGCTAGGAGGCATTTATTTATTAAACAAATACTGAAAGAAGTCTTGACATTGCAGACTGGAGGTATACTTCTAACAACATATGATGTTGTTCGAAATAATTGGAAAGCAATTAGAGGGGATTATCATGGAAGAGATGGATATGGAGATACAAGTGAAGATATTGTTACATGGGATTATGTGATCTTGGATGAGGTT
This sequence comes from Pinus tabuliformis, assembly GCA_031772625.1. NCBI lineage: Eukaryota > Viridiplantae > Streptophyta > Pinopsida > Pinales > Pinaceae > Pinus > Pinus tabuliformis. The sequence goes on along the minus strand of CM062815.1, from coordinate 402,947,504 downwards.
AGTAGCTTTTCTTGATATATATTTGCATATAACGATATTGACCTGTATGTATAAATTGACATCATGCTTCTGGTGATTAGTAATCCATTTGCTACTGTAACAATACTATGTTCTTTAAGATTGTTAGAGATGAAATTCTACAAAGAAGCAAAAGTTTTGCAATGGAACATAATAATTTACTTTCTTACTATACAACAAAAATATGATAGCTACTCCTAAGTTTTATGAAGATTATTTTAGAAATAAAATAGCTACAAATGTTTCAATGTAGACATGACTGACACCACATTCTTTTAGGGCAATTGTTTGTATGTTAACTTCATATGCAATTGAAAAATGTTTTCCTATACATTTCAAAGCTAGCAGTCTTATATCGTTATTAATGTTCATGGTTAAGTTGTGAATTGTTTGTTGTAAAATGGGCACGCAATATTGTTTTACCTCCTAATCATACTACAATATTTCTGTAAAGTTTATAGATGTAAAATTTTAGGAGGATTTGCTTTGTTGTTGTTTCTTTTGCGCTTAACAAGTTACAGATTATTGACTAAGGTCTTGACTTGTTTGTTTAATGGAACCAATAGGGACACATCATCAAAAATCCCAATACTCAACGTGCCACAAGCCTTCGAGAGATTCCTAGTGCACATCGTATTATTGTCAGTGGCACACCTATTCAAAACAACCTAAAGGTGAAAGATTCTTGAATTGATGTATGATTTTAAATGTTTTGTTTGATGCATTACGACTTGTATCTGAAGTGTTTGAATTAATGTACATTCCTGAACTTTTAGGTTAATAGGCTTTGTTTTCCATGTTATTAGCTTTTTGTTGCATGTTCTTCTGAGTTCCTAATATTAACAACTCACTTGTTATTTGAATGATAGGAAATGTGGGCTTTATTTGACTTTTGTTGTCCAGAACTTCTCGGAGATAAAAAGGAGTAAGTTGAATTGTTAATTTTATTGTTGATGGGGTGTATCAAGAAATTGTATAATCAGGAATTTTGACAACTTTTCGTTGTAACCTGAATTGTTAATTAGTTTTAAGGCAAGGTATGAGGATCTCATTTTGCATGCTAATGACAAGAGAGCAACTCAAAGACAAAAATGGATTGGTTCCAAAGCTGCACAGGTATAGGTGATAATTTGATGCAATATTTCTTATCTATTGCATTTTAATTATATTTATTCATTGTTTTTTTGGATGATCTTGTATCAAGATTCAACTCCATTTTATCTTTAAAAGTAATTAAGTTGCTTGTGTAGGAAGGCTTGTGTTATTGGTATTGCCCAAGTATTTAAGCGTCGGTGAAATTCTCTTTTGCTTGTCATTCATGTCAACCATTTATTTGTCATTACCCATCATCAATAGGTGCTTGTGTTATTGCTTAGGTGTCAGTTTCTTTTCAAAATTTTTGTAATTTGATGTGTGCCCGTAAAATTATGATGGCACACATCGTTGCTGCCTCAAGTTTAATTTCTTGTTGCTACTAATCAACAACCTATTCAATGCTGGATCAGTTTATGGAAACAAACCCAAAGATGTAACCTCTTAGGATACAAAGAGGATACAGTTGCGCAATGGTTACAATTAGTGTTATGAGACTTGGCTGTCTAAACTTGAGTCAAAATGAGCTTGTTGGATTTTTTATTAGAATTGGTCTGAATTGATTGTTTACTTGGCTAGAGTTGGAGTGAATGTTTGAATTGGTTGAGTTTGCAAAATAATAGTGATTGGATAGAGTCAAACATGTTTGGTCTAGTTTGCATCTGATGTGGAGCTTTGCTTGTGGGGTCCAATATGATTAGACAAAAACACAAGAACACAAAAAATGACCATGAGCTCTATGCCCAATATTTTTTTAGCATCAATCACTAATGCCAATGTGACTTGAATTCTAGATTCATTTACTTAAATTTTAACATTAAATTTAAAAGGTGGAGCCACCATTCTAGATGGTTTGGTGATGGGGTCAAAGGCATCTGATGTTTCATAAAGAAAGTAGAATTTCAGTATATTTTCAGGTAAAACAATTCTAATTGGTTTCATCGAAAATGCAAAGCAGAACCTTCTAAACCCCAAGCTTATACACAATGTTATTTGACTGGATGGATTGATTGACTTTTAAGCCCTAGATTTTGACCTTAGCTGGTTGGATTTGTGGCTGTTAACTTGCTAGAGGTTAATGTGTTGGGTTTTGGAGTTGGTATCGTAAAATATAGCACTTTACCGCAAAGCCTCATTGAGCAATCTAGATTAAGAGCAACAATGGGATTAGTCACCATTGTCACCTTAGAAAATACCCCCCTAATATTTCGTGGTTGGATGTAATCCGCATAAGGGAGGATTTTTCAACAAATATTAGGGATTAAGTATTCCAAGTAATTTAGGTTAAATACCCCTTGAGAGTTCTACTACAAAATCACCCAAGGATAGATTTTCACAGATTAGGGTTTCAGGTGAGTTGAGGTATAATTGAGTTCAAAGGATCCAATGGCTAAATCTAGAGGGCTTAGTAAGTCCTAAAGAGGCTCTAATAGGTTCCAAACACGTACAATCTAAAAATTATACTTTTCTTCTATAAACTAGGGTTTTAATCGACACAATTACAATATGCAAATATATATAACAACAATAACGAAGTGACCCAAAATTTTATAACAAACAAGTGAAAATAAAGGTTTATTCAATGTGTAAAGTAGGAAATAAATTACTACAATTTTCAATGATTGAAAACACAAAACAACAAAAAACCCTAGACAAGTACATGCAAAATAATATTTTGCTATTATCTAATTGTAATTTACCCTAGAAAAGATAAAAAATAAAATTTAGGGTTTTGTTTTTGTTATTTTATGGGATTGACAGAAGAGAATGGATTAGTGCTTTTCTCAATCAAGGGCTAATATAGTCTTAAGACTAAAAGCTATGGAAGAGAATTGATGGAAGTCATTTTAAGGAGAGAGACATAAAGCTACACTTAGGTTTTTCAATCCTTTAAACCCAAGTGCCCTTCTATCTTTATTGGAGATAAGATGGAAGCTACACTTAGGTTGCTCAAGGGAAACTTGATGAAAAATTGTGTCAAAGAGATGTTAAAACTAGAAAACATTCAATAACACTTCGGCAAAAATTTCATTAAAAGCTGTAAATATTTAAGAAGTAGAAGATGGAAGAATATACCTACAATAAATTAGCACAAAATCATCATAGAATCACCATTCACCATTCATGAGAGAGAACCACCCAATCAAAATATCCTCCCCAAGACAAATTTGCTCATTTAATGCTCCATAGAAACCAAGAGAGAAGAAGCTAGCTAGTGCACACTAGTCTCCTAGTGTGTTCGACAATGATCCAAGGACAAATCAAGTTCCCTCTGTTTATATGAGGGCAACCAAGTTGATTTTGTCACAAAATTAGACTAAAAGCTTTGAAAATAATATTAAATGTGATTACAAGTTGGATAGCTCACAAGCTGACCCCCAAAGATAGCTATGTCAAGAAATAAACATAAAAACAAGCCTTTTTTAACCAATGCTTGTGAGCTAAAATGCTTCCAAGGGTGATATCATTCTCCAAAAGGTTTCTTTCATTAAGATATGCCATGGATGACTCAAGGGGGTGCATCTCATCCCAAAAGTCACATCTCATCATCAAAATGTGTGCAATCATCAAGAAAAACTCCTTCACCAAGATGTAATCATCAAAATAAGCCCACATCACCAATCCAATCCACATGAAGTGGATTTCAAGCTGCTAGGGCATGATGTCATCATATAAAGCAGTGTACCATGCCCTCCAAAGGGGTCTCAAGTCATCATCATCATCATCAAATCACCTCAAAAACCAGGCAATGTCCATTAAGGTCAGTGCCAACCTAGGGGCATCTTGTCATCTTTGGAGTCCGGGGCACATTAGCTCTCTAATCAATGTTTTCGCTCATGTAGGCAACTTCTTAGGTCTAAGAGAGAGAGAGAGAGAGTCATCAATTGTGCTACCCAAGGTCAACTGTCCTCAAAAAGTGGCCAACGTCCTAGGTCAAAGTTCTCAGTGGAGTCATCAAATAGGGTTGGACGTCCTCTCTGAAATGTTGGAGAAGTATCATACAATCCCTTAAGGGATGGTAGTTGTATGTGGGAGCAAACATTTAACATCACTGATAGAATCAAGTGAGATCAACATCATAGGTATCCAAACCATAAGAGTATCAGAGTGGGCCTTGCTAATGTAAAAGGCATCAAAGTACTTTGCACAAACATCATTGCGTAGTTTATGATTTGTAAACAAGTTGCCTTGCTTATATATGGGCGGGTTATCTGAAGGCCCTATTAGGTACTTCCATCCCCAAGGGGAGGAACAATTCCTAGGTCGACCCCTCAATCAATAGGTACAAGTGATCAATGGCATGACATGGGGTTTAATTCATGGATGATGCCCTTGTCTTGTAACAAATATGAATTCCAACATCCTTGAGCATTATGAGGTGAAGAGGGAGCGATTGTGGGACTTGAGTTATCCCTTTTCTTGACCTATTTTTAATAGCCCTCTTGTGCGTCTTTTTCTTCATTGATTATGTCTTTCTTTTATAGATATAGCTTGGTTTACAAGCTTTTTTTAGAATTCATCATTGATGCCTCAAAGTTGAAGCGTTTCATTGCTCATTGGGGTTGGGATATTAAAAGTTCCTTTTATTTAGATAGCTCATGCATTAGCCTTGAACTGGGTGTGCGGGCTAAGGAGGGGGAATAAAGCTCAGTCCAAGCTTTGCCCACTCAATTTCTTTTAGCCCTGCCAATATTTTGCATTTTAATGTTATGGCTCATGCTTTCTCTTTTCTTTCTATTGCATCAACCTCTTAGTGCAAAGTTTCTAGGCCCCTACTCAAGGACGAGGAGAATAAGGAACTAATACTAGCAACTGATAACAATCATTACTTGAAATTTTGGTCATGGAAATATAAAACAATTGAGAGTCTTTTTCGATTTGTAATTGATGAGGTTATTGGTACTACCAAAATCAATCAACACTATTACATTTTTATTTTTGATATGTCCTATCTTGAGGGTATGTGGAGTATTGATGTCAGTTGATGCGTGACAAAATATTGTTGGAATAGTTCTTTTAGCTCTAGATATTGTGATGGCTCTAATTCTTGATCTTCTTCCTCTTCATGGTATATGTATAATAATTTCTTCTCACGACATTTATGGCCCTTACTGTACTTCCTATTGTTGAGAAATCAATGCTAGTAGGATTAGGGTTAGATTTCTCTTTCTTGATAATTACTTGTGAATTATGTTGACTTCTTTTGCTTATATGTTATATTATCTTTCATCAAGGAATTACCAAATTATGTGTGTATGAAGATCACAAAAACACAAGACACAAGATGTAGGCACTCTGCCATGGAAAAACCCCTATCTAGGGGAAACCCAGTCAAAATCTATTCCTTCAATAGTTTTTCTTGAGACTCTTCAACCTAGACACAGACCTCCTCCACACCAAGCCAACCTTTCCTTCTTCGATCCAACCTTCGACCTAGTAGCAACAACACTTCGACCCTAGCAACTTCAACTTGGCAGCTTCTGACATCAACTGGTAGCAGCAAAAACTTCGACTTTGACAAAGAGACTTTGATCTCCTAAAGTAGCCCACACGAGAGAGAGAGACATCCCAAAACTTTGATTTTGTCCTTCCCTTCCTTCTTGACCAAACTCACACTCCTTTTAGCCTCCTTCTTCACCTTCGCACTTTTCCCAACTCTTTCTTGGATATCGAACTTGTGAGAGAGAGTGTGTCCAAATGAATTCGATCTGCTTCAATATATAGGCTTTTGGTGAGGTCGAATTGCTTAGTTGAGGCCAACTTGATCTCCTTGAGGCTGACTTGGTGTGGAGGTTACATAATTCATCTTTGACTCAAAAATAATTCTTTTTACATCGTTCGAAAGCCCAAGAAGGGTCTCATAAAATATACAATGACTCTAATGACTCATTATTAATCTTAGGAGTCCACAATGGGGACTTTGACTAATAAAATGATGATCCAAGCATGAAACCCATGCTTTAATAAGTCATTGTAACAATAATAAAAATTCTTTTGACAAATACATTTTATGAAGACCAAACCTAGTTACATTTTTCAACACCTATAGCATTGAAACATAGTCCTTTTGCTCTTCTTTTATCCATTTGCTAAGGTGGAAACCTTGTCGGTTGAGTGAGGTTAAGAGAGGGGACATGCTTTTCTCTATAGCTATTAGTGATCACTCTTTTAGTAGCCATATTTTTACTTTCAACTTTCATTGTTATATTGAAAGCATGCTTTAGGGGTTTGGGTTTAAAGAGATGCACCTCATGTTGGATGTTTTCCTTTAAAGTTCCAATAAGGAGGCCTGAGAAATTATCCTCAAAAATGTTCTTTAGCATGCAACTCAACTTTTGGAATTGTTGAATGTGATTTGTAATTGGATCTGTTTATCGAGGATTTACCAATTGATTAAAGAATGTATTGCTCTTAATATCCCCATAATGTGCTATCGAATCCTAATTTTAATTTGGGCTAAGTCATTGGTCCCTTTGTTGTGTATAGGATTTGGGGGCTTTAGATGGATCTTAGGGCGTGTTAGCACTTGAAATTTCACCTCAGGCTGAGAAAGGTAAACCTCAAGGCTACATCAAACCATTTAGCCTCGTAGCTAGCCCTACGGGGCAGGAGAAGGCTCTCTCCGGTCAATCTCGACAGATCTTTAATGGGATGAGATGACCAACAAGGTAACACTGATATTAGGCTAGTAAACTGATCAAAGAGTTGATTTTGGGGTTTTTGGTGGCAAATTGAAGAATTGCAATTTTGGGTGTGGGGATTTGACACAGTTTCTGCAGGGGGTTCTTTGGGGCGAGGTAGGAGACAATGTTGATGCCTTTAACTGAGGTGGATGGTCAGGAATGAAAGGTGAGGAGCTAAAGAGAGCAAACAATCACTTTGAATTCTCTTTAGACAGTAAAAAACATTGAAATTAAACAAATTTAAAAGCAGAGCATGGCAAGCATGAATTCTTACTTTAACACTTCATTTGTTTAATATGCAGAAGGAAAGAAAAGAGATGAATCACATAACACACTTACAAGAACATTAAGAAGCACTCCATCAATACATGAAACCACAAGAATCCCAAAAAGGACTGCAAAACCCTGGTCTTCCTTAGCCAAAAATTGCAGAGATACAAGTGAAATAATACAATGATAGCTTTTCCCTCAAGAGTCCAACCTTCCAACCCCTGAAAATGATTAGGAAAATACATAATATAGGCAAGCCAACCTCTTCCCTTGCCTCTAGGGGTCGAGCTCATCCTTCTAGGAGCTGTTTGAACCACTTCTAAACTAAGCACTACAAAATAGGCAGTGAAAACAACTTGCCTCTATAAACTTGGAAACCAGTTCATACATTCAATTTTTACCCTTTACATGAGAGAATCTTCTAGAAGAGTTAAACAAGAGTAAAAGTATCCAAAAAGTGTCACAATTACATCCATGAAGACCATCATTAACCTCAGAAAGTCGAAAAGAGTCAAATCTGCAATTTCTGGGCTGAACTGGTCAAATCTGGCAACATTTCCTCAACGGGTCACGCACATTTTCTCAACGGGTCGCGCACATTGGCAGCTCTGTTTGGAGGTCTTCCCGGTATCAGAATTGGGTGCAGGATAGCTCGTTGGAAAGGTCTGCGAGTCTACTTTCCAACCCAACTGGAATTTTTGAATTTGGAGGTCATTTGCCCAGTCAAAACTCAATTCTCCCAAGACTGCTTTCTGCAACTCAAAAAAGGGGCATAAAGTCAAATTTTGCATGTATTTTGACCTTCTGGAGACCCAAAACCCCATAAAAACTCAATTCCATCCATGGGCATATGTAATTTTGCATGACAAATCTAGAAATGCTGAGTTTTTGCAAAAAGGAGCTGCCATGACAAAGGGTCTCACTGGGGGTGAGACCCGTTGAGGAGGCAAAACCTGTAAATTTCCAAAAAATGCCAAAATTACCCAAAATTTTCAGAATTTTTTTGGGATTTGAGCTGTGGCTAGGCTAATGAGTGCCATGATCCTTGAGTGAAGCCTCAGCCAAGATACAGAGGGGATTTGGCCTCTTTCTCCTTTTTGTGCCTTGGCCAAACTCCTTGGATCTGGCGATTGTAATTTTGGCATTTCTCTAAAACCATGACACCTGTGCAAAAAGTGAAGGAGGTTTTTCTTCTTTGGCATGTTATGGACAAAAACCTTTCTCAGTTTTCCAAAATTCATCTTTTATTGCTCTGGAACATCATTTGAGTGCGACTTGTCCCGATGTGTGAAACAAGGAATTTTTGTCGAAATGGAGCGAAATGAAGGGGATAGGGGGCTTCTAAATTCTTGGGGAAATTTTTGGGAGTGGGGAGGGATGTTAGGAAGCAGGGGAAAGTGGAATCTCAGAGATTGAGTGAGGGGAAGGGGTCGAAAAGGGCAAAACACAGGCCAAACCTAGAAAATTGCCAGGTTGTAGCTAGAAACTAGGGTTTGTGCGAAAATGAGGAATTTGGCGGATTTAAGGGATGGGAAGTGTTTGATAAGGTACTTTAAGGATAGGGGAAGGTGTATGAACATCAGGATACAAGTTTTGTCGATGATTTGACCGTCCAAGAGATATTAGCTTTCAAAACCCTAGGAGAGGGAAATGACCTTGCCAAGGCACAACTGAAGCATGAATAAGGTGTAAAATGACTCGTTAGACACTGACATGATAATGACAACCCTCTGAATGATGATAGGCTCAGCTGAATGATGACATGGACTGACATTTGGGCAAACCCTAGACCTAATGCCTGGTGACCAAATTTTGCTTGAAGACTCACTGAAATGACAAAATTTGACCTTGACACTCTGAGACCACTTTGTAAGAGCATATTTGATCAGTGTAGGAAGGATGGAAAGACTGACACTAACAGGGCGACTCATGGTTTATAGGAGCCATCAGTTGGTAGTGGTGATCACTAGTGTAGGGGTCAATGTAGTCTACATTGGGTGCACCTATGTTGTTGCCACATAGTTCTCATTGAGTCTATATGTGTCCTTGCCTTTGGTGCAGTACTAATATAGTTCTCAACATGATAGTATCACAACTTCAGGAGTCCACATTTCCTGAGGTAGTATATGTTGCTCAATGCATGTGGTTTTGGAAGTAAAAAAGTCAACTTGGTTTCAAAATGCTTAGAATGAAGAGAAGGTGACATGCCATGTTGGTATTTTTGCAATGTGAAGGCATTGATAAAAAATAGCCAGTCAAAGTTGGTCTAGTAGAACGTTGGGTTTCTAACTTTCTAGGTGGCAAAACAAGGGCAAGACCTTGATAGAAATTTGCATGCAATACATCAAAAGTGGTCTACAAAATTAGTTTGACAAAATCCAGGCGACAAATTATCCAAATACGCTAGGGCATTGGAGATCCCTCTCTCATGCATGATGATATGGCACATATGGTCGAAGAATGGAAACATAGGGGTTGATCTAGCCAATGAGGCTAGTGGCACAGGAAATAAAGGCAAACTATTAACAAATTATGGTAAAATAATGGAAAAATATCCAAGGATGTTGGAGAACTATCTATGGTGGCCAAGCCGACTTTCTACTAGTTGTTATAGTCAAAGGAGATGGCCATTGGAGGTCAATAAAGGGACGTTGGAGGTCAATAAGTGAATGTTGGGGGTCAAGAGGACTGTTTGGTGGTCCGTCAATACAAAAGTAACTTTTGCAAAGTCAAAGAATCGTTTATTCAAACAAATTGAACGCCTTGTGGACCAAGTTGAATTGTCTATGTACCAAATCGAGTTGTCCAAGGACCGAGTTGAACTTTAGATGCTCAAATTTCTTCATTTCTTCATATCCCATGATTAATGCAAGTGGAACATTGGACTACTAAGAGCCATGTCAACATAATTTAACTCCCTAATAGGGTAAAAAACAATGTGAAGAAATATTTTATTGTGTTGTACTTGGTCTCCAATGTGGATGACAAGTAAAAATTATTATTTTGAGAGAGAGGTTAAACTAGCTATTATCTAGTTGTTACAAGACAAATTATAAAAGACCAACCTTTCTTGTCTTGCAAGTTATTGAATTGTGAGATCAATCTATGCCATAATATACAACTATTATTTTGCAAACACTTTGTCTCTATTGTGTGGATGTTTTTTTCTATTTCATGTTTTTCTTGGTACATGTTGTAAAACGAGGTAATATGATAGTTTATAAACAATAAGGATTATCCATTGAGGGGCTACATAGCCACGTGTAGAGGATCAACAAGGCATTAGCCTTCTTCATATTTCATGTTGTAGATTGGAGAGAATTGGAAATGGAGGTTGGACTAATCCTTATAGGGCATAACTTTAACCGAGTGAAAATATCTCTTGCCACATAATCGACCCTAAGATTATCTTGCTAGAGGTCGCTCCTAGTTGGATTCAGAACGTTGTGGAGAGTTTTAGACATAGATGGGGCAATACACTCTTCTCGAGTCCAAGCCCACTTGATTGTCCAAAGTATCTGACCAACTTAAATGTGGATGTGATTCACAACCTAGCTGCATAAAAGGTAAAATTGTGGCTAGGGTAAGCCATTTATCAACAAGCAATCTTTTATTTTAAAATCCCCCCTCTTTTTTAATATTTGAGTTAGATTATTTTACTAGCTTGTATTCAAAGGTTCATCACATGTTTCAACGAACAACCCTTGCGATTTTGAGCATAGATATTTTATCTACGTCAAGTGATTAATATACTTTAATTTGAACTTTAAAAAATATTATCTTCATGGAAGTCTTAAGAGGGTTTAAAATGATCTATATTAAATCTCCTAGCTTCTTGTAACAACAATTTTGTTGTATGTTTAAAGACCCTTGTGACAATTTACTTATAAAAACAAGCGATCTTTTATTTTAAAATCCCCCCTCTTTTTTAGTTAGATTATTACTAGCTTGTAACAATTTACTTATAACAACAATTTTAGTTAGATTCTTGTAACAACAATTTTGTTGTATGTTTAAAGACCCTTGTGACAATTTACTTATAAAAACAAGCGATCTTTTATTTTAAAATCCCCCCTCTTTTTTAGTTAGATTATTACTAGCTTGTATTCAAAGGTTCATCACATGTTTCAACGAACAACCCTTACGATTTTGAGCATAGGTATTTTATCTACGTCAAGTGATTAATATACTTTAATTTGAACTTTCAAAAACATTATCTTCATGGGAGTCATAGGAGGGTTTAAAATGATCTATATTAAATCTCCTAGCTTCTTGTAACAACAAGTTTGTTGTATGTTTAAAGACCCTTGTGACAATTTACTTATAACATCTATTGGTCACGAGGTGAAAGGGTACACACTCCATGACTTTTCATTTAATTAATTAATTAATTACTATTTATGTTTATAACATTGCTGCCCTCTCAAAGAATGCTTTGTCCTCAAAGCATATGAAACATGATTTTCTCTAGTTGGACACATCTTTGTAGTGAAATGAAGTTTTGTTAAATTGGCAACTAGGGCCAAACTCCATGTGGGTCAGCTTATTTATGGCAGCTAATGTTTTTATTGGATCCCTCTCGTCGAGAGGTGTAGGATTGATCTAAAGATCATCCGATTCCGATATGTATTTATGGAGATATGAATTTATTTAGATTATGGTTTTATTATCTAGCCGACCAGCTCTTACATAGGCTCAAGAAGCCCAAACGTCATGACTATTCATCATATATGTTTTAGTATAAAAATAGAGGATTTGAAGTCATTTTGAATACACATTCTTGATGTGATCTCCTCTCCACGTCTTGGGTTTTTGGAAGGAGAGTCACAAAAGGAATACGCTGGCCTAGATCTATGATGCCCTAATTCAACGCAGTCTTGGAGACCTTATAAGATATATGCTGCTCATAATATACGTTGTTCATGGTGGATACGTTGTGGATGTTATACGCTGGTTTCATGCGGTCATGGGACAACAATATATACGCACAGCATTTCATACGCTGTAATGGGACAACAATATATATATATATATATGCAAAGCATGAAGAAAACGCTGACACTTTCCACGTAGTCATGAAGACATCTAAACGCTGAGACCTGTTGACGAGTTAATGCCCTAAACGCAGAGATCTGTTCACGGCCATAGAAGCACAGAACTCACGCGTATTCAGATGGCTCTGTGATTTCACATGGAAAAGGAGTTGTCATGAGGCCGCATTCTAGATATGGAACGCAGTCATATATGTCCCCCGCAGTTTGGAACGCAATCATATATGGAACCTGCAGTCATATCTGAAACCTGCTGTTTGGAACGCAGTCATAGAACTCACAGTAATATGGAGGTAGCCGCTGTAATATGAACGCTATGATGTGTTACAGAATGCTAGATTCTATACACTGTCCAGAATGCATATAATATACGCATATATGAATACACGCTGGGCAGATACATGCTGGGCATATACGCTGATCATTATGGATCATATACACTGTTCATGGAGGCACAAATACGCTGTTCATTATGAATCATACGCAACCCTAATATAATGAACAATAGTGATGTATATAAACTTTCGTGGCATAGAGATAAGGACATTGTATTGATGTGTGATCTGGACATATATAACGCAGTCAGGGGTAGCAATGTGGGGAGTCGCAGTCAAATATAAAGGTGCCAGAACATATACGCTGTCATCTTTGAAGGGCAGCAATGTTGATTTAGTAGTCAATGGTATGATTGTAACAATATTCAGTAGAATTGTGTCAGCATATTCAGCAGCATGGTGAACATGGACAACATCATGAGATACATGGGCAGCATGATAAACATAGACAACATTATGAGATCATGAGCAGCATGATGATGCATGATGGTGCTACACGGTAAGGTGCAGCAAATGGACGAGATGCAACACGATGATAGGAGAAGGAGTCCCCTTAGAGAATCAGTTGAAGCAGTGTCTTCAACTGATCTCATTGTTATACGAAATGATCTATGCTAGATCTAGATAAGTCAAAGTGTTGACTTCTATTGTAAATGTACCATCTCTCTCTCTCTCTTTCTCTGTTGAACTTTGAAGAACATAAAAGAAGAATTGCTCAAGGGTTTCTCCACACATTGTGGGGTTTTGTCCCTGGCTAGCGCCACATCTTGTGTCCTCTTGTCTTGGCTTGTCTTCTGCGATTTATATTTATGTTCTATTTGCAGTTTATCTTAACGCTGATGTGATTGCTAACTGTGAAATTTTAAATAAATTGCTCTTGCATAGAACATACCAAAAGTTAACAAGTTTATCTGTGTTTATGGATTTGCCTTTGTTCTCCGCTTTGAGTGTTGGCGAGGTTCGTGTATATTGTTTGCATATTTTTGAGAGTGGAAGCTTTAAGACCATATAGTTTATAGTGTTGTCCTTTCCAATTAAACTCCATGAACCATTCTTCAAGGTTTATAGTATAACTTCACAACTGCATCAACCATTTCACACCTAACACTATATCCATCTCTTCAAGCGATAGAGTGTAGACTTTTGTTTGTAGTTCCAACTCTTGTATCTAAATTGAAACCTTATAAGATTTTGCGAATTCTTTGACCTTTTGTCTGTTAGAAACCATCATGATGAGGCCTTTGGTTGGGTACAAAGTTACAAACAAGGTTTAATTTAGCAACAACAATGTCTATACAATTGTGAGTGCTTCTAGAATCTAGAAGTATTGTGCCATTTCTATCTTTATTGACTCCTTTAAGCTTCAAAGTCTTAGGTTGTGGCTGCCCCAAGGTTGCTTGGGAGCAAGAGCGGAAGCGGGAGCGTGGAGTGACATTTTCCAAAGTTCTTGGGTTGGGAGCGAATCGAGAGCGAATTTTTTATATATTTTGATGCATATATGTCAACAAAAGCATGTAGAATGATGAATTAGATATAAAAAACATAAAAACATGGATTGAACCATATAATATCAATCATCTAGAAGTTATAATCTTTATCAACCATGCCCACAAGTTAGTAACACACAACATATTGAGTCTCATGCTTCATCACTCTTAAAGATTCAAACTTTCAAAATTCAATATATAACATTTATCATCATTGATCACTAAAGTTGTACTTGTAACCATTACGATTACCAAGTAACTGAACAATAACAAAGAATATCTAACATGAAATGAAATGTTTCAACTTTCAACATTCACGAAGCATCATATTCATAATTCATTACCAATGAGTTATAATTACCAACTTCAAACTTCAAACTTAAATTGTCATATATTGTTTACAAAAAATATTATAATAAATATGAAAGAGTCAATAGTTATAAAAACTACTATAAACTAGAAAAGACAAGTAAATCTATTGTCTACTGCTTCCTCTGGCTCTTGCCACCACTAGAAATGTCTAATTTCTGAGAAGCTCATGGTGGTCTACGGGGAGTATCCTCCCGCATAGTCGGACAACCATGTCCAAAACCAGAACCAAAAGGCACATGACCTCCATGTGAGGATGTAGATGGAGGTGGCGGCAACAAAGGCAAAGATTGTGGAAGTCGATTGCTACTGGATGATGGGGGTGGCATGACTGTTGCCGTTGCTTCATCATCATCTTTCGAAAGTTCTATTTCCAATTCTTCTAGGTGTAAAGCACCATCCTCCAAATTATCTTCCTTTGGGTTGTTGTCCCAAGTCATATATGATGTATCATCATGAGCCCACTCACAATAATGTGTCAACAACCTCAAGTTGTAGTGCACATAAACCAAGGTTTCTGCCCGATTTTCAATGAGTTTGTTTCTTCTCACATTATGGATGAAGTTATAGGTGCTCCAACACCTCTCTGCAAAAGAGTATTTACAACATGCGAAAGCATTTTTTTGCCAATTTTGGCAAAAGTCCCCGGCCGCCATACATGTCCCACCAAGTGACAACATCCAATTTGTCCCTATCTTTCATTATATGCAAAGTACCAAACACTCCAATGCTCGTGAATTATTTTCCTAATTCAAAATGCAATCTAGCACACTTCTCCATGTCAGGTACCAACTTGTCTAATGTTGTCATATACCCATTTTGTACCTCTAGAACTGTATGGGGTTTGGCCCTAACCCCACACCTAGGAGTAGGTTTTCCTAACCAAGATGGAGAGTAGTATTTTGGCATAAGGATATACGCCAAGGCATGTAGTGGAACATTAAGTTTATCCCACTGTGCACACACAAAATTGTAAATAATATCATACAAGTTGGGATCTTTTTCCTGAACAATATCTTTTATTTGCCCCAACATGTTATCCATCTGCTCATACACCTCCCCAATCATTGGTGCATCTGTATTTGCAAAATGAATCATGTTATAAATGGGCTTGGTGTATTGCAGAACATCCCTCACACATGCCCAAAACTGACCATCAAGAGCGGTCTCCTCCACCTCTTCAAAACCTTGCCTGTCAAGTGTGGTTGGAGCCCTATCCTTTAATACTTGCCAGTGTTGACTTGATACCATGCTAGCCAATGACTCTCTTACCTTCAACATGCGCCTGAAGGTGAGGTAGTAGCTAGCAAGTCTAGCCTTCGCAATCTTCAACAACTCCAACCTTGAGTGGCTGCGGAAAAGCCCATGGGTATTGCTATCATTGGTAATAAATTTGATCACTCTCTTGCCTCTCTTGTAGGAATCACCAATCCATCTGTATTTAGGGTGTTTTTTCTTAATAATATCATGCATCAAAAGGTTCATTGGGTGAACCAAACACCTAGACCAAAATATGTTGGGGATCTATCCTCAATAATTGCTCTTGCTGCCTTACAATTAGAAGCATTATCAATGATGACTTGGATGACATTGTATGGCCCAATACTTTCAATTGTTTGAAGTAATGGTTCTGCAATGTTGGTGGCGAACTTGAACTTTTCTAAGTAGTCATGGGTTGAAAGGAAGATTGCACCACTAGTAGACACACCAAGGACACTTATCAATGTCTTGCCTTTCACATTTGTCCGACTATTAGATACAATGGATACACCATAGTCATTCCAAGGATTTGTCAATTTACCCAAAGCATGTGATAGTTTGGCTTTTTCATGATCAAGTCCCACGGTTCTAGCTCTGTCATACGCAGGGCTCTTGTATCCTTTAGGGGCATCATACCTTTAGGCTCTTGTACCCTAGGTTTTCCTATCATGGTTGTTGGAAGAATTATAGAGTTGCATTCTTTTTTCTTAAAGACAAGGTCCTTTCCTTTCTGAGATGTGGTGGAATGTATTTTGTAATTGGTAGAAGTAATTAGTCTTTTGGGGTAATCATCTTTCCTTGAAGTTTGTTGTTTTCATTTCTATTTGGCCGAAAACATAAGAATGCAGCTAGTGATGTTTTTTGTGGTGTATCATGATGGTCTAAATTTACATTGTATGCTACTGTGATTTCATCATGTAGTTTTTGTACTTCTACTTGCCTTCCATCCATAATTTTATAGTAGCGCAAGGGCATGTCTTCACATCTATGCCTCGCTGCCAAATTTTTCTCACTCTTACGGCAATTGTTTTTCTTCTTTGCGCCTCGCTCATTCATGGCTAGATGTGTCTAAGTCCTTTTTTACTTCGTAAATATATGGTTTCTTATTGTTGTGTCTATGTAATGACAACCATTTGTCTCCACAATATTTACCTTTGTTTATTCCCTTTTTATCAGAATTCTGTTGCCAATTTTCATCTTCCTTGGTGAATAATGGCTTTCTTAATTTGTTCTTTTGTTGAATTGATTTCGCTGCACATCTAGCTTCGTCAATTGTTTTAGGGTTCCATACCTTTATTTCGCTATAGAGTATTCCTTCAATTCATAGACGTACCTTTTTAGTAATTGTTCATTCGTGAATTTGTTTTTTCTTGTGGCCAAAACTTCCTATTTGCGCGTGTAGTCATTCACGTTTCCCTTTTGTTTTAGATGAACTGATTTATTATACCTCCTCGTCATGGAACCATTTTAATAGGGTAGCTGTGAAACTTTTCGAATGAAAAGAAAGAGTCACATTTTTTGGTCCATCATAGAAACCAATCGTAAGCTTCCTATTCTAAGTTATTGGAGGTTGTCATTATTTTTTCTCTATCACCCAACAAGGGGTTCGATTCAAAAATTCATTCCATTTTGTTGACCCCAGGGTTGCGGGGGAGCGGCTCCCCTCCAAACCCGCTCCCGAATCACGCTCCCTTTGGGAGCGACTTAGGAGCGACTAGGGAGTGTGCTCCCAAAATCGTTCCTGCATTGGGAGCGAATTTTGGGAGCGGAATTTTCGCTACATAGCCTTTTTTGCCATTTTTTTGTAGTAATATTCCAAATGCAATTTTTTTTCAAAGAAATAAATAATTTTTTAGTGGGGCAGCCTAATTATCAAGCCTATGGCCCTAGTATTGATACGTGATTCATGGTAATGTTAAATTCTTAAAGTAAAAGTGACATTCTCCTTCATTTTCATTTTCATCATTTGACTTAAATTTTTAACATTACCATGAAATGACTTAGGATGTTTGAGAGTGGTTCCGACCTCATTGGATTTCATATGGAGAAAGTAGAATTTTAAATCTCATTCAAAATCCAACAGACTTATCAGTTTTTCAGGATTTCAAGATTGGGGGAATTGCAATGTTTCCATTGGATTTTGTCATGTATTAGGGTATGGAACTCGTATTTAATGAAGAGCACCAATCCCTCTATGTACCTTGATGTTAGTGACATTGGTTGTCGAACTCCTCTATCATGACCCTACTAAAAATGTAACCATCACTCGAACAAAATCTTGACTTGACATGCTATGTTTTTTCTATCTTATGTTAATGAGGGTGATATTAATGACAAAGATCTTGATTTTCCAACAAGACTAAAAAATTAGACATTTCTCGCGGCGGCAAGAGACCCAAGCATTAGCAATAGATAATAGATTTACTTGTCTTTTCTAGTTTCTAGTAGTTTTTATAACTGTTGACTCTTTCATATTTATTATGATATTTTTTGTAAACAATATATGACAATTTAAGTTTGAAGTTGGCAATTATAACTCATTGGTAATGAATTATGAATATGATGCTTCGTGAAAGTTGAAAGTTGTTTCATTTCATTTCATTTCATGTTAGATATTATTTGTTGTAATGGTTACACTTAGCTTACAAGTACAACTTTGATGATCAATAATGATAAATGTTATATATTGAATTTTGAAAGCTTGAAACATTAGGATTGATGAGACTCAATATGTTGTATGTTACTAACTTGTGAACATGGTTGATGAAGATTATAACTTCTAGATGATTGTTTTTATATTGTTCAAACTATGTTTTTTTATATCTAATTCATCATTCTACATGTTCTTGTTTTTTTTTTTTTTTGTTTCTCTGGGTAAAGACTATTTCTATTAAAAAAATGATAAAAATATTTACAGAGAGGCCTAGACCTCTGAGGGGGTCGTAGCCAGCCCTCCACCAAAGAAGCTTATACATATAGCGTTCTTCAATCATCTTACATAATTGATAGACTTTGAAGTGAGAATTGAAGTAAGCTAGAAGACAAAAAACTGAGCAGACCTATAGTTGACATATCAGCTCCAGAGGCAGCTCTTCATTTGCTGAGATACAATCTTTTAAAGCTGCCATTACAAAAAAGTAAAAAACCAGGCTATCTAGGCTGTAAGTGTTTCTGAATTGAAAACTATAGCGATTCATGTTGATACCAAAAACAATGCCAGAGGCATGAACAGATAGAACAAAAACCATAGAAGCATAACCTGAGGACGACATATCATAGAGGAGAATGTTGACAGAGCATTTGAACCAGAATTCTTTAATCATGAGTAAGAGAGTAGGTCGCGTCCTTGTTTGCCTGGCTAGGAGAGCCATTTCGTTATCTTCAGCGCCCATAACATTGCCATCTGGAGGGATTACTAGATTTAGAATGCTTCCTGAAAAATGCGCTGGTTCACAAGCAAGAACTTGATCCTGTGAAGATGCTGGTTGGGGTTGAGGGGCTTCCGGGAATCCATCCTCGTTCTGCATATTGTCAGCGTTGAGCACTACCCCAGTAATCTCACCCTGCAATTCGCTCGCATTCTGAGACTGAGACTGAGACATGGAAATGTTGTCCGAACTACTGGGCTCATCTTCCTCCTCCATAAAAATTACAGTGATATTGGCAGAAATCAAAGGCTTATTGAGCCTGCTCCTGAACTTAAACCGGGTGGTTTGAAAGGAACTATTCAGAGAGGGCCGAGAATGATCAGAAGGCGGGGAGGATGGAGAGGCAGAGGCTAAAGGAGTGATGTTCTGAGGAGCAGAACCACGACGATGACGTGAGACTCCACGATTGCCCGAATTACCACCACGATGTGGGACGTCGAGCCATGGCTGGATGCACAGGGAACTTAGGCAGATAAGATGACTAGAACTGGAGGGGAGGGGACCAGACACAAGCTGAACAAACCAAATTAAGAAACCAGAGGAGCTTCTAGACACCCTGAACAGAGCAGGGGTGCGGAAAAAACAGCGAGCAAAGGAAAAAGGGGTTGCGAATATCATCTGCAGACACCAGAGAGCGCGCCATGGTTAAATCGCCTTGCTGAAATTCTAGAACCGGATGTGCATTGAATGCCATTACCAGAGCCTTAATTTTGTGCTCTTCACCTTTCATATCATCTGCTGCAGGAGTGTGTGAACTGCTGGAACCGTCCAAGTGCCCGGACAGCTGTCGTTGTTGTATGTGGTTCATTAACACATAGTAATAACACCCGCATCCGGGGATTCTACATGTTCTTGTTGACATATATGCATCAAAATATAAGAAATATAAAAATATATATATTATATAAAAAACGCCCTAGGATTCGCTCCCAAACTGGGAGCTTCAGAAAATGTCGCTCCTGCTCCCGTTTTCGCTCCCGCTCCCTGTCTTCGCGCCCACTCCCAAGTAACCTTGGTTGACCCAAACAATTACTCCCCTATGGTCTTTACCCTCATATTTCAATAATTCCTTCTTAATTCATTGATAATTTCTATCTGGGAGTCTTGTGTGATATTTACTATCTGAAAACATTACTTTAGGTGCTTCTTGATGTACCTGTTCACTTGTATTTTGCGATTCTTGGCTTGATGTTGGTTTTGATGGTTTAAGGGTTTTGCAATTAATGAGTCCGCCCTCTTGATTAGCTGGTAAATTCTTTTTCCCTGGAAGTTAAGTATACTTGCCATTTCGTCCTTGTCATCATTTCTCATTCTTAATGCTATTTGCCATCGATTCTCAGCGTCCTTTATGACCTTGTTAACTCTCTCTCCTTTTTTTATTAGTTTATTAATTATTTTTCTGTTAACTCTTTTTGTCCTTCCTCTAACTCTTTCTTTGCCTTTTCGACATTCTCGAGATGATACGTTAAACTATTGACCTCCTCTCTATATCGATTGACATTGGCATGTAATTTGACGTTGCTAACCATCTTGGGGTTGGCCTTTTTCCTTGCTGACCACATTTCTTTTTAATTGTTTATTATGTAGAATAATTTAATAATGAATAATTAATTAATTGAGTAGTTATAATTAATTACTTAATTAGTTATTAATTAATTACTAATTATTATAAGTAAGTAATAATAAGATTTTTGTTTGTAGACAAAGTATACATCTTGACCTTTCGTACGAATTTTAGGGTGCAAAGTACAAAGACCCTTTGGAATATGTGACAATGGTGGCACGGGCAGAACATGATAGTGCTCGCAAAATGCTGTGGATAGGAGACAATTGTGGCTTGGCAACAAACAACACAGACATGGGCATGATGGTCACGTGGCTTGGTGGCAGACAATATAGAGATAGGCACAATGGTTGCAGTAGATAGGGACATCAACATTGCGTAGATAGAAATAAAATTGGACAGGAGTGGAGGGAACAATGGACGAGTGGTTGTTGTGGTAGTGCACGGGATCACATGCGACACAATCAATGTTTTAAAACTCCGACTCCGACTCCGACTCGACATCGACTTGGCCGACTCGATTTCAATGACTTGGTCGTTGTAAAAAATACATTAAATATTTATTTTTTTTAGTAAAAAAGACATAATTTTAAAAATTTTAAACATAATTTTAAAGATGTCCATTCATGTTTCCAAACACACAGCATTATAATATAGATGGAAGACAACATATGATCAAAGTAGGCTCATGAACCAATCCATTATATCAAAATGGCACCCAGTGCACTGTCCAATGGCAATACATAGTCAACTGTCATACATGATCAAAGACTCAAAACAAAAAACACATAACCAAGGAGGCTAGAAATGGCCTCTACAACAAAAGTAAATTGTGACCAGACTCTAGTACTAGTACTACTGGCTAGTAGCTACTGCCAGAGGAGCCAAGATCATGTCAATCAATCTCTGGATCATCATCAGAGTCAGACAGGGGGCCCCATGGCTCCTCCTCCTCCTCATCATCTCCAACTGCAACTGTAGAAGTGGTACCACTAGCAGGCTGTGCAACTGCAGCAGATGCAAGCTGAGATAGAGTAGATATGCGACTGCACTTCTGTCGTGGCTGAGCAGAGGAAGCACCTACAACTGGAGTCCTTGCTGGCTGTGAGACTGAGGCTGGTGGATCAGGATCTCCATTCAACTGAACAACATGTTCAAGTTCAACTGATGTCTCGAGATCTAAATCTAAATCAAGATCCTCATCAGGATCAAACTCTGCTGGACGACTCTCCACTACCCAATCTGATGTTGGATCAATGTCTTCCAACACAATGGGATCTGAATCAGGTCTTTTGTTCAGGAATTGGTTTCGTCTGAGCCGGAGGTTGTATTGGACATAAACTAGATCATTTAACTGTTTTTGATCCAAACGGTTTCACCTCTTTGTGTGAATCCTCTCAAAGACATTCCAATTGCGCTCACACCCAGTTGCACTGCAAGTTTGAATCAAAATACGAATTGCAAACCTTTGCAATTCAGGACAATGGCCACCAAAGGCCTCCCACCATTGTGCTACAAAAAACATAGGAGTGTAATGAGTTAGCTCAACAAAATTACAAATTATATCTAACTTTCAAATTATAAACGATTTAACAAACTTTAAAGAAAAAGTAAAACTATTAAGAATTTGAAAATTGAAATTTTTGTTTCCCTGGCTCATCTGCTTCTCTTGCAATCTTTGCTAGGTTCTTCCCAAAGGTACTCGAGGCATTGGTGAAGGTTGTGACCTATTGGTGTATCTCCAGCTGATTAGACTCCAATGGGATCATGCGATCAATGCAATCAATCAGTCCATCTCTAACCTCCCCCCTCAAAGCTCCTGACTCCTTAGCTTTATAATGATATCGTGGGTTCAAAAAATACCCAGCTGCATGTATAGGGCGATGGAGTTGATTGTTCCATCTTTCATCAATGATTGCCCAAATGGGCCCATACTTTGCCACTCTATCCTTGTATACCGTCTTTATTTGCTCCTTTGCTTGATCCATAGCCTCATAAATGAAGCCCATAACCAACCTTTCCCCATTCACCAACCGCAACACCTTAACTAGTGGCTCAACAAGCTTCACAATCTCTGCTGCCTTTCTCCAAAAAGTTTCTTCATAGACTTTCTTTTTCAATTCTTTGCCTTTCGGTTTGTTAGACCAATTGCTTTGATTCCATTCATCACTGGAAAGCATCTTTTGCAAGTTTCTATGTTGGGAAAGCATAGATTGCAATGTCAAAAAATAAGTAGCAAATCTAGTGATGGCAGGCCTAATAATATCCTTGCCCCCAATGTGTTTCGTCATGAGGCTCAAAACCAATGTATGATTGTAGATAAATTTTGTTATGCTTTTGGTATGATCTATAGTGTTTTTGACAAAATATATTTTTCCAATATCCTCAAGCATGAGGTCTATGCAATGTGCAGCACATGGGGTTCAAAAGATGGTCTTGTGTTTTTCCTCTAACAGTTTACCAGCAAGAACATAGTTAGAGGCATTATCTGTGATGACTTGAACAACATTAGCCACCCCCACCTCCTCAACAACCTGATCCAAAAGCTGAAACAACAAGTGGCCATCTTTTACCTTATCAGATGCATCAACTGATTTTAAAAACATGGTTCCCCATAGGCAGAAGACAAGAAAGTTTATGATGGTATGGTTTCTTTGATCAGGCCATCCATCTGACATGATGGTACATCCTGTTCTTGCCCATGAGTCCTTGAACTCTTTCAAATACTCATTAATGGATTGAATTTCTTTCTACAAACGATACCCCTTTAGCTTGTGCATAGTAGGGCCTTTGAAGCCTTTTCCAGCAGCATTAAAGGGGATATCAACATCATACCACCATCTAGCTATGTACTCACAAGCAGTCTCCCTCAATTCTTTCTTCCAATGGTCATCTAAAGTGGGCTGCATTTGACTTTTACTAACTTGAGGACCATGTGCATCTGATGGAGAGGAGGGAGTGAAATAACTTTTGATAGTCACATCACCCTTTTTCATTCTACCCTTTCCCTTATCTTGAACAGAACCAAAAGAGGGAGGAACATATCGGAAAGGGTTGGATGTATCAGTTTGAGGGATAGAGGAAGAACCCTCAAAATCATAATTGGGGTTGGTAGCCATCATTTTTTGTATCTCCCTCTTCCTCCCAATTTCAGCCTCTATGTCTCTTTGCCTAGCCTTATCTTCTTTAAATTTCTCAAAGCTGGCCAACAATTGCTTCCTAATCTCCCCAATTTCTGGTGAGGTACATGGAGTAATTTGGCCTCTAATCCCCGCCAAGTGTTGTTTCAGCCTATTAATGCCCCCAGGACCTTCCTTAATTTTCCTATGGCAAAATTTGCATTGCATTTGACTATCAACCATTTCAACATATGCCCAAGCAGGATCTCTCGCTCTAGGTGCCATTTTTTGACTAGGAAATGAAAGCAAACAATCTGAAAATGAAAAAAAAAAAAAACATTGATTCAATGTTCATTTCTTTGACAAAAAACACTCTCTAGGCTTTCTAGATATGCACCTAAAATTTAATAAGCAAAAACAGATTTATAGAGGTGAAAAAAAATACCTTCAGGCACAAACTGCCTCAGGCTTGCTCCAAGAATCAGCTCCTCAATGCTGCTCCAAATGACTGCCCAAGAAGCTCCTCACTCCAGCGACAATGCTTGCCCAAGACTCTTCACTGCTGCTCCAAAAACAAGCTCAAGAACTGCTCACTAACTCCCAAAGAAGTTCTCACTCAAATGCATGAGATGGCTGAGAGAATGAGAGCATTTGAGTGTGTTAGATAGGGTTTGGGAGGGGGAAATGGACCCCAAATAACATTTAACTAATTCATAAAACACATTGGAGTCCAAACCAATTACCAAACACCTTAAAATTTCATTAAAAAAATGTCAAATTGCTGTTTTGATGGGGTTACAAGCCGCTGTTTATGACTCGGCTGAGTCAATACGAAAATGGCCGAGTTGGCCGAGTCAGCGATGACTCAGCCTACCGAACCGTTTCTTCAACCGAGTCACACTTCTGGGCAACGAAACGGATCAACTCGGCCGTTTCTGTTTCGAATCGGCCGAATTTTAAAACTATGGACGCAATGAGGGCACCCATGGGCGAATATGGTTCTAATACCATTGTAAAAATAGTCCTTGTTGTATGTGTGAAGATATAATTATTATGTAATAAAAAATATATATTGATTGATAGAATGAATATGAATGGAGATTCAATAAGCCCCGTGACGATTTACTTATAGCGTTGACTGGTCATGAGTTGAAAGGGTATGTACCCCTTGAATTTTCATTTAATTAATTAATTAATTATTATCTATGTTTATAGCACTTCCCCACCCCTAAACCTTCGATCTAAAATGATCAGGCACTATTGGGTTGCATTTTCAAGAGGATGTTGTTGCTGTTTTCTGTTTTTTACTGCAGATTTTTCAATCTGCAGTCATATGACAACAAACAAAATAACACATAAACCGCTTTTACTAAAGCCCTAAATCAAGAATAACTTATAGAATTGCTAAGTATACTAATTCATCACTCATTTGACTATTTACATGCTATTTATATTTAACATTGAGTGATTTGCATTGCTGGTTTGTGTTTATTTTCTACATATTTTACATTTCTAGATCAATATTACAATAAACAATTAAGTGCTCCCTTTACCTAAGACCCCATATAAGGCACCAACCAATCTTTGGTTGGGTGAAGTCAATTTAAGGGAATTCTCCCATAGCCTTTAAGGAGGAATTTAGGCCTAAAGAATGAGGACTTGTGCCAAGTTGATAGTGGAATTTGTCTTGTGTGTGCCCATCTTAGCAAGTTGGAAGGACCTTGGAAACCTTGCTAGTTTGATCAATAACAATCACCTAAGCCAAAGTGTGAAAGATACATTTTTTGCTTAGGCAACATTTTTACATAAGGGTACAAGGGTTTCCCTAAGTCATGTGCCTTAATAGTTCTGCTCCAAGACCCTTGGGCATCCACCTTGACCAAAAATGAAGTCCATGAGATGGTGAATATGAGCCATAAGAAAAGGGACTATGTTGAAATGGGGACTAAGATGATGGGCCATGACAAAACATAAGGGTGTAAAGGATCCATCTAGATGGAAAAACATTTTACATAGATCACTAAGCATGGCCTAGTACAACACACAATAGAATGGTGACACTTTTGGTTGATCCTACTAAATAATACGAATCATCGTGTTGGCATAACTGATTACGAATCCTTAGACTTTGACATTGTATCAAGATATGCACGAGATCAATTCATGTTGGAACAATTCTAGTGAAGAAACTAGGTACTCTAAATTGAATTTAGGGTCATTAAATCCTAACAACTACAATGCTATTATGATTGGGTGTAACTTTTCTAAGCTCTATGCCAAATTCTTCACTTGGCGTTGTTGAAGGAACTTCAAAGGGGGTCTCTCAAGGCTCATTGGTACACACGGTTTTTCCTAGAGTAGCATACTATTGATCACAAATTTCAATTGAAGGCTATTATTAATGAGGCTGATCTTCACTCTTGGAAAGGCTTGCGTTGCTTTGTTGTCTTTTCAAAAATGTTTGATATTGTTTCATTTGAGACCTTACCTTAGCAACTTAATGACATTGGCATCTTTTGAGATCCTATTGATAGCCATTGTCAGGATTTATGATTTAGTCCTAGGTTATTCTAGAACAACACACAAGCTCTTAGGTTTCATTTGGAGTACTATATGTGTGAAGCAAGGATGCCCCGATTCATTGCGCCTCTTTGGGATTTAGATCAATCAGCTCGAGGCTTTCTTCCATAAGAACATTGAGGAGGAAGATTATTGTTTCCTTCATGTATTTATATTCTTCGAATACTCCTCTTTGTTGATAATCTGATAATTTTTCCCTCTTCATAAGAGGATTTTTAGAGGTGGTTGGATGTTCTCTCTAGTTTTTGCAACCTTTAGTAGTTGATGATCAACTTGGGTAAAACCAAGGTCATGATTTTCAATACTTCCATTAGTGCTCTCACCACCTACCTTTTCTGCTTTCATGGGGAAGAGACTGAGATTACCACATGTTACACTTAAGGATTCATTTCACAAAGCCACACATTAGTTTGGGACTAGCCTTTTTGCCTTGAATTGGCAAGGGCTATGCATCTTTGACCCTTCTTGAGCACCAATGATTTCAATCATTTCTAGGACATCTTGTCCAAGATGGATCTTACAAAAACCATTGTCACACTAATTGTTGCTAATTTTTCCTTGAACCAAGCACTCTACAATTCATTAACCTAGTAGATTGCAGATCTGTTGAATGAAAGCATAGCTAAGTTCTTAACTTAAGTAGTGGAAGCAAATTTTAGACAACCAATCTTAATCACAATGACACAAACATATTTTGGCCAATCAACAATTCTTCATTAATTTTCAAAACTTACTTGGGCTGGCATCCTCAAATAATGGCCCAATTGAGAAAGATTGCAAATGTAGTGCAAGCATTCTCCTTTGGTGAAGGGTATTGATCTGATGCCATGTAGTGTGGCTGGGGAGGAAGGCCTAGAGAGCATCAGGGCCCAGAGTGCTCCCTTAGTTAGAATGTTCTAGCCATATTGCCAAGGGTTACTTGGCTAGTGGGTATAGTGAGTGCCCCAAAGCATCGGGCAAGTATTTTTACCATTCAAGTGCCATGTGATGACATGGGGAGAATGGTAAATTGGCCCAAGGTTTCACCATTGGTCAAGGAGAATTGACCTTGTTCCAAGTGACGACTTGGTTGGTTGGTGACCCACGACTAGTTTTGTTTTACCTCGGTCAGGGGCTACTTGACCATATCGCCAAAGGGCATTTGGCTAGTGGGTGACTAGATCCTTTGTGTGATGTTGACACAGGATGCTTTCCACATGGTTCTAGAATAGAACATGAAGCGGATGGATACATTAATATAACAGGTTCATTCAATCTTTTCTTGGCATGGAGAAATTATTCAACAAAGTGGGTATCTAAGGAAGTCAAGGTAAATACCTCCCTGACTAAGAGGGAGTGTTGATTTTTGGGTAGTTGTGGGAAGTATTCCCTAGCTACGCAAGTTGGCCCATGAAATAAATTAAAAAGGAGGGAAAATTAAATTTAAATTGCTCAAGTTAGCCCCAAAAGTTCAGTTTGGCCCAACAAAAGGATGTGCCACTTGGGCACCCTAAAATCACTATAAATAGACACTTTAACTTCTCTCATTTGGTCACTCACTCATTAATCACTCATTCTCTCTCTTTCACACATGGGAAGCAGTGTGAGGAAGAGGTCGAAGATTTTTGAGGAGCCAAGTTTTGACTAGTAATGATTGGGAACTTTTGGGTAGAGTTTGATTGAGTTTTATCGGTAGTTTGACTGAGTCTTTTCTGGACGGTTTGGCTGAGTTTTTGGGCAGTTGCCTAAGGTACCTGTTGCTACTATTGTTGTTGAACATTTCAATTTTCTCAGTCAAACCACCATAAAATTGAAATGTTCAAGAACGGTTGTATTATGTATTGTTGATTGATTCTAGTAAACTTGAAAGATATGAAGAAGTAATATAGGAAGCTGCCATAAAGAAATGGGGTAATGCATGAAAGAAGAGATTGACTCTTTGTTACATAACCGTATCTGGGACATGGTCTCGTTTCCTACAGGTAAATGAGCATTATAGAATAAATAGGTTTATAGGTTGAAAGAAGGGGATGGAGGTGACAAGAGGTGCAAGACTAAACTTGTTGTAAAGGGGTGTGCATAGAAGAAAGGTGTAGATTTTGACAGAATAGTTTCTCTTATTGTCAAAATATCTTCAATTAGAACTATTTTAATTTTAGTCGCAGTGGAAGATTTGCATTTTGAGCAATTGGATGTAAAGACAACTTTTCTCCATGGGGACTTGGAGGAAGAGATATATATGCAATAATCACAGGGATATGAAGTCAAAGAGGATAAAGACATAAGTATGTCGACTGAAGAGGTGCTTGTATGGTCTAAGGCAAGCTCCAAGGTAGTGGTATTTGAAGGTTGTCATGTTTGTCACATTACTCACATTACAAGGTTATTGTAGGTGTCACTGTGACCACGATTTTATTTTAAGAGACTAGATGATGGCAACTATATTATCTTGTCATTGTATGTAGATGACATGCTTGTTGTGGGGTCTAACATGCAAGATATAAACGTGCTCAAAATAAAATTAGCTAATTCATTTGCCATGAAGGATTTGGGTGCTACAAAACAAGTCCTTGTATGAGAAAAAAAGGAGGAAAATTTATAAATTAACATTGTCTCAGAATGAGTACATAGAAAATGTGTTGGAAAGATTTTAAAATGAAATATGCAAAACTAGTTAGTACACCTTTGGTTAGCCATTTCAAATTGACTAAGGTATTGGCTTGACGTATTTGATGGTGTGCACAAGGTCGAATATTGCTCATGTAGTGGGAGTTATGAGCAAGTATGTGAACAATCTAGGTGAAGTGCATTGTAAGGCATTAAAGCAGATTCTCAATTATTTGAGAGGTACCACTACTCAAGAATTATGCTTTGGAGGTTCAAATACTTTTCTCTAGGGATATGCTGACTCAGATATAAAAGGTGATATAGATTGCAGGAAGAACACCACAAGGTATGTTTTTATTGTAAGTGGAACAACAATAAGTTGGATTTCAAAGTTGCAAAGGGTCGTTGCACTTCAACAACAAAAGAAAAGTATGTTGTTGCTATAAAGGCTAGTAAATAGATGATTTGGTTATAGAGGTTCATGGAGTAGTTGGGTAAGAAGCAAGAGAATAGGAGGTCGTGTAGTGATAACAAGAGTGATATTCATATTGCAAACAACTCAACCTTCATTCTAAAGCAAAACATGTACAACTTCAGTACAATTTCATATGATCAATTTTGGAAGAGGGATAGTTGAAGCTGGATAAGATACATACTAGCCAAAATTTTGTAGACATGTAAATGAAGGCAATAACCAAGGAGAAACTGAGTTTTCGCTCAATTTCAATCGCTCTTTAAGCATTATGACGAAGACAAGAAACTAGCCAAGTCCAAAGTTGAAGTATTGTCTAGTAGGTGCAACAACAATAACAGTGGAGTAGTGGAGTTGTCTCCAGGTGAGAGATTGTTGGTTGTGGAGCCTTATTATCTTCATGACTTAGAGGTCTTGTTTTCTAGCTATGTTTAGATCTATGTTTCTGATAGGGGTGTAAGGGAGCTCCCACCTACTATAGTCGCCATGTGGTTTTGTGGGTGTGGTGACAATTCTTTGGAGCCACCCTAGTGGGGGTTAAGGGGAAGCACCCCAGAAGAGAATTTTTTGGAAAATTTTCCATGTAAAATATTGTAAGTTCATATTCAGTCCGAACCATTCATCATTAGGTCATTGAATTGACAATCCGAACCATTCATCATTAGGTCATTGATTTGACAGTCAGAACCATTTATCATTAGGTCATTGATTTGACATTAGATTTTATCTTAGGGTTTTTTACCCTAGAAGGCAACCTTTTTTATGAAGGAATTGTACTGCAATTTTGTATTATTGAGATAACATTGTGATTGAGAGAGAGGAGACTGAGAGAGAGTGAAGAGCTTGTAATAAATGTGCTACAAGTTGTAATACCTTCATTAGGTTGGATGAAAAAAAAGGACTAGCCATTTCTTTGTGGTTGTAGCCCAAATCGGGTGAACCACATATATTGGTGTCTCCTTTGTATTGTTTCATTCTATGTTTTATTTTTGTATTCATTTCGATTTTATCTCTCTATGATTTTATTCCTAACATCATACATTGTTATGAATATAATAATAATAATAATAATAATAATAATAATGATTAATTAAATAATGATTAGTATAGAAAAGGCATGTCTTTAGAGACTTGACTATTCATAAAGGGGCATCTGCATAGGTATATAAGAGGGCCCTCATTTTTAATAATCTTATATCTCATATCAATTCTTTTATACGTTATTCAATATATATATTTCTATCCTTGATGGATGTCTTCGTATTCCAAGTGTTTTGAAGATTACTGCGTAGTACAGACTCTGTTCGTTACATTGGTATCAAAGCTGTTCAACTCTCTGGCTGCTCAACCACTGTGTTAGCGCTTGAATTTGGCCTCAGGCTGAAAAAGACAAAATCTAAGGCAACATCAAACCACTTAGCCTCGTAGCTAGCCCTACGGGGCAGGAGAGGGCTCTCTCCGGGTCTATCTCGGCAAAAGGTCTTTGAAGGGCGAAGATGACCAATAAAGAACACTAATTTTAGGCTAGTAAACTGATTGAGAAGGTTTGATTTCAGATTTTTAGGGTTTTGGTGGAAAACATGAGGAGAGCAATTTTGGGTGCGGGGATGGGACACAACGTTTGCAGAGGTCTTTTTGGGGCAAGCTAGGAGATTGTCTTGATGCCTTTGATTTAAGTGAATGGATAGGAATGATCGGTGAGGAGCTAAAGAGAGCAAGAAACCATCGAGAGTTCTCTTTAGACAGAGGAAAACATAGATATTAAGCAAACTTAAAGGCAGGGCATATAAATTATGAATTCTACCTTAACACTTCATTTACTTAATGTGCAGAAAAGAGAAGTAGGAAATTGATACACATAACAAATCTTACAAGTACATGAGAGAAGCACACCATCAACACAAATAACCACAGGAATCCCAAATAGTGCTGCAAAACCTTGGTCTTTCCTTTGCCAAAATTGCAGAGATACAAAGTGTAATACAATAGAAGCTTATCCCTCAAGAGTCCAACCATGAAAATGACTAAGAAAATGCATAATATAGGCAAGCTAACACCTTTCCTTGTCTCTAGAGGTCGAGCTCATCATCCTAGGAGCTGTTTCAACCAATTCTAAACTGAGCACTACAATCTAGGCAGTCAAAACAACTTGCCTCTATAAGCTAGGAAACCAATTCATTCATTAAATTTTTGACTTTTTATGAATGAATCTTCTAGAAGAGATAAATCAGTGCCATGACATCATAAAATTACATCAATTACATCAAGGAGGATGAAAAATCACTCCAAAAAGTCAAAACTAGTCAAATCTGCGTTTTGCTGAGTTGTAGGTGAAAATCTTGCAATCTTCCCTGATGCGTAGCGCCCCAATCCTCAACGCGTAGCGCGCCTTTGAGCCAACTTTTGAGGCACTTCCCCGTATCCAAATGAGGCAAAAGTAGGCTTGTTGGAAAGGTCTGGATGTCTACTTTCCAGCCCAAGTGGAATTTCTCAATTTGGTGGTCATTTGCCCCTCCAAAATTTTAATCTCCCAAGACTGCTCCCTGTGTGTCCAAAAAGTGGCAGAAAGTCATTTTTTGCATGTTTTTTGACCTTCTGAGGGCTCAAAACCTGATGAAATGTCTTGGTAATTGCTGAGCAAGTGTAATTTGTCATGACAAATCCAAAAATGCTGAGTTTTTGAGGAATGGACTTGCCCATCTTCAGGGTAGCGCACGGCGCGCTACGCGTTGAGAGCAAAAACCTGTGTGGCACCAAAAAGTCAAAATTGACCAAAATTGCTCAAAATTTCCTGAAATTTGAGCTGGAAGTGCATCATTGAGCACCATGCTCCTCCAAGGAAGCCTTAGCCAAAATATGAAGGGGATCGGGCCTTTTCCTCCGTTTTAGTGCCTTGGCCAACCGTCCTTTGAGCACCTTCATTCTTACTTTACACACATGCATTCGAGCCCAATAGTGATTTTTCATGTGTTGGAGCATGTCTTTTTCTGTGTTTGCCTTGGCCAGCAACTTTTCCAAATGAGTATTGACCCGGATGAGCATAGCCTCTTGCTCAATGGGTGTCAAATCACCGGGTCTCTTGCGAGCCAAGTTGCGGTCTTCATGGATCTTCCGCAACTCATCAAGAGAGTGTTCATCCTCTAATTGCTTGTTGCGCTCCTCTAAATAAGTAATTGTCCAATTTGCCATCTCCAACTTTTGCTGCAACAAGTCATTTTCAGCCCTTAATTGCTGGATGATCTCCTTTGACTCTAGGCTAGGAGAAATGATATCAAGGTCAACAACATCTATGCCTGGAACACCTGATGGTCCCTCATCAATCTTGGGCTGTTTGCCTCTCTCTGGTACCTGTGCTGCTGTAGAAAGCGAGGCCCCTTCCACCTGATGTGGAGATAACACTCGTTGTGCTGATGAAGGAGGCGAGACCCCTTCCACCTGATGTGGAGATAATACTCGCCGTGCAGATGCAAATAAGACCCTGTGGCCTCTCTGATATGTAACAAATGGAGGGGAGCTGACATGCTCGGGCTCTGGAATGTCAAACTGATGTGAAGGCCCTCCCTCATCACGAACAACCTTAGGAGGTGGCTGTGGCACTGTGAACAAGTCACGAGAAATGAAATCCTCCCATGGAATACCCTGTTGTGCCAACTGATGCATGACCACAATCTTGATCAGTGCATAATGATAAATGCTCTTGTGTTGCTGTGCTGGGCTCTTTCTTTGCACCAAGGGCACCATCCTCTCTATATTTCGGCACATGAAAAATGGAATGTTCATCATTCGTACCCGTGTGAAATGCATCAACAAACGGATATGGTACGAATACAAACGTGAAAATCTGCCCTCACAAGTGAAATAACGAATGATGATCCTCATCAAAGGTGCATACTCGTCTCTTAAGAATCTGAAGGGAAAAACACCAGTTAGGTACCTCATATATGCAGGTTTGATATATGGATCATAATGAAATCTGTCCAACTGCTGGCGCTTGTTCCATTCTTTTCCAATATTGGGTATCCCTGTTGCTTGAGCAACAATCTCAGGTGACAATGTGAAGTCCACTCCTGCAAGATTCACATGCCCATTGTGCAAATGTAGGACAAACAAGCGGGCCAATTCCTTGTGGTGTTGAATTTGGGAGATTCTCTCACAATATTCATAGCATGATAGATATCGGAAACATGACACTGCAAGTGGACAAGCTTGTAGATAAGCCAAAGAGGTGGGTTCCTCCCTGACATGTTGACCACCCTTACCACCCCTGTGATGCCTCCTTGGCACCTCTACCTCTGGTGTTGATTCATGATCATCACTTTGCTCATAATCTGTTTCGGTTTCTGACATGGTTTTGGAGGCAAATGACTGAAAAATAATGCTCACTGTGCACCCAATGAATTGCTGTTTTGACTTGTTTAAATGCTGTTACCAAGGGGACAAACACACATGGGAAATGTTAGGGAAAAGGGAAAATTGAGGGGATTAGGGAAAACAAATGTGAAAGGAAATTTTAGGAAAGGAACATGGAACAAATACAATCATAATTTGTAGGATTTTAGGAAGTGGGGTTTAGGAAATTTACATAGGGTTTTAGGAATTAGTAGGGTTTAGGGATTTTAATGATTTTTAATAGGGAAATTATATAATTTGCATGGAAAAATGTCAAGGAAAATGGTGAGGAAAATATGGGGAAAGAGGAATGGAAAAGGGGTAACCTTGGGCAACAAATTTCAATGAAACCCTAGCACATTTGCATTTTTAAAATTTGATACAGCAAGATAGGGTTTTTACTTCATATTAGTATGTCATTTTTTGCATTTTCATTGCTCATTCATCTTAGCCAAACCAAAAATCACCATGATTAGAGGCCTACCTGAAAAGATTTGGAGAGAAAAGCAGTTTTGATGGCTTGCTGGCGATTTCCTGAACAAGAAACCCAACGCGTAGCGCACCCAGCCTGATGCGTAGCGCGCCTTCAACGCGTAGCGCCTGAGTTAAATTGAACTGGAAAATGTGCGCTGATGCATAGCGCGCCCCCTTTGATGCGTAGCGCGCCTCCTTTGATGCGTAGCGCGCCCCCAACACGTAGCGCGCCTCCTCTGATGCGTAGCGCGCTGCTGCAACTACTCAATTCGCCCAATGAACTTTGAAATCGACTTGACAAGTATTCTCTTGGAGTGTTGAGAGCAAATGAATTATCAATGAGGGATGGCATGCTTTTATAGGCTTCCTTTTCATTTTTAACTTGCCAAAAACCCACTTTGTAATGTTTTGAATGTTGACACTTTTTGAATTAATTGCTACTGACTTCTGGGTTTCCTTTTTCAAAATAGATTGGTTGAAATGATGATTTCTCTTGAAAATTTTTGCAGGGATGGCTTCGGAGATGTCTTGGCAAAGGAGACCAAGGCTGCATGCCAACTTTCGGAGAATTTAAACTTTTTACAAATTTTTACAAAAATGAGATAATGACCTTTGTCTTCAAAAACAGGGTTTTTGAAAACAAGGTAAAAATTAGCTGTACAATGATAAGAGTTATAAAAATGATGCTTTATGACGGACATCCCTTTGGCCTGCTGGTCCTTTATGACATCTCAAGACAAAGCTTGACTCAACCCTAGACCTAAGACCTTGACATTGAAAACAGGGAAATGACCTTGTGAAGATTTTATTTACTCAGGAAAACATGATCCAGTAGTGCCAAACAAGAGGGGAATAAAGACATAAGCTTCTCCACCAGGGTTATGGCATGCCTAACGGGATGCAACATGACCACACTGATGAGACACTTAACTATGAAATGCAAAGAGCTTTTGATCTCTGGTGGAGGGCTACTAGACCGACTCTAACACACTGCATAGAGTTAGTTTGATTGGGCTTGTTACCCACCATTTCGTGGGTGATATCCCTAGGAAAAATTCTTTCTCCAAGATGGTCCTCAATTGGCAGCCAACAGCTCCTTGCAACCACCAACTAGCTCATTGTGCCACTTCTTCGCCACCTGAGCCAACCATGTGGTCCATCACCCATATGTCATGATCGTATGCTTGAAGGTGGGTCTCTTGAACCTAAAGGTATGCCTTGTCATTTGGTAATTGAGTATTGTAGTTTCCTTATCATGGACACTTCTGGGCATGGATCAATGAGGGGATTCGGTGGAAAGAATGGGCTAGGTCTGTGCTCTTGTCCCCTAGACCCCTTTTTGGATATTGACCTTGGATTCTAGCCTTGTGGGATCTCTTTTATTGACTGTTTTGCTTTAGGGATGGTATTTCATGGGAAAACCTGATTTTTGTCGTGTGGTCCCGCTCCCTTATCTGCATATATTCCCCCCTTTCCACTCATTATTACCCCATTCATCATTTCTCCCACCTGGGTCCACATAGGGCTAGCTCTCCACTTCCCCATGCCCACACCTAGGGTCAGGCTTGGAATGATGTCCCAGAGGTTGATGTAGCTAAAAAGAAAAGCAAAAGCGAAATTGGCCACATTCAACAAGAAAAAACCACAATGCAAAAGATGATTGGGACAAGCACATTTAGCACGTGGGCAAAAGCTAATACGTGAGCTTTACCCCATCATCATGGCTATCACCTTGGTTCCTACAGGTTCTATGAGCCTCCTTTATCATATAGGAACCCATGATTGTCCCAACCCCTGGTGGGCAATGAACTGCCCTACCTTAAAGGGTGGTATCCACGTCTATATTTCACACATCACGCTCTTACCCTTTGAGCCCTGAGCTGTTAATTGAAGAAAAATCATAAAAAGGCAAAATGCATATAAAGAAGGGTGGAAAAATCAAGGTCGTGGTATGGTCGAGGCACCTTATGTACCACGATTGCTCCCTCCTATACATTATACACCCAAGTGTGGGCTCCCTTCTAATAGCTACCCTTGTACCCTAGCATGTGGCCTAGGGCTGCCCCTTCTCATCCTCTACTCCATTCAACTCTTAATCACATACCACCACCTTTTAAAGGATGTACCTTGGACATACTATCCCCTTTAGAAGTAGAAACCACTTAATGGGGTACTTGGTTAACCCCATTTGGAGTTTGGAGGCATTAGCACATGCCAAAACCTAAGTTACCGGAAACGCCTGAAGAATTTGCCAGAAACGCGGATCCTCGTTTCTGATACGGAAACAAATACGATCCTTGTCCGAAACGTTGTAAAAACGTTTTTGTACCGTTTCAAAAAATCAGAAACTTCAGATTTGGAATTGGATATATTTCCAAGGGTTTTAATTTTTTTTTGGATCTATTTCTAGAAATCCAGAAACGAATCTATGAAAATCATGATCAGAATCCACCGTTAAAATGTTAAAAAACATGAAAATTTGTATAGCCATAAATAAATAATAAAAATGAAGAAATCAGATTTGCAAATAAACTCACTATAAACACAATGTCATAATGTCTCTTCTAAATCTTTAGAAACAACAACACTCCATATATTTGTCAAGGATTCTTACTAAGAAAAAGATAGATGTTCAAAAATGCAAACAAAAGGGTTTGATGAATGTCTTCGTAAAGAGATTTATTTGAGCGATTAATTTTCAGTTTGGTTAAGGTTTTGTTAATTGTCATTGATTTTGCTCTTGACTTCATAAATCCCTCCAATATAACAAATCTTTTTTAGCCAATTGTTTGCCTACATATAGTTAAGACACCAAACTGATGTTGAGGAGATTAAAATGTTCAAATCTGTCTTGACAGAATATCCCAACGATCACATGGGCCTTTTAATTGCCATGCAAGGAAGATAGATATCATCTGCCATGCATGACATGTTCTTTGAAGGAGTTGGACTCGAAAGCACAAAGGCTGTAGCATTTCTGATTACATTACTAATAATGATGATAATATGTTGAATGTTATAATAATCATTAATGATGATGACAATGTTTATGCTAAATTGATAATGATGATTTGTTTATGTTGAATTCATGACGATGATTATGTATTTTTAGATATAGATTCTAGATTCTAAAAGATGAATGGTAATATATATATATATATATATATATATATATAAATATAAATGAATACAGATACGGGGTTTGAAACAGATACAACGAATTTTCAAAAAAATCTAGATACGATATGTATCTAGATTATTATGAAAATTCGTTGTATCCGTTTCAAACCCCATATCCGTATCCGTTTCAATGCAACTTAGGCCAAAACCTATTATGGAAGGGCCGACCATTATGAAGTCCCCACTTGTGGTCCATGGTTTGTAAGTTCTTTTACACAATTTCCTTGATAACTTGTTATACTTGAAATCTACGGGACGCATTGGATCTTATGGAGGATTGCAGGTGGTCTCCATCTTGGTTTTGGTCTCCCTATACGGGGTTCTAACCAGTGTTGTGAAAATTTCAATATTATCGCGATAAAATAAGAAAATTGCGATTTTTTTGGTTTTGCGATATTATCGCCTGATTTTTACGTAAATTTTTTTTTTTAATGAAAAAATCGTGAAAAAATCGTGATAACTTGAAAAAATCTTGGGATTTTTATTTTATTATTATTATTATTATTTCTCGATATTTTGATGAGGAGGACACTTATGGACCTCATCAGGCCTCTTGGAGAGCCCTACGACATGTATTGTTTTTCATTTCACCTCTTGAGAGGCTTATTATTTCATTTATGAGCTAGTTTGGTGGGCTTGTCACCAAAAGCTTGGTTATTAACACATTATTTTATTCTTGGGGCTTATCTAGGACTAAGACTAATTCAAACGCCTAATTAGTGCATAAATAGAAGCGAGATGAGTTCATTTTCTCATCATCACTTTGGATTGGATTACTCTTCTCTTTAGAGAATTTCACACTTTTTCTGGGATGAAGAATTGGAGCATGGATGAATTTTGATGTTTGGATTGGAGTACTTTATCTTGGATCTTCTTTATTGTCAAATTGTTGATGGTTGGATATGTTCCATTACATGTTAGTACATACTTTTAATGCTATTCTTGTTTTACTTTTGCCACATGCATTGAATGGGATTTTTGCTATAATAGGGCTAATCACTGCATTGCATAATTGCAAATTTGTGGAAATATTGTTTCTATATAGCATCTCTCAATGTTTGGGCCATGTATGTGAATGAAATATCCTAGGGATAATTCCACTGGTGAATTTATCTTGATAAGCCATCTCTTTTGCCAAGCGAAGTATAAAAGTTTTGAGGTCTCTTCCTCTTGCCTTAAAGGCTAAGCGAAGTAGTCCTTAAGGCCTCCTTGACTAAAATACACGTTCCTTTCTCATCTTTCTCCTAAACTCCATTCTTCCCAAGGGATTAAGGCACTGGTCCTCCAATAGGTGATCACTCAAAGAACATCTTTCACGACCTTTCCCAATCTCTTCTAGGTCTGGCCAAGTTGGGTCACCTAGGGCATCACTTTCCCAAGAAAATAGCCCAAGAAAAAGTTTGATCGCCTAGCCTCTACTACGCTGGTGTGTCCTCAAGGCCTCCTCCAATTTTGAAGCCATTCTGACTATGGAGTTGCGAGATAACCCAAGCCCTAGCTCTGAGATCAAACATTGCGTTGGTATTCCCTAGGCTAGCACCTCATAGGATCAATTTGATACTTTTAAATTATTGCTTTGATCCTTTCCCCTTCCTTATCTGGGCTAAGAACATCATTGGTTGCTAGATTCTCTCCCCTTCATCTACGCTGGGTCCACTTGGTCCTGTGTGGTCCCACATCTTTGAAAGTCAATTCTTCAGGAACCCTTCCTTTGGAAAGTCAAGTTCATAAGGATTTTAGGATTGGGAAACTCCTTTTCAAGGCATATTCTTTTAACCTAACCCTCAATTCCTCTCCTCATCCTATAAATCTTTGTACCTTGCTTAAAAACCAAGTAAGCTCTATCCTTAACCCCCCCCACCCTTCTAGGAAAGGATTGTTAAGGTCACTTCACATCCATTGGTTATTTCATTCTTCACAGGTGACTTTCTATATACCGGGTCTCCTCCCATCGGTGAAAGTCCATAAAGAGTAGGGAGTCTTAGCTGAGGTAACAATGGGCTAATTGTAATATCCCTTTCGGGATATTTTGCCGAGTTTGCAGAATTTTAACTAAATATGCAGAAATTTAACTCAACAAAATTTTCACTAGAAAATCACCATTCCATTAACAAAAGATTGCCATGTAAAAAGTAATGGATAAAGTGCATGCAATTCCTTGAAACAATAGGCAGAAAATAATCTCAGCTTTATTATAATATAAATTGGGGTTTACACGCTGATAAAATAAAATAGCTGAGATGGGAAACTGGCCTCAAGAATCTGCTCCCATATTGTGTTGGCCCTCCAAAACTGAATCGAAATATCACTGCTGAGCTCTTGTTAATTTTAGGTATGTTCTATGCTAGAGCAATTTATTTAAATTTTCACAGTTAGCAATCACATCAGCATTAAGATAAACTGCAGATAGAACATAAATTTAAATTGCAGAAGACAAGCCAAGACAAGAGGACAAAAGATGTGGCGCTAGCCAAGGACAAACCCCACAATGTGTGGGGAAACCCTTGATCAATTCTTCTTTTATGTTCTTCAAAGTTCAGCAGAGAAAGAGAGAGAGAGAGATAGTACATTTACAACAGAAGTCAACACTTTGATTTATCTAGATATAGCATAGATCATTTCGTATAACGATGAGATCAATTGAAGACATTTTGCTTCAACCGATTCTCCAAGGTGACTCCTTCACCTATCATCGTGCTGCATCTCGTCCATTTGCTGCACCTGGCCGTGTAGCACCATCATGCTGCATCATGCATTATCATGTTGCTCATGATCTCATACATCACGCTACCCATACACCATGCTTCCCATGAGCTACATCATATTGCCCATACATCATGCTGCCCATGAGCTGCGCATGCTCCATGCATCATTGTGCTGCCCATGCACATGATTACATTTACCATGATGCTCATGATCTCATACATCATGCATCATGCTGCCCATACTACTGCCCATTATGCAACTCATCATGCTGCTCATAATACTGCCCATCATGCAGCTCATCATGCTGCTCATAATACCCTTTTGTTGCTTCATTATGGAGGTCATATACATATCATCCTTAGCTGCTTGCTATGGCTTGCAGCCTAGCAAAGCAACTAGGCTATAGTTCCATGCAATCCCATTATACACAATGTATATATAACCATGACTGCGTTTACCTCTTCATCACTGCGACTTGATGACAATGGCACCCTTGACTTCCTGACCAACGTATATATAACCATGATTGCCTAGCGTATAACCATTCATGAAGTTGCTGTGTATGATTCCACCACCGTGTATATATATTCTTGAATCGTGTGCCTCTATCCATGCTATGTGGATTAGGGCCTGCGTATGTCCATGACTGTGTTCCATCATTCCCATATTGCGTATTATATGATTGTGTGGTATATTATATGAGTGCCCAACGTATATATTTCTTTGGGTGCCCAGCGTATCCACCTACGTTGTGCATATATATATATATATTCATTGAGTTGCTGTGTGTAATACACGTAATATATGCGTAATAATATGTAATATTGCATGTAACATCTGCATGTAATATCAACATGAAATCCATGTAATATTGCGTGTAATATCTATTGCCATTGTTGCGTGCCATTGACAACGTTCCATATATCTGCGGGTTCTATATTGCTACGTACCATGCTGCATTCCATTGACTGTGAATCATGAACAACGTTATGTGCGACTCTTCAAGAGCAGATTAGGGCAACGTATCACTGCGGCTTCCATGGCTCCCTTCTACTGTGTCTTCCATCTACCGTGGCTACGTATATGGCATCATGTTTTACTGTGTATGTTGTGCGTTAGAACTAGGGCATCATAGGCTAGCGTACATTTTCATGGTGTCTCTCTCCTACTCCAAAAACCCAAGACGTGGAGAGGAGGAGATCACCTCAATAATGTATCTACCAAATGACATCAAATCCTCTTTTATTTATACTAAAAACGTAGATGATGAATAGACACGTCCATTGGGCTTCTGAGCCTACGTAAGATGCTGGTCGACTTAACAATTTGTCCACAACATAAATAAATTAATAACTTCATAAATACTTATCAGAATAGGATGATCTTTAGATCAATCCTAGACCTCTCAATGAGAGGGATCCAATAAAAACACCAGCTGCCTAAATAAGCTGACCCACATGGAGTTTAGCCCTAGTTGCCAATTTAACACTCTCAACTAGGGAGAACTCCATTTGTTGATCCATATGTTCGACTGTACTATCTTTGCCATCAGTGCCCTGCACTGCTCTGCCCAGCTCTGTTCAGCTCTGCTGGCTCTGCTCTTGCTCTACTTAACTTAGCTCTACTGAACTATGAAGAAGAAGAATTGATCGAGAATGTCTCATGCCATTCTCCATTGACCCGAAGTCAGTCTCAGAGTGCGTACCACTGGTCCTAGACCAGTCTTAATCGACCCAAAGTCAGCGTCATGGTGGGTACCACCCCTACCACTAGTCCCAGACCAGTATCGCAGGCTCAGAGAGTGTACCACTGGTCCCAGACCAATCTCAACCGACCCGAAGTCAGCGTCATAGTATCTACCACTCTCACTGGTCCCAGACTAGTCCTGCACTGACACGAAGTCAGTTTCAGAGTATGTACCACTGGCCCCAGACCAGTCGCAACTGACCTGAAGTTAGCGTCATAGTAGGTACAATTCCTACCACTGGTCCCAGACCAGTATCGCAGGCTCAGAGAGTGTACCACTGGTCCCAGACAAGTCTCAATCGACCCGAAGTCGGCGTCTATGTACCACTCTCACTAGTTCCAGACCAGTCCTGCATTGACACGAAGTCAATCTTAGAGTATGAACCACTAGTCCTAGACCAGTCTCAATCGACTCGAAGTCGGTGTCATAGTAGGTACAACTCCTACCACTGATCCCAAACCAGTATCATTGATCCCAGATCAATGAAGGTCATCCTAGCGTAGGGAGTACGGTAGATACATCGATGCGTCCATCGGTACTAATATGGTCCCTATCTTCATTTCCCTGCTCATTGATCAGATGAGAGGTACTTCCCATGAGTCCCAGACTGCATGGGTAGGATGCCTTGACAAGAGAACTTAATCAATCCCGTCCTTACAGGAGAACTAATCATCCTGCTACATTTGTCATGGAGAACACATCTTCCAGACCTCACAGGAGAACTAATCATCTTGCTACACAGGAGACCGAATCATCCTCTTCCACAAGACAGCGAATCATCTTGTCCTACAAGAGAGCGAATCATCCTGTTCACAGGAGAGCGAATCATCTTGTCCCACAAGAGAGCGAATCATCTTGTCCCAGTGCGCACCACCAGGGGAGGGTGAGTCACCCTGTGGTCGTATGTTGCTCCAATAAGAACTGCAAGCCCCTAGAGCTCCCAGAGTTCCATATGTGCAACATGCAGGACCCTTGTACAAGGGTCTCTTGACGACTCCAAGTCGTTCTGGAAAATCACAGATTTGATCTTTCCCAGGGACTCTGACAAAGTGTAGCAGACTGGACATCATCTCAGTGCCATGGAGCCTCCTTGCTCATCGACTTACCATATCCCAGATAAGGCAGTATTTGATGTCTATCTGCTGGAGCAATCATTGAATACATGATTCCTCAATAATTGAATCTCACCTCTGGTTGTCACAGAGAATCACAGTGGTATTCATCATGTGTACTCCCTGAAAGGTTTCCACAACCAGGCAACTTCATACGAGGTCATACTCGTAGTTATGTATCCGGTCTCAGCGGTACTTATAACAACCGACTTTTGCTTCCTGCTCATCCATGATATCGAAGCAGAATCCAAAGAGAACCAACACTAAAAAGTGCTCTAGTGATCCTCCACACTGCCTGCCCAGTCAACATTCATATATTTCCGGCAGTGTATCTCAATCCATGAGAGATTGTGCCCCGAAGATATCTCAGAAGATTCTTGGCATCAATCTAGTGAGGCTCAACCAAATATGAGCTCACCATGCTAATTGCAAAACATATGTCCAGAATCCAACTCCCTCTTACTTCTGTAAATGAGAGGGTTTGCCCCTGTTAGAAATAGTTTGTTCGCATAAGGTGCCAGTTTGAGAGGTCTATCATCCACAACCTTCGGGTGATGGTTTGGATTGGTTTCACTCCTAGTGAATCTCAGCTTCATCAAATAGCTATCAGTCCTCTCATACTACGCCCGAGGTGTTTTGCTTCAAGCCATAGAGGGCTTTCTTCCACATGTATACATGAGATTCCCTGTTCATGAATCTCATACTCCAGGGGTTGTTCCAAACCTGTGGACCTGCTACATGAGGGGAATGGTCCCCTTGTAAGATTTTCCTTTGGTACATCTCAGACATGTACCTTCATGCTCTTTTTGAATTCAAGCATCCCGATCACAATCTGACTCACAGACCTCTGGTGTTGAGTCAATGGTCATGCTCCCCAGTGGACTTGATACAACCCTAAATTCTAAAACATCTTTGAAAAACCTATTTTCAAACACGTACCTTTCCATCGATGAGTGCCACCCTGAAACCTTAAACTTCCGTTTCAGAGATGGACACCAGGTTCTTCTTGGGATCAGGTACATAAAAGTGATTATGGGGTTCCTTGCTTTCTTTGAAGAGTCTACCATTTCCTTGATGACCTGCATTACCAATCATTCCTTTGATCATTGAAGATGTCCTTGGAATGATTGTTATCTTCATCAAGAGATGTGTCTTTGCCATTCAGACGCTCCTTCGCATAATGGCCGAACTTATTGTAGCCAATGCATCTGCCTTTCCTTCCACCCTTAGATCCGAACTTCTCAATGAAGTGATCCTTAGATGGGCTATCAGAAACTTCAGCTACGCCATTTTGATAATATGCTCTGCTTCGACTTCACCCTTTGTGAACTTAGAAGAGAGATGTGGAACCCATTGATCCTTGTCCCTATTGTCTTTGGTGA
Source organism: Pinus tabuliformis (assembly GCA_031772625.1). Lineage (NCBI taxonomy): Eukaryota > Viridiplantae > Streptophyta > Pinopsida > Pinales > Pinaceae > Pinus > Pinus tabuliformis. The sequence goes on along the minus strand of CM062815.1, from coordinate 402,903,199 downwards.
TTTCTCTTTCACTCTTGCTTGGGCATTGTCTTCACCTCAGCTCTGATACCATGTTAATTTTAGGTATGTTCTATGCTAGAGCAATTTATTTAAATTTTCACAGTTTGCAATCACATCAACATTAAGATAACCTGCAGACTAAGTTGCACGAAACGGGGAAACGGGGAAGCGAAACGAAACGCGACCTCCCCAAATTTTGGAAACGGGGAAACGCGAATATATATAATAATATAATAATATATATATATATATATATATATATATATATATATATATATATATAACTTTAGAAATGGTTGGACAGATATGAGGCGCAGACTTTTACTATGGTACTGGGGTTAGCACTGCTCTTTTATAACTTTAGAAATGGTTTCTAGAACAGCTTAGAAACCCTAAAAAAATTTAAAAACTAATTAGAAAAAAAAATTTAAAAAACAAGTCATTTTTTTGGGGAAACGGAGCCCGTACGGCCTGGAAACGCGTTTCCGACTGTACGGGCACGTTTCCATTTCGGGAAACGTGCCCGTACGGCTGGAAGCGCGTTTCCAGGCCGTACGGTACGCGGAAACGCGTTTCCGTTTCGTTTCCGGTCGGAAACGGACCCTGTACCTGTGTTTCCTGCAACTTAGCCTGCAGATAGAACATAAATATAAATCGCAGAAGACAGGCCAAGACAAGAGGACACAAGATGTGGTGCTAGCCAGGGACAAACCCTACAATGTGTGGGAAAACCCTTGATCAATACTTCTTTTATGTTCTTCAAAGTTCAGCAGAGAAAGGGAGAGATAGAGATAGTACATTTACAACAGAAGTCAACACTTTGACTTATCTAGGTCTAGCATAGATCATTTCGTATAGCGATGAGATCAGTTGAATACATTCTGCTTCAACTGATTCTCCAAGGTGACTCCTTCACCTATCATCGTGCTGCATCTTGTCCATTTGCTGGACTTGACCTTGTAGCACCATCATGCATTATCATGTTGCTCATGATCTCATACATCACGCTGCCCATACATCATGCTGCCTATGAGCTACATCATACTGCCCATACATCATGCTGCCCATGAGCTGCCCATGCTCCATGCATCATTGTGCTGCCCATGCACATGATTACATTTACCATGATGCTCATGATCTCATACATCATGCATCATGTTGCTCATACTACTGCCCATTATGCAGCTCATCATTCTGCTCATAATATTGCCCATCATGCAGCTCATCATTCTGCTCATAATATTGCCCATCATGCAGCTCATCATGCTGCTCATAATACCATTATGTTGCTTCATTATGGAGGTCATATACATATCAACCTTAGCTACTTGCTATGGCTTGCAGCCTAGCAAAGCAGCTAGGCTATAGTTCCACACAATCCCATTATACACAGTGTATATATAACCATGACTGCATTTACCTCTTCATCATTGCGGCTTGATGATAGTGGCGTCCTTGACTTCCATACCAGCGTATATATAACCATGACTGCCCAGCGTATAACCATTCATGAAGTTGCTGCGTATGATTCCACCTGCGTGTATATATATTCTTGAATCCTGTGCCTCTATCCATGCTATGCGTATTAGGGCTTGTGTATGTCCATGACTGTGTTCCATCATTCCCATATTGCGTATTATATGACTGCGTGGTATATTATATGATTGCCCATCGTATATATTTCTATGAGTGCTCAACGTATATATTTCTATGAGTGCCTAGCGTATCCACCTGCGTTGTGCATATATATATTCATTGAGTTGCTGTGTGTAATACATGTAATATCTGCATAATAATATGTAATATTGCGTGTAACATCTGCGTGTAATATTACCGCGAAATCCATGTAATATTGCGTGTAATATCTATTGCCATTGCTGCGTGCCATTGACAACGTTCCATATAGCTGCGGGTTCTATATTGCTACATGCCATGCTGCATTCCATTGACCGTGAATCATGAACAATGTTATGTGCGGCTCTTGAGGAGCAGATTAGGGCAACGTATCACTGCGACTTCCATGGCTCCCTTCTACTGCGTCTTCCATCTATTGTGGCTGCGTATATGGTATCATGTTTTACTGTGTATGTTGTGCGTTAGAATTAGGGCATCATAGGCCAACATACATTTTCATGGTGTCTCTTTCCTGCTCCAAAAACCCAAGACGTGGAGAGGAGGAGATCATCTCAATAATGTATCTACCAAATGACATCAGATCCTCTTTTATTTATACTAAAAATGTAGATGATGAATAGACACGTCGATTGGGCTTCTGAGCCTACGTAAGATGTTGGCTAACTTAACAATTTGTCCACAACATAAATAAATTCATAACTTCATAAATACTTATCGGAATTGGACGATCTTTAGATCAATCCTACACCTCTCGATGAGAGGGATCCAATAAAAATATCAGCTGCCATAAATAAGCTAACCCACATGGAGTTTCGCCTTAGTTGCCAATTTAACAACTCTCCTGTGAATTCTGGATGAATTCAGTAAGGGGAGATGGGTACTCGCCCAATCTCACTGAATCACCTGAGGGTTTTGCATCTTGGGGCTACTGCTGGAGTAGATAACTGGGTTCTCAACCTCTCATACAAGAAGAGATATCAAATCCAAGATGTCCCTAATGGCCTCTTCCTCCTCCTTTTATAGATCTGATGGACCCCTCTAGAAGATCTTGTTTTATTACTATTTTAATCATTGAGCACATTTCCCTTAATTAAAATATTCTTTTTAATGTGGGAAAATGGTAAATTGGCCACCATGCTTCCTCAAGCCACCGAAAATCACTTTTAGCCATCCCATTCTATAGATATTCTAGTTCCGATTCCAACGAGCTATTACACTAAGGTGTTTTGCCAAGTATTCCTCTCGAAATTCAACCTTAAGTGAAATTAATGGAGCCAGGCCCATTAATAACTCAGTTTTTTGAAAGTTGTTGGAACGCAACGCAACGAAAGGCGAACTGTGCCGATGATGTAATATACCAAGCAAATGCCATTAGACCTCATAAAAGCTCATCAAAACCCCATGAAACACCTCTTGAAGCCTCTGGGCCCGCTGATGAAGTAAACTTGCACCTGCGACCTCTCTGCCCCAGCCCTGAAAGTCCATCCTAGCCATGCCATGAGGAATACCAAAAAATGGAACATTACACTAAGCCTCCATAGTTTCCCTTGATCTAGCAATTGTCCCTTTAGATCTCCCTTTATGTCGCCTGCTAGTTTGAGTGGTAACAGGGCCTTTGGCCATCAACTCTTCATCAAGTTCGTTGTCGTTCGATTAAGGCTTTTAGTTGTACAAGTTTCAGAGATTATCCATTCCATTGTTAGGCCTTTGGCCATTAAATTAAAGAAGAAGAAGAAAAAGGAAAAAAAGATTCTATATATATATATATATATATATATATATATATATATATATCCTCGATGGATGTCTTCGTAATCCAAGTGTTCTGAAGATTTTTGCATAGTACGAACTTTGTTCGTTACGGGCACCATTAAAAAATGTTTGAGAGAGACGAGACTAACAAGAACTTTTTCATGAACTTCACAACTTGAATCTATCCAGATACTGTTACTTGTTGTGGATCTGCTTATCCACAATCTCGCAAAGGTCATTCCTCTTTAGCAGCAAGGTAATCCTTGCTTTCTAGGACAGGTAATTTAATGTTGCATACAATAGGTCCTTGAATTTGAGATTGGTCAATACCATCTCTGATCTAATCAACTATTGTGTACTTAATCCTTTAAGCAACTGCAAGAATAAAAAATTCCATTTAGGACAAAAAGTTTAAAGCTGCATCCAATGAGTCCTTGAATTTGAGATTGGTCACTGCCATCTCTAATATGATCAACTGTTGTGTGCTTTGTCCTTCACGCGCCCACAAGAATAAAAAATGCTAGTTTATAGATTTGCAACGACTTTCCTCATGGATCCATGTTTCGGTTCTTTGAAAACATCCACGAAAAATTTGTTTCCAAACACTTGATTGGTATGGTCTTGCTCTTTGCTTCTGAAGGTTGACCTCTGCCAATTTTGTTGGCAAGCTTGTGATTGCAAATTTGTGGTAGATGTAACTTGTTGCGTGTTGTGTCATCATTTGACAGTGGCTCTACCTTTTGTCTCTGCATGCCTATTAGACTTTGACACCTTTGCGATTGGTTTGCTTTTCGACCCAGTTGCTTGTCGACCTCTGCTTGCGACTACTGGCCTTTTTTCTTGCCCTCACACCTTTGTTTGACCAAGTGCACATGTTGTTCGCAACGATCCTTTGTGAGGATTGACCAAGGTGTTGGCATTCAGAAATGTTGTAACTTGTATGGCTTCTCGACTCTCTATGGCAGCTTTAGCTTCTAATGATGACTCCTTTTAGGCAGCTTTGCTGTGTCGGCTTGACTTAGTCTGCCCTGTTCCTCTCCGGTCTGTCTACTGAGCGACTCCGCCCACGCGTCGACTTGTCACTTAAGCCTCTCTGCATAAACTCATGCTGTCACAGTTGTGATGGCTGCTGCACCCTACTAGTGGTAGTTCCTTTTGTCTTAGTAGTTGAACCCTTAAGGCTTACACTGATGCACCTACTCATGGTGGCGGTTGTGTCTATGGGCCTTGACTCTAGTTTGGCTCCTGTGGTCTGTCAACTACTCTTGCAGATGACCACTCATCCTTGTGTGCTGTGGCTCCGTCACGATGGTTTTGGACAACGCAATAACAGTTGGGGGGTTGTCTTATCTGTCTCTGTCAGCCCCTTTACTGCTAACTGCTAACTGTGACCCAAATCCTTTTTCCTACCTTTTAATTTTTTTTTTCAGCCACTCTCTACCATTGTTTGCCTAGGCTTGATATAGTGGAATTTCAGTCTGCAATTTTTGTCTTATAAAGAAAATTTGTTCAATCACTAAAGTAATTTGCCGAGGTTAAAGGTGTATTAGGCTACTTCTGCATGCCTAGACTCTTAGTCCTATGAAAGAGTACTTGCTCAAGCTACAACATCAACAAAAGTGGTTTCTGATATTTAATCACATTAGCAATGGGAGACAAACTCTTGTTCAAGTGTTTTAACTCCATTGGTTCCCATCTAATTAACATCGTTATCCCAACAATAGGGCATGACAATAGTATATTTGCAACAAATGGATAACAGGGCAAGTGCTCTTTGGAAGAACCACGTATCACAAAGGTGCAACTGGTTGGGATATTATTTACTTTTAGATTGAGGCATTGACAGATCCCAAACTTCTAGGCTATAAGTACCCAAGCCCATGAAAGATCTCAAGAGCTAACAACCTACACTATAAGACAAGCATGGAGCTTCTAGTAAGGGTAACATGGGGAAAGGTCCATATTGAGATGGCCTTGGAGATTTGCGAAATGTTCTTTCCTTTTGTAAAATCCTTGAATTTTTTTAAAGTCTATGTAGTGTAGCAAGGATTGTTGAATTGACATTTAACTTGTAAATCTTTGTTAGGCTAATGAACCTATTTTATATTGGCTTTAATTCAGTGGGTAAGTTTAACTTTAGCAGAACACTTGACCCCACCACAAGAAAGTACAACAGTTAAACCTTGGTAGAAGGTACCAGCAGCTAAAGGAACTTAAGGGCAACCTTAGTCTTTGATTAAACCATTACCATGAAACAAATACCCAATTTATAGATAACAAAGCTTGAGCATTGGATAGCAAATATTTTACTATATTATAGGATTCATCACAAAGACCAAGAGTATTTAATCTTTCAAAATTCCATTTTATTTGTTTGAATGACCATGTCAAAATCCTAGACCTAACATCACAACCCTCTAATTAGTTCTATCAATCCACCTTTGACCCTCATGATCTGTCATTTCTTTCAAATTTCCTTTTGATTAAGTTGAATGTTGCATAACCTTGTCAAAGTCCTAGAGTAACATCACTTCCCTTGACTTAAATCTATCAAGCCACCCTTGCTACTCATAATCCTTTATTTAAGGATAGATCATCTTGAAACATATTTGCTTGAGATATAAATGGTTGTTTTGGTCAAAGGCTTTTGTGAAACATTGAACAAATTTATAAAATGTTAATTGACAACTCTCTCTCTCTCTCTCAAATTCTCTGAAATGTCTCTGGTTTTTTGCTTGATCGTGCAAATGTTTGCATACTGGGAAGAAAGAACGAATTATATGTAATAATGAGAGCTTTAGTTATTGAAATCACCACTAGTTTCAGAAATTCAACTAATGTTGGTAATTTTAGACACATGACCACATTCAATAATATCTATTAATAAATGGAATCATTTGAGAATTCATAATGTTATGAATTATCTCAATTTGAAATTTTGTTTCTTCATTTTTAAATTTACATTATAAAATTTAAAATTTGAAATATATATTTGTAAAAATATATAGGGTTAGGGTTCTAAATCCATGATACCTATTTTGTAGACAAGTGCTGTACCTGTGCCAGATTCTTTAAGTGATTCTAATCTCAGCCATGGTTCATGTAACATTGAGATATTGATAATTGTGTTATATCATTGTGCTTAAATTGTCATGCAAGGGTGTCGTATATTTCTGAAGCAAATTCCATTATTTTTGGTGAGAATTGTTTGCCTAGCTTTTTTTTTGGTTTACATTACAGCAATATCTATAATATTATTTACTTTATTTTCCATCTTTATGACACCTCTTTATATCGTTATCTTGCATTAAATATACATTACAATAATTGAACTTTATTTTCCATCTTTATATCACCTTTTTATATTTTAATTTTTGTGTGTATGGGGTCACTATGGCCATGCTTCCGTAGTATATTGGTTTTGGGACTCTTCTGCTTGTCCCTTTGTTCTAGATGATTACCTATTTTCCCTACTGCCTTCCTTCCTTAATTTGAGTGCATTCTGAGAGTGAGAAGGACAAAGAGGGTGGGGTCGTGTCAACCCAGATGGGTAAACCCTAGAAATGTAGTCAATATTACAACACAAGTGAGTTCACTTGAGAAACAATGCTGTCGTATGTAATATTCCTCATTAGCCATGGGTAATTGGAATATTCGATTTTGTTTATTTTTGCCTTCTATAGTTATTTATGAATAAAAAAGTGAGGGAAAGGGGACATGACTCACTTTTAGAATAAAAGTTACTTGCTAGTAGCATAGTGTTGTGACTTAAAGGGGAGCCAAGGGGGCCAAAGGGGGACGCAGAGATGGAGCCCACGCAGATACTTGGAGGGATTGCGTAGAAGGGAAGAAACACGTGGCAAGAGAGGAATCACGCTGGAGAAGGTGGGCCTTGGGATTGAGAGAGGCAAAGGCTATAAAGGAGAGAGGAGCCTCCTCATTTTGGCATTGGATTATGTGCATTTGAGCTAGTCACTTCGACTTAGAGCATGCTGGCTGTTTAGCTAGTCTGTAGCACTGTTTAGTGCATTGAGTGTCTCCGTTCGGAGATCTCACCCTTAGCCCCGGGGGACTTCGAGTGCATGCTCGGGCAAAGTATTTCCATCAGCATTTTTGCAGTAGTTTCATCAGCATTTTTGGTAGGAGGATTGAGCATCTTGGAGGATTGCGCAGCACTGAGAGGGATGACACAGTTCTTCCTGGCAAGAGTTCTAGATTGAGGGTTTGTAGTAGGATTTGTGCTGGGAGATTGAGCAAGGGATCAACCCTTGCATATTGGAGGGTTTTGGCAGAGGTTTCAGGCAGATTACTGGAGAGTTTCATTCAGTGGCAGCGCAGAGCATTGAGGGACTGTGCAGAACCCCAAGGGGGTGATTTTTAGGGGTCGACCATTTCAGAAAAGCTTTCTGGGTTTTTCTGGGTTTCTTGAGTAGAGTTCGATTCCAGAGTTTCAACCTGTTCTGAGAAGGGGAACAACCCCAAATCCTCATTTGATTTCCAGCAGCAGTAACAACACAACAGTTCTCCAGCAGCTGGGACGTAGATTAGAGAGAGGTCATTCCTTTGCTATTCTGAGTATATTTCTTCACTTGCCTTGTGCAAGTCGAGGTGTCATCTTTCTGATCACCTCCTGTACTCATTCTATTGCTTAGTATAATAAAATGGCTTAGCATTTCTCTCTGCATTTCTTGAGTATCTGCACGTTTATATTATTATATATTGCACCAATGTTATTTTTATCATTTTGAGCTTCCCGTTTATCATTTCATTTGTACGTATTTGGTTGGAGTTACTAGGGTTTTAGAGAATATCCCTGAAACGAGATATTACAGTGGTATCAGAGCATAGATCTGGCTCAGCCTGTGGAACTAGCAATCTATGACACCGAGGGAAAGACCTACAGTTGTTACAAAGGTAGGAGATACCGAGACATTGGGCGTAAGTTAGAGAACACCTACGGAGGGGGAGACTGTGTTCCGGTGGTGGACGCAAAACAGGAGGTGCTTGTGGTGGACGCAGAACAGAAGGAGCCTGTGGTGGACGCAGAGCAAGAGGATCCGATGGCAGATGAGGACAGGAAGAGATTTGCGGATATGCTCCTCAAATCGGTGCAGGATCTGTCGAGGCAGATTGAGGTGATGGGGCAGAGATTCACGGCAGTAGAGGCTAGACAGCGTGAGAACCCACGGGTTTTCCAGGTTGGTGAGGGATCGGGTGCATCCCACCATTTGCCAGTGTAGCGTGATACTACTCTGTAGGTGGCCTCACATGCCCCTACACGCTCTGCCATGCCCACTTTCTTAGGAGCAAACACGGGGGCTGGAGCCCAGTAGGAGGCAGAGCCCGGTCATATGGGCGATTATTTTGTAGAGTACCAGGCCTATAGGCAAGAGTTCAGGGAGGTTCTCTCATTCAGAGATTTTGTTTAGCTCTAGCGGGATAGTAGACCCCACGACCATCATAGAGGGTACCGACATTACCATGATGGTGACACCCACCGTGCAACGAGTAGATTCCACTTGCCTACGTTTGATGGTTCATCAAACAGTTCGGCAAAGTCTTGGCTGGAGGAGCTGAACATTTATTTCCAGCTTAACCAGATGTCGGAGACAGAGGCCATCAAGGTGGCAACATTGCATTTGAATGGTGAGGCTCAGGATTGGTGGTTTCATGGGATGGTTACACTCAGACACTCCATAGTGACAACATATGTTGAGTTCACCAGGAGATTGGTGGAGCGATTTGATTGGAGGGATCTAGAGCAGCATTTTGTTGAGCTGACGAGGCTCAAACAGACAGGGAGCCCAGAGACCTACATTGTAGATTTCTTGAGGGTCTCAGTGATGGTGCCAGATCTATCCACGACACGGAGGATCTATATGTATTTTGAGGGGTCAGCAGAGCCACTTCGAGGTTTAGTTCGATCCACTAGACCAGCCACACTCTAGGACACTATTAGCAGGATTCGGGACTTATAGGATGTCTTACCCAGGACCCTGACACCTTACCCCCAGAGACAGACTTTCCAGTCTAAGGGGAAGTATGTGAGGATTCCATCTCCAAAGGGGAATCCAGGACGAGCACAGATTGACGATGATGCCAGGAGGGAGCTGAAGAAGAAGCGATTGTGCTTCACCTGTCAGGACCCGTGGGCACCAAGACATAGATGTGCTGTTAGCAAAGCACATTTTATTGAGATCTTCTCCGAGAGCAGTGGGGAAGAGGATGATGAGGATGATGTGGAGGCAGGAGATAGTGATGCCGTGTAGGGACCTTTGCCACCTCCACCGCTAGTAGTAGCTGGTGCATCTTTTGCACCTACCTGAGGGGCCCTTGTAGCATTGCGAGGAGTTCCCAAGTATTTGACGCTATGGGTACAGGGACAGTACGTGGCCGCGAGTATCAGTTTTGGTTGACAGTGGGGCAACCCACAACTTCATCGATGCACAAATGGTTGATCGGAGAGGTATACAGACAGAGAGCTTCGATGGGTTTTCAGTCTTGGTCCCAGGAGATCAGACCATGATGTGTGCTTGTTATGTTCCAGAGCTGTTAGTGACGATGGGCACCTACACATTGACTGACCACTTTTTCGTGGTCGATATTCCAGACACCAATGTGATACTGGGTGTTCAGTGGCTTATCACTCTAGGGAAGGTCACGACAGATTGGAAGACCCTAGAGATGGAGTGGGATGATGAGAAGACAAGGAGGCATGAGAAGATACGTGGACGACACACATATACGCTTCAGACTGTTTTGGCACATCGGATGGAGGCAGTCTTTCGGAAGGGAGACATAGAGTGGGCAAGGGAGCTGTGTGCATCAGAAGCAGGGACTACAGGGCAGACGGTACATCCAGAGATACAATCCATCCTTGACCAGTATGCCATAGTGTTTGGGGAGATTCCACCAGGGCAGCCACTGGACCGGGGGTTTGAGCACACCATTGAGCTTGAGGAAGGCATACAGGCAGTGATTACCACCCCCTATAGGCACCCCAAGGCCTATCAGGATGAGATTGAGCGGGCTATCCAGGAGTTGCTGGCTCTTGGGCACATTCGACCGAGCACGAGTCCTTTCACTTCTTCTGTGGTGTTGGTGAAGAAGAAGGATGACACATTGAGAATGTGAATTGACTACAGGGCCCTGAACAGGAAGACACTGAAGAACAGGTACCCCATACCTAGGATCGACAAGTTGATGGATGAGTTGAGAGGAGCACGGTTCTTCTCAAAGATTGATTTGAGATCTGGGTACCATCAGATTCGCGTGAGGGAGCAGGACATTCCCAAGACCGCCTTCAGGTGTCACTATGGGCACTTTGAGTTCTTGGTGATGCCCTTTGGGCTAACCAACGCCCCCGCCACATTTCAGTCCTGCATGAATCACATCTTCCGCAGTCACTTGAGGAAGTTTGTGTTGGTATTCTTTGATGACATTCTCATTTACAACAGGACTTGGGAGGAGCATCTCCAGCACATTGAGACAATGTTGCGTATCTTGCAGGAGCAGCAGTTCTATGCCAAACTCTCCAAGTGTGAGTTTGGGTTGACGGAGATGTTGTATTTGGGGCACATCATAGGGGTGGACGGAGTGAGAGTCCATGAGGAGAAGATCAGGGCCATTAGAGAGTGGCTGGAGCTGAGAAATATGACAGAACTCCGGGGATTCATTGGCATTTGTACTTACTACCAGAAGTTCGTCAAGAGTTTCTCACAGCTTGCTGCACCCCTGACAGATTTGACGAGGAAGGGGGCTTTCAGTTGGTCAGATACAGTGCAGCGAGCCTTTGACAGGCTCAAGGAGGTTATGAGCAGCTGCCCAGTGCTTGCATTGCCAGATTTCACGCAGCCATTTGTTTTGGAGTGTGACGCGTCGGGAGAGGGGATCAACGCAGTATTGATGCAGGGAGGTCACCCTATAGCCTATGAGAGCCGGAAGCTCCTTCCGCACGAGAGGTTGTATTCTATATATGACAAGGAGATGCTGGCCATCATGCATGCATTGGCCAAGTTCCGACAGTATTTAGTGGGTAACAGGTTTAGGGTGAGGACTGATCACAACAACCTCATATTCGTTTTGGAGCAGAAGCAGCGACAAGAGAGGCAACAAAAGTGGATCAGCAAGATCCAAGCATATGACTTTAACATTGAGTACGTCAAGGGTAAGAACAACGTGGTAGCAGATGCTCTTTCACGTAGACCAGCCACGCTGTCTCTTATGAGCTTGGACACAAACTATAAAGCTCGACTCTTAGTAGAGAACTCCAAGGACAGGTTTGCATGTGAGGTTTTGGATGGGCAGGTGGCGGATGACAGGTACAAGGTGGTCGATGAGATCATATACTACAAGGATCGGATCTTCTTGACTGTGGGATCTCAACTCAAGAAGAAGATACTCCAGGCATCACATGACTCACCATTGGCCAGCCATCAAGGGTTTACCGAAACCTACAGGGCCATCAGAGAGAGGTTCTCATGGAAGGGCCTCAAGGAGGACGTACTCCAACATATCCGGGAGTGCGACGTTTGCCAGAGGAACAAGGGGGAGATGAGCCCTCCCACGGGTTTATTGCAGCCTCTTCCCATTTCAGAGGGGAAATGGGAGAGTGTTTCGATGGACTTCATCACAGGGTTGCCCATGGTATAGGGTAAGGATTGTATCTTTGTCGTTGTTGACCGACTGACGAAGTACACACATTTTTTTGCCATATCTGCACACTACACAGCAGCATAGGTGGCCGAGCTGTTCTTCAGAGAGGTCTTCAGGCTACATGGTCTTCCTAAGACCATCGTCAGTGACAGGGATAGCCGTTTCATGGGCGGGTTTTGGCAGGAGCTTTTTCGGCTAGTGGGGACGGAGTTGACACCGAGTACCAGTTATCACCCACAGACAGACAGACAGACAGAGATAGTTAACAAGTGGCTGGAGGGCTACTTGTGTAACTATGTCAGTGGGCAGCAGAGAGCATGGCTGAAGTGGCTGCATCTAGGGGAGTACTGCTACAACACTACACATCACATGTCCATTGGTATGTCACCATTCTATGCTTTGTATGGGCATCATCCTTTATCATTTGTTGACATGATGTTTGGTGATAGCAAGGCTCTGAGAGCCAAGATTTGGATCCAAGAGAGTCAGGATATCCTCCAAGGTCTCAAGGATAGCATGGCTACAACGCAGAACCAACATAAGCTGTATGCTGATAGGGGTCGGGAGGAGAGATAGTTTGAGGTAGGGGACATGGTCTACCTGCGATTACAGCCATACTGACAGTCGTCACTGAAGCAAAAGGGGGTTGAGAAGCTCAAGCCCTGCTTTTATGGGCCATACAGGCTGATACGCAGGATTGGACAGGTTGCATATGAGTTGGAGCTGTCCCAAGGCAGCAAGATTCATAACGTTTTTCATGTATCATGCCTGAAGAAGGCATTGGGGCATCAGGTGATAGTGACAGATGAGCTACCACCCATGGATGATGAGGGGCATTTGGTGTTGCAACTAGAGGCTATTATTGATACTAGGGAGAGGCAACTGCGGAGCAGGACGGTCCGGGAATTTTTGGTGAGGTGGAAGAATTTTCCGGATGAGGATGCCACTTGGGAGAGAGAAAATCTTGCAGCATCCATCACTTCAGTTGCTTGAGGACAAGCAACATTTTGCCGGTGGAGACTGTAGTATTCCTAATTAGCAGTGTTCCACGGGGACTCCCCCGCCCCCTAGGGGTCTAGTTTCCTCGCTCCCCCCGCTCTGGGGACTTGGGGATGAGTAGGGGACGTTTCCCCACGCTCCCAAAATGGAGGAAACTCAGGGGGACGTGCCAGGAAACGTTTCCCTTCCCTGAGGGGGCGTTTGTGAAAAGGGGGACGTGGGGGACATGGGGGGGCGTGGGGGGACGAGAGGGGACGTGGGGGGACGAGGGGGGATGTGGCACAACTTTAATGCTTTAAATATCATTTTAATTAACTAAACGTTGAACTTAATCTTTAATTAAGAGTTAATTAACGTTTAGGGTTTTGGAAAATCGTTGTTTCATGTTATAAAAACGGCACCCTGAACCATGAACAACACACTCACAACCTTTGCAAGTTCACTGAGCGCTCCACTCACAACATTGGATTTCACTGTTCGGACTTTAATAAACAGTGCCTGTATCATTATTGATTGTATTAGGAATTGTATACAAAAGGTAAATTACCTAAAAAAAGTCAGTGAATTAATACAATTTGTTGAAAGTGCAAGCTAGGAAAACCAAGACCTTAAATCGGTTCAATATGGGCTCTCCCTGTTCATGGTGATAGTAGTTTAGGAAAAGAGCCTACTGTCACATGTTCTGAAAAGTGGATCTGACTATTTTGTTTCCAGGAACCAATTAACCACAAGTATGGGTGAAAAATCCGACTTGTAAAAACTTAAAAGACTGCCTCCTTGACTACCATGCGTTGTGTTGATGAGACCTGACTGAAATATAATATTGTTGATATAATAAGACCTGATTAAAATACAGAATGTTAATATTCCACCAGCCACCCAACTACTTTCCTATATGATTTCTCAAAATTCTGCCCTGACATCTAATTTTGATCCCATGAGAACTTAAAGGGTTCAAAATATACATTCGCTCAAAGAAAGAAACCAGCAGGATCTGTAAAATGGAAACTAACTAAGCAGTCTAACAACATGAAAAGAAGAAAGTAACTTCTACTTACGTGTCTATCATTTTTTGCATGAGATTACCGATGGAAAAATCTATGGCACAAGGTTATGGTTGTCGCAATGGTTACCTGGGAACTAAATAAACAATAGACAGTCAACCTATTACTATATTAGGCCGATGGTCTTTACCTGTGGAAAAAGCATCCAGGTTCCGTTTAGTCCAAGTTCCAAAAATGATTTCTTTTAGACTTTTTCTCTAGGTTAGCAGTATCTAAAACAGAATTGTGAAGGTATATCAGACCTATGGGCTAGTCCTATGGAAGCATTGTCAAATAGGCTATTCATATATTAATATTATCAGTTGAAAATCTACGGCCTGCCTAACTAATATGTCAAGAACTTAGAAGTCCAGTTTCTCAAAATCATTATACATAATCCACTATAGTTCTGAGTTCTCTCTATGTTTAAGTTTTCTTCTAAGGACAATTCTCTCTTTGTTTAAGTTTTCTTCTAAGAAGGATTGCGTAAATTTTCAAATTCATTGCTTTCTTGCTCCAGGAATTCATATCAATGATCATGCTTTGCAGCTTTTCAATTCAAACCAAATTGTCATAGTGGACTCAATTAATAATTTTTTTTTTATATTTATAAATTTTTAAGACCCTGACGCTCCCCCATGTTTCCTAAAAAATGGTAGGGAGCTTTTGCATAGGTCGCTCCCGCGCCCCCTCGCTCCCTCGCCCCCTTGTCCCGGAACCTTGGTGGAACATTGATAATTAGCCATGGCTAATTGGAATATTTGATTTTGTTTATTTTTGCCTTCTATAGTTATTTATGAATAAAAAAGTGAGGGAAAGGGGACATGACTCACTTTTAGAATAAAAGTCACTTCCTAGTAGCACAATGTTGTGACTTAAAGGGGAGCCAAGGGGGCCAAAGGGGGACGCAGAGATGGAGCCCACATAGACATTTGGAGGGACTGCGCAGAAGGGAAGAAACACATGGCAAGAGAGAAATCACGCTGGAGAAGGTGGGCCTTGGGATTGAGAGAGGCAAAGGCTATAAAGGAGAGAGGAGCCTCCTCATTTTGGCATTCGATTATGTGCATTTGAGCTAGTCACTTTCACTTAGAGCATGCTGGCTGTTTAGCTAGTCTGTAGCACTATTTAGTGCATTGAGTGTCTCCGTTCGGAGATCTCACCCTTAGCCCCGGGGGACTTCGAGTGCATGCTCGAGCAAGGTATTTCCATCAGCATTTTTGCAGTAGTTTCATCAGCATATTTGGCAGGAGGATTGAGCATCTTGGAGGATTGCGCAACACTGAGAGGGATGACATAGTTCTTCCTGGCAGGAGTTCTGGATTGAGGGTTTGTAGTAGGATTTGTGTTGGGAGATTGAGCAGGGGAACAACCCTTGCATATTGGAGGGTTTTGGCAGAGGTTTCAAGCAGATTACTGGAGAGTTTCATTCAGTGGCAGCGCAGAGCATTGAAGGACTGCGCAGAACCCCAAGGGGGTGATTTTCTTGGGTCGGCCATTTCAGAAAAGCTTTTTGGGTTTTTCTGGGTTTCTTGAGTAGAGTTCGATTCCAGAGTTTCAGCCTTTTTTGAGGAGGGGAACAACCCCAAATCTTCATTTGATTTCCAATAGTAGTAGTAGCACGACAGTTCTCCAGTAGCTGGGACGCAGATTACAGAGAGGCCATTCCTTTGCTTTTCTGAGTATATTTCTTCACTTGCCTTGTGCAAGTCGAGGTGCCATCTTTCTGATCACCTCCTGTACTCATTCTATTGCTCAGTGTAATAAAATGGCTTAGCATTTCTCTTTGCATTTCTTGAGTATCTGCTACATTCCATGTTTATATTATTATATATTGCACCACTGTTATTTCTATCATTTTGAGCTTCCCGGTTATCATTTCATTTGTATGTATTTGGTTGGAGTTACTAGGGTTTTAGAGAATATCCCTGAAACGGGATATTACATCGTAAGAGGCCCTCCTTAAAGATGCAAAGACTATCGATGATGAGGAAGAGCTACCCCTTGGAAAGCATCATAATGAAAAGAGGAGCCATCATTGCCCACCCCCGCATCTGTCCTGTTTCTGTGCTTGACATGTCCTTTGTGGAGTGGGCTAAGGTGGCCTAATTGTGCTGTGCTGAGGGGGGGAATGGGAATCTCTTTCTGTATATTGCCTAACATCCAATGCTGATTAATCTGTCAGGTACTGGAGAAACCTGGTGATGGGCATCTCCTCAATAGATTCTGTGCTGAGAACAAGTGTAGCAGTTGCCCAACACTGGGAATGAAGAATAATAGGATGATGTGGTGCATTGGAATCTCTTTGCGTCAGTCTTATCAAAGTCAGATAAACCTTTTTATTTCACTTCTTAGGTCACGACTCATCACAGCTCTAACAAGTTGAATATGAAAGTATAATGGCTAGCAGAAATGTTACTTAGGAAATAACATTGATACAGTACCTAAGAGTCGGATTTAATTTTTCATGTCTTGACTTATTTTTTGCCAGTTTATGTAGTCTCATAGTAAATCGTCTTGGGGAATGCCAGGAGACTTTTCTGTCATACTATATGAATTCATTTTAGTCAGATCATTAGGCTATCCATTGTTGGAGAAAAAATTGACGTTAACCTGACCAAATAGAGCTAAAGTCAATTTCGATGAAAGTTGAATAATCTGTTATGTTGAGCCTGGTATTTGTGTTGGCCATGGACAAATAGTTCTTGGGGTTTGACATGATGGTGCATGATAGAATTATACAAAGTTCTATGGTTTATGTATTCCAGGAGCAATATATTGTTGTAATGTTCTTCTTGTTAAATTGGCAGGATATATCTCTAGACCGCATTTACTTGTGGGATATCAATAAATTATCGTTCTTGAAAATTTTCAGTAATCATTCTTTTCTCTGTTAAATGATCAGGAATTGAGAGAACGAATTCAGCCGTACTTTTTGCGTCGTCTCAAGAGTGAAGTCTTCCCACAATCTGGGGATTCTTCTCTTCGAAAACTAGCAAAAAAGGATGATATAATTGTGTGGCTGAAATTGACAGCATGCCAGGTAATAATATTTGTTCTCCATGGTCTCATCCTTTAACGGTTTTTTATCATTTATTGGCCACATCATTGGTCTGTTAATATTTTTCTGTGAGGGTATTTCAGTTTGCCTTTAATCTTCTCGAATCAAATGGATTTCAAATGTGTCACTTGCTTCCCTGCAGCGACAATTGTACACAGCATTTCTTAATAGTGAAACGGCTCATTCGTCAGTTGAAGGTTCAGCTCTGGCTGCTTTAACGGTGGGTTCTAGTATCATGCAAATTTACTTTGGAATTCACTAGCATATCTTTTGAAACCTGTAGTTGATTTTGATGCAGTAAGGTTTTATGGTTGGGCTACTAGGATGTCATTTGCATATTGTTGTTTTTATTTAGTATTTTCATTTTTCAATGTGTAGTACGGTATTTTCCTTAATTTATATTTTATTTTCATAAATATCCTTCTTTGAGTCTCTGGTGAACATTTTTTGTTTGCATTGTTTTTTCTTTGGGTTTTAATTTGGACATGAAATTTTTGTTTATTTAATTGTTTCCCTGCTAAACTTTTGATTAGTATGCTCTTAGTACATGAAATATTTTGGTGCTTTGATTTAGCATTGGTATGCTAAGGGAGAACACTATGGAACAGGTATTGAAAAAGATATGTGACCATCCTGGACTATTGACAAAGAGAGCAGCTGATGACATAGCAGAAGGAATGGAATCTATGATCAAGGGAGCAGGTGTTACTGAGGAAGAAGAGATACACGCAGAAGTCGCTGCTGCAGAAGAGATGGCTGCATCTTTAGCAAGCATGTCTGAACTGGAAAATGGAGAGAAGAAACATGGAAATGCATCCTGCAAAATTGTTTTCTTGATGGCACTGCTGGTTAGTAGCATGTTATACCTCATGAGTTATGCATTATGCATGGAAGCTTGTATACTCTAATAAAGGTACGCAAATGCTTTGTTCATTTGGAAAGAAATCTGTAATATGTGTGTTTTATGTGCAGGATAAGCTCATCGCGGAGGACCATCGAGTGCTAGTCTTTTCTCAGACTCGAAAAATGCTTAATATTATTCAGGTTTGTATAATGTACAGATTTGCGATATTGACTATTGAGTCTTAACTAGTTGATAATATGAATAAACAGAAGCAATAACTGATGTTAATAGTGATGATTGATGATTTTATAGAAGCTTTGGTACGTGCCTGAAATGTTTATTAAGAGGTCATCCTACCATGCCTTCTCAGATATCAGGACAGTGCCCAAACTTGTTCAGTTTTGTGGTCTTTTTAATCCATAATCAACATTGCAGAACCCTTTCCTGCACATTTCTTCAGATAATTTTGGTTGATGTGAATTAAAATGCTGTAGGAAATCCTGATGAGAACCTTGTTATTTAGGTGATCTTATGCATGCATACTTATACATTGTGGACTTCATTGGAAGATTTTTAGTACGATTCTTCTGATAGTTTCAATCTTCGGGGCAGATGTTACGGTTAAATAGGATGTGTAAAACAGTTAATTATGGATATAGACAAGTACTGATATGCAGGTTAACTGCTTCTGTGTGTCCTTTCTATGAGTCCATCTTTATATTAATCATTTTTAGGTAGCTATTTCACTTTAATCTGAAGATATAATGAAATGCTCAACTTGTTCTACACATTTTGATTTGTGTTCTAAACTTGCAATAGTAAGAAGTAATGTTGACAAAGTTAGAGGGGTTGCATCATGTTTTATGTCATATACAGTGTATAGTGAACTATGATCCAAGCCACACCCAAATACTAATTACTTTCCCTCCTGAATATCAAAAGTACATTGACTTGGACGAGGGAGAACTCTGAACTTCATCAAGCACTGGAAGCCAATTTCTAGTAATTTAAAAATATGAATATATGGAGAAGGCCATAGATTGTTAAGTTTGATTACATTCCCGTAATCATTCAAAGTTATTGTTCACTTTCTAAAGCATCAGACCTACTTCTACAGATATGAGACTCCTGAAACTTTCACAGAATATCTATGTTGTGAATCTAGTTCTACTATGTTCCTTTTGCTTTCCTCTTATTTCTGTTCAATCTATTCAACACTTCGTAGCTTCGAGTAGCCTTTGAGATTTGTAGCCTATATGTAGTAGGCTTCCTGTTCATTATTCACGGATTTTTTTATATTATAAACTAATGCCATTGTGTTTCATTGCATCAATTTTGCATGGTTTGTAGTTAGAAGTGACTTCTTTGATTGCTTTATTCAAATTCCTAAAATTATTAGATTCATCTTTGAAATTTTATGTGGACAGGAGGAAGTGAGAAGCAAGGGGTATGATTTTCTGCGGATTGATGGCACAACAAAGGCATCTGACAGAGAAAAATTTGTAAATGTGTGTATACAGATTGGCTTAACTCTAAATGGACAACTTGGAAAGATTCGTAGTGAATTGATTTTCTTTTGAAGGATATTATTTTTATCAATATACTGTTGAATGCTCTTTTAACAGGAATTTCAAGCATACAACAAAATTCCTATATTTTTATTGACATCACAAGTAGGTGGTCTAGGGATCACACTTACTGGAGCTGATCGAGTCGTCATTGTGGATCCTGCTTGGAACCCAAGGTAATTTGTGAAACATTCTTATAGAATTCAATTCAAAATCAAAACTTAGGAAAGACATTCAAATATAAATATAAATGCTAGTAAAAAGGACCAGCCCCAATAATGTGGGCAGAAAATCGAGAATACTATAAGCAAAATTCCATGAAGTGTTGTTGAATTGCCCCTTTGGTATTTGTTTACACGTCTATTGATTTTGGTGATTGTATCTTTTACATTGTTCAATTTTCTGTAATGTTTTCATATGTTCATTGGTTTTGTATTGTTTGCTCTAATTTCGTGTTGTAAGAGATAACACACATATATAATATACTAGCAATTGGCCCTAAAGGTGCATAGATGCACCTAAGGAATAGAAGATGTTGTGTCTGTCAAGCCCAATCTCACAGAGAGACACCTTTGGTGTAATTATGCTGCCTATTCAGGGTAAATACATTAAGACAATAAGGAATGATTTTGGTTAATGGGTTGTTGAGTTGAACTTTCTTGGGCGCATAGTCAACAAATCAACACCAAGAAGTCAACTGAAAAATCAAGAAAAAGAGGATTGTAAGCCCTTCGATATGACCTTCCACCAAAGTTTCTGTGGCCAACTTGATAGACATTTAATCCAATGAAATGACAGGCACAAGTCTCTTGAAATTGTTCATCCGATGCCAGATTATCTTGGTCCACAACAATTAATCGGATTAAATATTTCTGTCATAAAATAGAGAAACACAAAAATATCTGTCCAATGACAAAACACTTAGTTTGCTTTCGGAAACTGTAGAAACCCTAGTTCAATCAAACTACCATCAATGCACCAGATAAAAATTGAATCCAAGCATTTTTAGATTTCAAGGATTGGCCAAGATAAACAACAAAGAGATGAGATTGAAAATCTCAACCTTATATAAAAGGTTTTCAATTTTGCACAATACTATTAGCTTGCATAGTTCAATTGGATTGATTCTAAAGGGATAGCTGATGAAACTTTAAAAGTATTTTATTGGTAGAAAAATGCAAAAGCAGTGTTATTTTAACCTAACTATGACCGAGACACAACAATCCTTTCAAGCCAAGGTGATACGTCTGGGTTCTGTTTGGCTTAAAGAGCCCATAATTTCTCTTCAAGGTCGGCTCGAGCTTCAATTTTTTTTTCATTAAAGAGCTAAAAAATGAAGGTCTGCATGCTCACATTGAGCTTCAGGGGAGTCCTCTCCTCCTTCCAGAGTCCCTCCAGAAGGTTCCCATTGTACGTATTTGCATTTTTAGGCGTGACCTTGACCTCATTGTTGTCCCCTTTGGAGGGCCACCTGGTCTCCAAGAGTTTGACCCAATCTTACTGTAGCCCAAGCCCTCAAAACCTCGAGCGGGCATTGCCTTGCATTCTTAGTTGATAAGAAAGAAAAAAAAGGGCAACTATGCGTGCTGCATGGGTGTGGCCTTAAACAACAAGAAAAAATCTATCACTGGTTCATTTAGATGGCACTATGTGAATCCTTCGTAAGTCAGTGACCGTTGGAAAATCACGGAGGAATTCCCTCAACATTTAGTTTGCGATTAACTCCTACATCGGCTAGAGGACGACAATGCTTTATGAGAACAATGAAATGAACGTGGTCAACACATATTTCCATTTTCCCTAGTTGTTTGTCCAGTCAGAGTTAACACTTCTATTGACTGCTTCCTTAATATCACCATCTCCACCTACTCCCACGGCTGGTGTGTGGGCCGGCCATCTTCGTAGTATAGAACGTGTGTCTGTTCTCTACTCTCTGTTTGAGATACAAAGCAATGAAATGGGCCTATGTTATCTAGTGCACAGGGACGTGAAGGCAAGCAAGATGGCTGAGTCATAGACTTCGACCTAGGCTTGCCCAATACCAGCACGGAAAAAAACCTCAAACAACATGTGCACCCATTTGAACCCAACAACGACTAATTTTCCACGTGTTAGATTTTCATGGGATTGAGGAGGACAAAAATAGGCTGTTCGGATTGGCTGGGATGAACAATGTTTGCCCAAACAACTCCATATAGGAAACACCTTCGGTGTAATTATAGTGTTATATGGTCACTTTATTAGTTGACATATGACCACGATAATATTAAAATGTTTGTATAGAGGGTTAGATGGTTACATATCTTTTTCTTTGTAAAAGATCCAAAATAATAGCATTGGACAACAATAGAATGGGCACTACAATTTATAGAGGGTACGTTTGACAACAACAGAAAGCGTGCTATAGTATATAGACGGTACATGGCACTTTAGCATTCTATATGGGAAAAGCAAGGATCCATAGCTTTGTGACTATTCAAATGTTACATTTATCATGTTGATGAATATATTATTGAGGGACTATAATATAACTTATTGATAGTGTTTTTGTTAAAATTGGAAACTAGGGCCAACTTACACCTTAGGACAACTCATATGGTGGAGATGATTACTGCATTGGATTCCTCTTTTTGAGAGGTACAATTTTGATATAAAGATCATCTCATTCTGACAAGCAGAAATGGAATTTTGAATTTATTCTTTCTCATGGACAAATTGTCAAAGGTCGGCTTCAGTCAAATGTAGGCTCAAGAAGCCCAATGGATGTGTCTCCTCACCCTCAACGAAGTGTATAAATAGAAGTGACCCTTCTCTCGTTTGGACATCACTCATCTCATCACATCTTCCTCTGTCTCCTCTCTTGATTGGTTTGTACAACTTGGAGGCTCTCTCTCTCTCTTTCGCATGTGTGGAAGAAGGAATATTTCTGGACTGGTTTTGGAGGTTGAAAATTTTAGGGATTGGGGCATGCGTTGTCTAGTGTTGACTTGGAGTATTTGACTAGTGTTGACTTTTGTTTGGTGGGCAAAATTTCGATTTCTGCAGGACACATTCTTTGGCACAGATTTTGAGGTGATTGGAGATTGTTTGACCGACATTACTCTTGCGTTGACTTCTGCTTTGACCGTAGAATTACAACAGACTTTGATTGGGTTGACCAAGCAGGTTTTCGGTTGACTTTGACTCCCTTGGTAGGCCACATTCTTCTACTGTTGATCGAGCTACTTGGAGGATGTTTTGGGGCAGCTTTGACCACTGATGACTTTCTGGTTAGGGCTGGATTGATTGTTGATTCAGAATAACTGTTTTGGGCTTGTATTTATGATATTTGTACTCTACTCTCTATCTAGATTCGTGGATCCTTGTATCAGGGACGGATTCAGATTCGGATCTGCCCAAATCTGCCCAACCACTGTGTATGTGTAAAACTCTTTGACGTCAACACAAAATTCCAAATTACATGTCAGCGCAAACTTTCAGAATGAAAAGTCAGTGGACGAATCACGCTATAATGGAAAAATCAGCAGAGCTAATAATTAACGAGTTTGCTGCCAGCGTTCATTAATTTTTCCTTGGTTGACAATATTATAAACTTTCACGAAAGATTATAAGCTATGGACGTTTGGATATTTGCGTCCATTAATTTTTCCTTGATTGACCATATTATAAACTTTAACGAAAGATTATATGCTATGGACGTTTGGATATTCTCTATGAAGTTAGTTCTATAAAGTAACTTTATTGCTCATTAATTTAAATATAATAATAATTATTAATGTTTGAATATTATGATACATTAATTTATATTTTTTTTAATTTTTAAGTTTTATTTTTAGAATTTTAAATAGAAGTTATAATTTTTTTATTTTATTTTTATATAAATTTAATTAATGTTTATCAATAATATATTAATTTTGATATCATTCATTTAATAAATATTTTTGTAAGTATTATATATAAAAACTGTATATTTAAAAATTAATATATGTTTTTATTTTATTTTCTATAAATTTAATTTTTAAAAATTATAAAATATGTTATATTGTTTGTACTTGCCATATCCTGATCCCGACTTTTCAAAAAATTAGCGTATCCATATCCGAATCTTGGTAACTTAGGTTTCCCCACATTGGGGTTTGTCCCTGGCGTTCGCCACAGCGTGTGTCCTCTTGTCTTGGCTTCTCTCCTGCATATGTTTTTATGTTCTATCTGCGTATTCTATCAATGTGTATAAGTTAATGTGATTGCTACTAATGATAATTGGAAATTGTCATTAGGCTGATAAGAAACGTTGAAGTAAATTGTGCTAAAGCATAGAAGATACCATTGTTATCTAAAATTAACAGTTGCCCCATCAAAGGCACCGACTTTAGGCCACTCTCACCAATGGTGAGATGATGTTGCATGGATCAGCTCTCTTAGTCATATTTGTCGATTCTCATGGTTTACTTCAAATTTTCCATTAGATTTATATTAATCCTTACATCATCCATGAGTATTTTCAGATGAGTCTACTATGGTATATCAGTTCCTATGCCTTACACTTCATATGACATGTGCATTTATATATGGTACTTTATGCATAAACTTTTTAGTGGTGTTATCATTTCATCTGTGTTTCTTGCTTTGACATGGTGTGATGGTTTCTAGCTTTGTCATGAAAGTAATAAACATTTGGTATGATTTAATTGTTAAATGGTGTTGTCATTGATGCCAACACTGGTTGTTGAATGCTCCTAATATTTGTTGAGTTTGCATCAGCTGGAAGATCCAATAGACAAGAAGTCCCAAAAGAAAGTAAGCCCATGTGGTACTGTCATGACGCTGCGCATTTGATGAACATTTTTGATGGAAAGGTCATTGTGTTTGTGTTCAGGATCACCTTCATTCGATGGTCCTCGTCATGCTGATTCTAACGATAGGCGATATGTCTCCTAATTCCTCATGGTTGAGGAAATATGCCTTCTTAAATATTGAAACCCCATTTTATGTCAAGAAGCCCAAAAGGAGGTGCTAAAGCAATTTTTGTCTATTTAAGAAAATCAAATTAAATATGCTTATCCTATCCTAATCAAAGTAAAAAAGGGGGCATATTTCTTCAAGGATAATTTATCAAAATTTAAATTAAAGTTGGTCCTAAAGTTGATGGGGATTTTTGGCTCCAAAATTAAAATTTTAAATCTTATGTTTTCCCTCCTTGATCAAGTAGGCTCTACTTGTAAACCCTCCCTCAGCACTATAAAAGGAGGCTCAAATTCACCTCAAAGTGCAAGCATTTTCAACGTCTGATCTATTTATCTATCTCTGTGGCCTTGTGTAGTCTTGGAGATCTAAGGAGAAGGTGGAAAATTGAAAGGGTTTTTTGGGATTAATTTCTCTATCTTCTGATCATGGTTTTTGTTGGGATGTTTTCTGCAACACTGTGCCCATTCAACCTTCTTAATGAAGCTGATCCAAGTGGCAGACATTGTGGGACTAATTCACTGATTTCTGAGGCCTACTCGACCCTCCTTTGGCAAAGAGCTATGACACTTTTGAGGCATTGTTCGAGGGTTTATTCTGTGCACAGGAGCTGTCTTCATTCTCATTTGAGACATCCTTAAATTTGCACTTGTGATCTGTACCGTGACAATGTTTGTATGACATTTTTGGCCCTTCGTAGGGCACAAATCTGTTGAACATATTAAATCTGAGCCTTAACAGTTGATCGTAACATTGTGTGGATTTGTTGACTGAACTAGGGCAGCTTTGGGATTGGCCTACTCGTTCTTTTGTACAGACATTTACAACAAATTTCTGAAGCCATTTTCGTTGGCTAATCTTAGTACAACCCTTCTTTCCTTGACATGAATTTGTTCTAATCTTACATCAGGTCACATGCTTGATCTAGAGCAAAATGATACTTGACATTGTATCTTGTGAGAAAAGTTGTGAATGTTTGAAGAATCAATCTGAACTTGCTGTGAATAATCTCATCATTATTGGGGCTAATCCAAAGTTCAGGGGCTTAACCTTAACCAGATTACAATGCGCATCTGTTGAAGATCTGTGGCCTCCCTTTTGTGATCTTATTCATTGAAACAAGGAATGTATAGGGTTTGAACTTGCCTAGTTGGACATACCTATTTGACCCTAAGATCTCAAGTAATTTTGTGAGGCCTTGTGATCAAAGGAACTCATCTTAAATCGTGTTATGGCTGTGTTGACCACTACGTGTCAACGACCCATAGCAGTACACCCCTTTTTTAGCAAAAGGGATCGCACTTGTTCGATGTGTCCGTGCCATCCAACTATCATCATCAGCCTCACTTCCAAGAAGTTATGTAAACCTTTTTGCATGTATATAATGTAAATAATCTCAGCAGATCCATGTCATGTATGTAACGACCTAGGTAAACCTACTTTTGTAGTGACGATTTCCATTATGGGAGGTTTTTTGTTTCACTGATCCATTCCCGGATAGTCGATAGAGTTTTCCTCCAGTCTTACCCCAAAGTTGGAATATATTTTGTTGCTAGGATCTTAGGCGAGCCCTAGTGTTTTAGATCGGGTCTATGTAAAAGTGATTTGGGAATAATCCTAACTATTTGGTTAGGTTATTTTATTACAAATTGCTTGGTCTGTTGGATTATATTTGTGTCGTAGAAATGGGTAGTCTATGAGGGTCTATTACAAATGGGTTTTCTCTCTTATGATGTAAACAATATGAAAATCATGATGAAAAAGTGTCTTGAGGGTTGGAAAAATAATTTATCCCCTCAGTTAATTAATTAAATTTTATGGCCAAAAATTAATTAAAATCATAAGCTAGAAATTTAATTGATTCTATGTCCAAGGTAAATTTAAATTCTCCAAAGACAAAATTCGTCGGTCCTTAAAAATAAAATTTTAAAAGGCCTGAGACTAAGGTAAATTAATTGTTTTGTTAAATTTTAAACCTTTGATCTCTGAGGTTTAAGTCAAAGTCAGCTTTTTGGGGAAATTAACTCAAAAATTTAAATTTTGAGTTAATTAAAATATATTTAATTAAAAAATTCGAATTTCCTCAAGAATTAAATATTTTGACGGATGAGATTAAAAGAAATTTTAATCTTGATCAATGGTCGAGATTGCTTTGACAAGGATCACTCGAACTAGCCGTTGGAGGATTTATCTTTAAATAAGAAGTCATTTGTCAGTTGATTTATTCGACCTTTGAGTCGTGTGCTTAGCAAGAAGCTCTTGTGTAATCTTTTTCTGGATAATAAAGAAAGACTTTGGGGTTAAATTCCACTGGTGTTACTCTTCATGGGAACACTGTAAGATGTGTTGTTTTCATGCATAATTTTTTCTAAAGCCATTGATGATAGCTTCTAAAGAGTGATTTGAGTACAGGTATTTTGCTCATTCGCTCAGTCGCTAGGGTTTAAATAGTAATTTAAAATTTGAACGTAATAGCAGATATCTCTATTTGTCTGAGTTTTATTATTATTTTCTCGCCCTATTTTTAATGGCTGGATCGAGTTTTGCAAGGAAATCTTGATTTTAGATCCTTGGGTGTTAGGGGAAGTTTTAAGTTGGATCAACCAACTCCTTATCTATTTTTCCTTAAGAACCTAGCTAAATTAGCTCTAGGCTTATCATAAGATATTTTTTTGGTGATGCACAAAGGGTTTTGAGTTAGCACCTCCTTTAATTTTTTTTGTTTTTTTTTTTGTGCAGTATAATGACAGATCTGGCTGATTAGAGCCCGCAATTTGTAAATTTTGTAATTATTTTTCTAATGTGGGTTTTTCTGGGTTTTAACTTTTATCATTGTATATACCATTTGGGTGTTTTATTGTTGACGTGCAACTATAGATCCGAGGAAGAAATTTGTGTAGAGTCTAGATCTAGGCCCTGGAGGGTAAGATTTGGATCTTTGGGGTTTATCAACATAATTTTGTAGAGATATTCTTCAAATTTTTGTAGTCCAAGGGTTGTAAAATTTTTGATCTAGAAATTTTCATGAGGGTTTCAGGGATAATTTTGAAACAAGTGGATTCAATATTGTAATTAAAATTTCTGAAAATGTTTTATAGGGTTTTTTGGCTACCATTTATCTGTTGATTGAGTTTTTCGATTTGCTGACTTGGTTTTTTGATTCTCTGCAAATTTCGAATTTTTTTATAGACCCCTTATTCCTTTCGTCACTCTGACTCGATCTCCGTCTTTCTTTGTTGCTCCCTCATTTTCGACTTGCTGCATTTTGTTTATGCAAATCAATGTACCCCTATTTGCTGCATTACTCGTGTCGCCTGCAAAACTCATCACAACTTCCTCATCACGCTGCCACCTTCTTGACCCGTGTTTCTCTTTCCATCCCTTCCTAGCCCACAACCTTCATTTTCTCTTGCATTCCTCGAGCTCTCCCTCTTTCCGTGGCCCTCATTTTCTGTGTGCCCTTCTCCTGTCAAGTTGCTGCCTCCCTTGCTGCCATCTCTCTCAGTCCGTCTAAACCCTTCCATGCGTCCCTTTGGCATCTCATAGTCCTGTCAAGCTCCATTCCCGCTGCAACTCCCTTGCTCATCCCGTGGCTCACTGCTGCCATATGCGTGCTGCCTTTCCTTCCGTTGTTGCCCTCATCTCGCTCCTGCGGACTTGCAAAAAGGCCGTCGAGCTCTTCCTCCATCTATCCTCCGCCGTCGACCTGCATTACACAACCAACACATTCAAAACATTCAACAATCTCTTTTTTATTTTTTTGTGTGTGTATTGGTTAGGGTTAGGTTTTAGTTTTATTAATAATTCGATTTTTTATTTTATTTTGTTCTCGTTTCCTTTTTTATTTTTGGTTTTGTTTCTTTTTTGTTTTAGTTTTTCAATTATAATTCATGACTTTGATTTTATGTTTTGATTTCTTTTTATCTTTATTTTTTATTTTGTTTTAATAAATTAAAAAAATCTTAAAACATAAAAAAATTTAAAAAACATTAAAAATCTAAAAATTAAAAAATTTCATTTATGTGACTTTAAAATCCCTAAAAGAATTAAATCAAAAGAGGATTTGCACTTTCACATTAAATCTTAATGTGGCCTATGGCCCATTAAAATTTCAATTTATTAACCCTTTTTGATTTGTTTTACTTTGGTCACATTAAAAATTTTCATTTTACCACATTAAATTAATTGCCTAAGGGATAATTAAAATTTAAAATTCAAATTTAAAGTTCCTTGGTGTCATTGGTGTTAAATGTAAAAATTTAATTTTTGTGGTATTGTTTTCTCTATTAGCAAGTGCGATTAATGTTTTAAAAATTTATTGCCTATTGGAAAATGATAAATTATTCTAGATCTGAGTTATTAATGAAAATTATTTCTTGCATGTTAATGTTTTGAGCATTCACACATAATTGTTCATGATTGTCGCTTTGCCACATTTATTAATTGCTTGGGATATCTTGTTTTTGTTCAGTCTATGGTTAATTGAATACAAATGCACTGGTCTATAATCATTTCTATCTTGTGGTTGTGTCTTGTGTTTAATCTATTCATCTGAGTTAACCAAGAATCATTTACATTCGTCAAGTTGTCCATCTTTAAGACTCCTTGAGCTTGTGTTTCACAGGCCATTCCCATTCATTCACCTCGGGGACTACCCCCCATGACTTGTCTAGGGGAGAGTCTAAACGCTGTGAGTAAGGATTAGATTGACAACCCTTACTCTGAGCGTTGTTGTGGTGCCTAGACACTTTGTGCGACAATAGGCTGATTTAATGTGATGCTCATCTAAACCTCGAACCATGTAAAGATCACCACTGAAGTTTGTTGACAAGTGTTCCAAGGTCTAATGCATGCATTTCCGAGAAGGTTAATTTAGAGGTTAGTATATCATATTCACACTTATTGGTGAGATTAATCTTAGGGCATTGACGAGTATATCCGAGTCTTTTGTAGCTCTTGATCTGAAGTTTTTCAGAGGCTATACCAGGCATGTGTTACTTCAGACGTTAAGGTGTGCACTAGGGTTGGCAGTGCCAAAATTGCAAAGATATAATTGATTTATTAAGGGCAGACTCGTTGTAAAAGGCACTTCACTGAAGTAATGTTTGTAGACCTTCTCTAGAGATATCATCTACAACATTATGGTTGAAGCATATATATGTGATTCATCCTCGATCTTAGTCTAAGGCAACATAGTGAAAATGTGCATTAACATAGAAGGTTCAAGCTCTAAACAATTGTTATCAGCATCTGAAATTGTTCTGTCCTATGGGAGCTATTGAAAAGAAGTAGTCATGAACCTTACTATACAAAACTAAGGTTTAATATTTGGGCAATTTGATTGACTTGTTGCAAAGGGAGAAGGCATTGACATTTGTACAATTGGGGAACTTCTTCAGTCCTATATAAAGTCTTGATCATATGTACAAGAGAATCAATTGTAAAAATTTCTCATTTTCCATGCCGGTTTTCAGTTTCACCTTATTTCTCCCATATAGTTAAATGCCCTTTCCCATATCCATACATTCAACAAGTTGGAAAAATAAATTTTGCTAAAAACTCAAATTCTGGAAATTTTACAGAATGCTGGAAAATGTAGAAATAAAAAATCAGTAGGTACAAACAGCGATTCAACACATTTAAACACAGTGATTTTTGGTCAAGGTGACCCTGGAAAAACCCCCTACAACTCTTGGGGAAAACCAGTTCGAGAGCTCTTTCTTATTTCTTGAAAATGCTTTTTACAGTGAGAAATATTCAGCAAAAAAATCAGCAAGCAAATTTTACAACTTATCTCGTTTTCCGTGCCTCAGCCAACTGAAAAACTAGCAACAACAAAACAGAACAACAATAAATGTTGTACGACCTCCTTGATTTTCGTGCCAAATTTGCTGTACAGCCTCGATTTTTGTGCCCAAATGTTGTACGGTTTTCCTAGAAAATCGTGCCCAACTGCTGTACAGCCTCCACAAATGAACTGCTGTACGGATTTCTAGAAAATCCTGCCAAATATCTGCCTTTCACTGTGTGCTCACTCAGCTGTATGGATTTGCTAAACTGCTGCCTTGGAATGTATGCCAAGCTACTGCCTCCTTCTCCTCCCTATCCATAAATCTCCCTTTCTCTTTTGCTCTCTCTCTCTCTCTCAATCTGCTCATGAAAGAATGAATGACCTGTTCCTCCTATAATTAACCGTAAGTGACTTTTGGGTGATCCCTAAATCCAATGGCTGAAATAGATTGAGATCTAGGGCTGAGATTAAATGCTCATTTAAATCTCACTTTCTATTTTTTAATTCACCCCACTTAAATAAAGACTCACTTAGTCATTTATTTCCAAAGTCACTTTTCCTTTCTAATTTTACATTGACTTTAATAAAGTCACATTAAAATTAGACGTTAGTAACTTTATCACTTAAAGTCACTTTTAAATTAGATTTGACTTTATAAAAATTATAAAGTCACTTTAGGAGAAAAATTAAATTATTTTTGGACTCTTTTCCCTAGGCCAAAGATCAAAGCCTTAGGGAACCACCTGTCCTTCAGTACCAAATTTCAACATCAATAGCCTCAGATACAACAATGGTATTATCTGCATCAACATTTGAGGTATGGTTTGATTGAAATATACTTTTGTGACAATATACCATTGATTGAAATAGTATCCCACACAACGTTTTTGTACTTCTTGAGTCTATCACTTTTACATGAGAATATCCCCTTGACCTGCTTGATGATAAGATTAGAGTCTCCTTTCACACTTAATGATTTTATTTTGAGGTCCCTAACTATTTCAAGGTTGAGCAATAAAGCTTCATATTCAGCTATATTGTTAGTTGCTTCGAATTCTAATTGGAAAGCAAATTTAAACACATGCCTTGAAGGTGAGGTTAAAACAATTCTAACCCCTTTGCCTGGCTTTGAGCAGGTACCATCAAAACTCATGTGCCATATCTGCTCCGTAGAATCTACTTTATCTTCTGGCAAATCTATAGGGTTCAAAAGGACAAGATAATTTCCCATGCTAGATTGCATTACATCATGTTCTCCTAAAGGGTCCTTGGGAGAGGACATCTCTGAAACTTCCTCATTCTTGACACAATCATTACTTGGAACAGAAGGTGGAAGAGCCTGGTGTTCAACTTTAGAAACCTCTTCTAGAGGAGTTTTGACATCTGCTGAGACCATAGCATTTTGAATCAGAATTTTGATCATTTGATTGATAGGGATATATACTTTCACATGTTTGATCCATTCCCCCAAATTAATATTTGAATTAGTCACTGAAATATCGAGAACTACTTCTTCTATGTCTTGGGCAGATTGATCTTCAACCCAATCCTCACTCTCATTCTCGACATTGCTCGAGTTAAGAGTTTCAACACTATGGCTGTTTTACATAACTTCCATCCAATCCTTTAAAGGCAAATGAAATTCTTTTCTGAACTTATTGATTTGATCTGCAGCGGTTGTAAAGTTATTACTTAAGATGTTCTTCGTGACAACCCAAGATTCTTCACCATGTAAACTTTGACAAGATTTGCAAAAGGAGTAGGAGACTATATTTGCAGATTGCAAGGGATCTGGAGGTCTCTTCTCAACAAGAGGATTTCTTTTTGGCCATAGATTGTTGTTGCCTCTAGGTTGCAAATATTTCGTCTGCATCATCCTAGACTGAATGTCACTTATTTGTCTAACATGCTTAATTTTCATCTCCTTAATTATTCGAGTTAATTCTTTATCTGAGTCATGCTCTTCTTCCTTAATTTCTTTCAAAACCTGGGATCTCTGACATACTTGAAACTTTCTTATCCTTTTCTAATTCTTCAGCTTTACTCTGGGCAGTGGTTAAAGTAACAGGCTTGGCACGTCTAATTTCATAGTGAGTGTCAACATTAAAGGCTTCCAGATATCATTCTAACACTGTCTTGTCCAGAGGCCTATAGTCTTGAGTCATATCCTTTAGGAGACCATTAAACCTTTGATTGAATTTCTCAATTGTTTCATTTTACCTCTTCTAAATAGTATTAAACTCTTTGGCTAAGTACTTTCCTTCTCTTTTATCCCCAAATTTATATTTGAATGCATCAGTGAGGGCTTTTGATGAGTTAAAGGCATTATCTGCTTTGTCATGAAACTAGTCAACTGCATTATCTTCCAATGACAAAACAAACAATCTCATTCGAATATCCTCATGGTTGTACGCAACAACATGAGCATATCTGAGCAAAAGTGTTGAATTTCTTTATATAACATTAGACATTGATGGCATTATTTCCTTGAAAGATCGGAAACTTGTTCACAGTAGATTCATTTGGCAGATCATGTGGCCATCCCTGAACGTTGGTGAAGTTGCAAGGCTTGTAATAATCAGCCATGAAGCCTTGATTTATAGGATTAACGAAAAGCAAATGGATATTAGGGAGGTCTTATTGTTCGAGAAATAGAAAATGCTCTCTAAAATGTAATTTGTTTAACCGGGCTCTTTGAACCTTTTCAGGATCGGGAGCGGGGTTAACCAAGCTACTAGGATTCCTTTTAGAATAAGCTTTTGTGAATGGATGAATAAGTGGAGTAGCCACCCAAATAAGAAACCAACCTAAATGTCCAGGGGCTAAAGGTGAAAATAAACAAGATGAAAGGATTAGTGAGAGGAAAAAAGATAAGATGATGAAAAGATGAAGAATGATGAAAAAAAGGTATCAGAAAATGTTGTGGCATTGGCAGGATAAGGGAGATTACAAAATGATATAATGAGATGGATGAAGATGATTAAGAAGAATATCGTTGAAGCACCGAGAATGAGATAAACTCCTCCCTGGCAACGACGCCAGAAAATGTTGTGGCATTGGCGAGATAAGGAAGATGAAGCTGATTATTAGATTAAGAAGAGTGATGATAATTGCCGCAAAGCCAAAGCCCAATAAATTGTTCCCCGACAATAGCACTAGAAAATGTGTCGCTTGACGAGCTAATCAATGGATAAAAGATTATGAAGATAGTAGTTAAACCCCAACAACAAGAAATTTGTCCTTGACAACGACGCAAGAAAATGTTATCGCTTAGATTGTACAGAGACTACGACAACGAGTTAGGTTGGGTGCTGTTACACTGATTCCCAACCTCTCCATTCTAGCTTTCTCCTAACAATATGTTGGTTTGGGGTAGCATCGGATGTGCTCCAAGCCTCAAATCTTGCAGGGAAGCTTCGACACATGTATTCTAGAGAACCCAGAAAGCGTTTTGGGAGATTCCACCCAGAAAGGATTTTATTAAAGTAATTAATATTTTTAATGGGGTTCCTAAGTCTAAACGTAGCGAAATTAAAATATTAATGGGTTAAATCTAATCAAGGGTGAAACTTCTAGAAAAAGACACAGATCAAGCCAAAACGATCTGAGCCTTTGATTATGATTTAATCTAGGTCGTTGGTTGTTCAACATGAAGATATAAGGAGGGGCTTGAGGGTCATTTGGAAAAACACACAGAGAGATCAAGGAAATTGGTTTTTTTGAAGTGAGAAGTCCTCAGGAGGAAAAATTGATTGAGGAGATTTCTTGTAGTAGAGGGGCAGTGAGAATCCGGAAGAAGGAATTTCCAGAGAGTATGAGGCAGAGGGAGAACAAAAAGACATCCAGAGGAACGCTGACGCTGGCCACGCAGAGGCAACGTAGTTCTTGAGGGGAAGTCGATTTTCCTGCTAAGGAAAGTTGAAATTCAGTTGTTGGGATCTGGGTGTGATTCTGGAAGGCAGAGGTTCAATTTTATCAGTCAACAAAGGATCCATAAGAGGGGCAACATAGTACCTAGAAGGGGTGACACAGAAACTGTCGGGAGTGACGCAGTTCTGTGCAGAAGCCACGGAGAGGGTGACACAGAGCCTCCAGTTCAGCCAGATCAGTCATTGATTCTCCAATGAAAGGGTGAGATCATTTGACTAGTCTTTTGTTCAATATTCTCTCTGTATCAGATTGCTAGTTGAACATCTTAGAATTGTACTCAGATTTTCTCCTGCATAATAATAAAACCCTCATAGTTGCTGCACTAGTTTTCCCGCATTGGGTTTTTCTGGGGACGTTTGTCCAAAAATAACGGTGTCCTATGTGTTTGTATTTCATTGCTCAGTTTCTATGTTTCTATGTGTACGCTGCTTTAGTAATTTACTTCAATGTTTCAAGAAGAAATCTGAAATAAGCTTGTAATGTAATTTACAATCTAGGTGAAGTAGATTCAGCTGGTTGCATTCAGATTCCTATATTGTTAGATCTAGGAATTTTCACATGGTATCAGAGCTGTTGATGTGAAACAGGAAGAGCAGATCTAACACTAAAGTAAGGGCCAACTTGCTACAACAAGGATCAGTTCGAATCCCCTGGGGGATTCTGCAGTTTTAAGTCAGGAGGGCTTTATTTTTGTGGGTATCTCTCTTTGAGTGAGACGCCGAGAGGTAAGACTGTCGGATCGAGAATTTGTCGAGGCAGAGGGAGCTACGCAGAGCCAAGCAAAGCTAGAGGGACACAATTTTCTGCACGCTGAGTGATGGGCGGAAAAGTCGTCAGAAGGAAGCGATCGCGTAGTGAGGGAATACTTGCTCAGTGATTTCTTGCCGAGGAAATCAATATTTCTCAGTTACTGGGCAACAGAGGAGAAGCAAACTTACCAGCTCCATCATGGAGTGTGTAAGTCAGCCTAGGAGCTACGCAGTAGGGAGAAAGAGGGAGTTGTTTGACATATTTCGGGAGGATATGGCAACCAGTGGCTTGAGGGATCAGGACAGGTTCAATGGAGCTTCCAACTATGTCATCTGGAAGGCTAGAATGTCCTTCCTTCTAGATGAGCATGTCCTCAAGACGTATGTTGATAGTGTGGTAGCTGTCCCTGCAAATGCAGATCGGCTGAAGAAGTACAAAACCGAGATGGGGAAGGTGAAGAGGATGATCCGAAATGGAGTCAAGGATCACGTGGTGTGCCACGTTGATAGCGATGAGACTGCTAAGGAGATGTGGGATGCCTTGGCCACATTCTATTAGGGATCTTCCGAGTAACCGAATATGTACTTAGAGCAGAAGCTAAGTTTTGCTCAGATGAAAAAGGGAGAACGTGTGGATCCATTCCTCATGAAACTGAAAGAGACTCGTGATGAGTTGTCGACTGCGAGGCACACACCTCAGGGTTCAGAGTTAGTGAGACTGGCTCTAAATTCCGTCTCGAATGAATGGAAAGTCTTTGTCTAGAGTATCCTGGGCAGAGCAACATTGCCAAATTAGGACAAGATGTGGGCAGCTCTGAAGCAAGAAGAGCTGAGGAGAGACCTGATCAAGATAAAACTTGACGGAAGTAACAACAACAGTGGGTCGAAGCCCAAAGTAGAGGAGGAGGATAACACAACCCTTACATCAAAGGGACAACATAGATGAAAGAAGGACGTCTCCAAAGTGAAATGTTCCAGATGTAGCGAGATGGGCCACTATGCATCCCAATGTTCTTTGAAGAAAAAAGACAAGGATGAGAAGCATGATCCTAAGGTTGCAGCTGCAAAGATCGAACATGAGGAGGAGTTCGCTGTGACAACCGAGATACCTCTAGGAGGGAGGTGGGCTGATATAGAACTGTAGTTCAATAGAGCTATAGATGGGCAATATCCTTGAGGAGCCCACCTCTTGGATCATCACCTTGCTACGAGAGTCCAAGATCAATAGTAGAGGGATGGTGGAGTTTTCTGTTGGTGCCATGGGATGTTGATTTCATTGATGCAGTAGTTAGTAGCGCCAGAATGGGAGCAGCGCAAAGCAGAGAGGCAACAATGCGTCGAGGCACAATGCAGAGCTTCAACAACGCAGTGGCTTTAGAGGATAGCGTGGGACTACCAAGAGTTAGGATTTCAGCACTGAGGTGTATCCACTAGATACTTGTCTAGCTTTGGGTGTTTTCAGTTGTTTCTCTCAGTAACTGAGTTGCATTGTAAGCAGTGGCAGTGCTAGCAACATAACAGATGCAACATTTGAGAGGGAGCTGTAGTGCAGATGTAGCATTGGCAGTGGTACTGTCAAAGGAAACAATATAGTAGCAGTAACAACACAGTAGTTGGTGGACAACATGTCAGACATCAACAACGCATAGGACGATGCTTCAGAGTCAGAGGAGTATGCAACAACAGTATATTGCTAGAGCACATTCCTCGCTAGAGGGAGTGTTGATTTGGGGTAGCATCGAATGTGCTCTAAGCCTCAAATTTTGTAGGGAGGCTTGGGCACATGTATTCCAAAGTACCCAGAAAGCATTTTGGGAAAATCCACCCAGGAGTGATTTTATTAAAATAATTAATATTTTTAATGGGGTTCCTAAGTCTAAACTTAGGAAAATTAAAATACTAATGGGTATTAATCTAATCATGGGTGAAACTTCTAGAAAAAGACACGGATCAAGCCAAAACGATCTGAGCCTTTGATTATGATTTAATGTAGGCCGTTGGTTGTCCAACTGGAAGATATAAGAAGGGGCTTGAGGGTCTTTGGAAAAACACACAGAGAGATCAAGGAAATCAATTTTTCTGAAGTGAGAAGTTCTTAGGAGGAAAAATTGATTGAGGAGATTTCTTGCAGTAGAGGGGCAGTGAGAATCCAAAAGAAGGAATGAAGAGTACGAGGCAAAGGGAGAACAAAAAGACGTCCAAAGGAAGACTGACGCTGGCCCACGCAGAGGAAACACAGTCCTTGAGGGGAAGTCGAGTTTCCTGCTAAGGAAAGTCAAAAATCAGTTGCCGAGAGCCATTGTGTGAGTCTGGAAGGCAGAAGTTCGATTTTCTCAGCCAGTAGAGGATTCAGAAGAGGGGCAACATAATACCCAGGAGGGGTGACACAAAAACTGCTGGGAGTGATGCATTTCTACGCAGAAGC
This sequence comes from Pinus tabuliformis, assembly GCA_031772625.1. NCBI lineage: Eukaryota > Viridiplantae > Streptophyta > Pinopsida > Pinales > Pinaceae > Pinus > Pinus tabuliformis. The sequence goes on along the minus strand of CM062815.1, from coordinate 402,865,785 downwards.
CACGTAGAGGGTGACAAAGAGCCTCCATTTCAGCTGGATCAATTATTGACCAGTCTTTTGTTCAGTATTCTCTTTGTTTCGGATTGCTAGTTGAGCATCTTAGAATTGTACTCAAATTTTCTCCTACATAATAATAAAACCCTTCGAGTTGCTGCACCGGTTTTCCGGCATTGGGCTTTTCTAGGGACTTTTGTCCAAAAATAATGGTGTCCTATGTGATTGTATTTCCTTGCTCAGTTTCTTTGTTTCAGAATCATATTTAATTTGGTGTAGGATGCTTCAGTGATTTACTTCATGTTTCAAGAAGAAATTTGAAATAAGCTTGTAATGTAATTTACAATCTAGGTGAAGTAGATTCAATTGGTTGCAGTAGGATTCTTGACATTTCTAGATCTAAGAATTTTCACACCGTAGGCTATGAGGGTATTCCCTATGGAAATGTGAAGGTGAAGGACAAGTTGGAAACCAACAAGTCCGGGAGACACGATTGAGTGGCCTAGCTACTTGGTCAAATTTAGCAAGATTTAAGGACTAGATTAAATTCAAATGTGAGACCAGTGCCTTACAGAGTCAACTTCTTGCTTATTATCAATTAGAGGCCAAGTAACCAGATGGACAATTGCTGCTTAGAAGCTTCACTAACTTATATGCAAATCCTAAGACCTAGGTATGATGCAAGAATCTTGGTTGCTTTTAGTTATATGCCTATCCTAAGCGAGACCTTCATCTTAATTGTTTTGGAACCAGTCTTTAGAGTAGGCTGTGGGATGGAAGCCAAGGGAAGCAAGCAAAGGCTTGATTAACGATACCTCCCCTTGTGTTCCAAGTAGCCGATTCCTCTAGCGCTACTTAGACTGTGGCCCTGACGACTCAAAGGTCACCATGTTAACCACTAGAAAGGTGCGAAATTCCTCAAGCTAAATTTGAGAAAAGGTAGCCCTAAATGTCTATCAATCAAGCTTATGCTTGGAGGTACGTTATTAATGCAACTAGACTTAGAATGCTTGTGCAAGGAGTATGAGTGATTTCTTAGATTAAGATTGTTTAATTGTTTCAGTATTTAAGTTATGATTGACTTTGTTGGAAATAATACTAAGTTGGGGGGGGGGTAATCAGTATTGTTGGGCATTGGATAATCCAGCGCTCCCCGCGTGTTTTGTGACATGGACTAACCGCCTCTCGAGGATCCGTTAACTCTGGCGATGCGTCCGTTTACTAACACCTGCGGGTTTTGGTGTAATGGCAATCGTGATACCAACAAGTGGTATCAGAGCCAAAGGTCTTGAGTTCGAATCACACCCGGCTCGCACTGGGGGGGAGATTGTTGGGCATTGGATAATCCAACGCTCCTCGCGTGTTTTGTGACATGGACTAACCGCCTCTCGAGGATCCGTTAACTCTGGCGATGCGTTCGTTTACTAACACCTGCGGGTTTTGGTGTAATGGCAATCGTGATACCAACAAGTATTAGCAAATTACTAACTTTTTCATTTCGATACTTAGATTCATATACGCTACTTCAGTCAAGGGAACCCACGTGTACACGCAACTGTATTTAATGCAACTAGCGTATATCGAGTAAACTTATGATTAAGTTAATCCATTATATGTTGATCTTTAATCAGTGCATCAGAACTTCATTAACCATATGAACAGTAAACAGGTGTAGTAAAACAGAACAGATCATCACACATAAGAAGCACACATGAACACCATGATATAAGGTGGAAACCAAATGCAGCACAAAGCCACATGCTGCGGTTTTCTTTAAGATAAGAAAAACCTGTTTACAATCTTGTACTGGCGCAGACTCATACCAATACGCAGACACCCACCTGCAGAAGGCTACAACCTTCTCTCATTCTCCAGCTACTACTGGAAGGGAGCTACAACCCCCTAGCTCTTGTACTAGCCGATCCGTTTACTAGTACGTAGGTGCCAACCTATTGAAGGCTACAACCTTATTGATTCATCACAACACCATAATATGAAGGCCACGTTTCATCCAATTTTCATACTAGACCCATCAACAACATTGAAGCACAAAATCAATCTCCACTGCAATACAACCATCTACTATACTTGCATCATTCATTTCTGAATCACTGAACACTGAATCACTAAAACCCTGTCAACAAAACACAGTCACTAGAACACAAAGCAGAACACAACTCTGCAACAACAACCAGATCCAACTGCAACTTCAAATATCATATATCACAATGTATAAGCTACTATGATACTATGATGAACCAAACCAACGTGTATACGCGCTTTTACCAAAGCCAACCCGCATACAGATCTGCAAATATTTAACTCATAACTTTGCAGCTATTCCAAACATCAGTCATACTCAGATCATAACATTTATACAATAAAACATGCGTCAATAATTCAAATCTAGTTTATCCATGATCAAACCACATAATGATAATGCATTCCAAGCCTTATGATCCCAATCCATCATCCACCATCAACTGCATAGGTGCATCCTTGGTTCAGATCAAGCAAAGCATCATAAACCCATAAGCAGCATACTAGATCTCACACTTCATCAGATATTCAATCTTTGCACACTTGCACCTCTTGGCCTAATGATCTTCTCCTTAGATAGGTTTAGGCCTCTCTCAATACCATGGTCCAAAACCATGTAGACCCAATACCTTGGACCCAATCCCTGGGGTCAAAACTTCGGACCAAATACCATGGACCAAATACCACAGACCAAAACTTAGATTCCCAACATGTACGCGTCTTTCCTTCGGTAAACGTGCGTGTGTACGTATATGCAACTTGGTATATGGTGAACCTGCGTGTATACGCTTCTTTGTCACATCACACCTACGTATAACTCTCTGATCATTAATTCTTTGCTATTTACTAGCTGTACCATGATCTGTCATTTGAGTGAGTTGCCATCAAGGACAACACCTGTATCATAATGCCAACAAACTTCTATGACAATAGTACATAACGATAAATGGAGAGACAATATTATCACCAAGAATGTTTCAACGATGCTCAATGATTTACCAAAATAGAGAGATTACAATAGATGTCTATTTGCAATATGAAAATGGCAGTTAGAGCAATAAGAACAACACGAGATGTCAACCAATGATAGCAATTTAGAGCACTTATCCACTTCAACTACAATTACTTAAAGCCTAAGTTGCACGGGTACTGTTCTCGGCCATTGGAGAGCACATACCTAAAGCTTCGATGCTACTGGGAGCTTGGGAGTTGGTACGAAACGTTCCAAAATTGGCGGGAGCTTTGTTTGGTACTTTCGAGCGTTTTGGGTACTTGCTGGTTCAGAAATAGGCATTCCAGTTATTGGTTTCTGTGAGGAGCGTGGCTTGGGAGCCTCTTGGAGCTCCCGTACCATGCATACCACACGTTCCCCAAAACCCGAGGTAAAACCTGCAAAAAAACCCAAGGAAAAACCCGGGAAAAAATGGCACGAATGTTTGGCAGCAAATCACTGGTATTTTCTCTATATAGTCAACCATCTAGATTAACTCAAGCCATCATTCTGATTTATCATTTCTCAGACTTAGAGTGGGTGAGGGATGCAACCTGGGTGAGGGACACAACGATGTGGTGAGGGAGATAGTGAAGGTTTAGTAGTTGCAAGTGCTTCATAGGCACAAGTGTTGCCATTGTCTAGGTACCTGTCATTTATGCACAGAGTACTCAGTATTCCATCGCTGTTGATGCAATATGTATTGCTTAAATTTTTAGTTTTATGATTTATCATTGTGATTAATAACAAGTTGAATCGATTTCTGAAAAGATTTTTAAAGACAGTGTGTCGGCGAGCTATTTAAAATTTAATCATGTGATGAGTGTTGTTACTTGTACATTGTATTGTCTATTCCGACTTCTGAGTTCTCAGTTCTGACATCTACATTACACTATACATTCTTTTTGTGCTTTTTCTGAGTTCTTAGTTTTTCAAGTCGCCTAGTTCTTGCCAAAAAATCCTGAGTTGGCTGCTCTTTTTGATACGGGCTAATTTCCAAAAGAAAATTCTTGTTCGCTGCTTACTATTTCATATACCTTTCCTAAGTGAGGCCGACATCAAGCTTCCACTAGTGGAAATCTATTTATGAGGTTCCTTCTCTGTCTGTGATTAGATTCGTTTTCTATTGGTATCGGAGTTTTGGATTTTTTCGAAGTGTGAAGTATTCATCGATATTGCAGACTCATTAATAGAAAAACATCATGGTCAATTGTAAGGAATATGTTTATATACAACAAACATATGTTTACTTATTAACAGAAAAACATCATGACATCTGTTTTCTTGATTTATATTACATATATTATCTGTTTTCTTTTCTACGTAGCATTGATGTATGGTTTTTAAAGAATACATTTTTTATCTTTAAGTTTAATGCCATATACAAAGTTTTGCAATGATGGAAAATGAAACTTTTAGGGCAGGGTTATAACTTATTTTTTAATTCAAAATGAGCCTTTGCAAAATATTTAAATATATGACATGCGGCTAACAGTACGATGATTTGTTTCAGATACAACTTGGCAAATATTGTTAATAAAACTTGAGTTGGAGAAGTTTTTTTTAATATATATTGTTAATTTTAGGTATGTTCTATGCTAGAGCAATTTATTTCAATTTCTTTTCCACATTAGCAATCACATCAGCATAAAGTAAACTGCAGATAGAACATAAATATAAATCGCAGAAGACAAGCCAAGGCAAGAGGACACAAGATGTGACACTAGCCAGGACAAACCCCACAATGTGGGGAAACCCTTGATCAATTCTTCTTTTGTTTTCTTCAAAGTTCAACAGAGAAAGTGAGAGAGATAGTACATTTACAATAGAAGTCAATCACTTTGACTTTTGATATCGGCATGAGATCAGTTGAAGACATATTGCTTCAATTGATTCTCTAAGGTGACTCGTTCACCTACCATAGTGCTGCATCTCATCTATTTGCTGCACATTACCGTGTGACACCTTGCTGTACTGTCACAGGTGTTGAACCTTGGTGACTGAGCTGCTTTCATCTTCATGCTGCTCATCATGCTGCATCTTCCATGGTCTTATTCATCATCAAGCTGCCCATGCTCATGATCTCATTCATCATTATGTTGCCCATGCTCATATCATCATGCTACTTATTATGCTGCCCATGATCTCATAGTCATGTTGCCCATACTCATATCATCATGCATCATTACGCTTCCCATGCTCATATCATCATGCTGCTTATTATGCTGCCCATTTTTCATACATCATGCTGCCTTCCTTCGGAGATAGATGCTCCGGCTGTTTCGACAGTTCCCAGTGGTTTCGGCTTTTTTGGCAGTTCCGACATTTTCGACATTTCCGGCTTTTTCGGATTTTCCAACGTTTTCGGCGTTTCTGGTAGTTCCGGATTTTCCGGCAGTTCCAGCTTTTTCGGCGTTTCTGGCAGTTCTGGCTTTTCCGGCAGTTCCGACGTTTCTGGCTTTTCTGGCAGTTCCGACTTTTCCGACAGTTCCGACTTTTCCGGCTTTTCCTTAGGATCTCTTCTCCTACTAAAACCCAAAGACAAGTAGAGAGAGGAAGAGATCCAAATGTGTGAAGAAATGACTTGAAGTCCTCTTCTATTTATATTAAAACGTAGAGGTTGAATAGACATGACTGTTGGGCTTCTGAGCTTACATAAGTTGCTGGCCGACTTAACAATTTGTCCATAACATAAATAAATTCATAACTTCACAAATACTTATCAGAATCGGATGATCTTTAGATCAATCCTACACCTCTCAATGAGAGGGATCCAATAAAAATATCAGCTGCCATAAATAATATGATCCACATGGAGTTTGGCCCTAGTTGCCAATTTTAAAGAATCTTCTCTACATAGCATTGATGTATAGTTTTTAAAGAATACATTTTTTTTTTTATCTTTAAGTTTAACGCCATATACAAAGTTTTGCAATGATGGAAAATGAAACTTTTAGGGCAGGGTTATAACTTATTTTTAAATTCAAAATGAGCCTTTGCAAAATATTTAAATATATGACAGGTGGCTAACAGTACGATGATTTGTTTCAGATATAACTTGGCAAATATTGTTAATAAAACTTGAGTTGGATAAGTTTTTAGTTTTTTTTTTTTAGTTTTATATTTACTCTTCAAACTTTTAAAAATCAATTTAAAAGGAAGGAATTTTTGGTTTTGTATTTTATTAGATGATTTGCAATTTTGATTTATCAAGTATGTTCTATTTTATTGTTGCATTAAAGAATTTGCAGTTTTTATTAATAATACAATGAAGTTATAATTTCAATACAGTGATATTTATAAAACAAACCTTGAATGCAGGTGTCTGAATGAAGAAAGTCAAAGACTATTACAGTTTACTTATTTAAATATTTTCGTCTAAGTAAATTTTTAATTTGCTGCTCTTTTGGAATTTGTTTGGTAGCAGAACTCATAACAAGAATTTATTGTTTACTGTTTACTATTTTGTTTAGTATGAAATATAGTATATACCATACAATTCTGAATTTCAATTTAGTAATCATGATGGCATTAACAATGTTAGTAGTTACAATAATCTTGAACTTAATTAAATTATAAATTCTAGAAATATTTTGTTATTTATTTTAATTAATGTTAGATTATCGGTTGTTAGTTATTTATTTTTATTTATTATGTTTTTAAATTAAATAATTTTAAAATGTTTTTAAAAAAATTCTTTCAAATTTTAATATTTATTATATTAGAAAATTCAAAATATGAATTTTGTTTATTATACATTTTACAAATTTAATTAATATCTTTTAAATTTTTTATTTTTAATATCTTTTAAGTTTTTAACAATTTTAAATTCCTAGTAAGTTCTACTTCTAATCTTTTTTGTTTTTGATGTAAATTTTCAGTATTGATACCATGGATAGAGGGTTGGGTAGTCAATGTGGGGAAAGCAGGATGAGACCCCCACTACCTCCACAAGCCCCACAAGCTGAAGAACAAAATGCAGAGACAATGATATCTACCCACACTCAATCAAGCAACATTTCCAAGAAGCCCTTAGTGAAGTTCATGAAAAAGATAACACAAAACAAGGCAAAAAATAGTGGTGGTTGTGAGGAATGGCAATGTACTTTGTGTGATCATGTATTTAAGGGTAGCTATACAAGAGTATGGCATCATCTTTTGGGCATACCTGGGTTAGGAGTGAAGGGTTGCACTTGTAGCCTTGAACAAAGAATGGAGATGACTAAGCTTCACATGAAAGCTAATGGAAACAATGAATGTGATAGTAGCACAATATCTCCTAATAAGAGAGGTAGACATGAAGATTCATCCCAATGTATGAATGAACAAAGTCACATCCAAATTGAGCCTACTCAAGGGGGTTCTAGTACTAGGAGGACTAATGTAAGTGAATCCATTCAAAAAATGTACAATGTCTTGCATAGGGATGAAGTAGATGATGCCATAGCAGTTTTTTTATGGAAAATGGAATTCATTTAATGCCACTCGTTCACCATACTATAAAGAAATGGTGAGAAAAATCATAGTTGTAGGGATAGGATATGCACCCCAGGTTACAACAAAATGAAGACTTCATTGTTGGATAGAGGGATGACAAGAATGCATGGACTTATGGAAGACCTCAAACAATCTTGGGTTCAATCAGGTTGTTCAATTGTCATGGATGGTTGGAAAGATATTTAACAAAGACCTTTGTTGAATGTTATTGTCACATCACCAACATGGCCTTATTTTTTAAAAGCAATCGATTGTAATGGAAAAACTAAAGATGCTACTTTCATGTTTGAAATGTTGAAGGATGCAATTGATGAGGTTGGTCCTTCAAATGTGGTACATGTCATCACAGATGCAACACCTATTTGTGGAGCAGCGGATTTGATGATCCAAAGTCGATATAGACATATCTTTCGGGCTCCTTGTTGTGTACATGCCCTTAACAATCTCTTAAAAGACATTGGTAAAATACAATGGATTGCAAAAATCATTTCAGATGCGAGGGAGGCACAAATGTTCATCTGCAACCACCATGCTTCCTTGGCAATTTACAGGATGTATTCAAAGAAGCATTTTTTAAAACCTGCAGAAACAAGATATGCCACATACTTTATTTTTCTTGAGTGCATGGTTGAGGTCTATGCATCTTTACAAGCCACTGTTGTTTCTTCAGAGTGGAATGCATGGACTGAGTCTAAGTCACCTCAAGCAAAGAAGATAAAAGAAATGCTTCTTAATGATGATTGGTGGGATGATTGTAGATACGTTGTCTCTTTCACAGCTCCAATTGTGAAGTTGATTAGGTATGCTGATTCAGATTCTCCTGCTCTTGGACAAATATATGAAGGTATTGATACCATGGTGGGCAACATAAAGCACACCATTTGCCAAAGAAACCTTTCTTTGGAGATTTTCCATGAAATCCACAAGCTGATTGAGAAAAGATGGATTAAACTCAATACCTCCCTTCACATGGTTGCATATGCCCTTAATCCAAAATGGTATATGGAAAGACCAATAATTCTTCCTATGATGTAGAGGTAAAACAAGGGTTTTTGGATGTTAAACTAAGATGTATACTGTTGATTGAGCAAGTGTGATACAGGAGCAATTTATTGATTTTGGTACATTATGCCCTTCTGCATTCACCCAAGATGCAAAGAGGGACATCACGCATTATAGTGAGAAGAAACCCCTTGGATGGTGGAGAATGTATGGAGGCCAAGTCCTTGAGCTCCGAAAGCTTGCTTCACGTTTGCTATTCCAGGTTGCTAGTTCCTCAGCTGTTGAAAGGAATTGGCCCAGTTATAACTTTATACACTTTGTTAAGAGGAATAGACTTACCTCTAAGAGAGCAGAGATACTTGTTTCTGTGCATAGTAGTCTTTGACTTTGTTCAAGGAAGCTACTTGAATATTTAGAAGGACCTGTTGCAGGATGGAATGTGAATGCTGAAGACGCTGCCCAAATTGATGATGATGATGATGACAATCCTTTACCAAATGCAGGATTGGTTGGCATACCTTTAGATGACATTGTTGCATGTGATGATGATGTTGATCCAATCCCTAGTGAGGCTCAAGCTTATATGGATCTCCTTGATGCTGAAGATCATACTCTATGATCATCTTAAGATTTATATTTTTGTTGCTATATTTTGGCTCTTGGGCATTTTGAACTATGTACTACTTTAGTCTTTTGCCTTTTTTCTAGTATGCACATCAATATGATTTGGGTGGCTTTCGGTTTCAACTTTTTAGGGTTGTCTCTTGAATCATTTAAAAATTCAATTTGGTATATATATTTAATCTTTACATTTTATTTAATATATATATATATATATATATATATATATATATTTTTAATGTTTTAAATTTAAAATTTTAATAAATTATATTATGCCGCTCATAACTTGATGCTTCCTGTAAATTTCGGCAAAGCTTCTAGCCATACCGGATACTCGTTCCCACGTACCCAAAGTACCCATGTACTGGAAACTCGTGCAACATAGCTTGAAACAATTTAAAATCTTCAAAGATATTTCAACCACGTTAATGCTAATGATGATCTTATGCCAACATTACTTATGTGAAAATTTCTAACGAAATTCTACTGCAGTAATTGATTTATTTCTCCTACTTATTTTCCATAATAAGTTATTTACAACAACCCTTCAGTAAACATTAAAATAAATTCTACTGCAGTTATGACATAATAGCATAGAGAAAAATAACAGTGATATACAAGCACAAGAATCAATCACATCAACACAGTTATTTTTGGACAATAGTCCTCGGAAAAACCCAATGCAGGAAAACTAGTGTAGCAAATGAGGGTTTATTTATTAATCTTCAACAACAATCTTTTTACAAAGAAAGATTCTACAGAATACTGAGACACTTCTGAGAGAAACACTTGAGACAATTTTTTTCTTTCTCTTGGAGAAGTTCTGACAACCTGGAGACCCTCTACCATCCTCTGCGTCACTTCTGCGTCAACCTGTGTGAGGACTGTGTCTCCTGCTGCGCTGTCTCACTGATCTTCCCTCTGCGCTGTCTCTCAGATGCTCTGCGTCACCTCTTCCTCAGTCTCTGACTGATGCTGATACCCTCCTCTTCCTTCACCCTGCTACTCTCCCTCTGAAATCAAACTTCTCCTTGAGAATCGATTTCCCTCGGGTTACTGAGTATTTGCCCGTTGTGTCTCCAAATGTTAGGCCCCTATACTACTAGTGTAACCCCTTATTGTTATTAGTACAACCCACTTATTATATTGATGTACCCATGTAGTGCCCATATTGTTACTATTGTGCCCCATAGAAGCCCACTATTGTTATTATTGTGCCCTTACATTATTATTGTTATGTCGGCTGTGATTATGTTATGACCCCTTAGACTCCTATATATAGAAAGGAGGTCTTTTCATTTGTATCATCCAAGAATTGTTCATTTATGTAATGTAAAGGAGGTTGCCCCCTCGAAGAGGCTGAATTCTAAGGCGTTGATCTATCTTTTCTATCTTTCTTCAGCTAGTTTCATAACATTTGGTATCAGAGCTTTAGATTCTAGGGTTTCGCTGCTCCAAACAAGTCATCGTGGCATTTTCGCTATAACTTTTTTTCTGCGACGTTTCAGAAGTTGCAAAAAAAAACCCATTTGAGAAGAAATCGCTCTGAACCGTGGGTCCGAATTTCAGAGCTTTTCACGCTATATTTTCGGAGATATGATCTGAGGAAGTTGGTCTTTTTGCAGACTCCTGAATTACATTCCAAACAGGTGACCTGGGAAAAATAGTCATAACTTTCTCTCTGAGCATTGGATTGAAATTTCGTAAGAAGTTACAGAAAGAGGACGGACTGTAGTTTCTTGTATATCTTTTTCAGAGCCAAAAGTCGAAAAATTGACACGTGGCACTTCATACAAGTTCGCTCTTCTGGAAAGGTCTATAATCAGGTCATCTTGGGAGATTGTGCATAACTCTTTTTTGGAGAATCCAATTTGGATCAGACTGGTGGCATTGGAAAGAGGACACAGAGGGCTACTACAGGTAGCAATTTCAAAACTTAAATATCCGCAAGTACAGAGTTACAGTCGTTTCAAGATCGAGGTCCTAAAATCAAGAAAAAGCAAGATGAGGAAGTTTGATGGCAAGGATCCGGTAAATTGGATACTTCAGATGGAGCAATATTTTGATCTACATGGTGTACCACTGTTACAAAAGGTATGTATTGCATCTTCATATTTAGAACCGGATAATTTTTTATGGTATAAAGGGCTTTGTTCTCGTAAACAACTTGTTACGTGGTCAATTCTCACGGAGGAAATGCTAGCACATTATGAGGATACAAAGAGCAACACCTTCTTTAGAGTAACACCACAACAATTGGAAAGAGTAAAAGGGATTTGTGACATATTTGAAAGTAAAATTATGGCAACAAGGAAGTCTACCCCTCACAACTTTAAAGATGGACGTGTTGTTTCTTTTAGCCTTCCACAACCTACAAGGGTTACACCACAACAATTGGAAGAAAAAAAAGAAAAAGGGCTTTGTTACAATTGTGACAGAAAATGCAGTAAAGGTCATAAGTGTGTTGAGAAGAAATTATTTTACAGAGTATGAAGAGGAGGGAGAAAATGATCAAGAAACATCAAAAGAAGAGGATATATGCTGTAAAAATTTCTGTTTTCCCACCCCGGTTTTCAGTTTCTCCTTATTTCTCCCATGTAGTTAAATGCCCATTCCCATAACCATACATTTAACAGACTGAAAAAATAAATATTGCTGAAAACACAAATTCTGGAAATTTTTCAGAATGCTGGAAATTGCAGAATTAAAAATCAGCAATTAAAAACAGCCATTAAAACACATTAAAACACTGATATTTTTGGTCAACTTGACCCTGGAAAAACCCCCTACAACTCTTGGGGAAAACCAGTTTGAGAGCTCTTCTTTATTTCTGAAATTTGTCTTTTTACAGTGAGAATTATTCAGCAAAAATCAGCAAGCAAATTTACAACTTATCTCCTTTCCCGTGCCTCACAGCAATCTGGAAATTACAGCAAACAGGACAGCAATAAATGCTGTACGACCTCCGTTTTGTGTGCAGAAAAATCAGCAAACTGCTCCTCGATTTTTGTGCAAAAATCTGCCTTTCACTATGTGCTGAATTAGCTGTACAAATCTGCTCAACTGCTGCCTTGGAATGTGTGCCAAGCTGCTGTCTCCTTCTCCTTCCTGCTCAGAAATCTCTCTTGCTCTCTTGCTCTCCTTCTCCCAATCTGCTCATGAAAGAATGAATGACCTTTTCCTCATTTTCCTCCTTTAATATAACTCCAAGTGACTTTTGGGTGATCCAAGTGACTTTTGGGTGATCTCTAAATCCAATGGCTGAAATAGATTTAGATCAATGGTTGAGATTAAATGCTCATTTAAATCTCACTTTCTATTTTTTAATTCACCCCACTTTAATAAAGACCCACTTAGTCATTTATTTCCAAAGTCACTTTTCCTTTCTAATTTTTCATTGACTTTATAAAAGTCACTTTAAAATTAGACTTAATAACTTTATCACTTAAAGTCACTTTTAAATTAGATTTAATTTTATAAAATTATAAAGTCACTTTAGGAGAAAAATTAAATTCTTTTGGACACTTTTCCCTAGGCCAAAGATCAAAGCCTAAGGGAACCACCTGTCCTCCGGTACCAAATTTCAACACTCCCTCTTACCGAGGAAGGTGTTCCTCACCACACCCATTTTGTCTCTGAAGTAGACATGCTTGCCCCGTGGTAAGGCTTTGGTAAGGATATCTGCAACCTGCTCATCAGTGGAAATATACTCAAGCTTCACAGCTCCCTTCTGAACATAGTCTCTGATGAAATGATATCTGATCCCGATATGCTTTGACCTGTCATGAAATACTGGATTCTCCGTGAGTTTAATGCAACTCTGATTATCACAGTAAATCACTGAAGTTCTCAACGGCTGACCAAATAAGCCAAACAACATCTTGCGAAGCCAGATAGCCTCACAACTAGCTAGACTGGCTGCCATATACTCTGCTTCCGCTGAACTCAGTGCTACTGACTGCTGCTTCCGGCTGAACCATGACACTACTGCTGAACCCAACCCAAAACAACACCCTGAAGTGCTCTTCCTATCAGAAGCACAACCTGCCCAATCAGAATCAGTGTATCCTGCCAATCTCACTCCATCTCCCTGCCTGTAGTCCAGACCATAATCCACTGTCCCCTGCAAGTACCGCAAAATGTGTTTTGCAGCCACCCAGTGAACCTTCCTAGGCTCACACATAAACTGACTCATCGTGTTGACTGCAAAACAGATATCTGGTCTAGTGTTGACCAAATACATCAAGGAACCAATCAGCTGCCTGTACAATGTGGGATCCACCAACTCGGAATCCGAAGCATGAAGCTTCTTCCAGTTGGTGATCATCGGTGTCGACATGGGTCTACAATCTTCCATGTGGAATCTGCTAAGGATGTCCACAATATACTTCCCCTGCCCCAGGAAGAAATGCCCCTCCTCCTGCCACACCTCCAAACCCAAAAAGTAATGCATCAAGCCGATGTCCTTCATCTCAAACTCCGCCGCAAGATCTCTCTTGCAGTGCTCTATGAGTCTCTCTGCACCTGTAATGATCAAGTCATCCACATACAGCACCAGAATGAGAGGCTCCTCACCAATCACAATAAAGTAAAGGTTCGGATCTGCCTCACTCTTTGTGAAACCCATCCCCTGCAAGTATGCATCTATCCTGGAGTACCAAGCTCTGGGAGCTTGCTTCAGGCCATAAAGGGCCTTCTTCAATCTGCACACATGGGACTCCTTCCCATGCACCTCAAAGCCCTGTGGCTGCTCAATGTACACCTCCTCCTGTATGAAGCCATTGAGAAATGCGGTCTTCACATCCATCTGGTGGATCTTCCAACCCATCTCTGCTGCTATCGATATAATGGAGCGGATCGAAGTATATCGAGCCACGGGAGCGAAGGTCTCCTCATAATCAACTCCCTCTACCTGGGAGAACCCTCTAGCCACAAACCTCGCTTTGAATTTCTCAATGCTGCCATCTGCAGCATGCTTTACCTTGTAAAGCCATCTGGAAGTAACCACGGATTTGCCCTCAGGCCTCGGCACCACCTCCCAAACATCATTCTTCATGATAGAAGAATACTCCTCCTGCATGGCCTCTCTCCAGACCTGCTGGCTAGCTGCCTCCTCATAGCTAGAAGGCTCAGAGTCAAGGATGCTGGTAACCATCGCCATATAACTACAAAACCTCTCAGGTGGTCTACTCTCTCTGACCGGCCTCTTCGGCTCAGCAACAGATGTGGCATCTCTCAAGGTGTCCTGAAGCCACTTGGGCTTCCTCTTCCCTGAGCGCACTTCTTCCACCGGAGAATGAAACTCCTCCTCCTCATCATCATCAGTAGCCTGAACTCCTGACTGTCTGTCTGCTGTCCTCCTGCCTGCACCTGAACCTGTAGAAGCTGAGGTACCGTGTGAACTGTCCATCAGTGGACTCCCTAGTGAACTGCTCTGTGAACTGCTTTGCATGCTGCCCGGAGCACCACCCCTCTGGCTCGATGAGCCACTGCTCACTGATGGACCTGACATCCTCATAGATGTACCTCCGTATCCTCCTGATCCCTGCCCACTGGATCCTTGCGACTGACTCAACTGCTGCTGAGGGTCTGGCTGATCCAGATACTCTAACTCCCGTGACCTCCTAAAGGCCCTGTCCTCCTCGAACTTCACATCCCGTCTGACAACAACTCTCCTCTGTGCAGGAATGTAAATCCGAAAGGCCTTTGAGGTCACACTGTAGCCCACAAAGATACCCTTCTCTGCGGTGGGCTCTAGTTTGGTCCTCTTCTCTTTGGGTATATAGGAGTATGTAATGCATCCAAAGATGTGAAGATGACCAATATCAGGCTTCTTCCCAGAGAAAGCCTCCTCCGGAGTCATGTGCCCCAAAGCACGATGCGGACTCCTGTTCTGCAAGTAAACAGCTGTGTTGCAGGCCTCTGCCCACAAGAACAATGGCAACCCCTGATCATGTATCATGGCTTTGGCAGCCTCTATGATGGATCTGTTCTTCCTCTCCGCAACCCCGTTCTGCTGGGGGTTGTAAGGAACAGTGAACTCCCTCCTAATGCTTGCCTCCGCACAATAGTCAACAAACTCTCCAAGGGTGTACTCTCCTCCATTGTCCGACCTCAAGGACTTGATCTTTCGACCTGTCTGAGTCTCCACAAGAGCTCTGAACTCCTGAAACCGCTTGAAGACCTCACTCTTGGTCTTCAAAAAATAAATCCAGGTCCTCCTGGAGTGATCATCAATGAATAAAACATAGTACTCATATCCACTCAAGGAAACATGAGACATCCGACCGCTCACATCGGAATGAATCAAATCAAGTATCCCCGTCGCTCTGCTGTCACTGCTGGGAAAAGGGGATTTGGCAAACTTGCCCATCGCACAACCTCTGCAAGTATCAAAGTGATCAGTACTGAAATCTGGCACACCTGTAGTGATCTCCCGCAATGTCCTCAAGGCTCCATGATACATATGTCCCATCCTGCGGTGCCAAATCTCACACAGCTCAGAATTGCTAGCTCTGCTGTCGGTACTACTGCTCAATGCCAAAAGGGGCTGAAATGCAAACTTGTACACCTTTGCATGGCATACACCTATCACTCTAGCTGAATCAGCTGGAGCGCCCCTGGGATACATCAACACTTGTCCTCCCCTGAACAGTACCTCATATCCTCTGTCCTCCAAAGCTGAGACGGATATGAGGTTCTTCCTCATCCCTGGCACATAAAGAACCTCTGACACTTTCAAGGGAGGTTTGGACTCCCTCTGAAATGTCACTGTCCCCACCCCGACTGCTCTAACAACTCTGTCATCACCGAGTACTACCTCAATATCAATACCACTCTCTGAAAGCTCTGAGAAGTACTCACGGACTCCTGTCATGTGACGTGAAGCCCCACTGTCCACATACCAGATACCTGTAGATGCTCCGCTAATCGAGGGAAAAGCATGCTCCCTCTGAACCTGTTTGGCAGGTGATCCTGCACTAGAGGACTCACATGTAGTGAACGCAAACTCTCGGTCAAAACGACCAACAAAGTCCTCAATCTCTGCTGAAGCTGCCACGTCCTGGTTCTTCCCCTTCTTCTTCTTCTTCTCCGGACACACAACTGCATAGTGTCCCATCTTTTGACAATTCCAACACTTCACCTTGGAATAGTCCTTCTGTGTGTTCCCCTGTTTACCTTTACCTTTGCCTTTGCCTCCACCACCGCTTGTGGAAGCCTGCTTCTTCCCTTTGCCTTTCTTGCCTCCTGCCACCAGTGCTACGTCCTCATCCTGCTCAACTGGCTTGGCTGCCCCAAGTTGCCCTTTCCTGATCTCTGTCTGAATACAATCATCCCAAAACCTCTCCCATGTGGGAAGGGTCTCACGTGCACAAACCCCATCAGCAAAGTTCAACCATGAACGGGGGAGGCCATTCACTGCAATCCGCACCAACTCAGTGGGTGGAATGGCCTCTCCAATCGCTGCCAACTCATCTCTCACATTAGTAATCTTTGTGAGATATCCAGCTGCACTATCA
The DNA here is from genome assembly GCA_031772625.1 of Pinus tabuliformis. Classification (NCBI taxonomy): domain Eukaryota; kingdom Viridiplantae; phylum Streptophyta; class Pinopsida; order Pinales; family Pinaceae; genus Pinus; species Pinus tabuliformis. Next base: position 402,849,120 of record CM062815.1, on the reverse strand, counting down.
TTACCCATCTTAATGTTCTTTAGCTTCTCCTTCAGGACCATCTTCCGGTTCTCACTGGTACTCTGGTAGAGATTGGACAATGCTGTCCACATCTCATGGGCATTGCTCTTTCCTCTCACATGAGGAATGCAATGGTCTTTGATTCCGTCTAGAATCAGCCTCTTACCCTTATTGTTCTTCTTTTTATACTCAGCCAACTGAGTAACAACAGTGGGCACAACAACAGGGTTCTGTGCGGTATGCACCATGATATCCCAGACTTCTGCCTCCTCAAAGATACTCTGCATTCTCTCCTTCCAAACGCTGTAATTTGTATGCCCATCCAACCTATCCTCCACCCTCAATCCCAATGACATCCTGCTGTCCTAAAACTGAAAAATAGCACTGTTGTAGTAAAGATAAAACTGCTGTTTATGAAAAAATCAGCTTGCTGGAATTTTCTGAGTGAAAAATCAGCAACTGCAATTTTTCCTTTTGCTGTCCCAAACTGCCCTTCAGCACTCAAGCTCTGATACCATGTAAAAATTTCTGTTTTTCCACCCGGTTTTCAGTTTCTCCTTATTTCTCCCATGTAGTTAAATGCCCATTCCCATAACCATACATTTAACAGACTGAAAAAATAAATATTGCTGAAAACACAAATTCTGGAAATTTTTCAGAATGCTGGAAATTGCAGAATTAAAAATCAGCAATTAAAAACAGCCATTAAAACACATTAAAACACTGATATTTTTGGTCAACTTGATCCTGGAAAAACCCCCTACAACTCTTGGGGAAAACCAGTTTGAGAGCTCTTCTTTATTTCTGAAATTTGTCTTTTTACAGTGAGAATTATTCAGCAAAAATCAGCAAGCAAATTTACAACTTATCTCCTTTCCCGTGCCTCACAGCAATCTGGAAATTACAGCAAACAGGACAGCAATAAATGCTGTACGACCTCCGTTTTGTGTGCAGAAAAATCAGCAAACTGCTCCTCGATTTTTGTGCAAAAATCTGCCTTTCACTATGTGCTGAATTAGCTGTACAAATCTGCTCAACTGCTGCCTTGGAATGTGTGCCAAGCTGCTGTCTCCTTCTCCTTCCTGCTCAGAAATCTCTTTTGCTCTCTTGCTCTCCTTCTCCCAATCTGCTCATGAAAGAATGAATGACCTTTTCCTCCTTTTCCTCCTTTAATATAACTCCAAGTGACTTTTGGGTGATCCAAGTGACTTTTGGGTGATCTCTAAATCCAATGGCTGAAATAGATTTAGATCAATGGTTGAGATTAAATGCTCATTTAAATCTCACTTTCTATTTTTTAATTCACCCCACTTTAATAAAGACCCACTTAGTCATTTATTTCCAAAGTCACTTTTCCTTTCTAATTTTTCATTGACTTTATAAAAGTCACTTTAAAATTAGACTGAATAACTTTATCACTTAAAGTCACTTTTAAATTAGATTTAACTTTATAAAATTATAAAGTCACTTTAGGAGAAAAATTAAATTCTTTTGGACACTTTTCCCTAGGCCAAAGATCAAAGCCTAAGGGAACCACCTGTCCTCCGGTACCAAATTTCAACATATGCCAGGACCCGACCCTAGAGAAAGAAGAAATGAATCAGAACATATCTTGTAAACTATTGGCAAGAATGACCACTCCTCAAACTCTCAAGATAGAAGGACATATCAAGAAGAAAAAGGTGCAAGAAGTGAAAGATCACATCAAGAAAGAAGAAATGAATCCAGCCATATCTTGTAAATTCACTGGTCGGAATTACCACTCCTCAAACTATCAAGATAGAAGGACATATCAAGAAGAAATATGTTCAAGAAGTGAAAGATCACATCGAGCGTAAAGAAATGAATCTGACCATATCTTGTAAAGGATTGGAAGAAATTAACACTCAAACTCTAAAGATAGAAGGACATATCAAGAAGAAAAAGGTTCAAGCAGTGAAATATCACATCGAGCATCAACAACAAGTTCTCTAACTTTTAAAGGATAATGCCACTTCGGTGCAAAATCAAATGAAACAACAGGTAGATCAACATTGTAGTGAAAAATGTTTTGATGTAGGTGATTGGGTATTTTTACTGCTACATCTCAAGCAAGCTACTTATGAGAAGGAAATGTTGGCGACACTACATGCACTTAAAAAATGACGATCCTTACCGAATGGGAAGACTCTTCAAGGATGAGGATGTGGAAGCATTGTTTTGTGCTATTTCTATTATCCAACTGGATTGGATAAAAAAAGCAAGGGATGAATGGAAGAAGGATGAAGAAGTATGGCCACTTATTCAAAAGTTGCAAAAGATCCCAATTCAAACAATATTGCCAGAAATTGAAGAGGAAGGAAAAATCATATTGGAACCTGGAGCAGTCACAGAAACAAGAACCCGACAGCTACGAAATCAATCAATTTCAGAGTATCTCATCAAGTGGAAGAACTTACCCGCTGAAGATTCCACATGGGGAGGACAAGAATTTTATATAGAAGCATCAAGAACTACTCAAGCGTTGAGGACAACGCTTTTTGAAGGAGAGGGGCATGTTAGGCCCCTATACTACTAGTGTAACCCCTTATTGTTATTAGTACAACCCACTTATTATATTGATGTACCCATGTAGTGCCCATATTGTTACTATTGTGCCCCATAGAAGCCCATTATTGTTATTATTGTGCCCTTACATTATTATTGTTATGTTGGCTCTGATTATGTTATGACCCCTTAGACTCCTATATATTGAAAGGAGGTCTTTTCATTTGTATCATCCAAGAATTGTTCATTTATGTAATGTAAAGGAGGTTGCCCCCTCGAAGAGGCTGAATTCTAAGGCGTTGATCTATCTTTTCTATCTTTTCTTGAGCTGGTTTCATAACAATGACTCTCAAGTCTTCTCTTATACTTTTCTTTTTGATAAATCAATGACCGAGATTAAGTCCCTAATCAACGACTAAGATTAAAACAGACTTGATCTTTGTCTCTTAGAAGCTTCTCACCGATATCTTTATTAATACCCATTAATATTTTTATTTTCCTAAGTTTAGACATAGGAACCCCATTAAAAATATTATTTTAATAACTCGTCATTTGGGTGGAATTTCTCCAAACGATTTTTGGGTCTTGGAGATCTCATGAATTTTGGTCCCTCCACAAAATTTCGGAGTTAGATCACATCCGATGCTACCAAAAATCAACAACTTAATGCCAATAATCACAAGATGCTAGATTATAAAACTTTAGGCAAAGAACACCAATTAGATTGTCACTTAAGAGAAACAAGATGCTTCAATGCTAATCCAAAGACTTCAAGTAAAGAGCATTTAGATCTTAATGTCACAATGAAAGTATCATTCACCAATGAAACACAATTAGATACCAATACCCAATGATGATTTCTCAAAGAAGCAACAAGATTATCAATGTGCTTTAGAGAGAGTGATTTTATGTGCAAAGCTTTGAAGCTTAGGCAACAAGAAAACTAGTTAGCACAACCACATGTAGATAGATTTAGGACAACAGGAAATAAAATCACTTTTGCTCCAAAATGACAAGCATATGTAAACCAAATATGAGCAATGAGACACCCAATGAATTGACAAATGGAAACATAAGCTAACCAACCTACTTATGATGCATTTTTCAGTGTTATATCAGATCTTAATGCACTTGTGACAGAAGTAAGAAAAATGTGAAAACAATGAGTCACCAATGTGAGAGTGTGTGCCAAAATGTGCCAAGTAACTCCCAATTGCCAAAAGAGGCTTATCAAACTGAAATTTTGTATTCTTTAGCCCTTTATGATGTAATTATCAGATTTGAACACTCTTTTTTGTGCAGAGATATTCAGTCAAAAAATCAGTTAGATCTATGCCCAGGAAACAATGCCCAACTGATAAAATGACTAGTAAATTTATACCATGAATTTCTTAGAGCATTTAGGCAATTTATATGTGATTTTTAGGGCACTTAGATTAAATTTTAATCACTGTTATGAATGTATTCAAAGAGTTGTAGCAAATAGTGAAATAATAAGGGTTTAGAGATCAAACCCTTGGCCTCTAGGTCTAGAAGAAATTGGCCCAAATTTTCCAATTTTTTTTCAATGAGTATGCTACCTGAAAGCACAAGTTTTTGCCAATTTCTTTGCAAAACCCACCAATCAATTAGCTTCAAAAAATTTCAGAGACGAATTGAGGACAAGAGAGGGCTATGAAGAAGGCTAGAAGGCCAAGGAAGAGGCAAAGGCACACATGAGAGGCCAAATAGGCCTAGCGGCTAAGGGAAAGAGGCCTAATCAGCCTGCTATGAGGGCTAAAGAGGAGGTCGAGAGGCCTAAAGATGCAGCGGATGGCTCAAGGAGGAGGTCGAGAGCAAGAGCAAGGGGCTAGGAGGAGGAAAAGGAGGGCCAAGGCAAGGAAAAGGCTTTGAAGGGCTTGTGGCCAAGCCTTAATTGGCCCACGACATGCCTAAGACGTTGTCGTCTAGGGCTTAGAGAGAAAGTCAAAGCCTGTAGGGCTTACAACTAGGCCCTAAAAGGGCTTAAAAGGCCACGACCAAGAGGAAAAAGGCAGGCTGATGGGGAAAAGGGGCTAGGAGAGGAGGGACGAAGGGCTAGGAAGGTTGGAAGGGAGGCCGAGGAGGAGAAGGGAGGATGTCGAGGCCTTTAGCCCTCACGGCAGGGCCTAATAGGCCCTTAAAAACACCATGAAAAGGCTTCAAAGAGGCTGATGCCCTCAGAGGCCTATTGCTAGCCCTTGGAAGGAGAACAAGGCTGATGCAAAGGCTCAAGGAGGTTGGACGACTGACCTAAAGGAGAATGTCAGACTAGGAGCCCTGAAAAAATGGAAACCTTTTCTCTAAAAATTATTTTTGCTTTAGATCTTCATTTTCTGCAAAAAAAATAAATAGAGGCTAGTTCTTACTCTCAAGGGCATAGATCTAGCTCTAATCCAACTTTTTTCCCTTGATCCCACTTGCACAAATAAATTTAAAATAACCCAAAACCCCAGTAAATACAAAAAATTGAAGAGCTTGAAACCCCAAAAAACCCTAGCTGCAAAAGAAGGGTTAGAAAATAAAATAATTTACAAATATAGTATACAAATTATATTTACAAAATATACAAGTGTACAAGGCTTAGAGAAATTTTGAGAATAATTTTTACTGTAGATTTTGATAATGGCTAAATGTATTTCGAAAAATAAATGCCAAACCACAACCTTAACAAAGTTAGAAAACCATATAAAATATTCAGAGTCCGAACATAGTTGGCTTATGCCCACAGTTTGTGCCCAAGGGTCGGGGAAACTGCAAACACTATATAATTTCTCAAGAATAAACCATTGGAACAACAATGAATCAGCTCACCTAAGATAGGCCCAAAATTTATCATTAGAATGTCACTATCATGTACAATGAAATAAGGATTTAGTAAAATTTTAAAGCACAATATAGGAATGCCCGTACCCAAGACATACCACAAATGAGTAGAACAGAGACACGATGAACTACACCCGAAAGACTTTTATTATGATTATCAAAACGTTTTCAGTGGGACAATAACTTTACATCAACATTTTCAAAGTTACATTAGCCAAACATCATATGGTTTGAGACAGAAATGACCTTTAATTTATAGATAAATCCTCCAAGTGGTAAATAAAGTCTAGTTGGCTTGATCCCTGTCAAAATAATCTTGACTGTCCATAGATCTTTGACCAACTTTTAATCTCTTTTGTTGAAATAATTAGTTTTGAGGAATTTTTGAATTTCTCATTAAAACCATTTTTTAATAGTAAAAGATATTATTTTGAGCTAATTTTCTAAAAAAAATGATTTTGACTTAACCACCAAGGTCTGAGGGTCCAATTTTTCATGAAATTTCCAATACTCCCTTGGTGGGGGACCTCCAAAAATTAATATCTTTAAGACCGGCGAAAATTTTCACTTGGAGAATTTAATTTCTCTAGCAATTTAATTTTTGACTTTAATTAATTATTTTCCTGCTTAGGATTAATTTTGTTTTTGCTAGAAAAATTAATTAATTGACACTTGAGGGGATTAATTATTTTTTCACCCTCAAATATTTTAGCCATGGTGCCTAAGTATGAGGTATCGTGCTCTAAAATATTTTTTTACATAAGATTTTACATAATTCAACCCTAAAAAGGGGAATACCCGTTCATTATAAACCCTCAAAATACATACCCAATTCCGCGACACAACATTATATAGTAAACCAAGTAACTTGTAATAAAATAATTTAGCCAATTAGCTTAAATTATTCCCAAATCACTTTTATAGAAAACTCAACTAGAACACTAGAACTCATGTAAGACTTTGACGATAAATTCCACGCTAGCTTTGGGGGTTAGGTTAGAGGGAAAAACTCTGCCGGTCATCTGTGTTTAGAAACAATCAGTGAGACGAAAAACCTCCTAGTATGAAATTCATCACCATAATAATAGGCTTACCTAGGTTGTTACATACATACACGGTCTTACTAGTATTATTTACATTACAAATTTGCAGAATGGGTTTTCAATGACTCATGATCTGATGGTTGATGATCTCAATCTTTGAAGAAAAATATGGTACCACTGCTTCCTTGGAAGTTTGACAAAATGTGTGCAACAAGGCTCACAGGGAGAAGACTTAAATACTTTGAAAATATGAACCGATCATGAAATGACTATAATCAATTTGGAACAACAGATCGTAAGATCACATGGAGGCTCTGAAATTCAAGCATAGTGAAAATTTTGGAGGGTGTTTGTCGCAGCGACAACAAAGAGAAAAAGACATTGAGTGAGAGAAAGAATGTACATTCATGAGTAATTGAATGCCAAGACTCGAGAGTGATTGAGCAAAGAGAAAGAGGGTTAGCAAGGAAGGCACACATTCCAAGGAGTGAACACAACCCTAGGTAGCCGTACAATAGTTTGTACAGTACAGCATTGTCCACTCTGTACAACCTGCAGCCCAGTTGTACAGGGATAAGGAGGGCACAAAAATCAATGAATTGATTTCTGACACATTTTCCAAGGTTTATCTCTACTGTAATGATCTGTCCTAGGCTGTACAGTTTCAGTCAATGTCTGGCACAATTTCCAAGGAAAATGGACATCATTTAATGCTGCTGTTAGCAGTCTGTACAGTTCTCTGGCACAGTTTCCACGGAGTCTCGACAGGTCAAGGAGAGATAAGTTTGACTATTTTACTGCTGTAATTTCTTTTGTTCAAATAGAAATAAAATTCTTTCTTTGGGTTTTCTCCTGTTGGTGTTTTTCCCTGGGCTTGCCCCAAAATTTGTTGTGGCATTTAATGTTGTCTACTGCTGTTATTTCTGCTGCAATGTTACTTAGTACAATATTTCTACTTATAAAATCAAAGTCAAATGTGAAGTTGCTTTGGAATTTTATTGAAGTTAGAGATCAACGATTGCTAAGTGCTTGACAAAATCATTGAATGAGAAGTTTGTGATTTTGTAAGATTTTTCTACAGTTGGCACTTATTACCAAGATTCTAGACATATTCAAGAAATCACATGCTCACAAATTGAATTGGTTTGAGTAATCCAGAATATGCAAGCTATTTTGTTTGTCATATCCCAAGCCATGTTAATTTCTATTGATCGATAACTCTTCCTAAGTTTTGACAAGCATCTTGGAAAGACCATTTGGTTGTTCTTTTGCTTCTTCACATTTTCTTTTTCTACTACTGTTGTCATTCTATGATTCTTCTTGTGACACATCTTCATTCATTGTTTCCTTGATAAATTCATGGCATAATTCCGTATCCATCAGGTCTTCTATATCACAATGAGCATCAACTACTTGTATTATGTCTTGTGTGTCACGTGCATAACCTTTGTACCACTTGTTGCACAATCTTCTCTAGTAGCTTGTCTTGTCACAAGTTACATCAACATTCTAGATTAGTTCATCGGTATCATGAAATGTATTGCATAACTCTCATAGGAACATATTTCACCAAGTTTTGCTAATTGCGAGTGGAGAAAAACATAGGCAATAACAAAAAGAGAAAAACACCAATGTTAAAATACATAAAAATCCACTAAGCTGTCTGAAGAAGAAAAGGATTTTGAACCTTAAATATGGAGGAAAATCTTCTACAATGTTGAATTTATTTTAATAATTGCCTAGCAAAAATTTGCATTGTACAGTGTTGAATTTGTTTTAATAGTAATATAATTGCCCATTTTTTATGAAAATAATTTTAATGGACATAGAGAGTCCAGGAACCTTGTATAATGCATTTTTTTGCTAGTGAGGGTTTAGCATCAGATTCTTTAGAATTTATGAACTGATTTAAATATTTAGTGAAAGAAAAAGCTTTGATGTCCTTACAGCACCGACAATCAAAGTGTTGATCGTGCATATCGCATTGGGCAGTTAAGAAATGTGCTGGTCTATCGTTTAATTACCTGTGGCACCATTGAAGAGAAGATTTATCGAAAACAGGTTCTAGAATTTTTTGATTTTATTTTTTATAAATTAAAATCGAACTTTGGGTATTTTTATTTTATTTCACAGATTTGTGATTATCATTTAAGAAAAATGGGGTGTTTATTTTTTGATCTTTGATTTTTGCCATTTTCAATTGTGGTGCTATTTTCAGAGGGGCTAGTTGTTAATTAATAATCTATATCAGGTATTCAAGGGAGGCCTATTCAAAACTGCAACAGAACACAAACAACAAACTCGGTATTTTAGTCACCAGGTGATTCCTGAAATGGGTGCCTGTTTCCTTTTTAGCTGACACATTTTCGTGCTATGATTTGTCATGGTGTGTCAGCAACTACATATCTGTGGGAGTGTAACTTATGAATGTAATATATCTGTAAATGCAGGAGCTTCATGAACTTTTTAGCATACCAGAAAGTGGTTTTGATGTTTCTCTGACTCAGCAACAACTTCATGAGGAGCATGACAGTCAACATGAAATGTATGTGTTTATTGGTGCTTTTTTAAAATTTCTGACACTTTCTTCTGTCTAGTGCTTTATGAAAAGTATGTAGTCAGTATGAATTGAATGATGTTTTTTAGTAGGTACAAAGGAGACGCTATATTTTTTAAAAGAAAACATGCCATGCTTTCTTGTTTTTTCAAGAATATTGGTACAAGAGTTAGTGCAGAGGTCAACAACTTGTTTCTGTGGTTTAAAAACTGAGACTACAATTGCCTCATTTTTCCCAGATCTTTTATGCAACAGACATAACAATTCTTGATTGCTTGCTAGGTGGAGTTGTTTTCAGGAGTCTTTTGGGATATTAATGTCCAGAAATCTTGATTCTTTGTGTCCCTTTTGGAAGGAGATCAAGAACCTGGACCTCTATTGGTGCCTCTTTTTGTTATATTTTTTATAACAGATCTGATTTAATTTAGTTCAACCTTTTATTAAAATCCAGAAAATATTTATTTCAAATATTTCTGAAATTGCTGATAAAATAAACACACACGGTATATTAACTTAAAAATAAGATGCATTGGAAATAAAATGGAGAGATCAATCACACTACAACTGCAAATTTGTACCCAATACAATCTTCTTTCATATTAAATATCAAAGGAAAATCTGGGCCTAGACCCATATAGAATACATAGAAAAATTGGCATCAAGGAAATTGGCCTTCAGAAATTGACACTCTTGAAAAAAATTGGACCTGGACAACAAATAGACCTCTCTCCTTACTTGCCTCGTACGGCCCTTATGTACTTGAAAAATATTTCTCCTTGGATATTTAAGGCTCGTCCACAATTTGACCCTTCTCTTCAGCAACTCGGGCTTCCTCTTTCTTGAACTCGCCCTCCTTGAATAGCTCCCAAAATTCCCTGCTGCACTTCCCCTCAGGCCTCATTACTATCTCCCACACATCGTTTCTCATGATGGAACTATACCCTTCCACCATGGCATCCCTCCAAACCTGCTAGTCTGCTGCCTCCTCAAAGGCAGAAAGCTCAGACTCCTTGATGCTGCTCATCAAGGCCATATAACTAGAAAATCTGACTGGTGGTCTACTCTCCCTAAAAGTGCTGTTAGGAACCTCCACATGCTCCTCAACATCTCTCAATGTCTGCTAATCCCATCTTGGTCTCCTCCGGACAGAGCATGAAGGAACATGTCACTCGTCCTCTTGATCTGAAGGTTGTGTCCTTGCTACTGTTGTTGCTTGCCTTTTGCTCCCGATCCTCTACCATTGTTGGATCTGTCCGATGTGACCTCCTAAATGCCCCACCCTCCTAAAATTTGACGTCCTTGTTAACTACCATCTTTCTCTACCCCATGATGTAGGCCTTTGAAGTCTTACTGTATCCAGGAAGAAAGGCCCCTCTCTAATGAGGGCTCTTGTTTATTACTCCTATGAAGGAATGTGGACATACACTAGACAATCAATTATATGAAGGTGGCTCACCTCCAGTTTCACTCTTGTAAGGGCCTCCTCAAGAGTCATGCCCTTCACTACCTTGTGAGGACTTTTGTTTTGCAAGTATAGAATTGTATTACATGCCTCCACCCACAAGAACATAGGAAAATTTTAATCATGGATTATGGCCTTGGTTGCTTTGACTAGTGTTGATAATATGGGTATTGACGAGGGTCCAGAAAACATCTTATCGACAATATCGGAAAAATATCGGCAAATATTGACAAACATCGACAAACATAAAAAATGCATAATATATTCATTTTTTTTCTTTAGATTTTTAAACATATAAAGTTATAACAATATGAACTAAACACATTGGCACCTATGAAACCGGATTCATCCTATAGGGCCCATGAATCCCGAATCCATCGTGTCCGACACGATTCTCTCGAGATTCGTGTCCAAAAACCATGACATGTCGTGTCCTATTTTGACACGTCGAATTCGACTGCGTGTCACGATTTTGGCAGCGTGTCCTGTTTTCCAGGACTCGTTAGGCGGCAAAAGTGACCTGTGCGGGTATGAAAAGGCCGCATTTGGTCATTACAGCCACATATTTTCATTTGGAAAGCATTTTGGCAGCGTAATGATCAAGTCTAGGCCCTAGTATTGATATGCTATTCATGGTAATGTTAAATTCTTAAAGTAAAAGTGACATTCTCCTTAATCTTTGTCACTTTTACATAAATTTTTAACATTACCATGAAATGACTCAGGATGTTTGAGAGTGGTTCCAGCCTCATTGGATTTCATATGGAAAAAGTAGAATTTTAGATTTCATTCAAAATCCAGCAGAATTATCAGTTTTTCAGGATTTTAGGATTGGGGGATTGCAATGTTTCCATTGAATTTTGTCATGTATTAGGGTATGGAACTCGTATTTAATCAAGAGCACCAATCCCTCTATGTACTTTGATGTTAGTGACATTGGTTGTCAAACTCCTATATCATGACCCTCCTAAAAATGCATGCATCACTCAAACAAAATCTTGACTTGACATGTTATGCTTGTTCTATCTTATTTTAATGCTTAAAGGGTGATATTAATTACAAAGATCCCTATATAGATACAGAGGTAATGACAAAGATACCTCTAGATATTAATGCTTAGAGGGTGATATTAATGACAAAGATCCTGATTTTCCAACAAGACTAAAAAATTAGACATTTCTCGTGGTGGCAAGAGGGCCAAGCATAAGAAATAGATAAAATACTATATAACGAATTCTACGTGTTCTGTTTTGGGGGTCAACGTGTCCAAATCCGACACCACGAATCCCGAATCCTATGAATCCCGAATCCCCGTGTCAAGTGACTTAGATTGGCACATAAATATGAAGAAAGCACTGATATATATATGATGTCAAACAAAAATGATACATCAAAGGCGATACCAAATCTTGTTGATCCCTGATAATTGTCCAATCAAGGACTCAAATGTGGAGAACCAATACAAAATAACATCACATATATAAAAGTATCTCATCATCATGAGTTATAAACTTATATGTAGCAAAACAAATAAAACTAGTAGCTATCTTTTTGTCTTGTTCAACAATTGATTCAAGAGCTTTTTGTATAACATCCGCACTAGAAACCATACAAGGCATTACATCTGCATCATGTGCATGGAGTCTAGCCAGATGGTATTCAAATCGCGTAACCCCTCCTGACATCTTGGTCCCACACAATGTACATGATAGATATGTCCGATTTGCCCCACCAACAGTTTCCCCATACTCCCAAAATGGGTCCAAGGATTTTGGCGTATTTGACATTTGTAGATTCAAACCTAGGGCACAAAAAAAAACAAAAAATTGGTATTAAACCCCCCAACACAAAAAATAATAAGTAATAACCACCTCATTTAAAAAAAAATACTACATTATTTGCAATGTGAATGAAAAATGGCAATAAGATGGTGTAGAAGAAAGTTGAAAAAAAAATGAAGCTTGCTGTCCAAATATGGAGAAAACCCTTGCATTGGCTCATGGGCATGAAAATCATAGCAAATGAAAAAAAAACAAAGAAACAAAATGTTGGTAGGCAAAGAGGCAAGCAAGCATAGCCCTAAATCTATGAAAAAATCATTAACATCGGGGTTTTTAAGAACATACCTGTTAATGGAAGAAATGAAGTTTGTCTCATTGTTCTTCAATCTTTGATCCACAAAAAAATCTTAGTTGGTGGTGATAATTGCTATTTGATCCTCAATCCCTCCTTGACAACCACCACAAAACTCTTCCCCTTCTTTCTCCAACACTCAAAAAAGGAAATGAGGAAAAAATATGCAAATTTCCCTTTTTGTAGCCGTGGCCTAGCTTGCCCGACAATATTTTATATCATCGCGTGATATTTGGCTGAGATCGGAAATATCGCGATATTTTTGGGCTCCAAAATATCACGATATTTTCTCGGCGATATTTCGGCTCGCCGAAAATATCACGATATGTCCGATATTCGGCGATATCTCGTTGACATTATCATCACTGGGCCTTTGACTATAGTCTTTTTCTTCCTCTCTGCTACTCCATTTTGCTGCGAATTATCAGGTAGTGCCAACTCTTTCTTGATTCTTACTTCCCTGCAAAATCCTTAAACTTGTGGGAGGTATTATCACCCCCATTGTTGATCTCAGGACCTTGAACCTTTTTCCATTTTGGTTCTCCACAAGAGCTTTGAACTCTTGAAACTGACTTAAGACCTCACACTTGGCCTTCATGAAGTAAATCTATGTCCTCTTGGAATACTCATCTATGAATGTCACAAAATAATGCTAAAGATGGCAACTAGGGGATCAATTCCCTCATTTGGAAGGCTCCTCTTGATGACACACTTCACCCTTGAAGAGCTCTTGATGGCATCATTCATCATTAGAAATTCTAGAATGTTTGTCTTCCTCCAAATGCTTCATTTTCAGGTTGGCTCATGTCAACTCCTTTTCATGCCAACTCATGGATGAAAAGACATGTTTCTTCACCCCACTCCAACCACTATAAATAGGGCTATATGTTCACACCATTTGACACATTCACAACAACTCGACATCTCTCCTAAAGCAACTTGGACTTGAGGCAGAAGAAGGCAATTTTTCTGATGCGCATGTGAAGGGTTTCTCTCTTTGTTTATCAACATTCTCTCTCTCCATTGACTTTGATTGACCGAGCACTCTCTCTCACTGTTTGACTGAGTTGAGGAAGCCTGTTTTGGGAGACTTTTTTGACCGAGGTCCTGGGGACAAACACTGAGATTCTGAGCATCTTTCCACAAGTTCATACCTCTCTATTGACCTGGGTTGACCGTATGTCAACTTTGCAATAGTTGACCGAATTTTAGGGACCCACAACAGTCTGAAATTCAGACCTCCTTAGGCATTTCAGAGGTGACACTTAGCAGCATTTGATTGGATTTTTTCTCGTCTTTTGGACAACTCTTGGTTGGGTTTTTGTGGACAGTTTAACACTGAAAAGCTTGACTTTGACTTCATCATCATTGTACATTATTAGACTCTCTGTCTGAACATTTGATATTTATCAACAAGAAAAAGAACAGTTTGGTTTTCACCTTGTGAATTTTACCTTGGCATTAGACTAAATCTTTGTGTTCTGTTGTCTTGGCTTGTCTTATGCATTTTATTGTTTATGTTCTATCTACAGTTATTGTCAATGTTGATCTAATGGTTAGTGTGATTGCTATTGAAATCAAAGTGGAAATTGTCATTGGGCTCATAAAATTACATTGAAGTATTTGTTGTAAGCATAGAACATACCATTGTTAAAACTTAACATGGAATCAACGCCAAGATGAAGACACACCCAAGGAAAAAGTAAGAAATCACTTTTGGAATTCTTGCTATTGATGGACAAGGTCTACTGGGGACAAGTCTCCATGGCTTCTCTTTTACTTCAAGACAACGTATAAGCTCAATGACAAATTAGACTATCATGCTTGGAAGATGACACTTGATATGACCTTGGAGGAACATGAAGTATTGGATTGTGCAAGGGAAAGTGGCGGAACCTCCTTCAAATGCACCTGCTATTGTTAAAATGAAGTATAGAAAAGGTGAGGTCAAAGCTAAGAAAACCTTAATTGACTCCATTCAAAAGATTTTAGTTGCCTATATTTCTGATTTGGGAACATCTAAGGAAATGTATGATAAGTTGATTGGGATGTTCAAAGTCAACAATGCAAATCAAATCCTTTTTCTCAAGAACGAGTTAAAAGATATCAAAATGGATAAAGGGGAGCCTGTCCAATCCTATTTCATGAGAGTAACTCAAGTCAAGAATGATTTGTTATCTATTGTAGAAGTTATTGTTGTCAGGGAATTCACTCTTATTGTACTTGGAGGTGTTACAAGATGATGGGAAACATCTGTCACCACCATTCTCAATAATGTTAGGATACCTAGTTTTGATGAGCTATTGGCTAGATGCACTCAAGAGGAAGACAACTATTCCATATACTCCAGAACAAAATGGAGTTGTTGAAAGAAAGAATCAAACTATTATGGAAGCCACCCGTGCCATGATCTATGATCAAGGTCTACCAAAATTCTTGTGGGGAGAAGCTGCTAACACTGTTGTATATGTTCAAAATAGGAGCTGTCATCAAGCCTTGGATTTCAAGACACTCGAAGAAGTCTTCACTGGTAAGAAACTTGATGTTTCTCATTTTAGAATCTTTGGCTGTCCTGTGTATTTTCATGTGCCTAAAGAGAAAAGGAACAAGTTGGAAACTTCCGGGAAGAAAGGTGTATTTGTTGGATACAATGAAAATTTAAAGGCATATAGAATTTATGTATTTGTTCAAAGAGAGGTAGAAGTAAGTAGAGATATTACTTCTGATGAAGACACTGCCCTCGGGAATGTCAAAGATCTCCCCATCTCAAGGAAGGATGATGATGCTACTGAAAAACAAGAAGAAACTTTGATGGAAGAGCCTATGCTCGATGTTGATGGCACGATGGATCCTCTTGATCCACCTCCTTGTGATCCCTTTACCTCATATAAAAAACAACTATGATTTAGGGATACTCTTCCAGATGCAGAAAAACATTCTGCGCTTAGAGGAACATTTTGAGAAAGTTGGAAGCTTAACAAATATCAAGGATACTTCGCTGCCATGAGTACTATTATTCAAACTAAACCTTGCACTTTCGAAGAAGCTGTAAAGCACCGGGTATGGAAAGATGCAATGGCTAAGGAGTATGATTCAATCCTGAAGAATGGTGTTTGGGAAGTGGTGCCTAGACCCAAGGACAAGTCCGTGGTCACTTCAAAATGGATCTACAAGATTAAACATGGAGCTAATGTAAGTGTTGAAAAATACAAGGCAAGGTTCATGGCTCGTTGTTTCTCTCAAAAGGAAAAGTTGACTATGATGAAATATTTGCACCAGTTGCTCGATACACCAATATTTGATCCATAATTGCTCTTGCTGCCAATCAAGAATGGAGCCTTATTAAAATTGGAAACTAGGGCCAAATTCCACTTTGGACAACTCCTTTGAGGAAGATAATTGCAACATTAAATTCCTCTTTTCGAGAGGACCAAAATCGATCTAAAGATCGTCAAATTTGGATAAGTAAAAGTGGGTTTTTGAATTTATTCTCTCACACAAATATTATCAAGGTCGGCCTTATCTCTATGTCGGCTCAACAGATCCAATAGACGCGTCCCTTGATCCTCTACCGAATTGTATAAATAGGGGTGCTTCCACCCTCATATAGTCATGATCCTAAGAGCAACTCACATCTTTGTTTGGTCGTAGATTGGGAGCATCCTAGACAAAGAGGAGAGGACGAGTTCTATAGCGTTTTTGAATACCGAATTAACCTCACAGCTGGGCCGAGTAGTAGAGGATGATTTGCGGACTGTATGGGCATGTTTTGGGTCTAGTTTTTGAAGTATTTTTTTGTGAGATAAGGCCATTGTCCTGTACTGAAGGTCGAACCCTTCACCACTGTTTGGAGGAGGGCCGTGAGTCTGCACAGGGGTTGGGAGTAGCCCTTCTTGCCAGCGAAATAAAGAGGAGCATCACTAAAGGTAGCCGCAGATGCTAGAAGTATTCTTGAGCCGTAGATCAAGGCTGATGATGTCTGGTGATTAGCCCTAACTAAGCCGAGACCATAAGCTGACTTGGACAGTGAAGCATGTAGGTATGTTTTGGATTAGTTTGGACAGTGTTTTTTGCCATCCTCTTCTTCATTTAAGAGATCGAAGTCTAGTAAGAAGGTTGGATAGATATTCAGGATTGAAGTCTGGTAAGTGGCTTCATCATTCAGGAAAGTAGACTTGATTGGGTTATCTCCTTGTCATCTGGATAATGGTTTTACTCAACATATTCACAAGTCAATTTGACTTTATGTGTACTCTCTCTCATTCCCTACTGAACATTTGATCATAATAATAAGAAGAATTGATCAAGGGTTTTCCCCTTCTTGGGGGTTTTCCTTGGCTTGTGCCATATTCATGTGTTCTCTTGACTTGGTTTGTCCTCAGTATCATTTATTTATGTTCTTGCCTCAGTTAATATCAATGTGATAATAATCGATGTGCTTCTATTGGAAATGGGTTGATGTCTATGAAATATTGAAGTAGCTGTCCTTAGCAAGAACATGTTAATCAAAATTTAACATGGTACCAGAGCTAGGTGAGGTCAAGCCCAAACAAGAGTAAGATCGATCACTAATTTTGTGTGGGATCCTTTCTCGTCAAAATCAGTCATATAATTTTGATCAACTCGTATGGTACAGTTTGAGGTCAAATTTCACTTATGATCTATGGCATCTTCACTTGGTTAGCTCAGAGACTAAATTTGCATGACTTGGCATTAGGGCCTATCCTTACATAGAAGTATTCATTAATTTTCGCATGGCATTTTATGAACTACGAATGGCACAGGATCTTACCATGATATCCCTGTTATGGCTTAATGGTTATGTTTATTTCTTGCAAGGGTTTCATTGAAGATTTCGGTTGCTATTTAACCTTACAATAAATTTGAGGTTGTAAATAATGGACAAATTTGAAGCAGGCCTGAAGTGTGTCCAGGAAATTTGCATGACAATCAAGGGATAAATTTTCGCTCCTTCGAAACTGATTTCAAGATGGTCTGTTGAAGGACTTATTCGGCCTAGACTTTCTCTCACAGAATCTTAAAAAATATGCTTATCCAAAGGTGTGTTATGTGCGTAAGGGTTTAACACTTTCTATGATTTTCAACCCTCTGTTAGGGCTTGCTCCAAAACAGTTTTGGATCCACTATTTATACAAACCTTAGACACAAAAAGTGGCCTAGTAACATATGCCAACAACCAAGTATAACCCTACGAGTTTTTGCCAAAGGAGTTCTGTGCTCGATAATACCCGTTCAATCCTAAGAACCCTCTTAGCTTGGAGATATTAACTGGTTTGGGCCATTGCCTTATAGCCTTGATCTTATTAGGATCTACTTTTACTCCTTCCTTGGATATTATATGTCCGAGATACTCTACTTCCTTCCCAAAAGTGCATTTGGACTTCTTGGCGTAGAACTGATGCTCTTTTAATACAGTAAGAACTTGCTCCAAATGTTGTGGGTGCTCCTTCCATGTTTTAGTATAAATTAGAATGTCATCAAAGAACACTAATACAAACTTCCTTAGATATGGACGAAATAGCTCGTTCATAGTAGCTTGGAATGTTGTTGGTGCATTTGTTAAACCGAAAGGAATTACTTTAAACTTGTAATGACCTTCATGTGTTCGAAACACGGTTTTTTCTACGTCTTCGAATCTTATTTTGATTTGGGAATACCATGACCTTAAGTCCAATTTTGAGAAGTATTTAGCTCCATGTAATTCATCCAACATTTCATCGATAGAGATTGGAAATTTGTTTTTAATTGTTACTTTGTTTAGTCCTCGATAATCGACGCATAACCTGAATGATCCATCTTTCTTTCGAACCAATACAACTGGAGCAACATACAAACTTTTACTTTTTGTGATAGTGTCACATTTTAAAAGATCCTGGACTAATCTTTCAATTTTGGTTTTTTGATGATGTGGATATCGATATGGCTTGATGTTGATGGAATTTGATCTTGATTTGACTTCGATTGTATGATCGATTTCTCTTTTAGGCGACAACTTCATTGGAATATCTTGGAATACCTTTTCGTGCTTCTTAATTAGCTCTTGAACTTGTGGTGCTTCTTCATTGACCAGGTTTGAAGTTAACATTTCTAATTGATGAAACTGTACTAAATAAGCTGGTGCTCCCTTTTGAATCATTTTCATCATCTCGAATGATGATACAATTTGATTCTCAGGGGGCTGGAACCCATATAACTTGTATTTTTTCCCTTCCATTTAAATTTTATAAATTGCTTTTGATGGATGCAGAGTAAGTACTTAGGGTTTGAAGCCATTGGATACCTAGGACCACATCCACTCCTCTTGATGGTATGGTGTAGAACGAAGATTATAGATTATAGTCTTGAATATGTAATTTGACTTTATGGCATTTCCCTACTTTTTCAATTTTCTTACCATCAACTACCATAACCTTCATGTTGGGCATGGGGAATGTGAAAATGTTGAGTCTTTTTGCCATAGTTGAGGCCAAAAAGTTGTGGGTGCTACCGATATCGATCAGAACCATTACGTTGCTCTTCTTGATATGTCCTTTTAACTTTAATGTCTGGGGTTGTGATATACCTGTCATGGCCAGTAATGACACTTGCAGAATATTCTCGTTATCTAGTTATGGAGAGAATTCTGGGGAATCTTCGATCTTTTCTACATTCGATTCATCACTGTTTGAGTCATTAGTTGCTTGACATTTATATAGGTTCTTGGTCTCTTTTCGTTCAACACACCTATGTTTAGGGTCCCATTTTTTTCCACAATGTTTGCACTTGCCCTCTTTCATTCTTTGCATTTCCAAGTTAGTTTTTTTTTCCTTCACGAAGATGTGGTGGAACATATCTTGTGTTATCTGTGTTCGTAGTTTAGGAATATCTTTGTCTTGAATATACTCTTTCGAATTTTGGCCACTGCATCTTTTGATGCTTCTTTTCAGCAAATTTTGCCTTCTGTCTTGGTACTTCTATATAAGTGATGTCATGAAGCTCAAGTTCAGGTTGGAGATGGGGGTTAAGTCCCGTGGTGTATGATTGAATGAGACGAGTTTCTGATAATCTAGGTACTCGTGTAGCCAAGGGTTCCCATTCTCGAGTGTATTCGTCCACATCTCCTTTTTGTTGTAGTCTGGTGAGTGCTGAGAATAACTCTTTTCCCTTGACGCCTTGAAACCTTTTAAATAATGCATTTTTGAATATCTTGCAACTAATAGCAAGTGTCGCCTTTTCCTACCACATATACCAATTATATGCTTTTCCTTCCATTTACATAGATGCATGTCTGATCTTTTCATCATCATTGTCAATACCGTAAATCTCGAAATATTTTGCTGCTTTATTAAACCATGCAAACTGCAGTTCTCGTTACTGTCAAATTTGGAGGGTTCAGGTTTTGCTCTTCGTTGATATGTCACAACTTTTGGAGTAAAGAGAGGGTATTGATTGCAAGCTGCATACTTGAGAATTGATTCAAGAGCTGCATATTTGAGAATTCGTGTTACTATTTTGTTGATGGGGTATGGACGATGCTTTTGGAGACTCGGTTTTCTCAAGTGCGTCTGACGAATCTGGGGAATTGAGATGCTGAGTACCTTCATTATTTTGGGGTATTTGATCGAGTGTAATCTTCAACTTGTCACAAATACAGGTCAACATCACCATTGCTTGATTATGATTTAGATTCACCGTATTTGAAAGGATTGCATGATCATTTTTAAATTCTTTATGGTTTTGTTCGAGCTGACTTTCTGTTCTCTTTGTTGTACTGGTGACCTTATTCTCAAGATCAATCAATTTTTTTACGAAAATCAACGATTGTCATATATGACGACATTGAACAGGTTTGTGGTGGTGTATATTTATCTAGTTTAACCTTTTCCTTAACTCACCCTATTTTTTATATAAATATTATGTAATTTTATTATTATTCTTTTTTCTATTTTTTATTTTTATTTTTATATATATATATATATTACTTAAAATATATAAATCTATATATATATATTATATTTAACTATATAACAACTATATAATTATTATAAGTATATTATTGTTATATTATATAACACTGAAATTATATGGGTTTATATAACACTAGGTTTATATAATGTACTTGCAATTATACGAGTTATTTGAGATAGGAAAGTGTGAGGTTAGTAGAAGGGCAGAGCAGACAAGGAAAACATGAATAGCGGACAAGCGATGTGTACAGAGAGGACACGGTGAGAGGGGATTGGGCGCTGGACAACCGTGGTGGAGTATGGTGAGGAGCGACAACGGAATGAATGGACGACGAGAATGAATGAATGGATCACAGGAGCATCAGGTTGGAATCAGAACACTTGACAGTGGAAGGGAAACATGGGACAAAGACGGAAGGGTCGGTGGACAAGACAGACAGGGGAGCGAATAGATAACAGAGTGGAAACGGTTGGGCAGGGAATTAATAGTAGAGTGGACGTTTCTGTGCAGTGCTTTGTCGGAGAACCAAACCGGCGCTGATACCACCTGGAGGGGATCTGCCCAACAATTGATAGAGAAATATATATCTATATATATATATATATATATCTATATATATATTTATTTATTTATATATACATATTTGTTAATACTTGAATGAATAATGAATGATTGTTTTTACAAGTAGGGCCTTGGCTTAAATAAGCCTCTTGGGCACCTTTTCGAGAAGGGGCATGATCTTTGATCGTGTCCGAATTAATTAATTACATGACATTTTGCCCTAGCAGACCAGACCAGACTGAACTTCTTGGA
Source organism: Pinus tabuliformis (assembly GCA_031772625.1). Taxonomy (NCBI): domain Eukaryota; kingdom Viridiplantae; phylum Streptophyta; class Pinopsida; order Pinales; family Pinaceae; genus Pinus; species Pinus tabuliformis. The sequence continues at coordinate 402,827,774 of CM062815.1, read as the reverse complement.
CAGACTAATGACTTGACTAGGACGCTGATGGACCAGGTTTGACCATGTCTAATTTGTTGGTCAGTTTGACCTTATACATGACTAGGATGTCTAGGCGTCTCTCTTGTTGAAGTGAAGAATATCTGTAGGGAAAAGATTGCTAGGTTTTTCCCACATGTGGGTTTTCCCAGGGTAATGTTGAAGAATGTAACTAGTGTCGGTTTTCATAATTGTACTTGTGTCATGTTGTAATTTATTTATCAAAAGAAAGAAAAAGAAATTTTATATTTAATAAAATTGACTTATTAAAGCAAGGGTTTCATGCTTGGGTCAGTTATTTTTTAGGTCAAAGCCTCCATTGTAGGTTTCTAGGGTTTATGTCAAGTGTCCTTGTCCATGTCATAATGTAAAGAGCCCTTCTTGGGATTTATTTGTCAAAGAAGAAATTTATTTTATTGTATTTTAGGTCTTTTAGGCCTCCCCCACCAAGTCAACCTAAACTGAGGGGTAACATCACTATATAATGGCAACAACTTGACTTCATTTGGACAATGTTCGATCTGTAGTTGCAAGAAGCCAAAAAAATGCGAATTTCTATGAAAGAAGAGGAAACAAATACCAAAGGAGAAGGAGGTCTCTCACAAGCATCAGAAGTCAAAATTTCTCTCTCTCAGCTCACATGTGCGAAGATCTGGAAGTGTTTCAGGGGGTCAAAAATCTGCAGTAGCTGTGAGGCCGAAATTTTGCAGCAGTTGTAGATGCTGGGGTCGAAAATTCTATGTTGTTGCTGAGCTGAAGCTGCTGAACAAGAGGAGACTATTGAAGGTTGCTGTATCTTATTGAAACACTAACTTGGTGGACGAGGAAGGTCTGTTGGTCTAGGGTCTTAGTCCACCTCTTTTTTGAATTACTGAAGGAAGAGTTCTTGATTGGGTTTTCCCCTATATAGAGGTTTTAGCTCTGGCTGTCCGACTACATCTCGTGTCCATGATCTTCGTATTATGCCTTTTGATGATTGCTTGATGAAACAAAGATTAAAGAACATACGAAATATAATAAGCACACTAATATCACAAGTAATTATCAATGTAAGAAAATCTTTTTACCTTTTTGATTTTCTAACATGGTATCAGAGCGAAGGTGAAGAAGAAGGGAAAAGGAAGGTCGAAGATCTATTAAAGAAAAAGGAGATCAAAGAAAGGTCATTGTGGGAAAAGGATCATATAAAGAGACAAACCTACTATCTACAGGAGCTATGACAAACTCAATGAAGGGAGAAAACAAAGTAGGAGGTTCCTCCAACTACAGGGCCTAGAAAAAGAGGATAGATCTCATTCTTGAAAAGAAAAAAGTTTTGGATCTCGTTCAAGGAAAAGGCAATAAACCTATTGATGAATCAAGTGATGCAAAGAAAACAATGTTTAGAGAAATCAAAATCTTGGCTATGAACCTTATAGTTGATGGAGGTAAGGATAACCTAATTCCATACATATCCATTATAATTTCTGCTCAAGAAATGTATGAGGCTCTCTCCAAGTTATTGACAATCAAGAACATTGGTCAATTAACAAACCTCAAGAATTATCTAAGAATTGTTAAGATGACAAATGATGATACTGTTTCATCATATTTTATAAGGATATCTAGAATCATAGATGAACTCCAAGCAATAGATGAAGTTGTCCTAGAAAAAGAGCTTGTCATTACTGCTCTTCTAAGACTACCAAAATCTTGGAGTGCTTTTGCATCAGGACTTAACACGGAAGGATACTCCAACATTTGTCCAAATGTGGAATGCATGTAGTCAAGAAGAAGCCAGAATATTGTTAGTAAACAACAAGGAGGAGGATGAACAAGAAAACATGTCAAATGCCTATTCTACTCATCAGAAGAAGGGAACCTAAAGAAGTTCAAAGGACCAAAGAAGAAAATAGACCTATCCAAGGTTGAATGTTACAATGGCCACAAGATGGGTCATTACCAAAGTCATTGTCCTGAGAATTTAATGAATAAGAAGAGAGATAAGGATCAAGCCAACATCACTGATGAAGCTCCATTTAAGAAGAACAAGACTGAAGAAGAATCGAAATTCAAGGACTTATACTGCCAAGTCCTCTCTCTCTCACACATTTGTCTCTTAGTTCTCTATCTTTAAAATTGTTTTCCTTCATGTTTGATTTCTAGAATTTGTAGGTCTAACGTGTCCTATTAGGACATCTTTATTTTGAATTTGATAAGTTGTAGGTATCCCTCAAAGATTGGATTAAGAGGGAGCCTTCACCATTTTACCAAAAGATAAGTATCTTATTCCTTGTCTCTTCTTCTGCGTTTGGTTTCTCTCTCATATCAAAATATGTTTGTATTATAAGCTAATAACCTTTTCTTTATATTTTTCTTTGTTAGGAAAGCTTATTGAATACTCAAAGGCTATGAAGGAGACTTCAAAGGGCAGAGTTGAAGCATGGAAGAAGTTCTTCTGCAAAGAAAGCCCTTCAAGCATTGATATCCTACAAGGTTTGTTAAGGAACAACTCAAGGTATGTCTTAGCCTATAAGATTTGTTACAAAGTTCTCTTCATATAAAAGGTATGATCATTTTTCTTTTAAATTTTGCTCTACATTACTAACATCGTTATGTCTAGGTTTTTGAATCATAAAGATTCTTGTTTGGGTGATTAATCATTAGATTGAATCTACCCTCATTATATTTTCATCATTCTTATGGAACCCCAAAAGGTTCACTATAAAACCCTAACCTAAGGGTGTGTCAATATTGATTATGAAACCCTAGTCTACTTAGGGTTGATGATGAAGTCTAGAAATCCTATTTTCTTGATGTTTAGTGTTTTGATATTGATAGAAAACAAAGTTCTTTAAGGTTCGTTGTTAATGTTTTGTAATCCTAGACCTTTAGGGTTTAGTAAAATAGGGTTTATGAGAAAAACCCCTGTGATGTCTATAGTAAAATTCTAGGGATGAAATCTTAGGTGTGTGTTCGTCTCTCTGATTGAAACCTTAGTCTTTTCAAAATTGTGATATATATCTAATGTCCATGTCTTGACTTTACCTAGTAGACATTGCTGTTATATGCTAGTGCATGATTATAAAATCCTAGATATGTATATGTGAGGATGCTGACCTATTTGTTGTTGCTCATGTTTTAGTCCATGAATTGTAGAGTTTGTAACATTGCCATGGTAAAAGATTGATATTCTAGGACTTGATGATATTATTAATATGTTTTAGTTTTAATGATGAAAATCTAGGGTTTGCAACAAGCCCTAGTAAAGTCTAACATGCATAGTAGAATTATTATTTGATTAAATTGCTAATATCTAAAGGCTTTGTGTCACAAAGGTGGAATCTAGGGTTTGCAAGAGTAAGAGTCTGATATCTTGATTGAGTTGCTTTAAGTCATAATAATATGATCTAGGGTTTATAACAATAATCTTAGCAGAAGGTTGAAGTATGTTTCTCTTGCTGATTACGAACTTGACTAGGTTTAGGTATTAGATGTCTAAAGTTTGAATATTTTAATGCTTCCATGATAATGACTTGATTTTTGGTATAGTTAACTTCACACTTATCTATATTTGTATTTTGTCGTACTCGCTATTGAAGGATTTGCAGGTACATAATCTTCAAGATGATGAAGATGATAAGCATGATGAAGGTAGATGACCTTGATACTGTAAGAAGGAATGAAGACATAAAAGGTTCTCTGATGTTATAAAAGAAGAAAGTAGTTAATCTCCCTAAGTTAAGAGGGACCATGGTTTGAAGAAAAGAGTACATCTCCCCAATTGAAAGGGAGGGCATATTATGATGGATACCTTGTAGAAGAAATCAAAGAATGAATAGATCTGCAATATAATTGAAAGGAGAAGAAAGCTTCCGAAAATTTGCATATGGTTAACTTGATGATGATATAAGCAACATCCGAATGAATGAGGACCCCGAAGGTTTGTGTTTACTTGTATGTATATTTGAAAGTTTATTGTTGATTGGGGTTTGTGTTTGTACAGGTAAATCTCTCCATAAAAAGGTTGAACACTCTAGAAACATGCTTGGACAAATGGATATATCTAGTTTGATAGGGAGAGTTGAGGCATCTAATGGCAGATGCTTGGGAGGACATCTGGTTGGTCTATGTGTTGATGTCTGGATCCCAAAGAGGGAGGGTGGCGTTGGTCATAGAGATTTGACGTTGGATACACACCTAGATCCCTGGGTTGATGGTTAACAAGTAAGCCTGATGGTACCTAGACTAGCTGAAAGCTTAAGTCCATCTTAGTCCCACCTAGATAGATAACCCTGGTTAGGTGTCTAGTATGAGGAACTGAGTGCGCCAAAACTCTTTATAGTTCATTTTGGAGATCTTTCATGTACCTTTATATATAGGTAATTATGACTAACTCCCTAGTTAAGAGGGAGTTTTGAAAAATGTAACTAGTGTCGGTTTTCATAATTGTACTTGAGTCATGATGTAATATATTTATCAAAAGAAAGAAAAAGAAATTTTATTATTAATAAAATTGACTTATTAATGCATGGGTTAAATTTTTTTATGTCAAAGCCTCCATTCCAGGCTTCTAGGGTTTATGTCAAGTGTCCTTGACCATGCCATAATGTAAAAAACCCTTCTTGGGATTTATTTGTCAAAGAAGAAATTTATTTGATTGTATTTTAGGTCTTTTGGGCCTCCTGCACCAAGTCAACCTCAAACTGGACAAGGCGACCTAAACTGAAGGGAAAAATCACTATATAAAGGCAACAACTCAACTTCATTTGGACAACCATCTCAATAAGTTCGATCTGCAGTTGTAGGAAGCAGAAAAAATGAGAATTTCTAAGAAAAAGGAGGAAAATGATAGCAAAGGAGAAGGAGGTCTCTCACAAGCATTAGAAGTCGAAATTTCTCTCTCTAAGCTCACACGTGTGAAGATCAAGAAGTGTTGCAGCGGGCCAAAAATCTGCAATAGCTAGGAGGCGGAAATTTTGCAGCAGTTGTAGTAGCTGGGGTCGAAATTTCAGGGTTGTTGAACAAGAGGAGACTATTGAAGGTTGTTGTATCTTATTGAAACGCTGACTTGGTGGAGGAGGAAGGTCTATTGGTCTAGGGTCTTGGTCAATCTCATTTTGAATTACTGAAGGAAGAATTTTTGACTGGGTTTTCCTGTATATGGGGGTTTTATCCCTCGCTCTCTGCCTACATTTGGTGTCCATGATCTTAATATTGTGCCTTTTGATGATTGCTTGATGACACAAAGATAAAAGAAGTACATAAGAAATATAATAAGCATACTAATATCACAAGTAATTATCAATGTAAGAAAATATTTCTCCCTTTCTGATTTTCTAACAGGTAAACCCTTGTGTTCTTTGTGTGGCTGTCTCTTCATGATTATGTTGTTGATGTCTTTTGTGTAATTGCTTAATGATGGAATAATGAATACGAATTTTAAAAATATGTAAATCGTTAGAAATACTTATCAATGTAGAAGACCCTATGAAAAATCAACACGGGGATGGTTCCTCAGGGCCACCCTGATCAAGAGTTAGATGCAATGATGTTATCAATTTGTCTCTTGGTGCCCCTAGCTGATGGGAGCACCTTAACGAAGGAAGTAATATGTTGAATGATATTTGATCTAGGAGGATGTTGGAGAATGTGGGTGTGAAGTTTGAGGCCGCCCTACATGTAAAGGGTTAGACATATATGATTTGAGCACTGGAAGAAACTAGATAGGGTCTGGATGCCCTTGTCAGGCAATGAAATATCCCTTGGTGTAATGCTCTAAATAATTTAACCAACTATTTACTCTAAATAGAATATGAAATCTACATGAAACCTGTTTTAAAGTTTAACCAAAATTCATATATCAAAGTTATTTAATTTGATGTGGAGTACCTTCCTGGGTTCCTACGGATGAAGATGCTTCAAAATTGTTCCTGTTCTCACTCCCGTTACCAAAAGACCAAAACCTCCCAGCCAAACTAGGTACAACCTAGGTACTCAATCCATAATGCTTCTCAATTGATGCAAACTGTTCCCCTATGCCCAAAAACATCAGAACAAACAAGGCTCAGTCCTTACTGTCTGTAATCTCTTGTTACAAATTTTCCTCCTCTCAACTGTGCTTTCCCCTAAAAGCCAAAAGATTTTTCCCCCCTTTGAAACCCTTCTTCCTTACTGAAATAGTAGAGGTCCCTTCACCTCTACGCATTCATTCACCGTCTTTATAAAAGAATATTATTTTCTGTTAAACGGTGGTTGCCTCATCATGCTTCTTGCATTTAATTGAATCAAATGACATTACAACATAAGGTGGAATCACTTTTAACTATGACGGTTGGTGTTTTGATTTATTAAATAGTATATAGCCATAATGTTTTTAAATACTAATTTATTTTTATAATAAAGTCTATGGGTTTAGTTTATTTAATATACATTTTGGGTTATATACGAGTTGGTAAACATATGAATAAACTCAACATTTTCACTATATTTCTTACTAAATGTATATTCATTTTATTTACGAGAATTAGGTATTTAATTAACACTTTTGATAATTAATTCATTTATCTTATATTTAGACATTCTTCATGAATAGTTGATATATATACTAGTGCAATGTATATGATGCATGCATATGTAGCTATCATATGCATACCTCACATGCATGCTAATATTGCTATGCTGCTCGTGATTCGAGATAGGTTGTTACATACACCCCTCCTTTAGAAAACTTCGTCCCGAAGTTAAGGGTTTATAGAGTATATCGATAATTCTTTTAGGGTATGTAAGGATTGTGTTCTGTGATTGAATTTTCATTTATAATTGTGAGGACACTTTAAAATTTGTGATTTGAACGTTGATAGGTTTATAATTTTAATAGTTAAGCCTGACCTTGACCAGACTCCCAAGCTATTCTAGAATCATCCTATCCTTCCTAATCTCTTCCGCTTCCATCCTATCCGTCTTCTACTAGAGTGTGTTATGGCATCAACTATACTGACTAACCATTCATAGACTCTAAAGGGTCTTAGCATCGATTATATCAACCTGATTGCCTAGTAAGCATCTGGCAGTCATCATCACACGTCTAGGGGAGCGTGATTCGCACAGTCCTCCCATGACTTCAGGTTTTGGAGGATAAACGGTGGGTAATACCTCCACCTCTCCTAGTGGAACCAGGGTCAACACCCTATCATGGAATCTCTTTGAGCTTTAATTGTTCTGAAGTTTTTGTCATCACGTGGTCATGTTGGTAACGGTGTTATCTGTAACATAAACACTTATCCATACATTATAAAATATGCATCAATATATTCAAAATAAATAGTTTATGTATAATTCATACATGTTAACTACAATATAATATACTTGGCCATATCCTACTCATGTTATTAGCTTTCATATTAAAATGTAATCATTCTTTTATTTCTATCTCATCAACCATATCGATATGCATAAATGAAACAAAATTATAATATCTTAATTCCCATCAGAAGCAAAATCACTCAAATATTAAACTTTACTTTGATAACTATAATTTAGTAAGATCAATAACATATTCCGCCTTGGTATCCACGTACCAGTGGAATTAAACAGACAACATATCATAAAAATTCACATTTGTATGTGATCATTCCAAAATGGTTCTAAGTTTCTGATTTAAAGTAAAGTAAATATATACAAAATACGGTTTAAAGTTCTTTAAAATTGACACAAGTTGGGGGATTTTTGACATATGATTTCCGTATCTTCCCAAGTAGCCGATCTAGGACTATACTTGGTCCACTGGACCTTAACTTGGTCTATCAGACGATTCTTGAGCTGTCGAACCCTACGTTTTAGTATACATAATGGTTCAACCGATATGATTCCTTCATCGGATACTTGCAGTTCTTGCCATTGAAGGTTATGAGATTGGTCGACTATGTATTGCCTTAATACAGATACATGAAATACATTATGAGCTTTATGCAAGTGAGGTGGCAGTGCAAAACGATAAGCGACAGGTGCAACTTTTTCCATGACTTTAAATGGTCCAATAAATTAGGGTGACAACTTTGTCCCTTTTCCAAATTGAATAGTGCTTTTATTTGGTTTGATGCGGATGAAAACCTGATCCCCTACTTCATATTTCCTATCAGTTCTATGCGCATCAACATAACTCTTTTGTCTATCCTGTGCTTCTTTTAACCGTTGTCTAATTTGTTTTACCTGCTCCTCCATTTCTTGAATTAATTTTGGCCCTACTATCACGCAATCTTTTAACCTATCCCAACCAATGTTTTAAAACTCCGACTCCGACTCCGACTCCGACTCCGTCGAGGGTTGACTCCGACTCCGACTCCGACTCGGTATTGACTCGGTCGACTCGATTTCAATGACTCGGTCCTTGTAAAAAATACATTAAATATTTATTTTTTATAAAAACACATAATTTTAAAGATTTTCATTCATGTTTCCAAACACACAGCATTAGAATATAGATAGAAGACAACATATGATCAAAGTAGGCTCATGAATATATCCATTATATCAAAATGGCACCCAGTACATTGTCCAATACATACACGATGATGATATAGAGATCAAAACAAAAACACATAACCAAGGAGGCTATAAATGGCCTCTACAACAAAACTCTGTGACCAGTACTACTGGCTACTGCTAGAGTTGCCAACATCATCTGGCTCAGTGTTACTTGGGAGCAGGAGCGAAAGTGGGGAGCGAGAGCGAAAACGGGAGCGGGAGCGACATTTTGAGAAGCTCTTGGTTTGGGAGCGAATCCCAGAGGAGTTCGACAACCAATGTCACTAACATCAAGGTACATAGAGGGATTGGTGCTCTTGATTAAATATGAGTTCCAGAATCCATACCCTAATACATGACAAAATTCAATGGAAACATTGCAATCCTCCAATCCTGAAACCCTGAAAAACTGATAAGTCTGCTGGATTTTGAATGAAATCTAAAATTCTACTTTCTCCATATGAAATCCAATGAGGCCGAAACCACTCTCAAACATCCTGAGTCATTTCATGGTAATGTTAAAAATTTAAGTAAAAGGATGAAAATGAAGATTAAGGAGAATGTCACTTTTACCTTAAGAATTTAACATTATCATGAAAATTTATAACTGCTTCGAGTCCAAACCAACTAAAAAACAATTTAAAAATCCATTAAAATTTTATTAAATTGCAGTTTGACATGATGTTGGGCATTTTTTTGTGACTCGGCCGAGTCATAACGGAAACGGTCGAGTTGGCCGAGTCAGCCATGACTCGGCCGAGTCATTCAGTGACTCGGTCGAGTCATCGCTGACTCGGCCAGTCGAACCGTTCCAAGGGCCGGGTCACAGCAGAGGGTAATGGCTCGGATCAACCCGGCCGTTTCGGTATCGAAACGACCGTTTCTTAAAACAATGATCCCAACTTAACGATGTTCTGCAAGGTCTGCCGTATAATGCTTCAAATGGAGGCATTCCGATTGAACTGTGGTAACTGTTATTGTATGCAAATTCGACTAAGGATAAGTACTTTTTTCTAGTGCGATTGCTGATCCATAACATACATCCTCAACATATCTTCAAGTACTTGGTTTAACCTTTCTGTTTGCCCATTAGTTTCAGGATGATAAGCTGTACTCAAATTTAGTTGAGTTCCTAAGGTTGACTACCTGCAAGTCCAAAATCTTGAAGTGAATCGTGAATCTCTATCTGATATGATCTTCTTAGGTATTCCATGAAATTTGATAATTTCATTTATGAATACTCGAGCTACGTCAGCAAGTTCGTAAGTATCTCTTACGGGAATGAAATGGGCGCTTTTCGTTAATTTATCCACTACCACCAGAATAACATTGTCTTTGAGAAGTAAGAGGTAGCCCAGTGATAAAATCCATAAAAATGATCTCCCATTTGGTCATAGGAATGACGTGAGGTTGTAAGAGATCTGCTGGATGACAATGTTCAGTTTTTACTTGTTGACATTCCAAACATCATGCTCGACCAGAAGAAGAGTTTCTTGGTATCAATATATATTTTTTTTACTCCAGGATGAGCACAATATACTGCTCTGTGGGCTTCCTTAAGGATGGTGTCTCGAAGATCCCTATTATCAAGAATATACATCCTTCCATGAAATCGTAAGATTCCATCATCTTCTAGTTCATATCCTTCAAACTTAGATTCTTTTGGCTTTTTACTATCAAGACTAGATCTTACTTTTAAATACCAGCTATCTTTTATGAGATGTTCTAGTACTCGTTGCCTTAAGTCTACTTTGATAGGTATGAGGGAGAATATTCGGGGTCTTCTGCTTAAAGCATCTGCCACTACATTTTCTTTTCCTTTAATATATGATATTCCAAAGTCATATTCACTTAGGAATTCACTCCATCGTCTTTGTCTAGCATTCAAGTCTCTTTGGGTGAACAAATATTGTAGACTTTGATGGTTGCTTTTAAGCGTAAAACTTCGCCCTACTAGATAGTGTTTCCAAATTTTTAAAGCTAGTACTACAACGACTAACTCTAAATCGTGAGTAGCGTAGAGTTCTTCATGAGGCTTTAATTTTCTTGAAATATACGCTATTACTCCTCTATCCTGCATTAATATTGCACCTAAGCCTTGTTTGGATGCATCAATACATACCATAAAATCTTTGTCCATATCAGGGACTCTTAAGATTGGTGCACTAGTCAGTAGTCTTTTGAGTTCAGAGAATGCTTTATTATATTTCTCATTCCATTCATACTTAACACCTTTATGTTGAAGAGTTGTAATCAGCTATGCAATTTTGGAGAATCCTTCCACAAATCTTCGGTAGTAACCGACTAAACCCATAAAGCTTTGTATTTCACGTGCATTTTTTGGTATTGGCCATTCCATGATTGCTTTTATCTTCTCAGAGTCTACTGAGATCCCTTCACCTGATATGATATGACCTAAGTAATGAATCTTTTCTTGAAAAAACGAACACTTGAATAACTTTCCATATAACTGGTGTTTTCTAAGGCAGGATAATACTATCCGTAAATGGTCTTCATGCTCTTTGTCATTCTTAGAGTAGATGAGAATATCGTCTAAAAGGACTTGTACAAATTGATTAAGATATTTGTGGAAAACACTGTTCATAAGGTTCATGAATACTGCTGGTGCATTAGTTAATCCAAATGGTACCACAGTAAATTCATAATGCCCAAAGCGTGTTCAGAATGTAGTCTTAGAAATATCGCTTTCAGAAATCTTTAGCTAATGATAGCGTGATCGAAGATCAATTTTTGAAAAGACAACAACTCTTTTCATTTGATCGAATAGGTCATCAATTCGAGGCATAGGATATCGATTCTTACTGTAGCTCGATTCAAGTCTCGATAATCTATGCATAATCTTTAGGATCCATCTTTATTCTTGACAAAAATTATAGGAGCACCCCAAAGTGATATACTGGGTCGAATATGTCCTATATCCAATAGTTTATTCAATTGAATTTGTAACTCTTGAAGTTCCAGAGCTGTCATTCTATAAGGTGTTTTAGAGATTGGTTGAGTACCGGTTTTCATTTCTATTGTGAAATCTAGCTCTCTTTCGGGGGGTAATCTTGGTAGTTCCTTTAGAAATACATATGGAAATTCGTTTAACACTGTGTTATATACTTAAGGGGGATAATATGGGGTACAAAGGGAGGTACCCAAGGAAATAATGTAATAATGGGATGGGCCATAGTAATAAATAAGGTGGTTAATCCGTATCATGTAAGGGACCACAAGTAGTTAGTAATAATATAATGGGCCCATGGTATTAGATAGGTGGTATTGAAGGAACCATGGTATTGTATGTATGAGGCCTATATAGAGGCTAGAGACTCCACAATGAGGGACGTCAAGGAATATTGTATGAACATGCATATGGCTTATGGAGTGCTCTCCTTTCTCTATATAGGCCTCATACATACAATACTATGGGTCATTACCATGGTTCCCTCAATACCATCTATATAATACCATGGGCCCATTACATTATTACTAACTACTTGTGGTCCCTTACATGATACGGGTAAACCACCTTATTTATTACTATGGCCCATCCCATTATTGCATTATTCCCTTGGGTACCTCCCTTTGTACCCCATATTATCCCCCTTAGGTATATAACACACCGGATATTGTTCTAAAGATGATTTTTTTTCTTTATTGATTTCTTGAATTACATATGCCTGACAACCTTTCCTTAAGCAACGCTTCATTTTCATTGCTGATATGTAGCATAAAGATACTTTTCTATTGATATCTTGAATTTAGATCACCTCTCCTTCATCATTTATGTCGAGAATTCTTTTCCCATAACAGTCTACCCAAACTTGATGAGCTTCTAATCAATCCATACCTATGACTAGATCATAAGTTCCTAGGGTTGTAACATAAACTTTCAATTTAGTCGTACAGACTCCCAGATCAATTTTGAATTGATCCACACTTAAGTCTATGGATTGGAGTTCTCCTGAGGCCATTTCTACTTGTCTGAAATCATTTTGCTTGCGAGTTGTCAACCCACATTTATTTAATGCATATGACGAAATGAAACTATCTGTGGCACTAGTATCAAATAAGATTTTGAATTTTATACCATTAATAATACCTGAGGTTTCCATTACAGTGGACTGGTGTGCTGCTTGATTGTTGTTGACTAATGCATGGATTCTATGATTGCCTTGGGTATTTGTTATTGGTTTCTTTCCTGTCCCATGCAATATACTAGATGAAGCTTCTAGACAATCACGTTGAAAATGCGATCCTCCACATCCCCAACAATTAACCTTGGTCGGTCCTCTTGAATCATAATGTGAATTTCTAGATAAAGGGCTTCACCCTCTCATGTTGCTTCCTCTCGAATTTCTTCTTCTATTAGCAGTTCCACGAGATTTCCATGGACTTGTGTTTGATGATTCAATGGCTATAGTATTAACTGCCATGGGAGCTCTTGTTCCTACATTTCTTGGCGTAAATCTATTACCATAAGGTGGTCTTGAGCTACCTCCCCTGAAGAAATTTCGGGGAGTCTTTTCTGAAAACCTTGATTGTAGAGGTTCCATTGGCCCGACATCGTTTTTGGTTCCTAGATGATCTTCTGCATAGCGGCCACATTCTACTGCCTCGGCTACTGATGATGGTTTCCACATCCTAACCAAGGCCCTGATGCGAGGATTTAACCCAAATATGAAGCGTTCAGCTTGACGTTCATCAGAATCTAAGTAGTGAATGTATTTCACAAGCTCCATAAACCTTATTTCATATTCTTCCACTGATTTATTACCTTGAATTAATGTATGAAAGGCTCCGGCTTGTTGTTCTTGAAAATATGGAGGTAAATACTTAGCACAGAATCTTTCCTTGAACAATTCCCAAGGGACATTATCCGTTGTGAGGTGTAGTTGTTTTTCCAGATTTCCCCACCAAATCAAGGCACTTTCCTTTAATTGAAATACAATAATTTTTGTTTTTGAAGAAAAAGAGTACTATCTTAATTTAAAACCTCTGTTCATTCCTTCTAACCATGCCTCGACATGTTCTCCAGCTCGTCCTCCTAAAAATTCTGGGAGATTAATTTTCTGTAGCTCCCTAGAAATATCTTCCTTTGATCTTTTACACTCAAAATTTTTTGGTTCTGTTGAATTGGTTGCTAAGGGTTGAGATTCTTCTTTGGTCTTAGCCATTGTTTCCCCTTTTAATGTTTCTAATAAGGCTTCTAATGAGTGCATTATCTCGGTCAACTTCGGTGCTGGAGCGATTGGTGTTGATGATGGTCTCAATGGTGGTGGCGATGGAGATGGTGATGACGATAGTGGTGGAATTAATGACAGTGATGCTGCCCTATCACGTCGTCGTCGCTGATATGTCCTTACCATCGTAGTGTTTCCTGTATACATAATAAAATTGTAAAAAATTGAGGTATACTTTCAGATTTAACATATAGTTTTGCAATTTCAAATTTACAAACGGGTATAGTTTTTTTTGTTATTTTTACTTGCTAGGCAGGTCTTACTGGTATCGAGGTCAAGGAGGGTGGTCTCCCGACCTCCTTGTCCTAATGTAGGATATTCTATCCTAATATGTAATAATGCATTTTTAAAAAAATAAATAAACATAATCTCAAATATTATGTTTTCAAAATTTATAACCTTTAAAATTTTCGTAAAATTATAACTATAGAATTTATAACCTCATTAAACTTTAGCGTTCTTTTTAATATATATATATATATATATATATATATATTTATTTATTTATTTATTTTTATCGAAATTCAATATAATAATTAAATATAACTGAATGGTTTTTAATTAATTTAATTTAATATAAAACACTTATATTGTATAACTAACTCACACAACTCAAACTTTTACTCTACCAAAATTTAAAATAATTAAATTACAGCGCTTTATACTGCCCTTTCCACGTTATATTGTCCATGGAGAATGCCACACGACTTTGTCATGTGGGCCATGATGAACGAAAACTCCAAACTTAAAATACTTATACTAAGGTTTTATATTGTCATTACCACATTATATTGTGCATAGAGGACACCACAAGATTTTCTCAAGTGGCCATAATATGAACGTATAAAAATTAGCATGGCAAAACCGTCTGTCATCCATCCGCCTGTGAACGCATGCCTGCTTGGCACTGCCGCTGCTGGGTAGTCATCAAAACACTGACACAAAATGGTTGTTGTTTCAAACCTCGAGACACTTGTATTTTCATGCACTGTTTACCCATCGTTGTTTTGATTGATTTGAAAACCACCGTCATTAAAATTATAATTTAGTCCTCGCGTCATGTTTCTAAACTCCCTATCAATATTCCATGAATGTTAAAGGCGTAATAAGTTAGGTTAAAATATTTCCACAAATGAATAAGAGATAGTAATCACGGTACCCAGAAGGGAAATTTGCTTAGATATTTGACCACATATATAGAACTTGGTACCTTGCCATCCGTCATTTATGACATCGCAATTTGTCGTATAATAACCCAATACCATACAAGTGTCAGACCAACATGGATGCATATAGAAATTATCGAGTGGTTATTAAACATAGCATCATTTTAATTTAAATCTGGTATATACATTGTTTTAAATACGTAATATCACATTTAAATAGACTTCCTTTTGAAGCTCACCTAAACGCTTACATCCCTCTTCTGTGCCCGCATAAAATTATTCTCAAGCTTATTTTCATTGGCATTCACAGTGGATCTTCTGGTGTTGTCTTTGAGGGCTGATAAAATGGGATGAATGGTCTGTACATTTTATCCTGTGAGGGAAATGATGCCCACAGACCTGAACCATGAGGAGACCTAGCGGATTAGACTCGATAGAGTGTGCAACCTTTGAACTTGGAGCTTGCAGTCACACATACTCTAAAAGAGACCTAGCGGATTGCTCTAGAAGTTTTTGAGGGTTTTGAGAATAACTTGAGTATCATTCAGTAAAGAGCCCCGATTATGAAGGGATGATGATAAAGTTTGCCAAGAATATATCTTCTTGGGTAGCTACTTTGGGCGAAAAAGAAATTATTTACACTTCCTAACTTGGATTCTGGCAAGATGCCACGATGTGACATGATCAACCAACAGATTCATTATATTTCCACTGACAAAATAGATGGCATAGATGATAGAATGAAGCTTATTACAGAGAGGATTTTCACGGTGTTTTTCTTGAATTGAGAAGGAAAGTATAGTAGAGAGCTGCAGAGAGAGTGAGAATCACTAAGTCTTGAGGGTTTGATTCCTATAAACAACGATGTTTATATTTCTACTCTCACGGCCATTTTATACTTAGATGTCGATTTTGGGTCCTATAAAATAGTTGCAAGGATTCCAAGTAATTCTGGTAGCGCAGATAAAACAAAACAAGGTTATAGTTATAACCAGCAAGGCATACCAGTTTATATTCAGATGAACACCCTTAAATCCTATTCATAAAATCTAAATTAATTTGTTACGTAGATGAAACTAATTCAAAACATTGGCACAGGACAAATGACAGAGTGTGAGTAATATGTATACTGCATAGTTGAAACAGATGTTGTATATACCATGTGCAAAGCCTATAGGTCCGAGAGTTGGCAAAACTTAGCTCTGATACCAGATTGTAATGCTCTAAATAATTTAACCAGCTATTTACTCTAAACAGAATATGAAATCTACATGAAACCTGCTTTAAAGTTTAACCAAAATTCATATATCAAAATTATTTAATTTGATG
This sequence comes from Pinus tabuliformis, assembly GCA_031772625.1. NCBI lineage: Eukaryota > Viridiplantae > Streptophyta > Pinopsida > Pinales > Pinaceae > Pinus > Pinus tabuliformis. The sequence continues at coordinate 402,811,507 of CM062815.1, read as the reverse complement.
TGGAGTACCTACCTGGGTTCTTGTGGATGAAGATGCTTCAGAATTGTTCCCGCTCTCGCTCCCGTTACCAAAAGACCAAAACCTCCCAGCCAAACTGGGTACAACCTAGGTACTCAGTCCAGAATGCTTCTCAATTGATGCAAACTGTTCCCCCGTGCCCAAAAACTTCAGAACAAACAAGGCTCAGTCCTTACTGTCTGTAATCTCTTGTTACAAATTTTCCTCCTCTCAATTGTGCTTTCCCCTAAAAGGCAAAAGATTTTTCCCCCCTTCGAAACCCTTCTTCCTTCCTTAAATAGTAGAGGTCCCTTCACCTCTATGCATTCGTTCAACATCTTTATAAAAGAATATTATTTTCTGTTAAATGGTGGTTGCCTCATCATGCTTCTTGCATTTAATTGAATCAGATGACATTACAACATAGGGTGGAATCACTTTTAACTATGACAGTTGGTGTTTTGATTTACTAAATAGTATATAGCCATAATGATTTTAAATATTATTTTATTTTTATGACATATCGGGTTTAATAATAAAGTTTATGTATTTAGTTTATTTAATATACATTTTGGGTTGTATACGAGTTGATAAACCTATGAATAAACTCAACATTTTCACTATATTTCTTACTAAATGTGTATTCATTCTATTTACGATAATTAGGTATTTAATTAGGTATTACTTGCCCGTTCCTTAGGTATAATTAGGTATTACTTGCCCGTAATTAGGTATTACTTGCCCGTTCCTTCGGCCCCCGATCCGCAACACTGCCTCTATCAACAATCCAAGTCCATTTGGTCACTGAACCTCGACTATCAATCTGCTCACTAGTTGTGCCTTAGTTCATCAAGGGCACAACACATCAAGACTCCTATCAAGTTGTTCACAGCTCCACTTGTGAACAACTCTCGATCTGTTCATTGCTGTGCCTTAGCTACTGAGGGACTTCAGCCCACTATGGTATTCCTGTGCTGCACCGATGAAGACCAACATAGGGCACGGAGGACTGCCACTTATCATTGCAAGATGACCAACTCCTACAATGAATAAGGCATAGGAGGACTGCCCATCATCTGTTGTAGATGACCTTCTACACACACGTCTTGGGCTCCACAAACTGATCTTGGTTGATCAGACGCTTGAGTTCAACAACTAGCTCTCTCGCAACTAGCTTTGTCCATCAAGGTGTTGCTCACCGGGCTCCATCTTGGACATTATCTCGTTGTCCTCCAAGAGACCATAAGTGCCCAATCACGTTCACACTTGGTCCACTCTCACGCTGCCCTCGAATAGTCCACGAGTGACCAATCCTCGTTGTAACATCTGCTTCTAGTTAGGGCATCCAACGTTTAGGAAACCCTTCCACATGGCTGCTAACAAACTTCCAAATTGTCCTCTCCTAGGACATCATCCACTAGCATCAATTCAACCTTAACACATCAATACAATGCATACCTAGCTTGTTCCTGCACTTGCGCGTTCCTGTACACGCGTTCCTGGACTCGTGCGTTCCTGCACTCGTGTTCCTACACTCATGTGTTCCTGGACTTATGTTTTAGTGCACTCACGTGTTCCTGCACTCGCATTCGTGCACTCGCCTTCCTACACACGCATTCCTGCAATCACGAGTTCCTGCCCTGATGCGTTCCTGCCCTCACGCGTTCCTGCCCTTGTGCGTCCCTGCACTCATGCATCCCTGCACTCTTGCATTCTTGCACTTGTGCATTCTTGCACTCGCGCATTCTTGCACTCACGTTCTTGCACTCGTATTCCTGCACTCGCGTTCCTGCACTCGCGTCCCTGCACTCGCGTCCCTGCACTCGCGCGTTCTTGCACTCGCGCGTTCTTGCACTCGCATTCCTCTACTCGCCTTCCTGCACTCACGTTCTTGCCCTCGCATTCCTGTAATCACGCGTTCCTGCACTCGCGTTCCTGTACTCGTGCGTTCCTGCACTCGTGCGTTCTTGCACTCGCGTTCCAGCACTTGTGTTCCTACACTCGCGCGTTCGTGCACTTGCGCGTTCCTGCACTAGCTTGTTCCTGTACTCACGTTCTTACACTCGTGCTACCCACACTCGAGCTGGGTTTCTTGATGTGAAGACTATGAAAGATGCTTCTTGGATGTGTTAAATGACTCTCCTCCACCTCATATTTATACATAATAGAAAGAGCTCCACCAATTAATGAAGAGACACATCTATTGGCCAAATTTTACTTCAAGCCGACAAGACTTGAAAACCCATAATTACTTGTCAACTTCAAAAATTCGTTTCTCCACTTCTACACCTCGGAATTGGATGATTCTTGAATTGCTGGATTCTCCTTTCCGCCCTCTATCGTCTCATGCCATCACATGTAGAAATCTGCTTCCAGAATTACCCCAAACACGATTGGGTGCAAAATCCCAGGCTTGGGTTCTAAGCCCACAAGCCTACTTGTGGCGCTTTGACCTCCAACCCTCAAACACTAGGGCTTGGAGTACCTCCCAAGGTACATAAAAATCAACGCTCCCTCTTAGCGAGGGGGGTACTTCCAAGACTAGGAAGTAACCATCATTATCAGACGACGACACTAGCCCATCTAGCATCCATCACTGCAACATACCCTGTGGAATGAATCCGACAATCTCGATAGTGCCTCTGCCTCATCATATCCGAACGTGAAGATACCAAACCTCCATAGGAATGCTTCCTCTGAGCCTATACGATCTCCACTGGCTCAGTCCTGCAAGCACTCATCCTCTTGGATCAAATACCACTCGTGCAAATCCCACCAATCTCGGATATGCAACATCACAATTCGATGAAGACTCTAGCTTGTTAATTTGAAGTCCATCACATGAAGCCATCTCGATCAACCTGATCTCGTCCATGCCAAAGAAACCCTTGAGCTGTCCCAACCATCCATGACAAGACATAGGAAGTCCACGATCTACAAACTGCCACACAACATACTGAAGTGCACCAGGTTCACCATCGATCCACCAGAATTCCCAACCCATCTCATCATGTAGTCTATCGAGACCACATCTCTATGTCTTTAGCTGAACCCTTTGCTCCATGATCTAGACACCCATAACTCCCTTTGAGTTGCTTTGCTGTGCACACTCTGATTCACTGTCCCTCAAAGTAGCTCAGATACGCTTTGATTCCATGTTGAATTTCCACGATCTTCGATCTAGGATAGAGTCTTGAAATCTCTAACGCTACAAAACTAAGAATCTCAACATAACTACTTTCAATAGCGGAATATAAACAACAGTGAATCACACATGCATAGAATATGGATAACTTTTTACAATTTTCAACTTAACTTTGTTATATTAAACAACATTTAATACAATAGTCTCGGGCTCCCGTACTAGGGATAATGGCCCTCTTACATCCATTAGTACAAGATACGAAACTGGGGCTTGGTGTTAGTACATCGACAACCAATCTACCCTCAACAAGATACTCTTGACCATTTGGTTGATGTAGTCGACTCTCTCAGCTCCTCTCAGTCGTACCCAGTACCTGCCTGGTCCTTTGGCCCCCGATCTGCAACACTGCCTCTATCAACGATCCAAGTCCATTTGGTCACTGAACCTTGGCTAGCAATCTGCTTACTAGTTGTGCCTTAGTCTATCAAGGGCACAACACATCGCGACTCCTGTCAAGTTGTTCACAGCTCCACTTGTGAACAACTATTAATCTACCCATTGTTGCTCCTCAGCTACTTAAGGACTTTAGCCCACTATGGTCTTCCTGTGCTGCAACGATGAAGACCAACAGAGGGCACATAGGGCTGCCACCTATCACTGTAAGATGTCCATCTCCTACAATGAACACGGGCTAGGAGGACTGCCCATCATTTGCCATAGATCTCCTTCTCCACACACACGTCTCAGGCTTCGCAAACTGCTTTTGGTTGATCAGACCCTTGAGTTCAACAACTGCCTCTCTCGCAACTACCTTTGTCCATCAAGGTGTTGCTCACTGAGCTCCAACTTGGACACTATCTCGCTGTCCTCCAATAGACCATAAGTGCCCAATCACGTCCACACTTGGTCCACTCTCACGCTGCCCTCCAACAGTCCACGAGTGACCAATCCTCGCTGTAACATCTGCTCCTAGTTAGCGCATCGAACATCTAGGAAACCCTTCCACATGGCTGCTAGCAAACTTCTAAACTATCCTCTCCTAGGATGTCATCCAGTAGCATCAATTCAACCTTAACACATCAATACAATGCATACCTAGCTTGTTCATGCACTCGCGCATTCCTGTACTCGTGTTCCTGCAATCATGTTCTTGCACTCACGCATTCCTGGACTCACGCGTTCCTGCACTCGAGCGTTCTTGCACCCGCCTTCTTGCACTCATGCGTTCCTGCACTCGCATTCCTGCACTCACGCATTCTTGCACTTACGCGTTCCTGCCCTCACGCGTTCCTGCACTCGCGTTCCTGCACTCGCATTCCTGCACTTGCGCGTTCCTGGACTCGTGTCCCTGTACTCTCGCTACCCACACTCGAGCTGGCTTTCTTGATGTGTAGACTATGAAAGATGCTTCTTGGATGTGTTAAATGATTCTCATTCGCCTTATATTTATACACAATAGAAGTAGCATCGAGAAGTACAAAGCAAGGCTTGTGACAAGAGGGCTTTCCTAGAAAGAGGGAGTGGACTTCAAGGAGATTTTTTTTACTCTAGTTGCCGGATGGTCAGTATTCAAAGAAGAAAATTATACCGATTGTCAAGATGTCAAGAACTGTGCCAGATGTTTGTAAGAACTTCTAGTTTTGACGGAGCAGATAGTTAAGCAGAATGGAAGGAGTAGCCTTCCAAAAGGATGTCACGTGTTGAGATTGTCAAATGCTCAATTACAGGAGGTTTCTAGGAGTTGTATGCCTTATATGAAGGACCATGTTAGACAAAACAGTATGCTTCAGTGACAAAGGGAGCAGCGGTGCTAGAAGGACCTGCTTACATGACAAAGGGAGTAGCTTGGATTAACCACAGATGGATCTTATTCAGTGTCAGAGGGAGTTGGCCTTGAAGTTTGAGATGAAGGATCTTGGCCTGATGCACTATTTCTTGGGATTGGAGGTGTGGTAGAGACCAGATTAGATCTTCGTCAGACAGGGGAAGTACGTTGTCTAGATTTTGACGAAATTCAGTATGATGGCATGCAAGTCCATGGCTACACTCATGGTGACCAATTTGAAGAAGCTGAGTGATTTTGTTTCAAATTCATATTTGGTGGATCCCACAATGTACAGACAATTGATTGGATCCTTGATGTACATGGTTAACACTAGGTTAGACATTTACTTTGCAGTGAACACCTTGAGCCAATATATGGCTGAGTTGTTGAGAAATCAATAGGGCAACATTTATTGAGATTTCTCTTTACTTATTAATTTCTTGTGAAGATATGTTGGCTTCTTATTACTTTTTTATCATGTTCTTTTCATCAAACAATTACCAAAACCATAAACCATGAAGATCACAAAAGGACAATGAACACAAGATGTAGGCTCCAAGCCTGGGAAAATCCCCTCCAAGGGGAAAACCCAGTAAATTCTTCTCTTCTTATAGAATAAAATCAAAGCGAGAAATCCAAGACCAAAATCCAAGACCAAGACCTCCCACAAGACCCAAGTAAGCCCTCCTTCCAAGCTCTTTCAATGAGTCATTGTCAACTCAAGTCAACAATAGTCAAATTCTTCCAAACTTGCTCGAACTTCAAAATTTAGGCCCATGCAACGCAATTTTCGGCCCCTACAACTTTTGCAATTTCGCATGTGTGACATAAATTAGGGCAAATTTCTCTCTTTTGACCTTCACTCTCTCCTTTGACTTCAATTCTTCCTTTCTTGTATTTCATTGTTTTTTCTCTTATTTCTTGGCACAAGAATCGAACTTGCTTGCTTGCCTCCAAATAAGGTCAAACTGTCCTCTATTTATACACATCTAGGAGGTTGAATGGGTCCCTTCCAGGGTCGACTTGGTCTTATGGGGACAAAATTCATTATTTTGACTCAAATAAAATTCATTTTCCACTTCTTTTCAAAAGTCCAATTAGGACTTCACTCCATTACAATAGTTTGACATATAAAAAATATTCTTTTGACTCAAAGAACCCTAGAAGCATGAAGAACATGCTTGACCTTAATAACAATTTGATTAGAGCATGAAACCCACATGACAAGAAATAGACAATGACACATATACAATGAAAATTATGAAGACTAGACCTAGTTACATTTTCCAACACTCCCTTTTAACTAGGGAGGTATTCATAATTACATAATTGGTACAAGGATACTCTCAAATTGAAATATTCTCATAAGAGTTGGATTGATAAGCCATCATCAAACATCAACGTCATGACCAACATTGTCAAACTGCAATATAGCAAGGCCTTGAATTTGACAAGCTCTAACTCTCTACAAGATTAGAGCACAATGTTGGGAGGCATACATATGGACAACAACACCACAACCTCTCAAGGCACCTATCCCATTCGAATGGTCACCAGGTATGTCCTTCCAGGACTATTCTTATCTTGGATTCCCAATCCCCAAAGAATATCAGTGCTCTTCCACTACTCTTATCGTGATACCCTATCAGATCCTCAAAGAGCATCGGTTCAAGGGACTACTTCCTATCTTGGCTTCTCACTCTACAAGGAGTACTAGTTCTAGATGCTTATCCAATCCTCCATTCTCCCTCCTAGTGCCTTCAATAGACTTACGACTGTTAGTCCTGCTCTAGTGCATGACACATGGAAAATACGGTGCCCCACATCACTCCCTCTCAAATAGGGAGGTAATCCTCATTCCCTTTTCAAACAGGGAGTAGATCCTAGCTCCCTCTCAACTAGGGAGACACAACCATAAGCTTCATCTTTGTCTCATTCATCAACTACTTGTTCTTTCGTGAAGATCTTAGTAGTATCTCCAAGGGCTCCTTTTTCTTGCATAATCACATCTTACTTGAGCTTCGACCTTCCTAGATGTTATGGAGCCAAACTCTTTCTCTATCTATCTTTGTGACATGGTTCTTTCCATTAGCCTTTTATATCACTTTCCATCAACCATCATTTATAGTATCTTTGTCATCAAAGGTATCTTGTCAAACCAATCAATGTAGAGCTAATCATAGCTCCCTCTGTCCATCTAGGAAAGTGAATATCATTAGATCCAACATGACCAACAGGCTATCTCGTGACATGCTACCTTTTCTGCCTTCATGGTGTACACATTTCTGCCATATATACTTCTAAGCCACTACCAATGCTTTCCACTCAATCCATGTGCTCTTGAATTGAGTTTAAACCAAATAGTTGTAGATATATTATCTCAACTGCTATCTTTCCAGTCTGTACTTTTGCAACATGTTCTTATAGGTAGCCAAATCATATCTCAAACAAATCATCAATATCAGAGTTACCAAGTCATGATAGCCTCTTGTCAAGATGTCAAGTTTTGCTACTTGCTCCCTCTGAGATCAACATCCCTTTGCATGGTCCATCTTCTTACTAGAATCTTGCTTCACACTCTTTCAAACATTAATCATCAATCATTGTGTTCATGGAATGAACCAATCAACAAGCTTCAGTATCATATCCATTAGAGTCTTTACAACTCCCTTTTCTTATGTTTTTGAAGAGACCATATTGGATGTTGATCAGTACCATGCTCATCTATCATACATCTATGAAAGAGTATTTTCTTATCCAAACTTAACCATGACATACCATGTTCATGCTTCCAAGCACACTTCTGCAACCAATTCTTCCTACAATATTTTTGAAGACACAAATTCTACTTTCTAATGAAGAGCCCTTTTCTAAAGATATGCATACCTCTTCCTTTCATGTAGCCATCTAATTGACTTTGTTTTGAATGCGCTGCTTCTTTCCTTGAAGTTGAGACTCCTTTCTTAAGATGAGAAATGCTTCAATTATACCTTCTTGCTACAACTTGACTATCTTCATACTTGCAAGCTTCTTTGATACTTGCTTCCATAATCTTCTGGTAGAACCTACTCTTGCCATGTTATAATGATTCTTCCACATAGTGAAGAACCTTCTCATATTTATATTACTGTCAGGGATCCTTGTGATCCTTTCTAAGATTGTATCTAAAACATCATGACGTCAAAAAGTAGCAGTATGTATTGTGAAGTGCTAGATGGTCCAAATCCTTCTATCCTTGCCTTGCTAGATGATTGCTCTCAATAAGATACAACTGACTGTGCAAACTCTAATCCTTCCAATGTTGTATGCTTCTTTTTCATGATGCCATGATTTGCAAAATCGAAGACTCTTCTACAAATGAAATTGCTTATGCTTATTCTAACTGCCATCTTCTAAGAAAAAAACTACAAGTAAACCTGGTAGCAGTGGAGTTCTTCAATAATAGAGATCCTTAGGATCTTCATCTTTTGACTTCTTTTTAGGTTCTTCATTTTCTTCAACAATGTGAGCTCCACTCCTTTCCTTCCTCTTATTGTTCTTCTTGTTCTGAGGATCCTTGGGACAACCTCTTTTGATTGTTGCTGTCATTGTTGTTCTTTTGACGAGGTTCAAACCTTCCAAACTTTCCTTTCTTCTTTGATCTAGAAACTAAAGCTTGAGACTTTTCATTGGGTTCAATGCCATCTTTTGTTTTTAGTCTTGTCTCTTCTAGAATACACAAAGATCACAACTCATTGAAGTTCGGAGTGTCCTTTCTTGAATAAATGCTTGTCACAAAACTACTTCATTCTAAAGGTAAAGCATTGAGTATACAAGTAGTTAATTCGTAATAAAAAACAACTTCTCCAAGCCCTTGTAATTGATCCTTCAATTGTGAGACCTTTATAAGATATGATGCCAAGTCTTCATCCCTTGATAACCTTGTTTTGTAAAGTCTATTCCTCAGAGATATATTTTGACTTGTTGTACTAACAAAATATTGTTTTACTGACTTGTCATAGATTGCTTTAGATGTGCCCAAATTTGCAGCAAAGTGAATGAGATGATCCTTGATAGATTCAATGAGAATCCTTTGAGCCCTAACTTCTCCTTTATTGTACTTGGCTCATTCTTGAGTTTTATCCTTCCTTGGTTCTGCAATTTTGCCTAGAACATTGGCAGTGACTTCATTTTCTATGAGTACCAAATCTATTCTCTTCTTCCATGCTTGAAAGTTTGTTGACCCATCGAGCTTATTGCCTTCCTTACAAAATGAAGTCATTTGATTTGAAGAATCAAATGACTTGCTTGCTTTGTCTCCAAATGAGGTTGAACTGTCTTTTATTTATACACATCTAGGAGGTCGAATGGGTCCTTGCCAGGGTCGACTTGTCTAGGTGGGGCTGACTTGGTCTTGTCGGGACAAAGTTCATAATTTTGACTCAAATAAAATTATTTTTCCATTTGTTTTCAAAAGTCCAAATAGGACTTGACTCTAGTACAATAGTTTGACTTATAATTGTTGCAAAATCAAGGTATTTGTAGATTAATGTTGATTTGCCTTACTTGATAATTACTTGTGATATTTGATGGCTTTTGTTATTTAGTTTAAATTCTTCATTAAACAATTATCAATACATGAAGATCATAAAAACATAAAGAACACTAGATATAAGCTCCACGCTAGGGCAAAACCCCACAATTGGGGAAATTCTAAACATTCCTCTTCTTATAGAATCAGATCAAAATGAGACCTCCAAGACACAAAGACCAAAGTTAAGATTCCTTCCAAGCATCAAGTGAGCTCTCCAATAATTCCTTTCTCAAACAAGCTTAAGTTACTAAGGTCAACGAATGTCAAACTTCAAAATTTTTGGTCAAATTAGAGTTTTGGCCCTCTATTTTAGATCTGCAACTCGTACTTGCAATTCTTGGCCTCCTACAATTTTCAGAAACCATAATCTTGCATGTGTGAGAGAATCCAAGCATAAAAATCAGATTTTATTTCTTTTGTTTGACTTTTCTTGCTTCATATTCTTGTTTCAGATTGAACCTGTGTAGTGTCACCAAGTGAGTCGACCTTCCTATATATATGCTTTCGAAGAGGTTGAGTATGCCTCTCCTAGGGCGACTAATCCTTGGTAGGGCCAACCTGGTCTTGGAGGACAAAATGACTCTCTAGACTCAAAAATAATTTTTCTTTCTTGTTACAATTTCCCAAATGGGTCTTATACATATGACAAAGACTCTTTTTGGCTCATTGAACCTTAGGAGCATGAAGATGAGCATGAAACACATGCTTAAATATAATTCTTTTTCTTCATTTACATGAAATATAAATGGATACAACTATAAAGATAAATATGAAGACTAAAACTAGTTACATTTCCAATAATAACAAATATTCTTTTGACTCAAAGAACCCTAGAAGCATAAAGAATATGGTTGACCTAAATAACAATTTGACTTGAGCATGAAGCCCATGCTTGAAAAATAATAATTCTTTTTCTTCTTTGACTTTTACAATAATATATAATGACACATATACAATGACAATTATGAAGATCGAACTTAATTACATTTTCGAACATGAGCCAAGGCAAATACATTGGGTTGCGACAACGCATGTGTTGAGGAACTTACGAGTACATTTGGATATGGTTTGAGATATGTTTTAGTTGGTGAAGTGAGGCTGCAGGGATATATTGATTCATATTGGGCCAGGAGTGCAGAGGACAAAAAGAGTACCTCAGGGTGCTACTTCATCTTGGGAACAACTATGTTATCTTGGTTTAGTAGGAAGAAAATTTCTATTGCACTCAATATAACAAAGGCGAAGTATATCGCAACCCGTGTCACAAGTCGTAAAGTAATGTGGCTTTAAAAGCTTCTCGCTGGTCTTTTGATCAAGTCACTTGATCTGCAACATGGTGCGGAAGGGAGCAATGAAGCTCCAATACATCTCCATAGGCAAGCAAATTGCATACATTCTCACCAAGCCTCTATCTAGAGCGAAGCTTGTATACTTCAGAGATAAGCTTGGCGTGATGTAGAATGTCTCCCTCTTTGAGAGGGAGTGTTGATGTCTTTGCAGGATCGGAAGGCCATCTCTTGAGAAGCCATGAAAGACTTTGGTTGAGTCAGGTTGATTTGACTAGAGGAGATGGATACATTCAACTGAGAAGCCATAAAGGATTTTGGCTAGGTCATGTTGATTTTACTAGGGGTGAATGGTACAGGGCAAGTGCAGGATTGGATAAATCTTCTCTTGGGAAGCCATGAAGTACTTTGGATGAGTCATACTGATTTGACCGAGTCATTGAAATTGAGCCAAGATCCTCGGCGGAGTCGGAGTCGGAGTCGATCCTCGGCGGAGTCGGAGTCGGAGTCGATCCTCAGCGGAGTTGGAGTCGGAGTCGATCCTTGGCGGAGTCGGAGTCGAAGTCGATCCTCAGCGGAGTCGGAGTTTTAAAACTATGCTTCCAACCATTTCATTAGAGTTATTATCATCCTCATCATGCTTGTCACATCGAGCATCTTCATCAAGTTGAAGATTGTGTACTAGCACAACTTGCTTGTCACATCGAGCATCTTCACCAAGTTGAAGATTGTGTACCTACACAACTTGCTTGTCACATCGAGCATCTTCACCAAGTTGAAGATTGTGTACCTGCACAACTTAGATAGCAAGTACAACCAAATCTAAAGAAGCATGACGCTAGCCATATCAGAATCACGGAAGCATTTCATCATTATACATATCAAATACCCAAACTTAATTACAGACAAGAGACATATACTCTTCAACATCTTGCTAGGGACTTTATACACCCTAGATTCCTTCATATGATCATTCATTCCATCTAGGGTTTCAATGTGTCTTCCAAAGGTATGACATACCTTACTACAAGATATAGCAAACCCTAGAAACCATTCACACAAATATGGATCTACAAATCATCTAACAACCTTCCAAAATACATGTGTTAGACTTCTCACTAGGGATTCATACAAATCCTAGATTTCATACAAAAGAATCAATCAAAGTCAATCACAGCTTAGTGATTAACCTAATTAGCTTCCACTAGGGTTAGTTCCAAACCCCTAGATTTTCAATCAACCATCAATCAGTCACTAACATGACCAATTACTACTAAGGTTAGTTGCAAACCCTAGATTTCCGAGCAATCATCATACTCAACCAAACAAATTCAAATTTCAACAATTTCTTCACAAATCTCAAATTATCATATAGTCAACATTCATCAGAGATTTCTACTTCGACTAAGGTTCGACTCCAAAACCCTAGAATTCCATTTTCACAAATTCAACAGTCTTATACAAATCTCAAATCATCATATTCTAGAGATTTTACTTTGACTAAGGTTTAATTCCAAAACCTTAGATTTCCAATCTCCATAATCATTACATGCATAAATCTCAGAGTGTTATATTTCACATTAGATAATGTCACTACTAGGGTTTAACTGCCAAACCCTAGATTTTCATTTTTCAACAATCATCTAATAGATTTTAGATTGTTATATCACACATACTAAACAACTTTTAACTTCACTAGGGTTTAACTATAACACCCTAGATTTCCAAACATCAACAACTTAGAGTCTTAGACAAGTACTTCATTAAATCCTAAGACTCATGACCATCAATGACTAGGTCAACACACATATCTAGGAATTCATAACCATACATAAGCATATCATATGTCCAATAACATTAATACTTTTGACCTAAACCAAGCTAGGGTTTCAACCAAATGGACATATCTCTATATGCCTAGATTTCATCACCATTCAAATACATTTCATATCATGAGGTAGTCAAACCCAACTTCACAAATATCAATAAGACTTGGACACACAAACATATTGATTATACTAGGGTTTGATCAAACAACACACACATACCAAGTAAATCAATTCTAAGACAATATAAGGGTCTTGCTCACACATTCCACCAAACCCTAATGATCTAGGGTTCCAATGTAGAACACACATTCCACCAAACCCCATTGAGCTAGGGTTCTAATGTAGAAACATAGCAAACCCCATATTACCAAAACTTCAAAGGTTTCAGGATTTTAGATCTTATCATTCCATCTTAACAAGTTTGGATTTTACAATCATACCAAAATCCCAATTATGAAATCATCAATAATGACTTCAACTAACATTTCACAATATCCCTAATTAGTTTAGGGTTTCAAACATTCACAACAGCATACCTTTCGATTAGGTTTTTCTAGACCTTGTCCAGGGTTATACTAAAATCAGATAAGAGTGGGGTGGGTAAATTTATCAAGAGATGAATCACCCAAGCAAGAATCACTAGGATTCAATAGTGGTAGTAATATATCATCAAATGAATAATCTTTTCAATCAATGAATTCAAAGCATACCTTTGTTTCTTGACTAACCTTGTCTTGAGAGATCCTCCTTCTTGCAGATATTTTCCCTAATCAAGACAATAGAGGGAGAATGGTGATTAGTATTTAACATAATCAAAACTAAATGAATACATGAGCCGAAATTGAAAAGACATGAGATAAATACTTATCTTTTCCGGAACAATCTCATTAATGGCCAAGAGATCATCCTTGAGTCTAGCTATATTCACAAAGAAGGTTTCCACAATATCTTCTTTAGTCATCTTTGTAGTCCTCAACTCATTCTTCAAACTTGCTACTTGACCAATGTTCTTAATAGTGAATAGCTTCGACAAGGCTTCATACATCTCTTGAGCATGATCGATGTTAGCTATGAATGGGACAAGATTGTCTTTTATCCCTTCTACCATCAGAGCCATAGCCATCAATTCTAGATCCCTGAATTTCACTTTGTCGACATCATTCGCTTTTTCTGTAGGCTTCTTTACATTTTCTTTAACCAAGTCTAACACCTTGTTCTTCTTGAGGATTAGGTCAATCCTCTTCTTCCAGGATCTGAAGTTATATGATCCTTCAAGCTTGATCTCCCCCTTGATAGAGTTAGACATCTTCCTTGAATATGATAGTCTCCTTCCCTGAGATAGTGCCTATGAATGGATCTGCCCTTTTCTTCTTTCTTCACCAAAGCTTTGATACCATGTTGGAAAATCAGAAAGGCAGTAAATATTTTCTCGGTCTTGATAATTACTTGTGATGTTTCTTATTATTACAATTCTTTATATCTTCTTTCTTTAGTTCATCAAGCAATTACCAAAAGCAACATCACATAAAATAATGGACACAAGATATAGGCACATGCCAGTGCAAAACCCCCCTCGAGGGGAAACCCTCTCAAAGTAATTCTTCCTTTCAATATTATTCTTCGAGACTCTACACCCTAGACCTTGACCAAACATTTCCTCCACACCAAGTCAGCCTTTAGAAGATTGACCTCTTCCTAGCAACTTCGACTATGCAGCAACTTGCAGCAACCAACAATTTTCGGCGACAGTCCAACTTGGAAGACTTCATTCTCCCAATCCATAGCACGAAACAGAGTGATACCCCCACCAAAATTTCGATTTTTCTCTTCTCCATAGACTCCCCCAAACTTACATTCACTCTGACTTTCTGACAACAGACTTTCCTAGCTATCCACTTTGCACTTTTGCCGAACAACAAGATATTCGCACTTCTGCTCAGTAGATGAGAAGATGAGAAGTGATACTCCAAATGAATTCATAGTCCTTCTTTTTATAGGCTTCTTGTGGTGTAGAATGGGTCCTTAGGCCGGCTTGATCTTCTCTTAGGTCGACATGGTGTGGAGGTTACATAATTCATCTTTGATTCAATATTTAACCGATTTACATGATTCAAAAGCCCAAGAAGGGTCCCCTTAAATGTACAATAATTCTATAGACCCAAAATAAATCCTAGAAGTCCTCAATGGGGACTTTGACCTAAACCATGGTGACCCAAGGATGAAACCCATGCTTTAATAAGCTACAATAATAATAGTAAGAATTCTTTTCTTTATTCTTTTGACAAGTACATTACATAATGACTCAAGTACATTATTGAAGACCGAACATAGTAACTTTTTCCAACATTTTCCTTTTTAGTTACTACCATTCTCTATTTGGAAAACTAGGAAAGAGGGTGAAAATCCATAGGGTGTTGGCGAGGTACCATCTTCCTCATTTGGAATGCTTAATAGTCAGGGAAATGAGGGACTATATGTTTTGAAAAAATCAAATACATAAACTATGAAAGCATAAATAAATTTCTCACATTTATTGTAGAGTTTTGGTTTTATGTCGTTTAAAACAAATGCCTTTTTCGTAGATTATTGAGCAAAACTTGATAAAGTAGATGTCGACCAATTCTTAATGAAGGAGGAAAGCTTGCATTGACAATTCCAACAATAAACAACAAAGACATTTAGAAGGGAGATGTGTTAGAAAATCAGAAAGGCAAAAATGTTTTATTATGTTGATAATTACTTGTGATAACTTTGAGTTCTTATTACCTTTCTTACGTTCTTCTTTTATCTTTGTTTCATCAAGAAATTATCAAAAGCAAAACACGAAGATCAAAGACACCAGATGCATGCACTCTGCCAGGGCTAAAACCCCTCTATAGGGGAAAACCCAGTCAAACTCTTCCACTAGCAAATTCAAGTTGAGATAGACCAAGTCCCTAGACCAAAAGATCTTCATCATCCACCAAATCAGCCTTCCAATATAATTCAACAACCTTCAATATTCTCTTCTTATTTAGTAGCTACAACCCAACAACAACCTAGAATTTTGGCCCCTACTAACTCAGTATTTCAGTCCAACTTCAGCACTGTAGTTTCAATGCCTAGAAACTACAAATTTTGGCCCAACTTCAGCACTACAGTTTCGGCCCCTCTAGCAGCTTAGCAACTTGACACGTGAGAGAGAGAGAGAATTTCGACTTCTTGTGCTTGATAGAGACCTCCTTCTCATCCCCTATCCTTTTCCTTCTTATCCCTTGAATTTCACACTTTTACTGGCCCCAGAAGTTGCAGATAAAACTTGATGGTTGAGTGCTCCAAATGAGGTCGAGTTGTTGCCTTTATATAGGAGTTTTTGCCCCTCAGTTAAGCTGACTTGGTGGAGCAGGCCTAGATGACCCAATTTACATTAAAAAAAATATTTCTTCATAGATGAAGCCTAAGAAGGGTCTATTACATTATGATATGGACAAGGACACTTGACATAAACCCTAGAACTCTGCAATGGAGGCTTTGATCTATAAACCATTGACCCAAGCATGAAGCCCATGCTTTAATGAGTCAATTTCTATAATAATAATATTCCTTTTTCTTTCTTTTGACAAATACATTACATCATGACTCAAATTCAATTATGAAGACCAACACTAGTTACATTCTTCAGTAGGGTGAACCAACATTGAATTCTTCCAAGGAACATCATCATGAATTTGCTAAGAATCTCAAAACAACATGATGCAATTATGGTGGTGATTGACAAGGTGAGCAAGGTAGCTCACTTTGTAGCAGTTAAATCTACTAACTTAGCAAGTGAAGTGGCTCAAATTTTCATAAAGGAGATTGTGAGATTGCATGGATTTCTCTAGAAAATGATTTCAGATAGAAATGCCAAGTTCACTTCCATGTTTTGGAATGAATTGTTTGCAGTATTGAGGACATAATTGACTTTCTGTACAACTTATCATCCATAAACAGATGGGCAAACAGAGGGGACATATATAATCCTGGAAGACATGTTGAGGGTGTATGTGATGCATCAAGAAAAGAAGTGGGAAGAACACTTTCGACTTGTAGAATTTGCATACAACAATGGGTACAAGGAATCTTTAAAGATGAGCCCATTTGAGACATTATATGGAAGGAGTTGTAATACTCCTATCAGCTGGAGTGATCTTGTGAACATGGTCCTTATTGGGCTTGATATGCTAAAAGAGATGGAGCATCAAATGCAAATCATTAAGCATAATTTAAAGGTAGCAAAGGACATGCAAAGGTAGCTATGCAGATCAACATAGGGTGAGTAAGGAATTCCAAATTGGAGAACATGTTCACTTGAGAATTAAACCCAAGAAAAACTCCTTGAGGATTGGTTCATGTGCCAAGTTGGCACTACGATTTTGTGGACTTCTTCAGACACTTGAAAGGATAGGGCCAATGGCCTATACGTTGGCCTTACCTCCATCAATTAAAATCTGTGATATTTTCTAAGTTTCTTTGCTTAAAAGATATGTACATGATTCTAATCATGTGATTGATTGGTTTGTGCTATAGGTGGAACTAGAGGGAGAATTCTAGCCAGAACAACTATGCATTGTAGACTAGAGGAGCCTCACGCTTCAGAATCGAGCAATAGAGCAAATTAAAGCATAGTGGAGGCACTTTGGGCTTGAGGAAGCCACTTGGGAAATGGCTGATTCAATGAGGGAAACATATCCTTTTTTGTTTATTGGTTGAAGCAAAGATATATAAATTGTAAATACTGTATAGGGCTGGGTATATAAAGCTCCAATAAACAATGTGTGTGTGATTTAAAGCATGTTTTGGTGTTGCATATGGAGTAAGAACACTGAGGACAGTGTTCCCCCAACGGGGAGGGGTTTGTGACAACCCCAAGTAGTTACATTTATGTATGCCATGTAAAATTTGTAAGAAAAATAAAAATGGGTTGAGTAATGGGACACTGATTCTAGAGGGATGGGGTGATTACTTGTTGGAAATAATATTAATGTACAAAAAATTCAAATGAGGAATTTCAAAGGTCAAGGGATTTTGAACAATCAAGAAGAGAAAAAATGATTTGTTGGAAAAAGATTGGAACTATAAGAGAAAAAAGAAAAGTATAAGCAAGGAGGAAAAAGGAAGGATAAAGTGTGTGGGGGTTTGTTGGTAAAAGAAGAGTATAGGAGATGGCAAAGGAAAAGAGAGAAATTTGAATACCAAGAGAGGATGAACAACAAAAAGGAATGGAGTTTTCAGATGGCAAAGGTGCAGGAAGAAATCTCCAGGTGGGAAATTGATTGCCTCTCAAGTCCCCGTTGCCTTGGAGGGTGGAGATGGAGTTTCTTAGGAAGTTCCTAAGGGTTGGGATGGAGGAATTGATCTTGAAAAATTCTTGGAGGATTTTTGGATGTTTCTTTGCTATATGTTGATTTTACTGTTGGTTTTGGAATCCATGCATTGGGTGGAACCACAATGTTGAGTTTGGAAGGGTGGAGACAATTGGTCTCTAGAATGTTTGTGTATTTGTTGGTTTCAATTCAATTGGTGGGTGGAGATGGGTGAATCTTTGGAGTCCTTGTTTTAGCTGATGGATGTGTTTAATCCTTGAAGCAAAAGATCCATCAACCTCTAGAATCTGCCTCAAGGGTGACAGCTACAAGTGAGACTTGGCTACAGTTGTCTATGGTTGGGTGGAGAGTTAGAGTCCCAGACTTAGTTGCCCATTAGTTTTGAGATAAGTATCTCTCTTGTTCTCAATAAATCGAGATTTATACATATATATGCCTATTTTCATTGTTGGTATGAAATGATGTTTGTTGGTGGCATGATTATGATTTCATTGTATATGTGATTGACCAATGGGTTGTTGTCAGTGTAAAAGGTGTTGGAACAACATGTGGATATAATGATTTTGTTCATGCAATAACTAGCATGGAAACCCTTCTTATTGCAAAGAAATGATTTTGTTTAATTACAGTATTGTGCATGTTTACTGTGTATACATTGTACGCTATATGGAAATGCGAAATGCGAAAGCATGGATGCATGGTTTTACACTAACACCCTGTTTGAATGCATTGAATGCATGGTTTTACACCAACATCTTGGCTGCATTGGTAGGAATGAGTGCTCAATGTTAATGGATAATCTAGAAATGATTTGTAATCTTGTGTTGATTTCATGTTTAGTTTGTGTATAAATATTGGCATATTCATTGCATGTTATTGGGTACATTCTTAATTGAAGGGAAGGAAGTCTCGATTCCATTCCCTGTGGTTGCATTATGTTGTGCATGAATCAAGAAAATAAGTTTTCTACTCTGTTAATGAGATGTCACAACTTTCTATAATTTTGTGAAGAAATGCACTTGAAAATGTTGTTAATTTGCTATCATGCCTCTGATTTATTTTTTCTTAAGTTTGTTCATAAATTCATTATGAATTTATTGACCATTAGGTGTTGGAAGCAGTGTTTGAAAAGCTTGCAAAGTTAGAAAAATTCAGGCTTTGTTAAAACATTGCAACTGTTGAAAAATTCAAATTTTGTTCAATAGGTCAGAGGTCGGGAGGTCATCCTCGAAGGCTCGACCTTCGACAGACTTTTCCACTCGATCTTTGGCAGGACGACTTGACTCTCTGCACCCGCAGGTTGGCGTGGTCGGGGGTGGGAATCACCTCAACCCATTGCACTACAACACTGGGAGATTGTGGGCTGACCTCGAACTATGTCAGAGGTCGGGGGTCAGGCTCGCTTCTTAAACAAACACGTCACGGGGAAAGGGTTGATCCTGACCTTCCTTCGAGTTTGTGCCTACCATGTGGGCATGTTCGGTGCTATGTGAGTCCACCATGGTGGTGTACGGCCCCACCCCTTGCCACGTGGGCCTCTGTGACGCTGCCACGTGGAGGTCACGACAATGTGGTAGGGTGGTTATGATAAAACTTTAAAGGGCCATAACTTTTGATCCATATGTCGGATTGAGGCGAAATTTATATCCTTGGAATCATGTCGATGAGACGAACACAATGATGTTGTTTATTTGAAATTCTGAACAAGTCGAAAAAAGTCAAATTTTTAGTTCTTGTTCACATAACTATACCTTAGGAGCCGGGTCTATAGAGTAACCACCTCCTTCTAACTCTGGTTGGGTTTGGGGTTTGGAGGGGTGTTTATAAAAGTTATGCCAAAGGTCTCCATGCTTTTAGAGATGCCAACTAAGGGGAGGGTTCTACTTCCTCAAGAAACAATTCAACCAAAGGATGCCACATCACCATCATATAGCCAATATCCTCAAGGGAGTTCACACCATCAGGAGATATATACTAGATCATGATAAAAATATGTCTAGCGAGAAATGATAATAAGGATGAACCATAGTGAATATACCAATAAGTAAGTCACCAAGCCAGCACATACAACAGAAATAATTAACCAATAAAACTTAGGGAAACCCTTAGTTGATGGGTGTGGAGAGATGGGTATCACTCCATGAATATGCTATGGGTCAATCCAAATGTATGAGCAGTGCTAAGCAAGACCCTCAAATACCTTCACAAAGATCACATATGCTAGATAAAAGTTTCCATGCAAGACAAGATGATGCTAAACAAGAAGACAACACATCATCTAACCATGGCATAATAATAATAAATCATCAGAAATAATCCCACCATGGTGATGTGCCCTAGGGGTACAAACAAACAAGTGTACTTAGCAACATACGTTCCTCTAGAGACTGCACACCCACGATTGGCTGTGGTCAGACAAGCTTTAAGGGAAGTGCCAGGGAAAGTATATGCATCCATAATAATGCTCCTGTATTTGTCAGGTAATCTGTGGTGATATCCTATAAATCATGTTTTGTTATGAAAATCACAAGGGGTTGTCCTCATACAATGTGAGGGGTGACAATTAGATTTCATGATCCATTTAAATTAAGATGAAATAAAAGCCAAGGATGAAATGTTTATTGTGATATTGACATATTATATCAAATACCAATCAGATGGATATGTTGAAATTGGAAATTATGATCTGTTAGTAGGGTGACTTTTTGCAGCTGACAATAATAAATATATTCCTGGGATGCTAGCATTGAACTATTCCCTGCAGCAGCAGGACTTTGCCAGATGTAGATCACTGATGAGTTTTCGATTAGACTGTTTCAGATAATTGTTTTTTGATACTGTGCATGTTCTTGACATGTTTTGGTTTTGAACTGAATTTCAATTTTGAACCTGGTGACTTATGTTATATCTATTGTTCATTAATTCCCTCAAATTCTATGATTTTGGTTAAGGATGTGCTATATTATATTTTTGTGGCCTCATAATAAACGAACAATATATTCTTTGGAAGAGAATGGTTCCAAGGGTTTTCTTTTAATTTAATTACAGTAGGCAGGAAAACTGCACAAATATATGCCTATGCTTGGAGCTTTTAATTGTCATTATGATTAGATGTTTTTTTCCTTAATAAGGAGCAGGAGCATATGCTCTTTGTCGGAACTTTTCATTGACAATATGATGACAAAAGCTCATGTATTTTTTTCTCAATAAAAAGTGCACTCTTTTTACTGTTGAATCTGCTATAATCACAGTGATGCTTTGTTGAAGCAACATATTGAGTTCCTAGAAGGCCAAGGGATTGCTGGGGTTAGTCATCATAGTTTGCTATATTCTAAGACAGAATCAGTGCAATCTCCGCCACCTGAAGATAATGACATGTCGAAGTGGGACCCAAGGTTAAGCCATTGCTAACTGGATTTTGTTTTAATAATCACTCTATATTTATTATATTGTCTGCTTTATTAGTTTTTCGTATGGATGGTATTTTCTTTTGATGTGCATATGTGACTCACTGGTCGTTTTTCATCTGTATGGAAGCAGGAGAAAACAATATATAGAGCCTATCTCAAGATATCCTACAGCAAAATCATCACGGGATGATATTGTAAACGGGTATAGTAGACATGAAGTTGTTTAACAGAAAAATGCAAAGCATAATGGTGTAAAAATGTATTAGTGGTTAGTGGACAGCCAAATCTAGAGTTGATTGTAGGTTTAGGTTGGATACAAACTACAATTCAATGGTTTAGAAATTAGTAGTGTTACGTAAATCTAGCATGTGTGTTGACTTAGATGATGTTCTCCATGCAGAAGTGAGTATGCCTTCAGGCCAAAAGACCTTAAACCTGTTATGCGTGAAACTCCTGCAGCAGGTGATGATGGTAAGGAAAATGCCATCAAGGAGAATATCCGACGTCTCTCACAAATTCTTGCAGATGAGGTAATGTTGTGGTGTGGCCTATTGAATTATATTGAAGTGATTGAACTAATGTTGGCAGTGCACTAATGTCCTTTACATGTGCTTGAAATGTATTTGTGGTTCAGTTGCATACTTTATTCTTTCTTGTGGTTGGGGTTTGAGTACTTGTTTCAGGGGAACCTTGTACTATTTTGTGGGTGTCGAATGTTATTTTTTGGATGCAATCTCTGATGGTATTTAATGCATGGAAAAATGATCAGGCTGTGGTTTCTAAGCTACCAGACAAAGGGGAGAATCTCAAGAGGAAGATGAAAGATTTAACAAATCAACTGAAGAACTTGGAAAACATTTCTTCTAGGAGTCGTGTAATTGTTGTCCCTGAGAGTTCACCTGTTTCAGTCATTTCTGATGATAAGGTTTGTGTTATAAGCCCTGAATCAGAAGGTAAGAAAATGGGGAATGTAGCCTCTTCTATAGATAATTCAGAAAAAGAAAGGAAGGAGAGTTGTTCCAAAAGTTGCAATGTCATTAACATCGATGACATGTCTAAGAAGCTTGGTAGATTATCTGTTCAGGGTACCCACGAATAGAAAATGGGATGCTGATAACTTTTCAGCTTTAGGGAACTCATAGATACGATTTATGTGAGTCAACTGTTTAGCAAAGCCGCCAAGGAGGTTACTTCTAAGGTAATCAGTTATTGTTTGTGTTGTGTTGACGCTGGAATGACATTTACACATTCCATATAACAATTCTTTGTAATGGAAGTTTCCTATATATTGCAATTTGGAGACGATGTTGAAAAGAATTTCTTGAATTCTGCTTCCCTTTATATTGACTCTTTGAAATTTATATTGAAGCCAGCCAAAATTTTCGGGCATAAAATCCTGATTTTGGCTGGTAGTTTTGTTGGCTTTCTAATATTAGTGCTTCTGCAGAGGACTATTGTTCACCATCTCAATTAAAGGATATAAAGGATGTAACAGTTAAAACGCTTTCCCAGTTTTCACAGTTATAAACAGTCCATATGGAAGAAAGCAGCTTTATAATTGTTTTGAAAGTATTGACTGAAATGGATATGTTTTTAACTTTTCTATGCCATAACCTATATATAATTTTGTGTGAGCATTATATGCAGAGTATATGTTCAGAGAATATGCCAAAGTGGAGAGGTTTAGCATTAAAATTTGATTCGTACCCGTGAGGTTTAGCATTGAACTATATAAACAATGAGATCGAGAACAGTTGATTTGTGTGGGGTTTAGTTCTTCAAATTTTATTTTGAATTTTAGGTCGAGGGTCAGTGTCACCTGTAGCAAAAACTGTTCCATAAGGTGTTTAGGCTCGACCAAATCTCATAGAATATTAATCTTAATAACATGTTGTAGTGGGCAAATAATTTTTTCATCCAAAATCAGGGCTAGCCTTGCAAATTTTTTTCCATCCAAAATCCAAAATTAGGGCTAGCCTTGATGTAGGGGCAGCCTAGCTTGAAAATCGTAAGGCACAACCTTGCTTGGTAAAAAGGGAGGAAGATTGATTGTTTGTGAATGGAGTGGTTTGCATTTTTAAATGAGAGCTGCATTCAAACTGAATACCATATAACTTAACAACAGCTATAAAATGATATTAAAATGAAAGGATAAGAATGTCAATTTTATACAAGTGAAGGAATATATCGGAAACATTTTCCACTGGGTCGGTGCACGTGGATTTGCGCAGACACCCCTGCGTGGGTTAACGGACAACGCTTCTAGACGCTTCTCCTTTCCCCCACCCATCTAGTTCTCCACCCGCAGCCATTATTTGTGGTGGGGAAGGGCTTTGCGTTGGATCTATGATCGAGGATCTGAATTCAGTCAGCAGGGACTGAGTTTCGACCTCGGAAGCTTTTAGTAAATGAAAATTTCCTTTTTGTGCGGATTTTGGATTTCACGGGAATCTCCTGAAAGCCCTCAGGGAAGAAAGCGGTAAGGATAAAGCTTTTTTCCGGCAGATTTATCAAATATTTGCATTATAGTCGTTTGAATACGATAGTTATACCGTTCTTCGAACGTTTTGGCGTGAAAATTTTAGTAGATTTATATTCAATTTCAACGAAGATTGATCACCAACGTCGGCCTCTGCTCTCAAACACTCTGGGCTCGGATTCCGGGGCTATAGCCTTCAAATAACTGCACTTGAATCTGCATAAACCGTTTGGCCGTTAACGTATACAATTTGGAGACTCCCTTGCCGTCTATAAGAATTTGTATTTCTTAGAATTTTAGATTCACTCTTGGATATGGATTTCAGGCAGCGGCTTGAACAGAATCGAATTTTAGAGAGCAGTGCAGGGAAAAGGTATCAGGTTTGGCATTTTACTGTCTACAGGTAAAGGCAGCATGAACAGGCAGTGTTAACAGGTGGGCAAGCAGAGGACAGGGTTTTGTGAGCACAAGGGACAGGCAGCATGAATAGGGTTTTGTGAGCATAGAGCAGTGAGGCAGTGAACTCTTAATTAAGTAAACGTTCAGAACATGGAAGAGCCAAGGTGTAAAGAGCAAGGAAATTTCAGGTTTGTGGAAACAAATCATTTGGGTAAAGTCAAAATTGCTTCAACAAACAAAACAGGAAGGTGGATTTGGGTAAACGCAAAGTAATATGAAGGCATTTTAAGGCGTAGGGTCGTCCCCCTTAGAAATGAGAAAAACATTGATCAAGATGAAGAAAAAGAAAAAGAAAATAAATAAGAGAGACAAAAATAAAGAATAATCAATCATTTATAGTCCCACATCTACACCTCTAGAACAAGAAAGAAATCGCAAAATTTCAGAGATCACAGTTGCAAACCAATGTCCAATGGAAGGTAATAGAATTTTAAAAGAATAGGTAACAATGTTACAAGTGGCTCTAGAGACGGGGAAACAAGAATGACAAAACATGAAAGAAGTGATAACAATAAATAGAGATGTGATAATTTCTAAACAAACTTAGGTAGATACACATGTATCTAAGTGAATAGACATTCCAAAGAGAAGGCAAAAATGAATAGTGGGAAAGATAGTTCAAAAGAAATCAAAGTTAGAGCTGAAGACGCTAATGGTTACATAAGGACAGAGGAAGAAGAAGATGCAAGTGGTCGCAGATCGTAGGAAATAGAACAAAAAGAAAGACAAGACAGAAAAAACAAACTTTATTATCAGGGGAATAAGGATTATGGGAAGAATGAAAGTACTCTCAATTTGACAAGAGACTCTCTGAAAGAGAAACTACATTGGAAAGGGCAAATTTGCCAAGCAAGAAGGGTTGGGAGGATATGTGAAGAGGCAAGCGTACAAGAAAAATGACAGCGTTTGGGCAAAAAGAAACTCTTGAAAGGCTCATACTTCTTCCTCGATGAAGATTTAACCAAAAATCAACAGAGGGAGAGAAGGGATGAAGTGGAGAAAATTAGAACAAGAAGAAATGAAGGGAAAAGGGCATGGTTGTACAATGGGAAAGTCGTTATTGCAGTGTTTGGGCCTTTAGGCAAATTAGGGCAACAAGCTGACAGTAAAGAAAAAACAGAGAATTCAATAATAAAGACGAAAACAACAAGAGCAACATGGACAAAAAGGGGTGAAGACTCAAATTTGAGTCTTATGTGCCAAACTCCATAGCAGTGAAATCCTACCCAGGTCTACCTAAGTTTAGTTTGTTGGAATTGTAGAGGTTACCCTTGGAGGAGGGGACCTATGTTAGAGCCTATTGCGGAAAATAGAGACATAATTTGTCTCACGGAAACTCATGAGCATGATGGTTGCAAAACTCTTGTGTTTGATGGTTATTTGAAGTTGGCAGTTTGGAATAAGGTAGCAGAAAATGGCAAAGGGTATGGGGAAATACTAGTTTTAGTGAAAGAAAAAGGAGGTCGTCACATTTAGTTAATTAAAGAAGATGCAAATAAACAACATTTGTGGTTGAAAATATTAGAGAATGAGAATCACATAAGAATTGCAGCATGCTATTTTGCCCCTCAAGTCTCAAAAACTTACAAAAATAAGGGGCTTGACAACAAGGATCCATATGCAGCTTTAAAACAAGATATTGTCATGTACTCTCAGCAGGGAGAGGTTCTTTTAGTGGGAGATTTCAATGCTACAACAACAAATAATCAAGCTAGCATCTTTTTGTTGCAAAGAGGATAACAATCCTATTTGGCTCATTGAAGAGGAGAATCTCTAATGGGTGAGGTGTTTAGAAGATGAAAAAGTTAGCAATCATTTTGAAGATGAGTTGCTTACACTGTGTGGGGCTTTCAACCTAATTATTTGCAATGGTCTAGATAGATGGAAAAGGTCTAGGAACTTCACTTGCAACACATACAATGGGGCAAGTGTCATTGACTATGTGATGTGTTCACAAAGCTTAATAGAAAAGATAAATGAAGTTAGTATTGGAGAGCATATTTTGGACTTAAAATCAAACCATAACCCAATTTTTATAAGGTTATCATGGTTAGAAGAAAGACAACATAAGAGGCAAACCTAATGCTCTCGACAATCACTATCAACTGGCAAAATTCTTCCAACACAAGAAAATGGTACTATCTTCAAGACAATGTTAGTGAGATTAATTCAGAAAGAGAAAACTGGTTTCAAATGCTTCAGCAGCCATGAGTTAACAAATATAATCCAAAGTGCACTTGAGAAGTGAAAAAGAGCAAAAAATAGGAAGACAAAATTAGCAAGTGGACAGAAGTAAAAGAAAAGAGGGAAAGAGGACAAGTGGGTTTTACGCCGAAACATTCTATAGTGGATCATGGCATCACGTTGAGACACATTGTTGAAAAGGTTTGGGAGGACAAAGAAGAAGTGTTTCGCTGCTTTGTTGACTTCAAATAGGCATTTGACACAGTTCCTAGGGATAAGTTGTGGCGTAGAATGGAAGAACTTGAAATTCCTGTGCATTATAGAGCCGCTGTCCATAGACTTTATGAAGAAGTGAAAGTCAAATTTAGAACCTCAGCAGGTATTTGAGAAAGTTTTAGAAGTGACATTGGAGTGAAGCAAGGTTGCCCTCTATCCTTCACTCTTTTTGGTCTATATATTGATAAATTGGAAGAGTGGCTAAATCTGCAAGGTGGAGATGGTGTTCGGTTGGGGGAGTTTGTGATAAAGCTTCTTTTATATGCTGATGATATTGTATTGATTTCTAAATTGGCCCATAGATTGCAAATGCACTTATATGCCCTTTAACATTTTCGTAGAGCAGTGGGGATGCAAGTCAATATTAGCAAAGACCAAAATAATGATTTTTTCTAATAAAAGGAAGCATAGCCAACATACTTTCTTCTTTGAAGACAACATTCTTGAAATATATATGCTTTTTAGTGATATGTGGTTGATACAATAATTTAGAACAAGTATCCAAGCTTTTGTACTCTAGGATTGGAAATTGAAGGGGGGAAGAACCCATTTTTCTATGTTTTAGAATATTTTTTTTTGTATTTTTAAATTGTATTAATGGATTTTTTACCCAACATTGTGTTGACATGTAGTTAGAGGTTCTCTGTTAAGAACTACAATATGTGGAAGCAATATATGCTGGTCATTTTTTAGTATAGGTGCTTGATTGTTATTGTCCTAGGTCATGATATATGACTACAAGTTATGGGTAAAGACCAAGACAAGTTTGATAAGTGAGACAAAAATTAGTAATGCTACTTAAGTCACTTATGATACTTCATGAGATCTATACATAGAAAACTTTAGTAGAGATTTGGATGAATTTGAAAGGGTTGCACGAGACAGTGGATGAAGGCAAAGCCATCTTCACAAAGAATATAGTTTTGACTACAGTGGATGAAAGTGCACATTTAGAGGAACATTGCTCAAGTTCAAGGATATGAAAGAACAATGGTTCACCATCAGTAAGAGGATGGAAGAGGACATGACATTCAAGCTAAAATCCTTACCATGTTTATTGAGACCCTAAACATAACCTATGCAAATGTTAACTTGAAGCTTACGTTCTTATAGCAAGATAGTTGGAAGTAATAGTTTGGTAACAATAATGAGATAGAGCTCATAACAAGCATTGTAGATAATGCTAAGGGCAAAGGTAGGCAATATGAAGAAGGGAAGGCCTCGCTAAAGGCCCATGTCACAAAGCATATAGAGGAGAAGGAATCAACCTTCTCTGCATCCTTGCCAAGAAGTAAGCTGATCAACATAGGTCATCTATCTAGTGCTTTGATTCAAGTGCATTGAAATTCTTCATGAACACACATGACTAGTCCCTAGAGCACATTGCTTGTTCCTTAAGGAATTAGTGATTTTTGATGGTAGGACAAAGTACACAATATTTGGCAAAGGGAATGTGCAAATTTTCACGGTAGAAAATGTTGATTTTCCTCAATGTGTATTATGTACCATGCATGGGGCTTAATCTACTTTCAATGAGTTAGATTATGAGGCACTAGCTTCATTTTGATGCTAATTTTGACAAATCATAAATGCTATATAGTTGACTAGGCAAACAAGAGGACTATTGCTTTTGGTGTGGGGGATTATATGCTCAAATTCGATGATATTGTATAGCTCAAGGAACATGCATTGACAACGAATAGTGCATTAAACATCACTATAATTTAGCATTAGTGATATGGACACCTTGACTTACCTCTCCTAGTTGGGTCAAGAGAATCTAGTAAATGGACTTCTTGATATTCAACAATAGATTTAGGATGTGTGTAGAGATTTATAGGTAGAGAAGCAAGACAAATCCATTTGAAGAAGGAAAAGTTTGGTGAACAAAAATATTCCTTCAATTGGTTCATGTAGGTGTTTGTGGATCAATGAAAATGCCATTCACCATTGGTGTGAGGTATTTCCTTTGATTTATTGAAGACTATAGTAGGAAGATGTTAATGTATTTTTTGAATTTGAAATTTGTGTTTAACACATTTCAAAAATTTCAAGTCCTAGTAGAAAAATAGTCAGTTTGTCATATTACCACGCTTAGGATTAATAATGGTGGGGAATATTGTTCCAAAGAATTCAATAAAATTTGTGCTAAACACGGGATTAAAAGACAATTCACTACACCCTATGCTCCATAGTGGAATGGTTGAGAGGTGAAATTGCACGATCATAGAGGTAGAGAGGTGTATGCTGCAAAAAAGCATGTTCCAAACATATTTTGGGTTGAGACAATGTTCACAACAATATACCCATTGAATAGATGTCATATGATGGTGATGAAGGATAAGACTCTAGAGGAGGCAAGGTTTGGGAGGAAGGCTAGAGTCATTCTTCTTGAGGTTATTGGTTCTATTGCTTATGCTTGGATTCTAGATGAGAAGAGAATCAAGTTGGACTCAAGAAAGAAACTCATGACCATAACGTACAATGAAAGTCATAAAGCCTATAGATTGGTTGGTGTTAACACCAATTAATTGAGCTTATTAGAGATGTTATAGTTGACGAGGATGTTGTACATTTCTAGACTTCTACAGAGATCAAAATCCTAGCACAACACTTGTTGTTAAGGATTTAGGTATTGAGCTTAAGGGAGCTTCGTTTGAAAGTGGGGGGAGTTTTGAGCATGAGTAGTTTTTGGGATTTGATTTTGATGATACTGGGACCTGTACAAAATCACAGTGACAACTTTGATGGGGAAGATCCCTATAAAATATCAATGTTGTGGCGCAACACCATTGGAGATGTTTTGACATATGAAGTCATCAAGGGACAATAATCAAGGAATAAGAGAAATATGCCTAATATGGTTAAGTTTTCTCCAATGGCCAACGTACATGAAGTATATGAGACATATATTTTTGAGGCGACAAAAGGGAGACTTGGAAGAGTTTGGTGAAAAATCGAGCTTAGGTTCTCACAACTCTTCCACCAAGGAAGAAACCTATTATCTACAAATGTGTGTACAACGTCAAGTACAAGGAATATGGTGCACTTGACAAGTACATGGCACAAATGTTTGCAAAAGGGTTCCCTTAACATGAGGTCAATGACTATAAGGTATTTTCTCGTACATTAAAGATGAGCACAATCCAATTAGATTGAGCCATGACATCACAAGTTTGTTGGAAGGTCCATTAGATGGATGTGAAGAGTTCCTTCCTCAATGGGGATTTCAAGGAAGAGATCTACATGGACCTAGTGCAAGTGTTTTAGGTTCCAAGAAGGAGAATCTTGTTTGTAGAATTAAGAAGGTTCTATATGGCCAAGAACAAGCACCTCTGGCATCGTCCATTAATATTGATAGATATTGGGGTGAATGAGGGTTCTAGTAGATTCCCTCATATTCCAATCTATATCAAAATTGTGAAATTATTATTACCTGCAATGAGGCAAGTGATATTGAATATATCATCTAATATGCACATGGTTTTAAAACTAGGTTGGTCTGACTGGAAATCATCCTGGTTGACCGAGCCATACCCCTGCCTGGACCGACTAGGTCAATTATCCGTTTTGGTGTCTGATCCGTTACCGAACTGACTGAGTTAGTCACCAACTCGGTCTGTTTAGTAACGAACCGACCAAACCAATCGATCTTGACTTAAACCGATCAGTCTCGACGATAGGAAAAAAAGGCAGGCTGGGCAGACTTGAAATCATTATTTTTTGTTTAAACTATTTCATAACCCCTCTACCCCTCTCCCATGCCTATCAAGGTGACCCAACCCCCTCATATTTCCTCACAAATATATCATTGCATTTGTGAGGAATTTGCGAGTAGTTGGAGTTGGTTTTTGGAGCAGCATTGAGGAGGTTCTTGGGTGATCTTTGGAGCAACATTGAGGAGTTAGTTTTTGGAGCATCCTTTGCCATTGAGGAGTTGGTTTTTGGAGCAAAATTTTTCATCGAGGAGTTGGTTTTTGGAACAACATTGGTTGTGTTTTTGTTCTAATCTCTATATACTACATGTATTAGACAATGCACAGGGTGCCATTTTGATATAATAAATATATTCATGAGCATACTTTGATCAGGTGTTGTCTTTTCTCTATTATGCTAATGCTTTGAGTTTGGAAACATGAATGAAAATGTTTAAAAATATGGTTTTTCAGTAAAAATTAAATATTTAATGTTCTTTTTACAAAGAACGAGTCATTGGAATCAACTAGTCTGAGTTGATACCAAGTTGGAGTTCGAGTCGAAGTTGACCCTCGACTGGTTTCGAGCCTGAGTCTGAGTTTTAAAACATTTTATATGAGTATATCATTTGACATGGTTGATCTATGCCTCCTACATTATTGTCTAGGTGTAAAACTTTAGCAAACATGCAATGAAATTTTAATTTCACAAAATATGCAGATTGCAAAATCCTATCTATGCATATGGAGAAATGGTTGAAACTTTTGAATGTTGTTGTCATTGATTCAACATCGGTTCTTGAACACTTTTAATATACATCATGAATTACATCAATAGGAAACTCCAGTAGACAAGAAGCATAAGGAAGCCCTGGATGACTCATAATTGTTGAGAAAAATGGATGTAAAGGACAATGATTTTGATCGCATGACCATATTCATTTGTTTCTCCTCATCATGCCGATTCTAACAGTAGTTTGCATGCTAGGTGGTTCCTCTCTGTTGTGAAGATATGCTTACTCAAATTCAGAGCACCCCAATGCATGGGCTATTTCTCTATCAATAAATATTAACATTGTTAGTTGAAACTCACTCAAGTGAGAGTTGTTTGGATTATCATTTTCAATTTAAATATTGAGCACAAGGTTTCGACACTTATGATATGGATCCATGGCTGACTCTCCTAAAGAACCAATGAAAAATCCCTCTGGTTCATATGGACTTAATTTGGGTTTTGCTATTACCCTTGAAAAACAAGTATATATATATATATATAATAAAAATAAATAATAATAAAAAAAAGGGAGTGCTTTTTGATCAACCAAATAACATGGGCATGGATTTGGTCACGCCCACCATACTTTTTATTAAGAAAAGTAATTTTTTTTTAGAACCCTGAATCAGTGCCAAGTTTGACAGTGGACCATGTCTGTCGAGCTATTAGAAAGGCCTACACCATTGACGAAGGGACCCATTATCGTATATCAGACCAAGACTAATGAATGTATCCTCGCAAGCTGGCTCAATTAAGGATTTGGCGATAAGCACACCTGTACACGTGAGATGAGTGGTAGGTTTGATGAGCGTAATATTTGGTTTTTTAATCTGGAGAATCAGGTTGACCCTCTTATGGAATGGACCGCCTCATAACTATATAAACAATGAGATCGAGAGCCAAATATGACGAAGTGAAAAATTGTGTGGTTCTAGATCGACTGATGCGTAGTTGGGAGTCGAAGAAAGTTTTTTTTTCTCTTGGTGTGATCAATCTGTTGATTGAAAGTCACAAGTCCAGCATGCAATATGATTATTAAAAGCAAGATCAAGACTCCGTTCTAGCGCATTGTTGATATGAGAAAAGGCAAATCGTTGATTATGCTACTGGCGTAATTACATATGTTCTGGAGCAATCATAAGTACAGCCAAAGGAAGAATGTCATACCGTGTTTCACCTTTTATTTTTTTTGCTGCCTGTTGTATCCCTATGTAAATGCGATGAACAAAAACAAAGCTTTGATGCTAGGGAGCTATTCTGCTGGCTAATCTGAGAGTGCTTTAACAAGACTGTAGTTTCTTTGCATTTGAATTGAGCAATATCGAGACAAAGATTAGAGAGTAAAATCACGCCAATGCGTTGGAGTACGCTGGAGTCAGTGAATTTGAGGGTTTGACACACATATCGCCTTATGAGAGACAAGACAGAATGACGATGACACCTATATATCTCAAAGCACAAATATCACAAGTTTGTGGAGGATCGTGCATTGAGTGGCTGTGCAGGTTCTGTCCAATATGCAGAGGAGTAACTATGCAAGATCGATGAGAAATAAAGACAAATATCTGTGACAATGATGTGTCTATGTGTATCACTGAATGCCTAAGTATTATTGAGGGTGAATAATACACCTGTAGAAGTATGATTGCCTTGGCGTATTGTAGACGTTGAGCACTAAATGTTATAAGTTCTGAACTTGTAGAAAACTTGAGATACAACAATATAATTAATGTTGGTTAATCCGTTGTCATAATATGTTGTAACAATGTGATTGTAAATAGTACGAGTGTACAAAGGTGTAGCGTTGTTTATCACTGAGTTATGTTTTGCAGTAGTGACACATGCTATTATATGTTACAACTTTCCATGAATTATTCCATATGCTATTGACTTGATGTGGCCATGTTGAAGGTAGAATGAAAGCAATGCTATACAATGAATAAAGTCAGAGTTATCTCTATGTTGGTGTAGTAATTTGTCTGCTATTGGTAATCGTTGAAAGTCATATCAATATCATGGTTATTGTATTTGGAGTAATGAAAGGTAATGACATGTGAAGACTTGTATGGTGAATTGTTGTGATAAGTTAATTGTGGTAAGAAGCAAAAGTGAAGATTAGTATTGTACGGTTTTATACAGAATTATATCAGAAAGGCAATGTTATGTAACCAATTCACAAAATAGAAGAAAAGATAGATCAACGATTTCAAAATCAACCTCTTTGAGGGGGTAATTTACTTTACATTACACAAATGAACAATTCTTGGATGATACAAATGACAAAACTTCCTTTTTATATATAGGAGTCTAAAGGGCCACAATAAAATCAAAGTCGACATAACAATAATAATATAAGGGCACACCAATAACAATAGTGGGCTTCTATGAGACACAATAATAACAATATGGGGACAATAGGGGCACAAAAATAAGAATAAGGGCTACACTGACAATAGTAATGGGGGAATCACTAGTATTATAAGGACCTAACATGCCCCTCTCTTTCAAAAAAGTGTTTTCCTCAATGCTTGAGTAGTTTTGGATGCTTCTGTATAAAATTCTCACCCTCCCATGTGGAAAATTCAGCGGGTAAGTTCTTCCACTTGATGAGATACTCCGAAATTGATCGATTTCGTAGCTATCGAGTACTTGTTCTGTGACTGCTTCGAGTTCCAATATGATTTTTCCTTCCTTGTCAAGTTTTGGCAATATTGTTTGAACTGGGAGTTTGTCACCTATAACCTTCTTTAAGTATGAAACATACAAAACTGGGTGCACTCGGGAAGTTGTAGGAAGCTCTAATTCGTATGCCACAGTACCAATCTTTTGCAACACCTTGTACAAACCATAATAATTTGGTGATAATTTATTATACTTCTTATATTTCTGAAAGGACATTTGTTTATATAGTTGTAGCTGTAGGAATACCCAGTCACCTACATCAAAACTCCTTTCACTGCGATGTTGATTTGCTTATTATTTCAATCTATTCTGTGCCAAAGTGAGGTTATCCTTTAAGAGTTGGAGAACATGTTGTTGATGCTCGATGTGATCTTCCACTGCTTGAACCTTAGAATTTTCTCTTAAATATGATGTGATGGACGGTGGATGATACAAATAAATTGCCATAAATGGAGTCATTTTTGCTGCAACATGGAAGGAAGTGTTATACCACCATTCAGCTAGAGGCAACCACTTGAACCATTGTGTCTGTTTATGACATACAAAGAAACGAAGATATCCTTCCAAACATTTGTTTACTATATCAGTTTTCCCAAAAGGTTGAGGACGATAAGATGAGCTATGAGCTAACTGAGTACCAAGACAAGAAAATAATTCTGTCGAAAAATTTCCAGTGAAAATGGGATCTCTGTCACTTACAATAATATTTGGGTTTCCATGTAGCTTTTGAATTGTTTCCATAAATGCATTAGAAACTGTACTTTCTATAAATGGATGCGATAATCCACAAAAGTGTGCATACTTGGTAAGTATGTCAACTACCACCATGATGACACTCTTTCCTTCGGACTTGGGTAAACCTATGATAAAATCCATTAAAACCTCCTCGCAAAGTTGGCTTGGAATGGATAAAGGTTGTAATAGACCTGGGGTCTTAATTGTTTCAACTTCATTTTGTTGGCAAACCAAACATTCTGCCAAAAACTTTAGAATATTCGATTTAAGGCCATCCCAAAAAAATTCCTTCTTAACCTTGTGGAAAGTTTTTAAAAACACTGAGTGCCCTCCTAAGGGAGAGGTGTGCAATTCTATAAGAATATTTTGTTTGAGTTGGGAATTCTTACATAGGTACAAACAATCTTTGTACCATAATGAATCATTTTTCCAGTGAAATATATCAGATGTACTGGGATCCTGTTGTAACTTTTGAATGAGTGCCCACACTTCTTCGTCATTTTTTCATTCATCCCTTGCTTCGTTTATCCAATCTGGTTGGATAATAGAAATGGCGCAAAGCAATGCTTCGACATCCTCATCTTTTCTTGAGAGTGCATCTGCCACAAAATTTTGCTTCCCTTTTTCGTAGATGATTCCAAAGCCATAACCCAACATCTTTTTGACTCATTTTTGCTGCTCTTCTAAAGATAATCTTTGTTCTAAAAAGTATTTAAGACTATCATGATCCATTTTTACCTTGAAGTGTCTTCCCATTAGGTAGGGTCACCATTTCTTAAGTGCATGTAGTATTGCCAACATTTCCTTCTCATAAATATCTTTGTGTAAATACTTTACTTTGATTGGACGACTTTCGAAAGCAATGGCTCTTTCTTATTGAATTAAAACAACACCAATTACATTTCCTGAGGCATCACATTCCACAATAAATGTTTTTGTGAAGTCTGACATAGCTAAGACCGGTGCTTGGCACATTTCATCTTTAAGATGTTCAAAGGCTTTCATTGCTTCTGGAGTCCATGAAAATGCATTTTTCTTCAATAATGTTATTAGAGGTGTTGCTGTTCTACCATAATTCTTAAGAAACTTGCGATAATACCCTGTCAACCGAGAAATCCTTGTAGATGCTTTATGGATGTGGGGATTTTCCATTACTTAATGGATTTAATTTTGCTAGGGTCTACCTTAACACCTTCATGAGATACAATATGACCCATATATTCCACCTCTTGTACTCTAAAGAAACATTTGGAGCTTTTTGCATATAATCATTTCTCCTCCAATAGTTTGAGCACCATGTCAACATGTTGAATATGATCCTTCCAAGACTTGTTGTAGATTAGTATATCATCAAAAAATACTAACACAAATTTTCTAAGGAAGGGTTTGAAAATGGAATTCATCAAACCTTGAAATGTAGAAAGTGCATTTGTAAGGCCAAAATGCATGACCAAAAATTCATAATGACCCTCATGAGTTCTAAACGTTGTTTTCAGAATGTCTTCAGTCTTCATTCTAATTTGATGATATCCTGAATGAAGATCTAGCTTGGTGAAGTAAATTAATCCATGCAATTCATCCAATAATTCATCAATGACAGGAATGGAAAATTTATCTTTAATAGTGAGCTTGTTGAGCTCCCTATAATACAAACACATGCACCGTGACCCATCCTTGTGCACCAATACTACTAGAGCAGAGAAAGAACTTTGACTAGGTTGAATTATACCAACCTCTAACATTTCTGCAACCATACATTCAATTTCACTCTTTTGGGCATAGGGATATTTGTAAGGCTTAATGTTTGCAGGAACACTTCCTAGAATCAAATGAATAGTATGATCATCATCACGAATAGGTGGGGGGCTTTTGGGAGTCTCAAATACCTTGGAATGATTGTCCAAGGCTTTTTAGAGATCTGGAGAAATAGATGATTTTGATGTGGGAACCTCTAGTGAACATAATTGTGCAATTACACCTCATTGTTCTTTCTTTAGAAGCTTTGTCATTCTGTTAGAGTTGGTTATCTTTCTTGGCCTCCCTGCGATACACCTTAATTCGAATTCCTTTCCTTTCAAAAAAAATTCATGAAAAGTTCTTGAAAATTAGAATTTATTGTACCCAAGGATTGTAGCCATTGGACTCCTAATACAACATCAACACCACTCATTGGAATGGAAATAATTGGGCTATTCAATACATATTCTCCCATGGATAGCTTGATATTATGGCACTTTCTAGAACAATTTATGGTTCTTTCACTTGCAACCATCACTTGACACTTTGGTGTTGGATATAGGAAGCAATTCAATTCCTTGACTATCTTACAATGAATAAAACTATGGGTACTACCTGAATCAATCAACACTATTACCTTTTTCTTCTTGATATGTCCTTCTATCTTGATAGTTTGAGGAGTGGTAATTCCGACCAATGCATTAAAAGATATGGTCGGATTCATTTCTTCTTTCTTTAGGGTTTGTTTTTGGTGTATATCCTCTTCTTTTGATGTTTCATGTTCATTTTCTTCCTTCTCTTCACAATCTATGTAACATAATTTCTTCTCAGCACACTTATGACCTTTAGTGTATTTTCTATCACAACTATAACAAAGCCCTTTTGCTCTTTCTTCTTCCAATTGTTGTGGTGTCAACCTTGTAGGTTGTGGAAGGCTAGGGTAACAACACTTCCATCTTTATAGTTGTGAGTGGTAGGCTTCCTTATTGCCATAATTTTGCTTTCCGCTTTTCTTGCTAATTCGAATGCCTTCTCCAATGAATCAAGTTCCCAAAGGCGAACTTCATGTTGGATGTTATCCTGTAAAGTCCCTATGAACACATCAATCCTATGTTCCTTTGGAACATCTTTTACCCTTATATTAAATTTTTGGAAGTCCTCAATGTGCTCCATCATTGAACCCTTTTGTTTGAGATTTATCAATTGGCTAAAAAATGTGTTTCTTTTTGTATCCTCATAATGTGCTATCATTTCTTTCGTAAAATTTTCCCAAGTGACAATTTGTTTACGAGAGCAAATCCATCGATACCATACAAACTGATTTGTTTCCAAATATAAAGTTGCAAAGCGTATCTTTTGTGTGTTTGCACATTATGGAGATCAAAATATTATTCCATCTGTAGTATCCATGTTACGCGATCCTTGCCTTCAAAATTATTCATATCGATCTTCAGAACATGGTGGGTCTTTGTTCCAACGTTAGAGTCTATGAAATCATGATTAACATTTCTTTTGTTCTCATCACGAGTTTGCTCTAC
Organism: Pinus tabuliformis; assembly: GCA_031772625.1. NCBI lineage: Eukaryota > Viridiplantae > Streptophyta > Pinopsida > Pinales > Pinaceae > Pinus > Pinus tabuliformis. The sequence continues at coordinate 402,773,537 of CM062815.1, read as the reverse complement.
TACCTTTTCACCATTAGGAAACCTTTTTGTAGTAACTTTGCCAAGTCTTCCTTCAAAAATTCCACGTCTTTCTTCAAATATTCAATGTTGTCATTCTTTGAATCATAATTAATATTTATTTTGTTCTCATTATGAGTTTCCTCTACTACCTTTTCGCCATTAGGAAGCATTTTTTGTAGCAACTTTATCAAACCTTCCTTCCAACCTTCCATGTATTTCTTCTAATATTCAATGTTGTCTTTCATACCATCTATCTTAGATCCCATGTCTTTCTTTAAACCATCCATCTTAGCTTCTGTTACTTTTTGTGCGAGTGAAATATATTGCACTTGGTCTCGTAATTTTGATATATCATGTTGCATTTCTTCCTCTTCTTCATGAGTCATGTTAGAGATTTCAGGTTGCTTACTAAGTGTTTGCATTTTCTTTCTTCGAGGCATGGATTAATGATAATAATGCTTCACTATTCCCTTTGAATTCCTTCAAACTAATTTTTCAAACCAAACTTATGATTTTTTCTTTTTAAACTACACACCTTTTTTTACTTTGTAGGAGATCGATATTGAATTTGCTGTATTTCTATAATTTCGAATGTTCAAGGTCTGAAATTGTGTCCTATGGTATCCCTCTAAGACCTATTTCTAACCCCGCAAGTCTGATCAAGATTGGATTCTCCAAGGAAGAGTTATGCCAATTCTCGCACGATTACCTGATTCTAAACTGGGTTAGTAGAGCGAACTTGTACGAAGTTCCATGTGTCACTGTTTCGACCTTAGGACCTGAAACTGATTCACAGAAAACTACAAGCCGTCCTATTTTTGTAAATTTTCACAAAATTTCAATCTGATGCTCAAAGAGAAAGTTATGATGATTTTCCCCAAGTCACCTGTTTGAGATAAAATTCGGGAGCTTGCAAAATCCATAACTTCCTTGGATCATATCTCTGAAAATACAACGATAAAAGATCTGAAATTTGGACCCGAGGTTCATCGAACTTTTGGCTCAAATGGGTTCTAATTTCAGCTTTTAAATTGTCGTAGAAAAGAAGTTATAGTGAAAATTACACGATGACCAGTTTGGAGCAACAAAACCCTAGAATCCAAACCTCTGATACCAAATGTTATGTAATCAACTCACAAAATAGAAGAAAAGATAGATCAACGACTTCAAAATGAGTCTCTTCAAGGGGGAAACCTCCTTTACATTACACAAATGAACAATTTTTGGATGATGCAAATGACAAAACCACCTTTCTTTATATAGGAGTCAAAGGGGTCATAATATAATCAAAACCGACATAACAATAATAATATAAGGGCACAACAATAATAATAGCGTGCTTCTCTGGGGCACAATAATAAAAAAATGGGGACAATAGGGGCACAACAATAAGAATAAGGGATACAATGACAATAGTAATGGGGGAATCACTAGTATTATAGGGAACTAACAAGCAGTTATGTTTTGTTTGGATTTATAAGGCTTAATGAAACTATAAAATCTTGATACTTATAACAAAGGATAAGTGCAGTAAAAGAAAATCAAAAGAGGTTTAATCAATGTTGCAGCTAGACATACTCAAACATCTTAGAGTTAAGGCATCTTCAAGTACACCAACGAGATTTTATGTTTAATCTTATCTGGGTATTAGCTTGACAATATGCAAAAGGTAGTTTTACAATTATCACTATTGGACGATAAAAAAAAGTCTTGTAAGAAGGGTTTTAATATTGATGTGCTAAACAAACTTGAATACTGAACAATGTTAGGTTTTTACAATATATTAGAGATCTGATTGTTATTGAGATGTTGAGCAGAATTTGTTAAGGTTTTCTATTGAGCTAGGTTTTGCAAGTATATGTTGATCTATAGCATATTGCTACCAAGGTTTGACAGATGGTGGAATTGAGGTTGGTATGATTGATGTGAAGAAATCATGACGCTAGGGTTTGATATCATTTAGGAGAATTGATGTTGTTGATGCTGCTGGTGGGCTTGACAGAGTTACTTATGATGCTAGGGTTTGTGCAGAGGTTGATTACCTTGTGACAATGACAACAAATTGTTTTGATGTTATTTTGATATTAAAAACAGGTGGATCCAGTCAAAAAATAGTGAAACGTAGTTTTACATGATGAGTTGAAGGTTGGGGACTTCAGGGAAAGTGGCATCTTGCTAAGTAGGGTGGAAATGTGGTGCAAGGTAGGAGATGAGACTCATTTAGGTTGGAGATTGAGAACACTTTAGGGAGATAGGGTGGTAATAGGGAAGGTTGGAGCATGTGTAGGGCATTCAAGCGTCCTTCTTGTTAGAGCTAGTAAATATGGTGTTGAAGCATCCTTCAGGTTGGAGCATGTAAACCCAAGCGTTGGAGCATCCTTCCAATTGGAGATGGTAAATAGGGTGTTGAAGTATCCTTTAGGTTGGAGCCTGTAAATTTATGTAATCTTGAAATATAGTAAGAGGCGTTCCACCTAAAAAATCTCTTGTTGTTGTCTTAATGTCATGCATTGTTCAATGATCTTGTTTACTGATGTGGTGTTGATTTATGTTTGATCTAATCCTAATGTGAATTTCATGATCTGAAGATCAAAATTGACTAATTAAAAAGAAATATTGATTCACTCCCCTCTCAGTATTTCTAGCAATTGGTATAAGAGCTAGTTCCTTCAGTTGCAACTTAACAACTGGAAGGAAGATCTCAGAGTGCAAAGATCCAAAATTCAAAGAATCAAGTCGTCAAACATTCAAAACAATCAAAGGAAGTCTCTAATTTTTCAGTTAATGAAGTGAATCAAGTTGGTACACTATCTCCTGAATTTGATAAATCTAGATATGAAATATGTGAATCTAGAATGAAAGTCCATTAGCAAGCTTAAGGATATGATATAAGTCACAGGACATGTCCCTTAGGGTCGCGTGTCCCGTATTTCACGTGTCAGACATGAAACGTGCCCTAAAGCGTGTCAAATTTTTTTTCTTCGTGTCCTCCAAACGAGACACATGTTTTGGAAATGATGAAAATGCGCCATAACATTTTTTGGCTCTTAGGACACGTGTCCTATGAAAAGTGACATTTAAAACTTGCAACATGGTTTATTTTTGGGTTTTTCTTGTCATTGTTCGCTGTCGAAGTCGAGTTTGCTCGTTGTCAAAATCCAATTTGTTGTGTAGTGTGAGGAATTCCATCATATTCGAGTGCAATTCTCACAACTTCACATTGAGAGCACAGTTCACAACTTCACATCGACTTGGACCTGGAGATGTAGGAGACAAGCATTCGTGTGCTTTGCTGAGAGTTTGGAGCACTTAAATTTCCTGTAAGTTGTGTTATAGCCTATGGAACTTAACTTTATTATACACCAGTGACCACATTTTATGACCAGTGACCATGTATAGATCATGTGTTGAAATAAAAATCCCAACTTCGCGTCATGTGCTCACAGCTCACTACACCTTCGAGGTCTAAAGGGAGGGAAAGCTTAATTAATGCTCTGGTCAACAATGAAGTTTGAACACATGTAGATTTATAATTTATAAACTACTTTATGTCAAGTTTGAACATGATCAAACCTATTTGAAGTTAATAACAAAAGTTATAACATGAACAATGAACATTGAACTGTGAACATCATTGATGTAGTAAATTAGTAAACTAACTAGTAAATTACAATCTAGTAAATATTGTATACTAAATACTAAATAGATTTTGCCCTAATTCATATCTATATGGATCAAACACTGTATTTTAGTATTATATATATATATATATATATATATATATAACATGTCCCTCGTGTCTTGTTTCCAAGGTTGTTGGTGTCTCGTGTCCTCGTGTCACGTTACTTAGGATATGATGTATGACTTGATCTATTGTTTCTGGAGATACATCTACCAACAAATCTAGAAGGTGCAATACAAAAGCCATGAATGTCATTTTTAGTGCTTTGCTAGACCTTGTGAAAGCCAAAGTTGATCAGTGCTCATCACACAAAATTCTTTGGAAGAAGCTCCATGATCATAATTAAAAGAAGCATGTAGGTCAAAATGATGATGATGATTTTGATTCAGATGAATTGGATGGGGAGGAAGAAGTAGTAGTTTTGTAAGTAGAATTAATCAATGCCTTATGTGATATTTAACAAAACAGGAAAACAAAATTAGGTACTTGAAGAAGAAGTTTCCCTTCTAAGATTTCAAGTACAGGAAGTTGAAAAGAAAGAGAAAAAATTCGCAAGATAGTTCTAGACAAAATTTAGGCAAAAGAAAAAGGAACTTGATGTAGCTGTTGCAGAAATAAACATGTTTCAGGAGAAAATACAAGACGCTGAAAAGAGGGATCATTTCATTAATGAAAAGGAAAAAGGAATCGCTCTCTTAGAAATGAAGGAAAAAGAATTAGAAAGAAGAGAGGATATGTTGAAGAGTCATTAGGTATGAGAACTTGAAGAAAAGAAAATCTGTCTAAAAAACCAACTTGAAGAAGCCAAACAAATTGAAGAAGAAAAAAAGTGTCAAATTCAGGAGAAATAAGGGGATTGCATGAAACAAGAAGAAGAAATCATATCATTAAGGGCTAAAGTTGACAAGTTAAATAAAAAATTGAAGACCACACATTCCTTGGACGATATTCTCAGTTTCCAAATATCTTCATGCATCAAAACAGGGATTGGTTACATAAGTGAACCTTCATCGAAGGAAGACACAAGCTTCAAGCTATTGTAGAGTAATATTGACAAGAATACTGATAAAAAGATCCCTCAAACTCCAATTCAAAGTGAAGGACAAAATAAGATTGAAGGTGATCTAAGATGTAATGCTCAACAAAGGGCTGTAGCTCCTCCCATAAATGATGTTTACATAAAATCGTCTAGGCAAGGCATTTGATCCAAGTACCCTAACATGTTTAATGGTTATTTTTTCTCATGTTCTAAATTCGGGCATATGGCTAGGGTTTGTAGAATGTATGACAAGGATGATCATCAAGGACATTATTAAAACCCTAGAATCATGTTAGCAAGATCACAAGACACATTTCAAAATGGCTTCTTTAGGATCAACATTGAATAATTCAAATATCATAACTATGGACATATAGCTTGTGACTACAAATACAAGATGGAATGGTCCATGAGAGAGAACTCTAATATTAGATACAAGAAGGTCAGAAGAAGAAAATAAAAACAAGAAGACAAGGTAAGTGAAAAATTCTTAGTAGTCATTCTCTTAGGATTTGTAAAGGCACAAGACTATGATGATTCAATAGGTACATTAGAATATGTCAAGGATCAGGATGATTTGATTGCAAATTTGATTCGCACATTATTTTAAACGATGAAGTTTGACAACTCCCTGTACTGTGAATTTTGAAGAGCGAAAATCTATATAACAATGGTTGTACTTTTTAAGATCCATCCTTTTGGAAATTGACAAATATAAATGAGTTTTCAGAGAAACATTCAACATTATGGGAAATTTCAGTGGAATAACAGTTTTGACAGAAAAAGTCATAGATGTGAAATTTTTTGAATCTACACATAAAAAACACCTACTTTAATTACTGGCTTAACATATCCTACCTGTTATTTTCATTAACAAGTTATTTAATTACATAAATATTGATGTAAAACACTATTGCAGCTTACACATACATACAGATCATGAATTGAAATACACTGAGATAATCACACAAGATGATGATGAGCCCCAAAAATGGATAATTATATGGGCTCATTCAACCTCCTAATTCGACTTAATCCACCATTCTCATTATTTTATTGCATGTTTTTGATTATATTTATGCTAGTAGAGTGAATTGGGTTAGTCATTATGCCAACAAGTCTAATGGGTGCTTTGTGCAGATTTTTAGTCAATTTTGAGACAAAATCAAAGGTTTTAATGAGCACTTGGCAGCGAAATTCGTGGAAGAACAAGGGAGAGGATTTGTAGGAAGGTGTCCCCTTCATTTATGGGCCCTTACCCTGAATTCTCCACCATCAGCTCGGAGTTCAAGGGCCACCAAATAAATTATCAAAAGGGCAACCGAGCCAGTGCTAGTAAAAGCGCTGTTAACTACAAGTTTTGGCAGCCGAGTTCCTAAAGTTTAGGAGGGTTGTTTGGGTCCTCAATTTGTATAAATAAGAGGGCTTAGGGCCTCATTTCAATTAGTCACTTTTTAGGCAGAAGTTATCTAGTTTGTGGTTCGATTTTAGTCATTCTTTAGGCAGTAAGTTAGCTTTGCATTTCAGCACATTTTCAAGTTTTCCTTGTGGACAATTTTTGGAATGTAACTATTCTTTTGATCAATAAAGATGAATCCAGATTTGAACCAGCTCTAAATCTCTCTTAGGAGGTTGTAGCTCTTGAGGTTGGGCCCATCTCAAGTGCCCAATACCTCCTTTGTTTACTTTTATGTGTTTTTGCTGCATTCTTAGAATAAAATCTGCTATTTAGATTTAAATCTTGTTTTGTTATTTAGGTTGCTTTTGATGATTAAAAAAAAGGCTTTTCATGTTCAGATTTAGTTGATAGGTTAATAACAGGGAATATCTTCAGAAAGAGGGCCATCAAACACCTCTGATTTCACCTCTCCCTCTGTGGGATTAGGAGCTGGGATCAAGGTGACCTTGCTGCCACCAAAAACACAATCTTTGCTTCGCCATGCAACCATTAGTGTTCGATTTTTATTTGCAGAAGTTGGTTACATGTTCAGATTCTTGATTGCTTCGTTGCATAGTTAGTATACATGGTTTCAGTGCAAATAAAATTCTGTTCCATTTCTTTGCTGTTATCTAGGTTAGATTAGGTCAAATTAATTAGCTTCTTGATTTTCCATGTCTTCATTTATCTAATTCGAAAGATAATGTGCAGAGCACTGGTAATACCTCTCCATCCACCTGTACTCCATCAATCCCATCTGCTCCATCCCCTAACTTAGATTCTTGCCTCTCATTTGGTACGTTTTCACACTCTGCCCTAGTTCCTATACTCTCACACAACATTGCTTCTCTTACCTTTGAACCAACCTAATCACCTTATCCACTCTTCAGCCTCATTCACCAAGTCCTGGACATCCTCACACCCCTATCTCACCTCCATACCCACTCCTTCATATTTCTTCGTCCATCCATCCTCCAAAATCCCATTTCTAAACATCCTGTAGAAAAATTACAGACATCCTGTAGAAATTCTAGAACATCCCGTAGAACCCCTGCAGACTTCCTGTAGAAGCTCACGAATGAGGTTTCTTGATAGCCAAACTCTGTGAAACTCTCTATAAGGGTGTTAGGGACCCCTTAGGCCCTCTCTGAACCTTCCCGACCTCCTCCAAGCATTTCCTCTCACCAATCCACCTCTGCACAGTAAAAAACAGTTAAATCGCATGCATGATAATTCCGACAACTTATTCAAAAAATACAAAAAGATGTTTTTTTTTTTTTTTTTCAGATGTTACTATCGAAGTAGCTTAGACACATGCATTTTACCTTCCTAGAAGTCAATGGCATCGTTTTCAATAGCTTGCATCCTCTTTTTTGTATCAGTAGGGATAGCTGGTAAAATTAGGGTTTGCTAAGGTTTACGTTTCCTTTCAGCTTTCCATTGCAAGTAGATCAGCCTTCTTTGAGTTAGATTTTGTCCATCAGTTAAAAAGCTTCTTCTCAGAGCTCATAGAAGTTGGCTTAAGCTCCTAGCGGACTTGTGCCAGCTGACCAGGTGACAGTTGCGGCAAGAGCTAGTACTTGTGCATACAACACCATCGCTTCCAAGTTTGTTGCGAACTACCGGGTTGATAAAATTAAAGAAGGGAGTCCCAGGAGTTGTAGAATTATTGCTGCAATACTGGGCCCACCAGGTACATCGTTATTTTTGGATAATCATCCCTGGAAAAACCCAATTCAGGAAAACCGATGCAACATATATAGGGTTTGTATTATTAAGAAAATTATTGAATGCAACTAGGGTGCTAGATATGGCTTACCCAATAGAGAAAAAACCCGATAGAAGTACCTCTATCCGGAGATAGATATTTTGGAAAATTCAGCAACTAGATGATCAAACCCCATAGATGACCCGACTATTCCTAGTGTTGGGCAGTGATGGTTCTCCAAGATTTGCGTTGGAACCACGTCACCTCCTCTAGGAGCTGCGTCACCCCCATGGTGAGCCTCCCTTCCTCAAAAAGTTGATTTTCCGAACTGCTTCCTCTCTGCTCCACAAAATCTCCCCAAATGCAGCCTCTAAGGGCTTGTGTTAGCCCCTATAGCTTCTGCGTCACCTGCGTTAGCCCCTACGGCCTTTGTGTCACCCTCTTTGGGACTGCGCTATCTCTCCTAGTTCTTCTCTGCCTCTTTGCTATGTATTCTTCAACCTCAGACTGAAGTTCCCTTACCGAACTGCCCCTCACTGCAACTCAGATCACTAGCTCGATTTTCTCAGCAAACCTCGCCCTAGAAAAATTGAACTCTTTGATCAATTTGGTGTGTCTCCAACTGACCCTCAAGCTTCCTCTTATACTTTTCCTTTTGATGAAGCAACAAACACAATCTAATCTTTAATCAAGGACAAAGATTAAAAAAGGCTTGATCCTCGTCACTTAAAACCTTGTCACCCATATTTTTATTAATACACATTAATATTTTTATTTTCCTATGTTTAGACCTAGGAACCCATTAAAAATATTAATTATTTTAATAACTCCTCAACCAGGTGGAATTTATCCAAACGATTTCTGGGTTCTGGATATCTCATGTGTTTTAGCCCCTCCACCAAATTTTAGGGCTAGAGCATATCCGATGCTACCCAAAATCAACACTCCCTCTTAGCGAGGAATGTGGTCTAGTAATATTTCTCAACAAAAGTACTACACTGATCCACTACATCGGTCCTTTGTGTTGTTGATTCTCGGCCTACTTCCCTTCATCCACTGCACCATTTCTTCTTGTACTGCTGCCCATGTCTCTACCACTGCCTCTTCTGCATCTTTACTACAACTCCCTCTCAAAATGCTGCATCACGCTGCCCATAACACTGCCACTGCTAACTGCTACACTGCAACTCAGTCGCTGAGAAGTAAGCAACTAAAACTCACCAAAACACTGACATCCTAGTCAATATGAATGCCTCGTGGTTCTGAAGCTACCTCTGCAGCTAATTTATTCTAACCCTCTACTGCTACTACGCTGCTACAGATTTCTATGTGCCTCTCGCACTGCTGCTACATCCACTGCGCTGCCTCAGACTTTGGCACTCTAGCAATGCCACTGTCGCTCCATCACACCTCACTCCAATCGACACTCATCATTGTGCTACTGTCGTTAAGGGCTCTCGTAGCCATATATGATTCAAGAGTTTGGGTACCTCAAGGATCCTGCACATCATGTAGTCCTCTTGACTACAAATCCATATCACCCCACCTCTTCTCCAGAGGCAGATGAGCACTCATGGCATAATCGTCATCCTCTACATCCTTGTCTGCCTTTTTTGGAGCAACCTTCGAGTTAGAAACCTCCCCCTTGCCTTTCTTCTTGGGGCGCTGAGTGGCATAATGTCCCAACTCCTCACAGTTGAATCATAATGTCCCAACTCCTCCTCCTTGACTCGGGCTCCATTGCCACTACTTCCTGCCTTGGTCAACCTACTGAACTCTTCTTGTCGAAGAGCTGCCACATCTCCTCCCAACTGGGGAGATTTGCTCTACCCAAGATACTTTGGATATATGTCTCCCAGTCCTCACTGAATGTATTCAGGGTAGTCCTTACCATGAACTCTGGATCTGGTGTAGACCCCACGGAAGTCATCTAGTCATGAATCCCTTGCAAACTGAGAAGGAAGGGATCTATATCCTCTCCTTTCTACATTTGGTATTGTCTCAATTGATTTTCTAATAGCATCTTTTGTTGCACATAAGAGACCTAGTACAATGTGGTTAGGGTCTCCCACATCTCTCTTGCTATGTCCTTCTCAGCAATGTGTGGTACTACATGATCTTTGACCCTGTCTAGGATCATCCACTTGGCCTTCGCCTGGGCCTCCTCGTACTTTTGTGTTGCATCAACGTTAGCTAGAACATAAACCACCTTCAAGGCATAATCATTGATGTGATGTTTATGTAGGATTTCCAGTATCCTGGCCTTCTAGATAACAAAATTGGAATCTCCGTCCAATATGTCTTGATCCCTGAACCCATTCATTGCCATCTCTGCTAAAAAGCAGCATCTGGATTCCTTGGGTGCAAGAAACCCTCTAAGGAACAACTCCTCTCTAGACTCCCTCTAAGTCTTGAATTCCCTCTCGGAAATCCTCCGACCAACTGTCGAATCACTCCTCTCCAATCCTCCTTTGCTGCAGCAACCTAGATATAGATTTCTTGGCTAGAAATATGTCAAGGCAATGATTCCCTCTACCTTGGTTCAATCTCCTTAGACAATGTTCTGCACTAATAGAAACAACGTTGCACCATCTCCTCAAACCAAAAATCTGCTCAGCTTCCCTAGCCTCGGAAATTTTATGAATTTGAGCCCTTCAGGCTCTACGCAACCACATCGTGGGCTGGATCAACACCTTCTGGCCAATTGCATCAATCCTTCCTAGCTTAGAAAGATGACGTGGCTCTGCATGAGCCTGATCTTCCCCCCTCTGCCTCTGCACTGGACTTGATGATTGATGCAATTACAGTGTGGGCTCCTCCCAGCTACTGCGTCACCTCCACTTGGGTCAGAGTGATGACGCAGGCACTACGTGAGCCTCTGCGTCACTTTCTCTGCATCGGTCAGTCCTACTTCTACGTCTCTAGTGCTGGAACAACATTGTCACTTGGGACAACTACTTTTCTGTTGCAAATTCTCTAGATTTCTTGGATGGTGTCTTCAGTCACCTATGATTTTCAATCGCTCTGATACCATGTGAAAATTGATGAGTCTACGCATAAGAAACCCCCACTGCAATTACTGGTTTAACATCTCCTACTTGTTCTTTGCATTAACAAGTTATTTAATTACATAAATATCAATTGAAAACACTATTACAACCTACACATACATACAAATCATGAATTGAAATACACTAAGACAATCACACAAGGGACACTGTTATTTTTGGAAAATCATCCCTGGGAAAACCTAATTCAGGAAAACCGGTGCAACATATAGAGGGTTTGTATGATTAATATTCTTGAATACAACTAGGGTGATAGATATGGCTCACCCAACAGAGAAAAAACTCGACAGAAGTACCTCTATCCGGAGACAGATATTCTGGAAAATTCAGCAACTAGATGATCAAACCCCACAGATGACCCGATTGTTCCCAGTGCTGGGCAGCGATCGCTGATCCAAGATGTGCGTTGAAACAAGGTCACCTCCTCTAGGAGCTGTGTCACCCCCACAATGAGCCTCCCTTGCTCAGAAAGTTGATTTTCTGAACTACTTCCTCTCTGCCCCACAAAATATCCCCAACACTACCTCTAAGGGCTTGCGTAAGCCCCTATGGCTTCTGCGTCACCTTTGTCAGCCCCTCTGGCTTCTGCGTCACTTGCACTAGTGCCTATAGCCTCTACCTCACCTTCTCTAAGATTGCGCTGTCTCTCCCGGTGCTGCTTTTCCTCTTTGATATGTATTCTTTGGCCTCATACTGAAGTTCCCTTGCCAAACTGCCCCTCACTGTAACTTGGATCACTAGCTCAATTTTCTCAGCAAACCTCACCCCAGAAAAATCAAACTCTTTGATCAATTTGGTGTCTCCAACTGACCCTCAAGCCTCCTCTTATACTTATCCTGTTGATGAATCAATGGCCATGTTCTAATCTCTAATCAATACTTAATATTAAAACAAGATTGATCCTCGTCACTTAGAACCTTCTCACCATATTTTTATTAATACACATTAATATTTTTATTTTCCTAAGTTTAGACTTAGGAACCCATTAAAAATATTAATTATTTTAATAACTCCTCATTTGGGTGGAATTTCTCCAAACAATTTTTTGGTTCTGGAGATCTCATGTGTTCTAGCCCCTCCACTAAATTTCAGAGCTAGAGCACATCCAATGCTACGCAAAATAACAATAGACTAAATTGCAAAGGAATCATTGTCGTTGATGCATATTGAAAGGTAGAATCAGCTATGGAAATTCGTGTAATGCCTAATAGGTTAGGGGGATAAAATAAATCAAGGGAGATAGGCACTTCATATGAAGAGATAAGAAGATATTTTGTCAGGGGGAGTAACCCTTTGCCATTGATGTCAAAGGGGGAGAGAAATTAGGAAAGGGAGATCAGAGGTGTGAAGTCAGGGGGAATATGTATGTTGCCATCAATCACAAAGGGGAAGATTGTTGAATGGTGTTGTCATTGATGTCAACATTGGTTCTTGAATGCTATTTATATACATCATGGATTACATCAGTTGGAAAAGCCAATGGAAAAGAAGCTCAGTGAATCCTTGGATGCCCCACACTTGTTGAGAAAAATGGATGTAAAGGCCAGTGATTTTGATCGCGTGATCATATTCATTTGTTTCTCCTCATCATGCCAATTTAAACGATAGTTTGCATGCCAAGTGGTTCCTCTCCATTGTGAAGATATGCTTACTCAAAGTCAGGCCACCTCATTGCATGGGCTATTTCTCCCTGAGCTCATCAATAAATATTAACATTGTCAATTGAAACTCACCCAAGTCAAAGTTGGTTGGAGTATCATTTTCAAATTAAATATTAAGCATAAGGTTTCAACGTTTATGATATGAATATCTCCCTTAAAGCACCAATTTATTGAAATATCTGCATGGGTGATATGGACCTAATTTTGGTTTGGCTAATGCCCATGATAAGCAAGTCTAATAAATAAATAAATATCTATATCTATATGTATATATATATATATATATATATATATATATATATATATATATATATATATATATATATATATATATATATATATATATATATATATATATATATATATATAGTTGTAAAGTATAGTAAGACAACTATTAATTCATATTCTCCTTAGCCTTAATAGTTTCTTGTGAACTTTATTTATCTTCTTGTGTTTTCTTTATTAAATCTTTTCATCAAACAATTATAAAGTGCCAAAACAATAAAGAAAATGGACACAAAATTTAGGCCCCAAGCTTGGGAAAAAACCCTCTAAGGGGAAACCCATAAAATCTATTCTCTTATAGAATCTGCTTCAAATGAGAAAACCAAGACCTAAATCCCTATACCAAGTCCTCCTCCAAGCACCAAGTCAACCCTTTAAGAATATCTTCCAAATAGGTCAGAGATTAACCAAACTAACAAGGTTCAATTTTGCTCCAACTAGCTTCCAGTTTCAACTTCGGCCCCCAACTCCAATCTGCAACTTCGACCTTGTAGTAGCTGCAGAAATCCTAATTCTAGCACATGTCAACTCTTCAAGAAGACATTTTTCAAACAAACCAAGGTATCCAAAATCGAACTAGATCAAATTAGAGTATTTGGCTCTCCTGCAACTTGGATCTATAATTCAACCTCCTATAATTCAAAAGTGCGATTTTCAACCTTCCTTGAAGTTGCAAAAACCATAACCTTTGCACGTGTCAGAGGATAAGGCCCAAAAACAAGTTTTCTTTATCTTCTAGACTTCTTCTTGCTCCCTTGATCTTCGCTCTTGCTTCCTTGATATCTATTTCTCTAGATCAAACTTATTTATTGAGAGATCTAATTGATGATCAAATGAGGTCAATGCTGCTTCTATTTATACACGTGTGTGGTTCAAATTCCTTCTTTTAGGTCGACTTCTCATTTATAGGGCCAACTTGTGCTTGGAGGTTTCTAGGACTTTCTAGACTCAAAATCAATATCTTTTACATGTTACATATTGCTTAATAGGGTCTTATACAAATGATAACAACTCTTTGGAATCGATAGAATATTCTTTGACATCAAAAGATCCGAAAGCATGAAGAACACACTTTATCTAGAAGACCATCAAAACGGAGCATGAATAATATTTTTTTCTTCTTTTTCTTGTAACATAAGATATACATAATGATTTGACTACATTGACAATTATGAAGACCGAAACTAGTTATATTTTCCAACACTCCCTCTTTTTTTTTTTTATAGGTTAAGACTAAACTAAGTACCCACGGGGAATTGAACCAGTGACCTATCGCAAGGGAGTGCCTTAACAACGCACCCATTCACCGTCAATCCAAAGCCCCGTGGGCAAGGTTTTCCAACACTCCCTCTTAACTAGGGAGGTATTCATAATTGTACACATTGTGCAATGTTATTGTCAAAATAAAGATTTCTCATAAGAAGAGTTAGATTGGTGAGCCATCATTAAGTAGCAACCAACATTGTCAACGTAGTAAGGCCTTAAATTGACACACTCTTTCTTACACAAGAATAATGCTGGGAGGTTTTATGTGAGGTACCAATCTACCTCTATGAGGTACATACCCCATCCATATTTTCACTAGGTATGCCCTTTAAGGACTATTCGTATCTTGGATTCCAATCCTCAAAGAATATCGGTCCTCTTCGACCATTCTTATCTTGGATACCTGTCCAATCCTCAAAGAGTGTTGATCCATTTCCTATCTTGGATTTTTTATCCTCAAGGAAATTTCAGATGCTTATCCAATCCTCCATCCACCATTCTCCACCATTCTCCCTCCATGTTAGTCCTGGTCATGTGCATGACACATGAAGAGGATAATACAAATGTGATGTCCATCATCACTCCCTCTTAACTAGAGAGGATATCCTCATTCCCTCTTTATTTGGGAATTACTCCTTGCTCCTTTTCATGTATTCAAGGAGACTCATTTTATTCCCTCTCAAATATAGAGGAGATTCTTTCACTTCTTTTTAATTGGGAAGTTATAGTAGATTTTTGTCTTTATAAGTGTGTAAACTACTAGTTCTTCATAGTTGCATGACTACCTCTTTCCATCATACCTCATTATTTTGAGCTTCCTTCTTGAATATCATGAAGACATCTTTTTCCTTTAATCTTGTGACAGGGTTCAGGTCATCAACCTTTCGTATCACTTTCCTCTAGGTATCATCAATGAAGGCATTGTATTGAGCCTTCAAAAAATAGAGTTAGCCATAAATTCCTTTAAACATGAAATTGATCTTCATGAACATCAAGCTATCCTCTTTATACTGCTAGATTTCAATCCCAGGGTGATGATGTGAAAAACATATACCCAATCCATATATTCTTTGAATTGAGTTGAACACCCACAAGTGAACATGCCTCAATTGTCATCATACATTCCTACAATATCCTTCTAGGTAACAAAAAATATGTTAACTAGATAATCAATATCAAAATTTTAATATCATACTTACCTTATTATGATGGCCTTCTCATCAAAGCATCAACTTAATTTCTTCGAGATCAACATACTTTCGCATGATCCATATCCACATGAATATTTCTTCATGCATTATTTTAATCAGAGTGCCCATGGATCAAGCTTGATTACCAAGCTAAAATATATTCCTCTTAGGATTTATCATCTAAATCCCTTTCTTTCTTCTAGAGACCATACTTTATGTTGACCAATATTATCATGTTTATGCTATCTTGTGGGAGAATATTGACTAAAATTCTTCTTCTAAGTGACCACGTGGATGACTTGTTGAGCGCATTTTCATAACCAACTCTTCTTGCATAATTATTAAAGATGAAACCTTATCTTAAAAAAGAGTTTACTTACAATATGCATATCTTTGCTTCCATATAACCATCTATCCATCCTTTAAACGAGCTTTCTTTTTATACCTGTCAGAGATAGGTTTCTTTTCCCTAGAGATAATTTCATTGTCTTTGACCAACTTCATTCCTTCATCCTTTAAGGGAATTGTTTCCATACTAGATGGAATATATACGAGTCATAATGCTTCTTCCAAGAACCTTCTAGTGTGATGTTTCTTATAGGATCATTATGACCCCTCTTTGAAAATTGGCTACCGCTAACATGATGCTAGAAAATACTTGGATGAACAATAATATGCAACATGGTCCTAATTTTCTCATTTCTTGACAAATATGGAGCTTTCTTCAATAGTAAATATCCTTGGGATCTTCTCATTTCAACTTCTTCTCAAGTTCTCTCTTTTCTTCAGCTATGTGAGCCTCACTTCTTTCCTTTATTTTGTTATATTTCTTGTTGGAAAATCCATATTAAAGTGTCCATATTCATTGCATCCATAACATTGAAACTTAGACATATTTGGCTTATTCTTGGACTTTTCAAACTTCCCTTTCTTCAACTTCTTGGTCCTTGCAACAAAAGCTTGAGATCCTTTATTTGATTAAGTGTCATCCTTTACCTTGATCCCGGATTCTTCCAAGATACATTGAGCCCACAATTCATCAAAAGATGTAGTATCCTTCTTTGAGTAGATATTTGTTGCAAAATTTCTCCAATTAGGTGGCAAAGCATTTAACACACAAATGGTCATTTCAAAGTCGGAAACAATTACCCCAAGCCCTTGTAATTGATCCCATATTTGTGAGATATTCATGAGATAGGTGGCCATGTCTTCATCCTTAGAATTCCTTATTCTATAAAGTTGATTCCTCAAGGTATCTTCTGCCCCAATGTGCTTAAAGGGTATAGCTTTACAAACTTATCATACATGGCCTTGGATGTCTTCAAATCAGCATTAAAGTGAACAAGATGATCTTTAATGGATTCAACAATGATCCTTTGTGCCCTTAATTTTCCCTTATTATACTTTGCTAACTCTTGAGTCTTCTCTTTATCTGGTACAACTACTTTTCCAAGGACATACTCCATGACTTCATTTTCTATGAGTGCCAAGTCAATCCTCTTCTTCCATGCTAGGAAGTTTGCGGATCAAACAAGTTTGTTGCTTTCCTTGCAAAATGTAGGCATGTTATATGTAGATTGAGACATAGAAGACAATATACTACTTACTTTGTTCACCAAGAGTCCTCCTTCTTGATGACGTCTCCAACTATCTTGATGTTTTCAAGACTTACAAGGAGACTTCAAAGGATACCCTAGAATGATGACTTCTAGGATGCCTTCAACAATGATGTCTTTGAAACAACTTCAAATAGTGAATGATGATTCCAAGATTCTTGTCTGCTTCCTTCTTCTTCAAGATGACGTACTAGAGAATCTTCAACAAATACTTACCTTCCTTTCTTCAATCAGAGCTTGATGATGTCTTCTTTATATAATAACCCTCCTTCTAGATCAATGGGTCTTCTTTCCTTTTTCCTTGTGTCTTTATGCAAATGATTCCCCTTAACAAGCCCTTCAAGATGAACCTTCAACTGCGTTCTCTTGTTCACCTTTTCTCTAATACCATGGTCAAGAATGCAGTAGGGAAACTATTCATTCAAATTCTCCTCAACCTTAATAATTGCTTGTGAACTCTATTTATCTTCTTGTGTTTTCTTTATTAGATATTTTCATGAAACAATTATCAAGTGAAAAAACAATAAATAAAATGGACACAAAAATTAGGCTCAAAGCTAGGGAAAAACCCCTCCAAAAGGAAAAGCCAAGAAAATCTCTTCTCTTCTTATAGAATCTGCTTCAAATGAGAACCAAGACCCAAAACCCTATACTAAGTCCTCCTCCAAGCAGTTAGTCAACCTATCAAGAGGCCCTTCCAAATAGGTCAGAGATCAACCAAACTAACAAGGATTAATTCTGCTCCAACGAACTTCTAGTTTCAACTTCAACCCCTAGCTTCGTCCTGCAACTTAGAAGGCTTAAACTTTGGCCCTATACCAGTTGTAGAAACCTTAATTATGGCACATGTCAACTCTTCAAGTAGAATATTTTCAAACAAATCAAGGTCTTCAAAGTCAAACTAGATCAAATTAGAGTATTTGGATCTCTTGCAACTTAGATTTGTAATTTGGCCTCCTGCAATTTAGACTTGCAATTTTCGGCCTTCCTTGAAGTTTCAAAAACCCTAACCTTTGCACATGTGAGTGAATAAGGCACCAAAACAAGTTTCTTGATCTTCTAGAATTCTCATTTCTTCCTTGATCTTTGCTCTTGCTTCCTTGATCGTTCTTGCTCTATATCAAACGTCTTTCTTGAGAGATCGAATTGATGACCAAATGAGGTCAATGCTGCTTCCATTTATACACGTGTGGGGTTCAGATTCCTTCTTTTAAGCCAGTTTCTCATTTATTGGGCCAACTTGTTCTTGGAGGTTTCTAGGACTTTCTAGACTGAAAATCAATATCTTTTACTTGTTACATTTTGCCCGATATGATCTTATACAAGTGATAATGACTATCTTGACTCAAGATAAATATTCTTTTGACATGAAAAACCCTAGAAACATGCGGAACATGCTTTACCTAAAAAACCATCCAATGAAGCATGAATAATATTTTTCTTTCTTCTTTTCCTTGTTACATAAAATATACGAGAACATATATAGAGAAGGGAGGGTGCTTTGTGATAAATCAAATAATATGGACATGGCTTTGGTTTGGTCACGCTCGTCTTACTTTGTATTACGCGAAGTATTTTTTTTAGAACTCCAAATTGAGTTATTAAAAAGGAATACATCATGGAAAAGGGTACCCATTATCGTATATTAGACCAAGATTGAGTTGGCTCAATTAAGGATTTGGCAGCAGGCACACCTGTACACGTCGGATGAGTGGTCGGTTTGATGAGCGTAATATTTGGTTGTTTAATCTGGATAATCAGGTCGAACCTCACATGGAATGGAATGGACTGCCTTGTGACTATATAAACAACGAGATCTAGAGCTAAAGATGCTGAAGTGAAATATTGTGTGGTTCTAGTTCGGCTGATGCGTAGTTGAGAGTCGAAGGAAGTTTCCTTCTCTTGGTGTGATCTGTTGATTGAATGTTACAGGTATGGCATGCGATCTGGTTATTAAATGCAAGATCGAAGACTTCGTTCCAACACATTTTTGATATGAGAAAAAATAAATTACTGATTCTGCTGTTAGTGTAATTGCATATGTTTTGGAGTAGGTACAGTCAAAGGGGGAACTTTATACCATGTATCACCTTTCATTTTTTTCGCTACCTGCTATATTCCTGTGTAAATGCAATTGAAAAAAAACATAGGTTCGATGTTGCTGGATTATCTGAGAGCACTTAAACTAGATAGTTCCTGCGAGTTTGAAGATAAAGAATAAAGAATGCTAGTGCATTGGAGTGTGTTGGAGTCAAAGTGAAGTTGAGGGTATGACATGCATATTTTTTTATGAGAGCCAAGACTGAATGGTTATGAAACATGTATATCTCAAAGCTCAAACATCACAAGTTTGTGGAGGATCGTGCATTGAGTGGCTGCACAAGTTCTGTTCAATATGCAGAGGAGCAACTATGTAAGATTGATGAGATATCAAGATAGAGCTCTATGATAGTGATGTGTCTATGTGCGTGACTAAATGCCTAACTATTGTTGAGGGTGCATAATGAACCTATAGAAGTACAATTGCCTTGGCTTATTATAGAAGCTGAGCACTAAATGTTATAAATTTTGAACATGCAAAAAACCAGAGATAGAACAGTAGAATATATGTTGGTTAATCCTCTATCATAATATGTTGTAACAATGTGATTGTAGGGATCCTGAGAGGGAAAAGGTGTAGCATTGTCTATGGTTGACTTGTGTTTTGTAGTAGTGACACATGTTATTGTATGTTGCAACTTTCCATGAACGATGCCATATGCTATTGACATGATGTTTCCATGTTGAAGGTAGAATGAAACACTACCATACAGTGAATAAAATTAAGAGCTAAGTAACTTGACACACTGATTCGGGATTCGTAGGATATGGGGATTCGAGTGTCGGATTCAGCACGTTGACCCCTTGGAACAGGACATGTAGGATTCATTATATATTATTTTATTATATATCTATATATATATATATATATATATATATATATATTAAAAATTAGATATTTCTTATACAAATTCTCATTACTGATACAAATTCATTGATTTCAAACATAGATCTTCATGTAGATGTTAATTTTACTATTTACAAAGTAAGTTAGTAACATTATAGCATGCATAATGCATACAAAATTCAAATACATGTCACATAAATCATGATTCATAAATGAAAGACAACTTACAAGATAGTAAGGTAAAGACACTGACAGCTATAGTTTTCTCATTAAGTCATAAAATCAAAGTGTGTTACATAGGTAGTGCAATGCCAATGGCAAATAGAAATAGAAAATATAAAACAACTACACATATACAAGCCTCAAGGAAATAGGTATTCCATGACTCATGAGTCATCAATCCTCATAGTCATCATCAAAATCAACATTAATGTCCTCATCATCATGGTCACCACTGCTCTCCTCTGCATCCTCCTCCTCCCCTGTATCCATAGTCGCCTCTGCATCTACTGGTGTGGAGGATGACCCCTCTAAAATATCACCGTCATCAAATATAACAGGCTCTAGCACTGGATCATTGTGATCCATGTTGGCCAATGCCAACTCAACACTGTTGTCTAGACCCATATCACCAGGAAAGACATCCCACATCTTTGTCTTTCCCCTCAACCACTCTTCCCTCTGCCTGTAAATAAGATGAAGGTTGGTGTGCACATACACCATTGTCTCTGCCCTAGACTGCTCAAGCCTGCTCTTCTTCACACTATACAAATTCTCATATGTGCTCCAATTCCTCTCACAACAAGAGGATGAAGTCACCTGAGAGAGGAGCCTCATCGCTAATTGCTGAAGAGGAGGGCTTGTTGCCCCATGATTTTCCCACCAAGAATAGGGCTTCTTAGCCCCCCGTCTCTAATCACATCATATCCTGAAAATCTATCAGTGCCAGTGGAAAAATCTGCAAAGACATCCTCCACCTCATCAAGCAATGCTCTATCCTGGAAAACTTGCCTGAATGCATATTTCCTCCCTTGTGAGATTTCACCATCCATGTGAGGAGGGAATCTGCGAGAAGGTCCACCATTCATCCACTCATGGTTGTAGTATTTTGGGTTCAATGAGTGAGCCAAACAATGTAAAGGTGTGCAATTCTTGTCCCATCAGCTAACAAGAATATCCTATATAGTACCACAGAAGGCCTCTGGTGATGTCTCATACTCGGGGCACTCACTCTGTAGAATAATGCTACTCACAGACTCAATCATGGAATCCCATCCCTCATAAACCTCTCCTAGGATGGGTTTGTCTGTCTCTGCAAATCGAAGCAAAGAAATGATAGGGTCCATGATCTGAATAATTAGATCTACCCTCTCCCACCAAGCATCATCTAACACTATGTCCTTCACTCTTTTAGAGGCTACTTGATCCATATTTCTCCAAAAATACAAAAACAAAGAAATAACCATGGCCCCAAGAGTGGTCTTGACCTCCCTCAACCTCTTCAACATGATGAATGAAGAGGAAAACCATGTACTAGCAATATTCAACAATTATAGATTGTTGTACTCCTTGTAGATAGTGAGGGAATTTTTATGATTTTGCACAAAGTTACAGATATGTCGTGCATCCTCAATAATGTTACCGATCCAAAGCACATTAGAAGAAATGGATTTCAGTGCTAATTTCAATGAATGGACAATGCAAGGTGTCCAAAACACTTGTGGATATTTAACTTCCACATTCATGCCAGTAGCCTTGCAAACAGGTGCATTATCTGTAATGATTTGCACACAAGAATCAACACCTACATCTTCAATAACTTTAATAAATAACTCACCCATGAATTGTGCATCCTTGTATTCTCCAAGTGTATCCACTGCTTTCAAGAAAACTGGACCATTCAAGGAAGACACCATGAAGTTGATGGGTGGGTGTCATGCTGGATATATCCATCCACCGAAAACAATGCTAACCCCAGATGTTAGCGATGATGCTTTAATAGGCTCAAGCATTTTTTGCACCTCTTCTTTTGCCTTCGTCAAAATTGTGGTTCTAAGCTTCTCTGAACCAGGAGGCACATACCATGATGGAGACCTGTGAGTTAGAGCTCGACACATCTCAATAAATAGAGGTGAGTGTGCAACATTAAATGATATGAAGTTTTGATAAAACAGAAGGCAATGGTGAGATCAAGTTCTTCCCATTTTTCGTTTTGAAAAATCTTGTCCATTGGACAAAGTGAAATTGCTTTTATTTTTGCTGCTTGTCCCCCAATAGGACTCTCAAATGTAAATTTGGTGGTGCCTTTCCTCAAAAATGGAAGGGGGTCTTCATTCTTGGTTTTTCTTGATTTTGCAGCCACATTTTCCATACCAATAGTAAACTCTTTTTCCATTTCTTTCCTCCTTTGTAAAGGAACAACTTTACAAGCTCCAACTCCGCAACTTGGTAAAGCCAAAAAATGGCCTTTCACATGGTAATATGTACTTTTGAAAGAACTGTGGCAAAATTTGCATCTCCATTGCGCATTGATTCCTCCCTTCCCCTTGGTGCTTGTCCCATCCTCTCTCGTGACATATGTCCACAAGGGATATTTCTCAATGTTGTCTTTAGGAGGAAGTCTTCCCTCAACATTACTTGCAGCAGACTCTAATGATATTGGGGGAGGAGGGGCATATCCAATGGAGACATTCTTCCCCTTCCTTTTCCCCCTACCTGCTGCCCTTGATTGAGCCATGAATATTGTAAAAAAATAAACAAAACATGCACAAATTTGTAAAAAAATTTATATACAAACTGCTGTATTAGAAATGCAAAAAAATACAGATGAAATGCACTTACCTGGTGCTTGAATCTCCTTGTTGAACACTCCAAACCCTTAGCTCCTTGCTCCAAACCATTAGCTCCTTGCCCACAGCTCACTATTTGTAAAAACGAATGAGAGAAATGGTAAATAATGAAAAGAACAACGTTGTTTTTATGTCGTGGGTTTCACTTTTTCGGGATTCGAATCCCAATATCAGGACACGATGTGTCCTAACAGGACACAACTGGGATTTGATCATGTCCCGTTAGGACACATCATGTCCCATTTTTGGATTCGAATTCCCATCGAATCGTGTCGGATTCGTGAGATTCGCACACGTGGCCTGTTTTGGACGAATTCGGTTTTAGAGGTTAAGAGTTATCTATATGATATTGCAGTAATTTGTCTACTACTGGTACTCATTGAAAGTCATATCAGTATGATGGTTATGTTATATGGCAAAGTAATGAAAGGTAATGACATGTGAAGACTTGTATGGTGAATTATTGTGATATTTGATTGCTTTAAGAAGCATAAGTGAAGATTGGCATTGTATGGTTTTATATAGATAATTATACTAGAAAAACAATTATGTTTTGTTTGGAGTTATTGGGTTCAATGAAACTATAAAACCCTGAGCCTATAACAAAGGATAAGTGCAGTAAAATAAAATCAAAAGAGGTTTAATTAACATTGCAGATAGACATCCTCAAACATCTTAGAGTTAAGGCATCTTTAGGTACACTAGTGAGATTTTACATTTAAGCTTAGTTGGGTATTAGATTGACATTATGCAAAAGGTAATTTTACGATTATCACTTGACACTATTAGAAGATAAGAAGAAACATTATAATAAAGGGTTTTTTCAGGCCAGGGTAACTCCAGCATAGGCAGAAGAAAACTGATTGCATAATTCATTAGCTAACTATCATTTATATACAGAAATAGGACGGATCAGTTCATCTTCTTGATGACTGATTGCGTTCCAGTTCACCCATCCGTTGAGGATTAGGTGTCAACATTCCCCCCCTTAATCTGAAGGGATGTTGGTGAGTCCAAGCATCGTTCTGAATCTTTCAAGCTTTTCTCTTCCAAGCGCTTTGGTGAAGATGTCTGCAATTTGCTCGTTTGTGGAACAATGACGAAGATGGATTGTTTTGGCCTCAACATGATGTCAGATCAGATGATATTTAGTATTGATGTGCTTAGTACGATCATGGAACTTTGGGTTCTTGGCCAACTTTATTGCAGAGGTGTTATCAATCATGAGTGGAGTTGATTGTATTTGTTTTACCTGCAAATCTTCAAGAATTTTCTTGAGCCACACAATTTCTTTCGTTGCTTCAGCTGCTGCCACATATTCTGCTTCTGTTGTGGAATCTGCTGGTACTGATTGTTTGCGTGATCTCCAGGAGACAACTCCTGATCCAAGACTCATAGCATATCCTGAAGTAGATACCCCAGTTTCTTTGTCTCCATCGAAGTCTGAATCAGAGTATCCAATCAAGTTGAAGTCGTCCACCTGTGTATACTTGATTCCAAGGTCTTGAGTTCCCTTCAAGTACCTTAGAACTCTTTTTGCAGCAGACCAATGTCCCTCACAAGGCTTTTGCATAAACCTGGAGAGGATTCCAACAACAAATGAAATGTCTGGTCTGGTAGTAGTGAGGTAGATGAGACTTCCTACAAGCTGTCTATACTTTGTTGCATCCTCAAATTCCTTTCCTTCAATAGATGTGAGCTTCAAGTTTTGTTCCATTGGAGTAGAAAGAGGATTGCACTCTGTCATGCCAAATCTGTTTAACAAATCTCCAATGTATTTCTTTTGAGAAAGAAATATGGATTTTGGATGTTGGGTTACTTCAATGCCAAGATAGTAATGAACATAGCCCAAATCAGTCATTTCAAAATTTTTTCCTAATTCTTTCTTTATGGATGCAATATAGCTTTCATTGTTCCCTGTCATTAAAATATCATCTACATATACCACAAGATATACAACTGTTTTGCCAACTTTCTTGACAAATAAAGTTGCATCATCAAGATCAAAATGATTGAAGTTGAGTTTCAGAAGATGCTCAGTTAGTTTTTCATACCAGGCTCGTGGTGCTTGTTTGAGGCCATACAAGGACTTCGCAAGTTTGCATACTTTATGTTCATGTCCTTTCACAACAAATCCTTCAGGCTGGGACATAAAAACATTTTCTTTTAGATCTCCATTCAAGAATGCAGTTTTTACATCCATTTGATGGACTTTCCAACCGTTCTGAGTAGCTAGTGCAAAGAGTGTCTGGATGGTGGCCCATTTTGCTGTGGGGGCAAAAGTTTCCTCATAATCGACCCCTTCCTTCTGTGCAAAACCTTTTGTCACAAGCCTAGCTTTGTGCTTGTGAAGTGAGCCAACAACTTTGTATTTGTTCTTGTAGACCCACTTGCAGCCAATTGGTTTGGTTCCAAATGAAGGATCAACCAGCTTCCAAGTGCCATTCTTTATGAGGGCATCATACTCCTTCTGCATCGCTTCTTTCCATTCATCATGAGAAGCAGCTTCTTTGAAGGAAGTTGGTTCAAAATCTGTAGACAAGTTCAATTCACAATCATAAGTAACATCCATATCAACAGGTGAATTAGAGTTATCTACATCACCTCCATCTTGTCGGTTTGTATTTCTGGTTCCTGTTTTTCCAATTTCATCAGGATGAACTCTTTCAAGTGTCTTTGTCAGCCATTTTGGGGGACCTTTCTGAGATGGTCCAGGCTGCTCTGTTGATTGAGTTGGGTCTGAATCAAGATTGAGTCTCCCAATTCTATCAATTACATCACTTAAAGCATCATCCGTTGTTGGAGTGTCATGCAGGGGAGATTGTTCTTCAGAAGAAGATTCCACATGTTGATCTAGTATAGGAATCCCCCCTTCAAGATGTGGAATCTGATTATCAAACTCTTGAAATGATTTTGGTTTTGTGAATCTATCCAAGCGATCAAGTTGCCGCTCAACAACACTGTCAGATTTGGATGATTCAAGAAAAATGACATCTCTAGATACAACAAACTTTTTATTTACTTCATCATAGAGACGGTATGCTTTAGAAGTGTTTGAATACCCCAAGAAGATACACTTACGACTTATAGCACCAAGTTTGTTTCTATGTACCTTTGGTATTAAAGCATAACAGGTGGAACCAAAGATCCCGAGATGTTTTACCGAAGGAACATGTCCATACCACAATTCATAAGGAGTCTTGTTTCTTATAGCACTAGATGGACATCTATTCTTTATATATGCAGCACATAGAACATCATCAGCCCAAAACATTATCTTTACATTTTTGAAGAAAAGCATGGATCGTACCATATTCAAAATTGTTCTGTTCATTCTTTCAGCTACACCATTCTGTTGAGGATTATAAGGCACAGTTGTTTGATGTTTAATCCCATGTTGGCGAAGATAGTGTTCAAATTCATTTGATGTATATTCTTTTCCATTATCAGTGTGAATAGACCCAATATGAGATTGTGCATCATTTTCAATCCATTTATGAAAATTCTTGAATGTTTGAAAAGCATCAGATTTGTTCTTCAATAAATAAACCCAACACATTCTGGTGTAATCATCAATAAATGTCATGATATATTTATTTCCATTTGCAGAAGAAACAGGCATTGGACCACATAAATCTAAATGAATGAGTTCAAGCTTCCTATGTGCTCTTGAATGTGAATCATGAAAAGACTGTTTGCTATGCTTTCCTAGAATGCAAGCATCACATTGCTTATGTTTTCTAGGAATTGTAGGCAAACCAGCAACACCATTTTTCTTCAACAAGCGGAGACTATTATAGTTTAAATGTCCAAATCTAGCATGCCATAATAAACTTGACGGAAGTGTACCTTCTTCATGATGAGAAATATATGAGAAATGTTGTGCATGAGCAGAGGTTCCTTGCAGTTTAAGAAGTCTTTCTTCTTCTATACCCCTCATGACAAGTGAGTGGTCAGATGCCTTTCTTACCTCAAGCTTTCCATCAAACATATGAATGGAGTGACCTTGCTGGCGGATGTGGACCAGGGACAACAAGTTTCTCTTGAGCTGTGGGAGATATAGAACATGATCCAGAAGAAAGTCTGGAAGACCAGGCAGTTTAAGCCTGATTGTGCCAAGCCCTGATGGCTTGATTTTTGACTGATCTGCAAAGTATACTGCTCCATCAACATTGTCAGTGAAATCTTCAAAAAAATATTTCCTATGAGTCATATGACAGGTTGCTCCTGAATCAAGAAACCAGTCATTTTTCGAAGAAGCAAGTGAAGCATTAAACAAATCTTCATTTACTACAGTGTTACATTGTGCCTCAATATAGTGAGCGGATTCAGGTGCTTTACCTTTGTCTGTGTCATCAGTTTTACCTTTCTGCTGATTTCTTCTCTGCTCAATTTTGTCCCATGGTAGCTTGCATGTAGAAGCATCATGTGATCCATTTCGTTTGCAGCGAATGAAATGCAGATCTGCCTTTTCTCCTTGAGAATGTCTGCCCCCCTTGCCTCTGAAGTATCTTCCTCTTCCTCTTCGTCCACCTCTTCCTCTTGTAGAATCTTGAGCATGATGCTTTTCTTTATGAGCAAGGCAAACAGTCTCTTCAGAAGATTCAGGGACTGTTTTCTTTCCAAAGGCTTTCTCTCTTTCAGCAAACTTTTTCACAAGAGACTCAAAGGTTATGTCTTTAAGATTTCCATTTGCTTGTAAAGACTCAAGATAATTGGAGTAGGTAGGATAGAGTGCTTTGAGAAAGGCAATAAGAGAAATATCCAGCTCAACCTTAGTGGATTTAATATCAGGCATTATAGACTTTATTTCAGATGCAAGAGCAAGGGGATCATTATTTTTCAGTTCAAGAGTGAAGAGTTTAATCATGAGTTGAACAAATTCAAGTGCAGAATGTGAATCATAGAGTTCTTTCAGCTTTTGTAAAGCTTCAAAGGCAGTGGAATAGGATGAAATATGACGACTTACTTCTTCATTTACAGATGTTGCGATCAATGCATAGGCTTTGCTGTTCTTGTTTTCCCAAATGACAAGTTCTTTATCTGATGTAGGCTGCACAGGGTCTTTGTCTTCTTCTCCGACACACACTCCTTTCCACAACTCATTGTAGATGAGGGTGTGTTTTACCATCCGAGACCATTCAGAATAGTTCTCCTTGCCAGTGAGAACTATTCCGACCATAGAGATGATTGAATGCATTCTGTAAAAAAAATACTTCTGCTAAAAAAAAACTTCTGCTGATAAGAAATTTCTGATTGATAAAAAAACTTTTACTGATGTACAGTGAAATTGTACTCAAAAGATTTCTGTGGGAAATAACTTTGGTTGTTTAAAAATAATCAGTCATTCACCGCGAGCTCTACAAAGTTGGAGCAGCAACGGTATTAACCGCGAGCTCTACAAAGTTGGAGCAGCAACGGTATTACAATTTCAAAATTCACTGAAAAGACTAAAAAATCACCATAAATCCCTTTGATTCTCTAGACCTGAGCCCATAACCAGATTGAGTATCGTTTCTATTAAACACAGATTGAAAAGTTTATTTAAAATCTGGTGGCTGTGCAGAACAGACCTTGTAGCAAAAGAAGATAGCTTAGGAAAAAATTAATAAAATCCCCAGTTACAACCTTCAACCCATCATGAAAGCTGTGAATGAATCATCAACTAAAACACAACAAATCCATGATATAAAATGGTAGATTTTTTTTTTTTGAACTACTCACGAGGCTGCCCACATGTAGCAGTAGTGGCATTTGACACTGAACTTGGTTTCTAATTCAACGACAAAGCCTTTGTTTGAAGCCTTCGATCACCATCATGACAATAAGGAAAATGAAAACATCTTAACCCTAGCTCCTAGCAGTCTGTTTCTCCTTGGACTTTTGAATCAGAGTGGCGCAGCCGGGGCTTATATCTCGGGGTTTCCTCGTACAGCTCACAGAGCTCCACTTAATGACCTTCGGTGAAACTGTTTATCCCAATCTGTCTACATGAAAATAAGCTTAGAACCATCGTTTCCTCGTCAGAACATCTCAGTAGGCCGTCTCTTCGGCTTCTTGGACGGACGAGATACTCGCGCCCGCGACTACTGGATATTCTGCCCTAAAATCAATCGAATCCATTCGGCTTCTTTCTGTAACGACAACGGATTTACCTCTCAGCGTGCACTTCCAGACCGAAGAATTCCCGAGCTTTCCAGAGCAGAAATTCGTGGTTACCCTCTTGATTTCATGAAATGAATAGAGGTGGGGATTCTCTGGAAGCAATTCTCTCAGGCCTGCGAGAGATTGGGCACTGCTAGTAGAAATACCATCATTTACAGCGCAAATCGACCAAGAATTGGGATCCGTTCTTGATGAGGTTACAGTGAGATTTGAGTGAGATAAGAGATAGGTGCCGAGAGGAATCGCGGAGTGTACTTGAAAAGATTTGAATCGAAATAGCCAGAGCGGACTTGCAAAACGATTTGAATTGAAATGGCCAGAGCGGACTTGCAAAACGATTTCAAGAAGTGATACCAAGAAGGGAGGATTCAAGGCAGTATTGGGACCATCCCTGGTTTTTCGTGGTGTATACGGTGTGGAGAGGCAGCAAAAATGGATGCGCATCAATGTCAGACCAGGCAGAGGCAGAGCAGGTGTGGCAGATGCAGGTCAGAGCGCTGGCAGAAGCAGAGGCGTTAACCAATGAATGTAATTACACTAGAGGAGAGAGCACTGGCAGAGGCAGAGGAGTTACAAGGCACGCCAGAAAAAGGGACCTGGGACCTGTGCTCTGATACCATGTCAGGCCAGGGTAACTCCAGAATAGGCAGAAGAAAACTGATTGCATAATTCATTTATATACAAAAATAGGACGGATCAGTTCATCTTCTTGATGACTGATCGCGTTCCAGTTCACCCATCCGTTGAGGATTAGGTGTCAACAGGTTTAATCTTGATGTGCTAAGAAAACTTGAATATTGAACAATGGTAGGTTTTTATAGTATATTAGAGATATGATTGTTATTGAGATGCTAAGTATAATTTTCTAGGGTTTTCTATTGAGCTAGGGTTTGCAATTATATATTGATTTGTAGCATGTTACTACTAAGGCTTGACAAAGGGTGGATTTGAGTGGCTGTGCAGGTTCTGTCCAATATGCAGAGGAGTAACTATGCAATATCGATGAGATATAAAGACAAAGATCTGTAACAATGATGTGTCTATGTGTATCACTAAATGCCTAAGTATTATTGAGGGTGAATAATACTCCTGTAGAAGTATGATTGCCTTGGCTTATTGTAGACGTTGAGCACTAAATGTTATAAGTTCTGAACATGTAGAAAACTTGAGATACAACAATATGATATATGTTGGTTAATCCTTTGTCATAATATGTTGTAACAATGTGATTGTAAATAGTACGAGAGTACAAAGGTGTAGCATTGTTTATCACAACGTTATTTTTTGCAGTAGTGATACATGATATTATATGTTACAACTTTCCATGAATTATTCTATATGCTATTGACTTGATGTTGCCATGTTGAAGGTAGAATGAAAGCACTGCTATACAATGAATAAAGTCAAGAGTTATCTATATGTTGTTGTAGTAATTTATCTGCTATTGGTAATCATTGAAAGTCATATCAGTATGATGGTTATTGTATTTGGAGTAATGAAAGGTAATGACATGTGAAGACTTGTATGGTGAATTGTTGTGATAGTTGATTGTTGTAAGAAGCAAAAGTGAAGATGAGAATTGTACGGTTCTATACAGAATTATACCAGAAAGGCAATGTTATGCAACCAATTCACAAAATAGAAGAAACGATAGATCAACGACTTCAAAATCAGCCTCTTTGAGGGGGAAAACCTCCTTTACATTACACAAATGAACAATTCTTGGATGATACAAATGACAAAACCTCCTTTCTATATATAGGAGTCTAAAGGGTCACAATATAATCAAAGTCGACATAACAATAATAATATAAGGGCACACCAATAACAATAGTGGGCTTCTATGAGGCACAATAATAACAATATGGGGACAATAGGGGCACAACAATAAGAATAAGGGCTACACTGACAATAGTAGTGGGGGAATCACTAGTATTATAAGGAACTAACATGCCCCTCGCTTTCAAAAAAGTGTTGTCCTCAAAACTTGAGTAGTTCTGGATGCTTCTGTATAAAATTCTCACCCTCCCATGTGGAAACTTCAGCGGGTAAGTTCTTCCACTTGATGAGATATTTCAAAATTGATCGATTTCATAGCTATGGAGTTCTTGTTCCGTGACTGCTTCAGGTTCCAATATGATTTTTCCTTCCTTGTCAAGTTCTGGCAATATTGTTTGAACTGGGAGTTTGTCACCTATAACCTTCTTTAAGTGTGAAACATGGAAAATTGGGTGCACTCGGGAAGTTGTAGGAAGCTCCAATTTGTATGCCATAGTACCAATCTTTTGCAACACCTTGTACGGACCATAATACTTTGGTGATAATTTATTATACTTCTTATATTTCTTAAGGGTCCACATTTGTTTATATGGTTGTAGTCGTAGGAATACCCAGTCACCTACATCAAAACTTCTTTCACTGCGATGTTGATCGGCCTATTGTTTCATTCTATTATGTGCCAAAGTGAGGTTATCCTTTAAGAGTTGGAGAACCTGTTGTTGATGCTCGAGGTGATCTTCCACTGCTTGAACCTTATAATTTTCTCTTAAATATGATGTGATGGACAGTGGATGATACAAATAAATTTCCATAAATGGGGTCATTTTTTCTACAACATGGAAGGAAGTGTTATACCACCATTTAGCCAGAGGCAACCATTTGAACCATTGTGTCTGTTTATGACATACAAAGAAATGAAGATATCCTTCCAAACATTTGTTTACTATATCATTTTTCCCATCAGATTGAGGACGATAAGATGAGCTATGAGCTAACTGAGTACCAAGACAAGAAAATAATTTTGTCCAAAAATTTCCAGTGAAAATGGGATCTTTGTCGCTTACAAAAATATTTGGGTTTCCATGAAGCTTTTGAATTGTTTCCATAAATGCATTAGAAACTGTACTTTCTTTAAATGGATGTGATAATCCACAAAAGTGTGCATACTTGGTAAGTATGTCAACTACCACCATGATGACACTCTTTCCTTCAGACTTGGGTAAACCTGTGATAAAATCCATCAAAACCTCCTTGCAAAGTTGGCTTGGAATGGATAAAGGTTGTAATATACCTGGGGTCTTAATTGTTTCAACTTTATTTTGTTGGCAAACCAAACATTCTGCCAAAAACTTTTGAATATCCGATTTAAGGCCATCCAAAAAAAATTCCTTCTTAACCTTGTGGAAAGTTTTTAAAAATACTGAGTGCCCTCCTAAGGGAGAGGTGTGCAATTCCACAAGAATATTTTGTTTGAGTTGGGAATTCTTACATAGGTATAAGCGATCTTTGTACCATAACGAATCATTTTTCCAACTAAATGTATCAGATGTACTGGGATCCTATTGTAACTTTTGAATGAGTGCCCACACTTCTTCGTCATTCTTTCATTCATCCCTTGCTTCATTTATCCAATCTGGTTGGATAATAGAAATGGTGCAAAGCAATGCTTCAACATCCTCATCTTTTCTTGAGAGTGCATCTGCCACAAAATTTTGCTTACCTTTTTTGTAGATGATTCCAAAGTCATAATCCATCATCTTTGTGATTCATTTTTGTTGCTCTTCTAAAGATAATCTTTGTTCTAAAAAGTATTTAAGACTATCATGATCCGTTTTTACCTTGAAGTGTCTTCCCATTAGGTAGGGTCACCATTTCTTAAGTGCATGTAGTATTGCCAACATTTCCTTCTCATAAATATCTTTGTGTAGATACTTTACTTTGATTGGACAACTTTCGAAAGCAATGGGTCTTTCTTCTTGCATTAAAACAACACCAATTACATTTCTTGAGGCATCACATTCCACAATAAAGGTTTTTGTGAAGTCTGGCGTAGCTAAGACCGGTGCTTGGCACATTGCCTCTTTAAGATGTTCAAAGGCTTTAGTTTCTTCTGGAGTCCATGAAAATGCATCTTTCTTCAATAATGTTATTAGAGGTGTTGCTGTTCTACCATAATTCTTAAGAAACTTGTGATAATACCCTGTCAACTCGAGAAATCCTTGTAGATTCTTTATGGATGTGGGGATTTTCCATTACTTAATGGATTTATTTTTTCTAGGGTCTACCTTAACACCTTCATGAGATACAATATGACCCATATATTTCACCTCTTGTACTCCAAAGAAACATATGGAGCTTTTTTCATATAATTATTTCTCCTCCAATGGTTTGAGCACCCTATCAACATGTTGAACAAGATCCTTCCAAGACTTGTTGTAGATTAGTATATCATCAAAAAATACTAACACAAATTTTCTAAGGAAGGGTTTGAAAATGGAATTCATCAAACCTTGAAATGTAGAAGGTGCATTTGTAAGGCCAAAAGGCATGACCAAAAATTCATAATGACCCTCATGAGTTCTAAACGTTGTTTTCAGAATGTCTTCAGTCTTCATTCTAATTTGATGATATCCTGAACAAAGATCCGACTTGATGAAGTAAATTGATGCATGAAATTCATCCAATAATTCATCAATGACAGGAATGGGAAATTTATCTTTAATCGTGAGCTTGTTGAGCTCCCTATAAACAAACACATGCGCCATGACTCATCCTTGTGCACCAATACTACTAGAGTAGAGAAAGAACTTTGACTAGGTTGAATTATACCAACCTTTAACATTTCTGCAACCATACATTCAATTTCACTCTTTTGGGCATAGGGATATTTGTAAGGCCTGATGTTTGGAGGAACACTTCCTGGAATCAAGAGAATAGCATGATGATGATCACGAATAGGTGGGAGGCCTTTGGGAGTCTCAAATACCTTGGAATGATTGTCTAAGGTTTTTTGGAGATCTGGAGAAATAGATGATTTCGATGTGGGAACCTCTAGCGAACATAATTCTGAAATTACACCTCGTTTTTCTTTCTTTAGAAGCTTTGCCATTCTGTTAGAGCTGGTTATATTTCCTGGTTTCCCTGCGATACCCCTTACTTCAAATTCCTTTCCTTTCGAAAATTTTTTATGAAAAGTTCTTGAAAATTAGAAGTTTTTGTACCCAAAGATTGTAGCCATTGGAATCCTAATACAACATCAACACCACTCATTGGAATGGAAATAATTGGGCTATTCAATACATATTCTCCCATGGATAGCTTGACATTATGGCACTTTCCAGAGCAATTTATGGTTCCTCCACTTGCAACCATCACTTGACACTTTGGTGTTGGATATAGGAAGCAATTCAATTCCTTGACTATCTTACGCTGAATAAAACTATGGGTACTACCTGAATCAATCAACACTATTACCTTTTTCTTCTTGATATGTCCTTCTATCTTGATATTTTGAGGAGTGGTAATTCCGACCAATGCATTACAAGATATGGTTGGATTCATTTCTTCTTTCTCTAGGGCTTGTTTCCGGTGTATATCCTCTTCTTTTGACGTTTCCTATTCCTTTTCTTCCTCCTCTTCACAATCTATGTAACATAATTTCTTCTCAGCACACTTATGACCTTTAGTGTATTTTCTATCACAACTATAACAAAGCCCTTCTGCTCTTTTTTCTTCCAATTGTTGTGGTGTCAACCTTGTAGGTTGTGGAAGGCTAGGGGTAACAACACTTCCATCTTTATAGTTGTGAGTGGTAGGCTTCCCTATTGCCATAATTTTGCTTTCCGTTTTTCTTGCCAACCTGAATGCCTTCTCCAATGAATCAGGTTCCCAAAGGCGAACCTCATGTTGGATGTTATCCTCTAAAGTCCCTATGAACACATCAATCCTATGTTCCTTTGGAACATATTTTACCCTTATATTCAAATTTTGGAAGTTCTCAATGTGCTCCATCATTGAACCCTTTTGTTTGAGATTTATCAATTGGCTAAAAAAGGTGTTTCTTTTTGTATCCTCGTAATGTGCTATCATTTCTTCTGTAAAATTTGCTCAGGTGACAATTTGTTTACGTGAGAAAAGCCATCAATACCATACAAACTGATTTGGTTCGAAATATAAAGTTGCAATGCGTACCTTTTGTGTGTTTGCACATTATGGAGATCAAAATATTATTCCATCTGTAGTATCCATGTTACGGGATCCTTGCCCTCAAAATTATTCATATCGATCTTCGGAACGTGGTGGGTCTTTGTTCCAACGTCAGAGTGTATGAAATCATGATTAACATTTCTTTTTTTCTCATCATGAGTTTCCTCTACTATCTTTTCACCATTAGGAAACCTTTCTTGTAGAAACTTTGTCAAACCTTCCTTCAAAACTTCCATGTCTTTCTTCAAATATTCAATGTTTTCATTCTTCGAATCATGAATAATATTTAGTTTGTTCTCATTATGAGTTTCCTCTACTACCTTTTTGCCATTAGGAAGCGTTTTTTGTAGCAATTTTGTCAAACCTTCCTTTCAACCTTCCATGTATTTCTTCCAATCTTCAATGTTGTCTTTCATACCATCTATCTTAGATCCCATGCCTTTCTTTAAACCATCCATCTTAGCTTTTGTTACTTTTTGTGAGAGTGAAATATGTTGCACTTGGTCTCGTAATTTTGATATATCATGTTGCATTTCTTCCTCTTCTTCATGAGTCATGCTAGAGATTTCAGGTTGCTTACTAAATGTTTCCATTTTCTTTCTTTGGGGCATGAATTAATGATAATAATGCTTCACTATTCCCTTTGAATTCCTTCAAACTAATTTTTTAAACCAAACTTATGATTTTTTTTTTAAAACTACACACCTTTTTTCACTTTGTAGGATATCGCTATTGAATCTGCTGTATTTCTATAATTTCGGATGCTCAAGGTTTGAAATTGCGTCCTATGGTAGCCCTCTGAGACCTATTTCTGACCCTACAATTCTGATCAATATTGGATTCGCCAAGGAAGAGTTATGCCAATTCTCCCACAATTATCTGATTCTAGACTGGTTCAGTAAAGCGAACTTGCACGAAGTTCCATGTGTCAATGTTTTGACCTTAGGACCTAAAACTAATTCACAAAAAACCACAAGCCGTCCTATTTTTGTAAATTTTTACACAATTTCAATCTGATGGTCAAAGAGAAAGTTATGATGATTTTCCCCAAGTCACCTGTTTGAGATAAAATTTGGGAGCTTGCAGAAATCATAACTTCCTTGGATCATATCTCCGAAAATACAACGATAAAAGATCTAAAATTTGCACCCGAGGTTCATCGAACTTTTGGCTCAAATGGGTTCTAATTTTAGCTTCTAAAATGTCGTAGAAAAAAAGTTATAGTGAAAATTACACGATGACCTGTTTGGAGCAGCAAAACCCTAGAATCCAAACCTCTGATACCAAATGTTATGTAACCAACTCACAAAATAGAAGAAAAGATAGATCAATGACTTAAAAATGAGCCTCTTCAATGGGGAAACCTCGTTTACATTACACAAATGAATAATTCTTGGATGATGCAAATGACAAAACCACCTTTTCTTTATATAAGAGTCAAAGGGGTTGCAATATAATCAAAACCGACATAACAATAATAATATAAGGGCACAACAATAATAATAGAAGGCTTCTATGGGGCACAATAATAAAAAAATGGGGACAATAGGGGCACAAAAATAAGAATAAGGGATATAATGACAATAGTAATGGGGGA
The DNA here is from genome assembly GCA_031772625.1 of Pinus tabuliformis. NCBI lineage: Eukaryota > Viridiplantae > Streptophyta > Pinopsida > Pinales > Pinaceae > Pinus > Pinus tabuliformis. The sequence goes on along the minus strand of CM062815.1, from coordinate 402,737,041 downwards.
ATCACTAGTATTATAGGGAACTAACAAGAAGTTATGTTTTGTTTGGAGTTATAAGGTTTAATGAAACTATAAAATCTTGATACTTATAACAAAGGATAAGTGCAATAAAAGAAAATCAAAAGAGGTTTAATCAATGTTGCAGCTAGACATACTAAAACATCTTAGAGTTAAGGCATCTTCAGGTACACCAGTGAGATTTTATGTTGAATTTTATTTGGGTATTAGCTTGACAATATGAAAAAGGTAGTTTTACAATTATCACTATTGGACGATAAAAAAAAGTCTTGTAAGAAGGTTTTTAATATTGATGTGTAAACAAACTTGAATATTGAACAATGTTAGGTTTTTACAGTATATTAGAGATCTGATTGTTATTGAGATGTTGAGTAGAATTTGTTAAGGTTTTCTATTGAGCTAGGGTTTGCAAGTATATGTTGATCTGTAACATGTTTCTGCCAAGGTTTGACAGATGGTGGACTTGAGGTTGGTATGATTGATGTGAAGAAATCATGACGCTAGGGTTTGATATCATTTAGGAGAATTGATGTTGTTGATGCTGCTGATGGGCCTGACAGACTTACTTATGATGCTAGGATTTGCGAAGAGGTTGATTACCTTGTGACAATGACAACAAATTGTTTTGATGTGATTTTGATTTTAAAAACAGGTGGATCCAGTCAAGAAATAGTGAAACATAGTTTTCCATGATGAGTTGAAGGTTGGAGCCTTTAGGGAAAGTGGCATCCTTCTAAGTAGGGTGGCAATGCGGTGCAAGGTAGGAGGTGAGACTCATTTAGGTTTGAGATTGAGAACACTTTAGGGAGATAGGGTGGTGCTAGGGAAAGTTGGAGCATGCGCATGGCATTGAAGCATCCTTCTGGTTGGAGCTAGTAAACATGGTGTTGAAACATCCTTCAGGTTAGAGCCTGTAAACCCAAGTGTTGGAGCATCCTTCCAATTGGAGATGGTAAATAGGATGTTGGAGCATACTTTAGGTTGGAACCTGTAAATTGATGTAATCTTGAAATATATTAAGAGGTGTTCCACCTAAAAAATATCTTGTTGCTGTCTTAATGTCATGCATTGTTGAATGATCTTGCTTACTGATGTGGTGTTGATTTATGTTTGATCTGATGCTAATGTGAATTTCATGATCTGAAGATCAGAATTAACTATTTGAAAAGATATATTGATTCACTACCCTCTCAGTATTTCTAGCAATTGGTATAAGATTCAGTTCCTTCAGTTGCAACTTAACAACTGGAAGGAAGATCTCAGAGTGCGAAGATCCAAAATTCAAAGAATCAAGTCGCCAAACATTCAAAACAATCAAAGGAAGTCTCTAATTTTTCAGTTAATGAAGTGAATCAAGTTGGTCCACTAGTTCCTGAATTTCATAAATCTAGATATGAAATATGTGAATCTAGAATGAAAGTCCATTAGCAAGCTTAAGGATATGATATAAGTCAGAGGACACATCCCTTAGGGTCTCGTGTCACATATTTCACATGTCAGACATGAAACGTGGCCTAAAACGTGTCGAAAACGTTTTTCTTCGTGTTCTCCAACCGAGACATGTGTTTTGGAAATGACAAAAATGTGCCATAAAAAAATGTTTTTTTGGCTCTTAGGACACGTGTCCTATGAAAAGTGACATTTAAAACCTACAACATGGTTTATTTTTCGGTTTTTCTTGTCATTGTTCACCGTCGAAGTCGAGTTTTCTCATTGTCGAAATCCAGTTTGTTGTGCAGTGTGATAAATTCCTTCAGATTCGAGTGCAATTCTCACAACTTCACATTGAGAGCACATTTCACAACTTCACATCGACCTAGACCTGGAGTTGTAGGAGACTTAACCTCTTGAAGGTTAACATGGATCTCGCCATTCCTAACAAAGTGCGATTCATTCTTTCGACTACTCCATTTTGCTGTGGAGTGTAAACATTAGTGAGATTTCGTCTTATGCCATTTTCACTGCAATAAGTTTTGAATTCATTTGAAGTGAATTCTCCCCCATTATCCGTCCTGAGAGTACCTATCTTTTCTTTGACTTCATTTTCAACAAGTTGGCGAAAAATTTTAAACTTATCAAATGCTTCTGAATTGTTCTTCAAGAAGTAAACCCAAGTCATTTTGCTGAAATCATCAATGAATAGTAGGAAATATTTGCAACCACCAAATGAAGTTTGTAGTGGACCACAAACATCACTGTGAACTAGTTGTAGCCGCTTGTTTGCACGCCATGAACTTGTTGGAAAACTTTCGCGATTTTGTTTGCCATAAATGCAAGCTTCACATTTTGCATTTTCCCTTTTGAATGTGGGAAGTCCTTTAACCATTCTTTGTTTCTTCAATTGAGAAAGACTCTCAAAATTCAAATGTCCATATCTTACATGCCATAGTCTTATAGGTGAAATACTTGTAGTCACTGCCCCTGCAAAATCAGAATGCCTTGGAATAACTGTCCCTTTCATCCGTAACAATTTTCCATCTTCATAACCTATCATGACTGTTTTCAAGTTCTGTTTCACTGAATTAATCTTCACTAAACCATCTTCCATAATCACCTGATGTCCTGCTTGTCGAATTGTGGCTAAAGAGAGCAATTTTTTCTTGAAACTGGGTACATACCATATATTGGAAATCATTTTTTCTCCAATACCAGGGAGAAAAACTTTTACTACTCCTGTTCCATAAGGAGTATGTTTTGTATCATCAGCAAGAAAAATGGAATTAAGTTGGCAATCTTGAAAATTCCAGAAAAAATCACGTTGACAAGTCGTGTGCTGAGTTGCCTCGGAATCCAAGATCCAGGCATCTTCATAGTCACTTCTAAGATGGGATGAAAGTTGTGATGCTGGTGAGGAAGTAAAACCATATTCTGAGTTATATTTATCTTGATCATTGGCAAATTGCGCTGAATGATGCTGAAACTTGGGAATTTTATTAAGTGAAGTTCGACAATCTTCAGCATAAAGGCCAACTTTGTTACATCTTCGACACACAATTTGACTTAAGTCTCTTCTTCTTCCTGAAGATTGTCCTCTGCCTCTGCTTTGACTTCTATTTTGAGATTGTCCTCTACCTTGACTATTATATCCTTGTCCTTGAAAATTGCCTCTTCCTTGGTTGTTTCATCTACCTTGAAAATTATTTCTTCCTCCTCTGTTAAAATTGTTTCCTCTGCTTTGGCTTCGACCTCGATTATGTGCTGCTTGATTCTGATTCCATCTGCCTCTGCCTCGAGAACTATCGGCTGATGACTTACTAGTGCTGGCCTCTGTGAGAAAAACATCTTCACCAACTTTCTTCTTCTTCCCAAAAGTTTTATCATGTTGAGTTAACATTTCACAGAGTTCATCAAACTTTAATTTCTCTAATTTTCCAGTTACTTGTAGAGTCTCTAAAAAATGCGTATAGGAAGAAGGAAGCCCAACAATTACAATTGTGACCATAAAGCTATCATCAATTGCGGGAAAACCAGCATTAATAATTTCTTGCCTGATATTCTTAAGTCTTGAGAGATATTCAAGAACATCACCGCCTTCAGTTAATTTTTGTTGCAACAATTTTAATTGTAGATCGACTTTCTTTGATTCAGGATGAGTATCAAAAAGGTCTTTAAAAGTTTTCAAAGCAGTCCATGCATCTAAAGCATTTTCTATATGGACATACATTTCATCATTCACAGACGATTTAATAAGAGCTAAGGCTTTAGCATTCTTGATTTCCCATTTTGCTAGTGCAACTGCATCTGTGGGTTTATTCGGCTTAACATCTCCATCACATATTTCCTGCCATAATTCATTGTAAATGAGTGTGCTTTCGATGAGACGATGCCATGTTTTATAAGATTTGGTGCCTTCTAGTTTGTCGGAATCAGAAAACAAATTAATCAACTTAGACATTTTAGCATTGAAGCGTCGCACCAAGAATCAGAACAGAAATGACAAGATAGTCAACACAACACACTACGCAAAAAAAAACACGATCTATCGGGACTTGGCCTTGACCCTCGAATAGTCGTCAAAACAGTAGACAATTGACTGAGCTTTGCACTTGGCTCTAGTCAATTTCTCAAATTTCTACAAGGCAACTTTCAAAATTTGACTTTTTACAATGGTGATTTTGCACAATATGGTAAAAAAAAATAAAAAAATTACCCCCCCTCAAAGTAAAGTTACTTTGAGTTACAATCTCTCCGAAAACAAATTACAACTAAAGTCTCCTTATTACTCCAATCCTTAACATTTACAAATATCCCTTATTACTCCACAAAACATAAACTCCAAAATTAAAAAATCATGAGATTTTTCCAAAATACAATATGCATTATATATATGCACCCTTTAAGAACTTAATGGAACATGGCTTCATGATTTATATAATACCTCGTCTTCAAAAACTGGCTTCATGATTTATATAATACCTCGTCTTCAAAATGGTTAACGTAGAAGAATCAAGAAATGATTTAACACACCATAAAGGCAACTTCTACCTTATTCGAAGGAATGAAAATGACGTTTGTTGAAATCACAATGTGTTTTTTGAAATCATAATCTCTTGTACACCACATACTTGACTTCAATGCTCACCACACCAAAGGTTGCTCCCTTCAAAGCATACAAACCAGAGATCATACGCACCAACAAAAGAAGAATAGGATATGTGGGCTCGACTCCCAACAACCACACCTCACCGTAGCACTCCGGTTATGCAGCAGAACATTCAACCATTCCAGCAGGTCTGACCAGTGAGAACATTCAACCTTCGCATAAGAGTATTTTCTGACAACGAATAACGCTGAGAGCAGAGTAAAGAATTTTGTAATTCAACCAATAATTCAAATCATTCAACCAACGACCATTTAAAAAAACCAATGTGAAGCTGCTTTAAGGTAGACAGGCGTCACTCTGGCTTCTTGGTGGCTGCAGTATCCCTCTTTATAGTATTACAGCAACTTACAGCAAGAAGTATTACAGCAACTTAAAATCCAGAAAATTAAAAGGCTGCTTCAGCCAAACACTAGAGAGGAGACTCTACGTATGAGATTTTTCCATTTCTGTTATATTCTTGATGCAGGTCCACCGATAATCCGCCGCTGACATGGTACAAGGCAGTGATTGATGTGCTTGAGGGCGATGAACCTCTTATCTCAGGCCTGAGCAGTATGGGTAAAGGTCAAGCATGGATAAATGGAGAACATATTGGACATTATTGGACTTCCTTTTTGGCGCCTGTAGGAGAATGTTCAGGGTATGATTATCGAGGAAATTACAGTTTACACAGATGTGCAACAAAATGCAGACAACCTTCCCAAACGCTGTATCATGTTCCTCGATCGTGGCTACGGCCTACTAGGAATTTCTTGGTGCTGGTCATAATGGGATACCTCAATCCACAAAATCTAAATTTGATCGCCGACACGGGTAGTGATTTGACTTGGACGTAGTGCCTACCTTGTAAATCTTGTATTACACTGAATTACTCGCTGTACGATCCTTCCTATGCCTCCGATAATTAGAACATTTCTTTTCTTTAAAAAAAAACCAAAAGTCAACAAAAAAATTTCTTTTCCTTTTAAACAAAAGTGGACAAATTCCATACCAATTATTTGCTGATCAATTGAATGGAGTTTTCCAAGACTTTGTTGAGCTGGAATATCCTCCTCACATCCACTGCATCATTACTGGAGCTCTGATACCACAATAATGGCAGAAGTGTCCTCAGACACGTAATTTTATTAATCAGAAAAAAATAAAAAAAACAATTACATAATTGATTTTTCAAGAGTTTACACCCGAACCACCAAACACTCTTGCAATGAGCTATTTATAAGCTCCATGTCCTAACTACCTCTAATTATGGATCACTTATTAAATAACAAGTGTCCATTTACATCAAATGCTATTCAAACCAACTAGCTAACTAATCTCCTAAAATAGAGCCTAAGATACGACACATTTGGAGAGTCATATCTTGTTACAACAACATACTAATTTCTAATTGTCTCCGTTAAATAATTAATCATTCTAGAATAATAATTATTAATTTAATTTCTTAAATTAATAATTATTTAATTTCAATTTTATAACCTATGATAATAAATTATTTTTGGATCATCTAACATGTGCTTTGCTGAGAGTTTGTAGCACTTAAATTTCTTGTAAGTTGTGTTATAGCCTATGGAACTTAACTTTATTATAAACCAGTGACCACATTTTATGACCAGTGACCATGTATAGATCATGTGTTGAAATAAAAATCCCAACTTTGCGTCATGTGCTCACTGCTTACTACACCTTAGAGGTTTAAAGTGATGGAAAGCTTGATTAATGCTCTGGTCAACAATGAAGTTTGAACACATGTAAATTTATAATTTATAAACTACTTTATGTGAAGTTTGAACATGATCAAACCCATTTGAAGTTAATAACAAAAGTTATAACATGAACAATGAACATTGAACTGTGAACATGATTGATGTAGTAAATTAGTAAACTAACTAGTAAATTACAATCTAATAAATATTATATACTAAATACTAAATAGATATTGCCCTGATTCATATCTATATGGATCAAACACTGTATTTTAGTTTTATGTCTATATATATAATGTGTCCCTCGTGTCTTGTTTCCAAGGTCGTTGTGTCTTGTGTTGAATACTCATATTTACGTGTCCTCCATGTCTCGTGTCCTCATATCATGTGACTTAGGATATGATGTATGCCAATCCATTGCTTTTGGAGATACATCTACCAACAAATCTAGAAGGTGCAATACAAAATCCATGAATGTCATTTTTAGTTCCCTGCTAGACCTTGTGAAAGCCAAAGTTGATCAGTGCTCATCAAAGAAAATTCTTTGGAAGAATCTCCATGATCTCTATTAAAAGAAGCATGTAGTTCAAAATGATGATGATGATTGTCATTCAGATGAATTGGATGAGGAGGAAGAAGTAGTAGATTTGGAAGTAGAATTGATCAATGCCTTATGTGATATTTAACAAAACAAGAAAGCGAAATCAAGTACTTGAAGAAGAAGTTTCCCTTCTAAGATTTCAAGTACAGGAAGTTGAAAAGAAAGAGAAAAAATTGGCAAGATAGTTCCAGACAAAATTTAGTCAAAAGAAAAAGGAACTTGATGTAGCTGTTGCAGAAATAAACATGCTTCAGGAGAAAATGCAAGATGTTGAAAAGAGGGATTATTTCATTAATGAAAAGGAACAAGGAATTTATCTCTTAGAAATGAAGGAAAAAGAATCAGAAAGAAGAGAGGATATGTTGAAGAGTCATTAGGTATGAGAACTTGAATAAAATAAAATCTGTCTAAAAAACCAACTTGAAGAAGCCAAACAAATTGAAGAAGAAAAAAGTTTCAAATTTAGAAGAAATAAGGGGATTGCATGAAACAAGAAGAAGAAATCATATCATTAAGGGCTAAAGTTGACAAGTTAAATAAAAAGTTGAAGACCAGATATTCCTTGGACGATATTCTTAGTTTCCAAATATCTTCATGCATCAAAACAGGGATTGGTTACATAAGTGAACCTTCATCCAAGGAAGACACAAGCTTCAAGCTATTGTAGAGTAAGATTGACAAGAATCCTGATAGCAAGATCCCTCAAACTCCAATTCAAAGTGAAGGACAAAATAATATTGAAGGTGATCTAAGATGTAATGCTCAACAAAGGACTGTAGCTCCTTCCATAAATGATGTTTACAGAAAATCATCTAGACAAGGCATTTGATCCAAGTACCATAACATGTTTAATGGTTATTTTTTCTCATGTTCTAAATTTGGGCATATGGCCAGGGTTTGTAGAATGTATGACAAGGATGATCATCAAGGACATTATTAAAACCCTAGAAGCAAGTTAGCAAGATCACAAGACACATTTCAGCATGGGTTCTTTAGGATCAACATTGAATGCTTCAAATGTCATAACTATGGACATATAGCTCGTGACTACAAATACAAGATGGAATGGTCTATGAGGGAGAACTCTAATATTAGATACAAGAAGGTCAGAAGAAGAAAATAAAGCCAAGAAGACAAGGTAAGTGAAAAATTCTTAGCAGTCATTCTCTTGGGATTTTTAAAGGCACAAGACTATGATGATTCAATAGGTACATTGGAAGATGTCAAGGATCAAGATGATTTGATTACAAATTTGATTCACACATTATTTTAAATGATGAAGATTGACGACTCCCTGTACTGTGAATTTTGAAGAGGGAGAATCTATATATCAATGGTTGCACTTTTGAAGATCCATCCTTTTGGCAATTGAAAAATATAAATAAGTTTTCAGAGAAACATTCAACATTATGTGAAATTTCAGTGGAATAGCAGTTTTGACAGAAAAAGTCATAGATGTGAAATTTTTTGAATCTACACATAAAAAACACCTACTTTAATTACTGGTTTAACATATCCTACTTGTTATTTTCATTAACAAGTTATTTAATTACATAAATATTGATGTAAAACACTATTGCAACCTACACATACATACATATCATGAACTGAAATACACTGAGACAATCACACGAGGTACATCGTTATTTTTGGATAATCTTCCTTGGAAAAACCCAATTCGAGAAAACCGGTGCAACATATATAGGGTTTGTATTATTAAGAATTATTGAATACAACTAGGGTACCAGATATGGCTTGCCCAACAGAGAAAAAACCCGACAGAAGTACTTCTATCCGGAGACAGATATTCTGGAAAATTCAGCAACTAGATGATCAAACCCCATAGATGACTCGACTGTTCCTAGTGTTGGGCAGTGATGGTTCTCCAAGATCTGCACTGGAACCATGTCACCTCCTCTAGGAGTTGTTTCACCCACACGGTGAGCCTCCCTTTCTCAAAAAGTTGATTTTTCAAACTGTTTCCGCTCTGCTCCACAAAATCTCCCCAACGCGGCCTCTAAGGGCCTGCGTCAGCCCCTATAGCTTCTGCGTCACCTGCGTTAGCCCCTATGGTCTTTGCGTCACTCTCTATAGGACTACGCTATCTCTCCTAGTGCTGCTCTGCCTCTCTGCTATGTATTCTTCAACCTCAGACTGAAGTTCCCTTGCCGAGCTACCCCTCACTACAACTCAGATCACTCGCTCGATTTTCTCAGCAAACCTCACCCCAGAAAAATTGAACTCTTTGATTAATTTGGTGTGTCTCCAACTGACCCTCAAGCTTCCTCTTATACTTTTCTTGTTGATGAAGGAACAAACATGATCTAATCTTTAATCAACGACTAAGATTAAAAAAGGCTTGATCCTCGTCACTTAGAACCTTGTCACCCATATTTTTATCAATACACATTAATATTTTTATTTTCCTAAGTTTAGACTTAGGAACCCATTAAAAATATTAATTATTTTAATAACTCCTCACCTAAGTGGAATTTATCCAAATGATTTCTGGGTTCTGGATATCTCATGTGTTTTAGCCCCTCCACCAAATTTTAGAGCTAGAGCACATCTGATACTACCCAAAATCAGCACTCCATCTTAGCGAGGATTGTGGTCTAGTAATACTTCTCAACAAAAGTTCTACACTGATCCACTGCATCGGTCCTTTGTGTTGTTGATTCTCGGCCTACTTCCCTTCATCCACTGCACCGCTGCTTCCTGTATTGTTGCCCATGTCTCTATCCCTGCCACTTCCGCATATTTACTACAACTCCCTCTCAAAATGCTGCATCCTGCTACCCATAACACTGCCACTGCTAACTACTGCACTGCAACTCAGTCGCTGAGAAGTAATCAACTAAAACTCACCCAAACATTGACATCCTAGTCAATATGGATGCCTCGTGATTCTGAAGCTACCTCTGCAGCTAATTTGTTCTAACCCTCTACTGCTACTACGCTGCTGCAGATTGCTCTGTGCCTCTCGCACTGTTGCAACATCCACTGCGCTGCCTCAGACTTTGGCACTCTAGCAATGCCACTGTCAGAGGGAGTAAGTACAGTCAAAGGGAGAATTTTATACCATGTATCACCTTTCATTTTTTTCGCTACCTGCTATATTCCTGTGTAAATGTGATTAAAAAAACATAGGTTCGATGTTGCTGGATTATCTGAGAGCACTTAAACAAGACTATAGTTCTTGTGAGTTTGAATGGAGCAATATTGAGACAAAGATTGGAAAGTAAAAGAAAGCTAGTGCATTGGAATGTGTTGGAGTCAAAGTGAATTTGAGGGTATGAAATGCATATTTCTTTATGAGAACCAAGACTGAATGGTGATGAGACCTGTATATCTCAAAGGCAAACATCACAAGTTTGTGGAGGATCATGCATTGAGTGGCTGCACAAGTTTTGTTCAATATGCAGAGGAGAAACCATGTAAGATTGATGAGATATCAAGATAGAGCTCTATGATAGTGATGTGTCTATGTGCGTGACTAAATGCCTAAGTATTGTTGAGGGTGTCTAATGAACCTATAGAAGTACAATTGCCTTGGCTTCTGACTTAGTTACCGGAGAATCCACAGTAAAAACCATTTTTCGTCAACGTTTCAAATCCTAACCGAGATCCATCATCAGGACTTCATGACAGGTTGATAGTAGAAGAGCTTAATTGAGGGATTAAATAGTAATGAGGAGAGTAGAATTTGGTTTTTGGAATGAGATGAATGTCGGCCTTGTTTCAATAATATTAATTTTTGATTAATTATTGATGAGTTAATTAATTGATTTTAATTTATTATAAATTATTATTATGTTAATTATTATTATAATTAAGTTTAATTAATTATTTTTATTTTTAATATAATATAATAATCTTTATTATAAATATTTAGTGATTATTATACTAATACTACATATAAGTATTTGATTTTTAATATATGTTAGTATAATATAATATTATTGATTATAAAATAATATGTGAAATATTCATTGTTAGTATAAATTGGTATTTAATGAATAGTAATCTTTAGTATATTGTATTAATATTTAATATTTAATATATATAATATATGTTAGTATAATATTTATTATAAAATAGTATGTGAAATATATATTATTAATATATATTGGTATTTAATGAATAGTAATATTAGTGTATTGTATATTAAAATTACTTAAAATAATAATTATTATATTAGAATTAATTAATATTAATAATATTAGAAATCAATATTAATAATTAATAGTTGATAATTAAATGTTATCTGAGAAGCTGAGCACTAACTATTATAAGTTTTGAACATGCAAAAAACCAGAGATAGAACAGTAAAATATATGTTGGTTAATCCTTTGCCATAATATGTTGTAACAATGTGATTGTAGGGATCCTGAGAGGGAAAAGGTGTAGCATTGTCTATGGTTGAATTGTGTTTTGTAGTAGTGACACATGTTATTATATGTTGCAACTTTCCATGAATGATGCCATATGCTATTGACATGATGTTTCCATGTTGAAGGTAGAATGAAAACTCTACCACACAATGAATAAAATTAAGAGCTAAGTAACCTGACACGGGGATTCAGGATTCGTAGGATATGGGGATTCGAGTGTTGGATTCAGACACGTTGATCCCCTGGAACAGGACATGTAGGATTCATTATATATATATATATATATATATATATATATATATATATTAAAAATTAGATATTTCTTACACAAATTCTCATTAATGATACAAATTCATTGATTGCAAACATAGATCTTCATGTAGATGTTAGTTTTACTGTTTACAAAGTAAGTTAGTAACATTATAGCATGCATAATGCATACAAAATTCAAATACATGTCACATAAATCATGATTCATAAATGAAAGACAACTTACAAGATAGTAAGATAAAGACACTGACGGCTGTAGTTTTCTCATTATGTCATAAAATCAAAATGTGTTACATAGGTAGTGCAATGCCAATGGCAAATAGAAATAGAAAATATAAAACAACTACAGGTATTCAAGCCTCAAGGAAATAGGTAGCCCATGATTCATGAGTCATCAATCATAGTCATCATCAAAATCAACATTAATGTCCTCATCATCATGGTCACCATTGCTCTCCTCTGCATCCTCCTCCTCCCCTATATCCATAGTCGCCTCTGCATCTGCTGGTGTGGAGGATGACCCCTCTAAAATATCACTGTCATCAAATCTAATAGAATCTAGCACTGGATCATTGAGATCCATGTTGACCAATGCCAACTCAACACTATTGTCTAGACCCATATCACCAGGAAAGACATCCCACATCTTTGTCTTTCCCCTCAACCACTCTTCCCTCTGCCTGTAAATAAGATGAAGGTTGGTGTGCACATACACCATTGTCTCTGCCCTAGACTGCTCAAGCCTGCTCTTCTTCACACTATACAAATTCCCATATGTGCTCCAATTCCTCTCGCAATAAGAGGATGAAGTTAGCTGAGAGAGGAGCCTCATCGCTAATTGCTGAAGAGGAGGGTTTGTTGCCCCATGATTTTCCCACCAAGAATAAGGCTTCTTAGCCCCCCGTCTCTAATCACATCATATCCTGAAAATATACCAATTCCAGTGGAAAACTCTATAAAGGCATCCTCCACCTCATCAAGGAATGCTCTATCCTGGAAAACCTGCCTGAATGCATCTTTCCTCCCTTGTGAGATTTCACCATCCATGTGAGGAGGGAATCTGCGGGAAGGTCCACCATTCATCCATTCATGGTTGTAGTATTTTGGGTTCAATGAGTGAGCCAAACAATGTAAAGGTGTGCAATTCTTGTCCCATCAGCTAACAAGAATATCCTGTATAGTACCATAGAAGGCCTTTGGTGATGTCTCATACTCAGGGCACTCACTTTGTAGAATAATGCTACTCACAGACTCAATCATGGAATCCCATCCCTCATAAACCTCTCCTAGGATGGGTTTGTTTGTCTCTTGAAATCAAAGAAAAGAAATGATAGGGTCCATGATCTGAATAATTAGATCTACCCTCTCCTACCATGCATCATCAAACACTGTGTCCTTCACTCTTTTAGAGGCTACTTGATCCGTCTTTCTCCAAAAAGACAAAAAAGTAGAAATAACCATGGCCCCAAGAGTGGTCTTGACCTCCCTCAACCTCTTCAACATGATGAATGAAGAGGCAAATCGTGTATTAGCAATATTCAACAATGATATATTGTTGTACTCCTTGTAGATAGTGAGGGAATTTGTATGATTTTGCACAAAGTTACGGATATGTCATGCATCCTCAATAATGTTACCAATCCAAAGCACATTAGAAGAAATGGATTTCAGTGCTAAGTTCAATGAATGGACAATGCAAGGTGTCCAAAACACTTGTGGATATTTAGCTTCTACAATCATGCCAACAACCTTGCAAACTGGTGCATTATCTGTAATGATTTGCACACAAGAATCAACACCTACATCTTCAATAACTTTAATAAATAACTCACCCATGAATTGTGCATCCTTGTATTCTCCAAGTGTATCCACTGCTTTCAAGAAAAATGGACCATTCAAGGAAGACACCATGAAGTTGATGGGTGGGTGTCATGTTGGATATATCCATCCATCGAAAACAATGCTAACCCTAGATGTTGGCGATGATGCTTTAATAGGCTCAAGCATTTTTTGCACCTCTTCTTTTGCCTTCGTAAAAAATGTGGTTCTAAGCTTCTCTGAACCAGGAGGCACATACCATGATGGAGACCCGTGAGTTAGAGCTCGACACATCTCAATAAATAGAGGTGAGTGTGCAACATTAAATGATATGAAGTTTTGATAGAAACAGAAGGCAATGGTGAGATCAAGTTCTTCCCATTTTTCGTTTTGAAAAATCTTATCCATTGGACAAAGTGAAATTGCTTTTATTTTTGTTGCTTGTCCCCCAATAGGACTCTCAAATGGAAATTTGGTGGTGCCTTTCCTCAAAAATGGAAGGGGGTCTTCCTTCTTGGTTTTTCTTGATTTTGCAGCCACATTTGCCATACCAACAGTAAACTCTTTTTCCATTTCTTTCCTCCTTTGTAAAGGAACAACTTTACAAGCTCCAACTCCACAACTTGGTAAAGCCAACAAATGGCCTTTCACACGGTAATATGTGCTTTTGAAAGAACTGTGGCAAAAGTTGCATCTCCATTGCACATTGACTCCTCCCTTCCTCTTGGTGCTTGTCCCATCCTCTCTCGTGACATATTTCCAGAGGGGATATTTTTCAATGTTGTCTTTAGGAGGAAGTCTTCCCTCAACATTACTTGCAGCAGATTCTTATGATGTTGGGGGAGGAGGGGCATCTCCAATGGAGACATTCTTCCCCTTCCTTTTCCCCCTACCTGCTGCCCTTGATTGAGTCATGAATACTGTAAAAAAATAAACAAAACATGCACAAATTTGTAAAAACAATTCATATACAAACTGCGGTAATAGAAATGCAAAAAAATAGAGATGAAATGCACGTACCTGGTGCTTCAATCTCCTTGTTGAACACTCCAAACCCTTAGATCCTTGCTAAAAACCATTAGCTCCTTGCCCACAGCTCAGTATTTGTAAAAATGAATGAGAGAAATGGTAAATAATGATAAGAAACAATGTTGTTTTTATGCCGCGGGTTTCACTTTTTTGGGATTCGAATCCCAAAATCAGGACACGACGTGTCCTAACGGGACACAGCCGGGATTTAATCGTGTCCTGTTAGGACACATCATGTCCCATTTTTGGATTCAAATTCCCATCAAATCATGTCGGATTCGTGAGTTTTGGACACGTGGCCTATTTTGGACGAATCCGGTTTTAGAGGTTAAGAGTTATCTATATGATATTGCAATAATTTGTCTACTACTGGTACTCATTGAAAGTCATATCAGTATGATGGTTATTTTATATGGCAAAGTAAAGAAAGGTAATGACATGTGAAGACTTGTATGGTGAATTATTGTGATAGTTGATTGTTTTAAGAAGCATATGTGAAGATTGGCATTGTATGGTTTTATATAGATAATTATACTAGAAAAACAATTATGTTTTGTTTGGAGTTATTGGGTTCAATGAAAATATAAAACCCTGAGACCTATAACAAAGGATAAGTGCAGTAAAAGAAAATCAAAAGAGGTTTAATCAACATTGCAGATGGACATCCTCAAACATCTTAGAGTTAAGGCATCTTTAGGTACACCAATGATATTTTACATTTAAGTTTAGTTGGGTATTAGCTTGACATTATGCAAAAGGTAGTTTTACGATCATCACTTGACACTATTAGAAGATAAGAAGAAACCTTCTAACAAAGGGTTTAATCTTGATGTGCTAAGATAAATTGAATATTGAACAATGGTAGGTTTTTATAGTATATTAGAGATATGATTGTTATTGAGATGCTAAGTATAATTTTCTAGGGTTTTCTATTGTGCTAGGGTTTTCTATTGATCTAGGGTTTGCAATTATATATTGATTTGTAGCATGTTACTGCTAAGGTTTGACAGAGGGTGGATTTGAGGTTGGTATGATTGATGTGAAGAAATCATGACACTAGGGTTTGATATCATTTAGGAGAGCTGATGTCGCTGATGCTGCTAGTGGACCTGATAGAGTTACTTATGATGTTAGGGTTTGTGTAGAGGTTGATGACCTTATGGAAATGTTGTATATCAATAAAGATATCAGATTGTTTTGATGTTATTTTGATATTAAACACAGGTGGATCTAGTATAAAAATTGTGAAACATGGTTCACCGCGATGAGATGAAGGTTGGAGCCTTCAAGGAAAGTGGCATCTTTTTGAGTAGGGTGGCAGTGTGGTGCAAGATAGGAGAGTGGAGTCTCCTTCAGGTTGGAGCTTGAGAACACTTTAGGGTGGTAGGGTGGTGCTAGGGTAGGTTGGAGCCTACGGGGGGCATTGGAGCATCCTTCTAGTTGGAGCTAGTAAACAACATGTTGAAGCATTCTTCGGGTTGGAGCTTGTAAACCAAAGCATTGGAGCGTCCTTCCAGTTGGAGTTGGTAAATAAGGTTTTGGAGCATCCTTCAGGTTGGAGCCTATATATTTGGAAGTTGGAGTGTCCTTCCAGTTGGAGTTGGAAAATAGGGTGTTGGAGCATCCTTTAGGCTGGAGCCTATAAATTTGGAAGTTGGAGCTTCCCATTTATGTAATCTTGAAAAGACATATTGAGAAGCACTCAATTATTTTTCTCCCATAAGGGTTTCTACCTAAAACATTTCTTGTGTACTATCTCGATGTCATGTATTGTCGAATGGTGTTGTTTACTAATGTAATGTTGATTTATGTTTGATTTAATGCTAAGGTGAATTTAATGCTTTGAAGATTAAAATTAACTAATTGAAAAGAAATACTGATTCACCCCCCTCAATATTTCAAAAAAAACTTTTAGTGAAGTTATATTCTAAGTTAATGAGTCTGTATATAGGAAATTAGTGGGGAGATTCCTATATCTTATGACCACTAGGCCTGATTGGCATTATGTTGTAAGATTAATTCTAGATTTATTATATCACTAAAGCTAGAGCATTTGACTACAAGAAAGAAAGTATTGAGATATCTGGAATGAACTTTGACATTCTAGATAGTATAAACAAAGAACTTAGTTATGTGGGTTTATAGATTCAAATTGGGCATGTTGTGGATGATATAAAATCAACATTTGTATATGTTTTTAGCTTTGGCACAAATGTGGTCACATGAACGAGCAAGAAGAAGCATGCAATAACCATTTTATTGATAAAAAACATAATATTGAAGAGCAATGAAAGGATCATGTTAGGCAATTTGGATTGGGAAAATTCTTTTATACATGAATATGCAATAGATAGAGTCAAGACCTCTACATTGTGATAGTAAAGGGGTGCTCAAACTAGCCAAGAATCCAATCTCCCATGAGAATACCAAGCATGTTGAGATGCATTACCAATTCATCAGATAGATTCTAGAGGATTGATATGTTGAGTTGAAATATTGTCCATAGATTTTTCCAAATCACAAACATTTTCAACAAGTCTTTGGGTCCTAAAACATATGTAAAATTCTTGTATAAGGTTGGTGTCATTAGTAGATTAAGGGAGAGTGTTAAAGTAAATGTCAACTTATAATGGTCAATTAGATATTAGACATAGTAATTACACAGAGAAACGTGTCTATTTTGGACTAGGGCTTCAACAATTTTAATTTAATCATTAATAACTATTAGGTGGATGGTAGGGATTTAACCTCCATAGAATATTCTAGAATATGTTTAGCAGTTACACACATCAAAGGTTGAGATTTATATCCAAAGTGGTTATGCCCTTTTTTTTGTAAGCTTGGTATAACTCTCCGATTTCATTTTTACATGTCCATTATTCATCCCGCTATGGGGGAGGGTAGCACAAGATTCAAACCCAAGATATCTGGTTCGGTGAGACTTCATTCCACGACCATCGCCACTTGAGATACCCCGAGCGGGCAAAGTAGTTATGCCCTTTTAATTAAATTCATTAAAAATTTATATGGGAAACTGTCGTATGAAATGAGTTATGGTTATTTTGGGCATGTGGTATTGATAACACATGGTATTGGCCCATGGTATTGTAACAACACCTATTTACATGTTAAGAATCTCATGATAAAGTGCGGTGAATCTTTATGGTTGATAGTCTTATTACATATTTTTTCTTTTGAAATGTATATATGTTTAACTTATTTATTGATTCTTTTTAATAATAATAATAATAAATAAAGTTATAATTTAGTTAATTTTTATGATTTTATTAATTTGACCAACATGAGATGTAAGATGAAGCAAGTGTTTTGATGCTTATGCATTGATTCCTGCATTTACTAGCCATTTAATTTATATGACTGTGGTAGTTAATAAAATCACTTGGACTAAGCTATTTTTATGCTTTGTTCATGTAGTGGATTGAATTGACTAGCTTGTAACTCTTTATAAGAAAAATTTCACTTTCTCATTTTGAATGCAATCTTAGTTTTCTTTGTGTTCTAGTTATCATTATATGTTTGATGTTTAAATCTATGTGCACAAATGCTACACTCACTTCCCACAAACCACCCTTTTAGGGAGTGAGGGTGGAACACAAGTGCACACTCTCAACCTCAAACTAGTGCCTGTCTTATGTGCACAAACACACACTTACATCGTACACCACCCACTTCCTTTACATACATGAATAACTTCACACATCAAGAGGGTGGATGTTGGGGGGTTCACACTCTTTGTGCAAACACACATGTATACCCTCACCATGAAGATATTTAAAATACAACATCTAATTTTAAATCTTGTATACATTTTGTTAGATCTTAGACTTTTGTGATCCATATTGATAATAAGATTGTCTTTCGAAACAATCAGATTCTTGAGATTTGGTTGACATTTCAAACCAACTAATGTGGTTCATCCTCAGGACAAAGGTGAAAAAATCAATCTTCACAATTGTTTAAATAATAGAGAAGCATCCTTGCCCAAAATTAGTCATTATAAACTAGCGGTTATTAGCTAGCTATTAGGAAAATGTTGTTAAGAATTAGTTAATGGGATATAAAATTAATTAATTAATTAAATATTTATTTACATATTCAATAAACTAAATTAAAAAAGGATTATCATATAATATAATATAATAATAAATTAATGGGGTATTATTTATTTATTGAATATTTCTATTTATTTATGTTTTATTAATTAGTTTTATTTTCAAAGTAATAATGTAATATAATTAATTATAAATAGAATAAAGAATAAGGATGAAATAATAATAAAGTTAAATTAATATTTAAAATAAAAATAAACTAGAACTAGTTATTATACATTAAAAAAAGAAAAGAATAAAATGCAAGGAACTAAGAAGGAAATGAAAAAAGAAATAAAATAACAAAATTTAGAGGATAGAAAAGAAAACAGTCAAGAGGAAAGGGCAAGGATCCAAATCCTGCTTAATTTCCAACCATCATCTCTATTGATATTAATCACACGTTTCTCAATCTCAATTCCTTCTCTTAGATTCCTATGATGGAAATGATCAACCCTGGTGATGACATGGGTATCCTCAATGCAAACATGGTGCTTAGATTTCATTGCATGTTTGGCTAAAGCTAAGGAACAAGAGCGACTGTGTCTAATGTCTGCTGCATGTTCTTGGATTCTTTGGTTTATGGATCAACCAATTTCACCAATGTAAGGAACCCCACATGAGCAAGGAATTGAGTATACCCCTTTCATGTCTTTAGGGTTAAACAAGTCTTTAACATATATAAGAGAGTTTCTAATGGTGGTAAGGGGCTTGAAATTTGCAACAACTTTATTCTTTTTAAGAATATGAGCAATATTATCTGTGGTCCACTAGATGAAGGGAAGAAACACTTTGGGATTATAATCATAACGAGTAGGCTTAACTCTAGATTCTCTATATGCTCTTTGAAAGGCTCTGAGGCCTTGCTGTCTATTATAGCCATCATTTTAAAAAACTCTCAAAAGATGAGATTTCTCTTCTTCAAGGTGATTCTCATCAGAAATCCTAAGAGCTCGAGTGGCAAGAGTGTTAAGAACTTCCATTTTTTGGGCCAGAAAATGATGATAAGTGGCATGAAGATACTGTTTGGTGTGAGTTTTTTTGCGAAAAACTTGGTGAGAAACAAACCATCTGTTATGGGAAAATTTAGTGTTTCTTCAAACGACTAACCCCTAGACCTAGTAGCAAGTCTAGAACAACAGTTAAAGTAATTCCATTACTTTTCCTATACTAAAATATAAAAGAAAGAGGAGCAAATGAACCAACTTGTATCTCTTGCTCGATCCCTCCTCCCTTTGACTGCTTTCGCTGCTCCCTTCCGTACTTAACTCGCTTGAAAGGTACCTGCACACAAGTCGAGATAGAAAACCATCAAAGCATACAAATCGATTTATTAAATAAACATATTCTAGAATTGAAAGTAAAATATACATCACATAACACATGAATGGAAAAAGAATAGAACTCTTTATTCATAGAAGGGAAGATTACAACCCATGTAGATGCATGTCCGATTCAGTGTCATCCTTCCAACTTCAAACCCTTCTCTCCTCATGAATCAACAATTTGACATGATAACATTACTCTCTCTACTAATCTCATTCCAACAACCTTTCCTTAGCTTATGAAGTTCCAACCTAGACCATCCTTTGAATGCATGGTCAATTTATAGCTGAATGGAGGTTAAGCCATTAATGGCCCTCATGAACGCTTTTCCATAATTGGGAAGTGGTTCCATGGAGGAAGGGATAATGGATTAAGGTTCATTCATGTCCTTCCTCATCCAAAAGCAAGCTCTATCCTTATAGAAACCTCCATAATCTTCCATTGGATGAGGAATCTAATGGATTCATTTCAAAAATTCGATGGATATCACTCAACGCAGGTAGAACAAAGGTTAGGTGCGATGCATAGCACCCAGACAGTGCAGTTCCTGCAATGCATTGCAACTTGATAAAGGGCCATCTGCGCTGATCTCCTTAGGGGCAGTTTTTGGATGAATGGTGTCATGAAACTCTTGGGAATCAAGCATGATGTAGGTTAACTTCATTAGGGAATGAAAACAACCGAATTAGGGGTTGATGGACCCTAATAATACGAATCTGGAAGTTGGGGTTGATATGCCCAAATTTTCCTATAACAGATGCCCCCTAAAGCATGAAGTCAAAAATAACCATGTTGAGTGAGATGCTTTACCACTTGGAGAGAAGATTTCGAAGCGGAAGGTGACCTGCATCAGTTACAATACAAATATCATGATACTTTACTTTTTTTTTTCATAGTCTACCTGAGGGAAGGCATACCCATGCTCAACTTATAAACTTTCATTGCATGTACAAATATAGTCGTCTACAGATGCAGACCCATGAGTGGATGACCATGAATGTAAGGCCATTGTACATTTGATATAGTACTCCTGAAAATATATTGCAGCCCGGATCCAAGAAACTAGATTCAGGGTCTTCAATCTCATCTAATATTTCACTCAAGTACAGGTCTAACCATGTGAATAGATGATATGAAGTCAAACATGGAGAGACATTGTCTAATTACCAGCTAATGATGAAAGCCATTAACAGATGCGAGAGGAATCACCGACAATGGTAATGACCCTCAAGGTACTGCAATACATTTCACATGGCATGAATAAATGATTTGATGTCGAACACCAAACAAAGTCTTTCGGTCGAAGGCCATTGATGTCAACCTATCGCCGGAAGCGAGAAACCTGACATTGATGTATGCAAGCCTTAAGGCACTGAAGGGGTGTTTCCAAGTTAAATTCTTGGATGATGTGTTGATGTCGACAAGAAGTGACTCGTCGTAGGAAGACCTTGATATATCCCACATCAACGACATGAAATGAGGTAAATGATTTTTGGAGATGAAACATTTATTGACGACACAAGGTTCAGGAATGGTGGGCATGAAAATGAAGGTTTACTGTATTGTAAAGGATGAAGTTTTGAACTCAATGACTTCTCTTGAACATATCGGTGACACTGAAGTGAATTGGTAGCATTGACCCAAAACAAAGTGATGGATGGTATGATAAACAAACGATGTGATAACCATGAAGCTAAATGACCCAACCCACATAGTCATGGTGATGAGGTGAAAGTGTCATGTTCAAGAGTGACTTGATACCATAAAGTGTTCCCAGCTTTTTCCATTTTTCCCCAGTCATTTCTGACCAGTACCTCTTTATTTTTAATCAAGCTTGAGGAGGATAAAATATGCTTGTTGTATAATTACACCCTTTAGGTGAATCAATCGCTATTTGATGTTTTAACGAGTCTAGCGAAGGCGAAACTCGGTCTTGTCTAGATAGACAAGTTTGTCGCTATTCAATGTTTTTAACAAGTTTAACGACAAAGATAACTCGGTCCTTTTCACATTTAGAGAGTTTGAAAAGGGAAAAAAAGGAAACTCCAAAAGTTCTTTTTCATACATTTGTCTCTCAAGCCCGAAAAAGCATAAGACAATACAAGAGAGAACCTATTGGTCATGTTTAACCAATGAGTACCTTTTTCGTAGTTAATCTTTCTCAGCCCGAAGAAGGGGTAAAACTACACTGAGTAGATATCGATTCTAATTCATTAATGAGCTAGAAACGACAAGTGCTCGGCAATCTTATCATGTTTAGAGAGTCTGAAAAGAGCTTAAAGAGGACTCCAAGGGGGTTCCTTTTTCATTTTTAACAAAGATTGAAAAAGCAATAAAAGTTTGCTTTGTGGTCAAAGATGTTCAATTTACACGTAAGCACATCATAACTACTTGCCAGTTGTTAATCCTGCTCAAGATACCATCAAAATATTAAACAATACATGTTCATGGATTAAATAAATAAATAACCAATGTTTACTCGATTAATGTGCAAGAAATAAACATAAAAGCTGGTCCTTACCATTCATTTTCACCATCTCGTTTTTACCTTCTGAATTCTGGAGCAGTCTTTCCCGCAGTTCACCAGTTGATTGCAGAGAATTGAAGGGACCATTCCTTGTGCTGTTTGGATTAGGTAGAAACTAATTCCGTTCTCTTTTATTTCATTTATCTCCTGCTTTGGTCAATAACATTCTAGGGTTTTGAGGCCCCTAGGGTTTCTTTTTCCAATTCAGGAATTTGAAATGGTACTCATATGGAGAGAACGAGAACATGAAGAACAAGATATCATAGCCTTGAGTAATCAAGGAACAGTCGAGGCCCTAAAAAACTGTGGATTACTCAAGTATTTTAAACTATCCAACCTGCGACAGCAGATGGATCTTCTACGGTTTCTTATTCAATCATGGGATCCAACTGATCAAACTTTTCACATTCGGGATAAAGAAATCCCTTTTACCATCGATGATATATACTTCCTAACTGGATTATCGAGGCGAGGTGCCCCCATTTCACTGACAGGTCTTTCTCACGGAGGTAGACCGGTGAAAGATTATGTGCGACAGCTCTATAGGCAAGGTGCCCAGCCTAGCAGAGACAGGAAGATACTTATCAAAGATGTTAGTGATTTACCACTAAGGAAAATCCTTTTTACCATTTCCAAATTGGTTGGCAGTTCCATGGTTCATTTGGCCACTAAGTCATACATGCAGTATGCCTTAGAATGTTTAGAGCCAAAAGTATTCAACTGGTGCGGGGTTGTCCTTTCATCTATGAAAGAGCAACTAACCAAGGTGAAACAAGGAAAGCTCATAAATTTCAGCTATGGATCAATTTTTATCTCCTTCACCTTGGAGAGAATACCTCTCTTGCAGCCACAACTCATTTCACTGGGTGTATCTGGACCAAGAGATCCACAGTTGTGAAGGTGGACATATCTGATGACTAGGCATGGTGCCTATTATACGATTGTTTTAACCTCTACATTCTTTGAATGGTTCAATCGACAGGAGATGAATTTTGTAGAATATCCATATTCAGGAATGGATTTCCGTGGCGATCTAGATTTACCACTACCAACTGGAGCAATGTGGGGTGCTATTGGTAAATTGTTTGACCAAGTGTTTTTAATTTTTAAAGTTTTTTAATTTTTTGTGTTTTTGATTAACTCCAAGACTAAACAAAATCAATTTTTTATGTACACAGATATCAGACCTGTTCGGCCTGTGGGAGACCCACAAGATGTAGCTGGACCAGCACAAAGATCTGTAGGGAGAGTGATTCTCCGAGACTTGGACTTGGTCGAGACTCTCGCTAAATTGCAAAATCACATAGAGGGTTTAACCCTGGGTATTTCGGATGTCCAAATCGAGGAGCTACCTATGCAATTGCAACGCCACACCATTAGTGTGCTGGGTCGTTGGATGAGACTTTTGTGCATGATAGCACAGGAAGTGACCTACTATCATGAGCACCACTAGCTTACTAAGATCATTTTTGCATACATTTAGTTTTTGGGTCAGATGACCAACTTTTGTCTTGGACAAAAAATTCTTGTAAAAACTTTTTACAATTATCTTTCAAGGTTTTATGATGGTTGAGTGATGTAATCTTATTCAACTGATGATGTTAATTGAAAATATTTACTTTACATATGTTGCAAATGTCTATTCAGCACATAATTTGTTAAAGAGTCAGTTAATGTGTTTAGACTTCTGGAAATATGTTGATATTGGATAAATTCAAAATACCTTTCCAAAGTACGAAATCTAGGGAACATACGATGAATTGCTGGGTTTCAGACAGTATAAATCCCAATAACTTGTAGCACAACGACCTGTGAGTCCAGCCTAATGATAATTCGACGAATTCCAAGTGAAATGGCATCAGAGAGAAGTTCAATCAACGCACTATACTCAGTGATATTGTTGGTTTATCGACCAATACAATTCCCTCTAAAACTCATTAACTCGCCGCTCGGAGCGAAAATGGCCCATGCTGCAAAAGATAGGTTCTGCGTACTACGACTAGCACCATCGGCGTAACCAACCCATGGTTCCGAAAATTTCGACATTTGCAATAAATGTGAAGTGGATTACTTAACCAAAATAAAAACCCTTAAAGAAACACACTCACACATGCAATTCAAGCATATTTACATGAGTTTTACCATACTCAATTAAGCATAGTAACATTTTAAATACAACCCATTTATGGGCTTAGACAATGGAACTCCATCATAATCTACTAACTCATAGGCACCTTTCGTCAAAACACGCTTAATAATAAAAGGGCCCATCCAAAGTGGTTCAAATTTTCCTGAACCAATTTTATTCGACTCTTGATCGTATAGCAAGACCAGGTCACCTATTGAGAAGACTCGAGGCTTGACATTTTGATCATATTGCGCCTTTATCCGTTTCTTGTATGCTTCATTACCTAATGCGACATCATGATGGGTTTGATCCAGATGGATTAATTCCAAGAAACATGATTCTTCCTCAGAAGTGTTAGGTAGCAGGTCAATTGCGAGTTTGAGTGAGGAAATCTCACATTGAATCGGCAAGACTGCTTCCAAACCATACACCAACAGAAAGGGTGTGAATTCGGTAGCATTTCTCACCGAGGTTCGATATGCCCACAAGGCCGAGTATAGGATTAAATGCCAATTTCATTTGTGAACTCCAATCATTCATTGTAACATGCGCTTAAGGACCTTGTTGATAGCCTCAACTTGTCCATTAGCTTGCAGATAATATGGAGTAGAACTATCATGTGAAAGTCCTAATTTGGTAGCTAACTCAACCATCATGTGATTGTGAAAATGCGATCCATGATCTGTAACTATGGCCTGTGGTACACCAAAATTGGCAACCACGTGGTTGAAGAAAAATAATGCAGCAATTTTGCCGATGTTGTTTAATGTAGGCATCGCCTCAGCCCATTTGATAAAATAGTCAACGACGATTATAAAATACCCATGCCCCCCGGTCGAGGTGGCGTTACATGTCATGAAATCTATGCCCCATTTTATGAATGTCCAACAACAACTACTGGATGCAAAGGTGCAAGTGGTAATCTAGTTTTCCAATCAAACATTTGACATGTGTGACAACTTCTGACATCAATTATGCAATCTTTGAATATTGTTGGCCAAAATTGTCCAGCACGGAGAATTCTTTGTGTTGTTGCATATCCGGACAAATGTCCACTACAAGCACCTGAATGACAATCATTCAAAGCTTTCTTGGCCTCCTCATGAGTGAGGCACCTACGTAAAATCATATCAATACCATGGCAATAAAGCGTGTCACCAATGATCAGATAATTCTTGGCTTGGTATTTGACACGTCGTTGTTTAGAGCGAGAGGTATCGGGCCGGAAGGCTTGGGTCTGGAGATAGATCAGTATATCTCCATACCATGAATCACTTGACGAAATGAGAAACAGAGACTCATCCACAATTGATGTCTCTGATGTTGAATTGTTGGAGGATGAGGGAAGGTCGCAAAGTAGTTCGGCAAATACAGGAGATTTCTTTGACTTAGACTTAACGAATTCTAAATCAAATTCCTGCAATATAACTATCCACTTTGAGTATTTTCCCCCCAATAATTGACGTGACAAAATGTATGTCATAGGGTTGCAATCGGAGATAACCGTAGTTTTACACAGGAGAATATAGTGACGAAACCTCTGCACAACTTGAACGACAGCCAAAGCTAAATTTTCCACATAGGAATATTTTCTTTCTAAATCATTGAGATTGCAACTCAAATAATATACAAGATGTTCTATTCCATCTACTTCTTGGACTAAAACCATTTCGATGGATGTATCTACAACAACCAGATACAGGTAATAGTCATGTTGATAGTTTGGGGCATATATTAATGATGCTCTAATAAGGGAATCTTTAGGAGCACTAAAGGAAGCTTATGCAACCTGATCCCAATAGAAAGGTACCTCTTTCTTCAAAAGACATGTAAAACCTTTAGCCAACTCAGCATAGTTTGGAATGAACCTCCTCAGAAAGTTTGCCTTCCTTTGAAGTTTCTGTAACTCTAATAAGTTCGCAGGTGGAGGCAAGTCAAGTATTGCTTGAACCTTAGTTGGATTGAGTCAAATTCCATCTTTTGAGGCCACGAATCCAAGCAATCGACCAGAGCCAACACAAAACACACACTTGTGCGGATTGAGTCTTATTTTGTAGTGTTGGCACCGTAAGAATATTTCTCTAAGATGTTGCGGGTGATTAGTTCGCTTTCGTGAATGAGCAGGAAAATCATCAAGATATGGTTGTACAATGTTCTTAATGTCATGGAAGGCATAATTCATTGCCATCTGAAATGTAGCCCCTACATTCTTCAAACCAAAAGGTAACTTTATATACGAGAATGTGCTCCAGGGACAAATAAATGTAGTTTTTGATTGATCCTCTAGATGAATATTGATTTGGTTGTAACCGGAAAATCCATCCATGAATGAAAAGATTTCATATCTGGCACATTCGTCATATTTTTGGTCAATGAAGGGTGTAGGATAATTATCTTTCAGGCATGATTTATTTACATCTTGGTAATCAACACACACTCGGATTGTTCCTTGTATTTTCATCATGGGAACAATATTTGATACCCAATCGATAAGAGGTACAGGGTAAATGAAGCCATCACGCAAAAGTTTTTCAACCTCTGTCTTAATGGTAGCAACTTTCTTTGGATGTACAGGTCGAAGCCGCTGTCATACTAGTTTGACATCAGGGTACATTTTGATTTGATGTTCAACAATACTTGAATCAATGCCTGGCATCTCCTCGTAAGACCATGCAAATACATCTCTAAATTCACGAAACAGAGCACGGTAACTATCGAGTTCTGAAGGAGAACAAGATTTGCCGCCATGAATGTTTTCTACAATGTTAGGCTTCGTCGAAATGTCTATAGAAATGGCTTCTTCTATGTTAGACAAATTATTCTCAGAATCCATCGAATCTATTCTAATAGAATTCGAAAAGAAATCTACAATTGAAGGGTGTACTAGTTCATCTGAATAATCCTCATTGGAACCTGGAGGAAGGGAACAATGATGATAATCTTCCCAAGGTTCTTCTCCTATCATCATGGATTGGATGATTTCCTCATCTGTAGAATATATACAAGCAAAAGGATCGGAAGAAGTACTATATTCAAGTGAATGATCTACCCATACAATTAGTGATTGTGGATCTGGAAATGCCACACTAGTAAGAAAAATTGATTGCTATGCGAGTTCGATAAGACTTAGCGGCATAACCTCAACAAAACTCTCGTCTTCATCACTGTTGGTGATCCTCTTTAAATCAAATGAAGTAGAGGATAACATATAACATGTCTCAACTCTCGCAACTTCCAATGTTCCAGATGGTGGCAGAAGTGTGAAAGGACCTATTAAGGAGGGGTCTTTGAAAACGCCTACACCAACAGATTGAAGTGAAATCGGGGGTCTGTTAACAAACGGAATGCTTCTCATAACTTGAGAGCTAGAGGCAAAAAATGAGGTTTGGTTGATAACTAATATTCCACCTTTTTGAGGAAATGTGATCGTACGAAAGTACGTGGAAACAACAACGGCCATGGCATAAACCCATGGTCGTCCAAGTAAAATGTTGTAATCAAGGGATCCGTCAACCACATCAATCTCAACAGTTACCGATTTTTCCCCTAGTTCTACTTGCAAATTATTCAAAATCCCACATGAAGTATAAGTCCTTCCATCAAAATCCTTCAATGTGGTTGGTGATCTTGACAATGTAGGTGACCCCAGTGTTTTCCAGTAGCTCATTGACATAATACAGGTAGAAGCTCCCTCATCTATGATGGTTCAATGAATATTTTTGTTGAGAGCTTTAACCTAAATTAGAAAAGCTAATTGAGCTGGTAATTGTGGTGTATATCCTGAGTGATTAAAAACCACAATATTGGAATCCGTTGGATCTATTCCACCTATTTCTGATAGTAAAGCTTGCTTCTAGGAGGGGAAATTTTGTAATACCTCAAGTGTCGACATAGCAGAAGGGGACTGAACAAGATCTTCTACTATGTTATAATTTTGAGCAGCTCGAGCTTGAGGGTTAAACGTTGATTTATGCATAACTCCCTTAGGTGGCTTTATTGTTAACTCTGGTGCAATGGGTAGTGGAATATTTTCTGATGCAGTCGAAGTCGAAGAACCAGGTTGATCAGTGGCTTGATTATTTGACGATGATGGCGGATTACCATAATCTTTATTACGTGTTTGAACCAAAACTTCATCTTTAGGTTTTGCGATGGATAACATTAATACCTGGGATGTGGAAGCATTTTCAGTTGCAACCATATTGGTATCCGGGTTCGGAAATAGATCTGTCAACATTGCTGATGCGGTAGAAGCTTTTAACAGTTTAGAAACTTCTGAGCGGTGAGGACAATCCCTTGTAAAATGCTCGTTATCACATATCAGACATGGATAACGAGGTTTCTTTCCCGAAGTAGAGGAATCAGATGATTTCTCTTGAGGAGGGTTTTCAGTTTTCTTTTTATTTTTCCCTTTTTTCTTGCTTCCTGGTTGCTTTTGATTCTTACCTTTGTCAGATGACACGACATTAATCTTGGAAGCAGGAACCTCAGGTGCATTTACATTTTGATTTGTGGCAATTGATTGACTAGATGGTTTACTTGTCATTTGTGTGCTCAAGGAACAAATCACACCGTCTCCGGCATGAGAGTCGCTATTCGATGGTGGAGGTGGAATGGATTGATTAAGGCGCGTTGCATGTGGAATTTTGTCATAGAGTGTGCTGGATTGTGTATAAATCAAATCCAAGTATTGGGAATGAACAATCACTTGCTCTTCTGTAACAACTCCTCCTTTAGCCACATCCTCAGTGATAGATGGCAATAAGGACTTAATGAACCATTCAGCTAAAAGCTGATCAGGAAAATAGGTTTTAACCATGCGACGACGATGACGCCACTCATGAATATGATCGGATATGTGAGTAGAAGTCGTTTGTTTAAAGTTGGTCAAAATTTCCATTCCAATTTCATATCTGATGGGTAACTGGAAGTGGTTCAAAAAGGTAGTGGCTAAATGGGTGAAATTATTAAAAGAAGCTCTCGACAATTCAATATACCACTTAGCAGCCAAACCAATGAGCGTTCTTTGGAAAAGACAAAGTCTTACCAAATCATCATTCAAGGAGTTCGAAGAACATCATAAATGATAAGTCATAACGTGATTTGACGGGCCTTCTCCAGGATTTCACTAAACTTTGGAATATCGGAAGGCAACTTATGAGGAATTACTGGCCACAATGGTGAATACAAAATTGGATCATTGGTGAGCCTGTTTAAATTTGGTAATTCCAGAGTTACCACAAATGGAAACTTCCGATTTAGATCAGGTTGAGCATACCCGGGATAAGATGGAATTTCCTGTGCCATAGGCATTTGTATACCCACATAAGGTGGTTATCCTTGATAAGGCAGTGGGACATATCCGGTATATGGATTAAAACCAGGTTGACCTTGCATTTGTCCGTAACTGGTTTGGGCTTGATACACAGGACCCTGATACACTTGATATTGTCCTTGCCCAGGTTGAGCTTGAAAAGCAAGTCCATACTGAGGTTAGACATTTTGAAAAAGTGGTTGTGGATACTGCGGCTGCCAAGGTTGTTGGGGTATCGGTTGTGAAATTTGAATTTCCCCCCAACGCTAATTTGACTAGGCTGAGAATAAACTAAACCTGTAGCAACTTGAGTCACTCCAAATAATGGTACACTAACCTAAGGTAATTGTACCCCAGAAACAAGCGGTTGTTGCATAATAGCCTGAGAAGTTTGGGTTTGTTGACTCGAAAATTGAGGTTGCAAGGCAGCGGAACTAACTTGCACAGGTTGAGATACAACAGGTTGAGCTTGTATCTGTTGTTCCATAGTTACGACAGGTTGGGTCGAAATAATTGGCTCAGTTCACATAGGTTGTGTCGGATACACAAGCCTTAGTTGTGGTGGCATAGTTGGCTGCCACTGACAGACTCTCAATTCAGGCTGACCTGGATACGGCGGGACATAACCATAGGGTTGTCCTCCTTGATAGGGAGGATGTTGTGAATAGGCATATTGTTGACCATATGGTGGCAATCTAGTGTTAAGAGGATAAATGGGTCTTTGTTCACCGAATTGTCCAGTTTGATACTAGTAAGCAGGATCAAACTGTTGTCCTTAATAAGAAGAACCAGGTAAAATTCCTGATGACGACATGGGTGATGACCACGGTGTAGAAGAAACCCCTGAGTGGACTCCAGACATAGACTGGTAACTAGCTGGGACAGACGGCTGTCCATATAAATGTGACTTAGGTGTGGTTGTAAACATCGAAGAAGTAGCAGCAAAGGACTCTGCCACAGCTACATCAGATGAAGTAGTCTGGGATGTTTGCGGTTGTTCTGCCATGGTTAACTGACCCAAAAGTTGACCTAATGAATCAAGTGGGATTTCAGAGGTAGCAATAAGCGAGGAAGAGACTCAGAATAAAGATATAAATCGGGTCCAAAATGATGTGGAGTCTCGGGGGTAGAATCTTCTTCAACTTCTTCCTCTACAACAATTAATCCAGGTCGAAGGATTTCACTGTCAGGTCCAAAAAAGACTTCTGGTGTTAAAGAATGAGTTTTAGGAACTACAGATGACTAAGTTATTTCAATAACAACTTCGGAATGTTCAAGGTCAAAGTCCAGATGTTCCAGTAAAAGAACATTAGTTTCAAGGGAAGGTTCGTGAACAACTTCAGGTTCAGAATTGTCTTCGGTTTCAACTACTATGGGTTCCGGATCAGATTCCAATTGAACAGGTTCAAGTTCTGAAGTAATTTCTGGTTGATTAACTTCAAGTTGTGGATCAACTTCAGTTATCGGCTCACTTGTTTCCATTTTAGTGGCCTTAGGTAGTTGAGTAACTTCTTGTGTAACAGATGTGCCAAAAATAGTTGGAGTAACTTGAGGCTTAGTACTAGCCGTAATAGGCAGCTCTGGTAATTTAGATGAAGTAGCAGAAACTCTTGAAGTACTAGAATCAGTTTGACAAGTCTGTCTTGACCGGATGGGTGTTTCTTTAGGTGGCAAGGGCGGACTTCTCGTAACTCTCCTCGAACGACGGAGTGGAGGTTGATCTTCCTCCAGAATTGCTGATTTTTCTTATCAACCTAACTCAAGTAAGGAAAAAGGGTGTTTTTCGCAGTTAATTAACTTTTACGACACTAGAACTTAACTTTGCTCTTTCATGTTTCAAGAGTCGAGAAAAAGCAAAAGTTGACTCTAGTTGCTTTCGTTGTTAATGAGCTTGAAAGGAAAAGCACTCAGATGAACCTTTTATTTTAAGGAGTTGAAAAGGATCAAAAGTGACTACTTTGGAGATACTAAGCAAGAGGGTTACCCAAACTAATCACAAAATTGCAATATACACCTTGGTGGTAAATTAAAGAGAAATTACCAAGGATTTACCGTACGACAGTTAGTCTTCCCGAATGTTGTGTTCGGTGCATTGTGATCAGTAAGGTAGCAGAATCGGCTTCCTACGGATAAAATATTTAAGCCTATTGGGGTCTCCCACTATATACACGACGGTACAGGGAGCACAAGTCCGTACTAGTACTTATCGATTCAGAGAGGAGGAATCACCCAACCTCAATGAAAATGACAACCACTAGGTTTTAAGACACCAGAACACGTCTCTAGCCTAGACATCTCTATATGTTTGCATTAAATTCCAATCCGTTATTAGGTTAATTGAGGTTAATTTTAGGTTGATATTGCTTAAAATTTGCCTTTGGGTTTCACCACGAGATGTTTTCCAAAATTCCTAAGAATGCAACTAGAATGAGAAGCACTCTTTCCATTTGTTTTCAATAATGAAAATCCTAACTACAAGGGATAGAGCAAACAAGTACTTTTTGGATCAAACAACAAAGAGCACAAACTAATGCACTTCCCTAACCATTCCTTTTAAGCACACACACTGAAACTCTAAAATGCAACTACATGCATTTCTTTTTCTTTTCAGTTCCCCTTAATGTGAATTATGCAGTAAGAAAAGAAATGCACAACGACTCAAAAAATCTAAAAATTTCAATTTATGACAATTTCTCTTAAAGGTAAAGGAAGACTAAATGACACTTTAAACTTTAAGGAAATGAAGATTGTTGACACTTTAAACTAAAATATGAATCAGATGTACAAATAGACCAATCGATTATTCTAAGAAGGAAGATTTTACGACACTTCGTATTTGACAAAACAATCGACTAAAACTATTTTTGACAATGGACTGCAAATGATAAAACAAATACATAAACAAACATTTAACAATCCAGTCTAATTTGGGTCGAAACAAGGAAACAAAGACTGTTTTTAGAGACAAAAGCTCATCTAAATCCAACAGACAATTCAAACAACTTAAAATTGATTTAAGGTTTCAGCTCCTAGATGGGAAAACTGATCCTAAAGGGATCAGTGTAGGCTAGAGTGAGGTTTAGTACGATGCATCTCACTGTCTTTGTAAAGAGGGTGTAATGTAGTGCACTGTGTTAGTTATAGAGGTGCGCTGATTACAGAATGACAATTTTATGCTCAAAACTGACTCAATCTTCAACGAATTGAACTTGAATTCGATGAACAACAAAATGAAAGTATGTCAAAGTGTTTTAAGAGATGGCTAAGCTACTATAAGGGATAAAATTGCTCCCCAGTGGAGTCGCCATTTTGCTATGGGAAAATTTAGTGTTTCTTCAAACAACTAACCCCTAGACCTAGTAGCAAGTCTAGAACAACAATTAAAGTAATTCCATTGCTTTTCCTATAGCTAACAAATAAAAAAAAGAGGAGCAAAATAACCAACATGTATCTCTCACTTGATCCCTCTTCCCTTTGAATGCTTTCACCACTCCATTTCGTACTTAACTCACTTGAAAGGTACCTGCACACAAGCCGAGACAGAAAACTATCAAAGCATACAAATCTATCTATTAACTAAACATATTATAGAACTGAAAGTACAATATACATCACATAAAACATGAATGGAAAAAGCATAGAACTCTTTATTCATAGAAGGAAATATTACAACCCATGTAGATGCATGTTCGATTCAGTGTCATCCTTCCAGCTTCAAACCCTGCTCTCCTCATGAATCAACAATTTGACATGATAACATTACTCTCTCGACTAATCTCATTCCAACAACATTTCCTTAGCTTATGAAGTTCCAACCTAGACCAACCTTTGAATGGATGGTCAATTTATAGCTTAATGGAGGAGGTTAAGCCATTAATGGCCCTCATGAATGCTTTGCCATAATTGGGAAGTGGTTCCATGGAGGAAGGGATAATGGATTAAGGTTCATTCATCTCCTTCCTCATCCAAAAGTGAGCTCTATCCTTCTAGAAACCTTTATAAGCTTCCATTGGATGAGGAATCCAATGGATTCATTTCAAAAATTTGATGGATCTCAATCAGCGCAGGTAGAACAAAGGCTAGGTGTGATGCATAACACCCAGACAGTGCAGTTCCTGTAATGCATTGTAGCCTGATAAAGGGCCATATGCGCTGATCTCCTTAGGGTCATTTTTTGGATGAATGGTGTCATGAAAATCTTGGGAAGTAAGCGTGATGTAGGTTAACTTCATTAGGGAATGTAAACAACTGAATTAGGGGTTGATGGACCCTAATAATACAGATATGGAAGTTGGGGTTGATATGCCGAAATTTTTCTGTAACACCATCATCCATCCTAGAGAGGATAATATCAAGGAAAGGAAGGCAACCATTAACTTCGACCTCCATTGTGAATTTGATGGATTCAGATTGGGAATTAAGATGATGGAGAAATAAATCTAATTTCTCACTGCCATGGGGCCAAACGACACAAGTTTCGTCAACAAACCTTTTCCATTTCTTAGGGTGGAAGGGAGTAAAGGCCAAAACTTTGGTCTCAAAATCTTCCATGAATAAGTTAGTAACTATGGGGGAAAGAGGAGAACCCATAGCAACCCCACAGGTGTGTTCAAAGAACTCACCTTGGAAGCTGAAAAAAGTGGAGGTGAGGCACAAACCTACTAACTTGGCAGTGTCATTATCAGTTATCTGATTAATGACTCTGATGGCCTCTTGGATGGGGATTTTGGTATAAAGGGAAACAACATCAAAGATCACTAATAGATCCCTTAGGTCAAGTCTAATATATTTCACCTCTTTGATAAAGGAAGCAAAGTCTTTGACAAAGGACTCAGTGCGACCAACAAGAGGTTTGAGCTTTTGAGCTAGGAATTTAGCAAGAAGATAAGATGGCCCGCCTATTGTGTTGACAATAGGTCTCAGGGGGACCCCATTTTTATGGACCTTTGGAAGGCCATAAATTTTGGGGGTAAGAGGATTGCTCTCAATAAGATTTTTGCTAAGGGGATTAAGAGAAACATTGGATTTAATGGCTAGCGCGATTTCTTTAGACACTTTTTTAGGGTGATCCTTTTAAGTTTAATGTAACTACCAC
Source organism: Pinus tabuliformis (assembly GCA_031772625.1). Classification (NCBI taxonomy): domain Eukaryota; kingdom Viridiplantae; phylum Streptophyta; class Pinopsida; order Pinales; family Pinaceae; genus Pinus; species Pinus tabuliformis. The sequence continues at coordinate 402,702,106 of CM062815.1, read as the reverse complement.
TATTATGAAGATGGTCAATCATTTTGTTAACATAGTCAACCTCTTTATCAGCCTTTAAGACGACAATGTCATGGTTTTCCCTTAAGGCTTTTAAGGCAAGAAACTCATTTTTGCTAATGTTGCTTTTAGGACGCTTAACTTTCCTAAGTGCAATAAAACAACCTTCCCTAACAACCACAATGACATTATTGGGAAGGTCCCTAATTCCAAATTCGATGTTACATATAATATCATTAATGGGAAACTTTCTAGGGGCAAGGGAAAAATTAAGCCCTTTATTCAAAAGGTGAAGAACAAAAGGATCTAACTCTAAAATAGAAAGATTAATTACATTTTTAGACGAATTATTATTATTATTATTATTCATTGTAACATTATTGTTATAATTTTTAATATTTTTGCTAGAGTTTTTTAGAAAAAAACTTTTGTTTTTATTTGTAATTGAATTAGATATATTACTATTATTATTGTTTCAAGAAATAATACATTTATTCACATTAGAGTTTAAATCGGTTAAGTTATTAGAATTATATGAAAAAGTCATGTTATTATTAATATTATCAATTTGAAGTTTCTTAGATGGGATATTAGTTGTATTAGGGATGAGGTCATGCAAATTATGGGAGGGTAAGTGGTAGTGGTGGGGGTGGAGGGATGGGGCTTGTGAATACAAATTACAAACATTGTGTCAACGAATATATTTTTAATGGTCTAAAAAATAATTTAATTTATTAGTAACATCAGTAAAATATCATCAAACTTACTTCATATATATATATATATATATATATATATATATATATTTCAAATTTTAAAATGTAAAGCAACAAAAATATCAAATAAATACATCACAACATAAATATGAAAACAATAATGATATATTAGATGCATAAGATGTCTATGGTACATCACACATTAATATTGAATCATGTCTTGATTCCTAGCTCTTAATCCTCAAAATATCATTAAAAAATATAATAAATGTATCTCATCATCGCGAGTAATCTACAATGAAATTAGATAAATAAATTAGTAATTAACTTTGCCCCAATTATAGACAAAGTTAATGGATTTGGCAATTTCTCTTCCTATAGATGAAGGTGGCCTTGGGGCTAGCATTGGACTTTTATGCCCTCTAGAAGAAGCAAGAGAAACTAGAATTTGACATCCTCTATTAGTGTTATTGCTTAGTCCAACTTCTATGTCTGAATTTGTGAAGGTGGTGGAACACTCCTAGTGTGAACAACCACCTTATGTAAAGTATTTTCTTTAGAACATCAACCTTCTTTTACCACAATCTCCCTTGCTATCTCCTCCCATGCCTTCTATAACCAATCGTGGGTTGAGTCCATGACATGCCTCTTGGTCTTAAAAATAAAAGAAACAATAGTGTTAATCTCTTCAATGAGATGGCCTCCATGTTAGGATTTTTCTAAAGCCGCCTCTCCCAGAATTGAAGATTGTAGTAGAGGTATACCATGTTATTAAGGTACTGAGATTCCAATATGTATGAGGCTCTTAAATTATAAATTATAATACATAATTTAGAGGTTGATGGGGCATAAAATTAACATTTAATGAGTTCAAAATGTAATTTGAAATTTTTTGTCCCTTGTGCTTCTTGGTGTGTATTTTTCAAACGCAATCTAGTTGTGCTCACATCTTAAAGAGATACATTTTGGTCAAGCACCCAAATGACAAGTTTTTGTAAAATGGGGATTCTTGAGCTATATCTTCTCGACCAAGCATTTAGAAGAAATAAGAGAAACATAACAATATACATTAGAATTTGAAACAAAGGAAGAAGAGACATTGAAAGTCAAAACACATTGAAGCTTACCCAACATTTTGATTTTCATTTCTTAAACAACCATGTCAAAGGAAAATGTTTCAATGACCATCCTATATATTTCCATTTTTGCAGAAATATCTGCATGTTCTTGCATACTTGGCACTATCCTCTAACAACATGTGAGGAATCCATCTATAACTTTAACATCAAATGCAAAACTAGATGAGGGGTTAATGTAGATCCTTGCAACATGAATTGGCCATAAAATGTTAATGAGAATCAATCCCATATAGGGTATAAACTATTGATGGAAAATGAAAACACTTTATTTATGGTCTTTGGCTGAAAGAAAAATCATGTAGACCTTCTTTGCTATCAAATCCATTAATTGTGTTTTGAAAATGATTTAAAAAATATTCAAATTTCATGTTATAAAGTGGAATAATGGGGTCAGAAATGCTTTCCATTGACTCAAACTTTTTCCTTTAATAAACAAAAGTTTTTGAATTTATCACAATATGTTTTTTGATAGAAAATATCATGCTTTTAGAAGTGATATTATTGTTTTCTAAGGCACATCACAATATATTGTGATGCCCATGATAATATCACGATATTTGCAAGATTGGGTGAAGTTATGCATGCAATGTTTGTATTTATGTACAAATGAATTTTCTCACCTCCCACTAACCACCCTCTCGGGAGTTAAGAGTGTGCATTTGGGTTGCACACATGAAGATTGTCAAGACCCCACCAAACACCTTGCACACATGTAAACATATAATACTGCTGCGGGTAATGCTACTACGGGCATCTTAGATAATGCTGCAGATGTACCAACTATTGCTTGAGTTGTTGCTTCCATGACTTCGGTTAAGTCATTCTCATTAAATATATGAATGAATTATTCTGTCTATAGGATATTCATGCGATAATTTTTGCAACTTTTTTGCAATTACAATATTCAAATTCTCAACTCAGAAAAGTGCCAAATCTGGGTGGGAAACAACTTTTTATAAGAAATCTGAATTTCTAACCCCATCATTATCTCAAACTGTGTTCAAATTGTGCTCATTAATTACATATCTATCCCTAGATCTTGTTAATCTGTCCTCATAAATGAAACTTCCCGTGTGTTTTGATATTAAATTTCTCTTTTAATAGTCATATTTTTCCGATGAACTTCAACGCATCCTATAGTGTAGTGAATAACCCTTCTTATGTCGAGGCTCCTATGATATTTGACATAATTCAGACTATAGTGAAGTAACTTCCTACGTCAAAGCTCTCTGCAGCGTAGTTTATAGTCCATTGCCCACTTTAAACTGCAGGTGACAGTAAGAATTTTCTTCTTTCTTCTTCAGAGCGAAGCTGTAGGGGCAAGGTTGTCCCTGTACAACTTCAACCTGTTTCCATTTACTCTTTGCTAAATCAATTCTCCATTTAACTTTTCTAATTGAACCACGCCTCTTAGTAATATGCTTGATGATGTAGGGGCCTAACCAATGCATCTTGAACTTTCTTGCAAATTTTACAAACTTACTATCATAGAGGAGAACAATGTCTCATACCTAGAACTTGTTTTGCTTAATATGTTTGTCATGCCAGGCCTTTTCTCTTGCTTTCTATACCTGCTGATGGAATCCTGCTATAAATCCATCTTCCTTCAAAGCAAGCAATTGTGCCATTCTTTCCTTCATTATATTAGGGTATGCCATATCTGTAAAAGCTACAATCTTCAAGCTAGGCACAATGTATTCCATGGGCATCATATCTTCTTTCCCATAGACTAACCTGAAGGGTTTCTAACCTGTCAACTTTTTACATGTGGTCCTATAAGCCCATAATATTGTTGGAATTCTAAGGTCCCAGTCATCTCTATTCACATCGCATACCTTAGTAAATGAATTCTCCAAAATTTTATTAAATGCTTCTACTGTTCCATTGGCCTGAGGGTGATAAGGTGTACTTTTCTAATGATAAACTTGGAACTCCTCAGTCAATGCTTCCATAGTCTTATTTAGGAAGTGTGAACCTTGGTCACTCATAAAAGATCTTGGGACATCCAAATCTAGACAATATGTACTTGAAAATAAACTTCGCAATAGTCTCTGTGCTACAGTCCTTATTGGTTATGCTTCAGCCCATCTTGTCAAGTAACTAGTTGTTGTGATTATGTACCTCACACCAGTCCTCTTTCAAGGAGGGTTAATGGGTACAAAAAAATCAATGACCCACTTATCAAAGGCCTGCAATGTAACTTGTGGTACTAATGACATTTCATCTCTTTGTGAAGGCTTTCCTATTCTTTGACATACATCACATGCTCGAAAATACTCCTTTGCATCTTTGTGTAGTGTAGGCAACCACAATCTTGCACTCAAAATATTTTGTGCAGTAGCTTTTCCTACATAGTGTCCACCAGCTATGCCCCCATGAGCCTCTGCTAGAATCATTTGTCTTTCATGTTAAGGAACATATCTATGTAGTATCTCATTTGGTCCCATCTTATATAACTGTCCTGATATTAATGAAAATCCAACTGCCTTAATCATTAATTATTTCTTTTTCCGCATAGTATACTCTGAAGGAGCCATTCTCGTGGTCAAAAAATTAATTATATATGTGAAATGCTCATCTACAACTCCGATTGCAAATAACTGCACATCAAGGAGATTATCCTTTATATTGGTTGGTTCTTCCCCTGTTTCCAACCTTCAAAAATGGTTAAGTCTTGCATTCAATCTCCTTGGTTTAATAATGATCTCAAAGTCATATTCTTGAAATAACAATAACCATCTGCAAATATTCCCTCCTAAGACAGGCTTATTAACCAAATACTTTAGTGCAGAATGCTTTGTAAAATTTTTAAAGTGTGATCCCAACAAATAGTGTCTAAACTTCTGCAAAGCATACACCATGGCCAGTCCTTCCATTTCTGTAGTGGTGTAATTCTTTTCTGCTTTAGATAAATTTCTACTTGCAAAAGCTATAGGATGATCAATCTCTCCTGCACTAGGTTGTGCTAGTACTACTCCCAAAGCTACATATGAGACATCCACATGGACATGGAATTCCTTATTCCAATAAGGAAACACTGGTATAGGTGCAGTTACCATTTTTTCTTTCAATATGTCGAGGTTTTTATGACATTCTTCATTCCAGTGAAAAGTTACATCCTTCTTCAACATTTTCTCCATAGGCGTAGTGATCTAAGCATACCCCTTGAGGAACTTCCTATAATACCCAGTATGTCCCAACATAGTGCGAAGATGTCTTACTGTCTTAGGTGGAGGTACGTTCACATTGATAACAATATTAGTAGGGTCCACCATTAGTCCTTACTTACAAATAATATGTCCCAACAATATGCCAAAAGGTACACAAAATATGCACTTCTTTAGGTTCAAAGAGATTTGATATTGTCTACATGTGTTGAGCATAAGTCTTAAACTTCCAACATGTTTTCTTAACAATCCAAATATTGTCCAATCATCAAAATATAGCTGTTAGCTCTGCTACATGTTCGAGCATTTTTGAGGGTCAAGGAAAGCTTGGTCGTGGTGTTTTCTGAAAAGGAGGGGCTAGCAGCAATTTATTTGATTCCTTCCCCTTCATTTGCATTATTCCCTTATGACTCCCGCCACCTTTGTTTCCTCCTTTCCCATAAATTCACCTTATTTCCTTTTAAAACCCTTTTATCCCTATTTTGTCTCAAAACCCCTCATAAACCCTTTTTGGGGCTCCCGGGCTTCTTTTTGTCTAAAACCTATAAAAATCCTGTTTACCCCTTTTCCCTTTAGTCCCCGGACATTTTTTTGTTTAACGTTATGAAGCCTCGATAACCCTTTATAAACCATATTAACCTATGTTTTTTATTTCACCCCGGCGCTAAAGTTTTAACTTATAACACCGCGCATATAATGTAATTCATAACCCTAAGCTTTAATGAAGCCTGGGCCCGCCTCTTGCCTGTCGCATCATATAATAACTCTGTGCGATTAACTGTGACCGTTCAATCCTCCGCTGGACAATCCAACGATGTACGCAGCCCCCACTCATGTAAATAACACGACCAATAGCCCGTGGGGAGGTGGTTTCCCCCCTACCACATGTCTCATTTTCGTTGGATCACTCGCCATCATACGGATAGCGCCGAGCGCCAAAAGCGGTGTGGGGAAACTGCTTACCGCCCTTCCGATATGGTCCCCCGCTCGCTAACCTGTGCGTAGCTCCCGATCCCGATAGTCGTCTGATCTTTCCCGTTGCGATCTAACGGCCCAAATCTATCTCCGCTCGTCTTCCCCGATAGCACCGTCCGACCCAATCTGCACTGTTCATTTATGCGATCCAACGACTGTTATTGATCCCAGTGCCTCTGTGTCTTCCATCACCTCCTGCCATCAGATCTAGGACGTCCATTTTCCCCATCCAAAGACCAGCGTTCTTCCTCGGCTCTTCGTCCATTTTTGATGTATTTTGCTATGTTTTTGACCTATTTTGTGCGCGAGAAGAAGCAAGAGATGATCCGGTTTCCAGTGCATGAATTCATCAGCTACCACAGTTAAAGAACAACACGGTCAAGGACAATCCTCGAGCAGCTCAAGGACTGCAGTAGTTATTGAAATTTATTCAGATAATACTTCATCTGTTTGTAAAGGACAACAAAGTACCAGTAAATGTCATTCTGTCCATTAAAACATTCAGATTGTAGCAGAGGACCCATATCTAACTGTAAATGTGGTTGGTGGTCAGTTAAGACACCTCCACGCATAGGCTAGTAGAGATTTTTATAAAAAAAATCTATATATACTCAGGAAAAAGATGTAATCAGGTTGATGAGTGTTATTTTGCTGTAAGGTTCAACTTCTGGAGATTGTAACTGTTGTGAGACCTGTAGCATCTGGTCTTCATTTTCAGCTAATGCAAGCTTCTTTTACTGCTAATTTCTCATTGTCCACTTCTTCTTCTTTGTTCCAGGTTGTGCCTGTTATGAATTTATTCATGTGCTGTTGATATTTGGCATTAGAGGGGCTGTCATCCCACCTCTGTGTTTGAATTTAGCATGTATCATTGAATTTTTATGCAGGTTTATGTTATTTTAATGCTAGAGAGCTGTCATCCTGTCTGTGCATTAGGAAAGAGATTTACAGACCTTTTAACTGGTTGCAGCTGGCCATCACAGGGTCTTGTGCATCTGCTGGTGTGGCCAGTCTTCTCCATCATCACATTTTATTCAAAACTGTGAGTAATTGGTGGTCTAAAGCCTTGTAGTATGAGGGTGTTCACCCATGTCTGGGGTCAAGCATAGTAGAAGTGGTTATCTGGCTTGAATATGCATCATTTCTTTCATTCATCCACCATTTATCCAATTTGTTTTGAGTTTGTAATGTTCCCAAGCATCTCTGATATACAACCAAGGAGAGTTTCTTGCGGTGATAACATTAATTGTGGCCGTTGCCGGGGAGAGGAGAATTGAAGCTCAGGTTCCCTAGGAAAATGACATAGCTTCAAGCTTCGATGATAGACAAGGCTTGAACATAGTTTTTGGTTGTAATCATCTATCTGGCGACTCCATTGGAGGAAGACCATCATTTGGCGACTCCACATTGAAGTTCTGGCTCAGTTTGTGAGACACACTCGAAGAAATCCTCAGAAATCTCCAGCTGAATCATTGCCTGACCCTAAGAGGACTGTCAAATCGAAGAAAGCTTCACAGAAAGGGGCATCAGGATCAGGTAAGCCTAAGAAATCTTATTCATCTTTGAAAGATAAAGTTATTGTTGAAGATTTACAGTTTGAAGATTTAGAACCCAACACTGTTAATAAGGAAGCTCCTTCAGAGATTAATTCAGCCCCTTGTTCAGTTAGTTCCCCTTTGAATCTCAGTCCAAAGAAAGCATCCCATTCAGTCCAAAACATCCCTTTATCTCTGCCATCCATCACATTACTCCCTACCATTCAACCTGCTAGTATTCTTCCACATTTTCCAATTATGGCAGGACAGCAAGCACCTACGAGGATAGAAAGAATTGTAGCTGCCAGATATGGACCTTTAGTCTTGCCTGTGCCTTTAAATCCTATGCCTGTGGGAGAATATCAAAAATATATGCCTAAATTCACTGGAACAGAGGGAGTGACAGTAGAAGAACACCTAGAAGCTTTTTACAGTTATGCTAATAATTTAGATATAAGTGAAAATGATGTGTGGATGAGAGTTTTTGTCTAGAGCCTTGATGGAGAGGCTAGGAAGTGGTTCAGAGAATTACCCCAAAGATCTATAACAGATATTGAAGCATTAGATGATGCATTTTTGAAGCAATGGGGAGATAAAAAAGACTTGTTGTATTATCATACTGAGTTTGGTAACTTGAAGAGGGAAAATGGGGAATTAATACCTGATTTTAATAAAAGATTCAATTGAATGTATAGTAAGATACCATCTGAGGTAAAGCCTACCCCCACCTCTGCCAAACTCACTTATGCCAATGCTTTTGACTCTAATTTCTGCCTGTTATTGAGAGAAAGGAGATGTGCCACTCTGACAGACATGCAGGATGCAACCTTAGAAGTAGAATCTAATATCATGGTTGCAAAGAAACTAAAAGGTCAAGCTGATAGAAGGAGGTAGAGAGGTCAGGCTTCTACTTCTTCTACATCATCTTCAAAGCCTAAATTAGACAAAATGACTAAGATGATAGAGTCATTGGCTGCTGAAATTTCTAAGCTAAAGGTTGAGCAGAACTCAGGGAAAACAAGGCAGCAGAACACATTTGCTCCAAGAAACCCCAATCCATTCAGAAGAGAAAATGAGCAGTTACAAATTATGCAGAGGGGTGAAGAGTGAAAAGAAGATCAGAAAGTTAAATCTCCTTTCCAAAATGTAGTCATGGAAGAGGAACAATTTGAAGAAGATGAGGATGAGATTCACTGCATGGAAGATAAAGGCAGCACTGCATTTTTGACTTTGGCCACTTATGAAGAGTCTTTGTTGTAGGAACAAGACAGTCAAGAATGGGATAGAGGAGCAGTTCTACAATCTGGTGAAAAATAGTAGAGATATAACCTGACGTCCAATGCAAAAAAATGTCAAAGAAAATCCTGCACAAAGAGTTGCTTCCCAAACAGAACCACAGAATATTAAGCAGACAAGACTAGCAGCTGATCTAGTCATCCTCAAAGCTCCAGTTCAAGAGGTAAGAGGTTCTGATAAGTCATCTTCTTCTTTCAGCCTTGAGTTAGAAGTTTAGAAATTGAAAATATCTGTGCCTCTGGTTGAGTTGGTGAAGAGTGAAGTGTTTAGAAAGCCCATACTTGAAGCCCTTGAGCTAAAAACCAAACAAGCTTCTGCTGACTCTGTTAATTTGCAAGATGACAAGCCTTCTATTGTGCTCAGACCTATGATTGAACATGCTGATAATTCTCTATCTTTTTATGTCTCATTGACCATTCATGACAAAATCCTTCACAACTGCCTGCTAGACACAGGGGCCAGCCACAATTTAATGCCTAAAGCTGTCATGGAAGAGTTAGGCCTTGATATCACTAGACCCTATCATGATTTATTTTCTTTTGATTCAAGGAAGGTGAAATGTCTTAGATTGATTAAGGATCTGGCCATTACCTTAACTCAGCTGCCCATGAAGAGCATGATGATGGATATTGTGGTAGCATATGTCCCTCCTAAGTTTGGCATGCTGCTGTCTAGAGGGTGGATTAAGAGACTAGGTGGGACATTACAGAATGATTTATCTTATGCCACTGTCCCAGTGTTTGGAGGAGAAAGCAAGAGATTGTACAGAGAAGCACAGTTGGCATACATCATCAGTGATGAGAAGAATCCTACAAATCATCCTATATATGCAGTGGACACTGATTTTGGAGCATGCATTCTCCAAATAAAAGAGTCTCAAAATGCCATAACGCAGCTCATAAAACCAACAATTCAGGCTGAGAAAGAGCAAGGAAGTCTGATTTGGGAGATGTTCTTTGATGGATCATGTTCCAAGGAGACTACAGGAGCAGGGGTGGTGCTAGTATCTCCAAAGAAAGAAAGCATCCAGCTGTCTTTTAAACTGGTTTTTTGAGTTATTAATAACATAACAAAGTATGAGGCTTTGCTGTTGGGCCTTAATGCAGCCAAAGACAGAGGAATCAAGGATCTGAAGGTGTTTGGAGATGCTGATGTGATCATCCAGCAAGTAAATAAAACATTTCAAGCAAAGCACCCAAGGCTGAAAGCATATAGAGATGAGGTATGGAGAATCATAGATTCCTTTGATTATTTCTGTATTTCATATATTCCTAGAGCCCAAAATCAGCTTGTTGATTCCCTTGCTGTTTATTCTATTTTATTTATGCCTCCCATGCCTCCCAGATAATGTCCACCATTGGAAAGTTTTTGATGATGATGATGAGATAAATAGGTTCCTTCAAGTCATTGATGAATTTTCTGAAATGCAAATTAACCAAGAGAATGATGCCTTGGAAGAAAACCCCCAATCCTAGCTTAGAAATAAGATTGGTAAAGATAGCATTGTCCAGCTTCCTAGTAACCATATTCCAAAGGGTCTAATTCCTCTAGAAAGACTGTTTGACCAAAATGACATGCCTCACAAAGCTGCCCAAAAAGAATACCAATCTGCAGTCTGTAAGCATGATATAGGAAGTTCGGGTTAGCCTAGGTATGTGAATTTGTCCACTCATTTGTCTACTGATGAAAGTGTTGAATACTGAAATTTAATGAGGCAATTTGCTGATGTGTTTGCCTGGGAGTATAGTGACCTGAAAAATTATGATAAGAGCATAATTCAGCATAAAATTCCTTTGGAGAAAGACACTATTCCTTTCAAATAGAAGCTGAGACCAATAAATCCCATGCTTCTTCCTTTGATTGAAAAAGAAATTAAAAAGTTGTTGGCTGCCAAGATAATAGTCCCTCTTAGATATTCAAAATGGGTAGCCAATCTAGTGGTGGTGAGGAAGAAAAGTGGTGAAATCAGACTGTGTGTTGATTTCATAAATTTGAACAAATGCTCAAAGAAAGACAACTATCCTCTGCCAAAGATGGAGCATTTGCTGCAAAAGGTCTCAGGAGCCAAAGTCATGTCTTTCTTGGATGGATTTTCAGGCTTTAATCAGATTGATGTGCACCCAGATGATCAAGAAAAGACTACATTTACCACTCCTTGGGGCACTTTTATGTATGCCAAAATTCCATTTGGATTGATGAATGCTGGAGCCACCTTTCAGAGAGCTATGGATATAGCATTTGTGGGAGAGAAGGACAAATTTGTGCTTATCTACATTGATGATATAACAGTTTATTCCAGTAGCCATCAAAATCATTTGCAGCATTTGAAAAAAGTATTCTTGAAGTGCAGGAGGTTTGGAATTTCAGTCAATCCTAAAAAATCTCAATTTTCTTTAAATGAAGGCAAGCTGTTAGGACATATTGTATCTGCTGCAGGTGTTCAGATTGACCCAAAAAGAGTCAAAGCAATTCAGGATTTATCTATTCCTAGATCAAAGAAGGATATCCAGTCCTTTTTGGGCAAAATTAATTTTGTTAGGAGGTTTATTCCAAATTTTGCTGAATTGGTTAAACATGTGACCTCCATGTTGAAGAAAGGGTCAGAGGTAAGATGGATTGATGCAGCAAGAAAATCATTTGATTCCATCAAAAAAGCTATTATGGAGGCTCCCACTTTAATAAGTCCTGATTACAGCAAGGAGTTTCATATATTTTCATTTGCCTCTGAAGACACTATTGCAGCAGTTTTATTGCAGCAAGATGAAGAAGGTTTAGAGCATCCAGTGGCATTTTTCAGCAAGACCTTGAGGGATGCTGAACTGAGGTATGATATTATTGAGAAACATGCATATGCCCTTATCAAATCCCTAAAAGCATTTAGAGTCTATATCCTTCATTCAAAAGTAATTGCATATGTGCCTTCTGCTGCAATAAAAGATGTCTTGACTCAAAATGATGCTGATGGAATAAGGGCAAAATGGATTGCAAAGATGATAGAATTTAACATAGAGCTGAAGCCCAGTAAGCTGGTCATAGGTTAGGGGCTTGCCAAATTATTAGTTGAAGAAAATTGTAGGTCTTTAGATATTGATTTCCTGTGTGCTATGGCAGAAAATGGTCAGGTAGAAGAAGAAGAGACAGTTGAACCACAAAGGAAGCAGTTAGTGGCCGATAATCTAGCTTCATGTAGCTGGTATGCTAAAACAATTAATTTATTGTTGAAGCTAGAGACCCCTTCAGGATTACTCAAAGTCGGGCCAGAACTTTAAAACTTAGAGCAGCAAAGTATTTCATTATGGAAAATATGCTCTACTTGAGGGATCCATCTGGAATATTTTTAAGGTGTCTGGACAAAGAACAATCAATAGAAGTGATGCAAGAGTTCCATAACAGCATGTGTGGAGGGCACCATTATTGGAAGACTACAGCCCATAAAATTCTCAGAGCTGGGTACTATTGGCCCCCTTTATTTTCTAATGTGTTTGCTTTTGTTAAATCTTTTGATAGGTGCCAAAGATTCGAAGGAAAGCAACGCTTGAAATCCCTGCCCCTAAAACCAATTAAGGAAAAAGGACCTTTTTAGCAGTGGGCTTTGGATTTTATTGGAGAAATCAATCCACATTCCAGTGGCCAGCACAGATGGATATTAGTAGCTACTGATTATTTCACTAAGTGGATTGAGGGAGTCCCTACCAAGGAGGCTGATCACAATGTGGTCATGAAATTTTTGACAGAGAATTTCTTCAGCAGATTTGGTTGTCCACAGAAATTAATTACAGATAATGCAGCAACCTTCAGGGCAAGAGAGCTGGTGGAAATGTGTGATTTGATAGGTATCAAACTTGTTCATTCCACCTCATATTATCCATAGGGAAATGGTCTAGCAGAATCCTCTAATAAAAGTCTGATCAGGATAATTAAAAAGTTGTTAGAGGAAAATAAAAAGAATTGGGATTCAAAGCTCAAGTATGCACTGTGGGTTGACAGAGTGACCATTAAAAAATCCACAGGCAATTCTCCTTTCAAGCTGGTAAATGGCACTGATGTTGTATTCCCAATTCAATTAATTCTCCCTATGGAAAAATTCCTTCAAGAAGATCAGAACGAGGAAGAAGAAATGGCAAAGAGAATCACTGATTTAGCAGAGGTACATCAAATTAGAGAATAGTTGGTTGAAAAGGTTGCAACACATCAGAGAAGGGTCAAGGAAGCCTTTGACAAAAAGGCAAAAACAAATAATTTTCAGGTTGGTGACTTGCTTTTGAAATGGGATGCATTGAAGGAAAAGAAAGGCAACCATGGGAAATTTTATGCTTTTTGGACAGGGCCTTTCAACATTTCACAGATTCAAGGGAAAAACACCTTCATACTGAAAAGTATGGGAGGAGAACCAGTTTTTGATGGCCCAGTTAATGGGCGTTTTCTAAAAATTTATGTGTTTTAGGGTCTTTGGGCCTTAAAAGTTGTAAATATTGTGTTTTATCCAGCTTTAGTATAGTTGCAGTAGACTCCATGCCCAATGGAACACTAGGAATTTTGGCTAACTCATTTTCAGCTGGAAAGGCATTGATCTGCAGGTTCTTGAGACCTCACAGGGAGGATCTCATCCCCAGAAGGAGCCAAATGTTAGCTCTGCTACATGTTTGAGCATTTTTGAGGGTCAAGGACAGCTTGGCTGTGGTGTTTTCTGAAAAGGAGGGGCTAGCAGCAGTTTATTTGATTCCTTCCCCTTCATTTGCATTATTCCCTTATAGCTCCCGCCACCTCCGTTTCCTCCTTTCCCATAAATTCACCTTATTTCCTTTTAAAACCCTTTTATCCTTGTTTTTGTCTCAAAACCCCTCATAAACCATTGTTGGGGCTCCCGAGCTTCTTTTTGTCTAAAACCTATAAAAACCCCGTTTACCCCTTTTCCCTTTAGTCCCCGGGCATTTTTGTGTTTAACGTTATTAAGCCCCGATAACCCTTTATAAACCATATTAACCTATGTTTTTTGTTTTACCCTGGTGCTAAAGTTTTAACTTATAACACCGCACATATAATGTAATTCATAACCCTAAGCTTTAATGAAGCCTGGGCCCGCCTCTCGCTTGTCGCATCATATAATAACTCTGCGCGATTAACTGTGACCGTTTGATCCTCTGCTGGATGATCCAATGATGTACGCAACCCTCGCTCATGTAAATCACACGACCGATAGCTCGCGGGGAGGTGGTTTCCCGCTTGCCACATGTCTCATTTTCGTTGGATTGCTCGCCATCATACGGATATCGCCAAGCGCCAAAACTGGTGCGGGGAAACTGCTTACCGCCGTTCCGGTACAGCACCTCGCTCGCTAACCTGTGCATAGCTCCCACTCCCGATAGTCGTCCGATATTTCCCGCTGCGATCTAACGACCTAGATCTATCTCCACCCGCCTTCCACGATAGCGCCCTCTGACCCAATCTTCACCGTTCGTTTATGCGATTCGATGTCTGTTATTGATCCCTGTGCCTCTGTGTCTTCCATCACCTCCTGCCATCAGATCTAGGTTGTTCATTTTCCCCATCCAACGGCCAACGTTCTTCCTCGGCTCTTCGTCCATTTTTGATGTATTTTGTTGTGTTTTTGGCCTATTTTGTGCGCGCAAAGAAGCAAGAGATGATTTGGTTTCCAGTGCATGAATTCATCAACTATCACAGTTAAAGAATAGCACGATCAAGGACGATCCTCGAGCAGTGCAAGGATTGCAGCAGTTATTGAAATTTATTCAGATAATACTTCATCTGTTTGTAAAGGACAACAAAGTACCAGTAAACATCATTCTATCCATTAAAACATTTAGATTGTAGCAGAGGACCCATATCTAACTAAAAATACAGTTGGTGGTCAGTTAAGACACCTCTACGCATAGGCTAGCAGAGATTTTTGTAAACAAACTCTATATATACTCAGGAAAAAGATGTAATCAGGTTGATGAGTGTTATTTTGCTGTAAGGTTCAACTTCTGGAGATTGTAACTTCTGTGAGACCTGCAACATTTGGTCTTCATTTTCAGCTAATGCAAGCTTCTTTTGCTGTTAATTGCTCACTGTCCACTTCTTCTTCTTTGTTCCAGGCTGTGACTGCTATGCATTTATTCATGTGATGTTGATATTTGGCATTAGAGGGATTGTAATCCCACCTCTGTGTTTGAATTTAGCATGTATCATTGAATTTGTATGCAGGTTTATGTTATTTTAATGCTAGAGAGCTGTCATCCTGTCTGTGCATTAGGAAATAGATTTACAGACCTTTTAACTGGTTGCAGCCGGCCATCACAGGGTCCTGTACATCTACTAGTGTGGTCAGTCTTCTCCATCATCACATTTTATTCAAAACTGTGAATAATTGGTGGTCTAAAGCCTTGTAGTCTGAGGGTGTTCACCCATGTCTGGGGTTAAGCATAGTAGAAGTGGTTATCTGGCTTGAATATGCATCATTTCTTTCATTCATCCACCATTTATCCAACTTCTTGTTGAGTTTGTAATGTTCCCAAGCATCTCTGATATACAACCTAGGAGAGTTTCTTGGGGTGATAACAATACCTCTAAAAACTTGTGGGTGTATTCCTTACAAGCTACAACCACCACCCTAGAAAATATAGCAGGGGAATTTTTTAATCCAAAAGGAATTACTATATATTGATATGAGCCCCATTCTCTAGCAAATGTGGTCTTATGCTGATCTTTAGGTGTAATCCTAATCTAATGATAACCTGAGAATCTATCTATAAATGAGTAAGCTTCTTGACCTCCTACATTATTTAGCACTTCATCTGTGAAAGGGGTAGGGAAGGGATCATATAAACATGCATCATTTTACTTTCTTAGATCAACGTAGATCCTAATTTCTCCTTGAGTCTTCTTCTTTTGCACCACCATAGAACTTACCTATTCTAATTCTTCTATCGGTTCAATAATTCCGGCTGTTATCATCTTATCAAGCTCTACTTTCACTTTCTCCTTATAATTCGGGTTCAACCTATAAGGTCTTTGTTTGACTGGCTTCACATTAGGCTTAAGGGGAATCTTCATGAATCCTAGATCTCCTATTATACCCTTCATCTATGAAAACTTGGTGGGAAACAATTCTTGATATTCATGAAGTAACTCTGTAACTTTACTAACTGTCTCTTCATCCCAGTAGTCTCATATTGTTGCAAACTTGGGTTCCTTCTCTGATCCTATGTTCACCTTCTTGGTCTTTAGTGGCTTCATTATGTCTGGTATCTCTGGCTCAGGTCCAATTACTTCACAGTATCCTTCTGACTCTACTATGTTAATTTTGCGAGGATCTTCTTCTTCATCTGCAGTAAGGTTATAACATTCCAGTGCATTTTCTATCTGCGCAACTCAATCATGTTGCTGCCATGTCAGTGGGGTTACATTCTTTGTTATGAACATAAATTGTGTAAAAAAAATAAATAGATAATAAATAATAATAATATAAAAATAATAATTAAATTAACTAATGGTTAGTTATTTAATAATGAAAAGGCATGTCTTCGAGACATACTTGTTCATGAAAGGGTACCTACCTGGTTATATATACAGGACACTCATTCTCATTTGTATCATCCTACATCAATTCTTTATATAATATACAGTTTACACTTACTATCTTATGATGGATATATTTGTCTACGAAGTATTTTAAATATTTCCGCTACGTGTATGACTTTTGGTCATTACATTGGTATCAGAGGTGTTCAATCCTCTAGTCGCTCAACCGCTGCACAGAGTCGTGTTCTCCGATCTAGCTCTTTGACCGTCAAATTCATCAACATTGTTGTCGTTGAAGCATTTTTCTACAAGAATTTTGAGTTTCTCCATTTTGTTATCAAGCATTTGGCGATTCAATAATAATAATAATAATAAATTAATATATATATATATATATATATATATATATATATATATATATATATATATATATATATATATATATATATATATATATATATATATATATATATATATGGAGAGAAAATAGAAAGTCAAAAACACAAAGATTAAAAAAATAAAGAAAAAAATCAAATTCAAAAAAAGAAAAAAGAAAAAGAAAAATAAAATAGGTGCATATAAAGATTAAAAAATAAGATTTAAAAATAAATAAATAAATATAGTCCGATGTAAATTTTGAAGGAGAACATTCATATATATAAAATGGTTCTACTTTATTGATAAAAAGTGCATTCTAAAGTTAAGAGGGAATCTTTCCAAATATATTTAAAACTATACGTAAGAGAAGGAAGGTAACTCATATTATCTTGATTCTTCATTAAGTGGTTCATAAGCCTATGGTTTTAGAAACCCATGGTAATTTCCCATGGTATTTTAAAAATTAAAAGAAAAACAAAAGGAATACAAAATATCTTTATGTGAATGGTAAGTTTTACTTAATTTCCCATGATATTTTAAAAGTAAAATAAAAACAAAAGGAATACAAAATCTCTTTATGTAAATGGTAAGTTTTAATTTTTACGTGAATAGTAGATAATATTATCTTGATTCTTCAATAAGTGGTTTACATGCCCATGGTTTACGTCTCAAAAATCATAATCAAAATCTGCTCAAACAGATAAAAAAACTTAAGGACCAAAATAAATAATTGTCGAATAGGTTCAAAGAACTTGTTGCAAAGGAAACATCAAAATCTCCAAATATAACAGTCCAAACTAAAGAAACAAACATCAATACCACTAATCTTGTAGTTCATGCAAATCCAAACCCTATTGAAGTAAAAACGTACCTAGAGGTTGTCGTTAAAATAGAGGAGTCTCCAAATAAGGATTCAATATTTAAGTCAACAACAACAATACCTGATGGAAATCACGGAACTGCCATAAAAACGTTTATGGAAGTTCAACAAAGAAAAATTCCTTATCTACATCTGAATCACAAGAGTAGATGCCTTGATAAATCTACAAATCTATATCACGTAGAACATAAACAACAAATTTATTTTCCGAAGAATACTGAAGTGAGCTCAATCCAATCATACGATAATTATTCACCACACAGCTCCAAGGGTCAAAAGATTTCCTAGAAGATTAATCTAGGATGTTCTGATTCATTTTTAGTACGACAATTTTTCCTATCGATCAGAACATCATATTGTCTTGTATCAACAAAGATGAAAGATCATAAATAAGAAGATGTGCCAATCAACAGAAAAGCACTGGTGCTTCATCACTAAGCTTTGAGGACAAAGATTTTTGAAGGGGAAGGCAATGTTATCTTGACTGTCTGAAGGGCCAAATCTATGTATCAAAAACCATCCTCAAAGTTGAATGTTAATATGAAGCCATCAACCATGTCTGCCCAGTTCACTAAACTATGTCGAAGTTCTGTTTCTAGGTACCAGTTCTTATGGACTGTGTCTAATGTAGGGATGAATCCATGTACCCATTATTGTTGTGGAATCTCCTTCCATGCTGTAGTGCATGGCTCGATATTCTTCCTAGGATTAGTTTCACCATCATATTTTATCTCTATTTCTGTATCTATCTATCTAAACCTTATCCACATCAATCTTCGACATTCCTACTAGCCTCCTATATTCTTCTTACGTGGATTCCACCATCTAGCAGGGGTAGCTTTCAAGGTTATATCCAAGGCTGGAAACCTTTGATTTTCTGGAACTTGTTCTTCATAATCATTAAGAAAAGTATTTACATCACCTACGCAATTATAGGAAGGCAAGTTACATACCTCAAATATCAAACATCAAACTGATTTAGTAATTCTTGCACAATGCCTTGTGGATACTTCATGCATCCTATTATGTCAGTTTTCCAATTCTTATTTTGAGTCTAAGGTACAAGAACTATCATGCTCCCAACTCAAATCACCCTCTGCAGTAGGGTTAACACAATCTTGTTCCTTTGTTGTCATTTGATAGATATTGTCTATGTCAGCTGTGAAATATTATTCTTTGAATGGTTCTATATATCTTACTACTTCTGATGGATCCAAGGGAACAATTACTCTTATATTGTTTCCTTCAAATATCATCTATCTCTTCTTCAGATTAATTATGGCCAAATTTTCAAATTCCCAGTCAATTCTATATCTATAATCTGGAGAAACTCAAAATTCTTGTAGAAAAATGCTTCAACGACAACAATGTTGATGAATTTGACGGTCAAAGAGCTAGATCGGAGAACACGACTCTGTGCAGCGGTTGAGCGACTAGAGGATTGAACACCTCTGATACCAATGTAACGACCAAAAGTCATACACGTAGCGGAAATATTTAAAATACTTCGTAGACAAATATATCCATCATAAGATAGTAAGTGTAAACTGTATATTATATAAAGAATTGATGTAGGATGATACAAATGAGAATGAGTGTCCTGTATATATAACCAGGTAGGTGACATGGTGAAACTAATTATCTATAATTTCCCTCACTAATTCTAGAGCTTGATAAGATGATAACAGCCGGAATTATTGAACCGATAGAAGAATTAGAATAGGTAAGTTCTATGGTGGTGCAAAAGAAGAAGACTCAAGGAGAAATTAGGATCTACGTTGATCTAAGAAAGTAAAATGATGCATGTTTATATGATCCCTTCCCTACCCCTTTCACAGATGAAGTGCTAAATAATGTAGGAGGTCAAGAAGCTTACTCATTTATAGATAGATTCTCAGGTTATCATTAGATTAGGATTACACCTAAAGATCAGCATAAGACCACATTTGCTAGAGAATGGGGCTCATATCAATATATAGTAATTCCTTTTGGATTAAAAAATTCCCCTGCTATATTTTCTAGGGTGGTGGTTGTAGCTTGTAAGGAATACACCCACAAGTTTTTAGAGGTATTGTTATCACCCCAAGAAACTCTCCTAGGTTGTATATCAGAGATGCTTGGGAACATTACAAACTCAACAAGAAGTTGGATAAATGGTGGATGAATGAAAGAAATGATGCATATTCAAGCCATCAATATGTTAAATAAAAATTAAGAAACAGTTTCACCATAAACCCTCACTAATTCTAGAATTGATGTAACTAATTAGTGCCGGTTATATATAGAAGGAGAAGATAGAGACAGCTTCCCTTGGAAGTTCAACAAAGAAAAATTCCTTATCTACATCTGAATCACAAGAGTAGATGCCTTGATAAATCTACAAATCTATATCACGTAGAACATAAACAACAAATTTATTTTCCGAAGAATACTGAAGTGAGCTCAATCCAATCATACGATAATTATTCACCACACAGCTCCAAGGGTCAAAAGATTTCCTAGAAGATTAATCTAGGATGTTCTGATTCATTTTTAGTACGACAATTTTTCCTATCGATCAGAACATCATATTGTCTTGTATCAACAAAGATGAAAGATCATAAATAAGAAGATGTGCCAATCAACAGAAAAGCACTGGTGCTTCATCACTAAGCTTTGAGGACAAAGATTTTTGAAGGGGAAGGCAATGTTATCTTGACTGTCTGAAGGGCCAAATCTATGTATCAAAAACCATCCTCAAAGTTGAATGTTAATATGAAGCCATCAACCATGTCTGTCGAGTTCACTAAACTATGTCGAAGTTCTGTTTCTAGGTACCAGTTCTTATGGACTGTGTCTAATGTAGGGATGAATCCATGTACCCATTATTGTTGTGGAATCTCCTTCCATGCTGTAGTGCATGGCTCGATATTCTTCCTAGGATTAGTTTCACCATCATATTTTATCTCTATTTCTGTATCTATCTATCTAAACCTTATCCACATCAATCTTCGACATTCCTACTAGCCTCCTATATTCTTCTTATGTGGATTCCACCATCTAGCAGGGGTAGCTTTCAAGGTTATATCCAAGGCTGGAAACCTTTGATTTTCTGGAACTTGTTCTTCATAATCATTAAGAAAAGTATTTACATCACCTAAGCAATTATAGGAAGGCAAGTTACATACCTCAAATATCAAACATCAAACTGATTTAGTAATTCTTGCACAATGCCTTGTGGATACTTCATGCATCCTATTATGTCAGTTTTCCAATTCTTATTTTGAGTCTAAGGTACAAGAACTATCATGCTCCCAACTCAAATCGCCCTCTGCAGTAGGGTTAACACAATCTTGTTCCTTTGTTGTCATTTGATAGATATTGTCTATGTCAGCTGTGAAATATTATTCTTTGAATGGTTCTATATATCTTACTACTTCTGATGGATCCAAGGGAACAATTACTCTTATATTGTTTCCTTCAAATATCATCTATCTCTTCTTCAGATTAATTATGGCCAAATTTTCAAATTCCCAGTCAATTCTAAGCAATGCAGGGTAAGGGTTACTATCATCGATGATCTCCATTAATTCAAAATCAGTAATAGTGTGAACTCATTCAATATCCATTGTGACAACTGGTAGTATTTCAAGAGGGAAGATATTTTGCTGATTTTCCGTCCTTAACTGAATAGGTGAACATTGTAGCTTCAACTTACCCATTAATTCCCATGTTTGCTTTGTCAAGACATTAACATTAGATCCTAGATCCAAAATAACTTGATCCATCTCATATAATCCTATCTACGCACTAAACCTCATCTCTCTTCCAGTTCTTTTTTGTCGATGCAAATTATTGACTATGCGCATCTCACTTCACAATATTTCTTTGGATGCACATGAATCTATCAACACTTTAAGCCCTTCTATAACCTTTTGATCTCTTAAAAATCTCATACAAGTCTGCAAAAATTATTTTAAAGTACCTACTTGATTTGTTGAATCCTGGTCTTGTGTCGAATCTCGATCCTGCATCAGAGCTCGGTTATGTATCGAAGCTGATGATATGTTGCAATTACTCTTCTGATTGGGCTTTGGTTGTGCACTAGAGGTCGAAGCTCCAAATCATTAAAACTTCACTTTGCTTATGTAAATACTTCTTTTTCTTTTTGAATATCGAAAACATGAACTTTCTCAGCAGTCTTTCTGACCCATGTGCTTTCAGGTTCTTTCTTTTCATTCATTTTATCACTACCGGCTGTAACTCCACTTCTAGTGACAATACTAATTCGAGGTTCGTCGGTCCTCCTTTTAGCAGTCATCATTTGAATATTCTATGTTGGCTGCTAATTCATTTTTTCTTACATCTTTGCTATAAGTATAGGAAATTGTTCAATTACATGGTTAAAGGATTTACAGTACTTACATGTCGTTGTGGGATTCATAAAATCTCTCGCAAAATGACCTAGCTGGCCGCAGTTATAGAAAATGATTTGTGCATGTGCTAGACCAGCTCCACCACCTTAATCTCTTCCTTGGTAACCTCCTCAACCACTGCACTGTCCATTTTCCTCTTGTCCATTCTCTACTGCTTTCATTCTATAAGTGTCAGCATCGCGCTCCATCATTAGTTCGTAAGCCCGACAATTATTCTCATCATGTCCTACTGATTTATATAATTTACAATATAGATTCCTCGAAGTCTATACATATTTCTGTAACAAGTAATAGTATTCTAAATGAGGTTCGCCTCTAGTCTTACATATTTCACATCACAGGTTGGATCCTGCATTTAGAGGGTTCAATGCTCCACTAGCCATGTAATTCTTGAAGATAGGGCACTGCTCTTTAGAATGGTCCTCCGATCTGCATTTTGTACACCATACTTCTTTTATTTTCTTGATGTCTTGTAACTGCAGGGTTAGGTTCTCCAACTAACTTTAAATTTGTTGCATGCCTGCATTAGTATCTCCTATAGGTGAAGTTTCCAATTTCATCGCAATTTCTAGAGCTTCGACTTGAGTTCCTATTTTTTGTTTCATTAATGGAAATATGATATGTGATAAAAACACAACTATAAACGATTATTGATGATTTTGCGGATCTATATCGAAGCTTACTTAATCCAATAAGACCTTAAATCTCTTATCAAACTCCCAAACAAACTCAATAGATTTAAGTTTGATCTCTTTAAACTCAGTGATGCACTGCGATTTAGACTTCAGCTTCTTAAATTCTCTTATTAGTATTGTTTTAATATCCGCACACATTCTGTTATGATTATTTGAATACTTCATATACCATGTCAATGCTCTATCTCAGGATGTCGTAACGAGCTGCGCTTTCTTTATATTCTCATTGTTGATCTACTTCATTATCCATATTGCTTCACATAAAAACCAAAACTGTTCCAGATCCTTCAATCCAGTTCCTTTGAAAATAGGTAGCTTAATATCATCAACCATACTTATTCTTAGAGGGGGAGTGGGAGGGGCAAGGGGAGAAGTAAGGGGAGGGGGATGGGGGGTAGGAGGGGGAGAGCCAAAAACACCCTGGTTATTACTAGATTCTGGCTTCGACGAACTCTCAGGCTGGACGGGTGAATACTATGGAGTAACCTGAGGGTTATCATGAAGGATTTCTTCACTTTCAGATTCACTCAAAAGAGGGATATAATCAGTCTCTATGAAAGCCTTCGAATCTTGTCCACGATATCTCTTTCTGGTATCCACTCTATATCTCTTTCCACTTCACATTGTTCTGATCTCTTGCTCAGATTTATTCTCTCTTCTTCCAAACATAAGTAAACTAGCAATCTGATTACATATGTAAAACTCCATGTTCACATAGAAGCATCTTAATCCAAATTTTCAGAGATTTTAAATACTTACCTAGAGGTCCCTTGAAGAATGGTCTTTTTTCTTCGCTATAGGACACTGTTAAGTCCACTGCAAACTTAGTAATGAATCCTCCCAGGATACTATCAATCCAAAAATCGACAACCCTTGCAATTCTATTGTCAGTGCTCTTGAGTTGCTATATCAACTTAGGAGTCCACATCGTAGGTTCGTCACCTTTAAAACAATTCTTTCTTTTGGCCAACCTCGATATCCACTCATACAAGTAGATATGAAATGAAGTGAAGAAAATTTTGAATTGGTCTGTAAAAATATAGATCTGTAACGAATGTTTGGATATCAAACGAGGGTTTTTTTTTCTTGATTTGCAAATTCTCGCTCTTTTAGTTCCATCCAGCCTTGAATTTCTTTCTTCAACGAGTGCCACATCCACATATCCTTCAAACAGATCCCGGTCCAAACAATGGAACCATTTGTTTGGTTGGTTTGGGTTGACCCAGGTTCGATCTATACCGCGCATCAACAAAACCCTTAATCATTGTCCCTTTCGGGAATGAATTGCAAGCAAATCACAGTCTCACTTGAAGTGACTATGGGAGGATGCAGAACCAGGTTTCTGTAGCCTTGAAGGATGTGGAGATGTGGTATTATTATGTTCTTTTATTCTTATCATTCATAAATCACTTCATCGCATTAGATTGAACATTTAAACATGTCATATAAAATCATAAACCATCACTTTGCTAAAATAACATGCAACTATAATAACTTAACTCTACAACAGATAATAAGAAAATATACAAATGAAGACACAAAATTACCGTGGTTGACCCCAATGTGGGGCTTCGTCCACAAGAACTATTGCTTAATATAACAAATCTTTGTACAACAAACAATTCTTGGCTTGCGCACTAAGCTGCACGTTGTTTACACACTCAACTACAGACTCAAGCCTCTTCGCACTTAGTTCCAGAGCCTCTCCTTCGCTACAAAACTACATATCACAATAATACAACCATAACACTAATCTGGATCCAAAGATAGAATGATGATTTTCTTATTATTATTTTCCCTATATACACTATTACATAGGAGGCTTACATCATTACAATACCATGGTCCAAATACCATGGGATCCCTAAAACAAGAAACTATGGCCCAAGACCCAATGTTCCTTTACAAAATCATGTATTTTACAAAAGGCAGGGCTTCGACCCACCCCAAAGCCCTTACACCACGTAGTACATCTAATTCTGCTCCAATGCGCAATCCACTTCGCATTTCGCTGCTCCACTGCGCGCTCCGCTCCACGCTCCACTGCGCGCTCTACTCCACAAAATGTGAAGTATTTTCCAAAATCCAGGCCAAGTCAAGTTGCGCCCAACATGATGTCCAATATAATAACCTCTATGTTTCCTTATTTATACACCAACCATAAGGGAAAATAAATTTGTGATTGTTTTTTTTTTTAAGGGAAAACCTTTTTATATATCATTGTAATTATAAATGATATAGTGGATTGTAATATGTTTTATTTTCATTGATTTTTTTTCTTAATAATAATAGTGGTTGCAAAGTGAAGTAAGTGTTTTATATAATTAAATAAAATATTTAAGTTTAGTTATTAATGATTTAAATATTGTTTATATATATATATATATATATATATATATGTTATAAGATTAAATTTAAAGGGCGTAGACTCGTGTGTATATTTTTTAAGATGTTAGTAGTCAATTAATTATATAAATGTGTTTTTTTATCTCACAAATAAAGGGATTTCATATACCAATTTAGTGTCTAACTTTAATCTTAAATTTAAATGATTAATAACTAGATATTATTATGTATTAAACAATAAGCTTATTATCTTACAATCTTGAATCCTTATAAAATTGATTAATGAAATTCTCAACATTGTTATAAAGTTGATTAATAAAATTATAAATATTGTTATCTAGTTTATATATAGATATAGATTCAAGCCTCCCAAATTACTAATATATATGATTGTGACATATTATATGTAAACTTTTTAAAATTTAATTCAACTAAATTATGTATAAGTTTCTTCTTTTAAAAGATTAATAAAAATAATCTCATTCAAAGTAATTTAATAACAAATATATATTAATTCCAAAAATTAATATTAACAAATTCAATTATTAACATTAAAAATACAATATTAAAATTAAACATCAAAATAATAGTCCACATATTCCATATCAAGATTTTATAACCATTTTCATTTAAATTAAATTCTACAATTTTAAAAACAAAATCCCTAAACAACACAACTGTCCTAATTTATTTATTTAAGAGTTTCCTTTCATGTTTCAAGAATATACTAGCGTATATATAAGAATATACTAGTGTATATATAATGATAACTAGAGATAGATATATTCTCAACTTTACATGGTTTTTTTTTGTTTTGTTTTTTTTTCACTTTGAAATACATTGTTCATTTAGGGAAGATTTGAACTCACTTCAGGGACCAATAAAATTTTACATGTTTCTGTGTACGAGATAATATATTAGTGTATATTGACATGTCTCTATAACTCAGGAATTAATTTTTTTTTTTTGCGTGAATAAAATACTCCTAAGGTTTGCATGCCCGAGGATTTCCTATGGATTAAATTTACACTTATTCACCCCACGTAGCTCATTTACAACACTACCACATAGCAATTAAGGGTTGAGGTACTGTGTCTCATCTTTATTAAAATATCACAACATGTTTCGGGCGCATGTTGTCCATGCGGCATTTGTTCCAAAGGTAACTCTCCATTCCCCTTCAGCCTTCACGTGGCCACCCTATTTGATTCTGTGCGAGATAATACTTGCTCTACATCATACTATACGAGGTCGACAGATCGGTCCAGATCACCTTGCAACAATGGCAGAGGGAGCTCTTGGTAATCCCACGGTGGTAGATCACCTCCGCGAGCTCCCACCTAATCTATCGTATGCCTTGGGTGATGGAAATCATTTGTTCGGGAAGTTTCCTACAACCTTGCTGTGGTTCAAACCAAGTGGCCCATACAGGAGAGCCCAGCTCGCAAACCTCGCTCCAGTGCCGGAGGATTTGATCCCTAGCTTCTCAGGTAAACTATCTCACTGTGTTAAGTTCCTTCTATGCTCATTTGGTCATGCGCTCTTTGATTACTGATAAAATCCTGTTGTTGGTTCATGCAACATGCATTTGCAGAGTTATCCAGCGCTGGGGTCCCTCTTCAGCACTAAAAACGAGTGTTGCTCTTTCGTTGCCTGGCGCTTCCTTTAGTGGTAAATGTCTTTCTAAGGACGGGGACAACTTCCTGGGTTTTGATTTTATTGAAGCTGTATTATTGTAGCTATAATATTACTACTGGTAACTAACGTTATGCTGCTCGGTTTGCTCCTTAAACAGGCTAGGTGAGAGCTCCTCACTCGGCCTAGCACTAAGGGAAAGCTCACCACAGTTCTGGATTCCAGGTATGAGGACTTTCGGTCGCAGCTATGTCTGGATTTTTTTTTAAATTTCCCCTCGTGTTAGAGGAGGGAAATCCTCTAGGTTTTTATTTTTATTTTGGATGAACAAGGTTATGGGGGCTATTTGTTTTCCCCAAAATCCAATGCCGTGGGCAAGATTTAAATGTAATTTAACTTTGGGAATTTGAATGTCCATACGTAATTCCATTGCCCGGACTATGGTGTCTGTATGTAAATTTTAACGCACCCTTGGTTCTTTTGTCACGACGTGTTAAGCTTCTTACTTACTGGACTATACTATTAAAAAGGGTTTACCGCTTTCTACTTAATCAATGGTATATATTCATATATTTTTGTCTATGCTTGTTATGGCTACCGCACCGCAGCATCTCTGCACAGGCAATTTATAATTCATTTGCTATTGTATATACAGTGTTACACATTTTTTGCCAGATCACATTTCTGTTTCGATGCATAAACGTATACAGTTATATGTCGTTATTATGTTTTATCTGAAATGATTTTCCTTGGGTGTACTACTTCCCTTGCAGTGAGGACCTGAGCCCTGCCCTCAAATTTCTGTATATTTTTTTTCTATTAATTCCTAACGCTTAACCGTGGAGCCACAACTATGGGTCTTGTATGCTTGGGACAAAAATTTGAACATGGTAGAATACTATTCTTAACAGTCTACAACCTCGTTCTTTGCCTTACCTGGTTCTTTACTTGGGTTTTCTCCACTTATTAGATGACATTCACGAGGCGGTCCTGGTCACGCCTCACGGCTTACCATTCCTCATTCACAAGGTATGACTAAACCGCTCCTTAAACACCTGTAACAGTCTTTTTTTTTGTTTGAGTCGCTACAGTTCTGCAGCTACTTACACACGGTTTGTAATATTCACCATTTCTATATATATATATATATATCTACACTTATGTCTCTTATAGGAAGAGTTCGGCCCAAAAGCCACAGGTCTTAATGCGTGCTGCCAGACTTGATAAGTTCTAATTGCTTGTCTAATCCTGAGGTTACTTATGTGTTTACACAGTTTTGTCACCACTGCCCTCTACCGTCTCCCTAGTGCGGTTGGCCTAGCTTCCTAGACTTTCTAGGGGATTCTCTCTCTTCAGATTGTTTTCCCTCGAAGAAGGGTATTTCATGAGGTAAACCTGCCTTGACAAGTTCAGGGTGACAACCCTCACCATTCACTAATAATGCCAAACTACTATAGATGTGCTACCACTATTTACCCCGTCAACAGTTTAGATGAAGAGTTACTCGCTCTTCCTACTTTCTTTTTCTGTTAATGTAATTTCAGTACTCATTGCACTGCTTTTTAAGGAAACTGCAATCTTCAGAAAATCAATAGTTTCTTTCCTACATTTAATTCAAGTCAGGTCCACATACCTGGGCTGTTGTAAACGCACTTTCTTCCTTTGCTCCAAGCTAAAATCACCTCTGTTGTTCATAGCTAGTCTTCCACCTGACCTTGAGACCGTCTTGCAAGACCAGTCTCCCCCCTAGTTTATTCAAAGACTACAGGCTTTGCAGGTTGCCAGCGCCCTGCGCTCTTACCATTTGATCATCACTAGACGTGGTAAGTTCCCTCATACCACACTGCCTATCTTCTACAACACAGTGACCTCTTTTTTCCCCCTTTTCCTTTTTCTTGGAATCCATTCCACGGTTAGGGAGGGGAAAAGTGGTTAGGGTTTTCTTGCAACCATTTCTTTATTAAATATATATATTTTAATTATGTTAACTTCTCTCCTCAGAAGTTACATTACATTCTTGTTACCAGGAAGTCATTCCTCAATTCCATTTTCTGAAAAAAAGAAAGAAATAAATATTAATTAATTCATGCAACAAATACAAATCATCATCCATTTATTTGTGTCCTTTTGACTGCAGTAAATAAAAATATTTACAATAATCTGGGGATATGACATCTTCCCCCCTGAAACTAGACATCGTCCCGATGTCTTTCGGTACCAAACATCCCTGGGTATGCCTGTTTCATAAGTTCCTCTTCCTCCCAAGTGGCCTCATCAGGCCCAAAGCGCTGCCACTGCACTTTAACTTGGGTAATACTCGCTTCCGTAGAGTGACTTCTCTCTGGTCGAGAATGCTCAGCGGTTCGACCCATATTTCTCCTTCCGGTTCTACCTGCAACATGCAATATCCTGAGTCAGTTTTCTGTTAAGAGAAAACATTTAGATTGATTTATCAGTGTTAATTCTCACCTGAATCTCCTGCCAATTAATCACATGTTTAGGATCATAAACATATTTTTTTAACACGGAGACATGGAAGACGTTGTGGACTCGTATGTGACTGGGCAGAGCGAGCTGGTAAGCCACCGGCCCAATTCTTGCCAAGATCTGAAATGGTCCACAGTACCGAGGTGCCAACTTAGTGCACCCGCTCCACTGTAAAGTGCTTCTTTTGGCTCGAATTCACACATACACGTGATCACCGACCTGATACTCCTTAAACCTCCTTTTCTGGTCAGCGAAATTCTTTTGCTTGTCTTGAGCTGCTTTCAGATTAGATCGTACTTTTTAACCAATTCTTCCATTTCCTTAAGCATTTCTGGACCTAACATCAATCTGTCTTCCGGTCCACTCCAACTCGAGGGGGTGTGGCACTTCCGTCCATACAATACTTCGAAAGGACTCATCTGTAGAGATGTGTGGTAGCCGTTATTGTACGCAAACTCAACCAGGTGCAGATAATCCTCCCACTTGGTTGGTTGCTGCATCACATATGCCCTTTGTTGAGTCCCAAACTTGCATCTTCCCTATACACCTTTTTAACTTTCTTTTCCAGTTACTTGAACCACCAAGCTGTCAAATCATTGCATATTAGTTTAAAAGGATCTTATAAAATGGTTTCCTAACTATGTCTTGTGACCACTGTTTGATTTATATTTTTGCTCAGTCAGCTGCGGAATCTTGTCAGTTTCCGCAGCCAGCTCAACTTTGCGTAGCTATTTTGTTGAAGTCTATGTTACAGGTGTCTACTAGAGAATCCGGCCACATGTGAAAGTTGCAAATGATGTGTACATGGAACGTGTCCCCTTGGTTCAGCCGAATCACCCAAAAAAGGCCATGGTCAAGGATAGTCAAAGCGGTGGTCAACCTAAGCGTTTTGCGGTGGCAGGACTCTGTTTTTCACCACGTGAAGACTTGCATGGAAAATTCCTCAATCTCAGGAGGAGTGCTAACACCTGTGGACTGTTCCGTGAATCCAAATCCAACAGGTACCACTCCTTAGATTTAATTGTCACGGCTACCATATTGCTAGATCTCCAGACGTGGTATTCACGTGTCTATTTAGCAGCGCAGAATTTAGGAAGTAGTTGTAGCATCTTCAGTT
This sequence comes from Pinus tabuliformis, assembly GCA_031772625.1. Taxonomy (NCBI): domain Eukaryota; kingdom Viridiplantae; phylum Streptophyta; class Pinopsida; order Pinales; family Pinaceae; genus Pinus; species Pinus tabuliformis. Next base: position 402,671,804 of record CM062815.1, on the reverse strand, counting down.
ATAAATAACACGTTATCATATGCTTGTTAGTTAGCTTGATATATGTAATTTTGACTGTTTTACGAGCCCACTGTGTTGTGATCTATCTTTATCTTATGCCTGCATTTTAATATATGAGAAGACAATGTTCTTAAGTTCAATTTGTGACTGATTGCTGATTGGCCGAGGTTGCAGAGGGCCCCTGTACACCAAGGCTCTGTAACTACTATATATTTTCTTGCTTTCTTCCATTATGTTACTGTTTCCATAACCATTTGTTTGTATATATTATACTGTTTTTGATATTCATGTTAACTGCTGTCCATATTTTCTTTTATGCTTTCTCATGATTGTTAACTGATCAGTGTTTTTCTTTCAGGTTCTTGTAGACAGCCCGGGCAATTTTACATAGCTTTTTAATGACTAATGACATGAAATCATCTTGTCCTTCTACTGATTTATTTTCTGAGTTATAATTCTAGCACTGTTTATTTCTTTCAGTTTTGTTTTGCTCATTTACTTTTATGCAATTTAGAAATCAGATTACTCAATTTGTTTATGATTACCTCCTATAGCCAGAGCGAGACTACTGGTGAGGGGTCAGAATATGAGTTGATGTGATATGATTTAGTTTACTTTTCTGCAAGTTAGTGATTAGATTACTCATGTCATTTTCAGTTACCTCCTATAGCCAGAGCGAGACTACTGGTGAGGGATTGAAGTATGAATGCGTAGTTTGATCTTAGTTTCATTTTATGCAATTTAGATATCAGATTACTCAATTTGTTTATGATTACCTCCTATAGCCAGAGCGAGACTACTGGTGAGGGGTCAGAATATGAGTTGAAGTAGTATGATTTAGTTTACTTTGTTACAGTTTTTGAATTGCTTTAAGTTCAGTTTTTTTCTCTTTTTATACAACAACAAGGATACTGGGCTTCATTGTCACTAGCTCACTGTTTGGTACATTTTTATTTTCTTTTAGGAATTGATTTCATCACTGCAAATTTTAAAACCTTTTTGAGAATTTTGAAGTTTGGAAATTATTTTAGAGGCCACCATTGCCTTGAACACTTATATCCATACTTGACTTTTGCCATCTCACATTAGGGAATCAACAAAAGATAAACCCAAAAACAAACTAAAAATCACAAACGACAAAGAATTAAGAAATTGGTTATCTTGCATATACAGTGCACTTCACTTCAGCAGTTTACAACTCCCAGATTGACAACTTATATATCAATTTAGGACACACTAAATTGACCAAACATTTTGGCGCCGTTGCCAGGGAAGTGAAACTAGGTAGCCAATTTCTTAAAAAAAAAACAAGAAAATTTCAAGGAAGGAAAAAATTGATAACTTCTCAAAGTATGCTCTCCTCTTGCACCTAGTGTGATCTGGAGGATCATAAAAGAGAGTTATTGGTTTAGTAATTTCTTAAGTATGCTCTCTTCTTGCACTTAGAGTGACCTAGAAGATCAGAAAGAGAATTATTAGTCCGATTTGAAGAAAAATAAAAAATGACATGCATAGAGCAAGAGATTGTTTATAGCTAGGGCTACGAGTTCGATTTTTACAACTCCATATACTTCAAGGTATAGACAAGATACACCTCCATCATCTCCAACTCACACTCCTAGCCTTAGGATTCCTGGAATTCAAGAGGCAGTAGCCGAATTAGGAGACTCTCCCACACTATCCACCGAATTTGAGTTAGGAAAAGACCCTTTCTTTACTTCTACAGGAAAACACATTGTAATTAGGGAAGTAGAATCACCTAAAGAGGAAGAGGGAGAAATTCCTCCTCGTTTGCCATTAGTAGAAGAACCAAAGGATTCTGAAGTCTCTGAGGAAACTATCATGACAGAGGAAGTAGTAAACGGATTTGGAGGAGGTAGGGGTAGAGGTAGAGGAGGAGGAGGAAACAATGGAGGAGGTAGAGGTAACAATGGGGGAAATAGGGATGGAGATAACTCATTTGGATTTCCTATAGTTGATGAGGAATATCGAACAACAATGAAAAACATCTCACCATCTGTCCTTCCAAACTTTTATGGGTTGCGAAGTGAGGATCCTGAAACATTTCTATTTGAGTTTGAAGTCGTGTATCGAACTTATGATTATATGGAAGACTCTCAAAAACTCAAATTGTTTCCTTCAACATTGAAGGGAGTTGCTTTAAAATGGTTCATGGGATTAGTCACTCAATCTATTATGACTTGGAATGATATGAAACAAACATTTTTTGATAGATACCTGGACTATTGTATGCCCACCAATCATAAGGATGAGGTATTCAAAATGGTGCAAAAAGAAGATGAAAACTTGGAGGATTTACTTGAAAGATTTCAATACAATTTGAAAAGAGCAAAAATGAATAACTTAGATGAGGAAACCTTGAAAGCCCTTCTATTAAAAGCCATTAGAGATGAATGGATAGATATTTTGAACATGATGGGAAAAGGAGATATATCTCAACTTCCACTTCATGATATAGCAGAGCTATGTGTCCATCTCTCAAGGGGAAAATCTAAAACTGGGAAAGGGCCTAGAGATCCTTCTCTCATTAGAGCAAACAAATTTGCAACTGGATCAGTAAGTAGGGCTGAGATTGGCAACATGCTTGATGAGTTCAAAATTGATATTTTAGGGAGTCTTAGTGAGCAACTAGACACCCTAAAGATATAAAACAAGCAGAAAGCAGAAGCTGAAGCTTTGGCCATCTTTTGTCCAAAATGTAGGAAGAAACATGCTCTAAGGGAATGTCCCTTGGATGCAAAAGTTGTAGAAACATGTGTGATTTTTTCAGAAAGCCATGAGACCAAGGATTGTCCTTCAATTCCTGGGCTCAAAGCTGTCTTTCAAGAAGATCCAAATTCAATTGAGTCTCTCTGTTTTGTTTCAAGGAGACCTTGGCAGGGGCAACAAAATCAAGGGTTTAACAACCCTACAAACTTTCAACCCCCACCGAATTGGAATCCTTGGCAACAACCTTGGTCCCAACCTCAAAATCCATTTCAATCATGGGTACAAGGTATGCAAAATCCTTATGGGACATTTGCTCAATTTTATCAATATCCTCCATCTTTTCAAAATCAACAAGCTCCACAACTTCCAAATCAAAATCCACAACTTTCATTGCCATTTCAACAACAACAACCTTCTCAACAGAATCCAAATTCCCAACTCTTGCTTCCATTCCAATAGAAGACAAATCAACTACCTTCCCAGCCATTGCCAAACCCCAATAATAAAAACCCTCAAAATTCTTACATGGTAGAAGGACAACAATTTCCTACTTATATGCTTGTTCCTCTCAATGATGTACAACTCAGATCCGGTAGAGTTTTAGACAAGCTTTCTATAGATGCCGAAAAGCAAAGCATTTCTGAGGAAGATTCTCTTGAAGCCAATAAAAGTTCTGAAGCATCTCTTCAAAACCCAAGCACTTAAAAAGAAAAAGAAAAAGCCCCACAACTCCTATAGTTGAGCAACCTACATCTTCATCCACACCTCCTTTGCTTGAAAGATTACAAATTGACAAAGGGGTGGAAAAACAAATCTTGTTGCCTGACTATGATTTCCTAGATGAATTAAAGAATGTCTGTATCAAGATTCCCTTGTTACAAGCCATTAGAGAAATTCCTATTCTAGCAAAAACAATAAAGGAGTTGAGTCTCAAAAGACCAGGAAGGAAACCAAGAGATACAAGAAGAATCCACCTGGTAGGAAAAATTCCAGATATCATGATGGGAAAAATTACCATGCAGAAGTATGTAGATCCCGGTAGTCCAATTGTCAAAACACATATCAATTGGGTAGAAATTCCAAATACTTTGATTGATTTAGGGGTTGCTATCAACATTATGAGTAGACAGACTATGGAACAGCTAAAACTTCCTAATCTTCTTTTTACACCTACTTTACTACAACTTGCAGATCGATCAATTATCAAACCAAATGGTGTATTAGAAGACATTTCGATCTCCTTAGATTCTTGTGAATATCCAGTAGATTTCATGATTTTAACTCCCAAGAGTAATCTAGGAGGGCACCCACTCATCTTAGGAAGACCTTGGCTAGCCACAGCTGATGCTTTTATCAGTCGTAGATCTAGGGATATGTATATTTCTGATGGTAATTCGACAAAGAAATTCAATCTGTATCCTCCAGAAAAAGCAATTACAGAAGTAGGAGATAATGAATGGGTCAGTGATGAGGACACTATACAACCTGTCTTTACCATTTCTGAAATCAGTGACGATAGTCAAATTCTGAACACATTAGAAAATTTTGAAACATCTTCAGAATATGACCACACACAATTTCAGTTAGATTATGACATTGAGTATTTATCATCTAGACAAATGTCTCTTTACTCTATGGAAGAGTTCGGTAGTTCCACCATTGAGATCTTTCCAGGTAAAACATTGAATATCAACAAAAACTTGGAAAAATCACAACATGGAGAGCTAACCAAAATCTTGCAAAAACATTCTACTACATTTGCATGGAAGTATACTGATATGAAAGGTATTGACCCTAAGACTTGCATTCATCACATCTACATTGAGGAAAATAGTAGACCAATCAGACAACCTCAAAGAAGGATGAATCCAAACCTTAGGGAGATAGTGAAAGAAGAGCTCCAAAAACTACTCAATGTAAACTTCATTTATCCAATTTCAGATAGCCGATGGGTTTCTCCTTTGGTTATAGTACCTAAAAAGAATGGTCAATGGAGGGTATGCATTGATTACAGGGAATTGAATAAAGCAACTTTGAATGATCACTTTCCTTTACCCTTTATTGATCAGGTATTAGATACTCTAGCAGGCAAAAAATAATTTTCATTTTTGGATGGATTTAGTGGCTATAATCAAATTCAGGTAGCACCTGAAGATCAAGATAAGACCACATTTACCTGTCCATGGGGAACTTTTGCTTACCGAGTGCTTCCTTGTGGATTATGTAATGCACCTGCAACATTTCAAAGGGCAGTACTGGGAATATTCTCTAATCTAATCCATGATTGTGTAGAGGTTTATATGGATGATTTTACAGTTTATGGTGATTCATTTGAAGAGGAATTAGAGAATTTGGAAAAAGTCCTTATAAGGTGTAAAGAAAAAAACCTTTCATGAGTCATGAAAAATGCTTTATGATGTTTACTGAAGGTATTGTTTTGGGACATCATATTTCAGGGGATGGGATTAAAGTTGATAGATCAAAAGTTGAAGTCATCTCCAAGTTGCCTATTCCAAATTGTTAAAACGATGTTAGAATTTTTCTGGGATTTACTGGGTACTATAGAAGATTTATAGAAAACTTCACCAAAATAGCATCTCCACTCTTCAAATTACTTACAAAATATTGTGAATTCAAATGGGATCCTGATTGTCAATCAGCATTTGAAACTTTGAAAGCAAGAATATCTGAAGCACCCATTTTGAGAGGACCAAATTGGAAACTTCCTTTCCATATTTCTACAGATGCTTTAGATAAAACTCTAGGAGTTGTGTTGGGTCAAAAGGATTTAGTTCCTTATGCCATTTACTATACCAGTAAAAATTTGACTCCCACTGAGTTGAACTATACTGTGACTGAAAAAGAGTTCTTAGCTATTGTTCATGCAATCAATAAGTTTAGACATTATATAACAGGCTATTAAACTTTTGTCCATACTGATCATTCTGAAATTAGATATCTAATGAACAAACCTGTTACTAATGGTAGAGTTACAAGATGGCTCTTACTTTTACAAGAATTCAATATTACTGTGTTGGATAGACCAAGGAAACAAAATACAGTAGTTGATTTCTTGTCTAGGATCCAAAATACTAACGAAGATTCTCCTGCAGAGGATAAGTTTCCAGATGAATATTTATTTGCAGTAACTTCTAAGACTCCTTGGTATGCAGATATTGCTAACTATTTGGTTACAGGGAAGCTACCTCCACATCTATTTCCTAGTGAAAAAAGAAGAATTATTCAGGAGAGTTCAAAATATTCATGGATTTCTAACGAATTGTTTAAAACAGGGCCATATTGTGTGATCAAAAGATGTGTTCGGGAAGATGAAATGCCTGACATCCTTAAGGCATTTCATGATGAACCATGCGGTGGACACTTTGCTGACAAAAGGACGGCCTATAAAATCCTTTCTTTAGGATATTATTGGCCTTCCCTCTTCAAAGATACAAAAGAATATGTCAGAAGGTGTGACAGCTGCCAAAGAGTAGGGAAACCGACTCTTTCAAATGAAATTCCATTACAACCACAGGTACTCATCGAACCCTTTGAAAAATGGGCTTTAGATTTCATTGGACCCATTAATCCACCATCTAAACAAAAGAACTATATATTGGTATGCACTGATTATGTCACTAAATGGGTAGAAGCCAAAGAATTACTTTCTGCTACTGAAAATTCAGTTGTTAATTTTCTTTATGAGGATATTTTTACTCGCTTTGGTGTCCCAAGAGAAATTGTGACAGATTAGGGAAGTCAATTTACATCCAACATGATGGAGAAGCTGATGGAAGAATACAAAATCAAGCATAGAAAATCTACTCCTTACCATCCGCAAGAAAATGGCCAAGTGGAGTCTACAAACAAAGCTATTGAGAGCATCATCACCAAAACTGTTCATCTACATAGAAGAGATTGGGCAGAAAGGCTTCCTGAAGCCTTATGGGCCTACAGAACTACATGGAGGAATACAACAGGACATTCTCCCTATGAACTTGTTTATGGGAAAGAAGTCCTGCTCCCCATTGAGTTTCAAGTCAAAACTTTCAAGATGGCAGTTCAGTTGGGGATGGATCTATCAGAAGCCCAAAAGAACAAAATGGAGCAGTTGAATGAGCTAGATGAGATCAGACAAGAAGCAATCCTAAAAACTGATCTAGTTCAACATCAAAGAGCTAAGTGGCATGACATATACATCAAAGAGAAAAAGTTTCAAGAGGCAGACTGGGCATTACTATTTGATTCCAAGTTTAAATAATTCAAAGGTAAATTTCAGACCGATTGGCTTGGGCCATATGAGATTGACAAAGTCTTTAGCAATGGAGCAGTAAGAATCAAGACCATTGATGAATTTCAAACTCCTCTTATTGTGAATGGCCACAGATTGAAAATTTATCATAAGCCACTCTCAAAAAAGGAGCTTGTCAAAATGTTTCAAGAAAATTCTGTAATAAGGCTAGTGAAGAAGAATCCTTCTTCCCCACCAGCCTAGCTTTTGTTCTTTTCTGTTTTAAAAAAATAAAAATAAAAATTGTATAAGCCTGAAAACCAATCACTGATTGGCAGTCTTATACAGAAAATGTAGAGTGAAAATCATGGACACTTGATACTCTATATTTTCCAAAAAACTCTCCTTCTGTTTCCATCTTCACTTCACTTCATTGCCATTCCACTCCATCTCCATTTCATTTTCATTTCACTCCAATCCACTTCATCTCACTCCATCTCATCCATTTCATTCCATTTAATCAATAAATGTCTCTTTCATGACCATTTCCATTCAGTCAGTTATTATCTAACTATCTTCATTCAACCAAGTGGGTGCTGTGTCAGTTTCTGCAGCTGGAATCAGTTTCCGCAGCCACCACTATGTTTTTCAAATTTATAGTCAAAATGTTAGTGAAATAATCATGAAAATGCAGGTGTGACTGAGCATATGCTATGAAGACATGGAGCATCTACAGACATCAATAAGGAGCAGTTGATTAAAGGCTAATGGACAACAAATGACAAGGATTCCAAGGTATGAGCAAAAATTTCTTTCAAATAGCAATCAAAGGCACAATTTAGCATAGTTATTAAACCTTAAAGCTCCACTATGTGCAATGATTATCACGATAGCTCCATTACCTATTACCATTCCATGACATTATCCCATAAGCCATGCATTTATTCCCTAAACGGTCTCATGATTAAATTTCGGGTTTAACTCATAGATGACTGCACTTTCATACTCCACTTGTAATCATGAGATGTGACCTATTTCATTACGGCTCCTCTCCACCACATTTTTCACAGCCATTCCATAAACGTGTAACATCTCGTACGCAGCCGTTCAATTCAAAATTCCAACTTCACTCCATTAACCCGCCATTCTGTTAAAGTCACCTCATTCACATACGTCTGCACTTCATTTTGTGAACTCACCTCGGCTGCTTATCCTCTGTTTCCTCTTGCAGTTCCTGAACACTCTCGTTACCTGTTATCCATATTCCAATTGCAGCCACTGCGTTTTTGCCATAAACCCTGCAACCTAGCCATCTTACCTCTGTTAAACCCTCACACGCAGTTGAATTTCAGTGGAATTTCAAAACAGAGGAAGGGATGGGACGATTACTAAGGGCAGAACCGGAAGGACCTAAGTATTTAGAAGGTTACCCTCAAGTAAAAGATTTGCTGAAGAAAGCAAAATGGCTACGCTTCATTCAAAAATTTAAAGGCCATAATAAGGAGGTAACAAAAGCCTTTGCACGGTATTTCAATGGCCAGATGGTGGAAATTGGAGACCTGAAGCTCACGGTCACTGAAGCATCAATAGCAGCTGCCACAGACTTGCCCCAGGAAGGTGAGCGTTGGTTTAAAAACAAAAGTGTGGACGAACAAGCATGGAGAATCATATTACGAAACCCAGGTATGGACGTTACTGTATTTACAAAAGGAATTCCTGTTCATGCATTGAAAGAAGAATGGGCCAGCTTACTGTTAATCATCCAAAAGTTTATCACTTGCGAAGGACGCTTTGGAGCAATGTACATGTATCATGCTAGGTTATTGATGAACTTCTTAGAGAGTCAAACCCTTAATCTGCCTTATTTCTTACTGCTGAGTTTGAAAAAGATGAGTACCACAGTCCAAAAGAACATAGGGGACATAGAACCTCATTTATATCATCATGGACTTGTAAGGATTCTCATTGAAGACCAACTGAAGAAGAACAAAGATACCTGGGAACGGTTCTTAGTAAGAAATTACTTTCAAGAGCCATCTGAGGCACCTGAAAGCAGTACACCAAAGACACCGAGAAGGAGTAGGAGAAAAGAAAAGAGTGCCATAATCCAAGACTCCCCTGTTAGCAAAACTAAAGAAGTTGGTCAAAAAGAAAAGGAGGAAAGAACTAAGGACAGAAAACAGAGGAAATTGAAAGGAAAAAGGAACATAGAAGAAGTCTACCAATCACCAGAGCCATCTATAGAGGAAGACCATCAAACATTGTCTGAGAGACTAGTGCATCTTCAAAAACAAGCTGCTACAGCCAAGAAGAAGGAAAAAGGAAAACAAAGCATGGAAGAAGGGAGTACTAGCCCACAGTATTTAAGAAGAAGCAGCAGGCTTAGAGGAAAGGGGAAGAAAACACAAGTAAAAGGGCCCCACTTCATCGACTTGGGTGGGGAAACACCCGAAAAACCCCTAGCTGGCCGTAGTCCACCTCATCCTCAGTCAAATGTTGAAACTAGTCCTCTAGATGTTGATGTAAGTCCCTCTCGGCCGGAATTAGAAAGCAGTCCTCCTCCTCAACAAGACTTTGAAGTCAGTCCAAGAAAAACACCCGAAATAGATCCAAGTCAGCAGGAGGTGTATGATTACCTCGAATCTTTAGAAAAGACAGCTGCAGGCCCGAGTACATTGTCCACTCTGCCCCACATGACACAAGATGCACAAGTCCAATCCTTAAAACAAGAAGTGTTTGAATTAGAGGTTCTAAACAGGCATATTAAACAAGAAAATGAAGCACTAAAGGAGCAGAGAAAAGTGGACAAAATCATTCATGATAATACTATGCTACATTTGGGTCTATGGCAGAAGAAGAACAAGAAACTAAAGAAAAAGTGCAGAAAGTTGAGCAGGGAATTAATCAATCTCAAATTCAGATGTTTGATAAGGAAACCCAGGATGGTGGTAGCACCAAGAAAGAAAAGAAGAGGACTGGATGTACTAGCAAAAGCTTCAGAACATATGGACTAAAGGGGAATGACTAAAATTTTGGTTGCATGAGGACATGCAACACCTTCACAGTGGGGGTATGTTGAGTCCCAAACTTGCATCTTCCCTATACACCTTTTTAGCCTTCTTTTCCAGTTACTTGAACCACCAAGTTGTCAAATCATTGCATATTAGTTTAAAAAGAGCTTATAAAATGGTTTCCTAACTATGTCTTGTGACTGCTGTTTGATTTAGATTTTTGCTCAGTCAGCTGCGGAATCTTATCAGTTTCCGCAGCCAGCTCAACTTTCCGCAGCTGTTTTGTTGAAGTCTATGTTACAAGTGTCTACTGGAGAATCCGGCCACATGGGAAAGCTGCAAACGATGTGTACATGGAACGTGTCCCCTTGGTTCAGCTGAATCACCCACAAAAGGCCATGGTCAAGGATAGTCAAAGCAGTGGTCAACCTAAGAGTTTTGTGGTGGCAGGACTCTGTTTTTCACCACGTGAAGACTTGCGTGGAAAATTCCTCAATCTCAGGAGGAGTGCTAACACCTGTGGACTATTCCGTGAACCCAAATCCAACAACCACCACTCCTTGGATTTAATTGTCACGGCTACCATATTGCTAGATCTCCGGACATGGTTATTCACGTGTCTATTTAGCAGCGCAGAATTTAGGAAGTAGTTGTAGCATCCTCAGTTATAAATAACGCGTTATCATACGCTTGTTAGTTAGCTTGATATATGTAATTTTGACTGTTTTACGAGCCCACTGTGCCGTGCTCTATCTTTATCTTATGACTGCATTTTAATATATGAGAAGACAGTGTTCTTAAGTTCAATTTGTGACTGATTGTTGATTGGCCGAGGTTGCAGAGGGCCCCTGTACACCAAGGCTCTGTAACTACTGTATAGTTTCTTGCTTTCTTCCATTATGTTACTGTTTCCATAACCGTTTGTTTGTATATATTATACTGTTTTTGATATTCATGTTAACTGTTGTCCATATTTTCTTTTATGCTTTCTCATGGTTGTTAACTGATTAGTGTTTTTCTTTCAGGTTCTTGTAGATATCCCGAGCAATTTTACATAGATTTTTAATGACTAATGACATGAAATCATCTTGTCCTTCTGCTGATTTATTTTCTGAGTTCTAATTCCAGCACTGTTTATTTCTTTCAGTTTTGTTTTTCTCATTTACTTTTATGCAATTTAGAAATCAGATTACTCAATTTGTTTATGATTACCTCCTATAGCTAGAGCGAGAGTACTGGTGAGGGGTCAGAATATGAGTTGATGTGATATGATTTAGTTTACTTTTCTGCAAGTTAGTGATTAGATTACTCATGTCATTTTCAGTTACCTCCTATACCCAGAGCAAGACTACTAGTGAGGGATTGAAGTATGAACGCGTAGTTTGATCTTAGTTTCATTTTATGCAATTTAGATATCAGATTACTCAATTTGTTTATGATTACCTCCTATAGCCAGAGCGAGACTACTGGTGAGGGGTCAGAATATGAGTTGAAGTAGTATGATTTAGTTTACTTTGTTACAGTTTTTGAATTGCTTTAAGTTCAGTTTTTTTCTCTTTTTATACATCAGAAAGGATACTGGGCTTCATTGTCACTAGCTCACTATTTGGTACATTTTTATTTTCTTCTAGGAATTGATTTCATCATTGCAAATTTTAAAACCTTTTTGAGAATTTTGAAGTTTGGAAATTATTTTAGAGGCCACCATTGCCTTGAACACTTATATCCATACTTGAATTTTGCCATCTCACATTAGGGAATCAACAAAAGATAAACCCAAAAACAAACTAAAAATCACAAACGACAAAGAATTAAGAAATCGGTTATCTTGCATATACAGTGCACTTCACTTCAGCAGTTTACGATTCTCGGATTGACAACTTATATAGCAATTTAGGACACACTAAATTGACCAAACACCCTTAACATGTCTTCCACCACTTGATTCACCCGTTCGGTTTGTCCGTCAGTCTGAGGGTGATAAGCCGTGCTGAAGTTCAGCTGAGTCCCCAATTCTTCAAACAATGTTTTCCAGAAGACGGATGTGAATTTCACATCACGATCTGAAATTATCGTTCTTGGTAACCCATGCAGTTTAAATATATTTTGCATGAACACATGAGCGATCTGCACAGCTCTGTATGTAGATTGCACCGGTATGAAATGTGCTGACTTACTTAGCTTGTCCACCACCACCATGATGGAGTCATTATTTTTCTTTGACTTAGGCAACCCGGTGATAAAGTCCATGGAGATGGTTTCCCATTTCCATTCCGGAACGGGTAACGGTTGTAGTAAACCGGCAGGATGTTGGTGTTCTGCTTTAATTTGCTGACATTCTAGACATCGAGCCAAGTAACCAGCCACGTCCTTCTTCATACCCGGCCAATAATATTCCTTTCGAAGTGCAGTGATCATCTTTTGATAGCCCGGGTGTCCAGCGTAATGGCTCTTATGATGCTCGTCCATTATCAGATTTTTAATATTATCCTGATTGGGCACAAACAACCTTCCTTTATAATATAACATTCCCATAGCATCCAATGCATAATTCGGTTGTTTTTCTTTGTTGGATGGTTGTTGCACCTGTTGTTTTATCTGCTGATAAACAATGTCTTGTTTGGTTACCTTGTTAATTATTTCCCCGAAGGGGCTTTTCCCTTCACTGCAAAAAATCTCGTATAAGCATTGCAACTTTCGACTCAAAGCGTCTGCCACCCGATTCTCTTTTCCCTTTAAATGTTTGATCTCAAAATCAAACCCGCTCAGGAAATCCACCCACCGTGCTTGCCTTGCATTTAGAGTGGGCTGGCTAAAATAATTGGTCAGACTGTGGTGGTCTGTCAATAACAGAAATTTCCTCCCCATAAGATAATGTCGCCACATTTTCAGGGCGTGAATTACAGCTGCCAATTCTAGATCGTAAGCAGAATATTTCTACTCATGCTCTTTTAATTTCCTGGATTCGTATGCTATCACTTTTCCTTCCTATGTTAACACACCACCTATCCCTTCCTTACTTGCGTCCGTGCACACTACATATTCCTTGCTGGGATCGGCTATACTCAGAATAGGTGTTGTAGTGAGTAAATGTTTGAGCTGGTCAAAACTCCGTTGGCACTCAGGGGTCCATCTGAAAACTCTCCCCTTTTTCTGCAAGGAGGTGATTGGATAAGCTACTCTTGAAAATCCCTCAACGAACCGTCTGTAATAGCCTGCTAAGCCCATGAAAGACCGGATGTCCGCCACGTCCTTGGGTACCGGCCATTCCATAATGGTCCGTATCTTTTCGGGATCCACGACGACCCCATCTTTAGTGATGATGTGGCCTAAATACTGTATCTGTTCTTTAAAGAATTCACATTTACTAAACTTAGCATATAATTGGTGTTCTCGGAGGGTCTACAATACTATCTTGAGGTGTTCTTGATGTTCCTCCAACGTCCGAGAGTAGATCAATATATTGTTTATAAAGATTAGTACAAATTTGTCCAAATATCGATGAAACACACTGTTCATTAGACACATAAAGGTGGCAGGGGCATTGGTTAACCCGAAGGGTAATACCACAAACTCATAGTGGCCATACCGAGTCCTGAAAGCTGTCTTAGCTATGTCCTCCTCTTTAATCCGGATTTGATGGTACCCCGATCGCAAGTCAATCTTTGAGAAAACTGTTGCTCCCCTTACCTGGTCAAACAACTCATCTATGCGGGGTAGGGGGTACTTATTTTTAATTGTCAATTTGTTTAATTGGCGGTAGTCCATACACATCCGGAGGGTCCCGTCTTTTTTCTTAACGAACAGCACTGGGGCTCCCCAAGGAGACACACTGGGGCGTATGTACTTTTTATCTAGCAGCTCCTGTAACTGCATTTTCAACTCTGTCAATTCTGGTACGCTCATTCTGTAAGGTGCTCGGGAGACTGGGTTGCTCCTGGCACTAGCTCGATGGTAAAATCTATGTCCCGTTTAGGTGGCAGTCCGGGAATCTCTTCCGGGAACACATCGACAAACTCTTGTATCACAGGGATACTCTCCAATGTGGCTGTTTTGTCTTTTGCGTTGGCATACCCCACTTGAATGGCATAAATCTGACACCCTTTTCTAACGCATTTGGCTAACTGTGAGGTAGTTATGGGCCGAATCTGCACTGGCCGCTTAATTCCCTGCATTTCTTGTTTTATTCCAAGTTCATCCTTATAACTGATAGTCTTGGTTTTGCAATTAATTATGGACCAGTGTTTTTCTAACCAGTCCATACCAATCAACACGTCGTATGAGCCAAGGGGAAGCACATTTAAATCTACTGTAACAGACTGTCCTGCTATCTTTAAAGGACAGTTTTTGACCTTAGCCGTTACTCGTCTTTTTGCTCCTGTTGCCAACTGAACTAGCCAAGGGTCCCTAAACTTAACTGGCTGCAGCTTACATTGCTCCACGATTCTAGGACTAACATAACTTAAAGTTGCACCAGGGTCAATTAAAACAGTTACAGCAAGGTCTAAGAGTTTACCTTCAAATTCCACCATGGTCGGCTGGTACTCCACCTGGCGGTCTTCCAACGCAGCATTAATCTTTGGCAGACTCCGTCCCACATCGCCGACTGTAGAGGCTTCATAAACCTGGGAAACCTGTTCTGCTCCTTTTCGCTGAGGACAGTTTTTCACATAATGGGGTCCACCACAACCCCAACATTGCACTGGGGGCCTTGCTGTCCCTTCGTTATCTACTCTCCCGGTTTGTTCACTGATCCTGGACTCATTAGGGGGCTTTAACCGGAGGGTATTCTTTTGTGAATTTCTGCTGTTTTTCCCTTTGGAAAATCCTTTGTTACCTCCACTGCGATTACCTTTAGTACTTCCAGCCAGCTTGCTGCTCCTTTTATCGACCCATTTCTTACCCAGATTATCCCCCTTCTGCTTACTCTGCTGGTAACAAATTCTGGCTTTGCGTATAGCCTCGTCCATTGTCTTTGGGTTGTCAAATTCGGTTCTCTCCCTCATACTTGCAGGGAGACTATTGACGAATCTTTGCACCTTTGCTTTCTCTTCTCGTATATAGGGCACGTAACGGAGTAAGGAAGTAAAACGAGTAATAAATTCGTCCATAGTTTGTTGTCCCAAACGCAGGTCATGGAATTCCCTGGCCTTTTCATCATAGAAGCGCTCGGTGAGGTACCTTTCTTGCTCCATAGTTAACCTGGAATTATCTTCCCATAAACGGGCCATTTCATGTTTCAGCTCTTGTACAGTCTCCAAAATCGCCTGATTGGTATTGCGTGCTTCCTCACCCAGTTGTACCCATAATTCGGGACTGCTTCCAGGTCTCATTGCAGGTCCCTGACCCGCCACGAACCTGTGTGACGTACTGTCAGTTCTTCTCGTATTGTCCATCCTTGAGTTCCTGAACTTACACAAAACAGTTAACAGCGGATGGGTTATCACATTAGCTATTTCTTCTTACTCGTTAGAGTTGAAATAAATTATAAATATACAGTCTGTTGTCTGTTTCTCTCTTCTTCTTTTTTCTCCAATGCCCAGAGGCCACATTTTTGCAATCTGGGCTCTGATACCACTTGTCATGTCTCTATAACTCAGGAATATTTTTTTTTTTTTTTTGCGTAAATAAAATACTCCTAAGGTTTGCATGCCCGAGGATTACCTATGGATTAAATTTACACTTATTCACCCCACGCAGCTCATTTACAACACTATCACATAGCAATTAAGGGTTGAGGTACTGCATCTCATCTTTATTAAAATATCACAACATGTTTTGGGCGCATGTTGTCCACGCGGCATTTGTTCCAAAGGTAACTCTCCATTCCCCTTCAGCCTTCATGTGGCCACCCTATCCGATTCTATGCGAGATAATACCTGCTCTGCATTGTACTGTACGAGGCTAGCAGATCGGTCCGAATCACCTTCCATCAACGACGGAGGGAGCTCTTGGTAATCCCACGGTGGTAGATCACCTCCGCGAGCTGCCACCTAATCTATCGCATGCCTTGGGTGACGGAAATCATTTGTTCGGGAAGTTTCCTACGGCCTTGCTCTGGTTCAGACCATGTGGCCCGTTCCGAAGAGCCCAGCTCGCAAACCTCGCTCCAGTGCTGGAGGATTTGATCCCTAGCTTCTCAGGTAAACTATCTCACTGCGTTAAGTTCCTTCTATGCTCATTTGGTCGTGCGCTCTTTGATTACTGATAAACTCTTGTTGTTGGTTCATGAAACATGCATTTGCAGAGTTATCCAGCGCTGGGGTCCCTCTTCAGCACTAAAAACGGGTGCTGCTCTTTCGTTTCCTGACACTTCCTTTAGTGGTAAATGTCTTTCTAAGGACGGGGACAACTTCCTGGGTTTTGATTTTATTGAAGCTGTATTATTGTAGCTGTAATATTACTACTGGTAACTAACGTTATGCTGCTCGGTTTGCTCCTTAAATAGGCTAGGCGACAGCTCCTCACTCGGCCTAGCACTAAGGGAAAGCTCACCACAGTTCTGGATTCTAGGTATGAGGACTTTCGGTCGCAGCTATGACTGGATTTGTTTTTAAATTTCCCCTCGTGTTAGAGGATGGAAATCCTCCAGGTTTTTATTTTTATTTTGGATGAACAAGGTTATGGGGGCTGTTTGTTTTCCCCAAACTCCAGTGTTATGGGCAAGATTTAAATGTAATTTAACTTTGGGAATTTGAATGTCCATATGTAATTCCATTGCCCGAACCATGGTGTTTGTATGTAAATTTTAACGCACCCCTGTTTCTTTTGTCACGACGTGCTAAGCTTTTTACTTACTGGACTATACTATTAAAAAGGGTTTACCGCTTTCTACTTAATCAATGGTATATATTCATATATTTTTGTCTATGCTTGTTATGGCTACCGCTCCGCGGCATCTCTGTACAGGCAATTTATAATTCATTTTCTATTGTATATACAGTGTTACACAGTTTTTGCTAGATCACATTTCTGTTTAGATGCATAAACATATATAGTTATATGTCGTTATTATGTTTTATCTGAAATGATTTTCCTTAAGCGTACTACTTCCCTTGCAGTGAGGATCCGAGCCCTGCCCTCAAATTTCTGTATATATTTTTTTTCTATTAATTCCTAACGCTTAACCGTGGAGCCAAAACTACGGGTCTTGTATGCTTGGGAGAAAATTTTAAACATGGTAGAATACTATCCTTAACAGTCTACAGCCCTGTTCTTTGCCTTACTTGGTTCTTTCCTTGGGGTTTCTCCACTTATTAGATGACATTCATGAGGCGGTCCTGGTCGCGCCTCACGACTTACCGTTCCTCATTCCCAAGGTATGACTAAACCGCTCCTTAAACACCTATAACAGTCTTTTTTTTTGTTTGAGTCGCTGCAGTTCTGCAGCTACTTACACATGGTTTGTAATATTCACCATTTCTATATATATATCTACACTTATGTCTCTTATAGGAAGAGTTCGGCCCAAAAGCCACAGGTCTTAATGCGTGCTGCCGAACTTGATAAGTTCTAATCGCTTGTCTAATCCCGAGGTTACTTATGTGTTTACACACTTTTGTCATCACTGCCCTCTACCGTCTCCCTGGTGCGGTTGGCCTAGCTTCCTAGACTTTCTAGGGGATTCTCTCTCTTCAGATTGTTTTCCCTCGAAGAAGGGTTATTTCATGAAGTAAAACCTGCCTTGACAAGTTCAGGGTGACAACCCTCACCATTCACTAATAATGCCAAACTACCAGAGATGTGCTACAACTATTTACCCCGTCAACAGTTTAGATGAAGAGTTACTCGCTCTTCCTACTTTCTTTTCCTGTTAATGTAATTTCAGTATTCATTGCACTGCTTTTTAAGGAAACTGCAATCTTTAGAAAATCAATAGTTTCTTTCCAACATTTAATTCAAGTCAGGACCACATACCTGGGTTGTTGTAAACGCACTTTCTTCCTCTGCTCCAAGCTAAAATCGCCTCTGCTGTTCATAGCTAGTCTTCCACCCGACCTTGAGACTGTCTTGCAAGACCAGTCTCCCCCCTAGCTGATTCAAAGACTACAGTCTTTGCAGGTTGCCAGCGCTCTGCGCTCTTACCATCTGATCATCACCAGACGTGGTAAGTTCCCTCATTCCACACTGTCTGTCCTCTACAACACAGTGACCTCTTTTTCCCCCTTTTCCCTTTTCCTGGAATCCATTCCACGGTTAGGGAGGGGAAAAGTGGTTAGGGTTTTCTTGCAACCGTTTCTTTATTAAATATATATATTTTAATTATGTTAACTTCTCTCCTCAGAAGTTACATTACATTCCTGTTACCAGGAAGTCATTCCTCAATTCCATTTTCTGAAAAAAATAAAAATAAAAAATAAAAAATAAAAAATAAATAAATAAATATATATATATATATATGCAACAAATACAAATCATCATCCATTTATTTGTGTCCTTTTGACTGCAGCAAATAAAAATATTTACAATAATTTGGGGATATGACATATATATAATGATGATTAGAGATAAAAATATTTTTTTGTCAATTTAATATGTTTTTTTTTTTCTTTTTTCTTATTCATTTTTGTTCATTCTGTATTACATTTTTCACTTAAGAAAGACTTGAATTCAGGACCTCAGGGGACCAATACAATTTTACATGCTTGCATAGGGGACCAACACAACTTTATATGTTTGATCAAGAAATATTTGTCAATGCTATTGGAACCAATCAACTATAAAGAAAAATCTATCTATAACTACTATGATCTAAATCTTCATCTTATCTTAACCACACTAGTTAATTAATTAATTTGAAATAAGTTATTATGATTAATATGGGAAAATTTCTTCTTATAATATAAATATAAATATAATCACAAAACTTAAACTCAATAATTTTAAAATAAATAATTATAACTTTATTTTTTTCTCCATTTTCTGTTAAGTTTCTTCTCTCCACGACTGTTCAATCTTGACCACACGTCCTTTGTATTCTTTTCCCTTTAATGAATGGCGTGTTCCACATATTTACATAATTTTCATTGTGGATAATATTTATCATAATATGAATTATGTTATATAAAATTATTGATTTAATGGTGTAAAAGGGGTAGTTTTCACACTTGAGGGTGTTTTAATTTTCATTACAATTTAATTCGGTGATACTGAAGCATTTTAAATAATGGCATAATGTATGATTGTATTCAGAAAAATTATATTGCCTTATATTTTAACCTATATACACAAATAAATCCAACTTTATTCATATCCTTTTTCTCTTAAATCTAAATTAGATATTCCTAATAGTTAAGAATACAATCTGTTCTCCTATCCACACAAACCTCACACCTCACCAGATTTCTAGAATTATAATTTAAAAATAAAAAACATAAACCTCACACCTCACCAGATTTCTAGAATTATAATTTAAAAATAAAAATAAAAATAAAAAACATAAATAATAATAGTTCAAATTTTCTACCTATCCAAACTTTATCAGATTGTTCAAATTATAATTAAAAATTAAAAAGATAAATAATGTCCAAAATTCTCTATTAAAATAAAATTTCATGGTTTTCCATGAAAAGAAAAAATTAGTTCTAAATACGGAATCAAATCCCAATAATATAATTAATCAAAAAAATATTTATCTACTAAAAAACTTTTACCATGAAAAACATATTCTTCTTATCTGAATACATTGATATACAACAGGTGAAGGGAATATAATCCCCTAACCAGAGTAGACTAGTGTTGGATTTTATTTGCGTAGTTTTAGGTTTTTTAAAAAATGAAATCAAATCTATGTCCAGTTTGTCATACAACTCTCTGATTTATCTATCAAAATAGAAGGAATATTAGGTACAATGCATGGTATTATATTTAACAGTGTCAGAACTATGGAGAAGATGAAGAGGAAGATGACGAGGAGGCAGAAAAAGGATTTATTATTCCGAGGGGAACAATGTCTTGAAGGAGGCCATCTGCACGCCCACCGCCATGTTCAACTACTCCAATATCTCCACCACAGCCACCACCAAACGCGTCACGACGCCCATCAATGCCGGGCGTTTCACAGTTTTCCTGCATCTCATCCACTTGATCTTCATCTTCTGCTCCTTCTTGATGATGACGTTGATTGACAGCTACAGTGGCTGCCCAGCCTTCCACCATATCTGTCTTAAATGGAGATGGTGAACCCTTTGGAACAACGGCCCCTCCGTCAACACTGTTATTGTTATAATATGCCTGGTGATCTTTGCTTGGATTCTCGTCTTTAATAATAATACTGTTACTCTCCTGAAGGCGACGAAGCAGAGTGGAATTGTTATTTGGTTGAGTGAGCTGGATCTGGGAGTAGGAATAGTGCATGTGAAGCCCCTCATAAGTAACGGTAATCGTCTCTGGGTCCTCCGCCGATCTCTCCACCTGCTTCTTGGCGAAGCATCTGGGATTTGTGCATCTGTAGTAACTTCTGCACACCAAACCATTTTGATTGTGAGCTCTCCATTATAATAATGGCAGAGGTTGCGAAGTTGTTGCAAACAGTAATTTCTGCAGTGAAAGTTAATGGCATAACTTGCCAAGTTCTTGCATTGAGGAAAGGAGGTGTATTTATATTAATGGAAGGAGAAAAAGTTATTCACTAAGATCAATATGTTTTATGGGATATTTAAGAAATTAACTTCAATTTTTTAATATATGATTTTTATACTTGAAGATAAGTAAAAGAAGAGTTCCTATATTATCATAGCTTTTCTACTTTGATAGATTAAGGAAATTGGTAGTGTGACAGATATTTTAAAAGTTAGAACAGATTTGATTATAAGCTGGGCAATTCAAAAGAAAGTGCTTTTTATCTTCAATTATATTTCACCGACAACAGACTCTTTATTCCCATAACTTTGAAAATAGACCCACGCCCAATTTCCCTATTAAACTAGTAAAAATTAATTCTAAAATAACTTGCTGTAAGTAAAGTTCAATGTTATCAAACAATACATTTCAACTTCCAAAATAAATAAAACATCTCAGATCTAAAATGTATGGCAGCCAATACAATATTGCTAGATACTTATTAATTGCAAAAAGAAGTGTGTCAGAACATCAACTCAAAAAACAATATCAGAAAAAAGAAAAACTCTCCGAACCTAGACTGTATTTTTTCTTATCGAAAAAATATTTATAGATCAGTATTTAAAATGGATCTATATGCTGATAAAACTTTTCTTATTCATACTTATAGATCAGTGATTAAAATGAATATATACTGACAAAACACAATCTACTGTGAATGATCACAATACCTGGGATGAGGACTGTTTTTGATGGCCTTCTGGCCATACTTTCTCCATTTGTATCCATCATCTATGTTGGTCCCTGGACATTTTATCTTGAGAGAATACTTGGACTCGCTTTTAGCTCGATTCAATCTTCTGTAAAACAACTCATCTCTGGAATTACAAAAATCAAAATGTAAGTTTAACAGTGAACATCACACAATTGATTTAAAAAACAAAATCGATAATTAGCTATCATGGAAGACTCAATGAGATGAGCCGGGAGCATCTACAACAAAGAATTTCATGTGGGTAAACCAAACTTTCACATGATGCAAGAAATGAATAATGGGGCTGTAACAGTGCTGGTTTGTTCAGCTTTTCTTCAAACTGTGGTGTGGTTATAAATGAGAAATAATAGTGGATTCTTGGAATGGTTTTTACAATTATACAATATTTTTCTCTTTTTATTAGCTAATTTAGCTAACTTGCAAATGTATTGCTCCATTTTTAAAGAAAAGTCTGTCCAAAGTTTTGAAACATCCTATGATACACTGAAAATCTGCATGATATAATGTAACTATTACTTACATGGACCTTGGAAAAGCTGCCATAAGTAATTTAGCTAAACCAGCAAATGTATTTTTCCATTTCTAAACTTTTCAATAATGTAATTATTAAAGAGAAGTAATTTTTGGAAATAATACTGTGTCCAAAGTTTGAAACATCCTATGATACTGAAAATCTGCATAACATAATGTAACTATTACTATTATTTACATTCATCTGGAAAAGCTGAGATTATCAGAGGAAATGTATTGCTCCATTTCTGAACTTTTCAATAATGTAGCGGATGTATTGTTCCATTTCTAAACTTTTCAACAATGTAATTATTAAAGAGATTTATTTTGAAATAATACTGTGTCCAAAGTTTTGAAATGTCCTATGATACACTGAAAATCTGCATAATATAATGTAACTATTACTTACATTGACCTGGAAAAGCTGCGATAAGAGCTCTCAGACATAATATCCTGTTCCCTCTTGAGCCCAGAAGTTGGTAACCAACCTTGTGACCGAAAAGCTCCAGCATAGAATGAATTAAACACCCAGGACTTAGAACTGGAATTGGAGACCGAATCTGTGGTGGTGTCTAATGTGGCCGAGACTGCCCCAGACTGGTTCTCTCTCAATAAAGCAGATTGCACATCCATGAGAGTTGGAAATGAATGAGTATTTGTACAAGCTGAAGCAGTTTCCATTTCTTGATTCCCATTCAAAACCTTCAAATTATCTTCATTCATGGTAGATACCAATAAATTTTCTGGAGTTTCTGACTGCAGAAACCCATCCACATAACCACAATCATCACCTTGTGATGAGTGGTCGCAGGATTTGATATTAACATCAGGAAAACTGCCTGCAACGTCCTGGTGGTCGTCATGCAGTAGCTCGATCATGTAACTGAAATCAAAATCATCTTCTAGTATTACATTCTCTTCTGATGGAGAATCCACGCAGCTTTTCTGAGGCGAGACTACATTGGATTTCTTCAGTATGGGGAGACTGCAACAAAAATCCCAGCAATCATTAGAGATTT
The DNA here is from genome assembly GCA_031772625.1 of Pinus tabuliformis. Lineage (NCBI taxonomy): Eukaryota > Viridiplantae > Streptophyta > Pinopsida > Pinales > Pinaceae > Pinus > Pinus tabuliformis. The sequence continues at coordinate 402,648,968 of CM062815.1, read as the reverse complement.
CGCTTGCCTGATCATGAAGCTTTCTTTTGCCGATTCCACAAAAGCTCTGCATATTGGAATCCATGGCTAATCCATGACAGAAAAAGCTTCAGAAATCCAATGCATATCAAAATCTAGATAAGGATGACTTAGAACGTTCACACTCGTTTGATTTATAGGAGACTAGAGTTTAAACCCCCAATGATCAATCCATGGTGGGCTGGTAATGTTAATTGTGTTGCCCCCACAAAGTAAAAAGATAAAAAACGTCAATGGCGTTGACATCCGAGCAGGATCTGAGAGTTCCCGTGATACAGAGACGTGTACAATAAATAAAACGAAGGTTCGAGCGGACAAATTTCAACCCAACAAAGCTTCTAATATTTTTTAATGGCGTTTGTCTGGTTTTGGGTTGAAGTTTGAAGAGCAGTTGCATTTAAAATTTATTTAGAAGAATCGAAGAAGACAAAGGGTTGACCTGCCAGATCCCATGGGCGTACACTTTGGCCCTTGACCACCTCCATTGATTTTTTTTCTTTTTCCTGCTGCTGTCCTCAGGCTCTCCTCCATGTTCCTCAGAGTCTGCATTATTGCGTTTTACCTTGTCATGCCTTAAGTCAGCGGGTACTTGACAACCATTTGACGGTATTCCCCAGATCGCAGTGTGATTTCGAAAGCTGTGCATTGTCAGCAGGACAACGGATTAACGATCTGTATTTTTGTGGTTAATATTTGTATGATTTTGATTCAAAATGTTTTTACTATTATTTTTATCAGAGTTAAAAGGCTTACAAATGGATGAAGTTTAACTGTTTGGTATGTTTTATCGTCTTATCGAACCTTTTTTCCCCGTAGAAAAAAACAATATTTTTTTAGTATTAAAAGTTGTACATACAGCTTATTACAATTTCAATTTTTTCATTATAAGATTATAAAATTATTAGAATGTTCACCTTTTTCTAGCATTGCTTCTAATATCAGCATATTTTTTTACAACACAAAATAAAAGGTTCAAAATTGTGTTATTCCCAAATAAACCGTCTTGATATCCTATTTCTATGGCCAGAAATCATTACAATTCTTATTCTTTTTCTAAGCACAAGGAAACAAACAAAAAAGTTTTTGTCTGCCTTTATGAATAGTTGATGGTGCATGATTCTTTCAATAAAGGAAGTAAAATAAAATTTCCCTGTTTCCTTTGTTATATCTTTCTTTGAAAGCATATCAGCAGTCCAGTTATGTTCTCTATAGATATAGTCAAATTTTACTTGCTGAAAAGTCCTTTCCAAAGTTTTGATACGATTCATCCAATTGATTAAAATTGGCAGATTGAAATCAATTTGTCCCTTAACCTATTTTATTATGCCCTTGGCATCTCCATAGATCTGTATCTGGGTAATCTTTAACCATTTGGCCCTAATCAATACTCCCCATAATGCAATGATTTTTGCCCTACTATTGGTTCCTTTACCTCCCTCTCACTAGAAATGATATTGTATCAGCTTTGATAAATATAACTGTGTCACATCCACAGGCTCTATTAGCACATGCACCATCAAAGAAACCCACTGGATATGAATGCACCATCATGAATTATCTAACTGTGAGATATTTTTTTTATTTTCTAATATTTTTTTAAAAATATTTTTGTATTAAATAATTATGAGATTTTTTTTAAAATAATATATTTTTATTTTTTAATTATAAATTTTAATAGTATAATTTGTAACCTTACTGATTTTAATTTTTTTAAAGTATTAAATTTATTTAAAAAAACATTTTAAATAACTAAACTTTATAATTTTTCAAAAATCTCAAAACTTTTTAAAATAACCACATTCTTATTTTAAAAATGGTTAATACATTTTTTATGTTATTATATTTTTATTATTTAATATATATTTTAAATTATATAAATAAATTTAACCCGGCACACAACTTAATCCCCAAATCTCACACGAACACAACTGGAAAAAAATATTTAAATAGATTTATAATTTTTAAATTGGGTCAATAATGTTTAACTAACTTCATATAAAATTGATCAAAAATATTTATTTATTATAAATATATTTATTTAAATTAAAACATCTCTAATTTTGTTTTAAATTTATATTAACAAATTTATCACACATCTACTATTTTAATAATTATTTTTATCCTAAAAAAAATTTAAACTAGATTATTGAAATTCATTTTGAAAATAACTAAAATATAAATTATGATTATAACATGTACGACATCTCTAATTTTGTTTTAAATTTATATTAACAAATTTATCACATATCTATTATTTTAATAATTATTTTTATCTAAAAAACATTTAAACTAGATTATTGAAATTCATTTTGAAAATAACTAAAATATAAATTATGATTATAACATGTATGGGATGAGATATAGGGTTGATTGTGACCACTACTATAATAACTTTTACATACCTAGGTATGCCTCTTCAATAAATACGGTAAATTAAAATGAAAACTAAAACTATGATTATAACATGTAGGGGAAGAGATGTGACCACATAATAAATTTTATGTACCTAGGTATGCCCCTTCCACAAACATGGTAAATTGGGAGGCTTTAAATCTTAAACCTCCTAGTACATAACATTTCATTTTCACAACCATAATTAATTTGGTTACCCCCAAAAACTTATAACATGCACATTATTATTTTGGAAAAAAAAATATTTAATACTAACCATTTATCATTATTATTATACTAGTCAGATTGTTAAAACTTAAATATTTCTCAATTTGGTTTAAAATTATGATAAAAATATATAAAATGTTTAGAGATATTTTAAAATCTAAAATGAGTCTAAAAGGTTTTTTTTTGGTCAACTTCATCTATTATATTCTCATAAAACCATCATCTATTATATTCTCAAAGAGCCAGGTAGTACAAAATGTTTCTCTATAGCCCCCCAAGCTTCATTCTGACTAGACTTCTTGGCAAGGTGAACTGAAGTTTGTGAAAGATAAACCCATACAGGCATTATTTCCGCCATGCTAAAGAGCCTTACAACACAAAAATGAAACAAAAAGATTCCACATACGAACAAAAACATATCAAGGAGGAGGATGGTGAGGAACTCTAGGAGGTGTAGCAATATATCCAGCCCATTCATGCATGTGGAAGTCAATGTATTCGACTCGGTTTTCTAGATCATGAAGACGTTCATTGGTTCGACATTGGCTCTGGTGAAGATTGTCCAGCTGTTCCAAGATCTTGTTTTGGCTGAACTGAATGTCATTCATGTAAGCTATCAGTTCGTTATGGTCCTCATACATGTGTTCTCTAAGAATGTCCATGTTTGCCTGAAATTCTTCTAAGTTGCTCTGCAATGGACTCCAAGGAAGTTGGAGCATCCACTTGTCCCGGGGAACGATTTGGGGCATGAGCCACCTCACCTTCACGATCTTCCCTATTGAATTACCTGAATATGAACTCTGACTGTTGGCCATATGACTTGCAAAGACATGATGGCTATCCCATGACGTGGCCTCCCTTGTTGGCATGACATTTCCACCAGACAATAGTAGTTTATGAACTTGAGCTAAGAGGGAGCCCCAAGAAGCCTATCTGAACAAAGGCAACAATGCCAACCTCAGGCACAGTGGGGCCAACCTCGCCTTAGAGCACTAGACCCCCAAGAGAAAGAAACCCTGAACAGAGATGCAAAGGTCCCATATGAAACTAACCCAATGAGATAGACACCTTTCGTAAATAAAATGATGAACGTCCAGGTTCTTGTGTCTATCACCCACCTAGTCAGAGAGCCTACCCTCGAGGAACTAACCCCAAACCAACGATAACACAAAGAGAACAAGGGGTGACAGAGAGAATTAAGCACATACAAACCCAAAACAATGAAAAAAATGGTCATGAGATCCAGACCAAGACAAAGAAGATAAAAATGCCAGAGCAAAGACAAAATCAAACTAGAAACAGGACACCATCCAGGGCATGAGCAAGTGAGACCCCCTGACCCAGACACTTGAAAACCCATTTGGGTGAATTACCAATGCCACCCACCTGGGCCAAATTCCACATTGCATATCACAAACTAAAAATATCCCAAAATTCAACCACTTCACAAATTAAGAACCAACCAGGGACCCAAAAACAAGACAAAGGGGTTACCTTCAGTAGATAGAGGTCAAGGCTAGCCTGAAACACTCAATCAAGATTGACTATAATGCTCTTGAATTCCCAGCCAGGCTTGCTGCAACGAAGAAGTTCACCTCTCAAATTTGTGCCAGGGTCCCAAGTGTTGATCTGAAAGGCGATGTTGAGCCACACTACTGCGAGATGACTGACCACTACGCTTTGCCAACTGAGCCAACACCCAGGCAAACATGCATGGTTCCCGTTGATGGTATTACTGCTCTCCTTATGCCCAACACTGCCCAACACTCATCACCCAAGTTCCAACAGTTAATTCCTTACCTAGAGCAACATTTAACATCTGATAACTTGCTTCTGGAGAAGTCAAATGGTAATGGTACTATCACCTTAACCCACACTTAATTCCCCACATGTCAGCGACATAGGATGACGAGACAACCCCAAACACAATTTCCCTCCATTTTCCCACACCGATCAGTAAAATGAGTTTAAAAAATTATTTATATATATATAAACTAAAAAAATCATATTCTTAAATTAAAATTATATTCTTAAATTAAAATTGTATTTTTAAATAAAATTCTTATATATCAAATAAATATGAAAAAAATACTATTAGCTTTTTCTTTACTTGTTCATTTACCCTTAATCTCAAACCCTAAACATATAATATTTATTCGACAAGATACCGACACCTTTCTGGAATTTCTTCCTACTTTCTAACTTTATACAAAATTTATCATTCTAACTTTATGTAAACTTTGATGGATATCATATTAAGTTTAAATTCTCAAATGTTTTTTAATTATGGTTATAAGTGAATTTATTTTAAACTATAATTTTTTTAATTAAAGTTATAAGTAAATTTATTTTAAAGTATAATTTTTAGAATGTTAATTACTAGTATTATTATGTAGATAGTAGAGATTTAACCTTTATGAAATATATTGGAATAGTCATAATAATAGTGACACATAATGATTTTAGAATTTATCTTTAAGTTAGTTATATTTTTTTAAATAATTTATCTCAAATTAATCAATAAAAAATAAATATCATGTCAATACGTCATATTGAGCATGTGATATTGATGAACCATGGTATTGGCCCATGGTATCCTAACAAAAGCTATTTACACGTTAAGAATTTTGATAGTAAAATTGAGGAGAATTTTCATGGTGAAAATATTGTTACATGTTTTTTAAAATGTATATATGTTTAATGAATATATTAATTAATTTTTATATTAACACATATATTGATAATAATAATTTAAAATAAAATTATAATTTAGTTGATTTTTATGATTTTTTATAATTTGGGTAATGTGAAATGTATTATAAGATAAATGTATTGTCTATGGAGGCTACAAATTTGGGGGAAGTTAATTTTGTAGACATTTTTTTCTTTCAAAAAATCTGATCATAAAAGTATTTGAATTTGTTTTTGATGATGAAAATTGATTCAACACCATCAAAAACCTGATGAGCATCCAAAATCCTAAAATTTGACTCTAACCAAAATTTTTATAAAATTTTAAACCCAAAAAATTTTATTATTTTTAAACCTCTATCTAAATTTTTCTTTATTAACTATATATAACCCATCATCTTGCTTCATAAAGGTTAAATCCATCCATTTAATAGTTATGTGGAAAAAACAAAAGCAAAACGTTAAGCCATTATCATTCCCAATTATTTATACCTTAATTCCCTCGTAGGTAAGGAGCTTTGGAATCTTTGAAATTTAAACTTACCCACCCCCACTTATCTCAGAAACCTGCTTCCATGCCGTAAGGTTTTGGGACTCTTTCAATTTATTCTGACTATAGAAAAGCTCGAAACCCAGCTGGTTGATTGGATCCATAATGATCTATCTCGCCTAGCGTTTGAAAAGGTACAATGGAAATTATAAAAATCTGTTTCACCAGCAAGGTGCATTCTGCGTAGTACGTACTGAATAGAGAAGGGCAATTTAAACGAGGTAACAGGTCCAAAAAAAACCAGGTGACAGGTCAAAACTTTGGGAAGAAAAGAGAATGAACGTTAATAATATGGATACATTGAATTCAGAGTCAAATAGAAAAACAAACAATGTGAATTGGGAATACAGACGACCACATTAAAGAGAAGAGGACAGACAGCGGACGTACCGCTTTGTATTTTTGCTGGTCTGAATTACGTGAGAGCTGTTGGTGTCTGGACTCTAATTTGATGGACTACCTACCATACATTCACGTGCATGATATGGACATTGGGGGAGAAAATTATGTAGTCAGACAGTAACAGAGGACCATTCACATCCCACGTCGTCTTTGCAAAGTCAACGTTAATGTGTCTGTATCATCATAAATTTTTACACAGATTTTTGGGGTGTTAAATCTGGATCAGCATAACAGTGAAAAGGTGATTCTGATCGTCACAAAAAAGCAGACTGCTGCTTCTGAACTTCTGAGTGTTCTGGAAACAAAAAGTTTCAGAACCTGTAAATGTCGGCTCATTTCCCGATGAATATTTGGCTACTTGTTGTAATAGTAAAAACAATGCGAATGTACTCTTCCACGGTTCATAATATACTAATATGCTCTTCATGGTAAACTAATGAGTGGTATATAAGTTGGGATAATCATCGCTGTATTTTAATCAGATTGTTTTTGTTATTTTGAAAATTATGAAATTTTGTAATAATTTTATAAATTTAATAAGGATTTTTGTAAATTTAGGTTAAATTTTAAGATTTTAGGTTTTTGTAAATTTAGGTTATAATTATTAAACTTCAAAATTTTAGGTGTCTTAAACATTTTTAATGGTGCTGAATCTATTTCCACCAACAAAACCATATCATTTAAACAATTTTAGAAGATTTCTGCGCACCCAGCGTGCATGATATGACCACTGGGGCGGATGGCTTTCGCTCCCCCAGCAGTGTTCGAACCCTGTGGAGGTCCCCTCTTCGGCGATATGTGACGGCTTTGCCGTATCAGCCGTATTCTGTCTGGCTTCGGCCTTATTGTATTCTGGCTTCGACCGTATTCTGATTGGCTTCGGCCATATTGTAATCATGAGGACTTCGACCATATATGAATTTTCTCTCGGAAAAAAAATCTTAGAAGATTTCTTAAAATTCTTTAGCCAAACAAAATTTGTTAAAATTCTTTCGCCAAAAATAACTGCTACAAAATTTGTTAAAATTCTTTAACCACAAGTAACCGTCCAACAATTGTCCATAATTATTAGTTTTTTAGATTTCAATCTTGATCTAAACATTGTGATTATAAAATGTAATGTTTACTAGTTTAAGCAGTTGGGGACAATGTTGGTTATTTGATATAAAATCTAGTTTGTAGGTTATTTGATTAAATTATGATTTTTTTTAATAATTATTATTATATGATTTTTGTTAATTTTAATATTTATATGTTTTAATATTAATTTTTTTTATAAAATAAATAAATAAATATTATATTTATTTAGAAATAATAATTAAATTTGAAGTATACTATTTTTATTTTTAATAATAAATTTAAGTAAAACAAAATAAATTTAGAAACATAAATTTACATAACTTTTTTTTTAAATTATAAAGTAAAAAACATGATTGTGGTACAAAAATTATATGCCTCTGAAGCTCCACATAAACTAATCATGTTCAGAGGCTCAATGCTGAGAGATATAATAGTTTAGAAAAATAGGAAGAGGCTTTGCCCACAAAGGAAAAACCAAAAAGACAAACCCATTGAGGGAGCTCAGAATAGAAAAACATTGTGACCGCAAAAGGAGCTACCTTAAGAGATGAGCTTCGCTTTGGAGGGTCTTCTTGGACCATTGGGCATGGCTTATAGTAATTTTGGTCATCAGGAAGGAGGTGTGTTGTAGGGAAAAGTATCCGACTCGGATGACCCTATCCCACTCTAAGGGTGATAGTACCTCAGCAACAACTGTAAAGAAAACTACTTAAGGTTTACTTCTTTATGAAAGCAAGAGAGAATGAAGAAATGCACTAACCGTCGCCTTGCGCTTAATGTCGAATCCAAACTCTTCTCTTTGCTGCTTGCTCCCAGCTCCTTGCTCTTTTGCTGGCCCAGCTACAATGAGATCCTGCAAAATAACAAAGAAGGAAACTACAAGAAGCATGCAATCATAACTGATTCAAGGATTAGCATAAATCAAATATACAATTATCACAATACATCATTGAAACAAGTGCATATAGAAGAACCTCAATAGCTTTTATTAATGAAGAAGTAAAGTTCTGAGAGAGTTACAACCATTGAAGGCCCCAATCCAGCAACACCTCCCAGCAGAAAGAATTTCTCCTCTTCACCTCCTTCAAGCAATCACCCAATAGTTCTATGATGAAACCAACAGCATATCATTACTTTGCACCAAATTCCAGCCCCCTAAGCTCATAGGAGAGAGCTCAATATATAGATGAATTGAGAAAGGATGAGTCATCTTGCAACTGATGTGTAGCTGCCTTGTGTCCTCTCTCTCTTCAGTTGATCTTCAGTTCTTGAGTCCACTTGGAGAACCTTGCTTCCACTTGGAGAAACAGAGCCTCTGACTCATCACAAGGCGAAATCCCTGATCCAAGTGTCATTTTTGGAAGATTCCAGAGCAATGACTCAGTGTGCCACTTGTCCCATCTCGCTCAGCGCAGGTGGCCTTTGTTCTACCTGCTTTGCAACGCAGGTACACCATGGAGGAGTTGAGTTTCAGCGCAGAAGCCTAGTGGAGCACCTGCTTTGATTTCAGGATTGTTTGTTTTTGAGTGTTTTCAGGTGGAGAACTGATCTGAGAGCTGTTGGTTTGCTGACCTTGTTCCTCTAGGGGTAGGAACATCATGTTTAGGGACTTTGGATCCCTTGGATTATTGATAATTCATGCCCGATGCTGCCAGGCACAAAATTGTCTATAACAAGGTGTCCTATGGAATCAGGTTGACTGGATGATGCTAGATGCACTTATTGCTACGAGAAAGGCGAGACATTGTGGTTGTTGAGTTGTCCACTTTTACTACTAGAGGGGCCTAAACTAGTTGGAACAGTCTTTGAGTCACCGTGAATCTACCGATACCTTGGCTAGGAGTTGCGGGATCTCTCATGTCGGGCTTCGGTTTGAGTTGGAAAGAGCAAAGGGGAGCCATCCACCATGTCAGTGGGAGACACAAAGCCCTGGAGCTACATGCCTAGGAAGTTGGCAATTCAGAGATAAGCAATTTTGGTGTGGTGTAGGTGAAATTCTATGTCAAGCACATTTCCTTCCAACAACACATTGCGCCCTCCTGGTCCCTGAAGTGGTGGCTAAGGAGATTACATAGTGTCCAGGGGTGGTCTCCCATGACCTTGAGCTTCCACTTCAGCAACCATTCTATGATAGCAATGAGGGATGTCACAATCGAAGTGCTCGTTAGCTTGTCTATGCATTCCCCTTCCTCGACCTCCACTGCGGGGGTGACCTCGTTCTCACACCATATTTGCACTAGATTTTGTCTCAACTTTCGTCACCTAAATTCCTTCTCCAACCCCGAGTTGTTGCGGAGATGAATTGTAAATACCCCTAGAGCCAAGCCTTATACCATAGAGTCCCTCTTGCCAGGTGGTAAGGCGAGTGTACCGACACTCCATGCGCCATAAATACCTGGAGAGGGTGGGCTTACCACCACATCCCTGTTCCAAACCCAATACGCTATGGAGGGCATGCCGCCAAATTCCCATGACAGATGATCTGTGATTGTCATTCATGAAGACAATTATTGCCCAAAATATATCATTCAACACATAAATCCGAGAACGCGTAAATTTTTATATATATTACAATTTTATTAATATTTAAAAATAATCAAAATTTTTAATTATTAAAATTTTAAATAACACTTATGTAATTTTAATTTTAAATTTAAATTTATAAAATTTTAAAAAATTATATATATATATATATATATATTTATAATTAAAAATATTTAAATTTAAATTTCTTTAAATTATTATAATAAAAAATAAGTCAAAAAGAATAATTATAAAGAATAGGTTATGTTATGAGTTGTAAAATTATAAAGAATAGGTTATGTTATGAGTTGTAAAATTAGAGTAGGGAATTGAAAAAAGAAAGATATCCCTACATAGTAAATTTCTTATATTATAGTAGACTTAGGTTAAAGAATTGAGATTGAAATTTTATTCTAAATATAATTTATAAATTTATTATAATGTTGAAGTAATGAGATTAAAGAGAATATTGTATTTTTAAATGTGTGGTATGATTTTATATATTAGTTTCTCATATTTTCTAAATATTTGAGATTATTAATGTATTTTTGTTTTAATAATATTTATATATAATTTTAATTAAATGTAAATAAATAATAATTAATTAGTTTGGATTTGTCATTGTTTTTTATTGTGTCTTTGTTCTACACATATTGTTTTTGCAAATTTCACTTATATATATAAATGAATTAAAAAAAAAAGAAGAATATAGATAATATCTTCAAAGAATGCATGTTGTTGCTTATGATTAAGTAATTTAATGTTGATATCTAAACATAATTATGCCTATGAAAACTATAAGATAATAGCATTATATATTCCATGTAGGGGTTTGTCTATCAGTATAATGTTTTAAGTTGAGTAGAATCTACATAATATTAGATTGAGTAGATATTGATCCTTTTTTCTTCTAAAGTAGGAATAAATCTACAATAGTCAAGGCTACTAGCTTAGCCTTTATTATATAATCTTGAGATTTTGATGTGTAACCGCATCATTATTTATAGACAAAACCTGGCCATCTAAAATAATCGGTTAGTGATTTGTAAGGGGGTAAAGTTGCACTCTTGTGAGACATCTCTAGGTCTTGAGTCATTAACATGTTTCCTTATGTCAAAGGAAAACCAACTCTTAGAAAATCAAATGTAATTTAAAGTCATACTCTTAGAACAAACAACACTTCTATGCTAGATAATACTTACAAGAAACTCAATGTCTCATAATGTCATGATTGAGGTCATGTGCTTACAAGTAGCATCTAGCCCAATGTTGTAAATGAAATTATATACTACCCTAATTACACTTTAACCTCTTACTCATGAAGTCTATTTCGTTGAGATCTATCATTAAAATAAAGACCCAACCAACTTCCCCAATAGATCTCTCTAAGAAACTATTTAATAGTACTTTATTTGTATTTTTCTTTTTTTTGGTAATTTAACTACTCATATATTAATTAGTATACTTTAAAAGGTACATTACTCCTGAGCTATATGTTAGGAATTGAATATAGTGCCTGCTCTAGTTGACTAACATTGATATGAAATTAACATTGATTTAGCCTTAACGCTCACACATTATTCTTTGAGGACCTCAAGTTGTGGATCTAGACACTTGACTCTATTATTAGTGGATGTGATGGTTATGTTTGTTTCCTAGTTGATACTATGGTGATGATAGCATTAATGGATATGTATGTTCTATAATGATATTATGATGATGATAACATTGATGGATATGTATGTTCTCTATTGATGTTGTGTTGATGATAACATTGATGGATATGTATGTTCTCTATTGATGTTATGATGATGATAACTTTTATGGATATGTATGTTTTCTATTGATTTTATGATGATGAAAACTTTTATGGATACGTATGTTTCCTACTGATGTTATGATGATGATAGTTGTGATGGGTATGTTCCTTATGTTGGCTACTTACATTAGTTTTAGTTCACGATGAACAACTGAATGACTAGGTCACATTGATGATTCTATTATGACAATGACTAATAATGAGAAACTTTGTTATTGATGATTATTGAGTATGACAGGAAACCACCAGAGGCACTCACATGTGATGAGTCAATGACATCTGGTTTGATGGAAATGACTACTTTCTCTTTGAAATTTTAAAGTTCAGTTTGAATCTTTCTATAAATTCTAATGGCATGCTAGTGGTTACAAGCACATGTTAGTTTCTTAGCCGAATGACTCACACATAGGTGATAGGGCTATAAGAATGGATGGAACTACATGGGAGGGGTGGGACAATGTCCTTGATTTCACCCACTAGAAATCCCACCATGACTTGGGTTGGAAGGGCTAGGACACCTTCGCCTTGAAGATCAAGATGTTGTGGCAGCAAGTCTCAAAATAGGTCGCTCGTGAGGATTTACTTGGGGGCTCATATTAAGTTAGATTCCTTTATCCCCAACATCATTAGTCTCTCTATAGTAGGTAACATGAGAGATGATAGTGGTCTCTATCGTTGCACCTAAATTTTCCCCTTGTTACCACTGGATGCTTGAAGGGCAAGTGATGTGGCACCCCTGGAACTTCAAGGGAATTTCTTGAAGGGAACAATCGGCTTGGTGCCCTTGACATTATAAGTAAACTGTTAGGCGTGGCACCCTTGGAACTTTGAAGGGAATTTCTTGAAGGAGAAACCAACTTGGCACCCTTGGCATAAAAAAGAAACTAATAAATATAATCAAGATACTAAAATCCTACTATTTCACTCTAGTTGGTAAATTAGGTTAGAACTAAGGAAATTAAATCAAGAACAAACTTGGGGTAAAGGGAGAATAGGAAGAGTTAAAAACATGGTATATTGAAAACTCTACCCTTCCCATGTCAGCAAATATTAGGTAGATAATGTACATAAGTATTTTAATTAGGTAAAAGGGGTTAGAGGGACATAGAGTTAAAAAATAATAAAATTTCTTTAGAGAAGAGGGTGGTGAATTAAAATAAAGATTAATAAATTAAAATTAGAGAAATTCAAAGAACCTCCATGTGGCAAGAGCCAACATAAGAATATCCATCTAAGAAGCAAATTGAGTTAAATTAGGAGGTAGTTAGGGGACCAAATCTAATACTTATTAGTTGAATTCATTAAGGAACACAAATTAAGGAGCATAAAAGGGGGATTAAGAGACAACTAGGAGAAGAAATAGGGAGCCTTGTTGGGGTGAGGAAAAATATTATCTTTGAATTAAAATTTAAGTAAATAATTTTGGAGAACCTTGGTGAGGCGATGACACATGGGTGAGTGAATAATCAAACTTCTGGAATAATGAAAATACTTAATTATGCATGGATTATCAAGGGTCACCTATGAAGCCTCCTATAAAAGAAGGGGCAAGCCATAGGAGGACTTTTTTGCTTACCCTATTATTAGATGGATGAGATTATGTTTTTTTGAGTTGCTAAAAGCTATAGTTGAGTTTGGTGAGATAGAGGACTTTAAAGAGGGGACTCTTGAACCAAGGAGTGCGCACCTCTATCAAATAGCACACTTCCTCTATCATACAACCCCATTGCAGTTCGTGCTTTTGCGGGGAAGAAGAGTACCCAAGGAGTAGGTTGGGAGGTCAACTGGTGGGTCACTACATTCAATCAGAGCACATCAAAATTCACACTTGGAGGCAGACGACAACAAGGGAGCACAAGTAGCGACAATGCCAAGATCGAATCTCCTCTCTGGGTGAATGGTACCTGTGGTATTTATGATTTATGTTTTATTATTTTTTTGTGCCTATAGTTAATAGAATGTAAAACAAATGATATGTGGAATGTATTATAATCCATGAATGTTGATGTAATGCTTTAACATCTCTGAGTTTCCAATTTTTATCTACTTATGGTTGTATTCCTAATTTATCTACATAATTAAAAAAATATATAGTATAAGGATGACCCCTACATTGAAATTTTTGTTTTTGTTTTGGTTTCTAATAATAATAAATTTCATCATAACATTATTGTATATATTTAATATGTGATCTACATATAAAAATAGGACGAAAATAAAAGTTGTGTTACTTTTTTTTAACATTTCCACATTTCGAGTGCAAAATGTAAACAATTTGCTTTTTCTTTCTCCCCATGACTAAGCTCTTACATTCTCTTATTGTTGCAATTGGTGCAAAGTGCATAGCCGAAATTTCGAATTGTTTTTCCCTTATCTAAATTTTCATTTTGCATTATCCATGTAGAATGAGGATTGTAGAAAGTCTTGTTGCTTTTCTTCCCATGATTGAGTTTTAACATTTTTGGGTAACCTCATCTAAACTTATTGAGTGTGAAGTCAAATTTCCAAACTATTTTTCCCTTATTTACATCTTGAAATTTTTACATTTCACATATAGATAGAAAATGTAATATTTATCTTTCTCCTTTTATTACTCTTTCTTTCTTCACATTACCACATTTTTACATCATCACTTCTTTCTTCACATTACCACATTTTTACATCATCACTTAATAACTTTAAACCATATAATAAACTCAGGAAAAAATTACAATTTATTTACATTAACCAACCACCATAACTATATTTAAAAAATTGATAATTTAAATATTATGTATATAATAGACGCATCAATTAACATGCCCAAAATAAAAAAACTACATATATCCAAATACCAAACACATTTGAGTAGTAAAATAAACCGAATGTGACACTTAAATGTGTTTCTTATGTGGATATGTGGAATAACCTAAATAATTAAGTTTATGTGTACCCTAAGTAGCTTTGACTCTATGAGAAGTCGATTGGTATTGGTGTGGATTTTACCAACATGTTTTTTCTCATTAAAAAAACTTCAGTTATATATTGTGAATATCCTAATATTCCACATCTTTGCATAGTATATGTTCTATACGCCTTTTAAAAGAAAAATATTTTTATTTTAAAATTAAATTAATATAGTGATTTCAACTTATTAGAATTAAGTCAACATTCTAATTTTTTTGGGATATTTTTTTATAATTCCAAAAGTGAAAGTGGAATAAGATTAGGAAGGGTTTTTTATTATAGTTGTTATTAAATTAGAACTTGGAACTAGGTTTGAATTTTTATATTTTTATTTTAAAATTAAATTAATATAGTGATTTCAACTTATTAGAATTAAGTAACATTCTAATTTTTTAATATTTTTTTTATAATTCCAAAGTGAAAGTGGAATAAGATGAGGAAGGGTTTTTAATTACAGTTGTTATTAAATTGAATTTTAATTGTTATATGGTTTATTGGAACTTGGAACTAGGTTTGAATTTTTAATGAAACTAGTTTAATAAATATTTGATTAATGCGATTTTTCTAAAGTAAATGTTAAATTGTGAATTTTTATCGTTATATAATCTATTGGAAGTTGAAATATATGGTTTAATTTTCCATAAAAAAGTTTAGTGGAATGGTAAATGTTAAATTGTAGCATAATTGTTTTTGGATAGGGAATCTATTATAATTTAGAAGTTTATGATGAGATATGACTTTTCATGTAATTATTAAAGATATAAGGTAATTTGTAGTATAACTTTTCTTAGATATTGCATGTACTTAATTCTAGATAAAAGAAGTTTAGTGGAATGGTAAATGTTAAATTGTAGCATAATTGTTTTTGGATAGGGAATCTATTATAATTTAGAAGTTTATGATGAGATATGACTTTTCATGTAATTATTAAAGATATAAGGTAATTTGTAGTATAACTTTTCTTAGATATTGCATGTACTTAATTCTAGATAAAAGAATATATTAGTTCATTTCATTTGGACAAAAAATATTGAAAGTTTTGTGAAGATAGATGAGACAAATGAAGGTACATTTCTCACATGAATACCATGTAAATTTAAGTCATATTGAGCCACTCTTAGTTTATCTTGATTTTTCCATAGATACATAAAAGCCAAATAGATTAACATGAAGTCCTTCTTGAATCACTATTAAAATTATCAAAAAATAAAATAATCAAATGCAAAAATATCTATCTAAACTAGAATTTTTAAGATTAAATTACTTAACAAAACATCAGCAAAAAAATATTAATATAAACAAAATCTTTTAAGAATTTTTACTATTTTGTCATTTTAGAATATCTTAATCATAAATTAAAAATTTAATAAAATGATTATGTCTCTTCATACTCTATGTTAAAGAATATATGCCATACTGTTAATTATTTTGATAAAAAGCTCATGTCTATTCTATCTTAAAGGAAAATATGCCATGATGTTAATTATTTAAAGGAAAATATGCCATCATTTTAATTATTTTACCTAATTAATGAGTTAGGTTTTAAGAAAATGTATATTATCATACCTTACGTTACCGTGTTGTTAATTCTAAGTTTTTTATTTAAGTTTTTTTTAATTTTGTTTAATTGTTATGCAATATAAAATAAGTATCAAAATATTTATCTTATAATCAAATTCTCAAGAAATTATAATTATAAATTAAATTAAATTATAATTCTTATCTTATAAATTAAATTATATATATATATATATATATATATATATATATATATATATATATATATATATATATATAACATGATTTTTAATTATGGAGATTCACTTCAACTTTACTATAGAGATTTTTAATTTATAAATAGTTTTTTTATAATACCATGTCTTAACCACATACTCAAAAAACTATAAATTATTTCAT
Organism: Pinus tabuliformis; assembly: GCA_031772625.1. Classification (NCBI taxonomy): domain Eukaryota; kingdom Viridiplantae; phylum Streptophyta; class Pinopsida; order Pinales; family Pinaceae; genus Pinus; species Pinus tabuliformis. The sequence continues at coordinate 402,632,403 of CM062815.1, read as the reverse complement.
AGTCAAATTATACATATACATATATGAATAAAAAAAAATTTCGACCCTCTATTTTAACAATATTACATAAATATTTTATAAAGATTTATTATTTACTCTCCAACTATTAATTAATAATAATTAAATAAAAATTCTAATTTTTTATTCAAAGATAAATATATCTATCATCAATATAATTATTATTTTTAACTCATTATTACATATAAATTATATATAATATTATAAATGATCCAAAAACAATTCATAACCTATAACCTCAAGATCAAGGGAAATATTGCCTATCCTATCCTCTTGATCAAAGCACGCCTGCCCCCCATTGAAAGTGAAATTATGTTTAGATATCTGGTGTATAAGAAGAAGCTTTACAACATGGAATCCAAGAGGCTCTCAAAAATTGCTTCTAACTTTAGTCAAAACCCCCACTTGCGCCTCAAGTGCGGCTGGCATAAGTATTCCTAGTCTTGGCTCAACCTTTGCGGGATTAAGGAGGAGATCATCATGGGAAGAAAGGATAGCATCAAAGGTACTATTACCTCCAATTTTAAGGACAAGATGTGGGATGGTAAGGAGCTGGAGAGTAAAAAGAAGCTAAGATACTATAAGGAGGTGATCAACCCCACCCTTGATAACCCAAATTATCTCTCTATGTTGACAAACACTCAAAAGAAAATGAACCTCACTAGGATAGGAGCTAATTCCCATGAGCTTCGAAGTGAGACTAGACAGTGGTCTACTCCCAAGACATCTGGGACAATAGAATCTATAAGATTTGTGATACTAAGAAGGTGGAAGATGAAAATCACTTCTTTTTAGATTGCTTGACTCTTGCCCATGTCCGCTGTCAATTCCCTATCATCAACCACACCTCCAATCTTCTTGACTTATTAATCCAACGCAACTATAGCGATCTTGGACTACTTATTTCCCTTCTCCTTGATCACAAAAACAAAATTTTGAAGAATGACAATTAGACCTTTTTTTTTGAGGTTTGATAGACCACATTCGTCGTCGTCGTCGTCGTCGTCGTCGTCGTCGTCGTCGTCGTCATCATCATCATCATCATCATCATCATCATCATCATCATCATCATCATCATCATCATCATCATCATCATCATCATCATCATCATCATCATCATCATCATCATCATCATCATCATCATCATCATCATCATCATCATCATCATCATCATCATCATCATCATCATCATATTTTTATTTATTTTTAATTAAATAAGAAAAACTTTTAAATATATTAAAATCTAAACTTTTACAACGACTTACTTTCAATTTATTTTCTTATATCTTTCCCTTACATAGCAATTTGTTGTACATGGTACAATCTACTTTATGAAAACTACACAAGGTTGGTATTATTTATTTAATTTAATTTTAATTTGAAGTGTTGTTACTGAATGTTTTATTTTTTTCTCTTTTTATTACACTGATTTATAGCAGGTTATATTGTAATCATTTATAGTCAAAATGATATATATATATATATATATATATATATAACCTATTAAACTGAATATTTTGAAAATAAAAAATAATTTTTGAAATTTTTGAAATTTGAATTTCTATTTTCTTATTGGCTCATATAGAGGAAATGACTAATTTTATGGAGTTATAAATAGAATTGTAAGAAATAAAAATTATATATATATATATATATATATATATATATATATATATATATATATATATATATATATATATATATATATATATATATATATATATATATATATATATATATATATACAAAGTATCATAATAGTACACACATCAAATCTCAATATTTTTGAAATTTTAATTGTTTATAAAAATTAAAAATTATATGCCACCAAGTGTCATAATAGTACATACATCAAATTTCAATATTTATGAAAAATAATACACACCTCAAATCTTAATATTTATGAAAATTTTAAGTGTGTCAAACTCATGTTTGACTTTTAATTAATATGTAACTTTTGAAAATAATTTATTAATTTACAATATTTACTCAAATTTTTGAAAATTTTTAATAATCATATTTTATTTTATAGTATTTTTTTTGGTTATATATATATATATATATATATATGATATTAACATATATATATATAATCTACTTAATTTAAGAAAAACATCTAAAATTATTAAGCCACCACTTCAATAAAATATTCCTAAGTTATAATGAGAAATCTTTAACAAAATATCTTTTAAGCCTTGCTACTAAGACTCCAATACTATTGCAACAAGTACAAAAGAAATACAACAAACACATTTGTGATTTTCTATCACTTCTTATATCAATACAAAGATATTTTTTAAAATATAATCTAAGTTCTTCCTCTAATCTCTTGGTGCATTTGAGTCCCTTCCTACATTAATACAACTTCTTTAGATAGATGATCAATATTTGAGATATATCACAATGACATTTTAACTTCAGAAATTGATTTCTAATTGGAACTGATATTATAGTCTTAATTTTACATTTATTGCTTATCTAATCTATTAATAACTTAAAGTCTCCCAATACTTATAAATATTTTTCTATTGTTTTTTTCATAAAAATATAAAATGCCTAAAACATAACTATTTCTTTACTAACAACATATCTCAAAATAATATAATGTATTGATAAGAAAAAACAATGTCTCCTCCATTATAAATCTTTGCCACCCTTGGTATGCCCATAAGTCAATATGTCTTTTCATAATTAATTATGTGTTCCTTTAATATTATATAATATTTTTCTTTCAAACATTTTTACTCACCTCTATTAGCTAGTTTGATTTTATGATATTAAATATTTTTCTTTCAAACATTTTTACTTGCTTTTTATAGTTAGCTTGATTTTATGGGAAATTTGTGTAGGAGTCATATAAGACCTTGAAATATCAAGTTGTCAAATAATGCAAGGTAAATAATTATAAGCATTTGCAGATGCATTAGTTATTTAAGAATATAGACAACAAACAAAAGCCAATTGATGTCATTTGTTGTGTAAATTGTTGTTATAAATGATTCTAATGCAAAATAGAAATTTCATTGTCTTAACTAAACACTTATTGAATCTTAACTTTGTGAATTCAACTATAAAAATCTATCTATTTAAAAAGTTTAACAATTTTATTTGTTTTAATATTCTAAAGTAGAAACCTAAATTCAAAAGTTGAATAAGATCTAAATTATTATAATGATGCTTACAAAATGGAACTTTGCAAATCATAAGTTTTAATAATTTAAAAAATTTAAGATCTTTATGCATGGGTATAAGGAAATTTGTATATTTCTATTATCGATTACTTTTTGTATAAAAAGTAGGTATGCTACATATTACACTGGTTTATTTTTATTTTTTAATAATTTATTTTTATTTGTTTACCTTTATTCATTTATAAAATAAAATAATAATATTTTTTCTAAATTAATGAAAAACTATGTATTTTATGGCTAATACCAAACTCAAGGTACCCTCATCTACGGTAATAAATTCTATTAAAAGAACGTGATTAATTTACTTTATAAATATTACTTAATTGTAAATAGGGATATTTAACTAGCATTTGCACCTTATGTTGCAAAGGAAATGTCGTAAGGCATAGAGTGGGGAAAAATAGCGACATGTGAATGGGCATTGTTGAAAGCAAGGGTGGATGATAATGTGTATTCTGAAAATGGATATTTTGTTATGGTCAACCTAATGCATTCATTAATTAGATGAAAACGAAAAAGTTTCGGGCCCAGGTTGAACCAACACAAATCTTTTCTACAAGAGTGAAATTGCCTAAATGATTCCTCAATCAATGGAAATAACTGTTTCCCTCCTTTGATACCTAAAATACATTTTAGGAGATCGACTTTTCAAGTAACTTAATATAACTAGCAATTTCCCCAAAAAGTGCAAAGAGAGGCCGATTACAGACAAATTTTTTTATGTATAAAGTGTTGAGAATGGATGATCTCGGATTAGACTTTAGTTGGACTCCGTTGGTTTTGGAAATGTATCATGTGTTACCATTTGTGCATATTATGGGCATAAATTTTGTTACGAATGTACTCTTCCACTGTTCATAATATACTAATATGCTCTTCATGGTAAACTAATCAATGGTATATAAGTTGGGATAATCATTGCTGTATTTTTTTTTTTTTTGAAAATTATGAAATTTTTGTAATATTTTGATAAATTTAATAGTGATTTTTGTAGTTTTAGGTTAGAGTTGTTAAATTTCAAAATTTTAGGTTTTTGTAAATATAGTTTATAATTCTTTCGCTAAACAAAATTTGTTAAAATTCTTTTGCAAAACAAAATTGATTAAAATTCTTTAGCAATTGTCCATAATTATTAGTTTTTTAGATTTCAATCTTGATCTAAACATTGTGATTATAAAATGTAACATTTACTAGTTTAAGCAGTTGGGGACAATGTTGGTTATTTGATTATAAAATGTAACATTTACTAGTTTAAGCAGTTGGGGACAATGTTGGTTATTTGATTTAAAATCTAGTTTGTAGGTTATTTGATTAAATTATGATTTTTTAAAATAATTATTATTATATGATTTTTTTTTGTTAATTATAATATTTATATGTTTTAATATTATTTTTTTTTAAATAATTAAATAAATATTATAACTATTTAGAAATAATAATTAAATTAGAAGTACATTATTTTTATTCTTAATAATAAATTTAAGCAAAATAAAATAAATTTAGAAACATAAATTTACATAATTTTTTTTAATTGTAAAGTAAAAAACATGACTGTGGTATAAAAATTATATGCATCTGTAGCTCAACATAAACCAACCATGTTCAGAGGCTCAATGCTGAGAGATATAATAGTTTAGAAAAACAGGAAGAGGCTTTATCCACAGAGAAGAAACCAAAAAGACAAATCCATTGAGGGAACCCAGAATAGAAAAACATTGTGACCGCAAAAGGAGCTACCTTAAGAGATGAGCTTCGCTTTGGAGGGTCTTCTTGGATCATTGGACATGGCTTATAATAATTTTGGTCATCATGAAGGAGGTGTCCCGTGGAATCAGGTTGACTGGATGATGCTAGATGCATTGATTGCTATGGGAAAGGTGAGACAATGTGGTTGTTGACTTGTCCACTCTTACTACTAGAGGGGCCTAAGCTAGTTGGAACAGTCTTCGAGAATCTACCGATACCTTGGCGAGGAGTTGCGGGATCTCTCATGTCGGGCTTCGGTTTGAGTTGGAAAGAGCAAAGGGGAGCCATCCACCATGTCAGTAGGAGACACAAAGCCCTAGAGCTACATGCCTAGGAAGTTGGCAATTCAGAGATAAGCAATTTTGGCGTGGTGTAGGTGAAATTCTATGTCAAGCACATTTCCTTCCAACAACACATTGACGTCCTCCTAGTCCCTGAAGTGGTGGCTGAGGAGATTATCTAGTGTCCAGGGGTGGTCTACCATGACCTTGAACTTCCACTTCAGCAACCATTCTATGATAGCAATGAGGGATGTCACAATCGAAGTGCTCGTTAGCTTGTCTATGCATTCCCCTTCCTCGACCTCCACTACGGGGTGACCTCATTCTCACACCATATTTGCACTAGATTTTGTCTCAACTTCCGTCACCTAAATTCCTTCTCCAACCTCGAGTTGTTGCGGAGATGAATTGTAAATACCCCTGGAGCCAAGCCTTATACCATAGAGTCCCTCTCGCCAGATGGTAAGGGGAGTGTACCAACACTCCATGCGCCATAAATACCTGGAGAGGGTGGGCTTACCACCACATCCCTGTTCCAAACCCAATACGCTGTGGAGGGCATGCCGCCAAATTCCCATGATAGATGATCTGTGACTGTCATTCATGAAGACAATTATTGCCCAAAATATATCATCCAACACATAAATCCAAGAACACGTAAATTTTTATATATATTATAATTTTATTAATATTTAAAAATAATCAAAATTTTTAATTATTAAATTTTTAAATAACACTTATGTAATTTTAATTTTAAATTTAAATTTATAACATTTTAAAAAATTGAATTTATATATATATATAATTAAAAATATTTAAATTTAAATTTCTTTAAATTATTATAATAAAAAATAAGTCAAAAAGAATAATCATAAAGAATAGGTTATGTTATGAGTTAGGTGTAAAATTAGAGTAGGGAATTGAAAAAAGAAAGATAGCCCTGCATAGTAAATTTCTTATATCATAGTAGAGTTAGGTTAAAGAATTGAGATTGAAATTTTATTCTAAATATAATTTATAAATTTATTATAATGTTATGTTATGAGTTAGGTGATTTATTATAATTTTATGTTATGAGTTAGGTGTAAAATTAGAGTAGGGAATTGAAAAAGGAAAGATAGCCCTGCATAGTAAATTTCTTATATCATAGTAGAGTTAGGTTAAAGAATTGAGATTGAAATTTCATGTTAAATATATTTTATAAATTTATTATAATGTTGAAGTAATGAGATTGAGCAGAATATTATATTATTAAATATATGGTATGATTTTATATATTAGTTTCTCATATTTTCTAAATGTTTAAGATTATTAGTGTATTTTTGTTTTAACAATATTTATATATAGTGATACTTAATTTTAATTAAATGTAGATGAATGATAATCAATTAGCTTGGATTTATCATTGTCTTTTTATTGTGCCTTTGTTTTACACATATTGTTTTAGCAAATTTCACCTATATACATAAATGAATTAAGAAAAATTAAGAACATAGATAATATCTTCAAACAATGCATGTTGTTGCTTATGATTAAGCAATTTAATGTTGATATCTTAACATCATCATGCCTATGACAACTACTTTATAAGATAATAGCATTAACATATATTCCATGTAGGATTTGTCTATAAGTATAATGTATGAAGTTGAGTAGAATCTACATAGTTTTAGATTGAGTGAGATATTGATCCTTTTTTCTTCTAAAGTAGGAAGAAGTCTACAATAGTCAAGGCTACTAGCCTAGCCTTTATTAATACAATCTTGAGATTTTGATGTGCAACTACATCATTATTTATAGACATAACTTGTCCATCTAAAATAATCGGTTGGTGATTTGTAAGGGGGTAAAGTTGCACTCTTGTAAGATATCTCTAGGTCTTGGGTTGTTAACATGTTTCCTTATGTCCAAAGAAAACCAACTCTTAGAAAATCAAAAGTAATTTAAGGTCATACTCTTAGAACAAACAACAATTCTATGCTAGATAATACTTACAAGAAATTCAATGTCTCATAATTTCATGATTGAGGTCATGTGCTTACAAGTAGCATCTAGCCCAATGTTGTAAATGAAATTATATACTACCCTAATTACACGTTAACCTCTTACTCATGAAGTCTATTTCGTTGAGATCTATCATTAAAATAAAGACCCAACCAACTTCCCCAATAAATCTCTCTAAGAAACTATTTAATAGTACTTTATTTGTATTTTTCTTTTTTTCTGGTAAATTAACTACTCATATATTAATTAGTATACTTTAAAAGGTACATTACTCCTGAGCTATATGTTAGGAATTGAATATAGTGCCTACTCTAGTTGACTAACATTGATATGAAATTAACATTGATTTAGCCTTAACGCTCACACATTATTCTTTGAGGACCTCAGGTTGTGGATCTAGACACTTGACTCTACTATTAGTGGATGTGATGGTCATGTTTGTTTCCTAGTTGATACTATGGTGATGATAGCATTAATGGATATGTATGTTCTATAATGATATTATGATGATGATAGCATTGATGGATATGTATGTTCTCTATTGATGCTATGTTGATGATAACATTGATGGATATGTATGTTCTCTATTGATGTTATGATGATGATAACTTTTATGGATATGTACGTTTTCTATTGATTTTATGATGATGAAAACTTTTATGGATACGTATGTTTCCTACTGATGTTATGATGATGATAGTTGTGATGGGTATGTTCCTTATGTTGGCTACTTACATTAGTTTTAGTTCACGATGAACAACTGAATGACTAGGTCATGTTGATGATTATATTATGACAATGACTAATAGTGAGAAACTTTGTTATTGATGATTATTGAGTATGACAGGAAACCACTAGAGGCACTCACATGTGATGAGTCAATGACATCTGGTTTGATGGAAATGACTACTTTCTCTTTGAAATTTTAAAGTTCAGTTTGAATCTTTCTATAAATTCGAATGGCATGCTAGTGGTTACAAGCACATGTTAGTTTCTTAGCTGAATGAATCACACATAGGTGATAGGGCTATAAAAATGGATGGAACTATATGGGAGGGGTGGGACAATGTCCTTGATTTTACCCACTAGAAATCCCACCATGACTTGGGTTGGAAGGGCTAGGACACCTTCGCCTTGAAGATCAAGATGTCGTGGGGGCATGTCTCAAATTAGGTCGCTCGTGAGGATTTACTTGGGGGCGCGTATTAAGTTAGATTACTTGATCCCCAACATCATTAGTCTCTCTATAGTAGGTAACATGAGAGATGATAGTGGTCTCTATCGTTGCACCTAAATTTTCCCCTCGTTACCACTGGATGCTTGAAGGGTAAGTGATGTGGCACCCTTGGAACTTCAAGGGAATTTCTTGAAGGGCACAATCGGCTTGGTGCCCTTGACATCATAAGTAAACTGTTAGGCGTGGCACCCTTGGAACTTTGAAGGGAATTTCTTGAAGGGAGAAACCAACTTGGCACCCTTGGCATAAAAAAGAAACTAATAAATATAATCAAGATACTAAAATCCTACTATTTCACCCTAGGTGGTAAATGAGGTTAGAACTAAGGAAATTAAATCAAGAACAAACTTGGGGTAAAGGGAGAATAGGAAGAGTTAAAAATATGGTACATTGAAAACTCTACCCTTCCCATGTTGGAAAATTAGGTAGATAATGTACATAAGTATTTTAATTAGTTAAAATGGGGTAGAGGGACATAGAGTTAAAAAATAATATAAAAAAATAATAAACTTTATTTAGAGAAGAGGGTGGTGAATTAAAATAAAGATTAATAAATTAAAATTAGAGAAATTCAAAGAACCTCCATGTGGCAAGAGCCAACATAAGAATATCCATCTAAGAAGCATATTGAGTTAAATTAGGAGGTAGTTAGGGGACCAAATCTAATACTTATTAGTTGAATTCATTCAGGAACACAATTAAGGAGCACAAAAGGGGGATTAAGAGACAACTAGGAGAAGAAATAGGGAGCCTTGTTGGGGTGAGGAAAAACATTATCTTTGAATTAAAATTTAAGTAAATAATTTTGGATCTAATCTTGGTGAGGCGATGACATATGGGTGAGTGAATAATAAAACTTTTGGAATAATGAAAATAATTAATTATGCATGGATTATCAAGGGTCACCCATGAAGCCTCCTATAAAAGAAGGGGCAAGCCATAGGAGAAGGACTTTACCCTATTGTTAGATGGATGATATTATGTCTTTTTAAGTTGTTGAAAGCTATAGTTGAGTTTGTTGAGATAGAGGACTTTAGAGAGGGGACTCTTGAACCAAGGAGTGCACACCTCTATCAAATAGCACACTTCCTCCATTGTACAACCCCATTGCAGTTCGTGCGTTTGCGGGAAAGAAGAGTACCCAAGGAGTAGGTTGGGAGGTCAACTAGTGGGTCACTACATTCGATCAGAGCACATCAAAATTCACACTTGGAGGCAGACGATAACAAGGGAGCACAAGTAGCGACAATGCCAAGATCGAATCTCCTTTCTGGGTGAATGGTACCTATGGTATTTATGATTTATGTTTTATTAATTTTTTGTGCCTATAGTTAATAGAATGTAAAACAAATGATATGTGCAATGTATTATAATCCATGAATGTTGATGTAATGCTTTAACATCTCTGAGTTTCCAATTTTTATCTACTTATGGTTGTATTCCTAATTTATCTACATAATTAAAAAATATATAGTATAAGGATGACCCCTACATTGAAAATTTTGCTTGTTTTGGTTTCTAATAATAATAAATTTCATCATAACATTAGTGTATATATTTAATATGTGATCTACATATAATAATAGGATGACAATAAAAGTTGTGTTACTTTTTTTTAACATTTCCACATTTTGTGTGCAAAATGTAAACAATCTACTTTTTCTTTCTCCCCATGATTAAGCTCTTACATTCTCTTATTGTTGCAATTGGTGCAAAGTGCATAGCCGAAATTTCGAATTGTTTTTCCCTTATCTAAATTTTCATTTTGCATTATCCATGTAGAATGAGGATTGTAGAAAATCTTGTTGCTTTTCTTCCCATGACTGAGTTTTAACATTTTTGGGTAACCTCATCTAAACTTATTGAGTGTGAAGTCAAATTTCCAAACTATTTTTCCCTTATTTACATCTTGACATTTTTACATTTCAAATATAGATAGAAAATGTAATATTTATCTCTCCTTTTATTGCTTTTTCTTTTTTCACATTACCACATTTTTATATCATCACTTAATAACTTTAAACCATATTAAAAATAAAAAAAAAATTACAATTTATTTACATTAACCAACCAACAAAATTATATTTTAAAAATTGATAATTTAAATATTATATATATATATATATATATATATATATATAAATAAATAAATAAATAAATAATAGACGCATCAATTAACATGCCCAAAATAAAAAACTATACATATCCAAATACCAAACACATTTGAGTAGTAAAATAAACCTAGTGTGACACTTAAATGTGTTTCTTATGTGGATATGTGGAATAACCTAAATAATTAAGTTTATGTGTACCCTAAGTAGCTTTGACTCTATGAGAAGTCGATTGGTATTGGTGTGGATTTTACCAACATGTTTTTCTCATTAAACAAATCTTCAGTTATATATTGTGAATATCCTAATATTCCACATCTTTGCATACTATATGTTCTATACGCCTTTTAAAATAAAAATATTTTTATTCTAAAATTAAATTAATGTAGTGATTTCAACTTATTAGAATTAAGTCAACATTCTAATTTTTTGGATATTTTTTTTATAATTCCAAAGTGAAAGTGGAATAAGATTAGGAAGGCTTTTTAATTATAGTTGTTATTAAATTGAATTTTAATTGTTATATGGTCTATTGGAACTTAGGAACTAGGTTTGAATTTTTAATTAAAGTTCCAAGGTTTGAAATTTTATCGTTATATAATCCATTGGAATTTGAAATATATGGTTTAATTTTCCATTAAAAAAAAAGTTTAGTGGAATGGTAAATGTTAAATTGTAGGGAATCTATTATAATTTGGAAGTTATGATGAGATATGATTTTTCATGTAATTATTAAAGATATAAGGTAATTTGTAGTATAATGTTTCTTAGATATTGTATGTACTTAATTCTAGATAAAAGAATATACTAGTTCATTTCATTTGGACAAAAAATATTGAAAGTTTTGTGAAGATAGATGAGACAAATGAAGGTACATTTTTCACATGAATACCATGTAAATTTAAGTCATATTGAGCCACTCTTAATTTATCTTGATTTTTTTCAAAGATACATAAAAGCCAAATAGATTAACATGAAGTCTTTCTTGAATCAATATTAAAATTATTAAAAAATAAAATAATCAAATGCAAAAAATATATCTAAACTAGAATTTTAAAAATTAAATTACTTAACAAAACATCAACAAAAAATATTAATATAAACAAAATCTTTTAAGAATTTTTACTATTTTTTCATTTCAGAATATCTTAATCATAAATTAAACATTTAATAAAATGATTATGTCTCTTCATACTCTATGTTAAAGAATATATGCCATATTGTTAATTATTTTGATAAAAAGCTCAGGTCTCTTTATATTCTATCTTAAAGGAAAATATGCCATCATTTTAATTATTTTACTTAATTAATGGGTTAGGTTTTAAGAAAATGTACATTATCATACTTTACAGTGTTGTTAATTCTAAGTGTTTTTATTTAAGTTTTTTAATTTTGTTTAATTTCTATGCAATATAAAATAAGTATCAAAATATTTATCTTATAATCAAATTCTCAAGGAAAAAATTAATTAATTTAAATTATATATATATATATATATATATATAAAACACGATTTTTAATTATGGAGATTCACTAATTTTTAATTTATAAATAGTTTTTTTATAATATCATGTCTTAATCACATACTCAAAAACTATAAATCATTTCATAGTCAAATTATACATATTCATATATATTTTAAAAAAATATAATTTTCAACCCTCTATTTTAACTATTATTAACAATATTACATAAATATTTTATAAAGATTTAATATTTACTATCCAACTATTAATTAATAATAATTAAATAAAAATTCTAATTTTTTTATTCAAAGATAAATACATCTATCATCAATATAGTTATTATTTTTAACTCATTATTACATATAAATTATATATAATATTATAAATGATCCAAAAACAATTCATAACCTCTAACCTCAAGATCAAGGGAAATATTTCCTATCCTATCCTCTTGATCAAAGCACGTCTGTCCCCCATTGAAAGTGAAATTATGTTTAGATATCTCATGTATAAGAAGAAGCTTTACAACATGGAATCCAAGAGGCTCTCAAAAATTGCTTCTAACTTTCGTCAAAACCCCCACTTGCGCCTCAATTGAGGCTGGCATAAGGATGCCTCGTCTTGGCTCAACCTTTGGGGGATTAAGGAGGAGATCATCATGGGAAGCAAGGATAGCATCAAAGGTACTATTACCTCCAATTTTAAGGACAAGATGTGGGATGGTAAGGAGCTAGAGGGTAAAAAAAAGCTAAGATACTATAAGGAGGTGATCAACCCCACCCTTGATAACCCGAATTATCTCTCTATATTGACCAACACTCAAAAGAAAATGAACCTTACTAGGATAGGAGCTAATTCCCATGAGCTTCGAAGTGAGACTAGACCATGGTCTACTCCCAAGACATATAGGACGATAAAATCTATCAGATTTGTGATACTAAGAAGGTGGAAGACGAAAATCACTTCTTTTTAGACTGCTTAACTCTTGCCCATGTCCGCTCTCAATTCCCTATCATCAACCACACCTCCAATCTTATTTACTTATTAATCCAACCCAACTATAGCGATCTTGGAGTGCTTATTTCCTTTCTCCTTGATCACAGAAACAAAATTTTGAAGAATGACAATCAAACTTTTTTTTTTGAGGTTCGATAGACCACATTGGTCCTTCTTCTTCTTCATCATCATCATCATCATCATCATCATCATTAATTATATATTTTTATTTAGAAGAATGACAATTAGACTTCTTTTTTTGAGGTTCGATAGACATCATCATCATCATCATCATCATCATCATCATCATCATCATCATCATCATCATCATCATCATCATCATCATCATCATCATCATCATCATCATCATCATCATCATCATCATCATCATCATCATCATCATCATCATCATCATCATCATCATCATCATCATCATCATCATCATCATCATCATCATCATCATCATCATCATCATCATCATCAATTTTTATTTATTTTTAATTAAATAAGAAAAACTTTTAAATATATTAAAATCTAAACTTTTACAACGACTTACTTTCAATTTATTTTCTTATATCTTTCCCTTACATACCACTTTGTTGTACATGGTACAATCTACTTTATGAAAGCTACACAGGGTTGGTATTATTTATTTAATTTAATTTAAATTTGAATTGTTGTTACTAATTTTTTTTATTTTTTCATTATTATTATTATTATTTTCTCTTTTTATTATACTGATTTATAGTAGGTTATATTGTAATCATTTAGAGTCAAAATTATATATATATATATATATATATATCCTATTAAAGTTAAAAAAAACCTATTACACTAAATATTTTGAAAATAAAAAATAATTTTTGAAATTTTTGAAATGAGTTATAAATAGAATTGTAAGAATTATATATATATATATATATATATATATTCCACAAAGTATCATAATAGTACACACATCAAATCTCAATATTTTTGAAAATTTAATTGTTTATAAAAATTAAAAATTAAAAATTAAAATAAAAATAAAACATTATATGCCACCAAGTGTCATAATAGTACACACATCAAATTTCAATATTTATAAAAATAATACACACCTCAAATTTTAATATTTATGAAAATTTTAAGTGTGTCAAACTCATGTTTGACTTTTAATTAATGTGTAACTTTTGAAAATAATTTACTAATTTACAATATTTACTGAAATTTTTGAAAATTTTTAATAATCATATTTTATTTTATGGTATTTTTTTTGGTGATATCTATCTATACATATATATATGTGAAATTACTTTATTTATATTCACTTTTATATATATGATATTAACATATATATAATCTACTTAATATAAGAAAAACATCTAAAATTATTAAGTCACCACTTCAATAAAATATTCCTAAGTTATAATGAGAAATCTCTAACAAAATATCTTTTAAGCCTTACTACTAAGACTCCAATACTATTGCAACAAGTACAAAAGAAATACAACAAACACATTTGTGATTTTCTATTTTCTATCACTTCTTATATCAATATAAAGATATTTTTGAAAATATAATCTAAGTTCTTCCTCTAATCTCTTGACACATTTGAGTCCCTTCCTACATTAATACAACTTCTTTAGATAGATGATCAATATTTGTGATATATATATATATATATATATATATCACAATGACATTTTACCTTCAGAAATTGATTTCTAATTGGAACTGATATTATAGTTTTAATTTTACATTTATTACTTATCTAATCTATTAATAACTTAGAGTCTCCCAATACTTATAAATATTTTTCTATTGTTTTTTTCATAAAATTATAAAATGCCTAAAACATAACTATTTCTTTACTAACAACATATCTCAAAATAATACAATGTATTGATAAGAAAAACAATGTCTCCATTATAAATCTTTGCCACCCTTGGTATGCCCATAAGTCAATATGTCTTTTCATAATTAATTATGTGTTCCTTTAATATTATATACTATTTTTCTTTCAAACTTTTTTACTCACCTCTATTAGCTAGTTTGATTTAATGATATTATATATTTTTCTTTCAAACATTTTTACCTGCCTTTTATAGCTAGCTTGATTTTATGGGAAATTTGTGTAGGAGTCATATAAGACCTTGAAATATCAAGTTGTCAAATAATGTAAGGTAAATACTTATAAGCATTTGCAGATGCATTAGCTATTTAAGAATATAGACAACAAACAAAAGCCAATTGATGTCATTTGTTGTGTAAATTTTTGTTATAAATGATTTTAATGCAAAATAGAAATTTCATTGTTTTAACTAAACACTTATTGAATCTTAACTTTGTGAATTCAACTATAAAAATCTATCTATTTAAAATGTTTAACAATTTTATTTGTTTTAATATTCTAAAGTAGAAACCTAAATTCAAAAGTTGAATAAGATCTAAACTATTATAATGTCGCTTACAAAATGGAACTTTGCAAATCATAAGTTTTAATAATTAAAAAAATTTAAGATCTTTATGCATGGGTATAAGAAAATTTGTATATTTATATTATCAATTACTTTTTGTATAAAAAGTAAGTATGCTACATATTACACTGGTTTATTTTTATTTTTTAATAACTTTTTCTATTTTTTTTACCTTTATTCATTTATAAAATAAAATAATAATATTTTTTCTAAATTAATGAAAAACTATGTATTCTATGGGTAATACCAAACTCAAGGTACCCTCATCTGCGGTAATAAATTGTATTAAAAGAACATGATTAATTTACTTTATAAATATTACTTAATTGTAAATAGGGATATTTAATTATTTTAATATCTATTTTGGTATATTGATAAATAATCGAAGTATAGTGGATTGGTATCTTGATAACTAATCGGAGTATAGTGGATTGGCTCAACTGATTGGGCGCTTTAAGCTGTTTTAGAGTAGGTTCCAAAGCATTGACAAATTAACTCTAAATGCCATATACTAAATTTAACTTAATGGTTAGGGTTTCCCACAAGGTTTTTCTTAAAAAGGGTAAATAATTGAAATAGGAAATTAACTCTAAATGCCATATACTAAATTCAAGTAAATGCCTAGGGTTTCGCACAAGGCTTTTCTTAAAAAGGGTAAATAATTGAAATAGGAATTTTAATTATATGGAAGTATGCTTTTCTAATTATTGCGAGAGCATTAAATGGGAAAGTGTTAAAATTTTAGCAAAGAATTATTAATCATTGTAAATTGATTTATCATTAAAAAATTAAAAAACATAAGTGAAGAATGTAGTAATTCTAAAATTAAATTATTTTTATGGTCATGAGTGAGTATGTTTTTAATATATTTTATTAAGTGATCCTTGTGGGTTGATTAGCCACCCTCCTTGATAGCCATAAAATATTATAAAGAATGGTTTGTTATGCTAAGAGCATACTAATGGCCTTGAAGTCTGACACTCTATTTAAGAAGAGATCATAATTTTCATAAAATATTTTAGTAAATAGTCATCTATTTCATGAAGAAAATATAAACTTTTCTTGAGATTGTAGTGATTTGAGATCTCATAGAGACTAAATTGCATCCAACCCTAATGGAAATGCAATTACTCATGAGGACGACAATCTCTTCATCAGAGAAGTCATTTCAAAGGCACGAATAAGGGTTATGCACAAATAAATGTCCCCAGCTCAAAATCTCCCTATCTCAATTCATATTACATAGAAAATTGTTGTTATCATTTTACAAATCTCCATTTCTATTACATAGGAAATTGTTGTTATTATTTTACAATCTACTTAGTGATTGTGAAAAAATTTCAATGGAAATACAACTGATCCTAATTGCCCACCATTTTTTTTAATTATTGACTTAAAAATGTGCAATCAAAACCATTTGTAAGGATGCATATTGTAATTATTAACTTAAAAAATGTACAATCAAAACCACTGGTAAGGATATATTTGGTATTAAATACTTGTTGAACCAAGTTTAATATAAAATTGGGAAAATAATGTAATGATTGGATTTTGTTTGTCCTTTATTCTATAATGTAGATTCAATAACATAATTGTAACACCCCTCTTAATATTAACATCTCAAATTATATATATTATATTTTTCTAATGTGATATATCATATAATTTAGAAAAACAATTTGTTGTAAATATTAACTCTTTATATACTTATTAACTAAATTTAAATTTTAAGTTTTAAAATATAATAATTATGAATTTGAATCTTTTATATACATATATATATATATAAATATAATTATAAATTTATATATATGCTTTCAAATACAAATTATTATTATTTAAATTTATTTTAATATGATATGACATGTATATTATCGTTTTTTTGGGAAAACTTTATTTATAAATTTATTATTAAAATTAAAATTAAATTAAATTATTATTTTTGTATTTTTTTAGCTGAGTAAACATTATGCTTATTTAATTTTTTTTGATTTAATACTTTATTTCAAGTATTAAATTGATATTTAAATATTTACACTCTTTTACAACTACTAAACTAAATACAATAACAATACAATACAATATCAATTCAAATAATATAATCTATTAACCATACAAACACAAACTAAATATATAATATAAATATATTATACGAAATTAATCAAACTATAAGCTAAATGTTATAACTACACAATGTGGTTAATGATTTTAACCAAATATTTAAATCAATACAAAACAATTTCACATAGTGTTTTGATGATACTGAATTACAAAACAATTTCACATAGTGTTTTGATGATACTGAATTCCACAAGGAAATCACATCCACTAATAGTTTCATTATTAACATTCACACATTCCATGATACAGAATTTCTTTGGAAGTAAATAAAGTCCAAAAAGAAAGAGTAGAATCGCATCCACTAACATTTTCATTATGAGTGTTCACACATTAGTAATTTCAAAAGGAAATTGTATCCTCTACCCTATGAATATTAGATATGAATATTAGAGTTTCAATACAAGTAATTTAGGTCAAAATATTATATGATTTTGAAATTTAATAGAAAACTTTTATGGTCCAAAGTCATATATTACAAGGATGGAAAAAAATATCATATGATTTTGAAATTCAATAGAAAACTTTTATTGTCCAAAGTCATAGATTACAAGGATGGAAAGTGAGTATCTTGTAGGCTTAAAATTTTAAAGATAAATTTTAAATAATCGCCTATATCACAAGTCTCGGACATGAGTATGTTATATCACAAAGCCTACAATAATCGCCTAATGTTGTAAATCACAAGTCTTGGAGATGAATTCTAAATAATCGCTTAATGTTGTAAATCACAAGTCTTAGAAATGAATATGTTATATCACAAGTCTTGGAAATTAGTATGTTATAGGCTTATAAATTTAGAAAAAGAGTTCATTTGACTATTTTTTTATTACGCAATTTTTTATTTTAAAAACTGTAAATGTACCTAGAGGTTGTGGTTTTGGAAAATGAGTTTATTCGATTTAATTTTGTTTCACGACAAACACACATAATAAAAAACATTTACTTGCATTTTCATTGGCTTAAAATATTTTTTTCATTATAAATTTTTGTAATTGAACCATTATATATATATATATATATATATATATATATATATATATATATATAACTTTTAAGAATTTAATTTTTTGGTGGGAAAATGTTGTATCTATTAAAATATTGTTAACTTAACTTTTATTACTATGTTGTTGATACACTATTGGTTATTAAGAAAAAAGATGTCTCTTTATATTGCACTCCTCAACCAAACCTCATGAGTGACTAAATCCATTGCCTAAATTTATGGTAACATGAAACTTATAAGTAAAAGCATCACTATTTTTAACCCAACTGACAAACAATGAGTTATCATACATGGAAGCATGAATACTTTTTATCCTCTCTTGATTATACCCTATGCACTTCCATAAGACCCATTACTCATTTTTGGACTAATCAAGTGTATTACGTGTGCTTGCACATACTAAAACCATGGCATCAAATAGTTCTAGAATCATATATTAAAGCATATCTTTAATATCATAAAATATTATCATACCCTAACTCAATCTGCCATACATACAATGTTGATGCAATCCCACATCAATGCACCCTATGGCTTCCCCATCACAGTAGGAAAACTATCAATAACATATGAAACAATTGCATCTAAAATAAGTTCATTTCAATCTAACTTGTGAATAATATAGACATTTAAATAAAATTCATCTGAAATTACTATTGTGTCAATTAAAGCCAATCAAAATAGTCAAAGAGTTTGAGTTTCAACATCATAACACACATCAATTTACTAAGTCATTTTGTAAACAAAATGCCCTCAAGTAAATCTAATTGTTCAAATAAGTCCAAACCATAAGAAAATTTAGGGGTTAAATTTCATCCATGGGCTAATTTTCCATGCTTTTTCCTATAAAATGATTCACCAATTTTTTTTTAAATGATTCATAGAAATTCTATAGGATAAAATTGTTTTACCTTATAAATCACCAAAATTTTATAGAAATTATATAAAATACTTAGAAATATATATATATATATATATAGGATTAGCAAGGTCCACCAAAGTTTCTACACTTTAATATAAGTTTATATTCTAAAAACTTTGCCTATTCCAAACAAATTGTGTACTATAAAATCTAGATAACTAATAGTCCATACTTCTTTGAGAATAAAGGAAGAACTAAAATCTAACCAATGTCCAATTAGGAATGAATGAAAGAGGACATTATATAAGTTTAAAAGGCCAAGAAAAAAACTTGTTTATCTATAACCAAACAAATAGTTTAATACAATTAATTTTCCTTCCAAAAACAATAAAAATATTCAAACTTCTTGAGAAAGTATACAAACTAAATGCATATATTTTCATAAGAACCACAATTTTAAGCATTATTGCTTTAATTGTCATGCCAATCCATAAAATATATAAAAAAAAAGTTAGAGGAAGTGG
Organism: Pinus tabuliformis; assembly: GCA_031772625.1. NCBI lineage: Eukaryota > Viridiplantae > Streptophyta > Pinopsida > Pinales > Pinaceae > Pinus > Pinus tabuliformis. The sequence continues at coordinate 402,612,384 of CM062815.1, read as the reverse complement.
GAGAAATTCTAGAAGGAAAGCACACCTTTTTACCAAAAATGCATATACATTTCAAGCTCTTTTGCCTCATTCTCCCATATCAACTCTAACAATCTTGATATTTCATCTTTTGAAAATATGTATTACTATAATAAGGTTAATTTGCATACTATTTTTGCATCCTGTTTATTTTTAATTTTTTTCTTTGTTGTCAAATTGAGATGTAAAATAGAATGCAATAAGAACGCATCATTTTATTTTGTCCTTCTTGTTTGTCCTCTTGTGTCCTAACAATGTCCTATCACATGTTTCTTTTTGTCTTTTGGCATCCTTTTGTGTTTCTTTGTTGCATATTAAAAGTCTAATTAGTATCCTACTTTGTGTCCTATCTTGCATCCTCTATTCTTTTAGCATCCTTTTTAGTGTATTTGTTATGTCTTCTTTTATATAATTAGCATTTAACTAGCATCCCTTTAGTGTCCTTATTTTCCATGGTGTTCTCTCTAGTATCCTTAATTTTTTCACTAATTCCCATTAACATCCTCATAGTTCTCTTAGCATCCTTGTTGTTCTATTTAGTGTACTATTAGAATTCTCAATGGTATAAGTAGAATCCATGTAACATTCTCATGGATCTATATAATGCTGGTTTGTTGTTCTCACTTGACATTTTAGCATTGTTTATAATGTTGCAATAATCAATTGATATATTTCCAGTTTGGAACATTACATGTGGAAATGATTAGCACTTGTGTTATGTGACAATAATCAATATATCTTAATACACACTACAAAAGATAGAATAAAATCTATCTATAAGTTTACAAATGTTTTTATAAAATAGTCAATTTTTTCCATATAACAAGTGGTCCACTACTACAACATGGAAAATGTGAATCTTAAGTACATAATGAAATATGTTCTCCATATAAACAAGTGGTCTAGCTACCACCACTCCATGTAGGTATCAATATTAAATAAAAGGGCCAACTCAATCAACCATCATTAGAGGATGAGTCGTAATCATCATTCAAATCCTCTTCTTATTTGTTTGGAGATCTATATAAGACATAAAATGGGACAATTAACATGCTTATAATTAAGGATAATCTAGTGTACAATCTTGATCAAAAGGTTAGAATTCTCACTCTTGAGCTAAAGTAGACATGGGATGGGTGACCTCTTGGGATTTCATTATTATTAGGTGAACATATTGTATGTGATGATTGATGTTATTCAATTCATTTTTGTAGATATTTCTATTCTAAAATGTTGATATGGATTCCATATCATGAGTCCTTTATCATGATGATGGATCACATAATTTAGGTTTGAAACATGAAAGTATTTTATCTTAGCATAGTCAATCTAGAAATCTATGATGTCAATGTAACACACTATGGAAATATGAAATAATATATAATTATGCCACGTGATGCCGCAGGATAAAACCATGTCATCTTAGATGGATTCATGAGAAAAATCAAGGAGATATATTGTCCATTGAGATCTTGACACATGTTTATGATGACATTAGCAAAATAAGAGTCAACACAACATGTAGAAGGCTCTTAAAATGGCATTGATGAAAAATTATTTTTTCTAAAAAAAATAGTTTCATACTAGCCCAAACCTAAACCATGTTCTTAGATTTTATTTGATAAAATATTTGAGTCTACTAAACTATGTAAACATAGAATCTAATGCTTCTTTTCTTTATCAAATTGATATTATAGTCATCAACTAGTGCTTAATTACATTTTATAATTGGATTGGATCTATGACCCACAGTAAATATCAACTCTATGTTTCATAGCCTTGCCTAAGCCTCATAAGTTAGATGTGAAACTCAAATATATTGATATTTTCTATCAAATCCAATGTCATGGGTAGATATGATTCATTATGTTGTAAGTAATTTCCCTACTACACATTATCTATGATGTGATCTTTCGACACACCACAACCATCGCACACCAATGAATCATTCATCGTGGACCATATTCTCTTATAGAAGCATATGTTTTTCCACTATATTTTGTGCTTCTCAAGGCCATTTGATTTGCTTAGTGACCAATTTTTTATCTATGATGTTCATAACTAGAGAAACTCACTTTCCACATGTCATAGACACATCTTTTAATGTATTGGATCATGGAGAAAATCTATCACATGTTGCTTACAAAAAATTGAATAGTTCAAAAACACAACAATTGTTGTTAATTCATAATCATATATGCATTACACAACTATTACACAACATGTATAAGGCTCCTAAAATGGCATTGGTGCAAAATGTTTTCTTCTAAAAAATAGTTTCATACTAGCCCAAACCTAAACCATGTTCTTAGGTTTTATTTGATAAAGTACTTGAGTCTAGTAACCTATGTAAACAAAGAATCTAATGCTTCTATTATTTATCAAATTGATATTATGGGCATCAACTATTGTTTAATTACATTTTATAATTGGATTGGATCTATAACCCATGGTAAATATCAACTCTATGTTTCATAGCCTTTCCTAAGCCTCATAAGTTAGACATGAAACTCAAATATATTGATACTTTCTATCAAATCCAATGTCTTAGGTAGAAATGAATCATTATGTTGTAAGGAATTTCCCTACCACACTTTATCTCTCGTGTGACATTTTGACACCCCACAACCATTATATAATGTTAGACAACCATTTCACACCAATGAATTGTTCATTGTGGATCATATTCTATAGAACTATATGTCTCTCCACTATATATTTTGCTTCTCAAGGCCATCTGATTTGTTCAATGAATATGATATGATCTAGAATGTTCATATATAGAGAAACTCAATTTCCACCTGTTGTACAAACATGTTTTAATGTCTTGGATCATGGATAAAATATTCCACATGTTGCTTACACAAAATTGAATAGTTCAAAATCACAACAATTGTTGTTAATTCATAATCATATATCAATTACACAACTATTAGACAACATGCAAAAAGCTCTTAAAATAGCATTGGTGCAAAATATTTTCTCTTAAGAAAATAGTTTCATACTAGCCCAAACGTGAACCATGTTCTTAGATTTTATTTGATAAAGTATTCAATTCTACTAACCTATGTAAATATATAATCTAACGCTTCGTTTCTTTATCAAATTGATATTATGGGCATCAACTAGTGCTTAATTACATTTTATAATTGGATTGGATCTATGACCCATGGTAAATCTCAACTATATGTTTCATAGCCTTGCCTAAGCCTTGTAAGTTAGACATGAAACTCAAATATATTGATATTTTCTATCTAATCCAATGTATTAGATACAAATGATTCATTATTTTGCAAGGAAATTCCCTAGTACACCTTATCTCTGATGTGGCCTTTTGACACACCACAACAATTATATAATGTTAGAAAACCATTCCACACTAATGAACCATTCATTGTGGATCATATTATATTATAGAAGAATATGTTTTTCCACTATATTTTGTTCTTCTCAAGGCTATCTAATTTGTTTAATGAGCATGATTTGATTTGGGATGTTCATATCTAGACCAAATCACTTTCCACCTGTTATACACACATATTTTAATGTCTTGGATCATGGAGAAAATCTACCACATGTTGCGTACAAAAACCTAAATAGTTCAAAAACACAACCATTGTTGTAAATTCATAACTATGCAACAAGGTTAAAATTCTAGATTACACAACAATGCAACAGTACTACCAATTATATATCCATACACTTTATAGATAGATAGATAAAGTTAGAGACCTATATGCCCATGCACCATATATACTTTAATTTGTCAATTACAGCTAAAACAACCTTTCACACATGAAGATTAGTTCCCTATAGGCCCTGTAACAATGGAAGTGAAATTTTTTCAGGGTCATTTTCTTAATAACAATATTTCATTCTTTTGGACATAATACCATAACAAAATAGACGTCTATTAATGGTACATATGGTTTCGAGCTCAGGATCCTCAAATATTACGAAGCAATCAACCATGGCCAAGAAGGAAGCAGTAACGGTGGTAGCAACTGAAGCATTCACTTGACTCTCATGAACAAACTCAGAAAATGTCTCAATATTATCATTCGTGCCTATTTATGGATTCAAATATTTATCTTCAATAGAAAAAGAAGAAAATTGTTTACTTTGCATGCCTACCCTTTGGGAAAACTATTTTCACTCTACAAAAGAGAGAGAAAGTGTGGAACAAGACAATATTTTGCATTTAGTAGAAATCTTCATACTTACCATCTACAATCTTTCCACATAATCATTAAAATCCCATTACCTTTCTTGATTTGTTCGGTAGATAAAGAAATATTAGTAAACAATGCTAAAGAAGAATGTGCTCTTGAGGAAGAGATCACAATTGCATGTTAAAACAATTCATTAATATAAAATCAAGTTAGTGTTATTTATGTCGTTAACAAGGATGATTACCATAAGAAGATGTTAGATCATCTTCACAATAGTGGCAGTTATAAAAAACTTCCCAAGAACCCTCTTAAGAAAGTTTCTAGGACTGTGGCTCTCACCATCAAGTCCAGTAGTTCTGTGGGCTCCCTAGGCCACAAACTCATTGAGAGCAGTCCCCTTACTCCTAGGATCTATGGGTTACCTAAGATTCAAAAAGAAGGGGTCCCTCTGAGGCCTATCGTGTGGTCCGACCTACCTTCTAGCTAAGTTCCTCATCCTGAAACTTAAGCCCCTGGTTAGCCGCACTGAGTCCTTCATGAAAGACTCTGCATCCTTCATTAAGGAGCTTAAAGATATTAAACTTGACCTTGATGACATCCTTGTCAGCTTTGATGTGGTCTCCCTTTATACCTGCATCCCTATAAAAGAGGCCTTGGAAGTGATCTATCGCCTAACAGATCCTGATACCGCGCATCTGGTTGAGATCTGTCACTTCCACTTTCTTGTGTTTCGAGGGTGAGTTCTTTGAACAGACTTGTGGTGTTGCCATGGGTTCCCCCCTTTCCCCTATTGTCGCCAATCTCTTTATGGAATATTTCGAAGCCAAAGCTCTAGCCTCAGCTCGTCTCCTTCCTAAGCTTTGGAGAAGGTATGTAGATGACACTAATGTCATCTGGTCCCATGGCCAAGAGGAGCTGGATCGCTTCTTCAATCACCTCAACTTTCAGTCCTCTGCCATTAAGTTCACCATGGAAAAAGAGGTCAATGGTTGCCTCCCTTTCCTAGATATTCTTATTTCTAAGAATATGGATGGCTCTCTCTCCCACTCTGTATTCTGAAAGAAAACACATACTGAGCAATATCTTCATGTCGATTCCCATCATTTCCCTACTCAAAAGATAGGTGTTCTTAACACCCTTGCTACTCGTGCCCTGAGGATTTCTGATAATAAGAGCTTTGATAAGGAGAGATCCCATCTCCTTAATGTCTTTGTGGATAATGGCTACAGTAGGCGCCTAGGTCAGAAGGCTTTCCTTAAAGCCTCTAAAAATGCGATAATTAATAAATAACCAAAGGAGCGCCGACTAGGGGTTCATCTTCCGTATGTTCAAGGAACCATAGACAAAATTGCTCGGATCCTTAAGAGGTATGATATCCCCTCTACCTTTAGGCCCCTCAACACCATTTGTAAATCCCTCTGATCGGTGAAAGATCCTGTTGACCCTATGGACATGAAGGGTGTCTACTTGATCCCTTGTTCTTGTGGAACCCCCTATATCGGGGAAACAGGATGCTCCATCCATCAGAGGATAAGCGAACATGCAGCTGACCTAAGACATGGGAGAACCAAGTCTTCAACGTTAGCAGAGCATGTGGAAAATACCAAGCATCAGATTTGTATTGAGGAGGCCAAGGTTGTTGCTAAGGTTTCTCAATTCCATCATCATAAATTCAGGGAAGCTATTGAGATTGAAAGAAGGCCTAACAATCTCAATAGAGCTGACGGCTGGAAAATCAGTAACTGTTGGATCCCTGCCCTGTCGTCTTAGTCTTTCTCCGCCCCCTCTTTTTTTTTTTTGCTAGCTTTTTGTGTTCCCCCTGGAGCCTTCCTTCCTCCTAGAGTTGATCCGTTCTGCTCTGTGGTTTCTATTGGTCTTTTTCCTGTCCCTCCCCTTTTTATTTTTTGTCGTTCTCTCTGTTTTATTTTTATTTATTTATATACCTTATATTTACATATATTTATTATTATTATTATTATAATATTTATTTATTTATTAATTATTATTTTTTAATTAATTAATTAATTTATTATTATTATTTTTTAAATGATCTATTTATTATTTTTATTCCTTTTTCAACTATCTTTTACCTAACTTTTATCTTCTTTTTTTTGTGTAAATAAGCTTTGATATTAACAAAAGTAGCATATAGTACAAAAATTCTGTTGAAGCAGTTGACTGGCCGCTATGAAGCAGGCCTTACCAGCTAACAACAGAGTGAAAACAGTAGAAACAGAGAAACATAGTGCTGCCGAAAGGTACACCTCGCAGGGCGACTTAGGCCAAAAAATGGCGAGCACATAACTGAAAGAATAAAAACAGAACATACATAACAAAGTCCGACAGAGGGACAGGGGAGACTGATCAGAATTTGTTTGGGGAGTCAGGCACTGTGTGCATCTCTTTGCAGTTGAGTGCATTTTCCTGGTTGACCTTCGACGGACCACCCCGATGCGGCTCTGGAGGCTTGCTGTCTTGCTCAATGTTTTTCCTGAGCAGCTTGATCAGGACAGTGAGCTTTCTGCTTATGGTATCAACCTCCTCATGCAGAGCGGTGAGTTTAAATTCACTGCTTTGAACCACAGCCATGTGCTCCTTAGTCATTGTGGCAGCAAACTGCTGGAGAGTTCGCAATTGCTCAGCCTGCTCCGCTTGGACATCCATGGCCTTAGCCAGGATGGTCTTCATGCGCCACGCTTCTGCTTGAGTGCGAACGAACTGAGTCGCCCGAGTGCTGGTCGTCCCCGGATCTTGCAGCCAGTCAACTTCCTGGCTTAACTGATGGTCAGAAAGCTTACTCTCTTCCTCCTGAGCAGAGGCCTCCAGGTCTATAATTTTTCGTTTGTTCCGTTCAGACGTTCTCCGCTCGAACATTTCTCGAGCTAGCCGAAGGTCGTTGTTTGCAGACTGGTTTCGACATCCTTCTCCCGCCATGGGAGCCCTCTCTTGATTATTGCTTACCTTGCTTTCCTGAGTGAAAATACTAATCGATGATCTCTGATTGTTGAGCACCGAAACATTGATGCTCCAAAGGAGAGCAAGGAAGGATATATATATAATAGCGGGAAGATTTTGGGCGGTGGAGCGGATCGCGACATGCAAATTGCATGTCCAATCAACATAAATGCTGTGATTCGGAGTTGTGGAAGGGAATTGCGATGATTGAGAATGATTTCGATCACCTCCTCCTGCACGATTCTGAAAGTGCCAAGTGTTCCTCTGTCCTGCGGTTCTGCGGTGGCTTATGTCACTCCGGATCATGTTACTGTACAATTGACTGTGGCCTGCGGTGCTCATTATTCCCCTCAACCCGGTTGTCCTTCTGTGCTTGCTGTGTATTGATGGCTCTCATCCCGTCGACCTATCCATACGCTTGTGGTAGTGAAATAGGTGGTCTGTCATTCTACCTTGTCATCTACCACCAAATCTATTTGTGCGAGGTGAGAGCACCGTTCCTTTAATTGATTACTCTTGACCTGATGCCAACAGCTGTCCACCATTCCATTTGGGTTCTCGATCCCATGGTTTGCCAAGTGGTCGGCAACCGAATTAGCCTGCCTTCTTACCGCCTGGAAGATGAGGCCTTTCATTTTCCCGAGCAATTTCCCTATGCTCTCTGTGACCATAGCTAGGTTCCAGTGCGTGGTAGCCTTGCTGGCCAGCGTTCCCCCATAGATTTTCCTTGCCACCAGAATGAAAACCTCAGAGTCACCCTCGATTACTGCGTTTTCTGCCTGGTTTCTTTGAAGAATTGTTAAACCTTTTTCCATTGCTGCGAATTCCATTTCATTGTTTGTGCCCTCGCCCAATGCTTGACTATAGATATGGATTATTTCACCTCTCTGGTTTCGAATGAGGCCTCCTATGCCAGCTGGTCCCGGGTTACCGCGTGAGGCGCCATCAAAATTCAGTTTCAGGAAGCCCTCAGGAGGCCGAGTCCAATCCTTTGGAGTGCTGTTGATGTTCTGCTGTTTAGCTTGGGGCTTTTGGCTTTGGTCGTAGCTGATATTGAAGGCCTTCAGGATTCTCTGGTCATCCGCAGAGATTTGGTTGGATGGGTCTACTTTACTTTTTACCAGAATCAATTGGCGAATATTCTCCATTAAGGTAATTCTCAGGTGCTCTATATTCCTGTGCTCGTTTTGGAAAATTCTTCTGTTCCTTTCTTTCCATATTGTCCATGTGATAAAACCTGGCAGAACTTTCCATATGCTATTGATTTGAGGGTTTTCAGAGTAATTACTTGGCCAATTGGTGATGGTGTTTTGGATGGAGTCCATATCTCTTCTGTTTTGCTGCATGATAATTTCTATCCCTTGCCAAATGTGGTTAGCCCATTCGCATGTATTGAATAAATGATTCATGGTTTCTTCTGCTTGATTACACATAGGGCAAAATGAGGGGCCTTCAAAGCCTTTTTTTCGCAGGTTCTCCCAGGTGAGCGTCTTACGCCTCATAAGGAGCCATAGAAAAATTTGAATTTTTGGCCAGAATAAGGGATCCCAAACCTTGGTGAACCAAGGGGCTGTCTCTCCCTACTCTGTGAGTTCCATCTGCTCTCTGGCTTCTTTAAGAGTGAAGTTGCCATTGCCCTTCATACCCCACCTCAGCTTGTCCGCCTCCGAGGTTATCCTAATTTTTCATTTGTGAAGGACTTGAACCAGGTATTGAATGTTATTATTTTCCTCATTAGGGTTTTCGGTATCTGGAAGGGTCCATTCTCTCCAATCCTGGTAAATGCCATTGGGGGTCCAGTAATGATGGACGGTGAATTTTCCCCTGTTATGACAGTTTGTTTTGTAATATTCGCGGTCTGGGTTTTCAAGCTTTGGATGCTATTGCTAGGCATCTTCCCAGAAGAGGGTTGATTCCCCATTTCGGATCTCCGAGAAGCTGTGGTCCTTTATAAGGTTTCAGTTTCTTTTTGCTAGGTTCCAGATTGGAGAACCTTCCAGTAATTCTTGAAGTCTTATGAGGTCTTGGTTTCTGCAGTTGGGAGTGTATTTCGCCTTCCAGTGTCTGGCCCAGGGAAGGTTGGTCTCTTTCAGCCAGCGCCACCATAGTTTGGCTCCCCCAGTTTTGTTGCTAATATCGGGGTCTATTAGGTTTAACCCTCCAGCAAGTTTCGATTTACAGATCTTTTCCCAAGCCACGAGAGCCCATTTTCTCTTCTCTGCGCTACCACTCCATAAAAAGGATCTTTGGATGGATCGAATTTTCTGTAGGATGGCCTTAGGCGCCGGGAGGATAGAAAGCATGTACTGAGGGATGGCCTACAGGACGACTTTAGTTAAAACAAGGCGCGCCGCAAATTTGAGTGCCCTGTGAGTCCAATGGTTGCATATTTTTTCCATGTTTGCTATGAGCCTTTCCCAATGAACCTTTTGCCAAGGCTTGGTGGTGAGCGGGGCTCCCAGATATTTCGAGGGCAAAGAACCATTTCAAAAGCCTAGGATGCTGGTGAGGTGGCTCTGAATAGAAATATGAGTGTTAAAGAAAAAAATAGTCGATTTGGAATGGTTTATGTCCATACCTGATGCCTTGCTGAAAAGAGATAAGATAGACTTGTAAGCCTTGGCCTCTTTGACAGTTGGAGATCCATGCAACATAGTATCATCGGCAAACTGCTGGTGAGTAGTTGCAGGGGTGGAGGGGGGAGGGTGCAATCCATTGATTTTCACTTCCACTTTGGCTCTGTGAATATATCTGCTAAGCCCTTCCATGAGGATCACAAAAAGGAAGGGGGACAGAGGGTCTCCTTGCCTTATGCCTCGGGAAGGAGAGAAGGTGGCCGAGGGGGATCCATTAACCAAGATAGAGAAATTTGTTGACTTGATAAGAGCAAGAATCCATTTGGTCCACCGATTGTCAAAACCAAAAGCCCTTAAAGTGGCCTCCAGGTAATTCCAATTCACTTTGTCGAAAGCTTTTGAAAGGTCGAGCTGAATCATCATACCGGGGATTTTTCTGGACTGCAAAGTATGTATCATCTCCTGCGCCAAGAGGATATTGTCCAGAATTTGTTTGCCTTCCACGAATCCTGACTGCTCCTCCGAGATAATGTCCGGGAGGATAGGTTTGAGTCTGTTAGCGATGACCTTAGAGATGGTTTTATAAATTACGTTGCACAGAGCTATGGGGTGGAACTTTTCTGGAGTCAGGGCTTCCTCTTCTTTGGGGATTAGGGCTAGGAAAGTAGAATTTAGGCCTTTAAGAATTGAGCCAGATCGTCTTGAATCTTCAACTACTTCCCAGACCTCTGTTTTGACTGTTTGCCAACAAGCTTTGTAGAAGTTTATAGTAAAACCATCTGGGCCCGAAGCTTTATCATTTGGCATATCTTTAACAGCCTCCTCCACCTCCTCCATTGAGATTTTTCTTAACAGAGAGGCATTTTGTGCTGGAGTAATGATTTGGGGTATGGCCTAAATTATTTCCTCTCTCGCTTCTGATCGATCTTCTTGAGATTCCTGGGCAATTTGCTTAAAATGACTAGTAAGCAAAGTTGAAATCTCATTATGATTTTGGATAACTTCTCCAGATGCATTGGTCAGCTTCAGGATTTTGTTAGCCCCCTGTAGTCCATCGTTGATCTATAGAAGAACTTTGTATTTTTCTCTCCCTCCTTCAACCATTGGATGCGAGACTTTTGTTTCCAAAGGATTTCTTCCTGTTGGCATCGGAGATGCCATTTCTGCATCAGAATCTTTTCATGTTCATTTGAGTCCTCCCCGTTAATCCCTGAAGCCCAGTCCTTATGAATTTGACTTAGTCGGTCTTCTATCTTGTGCTTTTCCTGGAAAATATTACCAAACTCGGTTGCATTCCATTCCTTGATTTTTTGTTTGATGTGTTTTAGTTTGGATTGGAGTTTAAACATTTTGGTCCCCCTTATATTTTTGGGTTCTTCCCACCATTTTTTCACCAGATCAGGAAAATTTGGGTGAGTTAGCCAGAATTTCTCAAATCTGAATGGCTTGTTTTGGGGGGTCTCAAGAAAAGCAGCTTCCAGGGCGATGGGCCAGTGGTCTGATCCCCCACAGGGGAGGATATCAGAGTCAACTATTGTTCCTTCCAGTAAGATGTTTTCTGAGATAAAAAAAAAATCAAGGCGAGAGGCTATCCGGTGATCTCCTCCTCTTCGGTTGTTCCAGGTGTAGAGCCCATTTTTTGGGGGGATGTCAACCAGTTGGGCGGATTCCATGAAGTCAACAAAGAGTTTTGAGTCTCTATTTAGTTGCCTAAGGCCTCCTTTTTTTTCCAGGAGGGTGGTAATCATGTTGAAATCCCCTCCCATTATGATCTTTGAATGTTGGTGTCTTAGCTTTAACTTCATTAAAGAGTTCAGAAAAGAAATTTTATCTTCTAAACGTTGAGGCCCATAGACATTTATACAGAGGTAGGTTTCAAAATTACCAGTTAGTTGAAATTCTGTGGCAATGTATGATCTGGTAGCTTCCATAGAGGTGATTTCAATGACTCTGGAGTCCTAGAGGGTTGTAATGCCTCCTTCCCATCCGTGACTGGCTATGTCTATATAATTGATAGTTTTTCCTAGATTTTTGGTGATGTTCTCCAGCTGATCAGTGGCACATTTTGTTTCCTGAATGAGCATAATATCTGGCTTTTCCTAATGTAACTTCCTCTTGAGAAGTCGTTGTTTGACATGGCTGTTGAGCCCTCTTGTATTCCAGGAGATGATTTTCATTAATAATGATGAGGTTATTGGTAGGACAGGAAGGCGTGTAAATCCTTCATTTTGCCTGAATTGATCATAAAGATACCCAAATCATGAAGAACCTCTCCATTCGTCCTTCGGCCTCTTTTCTTGTTTTTCTTCCGTCCTAATGAATGAAGAAAAAGAATTTTGGATCGGTTACCTGTGCCTTTCATGATTCCTAATCTTTTCTTTTGCTTGTCTAGCACCGCTTGTTGTCTTGCTATGAAGAGGTCGCTGATCTTCTTTATTTCTTCCTCCGGGATATTTTCCAGCCCTTGTGTTCTCCAGTGCTTTTCCATATCTGACAGGTTTACCCCTTATTTTTCTAGAACTTCATTGAGTTCCAGGTCTTTGCTTCCCCCATCGCTTGTTAGCATGTCTGTGTCTTCATCTCGTTCATCTGCTACTTCATGCGTTTGTATTGCTGTGGTTTCTGTGGTTTCCTCTGCCTCCGTTGATCTGTGGTCTGTTTTATTTGTTTGAGGAGCTTCTGGTAGCCTTGTCTCTTTGTTGTTACCTTCCGAGTTTGCTTCTGAGTCCAGAATGCTGAAGGGGTTAAGAGTTATGCTGGGATCTGTCACTGCTTTGTTTACTCTTTTCCTGTAGGCCCTTTGTCGTGATTTTGGTTTTTTGAAAACCTCCTGGTTCTTGGTTGGCTGCTCAGGATTGGCTTCTTCCACTGGTTTGATTAAGGGGCATTCCCTTACAAGGTGACCGTGTTCATGGCATTTCCTACAACGGAAAGGGATCTGTTCGTAGTCGATGGCTTGAAAGTAATCTTCATCTCTGAACTCTAGCCATAGTCCTTCATGTAGGGCACCTGAGACATCCATTTCAACGCAGATCCTGGCATAGGAAGTATACTTCCTTTGCATCGTTGCCTCTGAGGCTTTAATGAAGGTGCCAAGTCGGTCTCCTATGCGCTTTAGAGTTGCTAGGCCCCAGTAATCGATAGGTAAAGAGAAGAGGCGAATCCACACAGGGACTTGGGTGAAAGTTTCCTTTTCAGGTACGAAGTTTGCTTTCCATGGCCTCATGTAGAGGCCTGCTGATGAAAGGAAGTAAGGCCCTCCATCGAAGATCCTATCTTTGTCTTCTAGGTTAGAAAAGACAACAGTAAAAAAACCCTTAGCTCCGAGATGAAGTTTGACATCACCTTTTGGTCGCTAGTGTTGTTTGATCCATTGGCAAAGAGCTCTTTCTGTTGGCCACGGACCCATAAACTTACATATGATTGCATGCTCCATCATGTGGTCTCTGTAGGCCTGAATATCTGGATCTGAGAAAACCACACGGAGGGCTTCCTTCTTTTTGGGTTTGCAGACTCCTTGCAGGGTATTTTTAGGGCTGAGGTTGGAAGCTTCCGTTTTATCCTCGTTTTCTATGGGGCATTTTCCCTCTCTCTGTTCCTTTTCTTCATCTGACGAAGCTATTATTGGGTCTGAGCTGTTTTGGCCTGCGTTCGGTTTGTTCCCGTGCTTCTCCTGCCTGTTACTGACTTTTCCTGGCATCTCTGATCCGTGATTTGGATCTTTCTGCCCCTGGGTTGCTCTTCCGTTGCTTGTCCCCGAGCTGTCTTTTCGGGCTTCATACCTAGAGATATTGAAACCTTCGTGAGTTTTGTGTTTCTGCATGACTATTTCCCTGTAAGATGGGGTCCCAGTGGACCCCCCCGTCTGTCATTTGTTGGGCCAGTACACGGCCTCTGAGAAGGAGATCAACTAAACGGTCTCTGTTCGCTGCCAGAACTGTTGGTGAACCTGTTCAGAACAGTGCTAAACCCTAGATGCAGGGTTTTCCTTGCAGAGCTCCTCTCGTTGCGCTTCTACATACATTAAGAACAAATACCTAACTTTTATCTTAATAACCTAATATTATAACTTTAATATAATATATATATAATTTAAATAAATAAATTAAATTAAAGTTTTTCAAAAACTAACCATTAAAAGTATTTAACTTATTTCCATAAATAATAATAATAATAATAATATTAATATTAAATTAATAAATAATAATTTGACTACTAATATTAATAATATATTAATATCAAGACTATATTACTAATATAATATTAATTAAATTTAATAAATAATTTAATTAAGCAATTTTTTTTTTTTATTATTAATATATAATAATAAATAATTCAATTAAATTAAATAAATTACCTTTTCTAACTAACCATTTAAATTATTTTATTTATTTTTTAATCCTAACTTTTATCTTAATAACCTAATATTATAACTTTAATATATATATATATATATATATATATATATATATATATATATATATATATATATATATATATATATATATATATATTAATTAATTAATTTTTAAAACTAACCATTAAAAATATTTTATGTAATAATATTAAAAATAATAATAATATTAAATTAATGAATAATAATCTGACTTGGGTCCGAAGGTTAAAATTAACCGTTGGTTGATTTAGCCGTTGGAGTCTCTGCTCAGACTATTTAACATGCTAAGCTGGATCTGTTTCTTCAACTTTTCCTGGCGATGAACCACACTGGTTGGTCCGAAACGCGTCGACAAAGGTCTTTCCTCATGTGATTTTCGCCGAAGTTCTGCTTACAACTATTATGGATCACATAAGCCTCAATTCAATAAGTTATTTATGTTGCTGCACATTTAACGTTAAATTCAATTTATCTTAAGATTCCACCATGATAGCTTCAAAATGTGGCTTCTAAAAAAGAAAACGTGACAAGAGGGTAAAGATTCAAATTCTTTTATTGTTTTATAATTTGAATATTTGTAAATCTATTGCAATTTCTTCTCCTCCCGGATCCCAAACTCTGTTTTGTCATTGTCCACTTGCCTCACTGTCATGATCAAATTTAGAAACCTTCATTTGGATTCTAAAATTTCTCGTTAACTTTTTCCCCTTCACCTTTCATATCTTTTGATGTTCTATTGTTGTCCTCATTCTTCCCAGTTTCCTTACCTTATACTACAATGCTTCACTTTCCTTGTTGATATACTCCCTTGCAGTCAACTAGTTTTTGTTGTTGACTATCTTCATCACTTCAGTATGCCTATTCTTAGGCAATTTCTCCATTAGCATACATAATTCCTTAATTTCAATGTCCAAAACGTCCCTTCGTTGATACATGTTGTTAGCACTATTTATCTACAAATGTACTTCAAATTTAAAAAATGTTATGGCTTCAATTTCCATTTTACTATTCCCATAATATATTTTCTTTCGTTTTTCATTACCAAGCATCTTTTCAAAGATGTTTAGGGAACTTGTCTGTAAAATACTTATCCTCCAACTCTTAATTTTTATATTATGCATATGAAACTACATATATATAAACATATAATTATTAATTTAACATGATTATTTAGTATTTAATTGATAGTATTCTTGTGAATTTAGAAGGTTGTCTTGTTGATTTTTAGGGCATCTTCTAAACTGAAAATTACTTCTTATGATTTCAATTAGGTTAATATTTTCTCGTAGTCATTTTTCATCATAAAGAAAATACATAGGGGGCTCAACATTAAAACAATATGTCATACGAATCATAAAGAGACAACCATACAAGAGCACAAGAATTTACCCTGGTAAAACCCACATGGGGAAAAACCCAACAATCTTTTCCTTAGAGAAATTCTTCTTTTCAATAAGAGACACACCTATAGATCCTAGTCATTTACAAGGTCAGATTGACCATCAAAGAAACTTGGTCAAACCTGGTCTAACTCCATCCTAGTCAAGTCATCTTCCCACAAAATTTGGTCTGATTTGGTGTGCTTAGAATTAGGCCTTCTACCTTCCTCATAATTTGGTAAGAAATTCGGTCCATTCATAGAGGTTTAGTCCAACAAAGAGGTTCAGTCCAACACAGATTTTTAGTCCATCACATAGATTAAGCCTTCATCACATAAATAGATTTGACCTTCAACAAAGATTCGTCCTTCATTAAAGATTCATCCTTCCATAGAGATTCATCTGTTAGGTCCATATAATACTAGCTTAGTTCCATCTAACACTAGTTCTATCATGCATCAAGAGGGATAAAATTCCTTGAGGTGCAAACCTTTGTTCAAGTTATACACTCCAAAAAGAAGGTTTTCACCTTGAGGGATTTGATCCCTTTTGGCGCATGATATATCT
This sequence comes from Pinus tabuliformis, assembly GCA_031772625.1. Lineage (NCBI taxonomy): Eukaryota > Viridiplantae > Streptophyta > Pinopsida > Pinales > Pinaceae > Pinus > Pinus tabuliformis. The sequence goes on along the minus strand of CM062815.1, from coordinate 402,596,321 downwards.
GATGTTAGATGGATCTAAGCCAGTTCCGGTTGAGGGAATCAATGTCATATTTTTAGACTATCATTATTATTATATTTTTGAGATAAACTTAAAAATTCACATTATGTTTCCTTTGCTTGGCATCACCATATCATTCTCTTCTTTAATTTAGTGTATGTTGTTTGTCTTGAATGGTTTGTACTTCTGCGTTCGGATGCTTTGAGTGGTTTGTGTGTTTATGTGTTTGGATTTGGATGGTAATGTTTGTGAATGTTATAGTTGTTGTGTTATATTTTTATGTGTATGTAATTGTCTATTAGTAATTAGTTGGTGATGAAGAAGGGAGACATTCTTGTCAATAATTTGCAGGAGGATTGATACTACACATCTATGTCATTTGATTTTAGACATCACAACTTCTAACAACTAATTAATTCTAAATAGTGTCCTACTAAATATATCTTGAAGAGTAGTTTCAATAATTTATTGCATCAATGTTACACTTGAAATAATTTGTTTCCTTGTCAATGTTTGAAATAATTTATTTCCTTCAAGAATATTTTGATTGTTTTTTTAATCTATATCATATTTTGCAAAGTCAAGAAATAATGTGTTCTTGAATTTTTTTAACGAGTGTCCATATTTATAAAATCTTTATATTATTTGTTTCTTTAAACTATTATCACATCTCCTTCAAGAATATTTTGATTTATTTTGAATGTTTATAAATATATTTTTTCTATTATAAATATTTTGAATAAATTGTAATTATATGAAATTATCTATTAGTAATTTTGAATATATGTAATTGTTTATTAGTAATTAGTTGGCTATGAAGAAGGAAGATGATCTTTTCAAGGATTAATTTGTACTTTGTAAGAGGACTGATTTTGCACATCTATTTCATTTTAATTCTAGGTCTCATAAATTTTGATAGCTGATTAATTTTTAATAGTGTCCCTCTAAGTATTGCTAAATATATCTTGACTTTTTTTTTTTTTTTTTTTTTCTGTAACAATATACAACCTCAATATTAACAACATCTAATGCAAGCAATCAAATAGTATTATAAAATAATATGTCCACTAAAATAAATGCATTTAGTGCAAACAATCAAATGAGAATAGAAATGAACATCTACACTGAAATCAATGCATCTGGATGCAAACAATCAAATAGGATTAAAAATCCACATCTACACTAAAATTAATTCATCTATTTAAAGCAATCAAATAGGATTAGAAAACATCTAAACTAAAACCAATGCATCTAGTGCAAGCAATCAAATAAGATTAGAAATCAACATCTACACCAAAATCAATGTATCTAGTGAAATAAATAAAATAGGATCAAAAGTCACCATCTACATTGAAATTAATGCATCTAGTGCAATAAATCTCATTCCCACTCTTCCCCTCCATCTATATCTATATCTCCCTCCATCTCTCCTTCTTTGTCTCTCTATCTCATCCCCACCAAACAAGCGTGCGCTTTCTCTCTCTCTCCATATATATCTATCTCTCCTTCCTTCCCTCCCTCTCTCTATCTCTCTCTTCTTCCCTCTCTTCACCTCTCATTTATATATCTATCTTCCTTTGCCTCTCCTTTGTCTCTCTATATGACCCCAAAAAAATACACACTCTTTCTCCATATCTATTTGTCTTTCCCCACCTCTTCCTCTCCCTCTCCATCTCTCTCCCCCTTCTCTCCTTCTCTCCCCCTTATATCTCTCTTCCATCCCACTCTCCTCTCTCCCTCTATCTGTATCTCCCTTATTACTCCCTCTCTCTCTCGCCACTTTTATCTCTCTATGTCTTTCTTCTTACCTCCCTCCCTCTCCCCCTCCAACTTCATCCCTCTCTCCTTCCCTCTCCTTCTCTCCCTCATGTCCTCTCTCTCTTCCTTCCTCTCCCCCCCTTTCTCTCCCACCCCACTTTTTCTCCCCCCCCGTTCTCTTCACCCTCCAACTCTGTCACTATATCCCTCCTTCTCTCCTTCTCTCTCCCCTTCCTTCCATCTCTCCTTCTTTGTCTCTCTATCTCACCCAAAAACATACACACTCTCTCTCCATCTCTCCCTTGTGACCCCCTCTCTCTCTCTCCACTTTTCTCTCTTTATGTCTTTCTTCTTCCTCCCTCTCTCTCCTTTCAACTCCATATCTTTGTACCTCCCTCTCTCCTCCTCCTCCCCCCTCTCTCTCTCTCTCGCGGTCTCTCTCTTCCCTCCAACCTTGTCACTATCTACCTCCCTCTTTCCTTCTCTATCCCCCCCTCCATCTTTGTGTGTGGGTGTCTCTCTCTCTTACCCTTGTCTACCTCTCTCACCCCTCTATTTCTCTTTCTCTCTTCATGCCTCCTCTCCCCTCTCCATTTTATCTCCATCTCTCCCTTCTCACTCCCTCTATCTCTCCATCTCTATCACTCTATGCCTTTGTTCTTGCCTCCATATATATCTGGAGTTAATATATATCATAATATATTAATATATATTATAATATAACAAATTGAATATTATATTAAATTTAATAATATTAATAGTATATTTAACATTAATATTAGATTTAATGATGTTTTTTACATGGCTTGATAACAAAATATAAAAGAAAATTACATCAAATTAATATTTTAAAATATTACAATTTTGATGTGGAAATATTTGTCTTTAAAGATTTTAATATATCCATAAGATATAATTTTTCCTTTTAAAGATTCATTTTACAAATATTTAATTAAAATAAATATTAAAAGATTTTGGAGTAGGATTTTTTATTCTTTGTGTTGAATTAACCTTTTTCCTTTGATTTAAGAAATGGTATTGGCTTTAGTGAAGAGTAAAGATGTTTAAAATTTTACTTAATTTGGAATTTTAATGTGGTATTTTTTTTCGTTAAAGGTAAATTTATGATCCATTCAAATTCAACTATTAAACGCATGAGATAATTTATTATCCATTCAAATTACAGATAATAATACATAGTTATATTTTAATAATTAATCTTAGTCTATTGATAGGATTAAAAAGTTATATATAATCTAAAGATTCAACTTATTACGCCGAGAGGCGCATTCTACAACCCAGTATGACCCCAACGTGTAAGTATGTAAATTATATAAAAGATTCAAGCTAATGTTTTGGCCAAAAATACCAAAAAAGAAAACTATTATTTTTTGAGGGTGTGACATACTTACACATTGGGGTCATACTAGGTTGTAGAATGCATCTCTCAACGCAACTAGTGTAGCCCTAATATTGTTATTATTGTGCCCCATAGAAACCCACTATTATTATTGTTATGCCCTTACATTATTATTGTTATGTAGACCTTGATTATATTGTGACCCTTTAGACTCCTATATATACCAAGGAGGTCTTGTCATTTGTATCATCCAAGAATTGTTTATTTATGTGTTGTAAAAGGAGGTTTCCCTCTTGAAGAGGCTTATTTTCAAGTCGTTGATCTATCATTTCTTTTATTTTGTTATTTGTTTACATAACATTTGGTATCAGAGCTCTAGAGCCTAGGGTTTCGCTTCTTCAAATACGTCATATTTTCATTTTTTACATAGAATTTTTTATGTGAGGCTTCAAAAACTAAAATTTCAACCACATGAAGTAGATATTTATGAAAATCATGTAAAAATTTTAGAACTTGATTCACGATATTTTTGGAGATATGGTCTAAGGAAGTTATGGTTTCTGCATGCTCTAGATTTTTGTCTTAAATAGGTGTTCTGAGTAAAATCGTCATAAAATTTTCTTTGTGTATCAATTTTGAATTTTGTAAAACTTGATTGAAATTAAATGGAATTTGGTTTCTCATGTAGCATTTCTAGAGCTGAAGGTTAAAAAAATGACACATGGTATTCCGTACAAGTTTTCTCTACTGAACCAATCCATATTCAAATCGTCATGGGAGAATTGGCATAACTTTATTTTTAAGAATCCAATCGTAGTCTTACTAGTTGGGTTTGAAAGAAGACAGAAAGAGCTATCATAGAATGAAATTTCAGGCCTTGGGAGGCCAAAATCACAAATATACAATAGTTTCAAATTCAACCTTTTACACAAGCTCAAAATCAAGCTCTCAAAGGTGTGTATTTTTAAATTTTCATAAATGTGTTTTGAAAACTCAATTTGAAGTGATTCAAAGAGCAGATTGAAGCATATATATCATTAATTGGTTCCAAAATGTCTCAAAAACAAAATATACGCCCATTAAGCTCTTAGAAAGCTATACTATGACGTATGAAGAGGAAGAAATGTAACATGATATATCGAAATTATAGGACCAAGTGCAATAAATTTCACTGACACAAAGAGAAACCAAAGATGAACTAAAAGGGGTCATGGGTTGTTTAAAAGGGGACACTGACATTTTAAAATCAGATATGGAAGGTTGGAAGGATGATTTAAAAGCATAAATGGAAGGTTTGAAGGTAGGTTTGACAAAGTTTCTACAGCAACGACTTCCTAATGGTGACAAGGTAGTCCATGAAACTCATGATGAGAACAAAAGGAATGCGAGTCATGATTTTAGAGACTCTAAATCAGGGATGAATATCAACCATATTCCAAAGATCGATATGAGGAAGTTTGATGGCAAGGATCTAGTAATATGGATACTACAGATGGAGAAATTATTTGATTAGCATGATGTGCCACACACACAAAAGGTACGCATTGCATATTTATATTTAGAATCCAATAAATTTGTGTGGTATCGATGGCTTTGTTCTCATAAAATAATTTTCACTTGGACAATTTTTATGAAGGAATTGATAGAAAATTATGAGGGTACAAAGAGCAATACCTTCTTTAGCCAATTAATAAATCTCAAAGAAAAGGGTTCAATAGTGGAGCACAATGAGGGCTTCCTAAGATTGATTATCAAGGTAACTGATATTCCAGAGGAGCACATGATTGATGTCTTCATAGGGACTTTAAAGGATAACATCCAACATGAGGTTCACCGTTGGGAACCTAATTCATTAGAAAATGCATTCAGGGTGGAAAGAAAAGTTGAAAGAAAAATTATGGCAACAAGGATCTTTCCCACTCACAACTATAAAGATGGAAGTGTTGTTGCTCCTAGCCTACCACAACATACAAGGTTGAAACCACAACAATTGGAGAAAAAAAGAACAAAAGGGCTTGTTACAATTGTGATAACAAATACACTAAAGGTAATAAGTGTGTTAAGAAAAGAATATTTTACATAGATTGTGAAGAGGAGGAAGAAAAGGAACAAGAAACATCAAAAGAAGATGATATATACCAGGAGCCAACCTAGAGAAATAAGAAATGGATCCAACAATATCTTCTAATGAATTAGTGGGAATAACTACTCCTCAAACTCTTAAGATAGAAGGATATTTCAAGAAGAAAAAGGTAATAGTGTTGATTGATTCATGCAGTACCCACAATTTTATTCATTGTAAGATAACCAGGGAATTTAATTGTTTTCTATATCCACCACTAGAGTGTCAAGTGATGGTTGAAAATAGAGGAACTATAAATTACTTAGGGAAGTGCTATAATATCAAGCCAACCATGGGGGAATATATATTTGAATAGCCCAATCCTTTCCATTCCAATGGGTGGTGTTGATGTTGTATTAGGAGTCTAATGGTTATAATATTTGGGGACGATAAGAATTAATTTTCAAGAACTTTTCTTGAATTTTTTATGGGAAGGAAATGAAATTGAATTAAGGGGTATCACAAGGAAACTGGGGAAGGTAATCAACTCTAATGGCATGAAATTTTTTTTGAAGAAAGGACAACAAGGCACAATTTCATAGTTATGCTCACTCAATGTTGAAACATCGAAATCATCCATTTCTCTAGATCTCCAAAGAGCCTTGGACAATCATTCAAAGGTATTTGAGACTCCCAAAGGTCTCCCACCTATTCATGATCATGATCATGATATTCACTTGATTCCAAGAAGTGTTCCATCAAACATTAGACCTTACAGACATCCCTATGCCTAAAAGAGTGAAATTGAATGTATGGTTGCAAAAATTCTAGAGGCAAGTATAATTCAGCCTAGCCAAAGTTCTTTCTCTTCTCTAGTAGTATTGGTGAACAATAAGGATGGATATTGGCATATGTGTCCAGGTTATAGAGAGTTCAATAAGCTCACTATTAAGGATAAATTTCCCATTCCTCTCATCGATGAATTGTTGGATGAATTACATAGATAAATTTACTTCACCAAGTTGGATCTTCGTTCTGGATGTCATCAAATTAAAATGAATACCAAAGACATTCCAAAAACAACATTCAAAACTCATGAAAGTCATTATGAAGTTTTGTTCATGCCCTTTGGCCTTACTAATGCACCTTCCACATTTTAAGGTTTGATGAATTCCACTTTCAAACCCTTTCTTAGAAAATTTGTGTTAGTATTTTTTAATGATATACAAATCAACAACAACTCTTGGAAATATCATCTTTAACATGTTGATAGGGTTCTTAAACTATTAGAGGAAAAATAATTGTATGAAAAATCCTCCAAATGTTTCTTTGGGGTATAGGAGGTGGAATATTTGGGTCACATTTGTAGGTTTTAACCCTATACATAAATTACCTACAAATGAATTCTTCAAACAAAAAAATAAACAATGGCGAGAACATAAAACAAATATACATAGATATTTTTCCCTAGATCCCAAAATCCGGTCTATTAGATTTATTTTTCATTATATTGCTTTCAATTTTATAATACCTATATATACATTCTGTAGCATTCGTAAACCCAAATCCATTAACCCTGGATTAGAACATAACTATAATTCCCTTGATAGGATCTACAAAATACCATGGGCATAAAACTATCATGCCCAAAACCATGTGAAAAACCCATGCACAAAACCATGGGTAGGTTTGCCCACCATCTTTGGGTCTGACCCCCATCCTTGGGTATGCGTAAAAAAAAATCTTAGGGCACTGCCTCGAACATCGTGCAGGGGGACTACCACCCCCCGACAAGGGGGGCACTCCCCCCTCCTAGGATTAGTTGTGGAAATAACATAACACACCCAACAAAATTGTATCTCATGAGGGTGTTAAGGTAGAATCTAACAAAATTAAGGCCATCAAGGAATGGAAAATAACCACAACCCTAAAGCATCTTCGAGGATTTCTCAGGTTGACAGGGTATTATCTTAAGTTTGTTAGAAATTATGGGAAAATAACAATACCTCTAACAACATTATTGAAGAAAGATGCATTTTTTTGGACTCCAGAAGCAACTAAGTGTTGGAAAAGTAACTAGGTTAGATTTTCATATTAATTTGTATTTTATGTAAATGAAGAAAATAAATCTTATTTGTTTCAAGCATGGGTTTCATGCTCAAGTCTAGGTTAAGCATGTTTTTCATGATTTTAGGGATTTGTTGAACCAAATATTTCAAATTGAGTCAAATACCATTTGGAATCTTTGTAAGAAAAGGAAAATATTTTTTTTTTTAGTCAAGTAGTCCTCCATAAGACCAAGTCGGCCCTCCAGTTGGTCAAGTTGGTTTGCTGAACATATGTGACCTTTTATAGTGATGAACAACTATATATATATATATATATAGGCATGAATCCTCCACCAAAAGGTAATATTTTTTTCATGTTATGAAATATGAAGCAAGTTTTAGAGGCAAGGATATGCAAGTTTCTATGGAAGGGAGGGAAAAGTGTCTGGGTTTTCTATGATAAGAGACCTGAAAAGAGTAGGAACTCCTGAAGAAATATACAAGCTATTCCTGTAATGACTAGCGAACTGCAGAAGGACTATTATAACCATATTATGCAAGCTATGGAAGCATCATGAAGTCTATGAACTGAAATCTCAAGGTGGAAAAATTTATTGTGAAGACGAGGCATCAAAAGGGTAGATTAGTGACATATCAAGGATAAGATATGATAGTGAATGGAGGTATGAATTGGGGATCTTATGGAGGAAGTTTTGTTCATATTTGGGTCTTGAAGGTCTCATTTTGATATGATTCTATAAGAAGTATATTGTTTTGGTTTTCCATAGCATGGAGCCTATATCTTGTGTTCTTTGTGTTTTTGTGATCTTCATGTTTTTTATAATTTCTTGATGAAGAAGTAAAAACGAAATAATAAAATGCCAACAAATATCACAAGTAATTATCAAGTAAGGAGAATCAACATAAATCTACAAATACCTTTATTATCCAAGATGGTATTGAATCTAAGGTTAGATGAAGTGAAGATCATGTTATATTGGCTTAATTATCAAATGCAATTAAAGTATTACCATAAAAAAGAATAAGATCATGAGAGAATTATTGAGGCATTGTACAATAAACTTAAATAAAAAAGGGAAACATTATTCTCTATGATACTTGATCTGAGTTTATGATAAAAAATATGAGTTACCTATAAATCAAGCTCCTCCCTGAAGTCTATTGTGTTCCTCCTTTAGATAATGAAACAAGTTCATAAGTGTGAATTTTCCTTATGACATAACACAAGCTAATTACCATGATCCTAAAATGATATTCAACTTATCAAGTGACTCGAAGTTATACTTATTCAACATAATTGGAGATACTAATACCTTTCTTCACCTAAGTTGTTATGAAAATTGTTTTGTTAGACATGACTATCATGCGAAGAAACAACTTCTTCAAAAATTCAAGACAATAAAAATCTAGAATACAATGCAAAGTTATTCTTAAGTAAAAAATGAAGTTTCCTGAGGTGAAAACATCTAAAGAATGTACTCCTTGAAGAAACCAAAGTTCTTAAGAAGGAAGAATTGAATTTTGTTCTGCTAAATATTTTCTGAAGTTCTTTTGAAGTGAGAACCAATTTCTATAGGAGATATATGCTAGTTTTTTCTTATGGAAACGTAGCTAAGTGTTACGCTAGTTCTGGAACGATATCAAGAGAAGATCATGCTAAATTATGTTCTTTTAGTTCTATATCAGGCCACAAGGGAGGCCGAAGTAATCACCACAAGTGCATACATCATTAGAGAAGAGAACTTGAGGTAGCCACATACCTGGAGAAGGCAAAACAAGCCATGAAGGAAGATGTCTAGGCATCTTTCTATGGTTTTTGGTTTGTGTAGGGCTAGTAGGAGGTAGGCTGTGTTTGAAGGGCTGATCTGGGAATATTTCTATGGAAATATCCTTTGTGAACAAGCCTGCAATCATTAGTACTATTACAGAAGAAGTTGAGACCTGGTTGGGTGCTCATTTTTGGTTACAACTGTTGTGGAGGTCACATGTTGTTGGGATAATAGCATAGACAAGGAGACCTTGTATAAGGGGGGTATCACAGGCTTGAAATGTTGTTTGGGCAGGACGAAGGTACATACTTGCATTAGTTATAGTGCACCTTAAGTAGGGCCAAAATTTTCAGGAGAAATTTTGAACAAATCCAAGGTTGAGGAGGGTTTGACGTCCTTCAAAAGAGGTATGTTATTGCTCTTCATATATGATGTACTTCTAGGTTTGGTGGTCCAATTTTGACAGATTATTTAGTAGCCCTAGTACATGTTTGCTAATGCATACTTGTTTTAATAGGGATTCTTGCTTGGATGCCCTAAGTACATTCCTTTGGTGGAGAAGAAGGACTGTTAGTGGGTAGCTTTGTTAAGCCCTAGTTTAACAGTTGCAAGAAGGCATATTGGGTATATGTGAGGGTAGGTTGTTTGTGCCCTAAGAATCAATGAATCATAATAGGTAAGAGGTTTATTAGAGGGAAGGATTGAAGAATCCCTACATATAGTGAGCATAAGGGTTGGTTCACTATTGTGTGGGTAGATTTGTGAAAAACCTAAGGACAATGAAACAATGGACATTCGCTATCAAGTGGGTTGTGCTTGGAAGACATTATAATAGTAATCGAAAGGCAATTTGATTTCTGAACTAATAATTGTCAATTGAAGCAACAATAAGATAGTTTTAGGGCTAAGGGAAATCATCTAAGAAGTAGCTAGAGGACTGACAAGAAGGTTTATCTAAAGATCCTAAGAGTTGGCGATTTTGGAAAGATAAAAATAACAACTAGAGGGAAGAATTATGTGTGTCTATGAGATACTTTAATTAATAGAGACTAAATGGAAAGGTCAACCAAATTGTTTTCAAGGTTAATTGAACAATAGATTGGCTAACCTTGTAATTTGATAATCAATCAGTTGAAGGAACTGTATGATGAACTATCTTCAAGGCAGGAAGAAGTGAAGTTCAGAAAGTAGTGTTGGATACAATTCAGGATGTAGTTGGTGAAGACCTAAAGTACAAGATCATGAACTGTTGGGAGGAATATTTGGGGCCCTAGTTCAAGAAGTTGCAAGACAAACAAACTCAATGATAAGAGGGCTAGTTGAGGAAGCTACAACATTACAAGTAGCTGATGAAAGGGAAGTATGAGTACTTCTAACACACATTGAGGCTTGTTGATGAACTATCCCTATTTGAGAGGGACTAATGTTGGACATTAGTTCTCCTTATGTCATGTACTAGTCCAGGACTATTTTTTGCAAGTCTAGTGCATGCATCATGGATAAAGCTAATGATGTATTAAATAATCTTGGTTCTCCTTGTGTCAGGTACTGTGACAAATTAGGAATGATATCCTAAGTCAATTACACAAACATGGATAAGGAGAATGGTGGATTGGGTAAGCATATTGGACATACATTCTTGATTGATGTAGTGTGATGGATTAGGATGGATATCCTCAGTCAAGTACATGGACTTGGATAAAGAATGGTTAAGTGGATGGAAATTTCCTGAAGGGAAATGGTCCAGTGGAGGGAAATTTCCTTTAGGGAAATGGTCCAGTGGAGGGCATACTGTGGATATCCTAGGTAGAGTATGTACCATGGTGAGGCAGTGTGGTGTCCTGTGGAATGCCTGCCAACATCGTGCTTTGATATTGTGAGAGATAGAGTGTACCTATCAAGTCGTTGGTAATGTGAAAATGTTAGCTATGATGATGTTATCATCTTTGATGATTATCAATTTGGATGCCTTCTTATGAGAATATTTCAATTTGAGATAGACTTCTTGATTCATTATGAATAACTCCCTAGTTAAGAGGGAGTGTTGGAAAATTAACTAGGTTTGATCTTCATATTAAGACGTATTTTATATAAATGAATAAAAATAAAAGTATTTTTTTCAAGCATGGGTTTTATGCTCAAGTCTAGGTAAAGCATGTTTTTCATGCTTTTAGAGATTTTTTGAGTCAAATATTTGAAATTGAGTCAAATTCCATTTGGAATATTAGAAAGAAAAGGAAAATATTACTATTTTTTGTCAAAAAGAGTCAAATAGTCCTCCATAAGACCAAGTCGTGCCTCCAGTTGTTCAAGTCGACCTGTTGAACATACGTTACTTTTTATAGTGACAAAAAAATAATATATATAGGCGTGAAACCTCCAGCAAAAGGTAAGAAGTTTGTTCATGTTTTGAAGTATGAAGCAAGTTTCAGAGGCCAGGATATGTGATTTTATGTGGAAGCACAAGCAAAGAATGCAAGCTATCTGTGATAAGAGACCTGAAAAGAGTACGCATTCTTGAAGGAATATACAAGTTGTTCCTTTAATGCCTAGCAAACTTTAGAATGACTATTATAACCATATTATGAAAGCTATGGAAGCATCATGAAGTATATGAACTACAATATTTAGGGAGGATAATTTTCTTATGAAGACGAGGCATCTAAAGGGTAGATTAGTAACAGATCAGGGATAAAATATGAGAGTGAATGTGTAATAGCCCTGGTGAAAATTCCATGTAATAAATGTTAAAAATAATAACCATGGATGTCTAGACACTTATTCCAAGTTGAATGTTGGGCAAGACATCCTCGGGGGTGTTCATTTGGTTGTTTATGGCTAAGGAAATTGGCAAAGGAAATGACTAGGGAATTTGGGCACATTTATTTATGAAAATAATGAAAATTAAGAGAAAAAGGAGGTGAAAGGTCACAGGTTGCAGGTGAAGAGGAAAATGAAGGAAACAGAGGCGTCATTCATAAAAAGGCTTATGAAGATCAGTTGGTAACCTTTTGTCTATTCAGCGTTGGAGCTCTCTCTCATACTCTTGGACACTTAGAGTTTTCTTGGAGCACTCTTGGAGGGTGTGGAATACTTGGATTCTTGGAGAAAGAAGGTAAAGGAAAGAGTAGGAAAGCGCAAGAAGGCATCGCCATCAACAAATACATTAGATTTTGTTACATGTACCGATTCACATGTGTGGTTTCTTCACTAGTTTTGGCATATGCATGTGGTTTTTTGGTTGTGATCCATCATTAGGCATGGAGGATGGCCGAGATTGATAGTGGATTGCCTAGCCAAGCCATTTCCTGGATAACCATGGTGATTGTGGGTTTATTTGTTTGTTGTGTTTTTATTGGTTCTCATGTTTTCTTCGCTTGGGTTGAGTTACTAGTCCCATAGCCTTGGTTGGACAAACGATCTGGAGCTCTGGAACAACTTGGATTGAGTTACTAGTAACATAGCCTAGGTTGGAAAAATGCTCTGGAGCCCTTGTTGGTTTGAGTTACTAGTCTTGTAGGCTTGGTTGGACAAATGCTTTGGAGCCTGGTATAAGTTGTGGGTTGAGTTACTAGTCTCGTAGCTAGGTTGGAAAAATTCTCTAGAGCCCCGAATGGCTAGGATAGAGATCAATCTGATGATGGTTTTGGTGATGTTCGACTGTGAGGTGGAATCACTATTTGATGGGTTGAGGTGGATGGCCTTTGGAAGCCTTGGATGAGTTTTGATTGATGTGTTCTATGAGATCCCACATTCATTCTTGGAATATGGCATGGGGGTGAATGCCTGAAGAAAGATTTGGCTCAACCATTCTACGGTTAGGTGGAACGTGGTAGTCCCATCTCCAGTTGGTTCATTGCATTCATTAATGAGAAATCCATTCCCTTGATTTTCATGTGCAAAGGTACTGATGTATTTATGGATTTGATGGCTGATATGTTTATTGTATTTATGTTCCTATTATGTTGGTTATATGCACATCTTATGACAACAACTACGTATGGCTCTCAACATGTTTTTACTTGTATGTGAATGGAGAAAGTGCCTATGACCTAATAGATGATAATGCAACAAATGGTGCGAAGGAACAATGGTTCTTAGCGATTCTCAGATAAGTATGAGATTCATATGCTTAACTCTATTCTTTACACCTGTAGATTACATCTCGACGATATGTTTGACGAAATGCCTTTCATGGTTAGTAGGGATCCAGTAAAGGTATTAAACAAGTATTTTATTTAGCAATTTTATTTCCATGTTACTTTATTGATTTGAAGAGATGGATCAGTTCTGGGCAGTGTCCTGGGCTCTGAGCCTGAGAAAGTGGCTTAAATCTCGAGGTTGTTGGCACAATATTGACAATTTTGGTCTACATTCACTAGTAGGAAGGTCTGTGAGAGTGACTTTAGGTTGCTGGTTGCTCCCTTACCCATAGCAAGAGAGCGACTATGGCCCAAGAGAACTAAAATAATAGTGGGACCTAGGGACAAGTTGTCTGAGTGGCTGACTTGTCTTTTAAGGGTTCTGTTGGTGATGTTGGATGTCTGTATGGTGTGTTTTTGTCAGTTCCACTTCCTGAAGGTTACTTAGGAGGTCGAATCATATCATAGTGGCCCCTCATCGCATGTTTACCCTGGTTGGTTGGTTGCTTGGGTAGATGTGGGAGGAGGGTGTTACAAAGTGGTATCAATGCATGGTTCACCCCTCGGACTGGATGGGCTATGTGTTGGTCATGCATGCACAATTTCATGTGTGTATCTTACACTTATATACTTATTGCAATTTCTTAATGTCAGATCAGGGTTCTAGTATGGTTATCATGGAGAATTTGTTATTGATTTCATGAAATGTATTTGAAATGAACATGTGACTCACTGTGTATGGATTATATGTCACTTACATGTCTATTTCATGGCACCTATTTACATCCTTGTATGTTAGGTTACATTTTTTAATATTTTATTACATGCACCAGTCTTGTAGGTTGGTTACAAGAATTGATCAATTATGTTCGACCACATGTGGTTATGCGTATTTGTAGTTGATTATGCATTGCTTATGCATACTACTGGTTGCATGTTGCAATGTGTACAATGAGTAATGTTTGTTATCATGCATGAGGTCATAGCATGCATTTTTGATATGGCCTTGCATTAATGACTAGATCCTAGTTAGAGTCATGTTTATGAGTTGATGCATTTACTCACGTATGTATATATGTTGTTAAGATTATGTTATACATGTATCACGCTGATTTGGTAATATTGTAGACAAGTATCCTCCCCAATATATACTGAGGTACATTGGTTTATTGTGATTTAGTTTATCTGACATATTATGCCTTACATGAAGAAATATCAAATAGATAGCTAGATGGTTGACTATAGAGACTCTCCCTATAAATTCGAAGAGCAGTATGGTGTTGGGAACCCTCTGACTTGGTAGTTACATTGAGAATTTTAAAGGAGGAGATAAGGAGTTGTAAGGCAGATAATGACATAATCATACAGTCACAGGAAAAGTTAATAGAGGTGAATGCAATAATACTTCAGATCTTGGCAGATTTGCAGCGACAAGGACCACTAGGGATTAGTCATGAGTAGGAAGATAAAACTAATGGGGCATATGATAGTAGATCGCATGGTGGTCTTCGATCAGATAAAGATGATACAGTTAGAGATGGAAAATTGTTGGACACTTCGAAGAAGAGAAGGGATAGACACATGTATGATTCTATTTCTGATTCAGATAGGCACTATGATCTTCGTTGGTATTATCCTTATAGGAGGAATGATAGGGGATACTTTCCAGATGATACTTATGGGGCATATGGTAGTAGATCGCATGGTGGTCTTCGATCAGATAAAGATGATACAGTTAGAGATGGAAAATTGTTGGACACTTCGAAGAAGAGAAGGGATAGAAACATGTATGATTCTATTTTTGATTCAGATAGGCACTATGATCTTCGTTGGTATTATCCTTATAGGAGGAATGATAGGGGATACTTACAACTTTGCGCTCTGCGCCCAAAAAATGCGGAGGCTTTACATCAGATTTACACTTTTTAGCCAAAATCTGGGCTTTTAGCCCCAAACTTCCCTTAGGGGATCTTGTGCCCTACAAGCCCCCAACACAATCATCATGACTCGCCCTCGAGTCACTCTGTCAGTCCGGAGATCTTCACGTTGAGACCTCCCAACTCTACTTGGACTGCTGCAATATTGGCAGCGCATTGAGTAGTTGTCTGTTGTACCTCCTAAACACGTTGTTCAAAGACTATTGTAACTGAACTGCTGCTTTGCACCTATTCCTGCGTTCCCTTCATCTGCGCGAAAATGCTTCAATCAAGTTTGTAATGATGAATGCCTCATCGATCCATGGTTGTACACGCCCCTTCAAGACAACTTCCTTATGTCGCGCAACGTCTACCTTCTCCTTGAGCACTTTTTCCTGCTGCATCCACGCGAGCCTCTGTGTAAGGGCCACTATCTACGTGGTCCCTTTTATTTCATCGTATTGTTGTTGCAGCTCACGTGCTTCTGTTTCTAAGTGTTGTATGTTCGGGTCCTCCTACAGAGTGGTGAGGACCTTAATAGACTCTTGAAATAGTTTAGTGCAATCCTTAACTGCACTGTTGATCTATGCTAGTCCTGCTGTAATGGCGCTGGAGTGCTATTCCTTCACCTTAGGCGGAGTTGAAGGTTGCAACTTCAATTGTAGCTCAGATATCTGAAGGTTCAGATCCAGCTGAACCTTAGCCATTTCTTCTTTCGCCTCGTGCACTCTTGCTGCTAGCCTCCGGATGCACGCCTCGGCTGGTTCTTCTGCTGGGATGGCCAAATCAGGGACCATCTGGCAAGCTTCCTCAACCACTTGCACTAGCTATTTGTTTTGTGTCACGACCTCATCACGCTACAGGCTTAATTGTTCAATATTAATCTATTGCTTACTCATCACCTGGAGCATGCAGCCCTCCCTGGCCCGTAGTTTTGCAGTCACTCCATCTTGCAAAACATAAAGCGTCTCCCTAGGGAGTGCAACCATGTTTATCCCAACTCCCTTTAGTGCACTGACCGTAGACCTGTTCCCCCTCTGGCAACACTATAGTGTTGGTCGTGCAGGCGTGCAACATTCCATTAGCTACGGTCGTGCCTACTGTGAGGTTGGTTGATAGAGTACCAGCCTGAGGATTACACACCTGCAACTCCTATAACTATGTTTAGAGGGCCCCAAACACCATCTGGTTTTCCTCCGCGGTGACGTCTTTGCACCGTCTCCCCTATGTCATGGAGATCCCCCTCAGTGAGGGTGATCAGGTTGAAAGAAGTCTTGGAGGCTTTCAACTTCTTCTGCGGCCCCACTTGCTCTCTCGGGCGCTATCGCTTGAGTTGTATGGACGTTGTCTGCGGGTCCACGCTACCTTCCTTTGTATCTGTCTCCTGTGTGCGAAAAGGTGACTTTTCTCCTTTGTGGTCCTTCTCGGCTGCCCTCTGCTACTCCTCTGCTACCTTCGCGGTGTCGTGCGCCTCCTGCACCTTGGTTACTGCCACTTCATTCTTTCTCTTCTCTACCAACTATGCCATCTGTAATTTTGCCTTCTCCTACTTCCTATGTGTAGCGAACTTCTCTGATTCCATCGCAGAGCTGGTGGGAGTGCACCACTCTGACAGCCACGACTCAAGCACAGTGAATATGACATTGTCCGTGGCCAGGTAAGGTATCTCATTCCATTTCTTCATGGGGTCCTTATGCGCCCTGATATATACATGATGGAAGTCCACCTTGAACTCCGCGAAGCTCTGCAGACTGTTATAGACAGTGGGAGATAACTTCGGCTTACGGTTAATCCCCATTCTGATGTTCATCTCAATGAACACCCATAGTATCTTGTTGTCTCTGATCCTTTGTTCATCTTTAGTTTCCCATAGCTAAGCATACTTCACGACCTTCGGAAGATCATTTGCAATTGTTGGGAACTGACTGTCCTCGGGCAATTCCAAAGCCACTAGCACTATGGACAACAGAAGCCATGCATAGTGGAAAGTCTTTCCTTGTTCTTGTGCTTTGCGACAATTTTCCAGGAATTCTCGACACAAGTAATCCACCTAGTTAAATTGGACCCCCTCTGCACACTGTACGGCAAGTGCAACCACCAGCACGGGCACCTCAGCTGCATGACACATCCGCATGAATTTCCTAGCCAATATCTGCATCGTGACTTTAACCGCAGTGTTATTAATACTGTAGATCACTTACCCTCTCTTTTTCTTCTCCATCTTGAACCTTTTCTTCATGGCCTCCGCAATAGCCAAATCATCACTTTTACCCTTGGATATGTTCGCTGGATCCTCCCCTTTGCAAGGGAGCCAGGTAATTCTATGAATTAGGTGGTCCATGATGGGGATGGGCTCCTACAACCACAAACACCCATCATGCACTAGGTAGAGCAGCTGCCTGATGACAAAGATAGTCACTGGGGTGTGATGGTAATGTGGCACCCAGAGCAGGTTTAACAACCCTGCTTTCTCTACTCCTCGCAACCACTTGTGCGGCTCCAACTCTATGACTCTTGCCACTGTATTTTTCTTCAGCCGCATTAGCTGCACAGTTGCCAAATGTGGGAATTTCTCGTGGTTCGTGAGATCCCAGTCTTCAAATTTTAGAACTGGCACCCGTCCCAAGTGCGCTCCATAAAAACGATATCATCAGGTAGCAACGGAGTCTCCAGAGAGCTCTTTCTCTCATATAGGTCCTTGGGCACCCTTGCTTTCCCCTTCCATGGAGGAACATACACGGGCAACCTGGTCAGAGGGTCTGCACCCTGGGTTTCTTCCTCCATCTCTTCGTCCTCCTCCTCTTCCACCCGGATTTTCTTGAAGTCTTCTTCCTCCTCATTGGCTTCCAAATTGATCGCCTTCCCCTTTTCTTCCATGGTGAGGTTAGTTCTCAGCTGGTTTTTAGGGGACACACACACCGGTACCATAAGCTGCTTATATTTCTTGGGTCTTGGCGTGCGTGGTGATTTAGGGATTTCTACGACTATCCCGATGCTTTCTGGGGCATCTCCTATCGTCATGGCCTGCATGGCCTCTTTAGTGGTCATCTCTTCGATATCCATGGCTTCTTCAAACGTTGCCATATTGTTGTTCCACAAATCTCTCAACAACTTAGGTAAGTGCTCAAACAATGCCTTCGACTTCAAAAGATCGAACAAATTGGGGTTCATGAATCTCTGGGTGCGCAATAGCTCAATTCTCAAATGGCCAAGTGTTGTTTTCTAGGAAACCCTTTGTAATTTATAACGCCCTTTGAATTCGAATTCGACCGTTCCCCCTAAATCTGGTCCATTAATGCTCCCTTGGCAACATATTTTCCCAAATCTAGCCCATAAAGTTTGCCTTAAATGCCTTCCGCCCACTCCATTTGGTCTCAAACCAAGCATCACATCGTGAATACTGAGTATAACGGTCACTTTCCAGGCAACCCACACGATAATGCAACTACCCTTGCGTTGTTGCAGACCCTATGACACCTCGCTACTGCTCATAGTCCTGACATTGTGTAGCTCTCGGGTAGAGTAGTTTATACTCCGGCACCTCCTTTCAGCTGCTTGGAGAGCTAAGATTGTGCTTCCCACAGCTAGTCAGATGGGCGGGCCACCTGTGTAAAGCTTCAACCGACTACCATTTACTTTTCTTAGGAAGAGTTCTCCATTTAACTTTACCAACTTCACTACACCACCATCTATGATTTCATTAATAACATACGGTCCCATCCCATGTAGCGAATTGAGAAACTCTTGGTGGTGGTCCCCAAGTTTGTCAATGTAATCGAGCTCATCCTGCTTTATCACTACAGTATTTATATCAAGAAAGTCCTTCTTTATTCCTTCCTCAAGCTTCTTGACTTCTGCTTCTGCCATGGTGCTTTTCTCCCTCAACTGAACTCTTTCATTCATGAGTTCTTGGAGCCTAAGATCACCCTGCTAGATCTCCTCATCAAGTCCCAACTGTTCATCTTCGAGCTCTTCCAATGACGTGAGCCTTTCTTCCAGGGCTCTGCGATCCATTACCCCTGTAAGCGCCACTATGCGTGGACTAGACATGATAGACTCCATAGGTATTATGGCCTCTACTCTATCAACCAACCGAAAAGGCGTCTGTTCGAGTACGCGCAGGTCCCAACCACTTCGCTGCGCATTGCATACCTTGTTCAACATGTTGCACACCTTGTCAAATGCTTCCGTGTGGATAACCTTTTGTGGGATTGTTCTTCCCACATACTATCTGTCCTTCCTTAAGAGCCAACTACAAATCTACCCCCCCAACACAAGCTTATTGACCATACCTCTCAACGAAGAGTTCATGCGCATCCGTGTAGGTTGTTTTCCATATGTCGGCATCCACCTAGCTAGATGTGCATGTGGATTATCCTGCTCATTGTATTTATCTTTCAATCGCACTCTAGCTTCCCAAACTGTGTGCACATCATTCTCCTGTATTCGCGCCAGTCCTAAAAGCTCCCTTTGTGCGTACCCCACCACTTCACGAGCATAGCGTGCAGTACCCAATTCAAAGCCTAGAAGCATTGCTTTTCTGGCACTTCTCTTTCAAATATATCCAAGAAGGTCTCTACCTCAATTAACCCATCATAAGTAGGTAGGTTTCTTACTTCTGTTGATACGCAGCGCAACGACCTTGTCATCATATTACAATTTAGTGTAGTCACCTCATGTAACCAATTCTACCATCGCTTTGTTTCCTCATTTGAATCCGAAGTACAGGAGCTCTCACGCTCCCATGCAAGCCGTCCATCCGCAGTGGGATTCACCTAGTCCTAGTTTTGTGCTGTTATCTTATAGATGCAGTACAAATCATCATCACTTTCATAGTCGCACACCGGCTCTGTATAGCGTGATCCTTCAGTAGGGTCCAGAGGTATAACTATGCGTAGTGACTTCTTTTCAAAAATCATCTTGCGCTTCTTTAGATTAATCACCCCGTTCATGTCAGTGGCCCAATCAATTCCTAAGAGCGTGGGATAGGGATTGTTGTCATCAACAATCTCTATTACTTCAAATTCTGCTAGCATGCTCGCTCCCTCAATATCCATAGTGATTCCCTACAATCACCCCATGGGTATTATCTTCTGTTGGTTTGCCATTCATAGCTGAATAGGAGACCACTGCAGCATAGGCCTCCCCATGCAATCCCATGTCTACTTTTTTAGAAAATTAGCATCTGATCCTAAATCTAGAATTACTTGGTCCATCTCATATTATCCAATATACGCGGTTAACCTCATTTCTCTTCCCGTCCTTATCTTATGCTTCCCAATCTTCTGTACTATGCATGGTTCTCTTGGAGTGGTCCCAGTGCATCTGTTAATGAGTTCTTGTAATCCCTTTACAGCCTTACTTTTGCGCAGTAACATCATGCATGTTTCCAGGAACGTCGTGAGCATAGATGGGTCCACCTCCAGCTCCGGTCTATCTTTGCTTCCTGAAGTGGAGGCATTAGCGAAACTCTTCTTAGCTTCCATGAAGGTTTCCTTAGCGCACTCCAAATCAAACTCTACTTCATTTGCTAGAGCTTTGCGAACCCAAGTACTATCTTCGGGCTATTTGCCTTTTTCATCTCTCGTCGCGATTCCACTTCGGAGCACAATGTTCACATTCAGATCCTCCTCGCGCGACTTATACCTCATCATCTGTAGGTTCTAAGTTGGGGGAGGTGGTAGCACTCCTTTGTCATGTATCCTAACTATCAGCGTAGGACAATTTTCCATCTCATGATCAAACAAGGTGCAATATAAACGCGACGACCATGTTCGATTCGTACAATCGTGGTCATAATGTCCTGGCCCTCCGAAATTGTAGTAGATCAACTGACCGCGACCTCTTCCAGGTTCTCCTCCACCTCGGCCTCGTCTGCACCCTTGAAATCCTGTTTGCGCCACTCCTGCTTTCTGGTCAAGGGGTCGCATTTCGGTTTGAACTCTGTAGGTGGGAGTTCTATCCATCAACTCATAGCTCCTACAAGTGTGCTCATAGTGATCTACTTACCTACAAAAATTACAGAACAATTGCTGCAAATTTTGTGTATACTTTTGTAACAAATGGCAGTTGTCCATAGTGTGTTTCCCTCCTATTTGAAAAATTGCGCACCAAAAAGTAGGTGTCGTGCTAGGTCCTGCTTGTTCTTTTGACCTTAATGGCATCACTCCTCCTCCTACGAGGTAATTTGCGAAAATTGGGAAATGGTCCTTATCATGACCCTAACCCTTGCATTTTTACGCACCACAGTTCTTCGTGCACTTTTGGTCAGGCTATCTTGTCCTATTTCAGACCTTGCATCTCAAGGCATAAGTTTTTCAACTGCGCATGGATCTGCTGAACTCCCAAATTAGGATCCTGCATCAGGGTCTCATGCAGCCTCATCGTAATCTCTAAGGCCTCTACCTGAGTCATTAACTTCTGCTTCTATAACGCGCTCCTTAAATTTGGCGTTAGCGATGCTACAAACCTTTGCGATGTTGTCCATTTGTCAGATTCATATTAGCTTTGTGAATCATACACTTCAACCTTTGATCCAAATCCTAAGGAGTTTCACCTGGTAGCATCGTGATTTTTTTGAACCCCAATGATCGACTGTGCTTTAGACTTCGACCTACTAAATTCTCTATTTAGCGCTGCATGAATATCCACAATTCCCGCATTTGGATTATCGTTGGAGTGCTTAATATACCAGGTCAGCGTGGTGTCCTCAGGGCGCTAACTAATGTCGCTTTCTTTATATTTTCATCTATAACTCCCTGTGCTTCCCATATGGATCTTACCACGAACCAAAATTGGTCTGGATCCTCATTTCCCACTCCCTTGAACACATAAAACTTTATCGTGCTTGCCATATTGACTCGTGGTGGTGGTAGAGGTGGTACGGGTGAAGATGGAGGTGAAGGCGGTGAAGCTGCTGGTGGTGTGTGTGGGGGTCGTATTCATGGAATTCTTTGCCTTATCAAGTGGATTGCACTTCGCAGCGAGACCTTTGCAAGTTCTTCCTTGTCCCCTCACAGAGGTGAAATCAAGGGGCTAGTTTCTGGTCCCTTATTTCCTTCGTTCCTGTAAGTTTTTCCACTTCGCGTAGCCCCAAACATCAAGGTAATTGCATAACCCTCTTTTCACACAATAACATTTTAATCCAAGTATTCAAGGAATTTACGTACTTACCTCACGGTCCCTTGAGAAAGCATCATTCTGCCTCGCTATAGCTGACTAAAGTATCTACCACAAGCTCGGTGAATCCTCCTATAATCCGATCGAGCCAGTGATAAAAAACGCACACAATCTGATCCTCTGATGCTTCCAATATGCGCACCAACTCTGGGGTCCACACAATAGCACCATTGAGCTTCCACCGTCCTTAGCTATTTGGTAGCTTCGCAATCCACTTGTATAGCTCAGTAGGGAAATATGCGAAAAGGATCTCGTGGATTTCTGTGTAAAGGTAGTAGTCTAACCACTCTTCTTTTGTTAGTCGTGGATTCCTGTTCTCCTGCACTGTGAATTCGTGAATCCTCCGGTCCAACCAATCTTCAATTTCCTTCATAGTTGGATTCCAATGATACGACATCAAACATCGTTATACAGATTCCGGTCCCGACAATGGAACCATTTGTTGGCTTGATGGGGCCTGACCCAGGTTCAGAGTTAATTAGCCAAACAAATCCCTACACTACTAGCCCTTTCGGCATCAGCCTGCGATGCACAGACTGAAGTCTCACCCGAAGCAGTATAGCGGGATGCTGGAACCAAGTTTCCGCACCCTGGAGATGTCTGAGGAGTCGATTTTTGTCCAACTGTCCTACCTTCGTGCAGGTTACTTCGCACACTGTTCTAACCTGCGAGACCTTCACGATCTATTATAATCACCTGCACATAGCCCTAACTAGGAGCTGAGAGGCTTTCGCGCTGCTATGGTAGCGATCTGTGCTATTTCTCAAAATTACACTATGTATCTTACTTATCTTCTTACAAATGTTAGTTAACTTTGTGTAAATAGATACTTTATCTCACATTTACTTAATCAACACAATCATATATGTTCACGCATCATATAAACAATAGAAATGTAATTTATACCCAATACATTCAATGCAGAAAATAGTAAATGAATACACAGGAATGGTATAAAACTTCTCTTTATTAATGCTTCAACGGTTATAGACTCAACCTTCCCTGCGCACTTAGCTGTAGGGGTTCGTGCACTCAACTATGGACTACTAGGCCTCTTTGCACTTAGTTGCAGCGCCTTCTCCAACTCTACGACCCAAAGACTCGACTCTACACTTACATCTTTTGTTATCCCTCTATTCCATCATCATTCTAACTCTTCTATTGACTAATTTACAACTTAGAGCCTCACTCTATTTATACAATCCCATGGTAGGCGGACCATGGGTAGATCTCTAAAGCTGACATTACATTACAAAATTGAGGGCGGACAACCCTATGACTCATTTACAACGTCACGCTTCGTGCCCAAAAAAGCAGAGTCTTTACATTGGATTTACACTTTTTAGCCAAAATATGGGCTTTTAGCCCCAAACTTCCCTTGGGGGATCCCGTGCCCAACAATATCAGATAGAGGACAGGGACATAGATCTAAGGAGCAGAATAAGGAGACCGTGTAATTTTGGAATTGTGGAAGAGATTGTTGCAGGAGGGATTGTTCACAGTACAAGAGAGGTAGGCCTAATATATACAGTGCGCAAGAGGCATAGACTATTGGAGACGTTAGTCAAAGTATTCCACGTATCTATGCAGCCTTGGATAACAAACAAGAAGAGCATCAAGCATCTATCATCGAGATGGATGGTAATCTTTTTGATCAATTTATTTCTATTTTGATTGATCCTGGATCTAATTATAACTATTTTAGTCCCAACTTGGTGGATAAGTGTGGTTTGAGTAGGGAATTGCATGTAGAATTTGGGTTAGTGCAGTTGTCTATAGGTACAAAGAAGAAAGTGCATCATTGGGTAAGAGTTTGTGCATTTGACTTAAATGGTATGCATACAACAACACATCTAAATGTATTACCATTGGGTTCATACAGTATGTTGTTGGGCATGGATTGGTTGTATCTTCATAAAACCAAGGTAGACTGCTATGACAAGGCCATTGAATGTGTTGATGACAATGGAGAACCAAGAGTCTTGTAAGGTAAGAAGAAAGCCACATCAGTTAGGATGGTGACATCTATGCAAGAAAAGTGTAGCTGCAGGAAAGGGTGCAAGCTATTTGCAGTACATATTTCTAGTGATAAGGGTAAGGAGGTTGAGGATGTAGATGTGTTGAGAAGATATCCAGTGTTGCATCAGTTTTACGATGTATTTTCTAAGGGTATTACGGAGTTTCCACCTTACAGGGAGGAAGAATTTTATATTGAGTTAGTGCCAGGGGAAGCTCCAGCACCGAAAGCACCGTAT
This sequence comes from Pinus tabuliformis, assembly GCA_031772625.1. Lineage (NCBI taxonomy): Eukaryota > Viridiplantae > Streptophyta > Pinopsida > Pinales > Pinaceae > Pinus > Pinus tabuliformis. Next base: position 402,571,814 of record CM062815.1, on the reverse strand, counting down.
AGGATGATCACACCTGAGTTGGTTGAGTTAAAGTTGCAGCTAAAGGAAATTTTTGACAAAGGATACATTAGGACAAGTGTATCACCATGGGGCACACCAGTCTTTGTTGTGAAAAAGAAAGATGGTACTCTCAGTTTTTGGATTAATTACAGGCAGTTGAACAAAGTGATTATCAAGAATAGGTACCCTTTGCTGAGGATTGATGACTTGTTCGATAAACTGAAGGGGGCAACAATGTTCTCAAAGATTGATTTGAGATTTGGGTTCCACCAGGTACGCATCAAGGAAGATGACATTTACAAGACTACGTTCATGACTAGGTATGGGCATTATGAGTTTGCTATAGTTCCATTTGGCTTAACTAATGCTCCAACTACATTCATGTGCTTTATGAATAATGTATTCCGTCCATATTTGGATAAGTTTTTTATTGTTTTCATTGAAGATATATTGTTATATTCTAAAAATGAAAAAGAGCATGATGAGCATCTAGCAATAGTGCTAAAATTGTTGAGAGAGCATCAGTTGTAGGCTAATCTTATAAAATATAGTTTCTTTCAGACGGAGGTACACTACTTGGTACATGTTGTCTCCAAGGAGGGCATTGCAATAGATCTAGAGAAGATAAAGGCCATCATGGAGTGGGTAGCTCCTAAGAGTTGGATAAGGTGATATATTTCATGGGGTTGGAAAGCTATTACAAGAGGTTCATCAGGAACTTATTATAGATTTCTTACCCCATCACATCATTATAGAGGAAAGGTAAGAGGTTCGAATGGACTGAAGAGTGTGAGACTAGCTTTGAGTAGCTTAAGCAGTTGCTGACACATGCACCAATACTACAAATTGCAGATCCAGACAAAGAGTTTGTAGTATGTAGAAATTCTTGCAAGGGAAGGCATGGTGGAGTCCTTATGCAGGATGGACAGGTGGTATGTTATGAGTCCTAGAAACTAAATGAGCACTAGCCAAACTTTCCTATGCATGATCTCAAGTTAGCAACGATTATACATGCACTGAAGATGTGGAGGCACTATCTTCTTGGCAGATGGTTTGTGCTTATGAGTGATCACATTGGGTTGAGGTATTTGTTTGACCAGTTGAATATGAATGTCAGGCAAGCTAGATGGTTGGCCACGATCAGTGAGTTTGATTTTGAGATCAAGTACCTCAAATGAAAGAAGAATAGAGTGGTAGATGCTCTTAGTAGATGGATATAGGTGAATCACTTAGCTGTAATGATCTCCTATGGGACAAATTTACAGGAAAGGATCTTGCGAGCAAGACAATGCGATGCCAAATATATGAAGAATGTGAATAGGTTGCAATAGAGTACAGGTATAGGTGCAGGTGAAGGTACATGTACATGTACAGGTGAAGGTACATGTACATGTACAGGTGATGCTATAGGTATGTTGGGTTGTGTTATTCTTTCCATGACTAGCCCACATAGTGAACTGGGGGGTTAGAGGGGGGGCAAAGCCCCCCTTCATTGCGCCTATTACGCAGTGGGGGATCATAGGGGGTTTTGAGGGGGGGTAGCCCCCCTCTATGGGGCCTAGGGTAGTGCCTATTAGGATGGGTGGACCTACCTATGGTTTTATGCATGATTTTCGCACATGGTTAAATTGGACGTGATGGTTTTCGGTCCATGGTTTTGGACGCGATGATTTTCGGTCCATGGTATTGGATTCTTCGACATGTATAAATATGTATTGTAACATTGAAAGGAACATAATGAAAAATCAAGCTGGTAGTCTTGGTTTTGGGATCCAAGGGAAAATCTTTGTGTATATGTGTTTTATGTGTTATGCTCTCACATTGTTTATTTTCTGTGTTTTAGAATTCGTATGCAGGTAATTTCTGTATGGGGTTAAAACCTACATTTGGTATCAGAGCTGTTTTGGCTCCAAGTAGATGCCTTTGTTGCTGAGTGGTTTCCCTCAGCCCTATGGTAGACCTCGTTTAGTGGGACATCAGCAAGATTGATTCTAGTGGTGAAAGAAGATGATGAGCAGTGGAAAGATAGAGATAAAGAAATTTAATGGTTAGAGTTTTCAGTTGTGGAAGCTCAAGATGGAGGATCTGTTGGTGGATAAAGATTAGTGGATCGTGGTAGATCCAGGTACTAAACCAATGGGAGTGTCTGATGAAGAATGGAAGAAGTTGGATCGAAAGGAAAAGAGCACAATATGATTATGTGTCTCATATTCAGTATTGCTAAATGTATCAGGGGAAGCTATGGCAAAGGCATTGTGGGAAAAGTTAGAGACTTTGTACCAATCTAATTCTTTGGTTAATAAAATGTTCCTATGGAAAAAGCTGTATAACTTGAGGATGAAAGATGGAGACTCGGTGACAAAGCATTTGAATGCGTTTAATACTGTGGTAAGTCAGTTATCATCTGTTGATATCAAAATTTCAGATGAAGATAAGTGCATTAGTTTGTTGTGTTCTCTACCAGATTCATGGGATAATCTGGTTATTCCAATAGGTAGCAATGCAATTGCCTTGCAGTTTGATGAAATAGTCTCATCCTTGCTGACGGAGGAGATGAGATGGAAAAATATGGAGAGCCAGAATGGTGATGCCTTGTCTATACGAGGATGGTCTGTTAGGTCCCTATAATACTAGTGATTACCCCATTACTATTGTAGTTGTATCCCTTATTAATATTTTTGTGCCCCTATTATCCCCATATTGTTATTATTGTGCCCCATAGAATCCCTCTATTGTTATTTTTGTGGCTTTATATTATTATTGTTAGGTCGGCTGGGTTATATTGTGACTCCTTAGACTCCTATATATAGAAAGGAGGTTTTTTCATTTGAACCATCTAAGAATTGTTCATTTGTGTAATGTAAAGGAGGTTGCCCCCTCGAAGAGGCCGAATTCTAAGGCTTTCAACTATCTTTTCTATCTTTTTGTGAGCTGGTTTCATAACATTTGGTATTAGAGGTTTGGATTCTAGGGTTTCGCTGCTCCAAATAGGTCATCATGGCATTTTCGCTATAACTTTGTTTCTGCTTGAGAAGCTAAAAAAAAACCCATTTGAGATGAAATCACATTGAATCTCGTGTCCAAATTTCAGAGCTTTTCGCGCTATATTTGCGGAGATATGATCTGAGGAAGTTGGTCTTTTTGCAAACTCCTGAATTACATTCCAAACAGGTGACCTGGGGAAAATAACTTTCTCTCTGAGCATTGAATTGAAATTTTGTAAGAAGGCATAGAAAGAGGACAGACTTTAGTTTCTTCTATATATTTTTTAGAACCAAAGGTTGAAACAATGACTCATGGCACGTCGTACAAGTTCGCTCTACTAAAATAGTCTATAATCAGGTCACTATGGGAGATTTGGCATAACTCTTCCCCGGAGAATCAAATTTGGATCAGATTGGTGGCATTGGAAAGAGGACGCAGAGGGCTACCGCGGGTCGCAATTTTAGAACTGGATGATCTGACATTACAGAGATACATCAGATTCAATATCAAGCTCCTACAAAGTGAAAAAAGGTGTGTAGTTTTTTTAATTTTTGCATAAGCTTGGTTTGAAAAATTAGTTTGAAGGAATTCAAAGGGTGTAGTAAAGCATTATTATCGGTAATTGATGCCCTGAGGAAAGAAAATACAAACACCTAGTATGCAACCTGAAAGCTCTAGCATGACTCATGAAGAAGAGGAAGAAATGCAACATGATATATCAAAATTATGAGACCAAGTGCAACAAGTGTCACTTGCACAAAAAGGAACAGAATCTAAGATGGATGGTTTAAAGAAAGGCGTAGAAGTGAAGATGGATTTTTTAAAGAAAGGCGTAGAAGCTAAGATGAATGATGTGGAAGCTCAGATGGACAATTTGAAGATATATTTGAAGACAGATTTGAAGACAGGCATGGAAGATTTGAAGACAAATTTAACAAAGTTTCTACAAGAAATGCTTACTAATGGTGAAAGGGTAGTAAAGGAAACTCATGATGAGAACAAAAGAAATGTTAATCATGATTTCATAGACTCTAATGTTGGATCGAAGACCCACCATATTCCAAAAATCAATATGAGGAAGTTTGATGGCAAGGATCCCGCAACATGGATATTACAGATGGAGCAATTTTTCAATCTCAATAATGTGCAAAACACACAAAAGGTACGTATTGCAACTTTATATTTGGAACCAAATTAGTTTGTGTGGTATCAATGGCTTTGGTCTCGTAAACAAATTGTCACTTGGGAAATTTTTACGGAAGAATTGACAGCACATTATGAGGATACAAAAAGCAACACTTTTTTTAGCCAATTGATAAGTCTCAAACAAAAGGGTTCAATAATGGAGCACATTGAGGAGTTCCAAAAATTGAACATAAGGGTAAAAAATATTCCAGAGGAGCATAGGATTGATGTGTTCATAGGGACTTTAAAGGACAATATCCAACATGATGTTCGCCTTTGGGAACCTGATTCATTAGAAAAGGAATTCAGGTTAGCAAGAAAAATGGAAAGTAAAATTATGGCAACCAGGAAGCATACCACTCACAACTATAAAGATGTAAGTGTCGTTGCCCCTATTCTTCCACAACCTATAAGGTTGACACCACAAAAATTGGAAGAAAAAGGAGAAAAAGGGCTTTGTTATAGTTGTGATAGCAAATACACTAAAGGTCATAAGTGTGCTGAGAAGAAATTATTCTACATAGATTGTGAAGAGGAAGAAGAAAAGGAGCAAGAAAGGTCAAAAGAAGAGGATATACTCCAGGAACAAAGCCTAGATAAATAAGAAATTATTGGACACCTAATCCTCAATAGGTTAGTGTGGAAGCCAAATGGACAAAAGGAGTCCAAGAGACCTTGGGATGTGAAACCCAATGGTCACAACATGTACTATAAATGTAAATCATTTGTTAATAAAAATTGTACTGTCATGTTTTATCTTTCCTATTTGTTGTTTCCCATGTGTGTTTAACATGGTATAAGAGCCATGATGTGTGGCCTTTTGCATGGGTTTCTCAACCTCTAATTGTGTAGTCTTCTATCTCACCATTTATGCATTAGGTCTTCTACCATGAAATTCCCTGCCAACCCTGACATTTACTCAGCTTTGTCGATTCTCTGTCTCCTTGAATAGCGACGGTCTCTGTTGCATGCAGCGCTGCCCTATCTGATTATCATAACTGAGCGTTCTATTCCTCATTGTACACCTATCCGTAAGAATCTTAATGCTCCACTAATTGGGTGTAACTTCTTTGGCCTGAATTGCATGTGTTAGAGGTAGAAAACTTGCAGGATCTACCCATAATATAAAATCTGGACATTTTGGATTACTTGTTCACGGCCTGATCGGCATACCCATCATTATATTCATTCTTGATTTTGTTTTCCAAACTTGCAACCTGCAAACGCTCACCCAATAACAACTCTCTGTGGTCATTCTCTACTCTCAATCCTTCTACAACCTTATAAATAACACCTATTTTTTTCTATTTTTTGTCAGGCCTGTAAATAACGTCTCTGCCCACCATTGCTGGCTACCAAATGCACTTGACAGTTCATAACAATTTTTACAGTGAAACGCTTGTAGAAGACAACGTTCATTTTTTATCATTGACCTGTCTGAGGGCGCTATTGTATTCTGCATTGAACGTTACTTCTTTTGATGTCGACTGTCCTCTGGCTTCTCTGTCATTGTGAAATTACCTGTTTTATGTGAGCGCTTCTAAATGTCTTTGTGCTTCAATTTACCAACCCTGCATTGGTTTTGATGAAAACTAAAGCATAAGTAATATGTGAGCTTAACATATTACTTTTTCTGAGTTTAAAAATTTGTCGTTTCTTGCTCGGGAGCTTTGCTTTGTCCAGAAATCCTCAGGATTGTAGAGAGATTGTGGATTTGTCTGTTGTCGGACAACTTCGTTTTCTGTTGTTATGATCGTTTGCTTCTGGCCGTCCAAGCTCCATTAGATCAGGTGGCTGATATCGAGCGGACGATTGACATTGCCAATGGCGTAATGTCGGATTTTACGAGTCCTTTTTCATAAACAGAGAGCTCTGAGTCACCCACAATAACAACATGTTGGCTGCCACGGAACCAGCGGCTAGGTAGAAGGTGAAAAGCGTGGGCAAGCACTAAGAAAAATTAGGATCCGTTTTAATTTGGAAGCCAAAAGAGGTGATGATTTGCGTTTGTTGAATGGAGACTTTCGAGCTTTGGAATTCGAATCAACCACATTTTCAGAGGTCTGGGAGAATCGAACTCGTTTCCTGAGCATTGCTGCACTTCTAGTACTCGTTAAAATATCGACGATTTGAACAAACATAATAAGCGTAGAACCTATTGAAACCGGTTGGAGTGGTGAACCCGACGTGAACCCGAATGTGTGCAGAGCTCGTCACACCTTCCTACGCCTGTGCATAACCATTGAATACGTAGTTGGATTGAAGTCCTGCTCCGGTGGCCCATTGAATCGACTCAGAAGCATGGAGGGCGCTGCTGGACCTTACCATGGCCGACGGAGATAGTGTTACTAAAATCATTTCTGTTATATCTTGGTTCTCTCGATGGCTGTGTGGGATTGTTCCTCCTTGATGTCTCTCATATAACTGAAGCGAAGAAATGGTTGTGATGTTGTGAATGGTACTGCTGTGAGAGGTATCCCAATTTGAACGTTGTTATTAATTATATGATGTTGAAGCATGTATGCTTCTACAACTGTACTCTGTGATTGTACGATACAGTGAGATAACTGTTGTTGCTTTTAACAGACGTCTTTCTTAAGGTCTTATGTGAGTTTCAGTGCAGATGCGGGAACTGTGAACATGGTGCAAGTCAAGACTTTCATTTCTAAAATATAGACAGTAATGTTGGTATAGACAGGAAGTAATGTTAATCCCTTTTATGAAGACCGAATGGCATTTTTAAGTGGTGAACCTTGAGCGCCAGATAGACTTGCACGAACACCTGCTCTGTCTTGGAGCACATGGAAAGTCAAGTTCCATTGGTGCGTGAGATTTGTCCAGATTCCAGCTGCCCATATATTTGGAATTGTGCTTCGAGAGTACTCATCAACCTTCACAGAACCTAAATTATCACACTCAACACCAACTGCATCAAGGTTGAGCCTATTTGTGTTGGCCTTTGAACTACATTGAAGAAAATGACAAGGTGTTGATCGCTGAATTTGGGCGAAAGGGGCATGCCGTGGGAGATATTCCTGGAGTTAGGTTTAAAGTTGTTAAGGTATCTGGTGTATCCTTGTTAGCACTATTCAAGGAGAAAGTGGAGAAGGCAAAGAGGTTGAGTGGGAGTTGGGAGATTCTTTGATTGATTTAAGCCATCTAATGCAGTGGATTCAGGGTATTTCTATTTCTGTGTTGAACCTTGGGTGTAAAATTGATAAAATACACTGTATTTCTTGAATAGATATCTGTGTAAAGCTTGCATCCTTGCTGATATATATTTCTGAGTGGAAAAGAAAGTATTTTATTTGTTGTAGCATTTGAGTTTCATTGTTTGGGAATGCACAATATACTTTCCCTGTATAAAACCAACCATCGTTGTGTGTGGATTTGGAGAATAAGTAGAGTTAAAATCTAGCTTTTGATTCATTCCTCAAGGAATAATCTCATTTGATTGTTGTAGTTTTCTGAGAGAACAAACTTTGAGAATACCTTGTTGTGACATTGGTTCATAGTTGGCTTAAAGTGTAAGTTTAACATTGGAGAAAATGGCCAGAATCAATGAAGTATAAGATTTCCTCAAAACTCTGATGTTGTATACTACTCATGATACATTAAAAGTCAACAAAGTTTCTCTCATAGACATTCAGGTCCGTCTACAAAATGCACAGGAAAAGATCAAATTTTTACAGCTTGAATCTCAGCTACAGCAAGCAGAATTAAAACAGAGGAGTCATTCTGAACATGTTTATGTTCGGAACATTGAGACTGCAACCCATCAGAAGCAAGTCAATATTGTTGAAGTTTATTCAGATTTAGTACCCAATAAAGTAGCAGTTGTACATGCAGATGCAGAAACTCAGTCTGCACTTCCCAAGCCCATCATCAGACCTTGGGAACAACTTGTCCACAAGCACAAAACTGGTCTTGGATATGACAAGGACCTGTCCTTTTATATTCTAGACTACTCAAAGCCCATTCAGTTTCAGAGTGATGGATTCATTCATGACAGTTCACCTTCTCCTCATGACAGTTCAACTTCAGCTGTTCTAGACTCTTCCCCTCTTCCACAGCAATAACAACAACAACAACAACAATAGATTGTGAAATTCCAACACTGTGACTGAGTTGGCCATCTGAAAGATCACTGTTTTGATCTTCATCCATGTAAGCACTGTCATAAAACCAGTCATTCTTCAAACAGATGCTTCAGAAACAAACAACCCGCAAGAAAAAAGATTCATCTTGGATGGATTGCTTCTTGGCAATGGGCATCAACAACCAAGAATATATTCCAAACGCATGTTAGAACTTGTTCAAGAGTATTGAACAGTCTTGCAGTTGAGTTTTCTCCATCATCTCACCTTGTATCTGACAGGGGGGGAAATGATGGTCATCTACAACCTTCAAAGTCACATCAAGCGAGCTTGAGCCACAACCTGCCACATCAGTTTCAGAGTTGTAGCCAGAGACAAAGATGCCTGTGAACATGCCTTCAGTTGGTAATCTGGGACACTTCCTCTAGCAGAAGACTTTAGCTTCTTGCCAGTTTCGGAAGAATTCTAGGAACAAAAGTGGGGACACTTCCTCTAGCAGAAGACTTCATCTTCTTGCTAGTTTTGGAAGATTTCCAGGAATTGCATTAAGCATTCAAGAGTTGTTGGTCATCCTTAAACCATCACAGGTTGAGACTTCCCTTTTCAGTTTGAATTTTTCCCTTTTATGCGGGGTGAGACCTCCCTTTTATGGTTGAAGGTTTCCCTCTTTAAAACAATAGGAGCACTTCCTCTAGCAGAAGATTTCAGTTTCTTGCCAGTTTTCTGGAAGAGTTCCGGGAACTTCACTAAGTGCTCCAGTGTTGGTGGTCATCCTTAAACCACTGCCCTTTATACCAACATTTTAGAGAGCACATTCAGCCTAGTGCTGCCATGCATTTTTGCACATTTTGTATTACATCTCTCTTCTTGGACTCATACATAACCCTTCGGATTAGGGGGGGAATGTTGGACACCTAATCCTCAATGGGTTAGAGTGGAAGCTGAATGGACAAAATGATTCCAAGAGACCTTGGGATGTGAAACCCAATGGTCACAACATGTACTATAAATGTAAATCATTTGCTAATAAAAATTGTATTGTCATGTTTTATCTTTCCTATTTGTTGTTTCCCATGTGTGTTTAAAAGAAATGAATCCGACCATATCTTGTAATGCATTGGTTGGAATTACCACTCCTCAAACCATCAATATAGAAGGACAAATCAAGAAGAACAAGGTAATAGTGTTGATTGATTTAGGAAGTACCCAAAATTTTATTCATTGTAAGATAGCAAAAGAGTTGAATTGCTTCCTATATCCAGCACTAGAGTGTCAAGTGTTGATTGCAAAGAGAGGAACGATAAATTGCTCTCGAAAGTGCATAATATCAAGCTATCCATGGGAGAATATGTATTGACTAGCCCAATGCTTTCCATTCCAATGGGAGGTGCTGATGTTGTACTAGGAGTCCAATGGATACAATCCTTGGGTACAATAGCTTTTAATTTTCAAGAACTTTTCATGAAATTTTTTGTAGAAGGAAAGGAAGTTTAATTAATGGGTATTGCAAGGAAACCGGGAAAGATAAGCAGCTCTAATGGTATGAAAAAGCTTCTAAAAAAGAAACAAAGAGGTGTAATTGCACAATAATGTTTGCTAGATGTTTCCACATCGGAATCATATATTTCTATAGATCTCCAAAAAGTGTTGGACAATCATTCCAACGTATTTGAGACTCCCAAAGGTCTCCCACCTATTCATGATCATGATCATGCTATTCATTTGATTCCAGGAAGTGTTCCTCCAAACATCAGGCCATACAGATATCCCTATGCCCAAAAGAGTGAAATTGAACGTATGGTTGCAAAAATGCTAGAGGCTGGTATAATTCAACCTAGTCAAAGTTCTTTCTTTGCTCCAGTAGTATTGGTGCATAAGAAGGATGGATCATGGTGCATGTGACCGGATTATAGGGATCTCAACAAGCTCACTATTAAAGATAATTTTCCCATTCCTATCATTAATGAATCACTGGATGTATTGCATGGATAAATTTACTTCACCAAGTTGGATATTCATTCAGGATATCATCAAATTAGAATGAAGACTGAAGACATTCCGAAAACAACATTTAGAACTCATGAGGGTCATTATGATATTTTGGTCATGCCTTTTGGCCTTACCTATGCACCTTCTACATTTCAAGGTTTGATGAATTCCATTTTCAAACCCTTTCTTAGAAAATTTGTGTTAGTATTTTTTGATGATATACTAATCTACAACAAGTCTTGGAAGGATCATGTTGAACATGTTGACAGGGTGCTACAACTATTGGAGGAGAAACAATTATATGCAAAAATATCCAAATGTTTCTTTGGAGTACAAGAGGTGGAATATCTGGGTCATATTGTATCTCATGAAGGAGTTAAGGTAGACCATAGCAAAATTAAAGACATTACGGAATGGAAAATCCCCACATCCATAAAGCATCTGCAAGGATTTCTCGGGTTGACATGCTATTATCACAAGTTTGTTAAGAATTATGGGAAAATAGCATCACCTCTAACAACATTATTGCAGAAAGATGCATTTTCATGGACTCCAGAAGCAACAAAGGCCTTCGAACATCTTAAAGAGGCCATGTGCCAAGCACCGGTCTTGGCTACACCGGACTTCACAAAAACCTTTATTGTGGAATGTGATGCTTCAGGAAATGGAATTGGTGTTGTTTTAATGCAAGATGAAAGACCCATTGCTTTTGAAAGTCGTCCAATCAAGGGAAATTTTTTACACAGAGCTATTTATGAGAAGGAAATATTGGCAATACTACATGCTCTTAGAAATGGCGACCCTACGTAATGGGAAGACAGTTCAAGGTAAAAACGGATCATGATAGCCTTAAATACATTTTAGAACAAAGATTATCCTCTGAAGAGCAAAAAAAGTGGGTCACAAAGATGTTGGGTTATGACTTTGAAATCATCTACAAAAAAGGGAAGCAAAATGTGGTGGCAGATGCACTCTCAAGAAAGGATGAGGAGTGGAAGCATTGTTGTGCACTATTTCAATTATCCAACTAGATTGGATAAACGAAGTAAGTGAGGAATGGAAGAATGATGAAGAAGTGTGGGAACTTATTCGAAAGTTACAACAAGATTCCAGTACATCTGATACATTTAGCTGGCAAAATGATTCATTATGGTACAAAGACCGCTTATACCTCTGTAAGAATTCTCGACTCAAACAAAAAACTCTTACGGAATTGCACACTTCTCCCTTAGGAGGGCACTAAGGATTTTTAAAAACTTACCACAGGGTTAAGAAGGAATTTTTCTGGGACGCCCTTAAATTGGATATTCGAAATTTTGTGGCGGAATGTTTGGTTTGCCAACAAAATAAAGTGGAAACAATTAAGACCCCAGGTTTGTTACAACCATTATCCATTCCAAGCCAACATTGGGAGGAGGTTTCAATGGATTTTATCACAGGTTTACCCAAGTCTGAGGGAAAGAGTGTCATCATGGTGGTAGTTGACAGACTTACCAAGTATGCATACTTTTTTGCATTATCACATCCATTTAAATCCAGTACAATTTCTACTGCATTTAGGGAAACAATTCAAAAGCTACATGGAAATCCAAAGATTATTGTAAGTGATAGAGATCCCATTTTCACTGGAAATTTTTGGACATAATTGTTTTCTTGTCTTGGTACTCATTTAGCTCATAACTCATCTTATCATCCTCAATATCATGGGCAAACTGAGATAGTAAACAAATGTTTGGAAGGATATCTTCTTTGCTTTGTATATGATAAACAGACACGATGGGTCAAATGGTTGCCTCTGGCTGAATGGTGGTATAACACTTCCTTCCATACAACAACAAAAATGACCCCATTTATGGCACTTTATGGATATCGGCCACCATCCATCACATAATATTTAAGAGAAAATTCTAAGGTTCAAGTAGTGGAACATCACATCAAACATCAACAACAAGTCCTCCAACTCTTAAAGGATAACCTCGTGTTGGCACAGAATAGAATGAAACAACAGGCAGATCAACATCACAGTGAAAGAAGTTTTGATGTAGGTGATTGGGTATTCCTACGACTACAACCATATAAACAAATTTCCCTCAAGCAAGCTAAGAAGGATAATAAATTATCACCAAAGTATTATGGTCCGTACAAGATGTTGCAAAAGATTGGTACGATGGCATACAAATTGGAGCTCCCTGCAGCTTCTCGAGTGCACCCAATTTTCCATGTTTCATGTTTAAAGAAGGTTATAGGCGACAAGCTCCCAGTTCAAACAATATTGCCAGAACTTGACGAGGAAGGAAAATTATATTGGAACCGGAAGCAGTCATAGAAACAAGAGCTCGAAAACTACGAAATCGATCAATTTCGAAGTATCTCATCAAGTGGAAGAACTGATTCGCTGAAGATTCCACATGGGAGGATGAGAATTTTATACAGAAGCATCCAAAACTACTCAAGAGTTGAGGACAACACTTTTTTGAAGGAGAGGGAAATGTTAGGTCCCTATAATAGTAGTGATTACTCCATCACTATTGTAGTTGTATCCCTTATTAATATTGTTGTGCCCCTATTGTCCCCATATTGTTATTACTGTGCCCCATAGAATCCCTCTATTGATTTTTGTGGCTTTATATTATTATTGTTAGGTCGGCTGGGTTATATTGTGACTCCTTAGACTCCTATATATAGAAGGGAGTTTTTGTCATTTGAATCATCTAAGAATTGTTCATTTGTGTAATGTAAAGGAGGTTGCCCCCTCGAAGAGGCTGAATTCTAAGGCGTTCAACTATCTTTTCTATTTTTTTGTGAGTTGGTTTCATAACATGGTCCCAGAACAAAAACAAAAATAATTCATCGAGTGGGAGATCTAAATCTCCAGGAAAACCTGTAAAGGTGGTGTGCTAGAAATGAGGAAAAGAAGGTACAAAAGGGACTGTAAATCTATAGCTCCTGACAAAGGAAAGGGATCTGATGATGGTCCTTCTCCAGAGGTGAAAACCACCTCAGATGAAGGTGGGGATGTGTACTTGGATTCTTCAAGTACATATGTAGATCATGAGGCATGGTTGATTGACTCAGGTGCATCCTTTCACTTCACTCCCCATAGAGAGTGGTTTTGCGAGTATGAGAAATACGATGGTGGTGATGTCTTCTTAGGGTATGATAGGAAGGCTAGAATTTTTTATCACAGAAAAGTAAAGTTGAAGTTGCAAGGTGGAAGGGTTATAAAACTTGCAGGTGTTCTACATATTCCTGCATTGGCCAGAAATCTGATTTTTGTAAGTAAGTTGGATGATGCAGGTGTAAAAACAATGTTTGAGAAGAATACCCGCAAGATGGTTCGAGGAGCACTAGTATTGATGCAGGGAGTTCGGATTGGAATTCTGTACAAGCTACAAGGTATCACTGTTGTTTATGGGTGCAACAGTTCTGTGATTCCTGAAAGTAGAACAGAAAATCTAGTGGTCTTTGGAGAGAAGACCATGATGTGGTATCAAAGGCTTTGACATATTGGAGAGAAGGGCCTTCAAATACTTCATGGTAAAGGTATGGTAGAAGGTATGAGTAATAGCTCTCTGGATTTTGATTTCTATGAAAATTGTGTATATGAGAAGCATAATCGGGTGAGTTTCCACTCTGGTGGTAAAAGGGTGAAATAGATATTAGAGCTTGTGCATAGTGATGTGTTTGGATCTGTGAAGGTTCCATCACTGGGTAAGTCTATGTACTATGTATCATTTATAGATGACTTCTCAAGGAATACATGGATATATTTCCTTAAGAAGAAATCTGGAGTCTTTGACAGGTTTAAAGAATTTAAGGCTCTGGTGGAAAACTAGATAGAGAAGAAGATAAAGGTGCTGAAGACAGATAACGGTGGAGAGTTTCACAGTAAGGAATTTGAAGAAGTGTGGTATAGCACGGCAGAAGACTACTCCATATACACCTCATCAAAATGGAGTTGTAGAAAGAATGAACAAGATGTTGACGGAAAGGGCAAGAAGCATGTTCAGTGGTGCCAAGTTAGGACAGGAATTATGGGTAGAGGAAGTGGAGACAACATGTTACATGGTCAACAGATCACCTTCATCTGCGTTGGAGGATAAGATTCCACAAGAGGTATGGACTGGTAAGAAACCCTCTCTTTCACATCTGAGGGTATTTGGATGTGATGCATATGTACATGTTCCAAATGAGAAACAAACCAAGTTGGATAGTAAATTTGAAAAGTGCATCTTTATTGGGTTTAAGAATGGTTTAAAGGGTTATAAGCTTTGGAACCTAGTAACAAGGAAGGTTGTGTACAACTGAGATGTGGTGTTTATAGAGGTGAAATATGTTATTAAACATGAAGCCCAACCAAAGGAACTTGAGAAGATAGAGTTTGAGCTAAAGGAGGAAGAATTAGACTCTACAACAGAGGAGGAATCAGAAGATGAAGAGCCACAAACTCCGGTTGTGAGAAGATCAGTTCGAGAAAGAAGGCAGCTAGAAAGGTATAGTCCATCTACTTTCTGTTCAAATTTTGCTTTATCTATTACTGATGATGATCCTAGAACTGCGAAGGAAGTAGTAGGTTCAAAGGATGGAAAACTATGGAAAGAGGCCATGGTTGATGAAATGGCATCTCTGCACAAAAATGAGGCTTGGGATCTGGTGGAGTTGCGGACTGGAGGGAAACCCATTGGAAGCAAATGGGTGTTCAAGAAGAAGACAAATGCAGAAGGCAAGGTGGAGAAACACAAAGCTCGGTTGGCAGCAAAAGGTTATTCCCAGGTGCCAAGAATTGATTTTGGTGATATTTTTTCTCCTGTTGCCAATGTAACTTATATTAGATTACTTTTATCTGTTGCTGCTGCTTTTGATTTTGAGGTAGAACAGATGGATGTGAAGACAACATTTCTTCACGGGGATCTGGAAGAGGAGATCTACATGAAGCAACCTGAAGGTTTTGCGGTGAAGGGTAAGAAAGAAATGGTATGCAAGTAAAAGAAGTCTCTGTATGGGTTAAAACAGTCACCAAGGATGTGGTATCAGAAATTTGATACATTTATACGGGGACTTGGCTTCACTAGAAGCAAAGCAGATCACTGTGTGTATTTTAAATTAACTGGTGACCATGTTATTTATCTGGTCTTGTATGTGGATGATATTTTGTTGGTTGGAAATGAAAAAGAAATTATCCAGGATTTGAAGACTCATATGTCCTCCAAATTCGACATGAAAGATTTTGGTGCTGCAAAATATATTTTGGGCATGGAAATTAAAGAGATCGGACAAAGAGGAAGCTCTAGTTGAACTAGAGGAAGTATGTCGAAACAATATTGCAGAGGTCTAATATGCAGGATAGTAAACCGGTGAAGGTTCCTATTCCTGTAGGTGTAAATTTATCTGCTGAACAGTGTCCAAAGACACAAGAAGAGGAAGAGGATATGTCCCATGTTCCATATGCAAGTGCAGTCGGTAGCTTAATGTATGCGATGGTATGTACTAGACCATACATTGCACATGCAGTGGGAGTATTGAGCAGGTTTATGTCAAAACCAGGGAAGGAGTATTGGACAAAAATGAAGTAGGTTTTCAGGTATTTGCATGGAACTAGTGATTATGGTTTGTGCTACCAAGGAAGACCAACATTGGACAGAGTTTTGGATATCCATGGCTTTGTTGATGCGGACTAGGCTAGAGATTTGGATCAGAGAAGATCTACAAGTGGGTATGTGTTTAACCTATTTGGAGGTGCAATCAGTTGGATGAGTAAGAAACAATCTGTAGTGGCACTATCAACTACAGAGGTAGAATACATGAAAATCACTCATGCAAAGCAAGGAAGCCGTTTGGTTGCAGAGATTCTGTTCAAGCATGGGATTAGTACATGGAGCTATAAGGATATACTGTGAAAACCAAAGTGCAATTTTCTTGGCAAAGAACCCTGCTTACCATTCAAATACAAAGCACATTGATGTTCAATATCACTTTGCACTACAACAAAACCCTATGATTAGCGTCCCTTTTTTCTTCCTTTTTTGCATCTAGAGCCCATTTTTGGTGCTATTTGTGTCCATTTATCAAATATGGTGCAAAACTTGATGCAAATTTTGCACCGAGTTTTTCACCAAGTCTTACACCAAGTTTAGCACCAGGTATTGTAATAGGTTTTGCATCAAGTTTTACACCAGGTTTTACACCAAGTTTTATGCCAAGTTTTGTGCCATCCTTTGCACCATGTTTTGCATCAAGTTTGGCACCTAATTTTGTCTCGTCAAATTTTGTATCATTTATTGCATCCACTTTTTGCGCCTACACTTGCATCAACCTTTTCATCATCTCTTGCATCCTCTTTTTCATTATTTTTTAAATCATTTTTTGCATCCATTTTTACATCATTTTTTGCATCTCCTTTGTGTCAAGATTTGCATAAGGTTTTGTGTCTCATATTGCATGCATTTTTCATCGAATTTTGTTGCATCAAATTTTGCATCATATTTTTCATCCATTGTTGCACCCATGTTTACATCCCTTTTTGCATCTTATTTTTCATCTTCATTTGCTTCTTTTCTTGCATCTATCATTACATCCACTTTTCTTGTGACACTACTTGTACCATGTTTTGTACTTACTATTGTACCCATGTTTGCTTCCAATTTTGCATCCACTTTTGCATCAAAATATTGCATCCACTTTTGTGTTGGGTTTTGCATCTCATTTTGTATATTCTTTTGCATCTACTTCCATTGCATCCATATTTTTCATCCAATTTTGTTTCCGATGTTTCACCCATGTTTTCATCCACTTTTGCATCTCTTATTGCATCTTGTCTTGCATCCAAGTTTGCATATTTTTTTGTGTTTTTTATTACATCCACTTTCTCATCCACTTTTGTTGTGCCATATCTTGTGCCTATCATTGAAACCCACACTTTCTTCCAATTTTGCATCCACATTTGCATCTTCTTTTGTGTCCAAGTTTGCATCAAATATTTTTTATGTTTTTTGCATCCCATTTTGCATCTACTTTTACATCCACTTCTGATGCGTCCAATTTTGAATCTAATTTTGTGTCCACTATTGCACCCATGTTTGGTCCATGTTTACATCCATTTTTTAATCCAATTTTTCCTCCTTTTTGCATCCAAGTTTGTGTCTTTTTTTTTTGTTCATTGTTGTATCCCCATTTATTTCACAACAATTCATGCTAATTTTTATGCCTACTATTACACCCATGTTTTCTTCCACTTTTTCATCCATGTTTGCATCCTATTTTGTGTCCAATTTTGCATCAACTATTGCATCTACTTTTTCATCCACTTTTGTGTCAATTTTTCTGCCTTGTTTTGCATATACTTATGTTGTGTCCACTCTTCATCCAATTTTACGTCTATTGTTGCCCCCATTTTTTTTTTTGACTTTTGCATCCATTTTCCAACACATATTTTTTTTGTTTTTTGCATTGATGATATTTCTTATGACATTAACAATTATGAACAACTGATGACAATGTCAATAATTATGACGATGATGATAATGAAGATGATGATGATGACATGAATTGTGATTATTATGATAATCAAAATGATGATAAAGATAATGGGGGTTATAATGACAATGATGATGGCGGTGCTAACGACCTTGGACAATCTTACCAATTTTTAAATGTTGTCCTGGTCATAATCATAATCATTATCTTTAGAGTCATTTTCCAAGTCATCATCATTATCATTATTTTCATCTTGGTCATAATCAACAACAATAATGGCATGAATGATGATTATGATGTTCATGACGAAGTTGACAACAATGATGATAGAAATTACATTAATGATGATGATGGGGATGATGAAAATTATAATGATGATGATAATGGTAGTGATGATGATGATCATCGATCATCTCTAAAAAATAAAGTTGTCATTTCTCTTGCATATATCATGTGTCCTAACAACCCTTTTTGAGCACTCGTAATATTTTTTGGGTTGACGATATTTCTTACGACACCTATAATTATGAAAAATTGACGAAAATGTCCATAATCATGATGATTATGGTGATGATGATGACAACGACGACGACATGAATGGTGATTATGACGATAATTCAATGATGATATTGATGGTGGTGATGATGATTATATTGAAGATGATGACACTCCCTCTAAACTAGGGAGATATTCATAATGAGACAAAAAAGTACTCTCAAGTTGAAATATTCATATAAGAAGGGATCTGGATTGATAAGCATCAATGATGATTTACATCATCATAGCCAACATTGCCAAAATAGAAAGGCCTTGACTAACAAGTTATATCTCTCCATTAGATCATAACACAATGTTGGGAGGCATAAATTTGGACACCACTACCTATTTAGGCACTTACTGCACTAGGGTGTTCATCAGGCATGTCCTCGCATGATCATTTCCTAATACACTGTCATAATATTTGACACCAGGAAATGTTAATCCTTATGATTGTTCTTATCTTGGATTTATGTACTTGACTTATGGCAGTTAGTCCTAGTCAAAGCACAAATTCTCAAAGAATATTGATCCCATATGTTTATCTAATCCACCATTCTCCCTACTGGTGTCTTTAGTAGGCTTATGACTATTAGTCTTGGCCATAGTACATGACAAATGGATAATATGGTGTCAATACTCACTCCCTCTCAACCAGGGAGAAGACATCCACAAGCATAAGCATTTCTCAAGAATACCCATCATTTTCATAGTGAATAACATAATTAATTTGTTTTCATCGCATGATGCCTTTATGATTGAGAATTCATAGATTTGTGGCAAAATATTTCCCCTTTTGTCATTTGTGATTTAAGAAAATCAAAAAGTGAAAGCCAAAATCATTAAAGATACAATATAATGATTTATCTAAGTCTAAACTCTAAGGTTAAAGTGAAAATTTTATGTAAATATTATATCTATGAGTTGTTCAAAACTTATGCAAACCTTATTCCCTAAGTTCTATATATAAGAAAAATCAAAAGAAATAGAAATAAGGCCCAATGAATGGTAACTCATGTATTCACACCCTCTTTGGAAAACATATGAATATATACACTCCTAGTCAGTTGATCATATGTTTGTGATGGTTAAATCATGAAGTCCTCTTTTCCCATTTCATTTTCACTTCATTATTTAAGAACCTAATTGTGTATTTAGGGAATTTTTCTTGCCTAAGGGTTTCATATCTACTCTTGGTTTACTTATGTCACACTATGGTCAATCATGTGACGGAATGAACTACTTAAGTTTGTGGAGTTATTAGAACAGTGTATTAAGTTAGTCACCACACACACATGTATTACATGTCATTGATCCACATGTGTGGGTTGGAGACTCATTGCTTGAGAACTTTAATGGATACTACTTTAGGGCCTTGATGGTATATCTTACAAAATCTCTTGGTAAACATTGTGATTCATCATTTCTTTTCCTCGAGACACTTGATAATATTGAAGTCACTGTCGATAATCCACGCAGATGGGGAGTATAAATTACTTGTGCTCGAAATAGAATTGAGAAATAGAGGTTTTCCATTTGTGATATTGGAGTCATAGACATTGGATACATGGTAGTAGTCTTAGATGTCAGTTAACTAAAATTATATTGTCATAATGTGAAAAGAGGTAAACATATTGGTAACCTTGATGTCTTGATCATTCCAAATAATAGCCATTCCACCCAAGTATATCTAATCATCAATCACTACTACTTGGAAATTCCTCCCCCATTTTCTAATTATATGAGGTAGAACCTCACTTAATATTTTTATTTCTTATATCAACATTATTGATGGGTGCTTTGCGTACCATTTTTATTTTAGGAGTATTTGTTTTCCTTTGCTATTGAGGTCCCTCATGTTCCATGAGACTATTTTCATGGAGAATTTACACAGAAAGGAAGTATAATGTGACTAAAAAAAACATGTTCCAAGATTTAAGTTATTGGACAATGCCACTTCATGACTCCTATATTTCCTTAACCTAGGACTAAATGGTGAACTTGATAGCCTTAAGGGAAATTAACCAATGAAAATATAAAAAAGAGGTGACTTTTGACTTTATCACATACAAGTTAATATACTAAAAAAAAATCCATAAAAATTTCATCAATCAATGAATCTTTAAAAAAACTATTCAAAACAATTTCATCAAGCAATGAAGCATTACATTATAAATTACAATCTATAAACCTTTTGGGAACTTTTTGCTAAACCATGTTCAAAACCAACATATTTGATATTAATATTTAACAATAATATGGAAAACAATACATTTTCATAAATTAAATAACATGTTATCAATCCTAAGAAATGTCACTAACATAAAACTAAAAAGCATGCAACTAAACGGAGTGACCACTCAAGGCCACCATAAGACAATTAATCTATTAAGGCAAGGATTAATGGGGAAAGAAATCTACAAAGGGAAAAGGCAAACCTATTTTAACTTTATTGTTTTAATAGGTGCAAGTTGAACATCTCAAGATATAATGAAGAGAAGAATTAATTTTATTGCATTAAGAAAACCCAAGCACATTCTATAACTTAGCAAGGAAGAGATGTATAATACCCATCTCAGCGACATAACACATGGCATTAAGTTACTTTTTATATATAATTTAAACTTATATCATAAAATCACAAATTTAGCATGAATGGATGTTTAAAATCCATTTTTATAAAAAGAAAATATATTTTTTGTTATAAAAAAAACCAGAAACTAAATATAGTTTTTTAGAAAATAAAAAAATGCTAAATTGAATATATATTAAAAAAAAAAACTAAACTTAAGAATATATATAGATATATATATATATATATATATATATATATATATATATATATATATATATTAATTTAAAATATTTTTTAGAATTTTTTTAAACACTTCCCTCCATTCTAAGAAGCAAAAATAACAATAGAAATAAGGACGGACCAAAAATATTCCTTTCCTTGGTAAGTGTTTCCCACCATTCATTCCACTCACTCGATTTATTTCATAAAACAGAGATAAGTGTTATTTCACACTCTTTTGGCAAAGCCTATTGAGCTTCTCTTATGATATATCTATTCCTTGATGGATTCCTTGATATATTGATCAAGTTTTGATTCCTTGGAGATTAATTAGAGCAAAGAAAACATGAGTACTCTTAATTCCAAGTTCAATGCATCTAATGGTGGACACAAGGCAAGGGAGGGGCTGCTATCGTGGTCATAACTCCAAGTTCATTGCCTTTGATGGTGGACAAGGCAAGGGAGGGGCTTGCGGTCATGGTCGTGGTTGTGGAGTTTTCTCTTTTACATTATATTTAGGGAGTTCAAAGCAATTTGAATGGAATCATTGCCGTCTCTAGGTATAATGTATTAAGTGTGATAATGGATAAAATGCATCAATTATTTGTGAGCATTTGTTCTTGAATGAACATTAGGATCCATCTTATTATAGAGAAAAGTACATGCATTAAAAACAATTCAATATTTCATGTGACATTCATATTGTATGCGACTTATTTTTCATTAAAAACAATTTACTTTTTCATGTGAATTCCTTTTTTGTTAAAATTTCTTCTATTTCTAATCTGAATTACAATTGTAATTTGAAATAAATCTTCGAGCAAATATTAATTTACCAATTCTGCATGGAAATCATAAGAAACATTCACAATATAATATGAAGAACAAATGGATACCTACTTCATATGGATTAAAAATGCTTCTACTACTTAATGGAATTACAAGTGTAATATTAGTTGGATCTCCAATCTATCTTAAGTCATGTTTTCATTTTATTTTTAGTACTATTAAATGTTATTATGTCCTACCTCATTTTATTGTTAGCATTGTAATAAAAATATGCATTTTGCTATGGAATTAGTACTAACATGTAATATTGATTTTTTTTCCAGAACACTATAGGTAATGACCACGAAGATGATGATATAGACTATGTTTAGAGTGCGTCATATATCAGAGATGATGAGGATGAGGATGGTGATGGCATTGGTGATGATTATGTGGATGATATTATCAGGATGGTCGGGATGATGATCATGAGGATGAGATTGACTATGATTTTCGTGGTGCTAGCTAGCCATGCATTATTTTTTATATTTAGTTGGATGTCTCAATATGGTAATCATGCATTTGAATTTTATTTTATTTGAATAATGATGATGATACTATCGGTACTATCTTGTTACCTTATGAATATGTTGAAAATTGTTTACAATTTTTTTATGAAGAATTATCGTGTATGATGATATTTCTATTTTTTTATGGATCTTGTGAATTTACCTTAGCATAATGATATCTATGAAACATTTTTATTTGGTAATCTTACATTCACTTTTAGTTGATTTGTTTAAATATGATGATGATATTATCATTTTTATCTTGTTATTTTATGTATATATTGAAAATTATCAACATTATTTTGATGGAGAATTATTATGTATGATGATATTACTATCTTTTGATGGATGTTGTGAATTTACCTTAGAATAATGGTGTTCATGAAATATTTTGATATGATAATCATACATTTGAATCTTTTTTGATTTGATTAAAGATGATGAGGACATTATTATTATTATCTTGTTACTTTATATATGTGTTGAAACTTGTCAATGTTTTTTTATGGAGAATGGTTATGTATGATGATATTACTATTTTTGGATGTAATGTTGTGAATTTATCTTGGAATAATGATATCTGCGATAAATGTTGGTTTAGTAGTAATATATGTATATTGAAAATTGTTAATGATTTTTTGATGGAGAATCGTTATATATGAGGATACTGCTATATTTTTTATGAATGTTGTCAATTACCCCTAATTTTTTTTACAAATACTAAGTTATGAATTTGAATTGTGATATGTTCTTAAATGTGTTATACATGAAAATACCACCTGATCACCTTGGAGGAGAATACTATGTTGTTGGTTGAAATACCCCTTTCTCCTAAACTATATAAGCATATAATACAAGTTATGTACCATAAGGACCATGGTATCCTAGTCTATAACAAGTTGTCCCCTTCATCTAACTTTTGTTACCAAAATTCTCACATTAGAGGAATTGTCAACTCAAAAAATAACTACCTAAGAAAAAATTAAGAAACTAATAAAATAATGTCATGTAGACAATTTTTTAATATATCATTTTTATTATTCTTTTACTAAAATTACCCAAATAAATGTCACATTTATCAAAATAATTGTATATGTATTTTATATTTAAATTAATATATTAGCACAAGATTTAATAAAATTTAAATTAAAAAAAGTAAATTTAAATTTAAAAAAAAAAAAAATCAAAATTTAGAGGAAATTTAAATTTAAATTTAAATTACCCAAATAAATGTCACTTTTATCAAAAATAACCATCTAAATGTATTTTATATTAAAATTAATTTATTAACACAAGATTTAAGAAAATTTAAATTTAAAAGGAAAATTTAAAATATAAATTTAAGTTACTCAAATAAATGCACTTTTATCAAAATAACCATATATTTATATTTTACATTTAAATTAATTTATCAATACAAGATTTAACAAAATTTAAATTAAATTTAGGATTTAGGATTTTATATTTAAATTTATTTATTTAACACGCCATGATATACCCTTCACTAAAAATATTCTCGATATTCTAACTTTTATAGATTAAGATATTTTTAATATTTAATATAGTTTTAGGTCACTTGGGCACCATCCATAGTTAAATTAGGTAAGTTATATTATTAAAAAAAAAAAATCCACTACCTAGTCACACATGTATGCCTTTTAAATTTTAAAGGATTTTGATTGGCTTACACATAATGACATGGAAATTCAATGTTAACATTTTAAAATGAAAATTCCTCTAATGCGAGGAAGAAAGGTCGAGTTAACTAGAATTTTACACTCTTGTTCATTTTCAGAAACTCATATGGTGGAATGTGATCTCTTTATCCTCATCTTTAGATTTTTCCTAAAAAATAAAAGCATACAAAAGTGGGAAAGAGCCATAAAGCATGGGGAAGCTTTTTCCTAAGCACAAAAGCATCTAAAAAGTGGAAAATGCCATTTTTATATGAGGAAACATTATTCACCCAAAAGCTTTTGCCAAAATTGAACTAATGAGGAATTTGGGAAATCTTCATAGCCTTCACTTTCCTATATATTGGAGGTTTGGCCATTGAGGAAATGATGGGAATTCGTGTATTGTCACGCTGCTGAGATCTATCTTGAGAGGGATGGTTTTGGAGCTAGGAGTTGGGGGAGGTGTTGTTGCAACTGCATCTGATAGTTGTAATTTTCCTCCAACTCCTTTATTAATATAGATTAGTTGTTCTTCCATCCATATGCTACTATTCATTCTTTACTTATCCTATTTAACTAATGAATGTATGGGATTTTGGTTTATATTTATTTATTCAGTAATATTTATATGTTTATGATAGTTTCAATTATCAAGATATTATGTTGTGAATTTTTCTTTGTTCTCTATATTGTGTGTAGGACCAAGATTTGGATCTATCTAGGAGCGCTTCCCAGCTACACTAAAAACTCCAACAAGACCTACATGCGAGGACTCACATGAATTCATTCTTCTTTTCTTAATCTATACTCTACATCTTGATCTACTAAGAATATTGAGCCTTAGAACAACCTTTCTCTTAATCTGTCTATCTTAGGTTTCTGGGATAAAATAAGAGGGTTTTATGTTCATCTAACTGTGCATTAAATCCTACAACCAAATGATATTTAGAAACTATAATATATTTCATTATGTAATAAAATTAGTAAAATGGAAGTAAAAGTAAAACTCTAAACAAGAAGCCAAAAGTGGATGTAACCATCGATGCAACATTGGGAGTAGAATTGGATGTTAAACTAGCCATCAAAACAAGATGCAAAAAATGAGACAAAAAGGGTTTTAAAGTAGAATTAAAAAAGGGTGCAAACTTAAACACAAATAAGGGAACAAAATAGGGCATACAAAAATATACCAAATTGGGCGCAAACAAGGATGCAAAAATGGACACCAAAATGAAGATGAAAAATTGAGTGCACAAAGGATGTAAGAAAAGACACAAAACAAGAAGCAAAATGGGACTAAAAAACGGTGAAACTAAGGATGCCAAAAATGATGCATAACTAGATGAAAATTCAAACTAAAATCTAGGTGCAAAATGAGATCCAAATGTGGACACAAAATGTGGCAAAAAAAAGGATGCAAATTTGGATGCCAAAAAGGATGCAAAATTAGACACCAAAAAGGATGCAAAATTAGACACCAAAATGGTGAAAAATTGGACACAAATGTAGAGAAAATGGTGCGAAAATGGGCATAAAAATGGATCAAATTTGGATGCAATATTGGATGCAAAATGAGGTGCATCAAATGATTCAAAACTTGGTGCAAAAGCAGATGCAAAACTAGATGAAAAAATGGCTCAAATTGAATGTAACATTAGATATAAGATGGGATTCAAAGGTGGATGCAACACATAGTCCAACATAGGGTGAAAATTTAGATGCTCAAAAGGATGCAAAATTGGATGCAATAAATGTTAAAAATGATGATAAATTGGATGAAACAAATGATGCAAAATTAGCTGTAAAATAGGATGCAAAAAAGGGAGACAAATGAAACGAAAAAGTGGATGAAAAAATGGTGCAAAAATGGATGAAAAGTTTGGCACTAAATCAGATTCAACATATGGTGTAAAAAAAGGTGGAAAACTTGGTGCAAAAATAGATGTAAAAATAAGTACAAAATTAGAAGCAAAAAATGGCATAATGCAAAAACTGGCACAAATTCGATGCAAAAAAAGGCACTAAAATAGATGCAAAAGATGGTGTAAAATTCGATGCAAATTATGACACAAAAATAGAAGCAAAGAATGGAACAAAACAGGAAGCAAAAAATGGCACAAAACTAGAAGCAAACCCTGTTGTAAAATCAAATACAAATCTTGGTGCAAAATATGATGCAAAATATGATGCAAAATTTAGCGCAAAAAAGGACGCTTTAAAAATTGTACAATAGAGCCAGATTTAGCGCCAGGCTACTCATCCCAATGGACAGAAAAATACACTAAAATCTGGTGCTAAATCTGGCGTAAATTTCCTGTTTTGTTGTAGTGTTGTGAGGGATATGATAGAAGACAAAAAGGTGTTTTTGGTAAAGGTGGACACTTTGAAGAATACTGCAGATGCATTGACAAAATCTGTGAGCTCTGAGAAGTTCTGTTGGTGTAGAGAAACAATGGGCATTGCAGGGTTGGACAAATGACTAAGCTCTCTTGTGGCCCCTTGTGGAAATAAAACAACAAGTGGGAGAATGTTGGGTTGTGTTATTCTTTCCACGACTAGCCCACGTAGTGAACCGAGGGGTTAGAGGGGGGGAGGAGCCCGCCCTTCGTTGCACCTATTGTGTAGAGGGGGGTTTGAGGGGGGCGGGTAGCCCCCCTCTACTAGGCCTAGGGCAACTCCTCGAGAATTTTTTTGGACCCTATATTAGGTTGGGTGGACCTACTTATGGTTTTGTACATGATTTTAGCACATGGTTTTGGACGCGATGGTTTTCGGTCCACGGTTTTGGACGCGATGGTTTTCGATCCATGGTATTGGATGCTTTGACATGTATAAATATGTATTGTAACATTGAAAGGAACATAATGAAAAATCAAGCTAGTAGTCCCGATTTTGGGATCCAGGGGAAAGTATTTGTGTATATGTGTTTTATGTTTTATTCTCTCGCATTGTTTATTTTCTGTATTTTAGAATTCGTATGTAGGTAATTTCTATACGGGGTTAAAACCTACAAGGTACAGGTACAGGTGTAGATGCATAGGACTTGGACTATTGTCTTGCAGTAGTGAATTGGTCAGGTTCTAAGATAGGATATATGTGTCGAATGATAGTGATCTCAAGAAGGTGATATTGAGGGAGTTTCCCGTGAAACCATATACATATCACCTAGGTTACTAGAAGACACTGGAAGTCATGAAGAGATCTTATTATTGGCTGAATTTGAAGAGGGATGTACCAGAGTTTGTGGCTAGATTCTTTGATTGTGAGTAAGTGAAGGAATAGTATAAACATATAGGTGGAATGCTACAATCGATTGTAAATCTAGAATGGAAATGGGAGGTCATTTCCATGGATTTCAAAACAGGGTTGCCAAAGAAAGTGAAGCAGCATGATTCCATCATGGTCATTATGGGTAGGTTAA
Organism: Pinus tabuliformis; assembly: GCA_031772625.1. Lineage (NCBI taxonomy): Eukaryota > Viridiplantae > Streptophyta > Pinopsida > Pinales > Pinaceae > Pinus > Pinus tabuliformis. The sequence goes on along the minus strand of CM062815.1, from coordinate 402,544,320 downwards.
CAAAGGTTGCACACTTTGTTCCAGTAAAGTCTACATTCTCAGCTAGTGATGTGTCATATGTATTCATCAAATATGTGGTTAGACTACATGGCATCCTGAAGAAGATTGTGTCGGACAGGGATGTGAAGTTCACTTCCAAGTTTTGGAAGGAGCTATTTGTAGGTTTGGTCATAGAGTTGGCTTCAACACAACTTATCACCTGCAAACATATGGATAGAAGAAGAGGGTCAATAGGATATTAGAGGACATGTTGAGGATATATTTGATGCGTCAACAACGTAAGTGGGAAGAGTATCTCCCTGTGGTCGAGTTTGCATACAACAATGATTATCAGGAGTCACTGAGGATGAGTCCGTTTGAGGCATTGTATAGGTAGAGTTGTAACAGTCCCATTAGATAGACTGATCCGGTTAGCAGAGTATTGATTGGACCAGATATGTTGGCAGACATGGAACAAGAGATGCACATGATAGAGAAGAATCTCAAGGTGGCACAAGATAGGCAGAAGAGTTATGCAGACAGGAACAAGTTTTTGAAGGAGTTCTAGGTTGGGGAATAGGTGTACTTGTGCATAAAACCGAAGAAGCTATCCTTGTGGATTGGCTCATGTGCCAAGCTGGCACCACCGTTTTGTGGACCCTTCAACATTATTGAGCAGATTGGGCCAGTTGCCTATCGAATTACATTGTTGTTTATTTGTGGTAGCATCGAACGTGTTCTAGCCATGAAAATTAGTGGAGAGGATAAGGTACATAAGATCTCAAAGACCTAGAAATCATTTGGGGAAATTCCACCTGGTCGGAGAGATATTAAAATAATTAATATTTTTAATGGGTTTCCTAAGTCTAAATTTAGGAAAATTAAAATATTAATGAGTATTACTATAAAACTAGGTAAGAATGTTCTAAATGACATGGATCAATCCAAATATAATCTTATCTATTCATTAGGGACTTATGCTCGACTGTTGAAGACTCAACATGAGAAGTATAAGAGGAGGCTTGAGGGTCAGTTGGAGGTACACCAAATTGATCAGTCATTTAGTTTTTTTTGAGTGGGGTTTGCTAAGAGAATCACACTTGTGATCTATTGCAATGAGGGGTAGTTAGGCATGAGGTCGAGAATACATAGCAGAGAGGCATATATAGTACCAAAGAGACATCAAGAAGCCTGGGAAGGCTGATGCAGAGGTAGCTGGGAGCTATGTAGAGGTTGAGGATGCGGCGTGGGTGACACAGAGGGCTAGAGGGCTGACGCAGGGATCCAAGTGGCTGACACTGAGGATAATAGAGATGACACATGGTCAAGAGGTAGTGCCAGGTAATTTTTCGTAGGGAAGACTGAGTGTTGGCGAGCTAGGAAGGGTGACACAGCCCCTGTAGAGTAGAACATAGTAGTAGAAAATCTTGGAGTAGCTTTCTTTGTCCAGCTAAGGAGTTTTCGCAGTTTTTGTGGGATCATTCATTTGGTGACTGATCAACCGAAATATCTATCTCCAAGGAGAGGTACTTCTACCGAGGGCATTCTCTATTGGGTGAGCCATTTCTGGCACCCTAGTTATATTCAAAAACTACATAATAATAAAACCCTCATATCTGTTGCACCGATTTTCCCGCATTGGGTTTTTCTAGGGACGCTTGTCCAAAAATAATGGTGTCCCTTGTGTGTTTTTTTCAGTTATTTTAGTTAACGATCGGTATATGTGTTAAGGCTGCATTTGTGTTTATTTTTGATATTTATATTTATAAATAACTTGTTAATGAAAAGAACAAGTAGGAGAAAATAAACCAGATAATGCATTAAGGATTTTTGACGTGTTAGATTCATAAATTTCAACATGGTATCAAAGCATTGCAGATCATAGGAGGACTGAAGGCACCATAAGAAATCTGAAATTTGTAGTAGTAGAAGTTGTTGTGAGAGACAAAGTTGTTCCAGATCAGAAGTGGTAAGAGGAGAGGTGATGTAGTGCTTAGAAGGTGACACAGAGGGTGATGTAGAGCCTACGTCATCATTTTGAGCTAGGAGGAGGGCCAGCGTAGAGACAGAGAGGGGAAGATCATACCTACGTAGTGCCTGATCATCTTTCTCATCCAGGAATGATCAACGTTGTGGCCAAGAGATGCAGATTCAGTCGTTTCCAGGATTGTGCAGAGCCTGAAAGGCTCATTTTCTTTGGTTGCTAGGACTTCAGGAGCTATGGGCAGATTGTGATTTGAGGAGTTGGTGGGACATTGTTTCTATAGAAGCAGAACAATGTCTAAAGAGACAGAACCAAGGTAGAGGGAGTTGCTACCTTGACGAATTTCTAGCCAAGAAATCCAGATCTGAGTTGCATTTGCAAGAAAGATTGGAGAGGAGCGGTTCGACAGTTGTCTAGAGGATTTCTAGGAGGGAAATCAAGACTTAGAGGGAGATTTCCAGGATGCAAGTCAAAACTCAGAGGGAGTCCAGAAGAGGAGCTAAAATGGCAGTGAACTGACTGAGGGATTAGGACAGGTTGGACGGGGCTTCCAACTTGGTCATCTGGAAGGCTAGGATCCTAACAGTCCTAGATCGACATCACATCAAGGAATTTACCTTGAGAACCATGGCTATCCCAGTTAACCCAATGGAGAACGAGAAGTATGAGGATGCAATGGTGAGGGCGAAGTGCATGATCCTAGTCAGGGTCAAAGATCATGTCATACCACATATTGCTAACAAGAACACAACAAAAGAGATGTGGGATACTTTGAAGACCTTGTATCAAGGCACTTCCGTGCAGTGGTAGATGCTATTGGAGAATCAACTGTGGTCATATTAGATGCAGAAGGGAGAGAAGATAGATCCATTCCTTCTTAAGTTGCAGGAGATTCACGACTAGCTCACTTTCATGGGATCTACATCGGATCCAGAATTTATGGTTAGGACTTCCCTAAATGCAGTCTCCGGGGAGTGGGAGACATTTGTCCAAAGTATTATGGGTAGGGCCACTCTTCCAGGATGGGAGGAGATGTGGGTATCTCTTTGCCAAGAAGAGATCAGGCAGATGACCAAGGTGGGGAGTAGAGGCAAGGGAGGTCGAATCAAGAAAGAGGAGGAGGAGGATGCAACTCTAGCATCTGTAGGACAACAGGGGAAGAGGAAGAAGAAGTACATCTCCAAGGTGAAGTGCTTCCGTTGTGGGGATCTGGGACATGATGCATTCTGGTGTCCCAGGAAGAAAAACAAGGGAGAGGCTTCCAATTCAGATTCAGCTCTAACTAAGGCGGATAAAGGAGTCGAGACTGATGACGACCGTGCCATGAGTACTCATACACCTCTAGAGAAGAGGTGGGGAGACATCGAGCTATAGTCAGGAGGACTACATAGTAGGGGCAGGATCCTTGAGGTGCCCAAACTCTTGGATCATATCTGGCTACGGGAGTTCTTAACAACAGTAGCAGAATAACAGATGTCGAATGGGGAAAAGTGTAGTGGAGTAGCAAGGCAGTGCTTGGGTGTCAAAATATGAGGCAACGCAGTGGAGGTTGCAGTAGTGCAAGAGGCACAAAGGTGTATGCAGAAACACAGTGGTAGCAGAGGGAACATAGAATAGCAATAGAGGCAGCTTCAATTTCACGAGGATTCTAGACTGACTAGGATGTCAATATTTGGGAGAAGTCAGTTACCTACTTCTCAGTAATTGAGTTGCAGTGCAACAATTAGCAATGGCAATACTAGGGTAAGCATGGTGTTACAGATCGATTTGGGCACATCACTCCCATCATTCAGATAAGTAATATTAGGGCTCATCAAACCCTAATTCAATTTCTATATTCCCTAGACAAGTCACTTAGGCAAAAGATCACTCCTTTAACTTGATTTTTCCCAAATTTCCCTCTGTTTTTGCTTGCTAAAAGATCAATGATGCTTGTGTCTCTGAAGTCAATTTGTGTTTCCTTTGCTAGCCCTACTTTGGCCTTGATTGTTTAGTGTTTCTTAAAATATTTCTTTATCACTAACAATTCATTGTCAAAGTTAGTTTATAGTTGATTAATCTTTGTTCAAATTAAAGTGTCGTAAAAGTCTTCATTTCTTCAAAAAGGAGCTGTCATAAAGCATTCGTTCTTTCAAAAAGATTGTTTGTATGTGCATTAGTTTCCTTTTGTTCATTTCAAGATTAAGGGAATTGAAAAGAAAAACTTTCATTGTGCATTGAAAGAGTTTGTGTGTGCTCATAGGAATAGCTTAGGGAAATTGCATTAGATGTGGTCTTTGCTCTTTGATTAAAAGAATATGATTGCTCTATCCCTACTAGCTAAGGTTTTCATTGTTAAAATTGAATGGAAAGAATTCTTATCATATTAGTTGCATTCTAGTAATTTCAAATACATCACTTGGTGAACCTTGAAAGGAAAATTCTTAATCAAGATCAACTCAAAATTAACATCAATTAACCTAATGGAGCATTGTCACCTAACGTAAAACATTTAGAGGTTCTAGGCTAAAGACATGTTCCGGCGTCGTAAAACATAGAAGATGTCGCTAAATTCTATGCAATACATTTCGAGTGTGATACCTCATTCCACATACGTGAGTATATTGTAGCTTGTCCACATACCTTCGGGTATATAGGGTGGTGTTACAATACGTAAAGTATAAAGGAATGCTCTCACTATGCAGTTTCACATTAGACAATGCTAATACGGATTGGGCCTCCATGTTTTTTCAGGTATATATGGAAGGACAACACTAGGTTGCTATCCATCCTTAGATAAGCAAATCAGCCGCCTTATACACTGTGATACATTGAACATAGCTTTCGGGGAGATTTCTTGCCCGTATTTCTTAGTTCACCGAGAGGTATTCTGTAGTTCACAGTTTCTAGGTAAAACTTTTTCCTAGCCTACCCCTTTTTATTTATTTCTTTTTAGTAATAAAATCAATCAGCAGTCATGGAGGAACATCAACGCTTACCCCATCATTCATGGAGAGCAGTGAGTAAACCACCTTTACCACCTGAAGCTGCACCTATTTGGTTGAAGAGGTCTCATTTGAGGAGTGGTAATTCCTGTCAATGCATTACAAGATATGGTCATATTCATTTCTTCTTTCTCTGGGGTTGGTTCTTGGTGTATATCCTCTTCTTTTGACGTTTCTTGATACTTTTCTCTCTCCTCTTCACAATTAATGTAAAATAATTTCTTCGTAGGACACTTATGACCTTTAGTGTATTTTCTATCACAATTGTAACAAAGCCCGTTCTCTCCTTTTTCTTCAAATTTTTGTGGTGTCAACCTTGTATGTTTTGGAAGGCTAGGAGTAGCAACCCTTCGATCTTTATAATTGTGAGTGGTAGGGTTTCTTGTTGCCATAATTTTTCTTTAAATTTTTATTTGCAGCCTGAATTCCTTCTCCAATGAATTAGGTTCCCAAAAAGACAAACCTCATTTTGAATGTTATCCTTTAAATTCCCAATGAAGACATCAATCCTCTTCTTCTCTAGAATATCATTTACCCTTATAGTCAAATTTTGAAAGTCCTCAATGTGCTCAGCCATTGAACCCTTTTGTTTGAGATTTATCAATTGGCTAAAGAAGGTGTTTCTCTTTGTATCCTCATAATGTGCTATCATTTCCTCCATGAAAATTGACCAAGTGACAAGTGGTTTATGAGAACAAATCCCTTTATACCATAAAAATTGATTCGGTTCTAAATATAAAGATGCAATGCGTACCTTTTGTAATAGTTGCACATCATGTAGATCAAAATATTTATTCATCTGTAGTATCCATGTTATGGGATCCTTGCCATCAAACTTCCTCATATCGATCTTTGGAATATGGTGGGTCTTCAATCCAATGTTAGATTCTATGAAATCATGATTAACATTTATTTTTTTCTCATCATGAGTTTCCTCTACTACCTTTTTGTCATTAGGAGGCCTTTCTTGTAGCAGATTTGTCCCACCTTCCTTCAAACCTTCCATGTATCTCTTCAAATATCCCATGCCTTTCTTCAAATCTACTTCCATGCCATCGATATTAGCTTCCATGGCACATATAAAACTATTTATCTTAGCTTTGATCGCATTCTTCAAATCATCCATCCAATTTTTCTTACTAGGTGTTTCTATTTTCTTGATTCGAGTCATTATTTTTCTTTCTTTTAGGAGCTCGATATTTAAATGACTGTAACTCTATAATTTTAGATCTTCAAGTTTTGAAATTTTGGCCTATGGTATCCCTCTGAGTCCTCTTTCTAACCCCACCAGTCTGATCAATATTGGATTCTTCAATAAAGAGTTATGCCAAATCTCCTACGATGACCTAATTATAGACTAATTTAGTAGAGCGAAATTGTACGACCTGCCACATGTCATTGTTTAAATCTTCGGACCTGAAAATAATACATAGAAAACTAACGTTTGTCCTCTTTCTGTAATTTCTTACACAATTTCAATCTAATTCTCAGAGAGAAAGTTATGATTATTTTCCCAAGGTCACTTGTTTGGGATATAATTCGGGAGTTTGCAAAAACCTTAAATGTCTTAGACCGTATCTCTGAAAATGTAATGAAAAAAGATCTAAAATTTGGGCTCAAGCTTCACCAATATTTCAGCTCAAATGGGTTTTAATATTAAAGTCATAACCTTCGTAGAAAAAAATTATAGCGAAAAATCCACGATGTCCTGTTTGAAATGGAACTATGGAGCTTGCAAAAACCCTAACTTCCTCAGATCATATCTCCGAAAATATAGTGAGAAAAGATTTGAAATTTAGACCCAAGGTTTAGAACAATTTCAGCTCAAATGGTTTTTTTTTAGTTTCTAAAAATTCGTAGAGAAAAAGATATAGTGAAAATGCCACGATGACCTGTTTGGAGTAGCGAAACCCTAGAATCCAAAGGTCTGATACCAAATGTTATGAAACCAATGCACAAAAACATAGAAAACATAGATCAACAACTTCAAAATCACTCTCTTCGAGGGGGAAACCTATTTTACATTATACAAATGAACAATTCTTCGATGATACAAATCACAAGACCTCCTTTCTATGTATAGGAGTCTAAGGAGTCATAATATAATCAGAGCCGACATAACAATAATAATGTAAGTGCACAACAATAAAAATTGTGGGCTTCTATGGGACACAATAATAACAATATGGGGACTACATGGGCACAACGATATAATAAGGGGGTTGCACTAATAACAATAAGGGGTTACACTAGTAGTATAGGAACCTAACATATTCATTAGTGAAAGTGAAGTTTAATTTTTCTCTTTCTTTTTGCATTTGGAAAAAGTTAGTGGAAGCATATTGTTTGATGCATTCTCTTATTTTATTCATTAACGGATTGTACTATCTTCCCTCATTAGCATAGAATTCATTGAAATGAAAGGTTTCATTTTTCTCATAGTGTTGCATACTAGGATTCAGGTGACATCATTTGAGCCCAAAACTGAAACATAATTGAAGATAAACATTGAAATTTACTCAATTAGCCTAAGGAGCATTTGGAACTTAATGAAAAATGTTTAGAGGTCTAGGCTAGAGACATGTTCTGGCATCTATAAACCTATAAGTTGACCTTAACTGGTTGCATTGTAACCTGGGGGTGAAATACCATTCCAGTACAGAAGTATATCGAAGGTTCTCCAATACTCTAGGGTATATCAGAGGCACTCTAATATGGTAAGTATATTGGAACGTTCTCACTAAACGGTTATGAATTAGACAACTCTAACATGGACTTATGCTCCTCGTACTATCAAGTATATATTGGGAAACCCCACTAGGTTGATATCCTTTAGCCACAGGTAACCGAGTCATCCACCTTGTAAACATGACACATCAAACACAACATTAGGGGATATTGGTCGTCGTATGTTAAGTCCTTGGTTTCGGCTAAGTTGTATATCACGATTCACGGATACTTTGTAAACCCTCTTGCCTAGCTTACCCCTCTTTTATTTTGTTTTGTTAATTTATAAAATTAATTAATTGATTGTGGAACAACATCCTTCCTATGGAAATACTCCTTAGTAGATCTTAGGTTGATACCGATGGTAACATTTCTTGAGTCTACCAGTCTAGGAAACCCCTATAATGGGAATCGTAGTCATTTCCTTCTTTTGGAAATACTGGTGCTTCGTATATGGAAACATTGTCCCTTCTTAGATTTACCATTGGTTTTCTAGTTTGGTTATTTTCAGGCTCGGTGATTCCGAGTGTCCAAAATTCTTTTCAACCGATTTCTCATCCACCTGAACAACATCAACCTCATGTTGATTCTAAATTTAACCCCTCGCCTTCTTCGCCTGTTTCTTCACCCCCTTCTTCCTCTTCACCTACCAAATGTCTGGATTCTAGTAACCAGGAAGCTAAGAAGAAGAAGAAGGGGATGAAGAAAAAGAAACAAAATAAGGAAGGGGCAACCAAAATACTATTGTTACCGATGCAACTAATGAAGGAAAATCTTCCAACCAACCCCAGAAAGTAAAATTCCCTTGCATGTTATGTAAGGGTGGCCACCTTCTTCAAAATTGTCCTCGTATTCCCAAGGTCTTAGAAGTGTGGTCCAAAGGTTCACATCAACCTTTGTCATCAGTCTCCAACGATCATGTTGGTGATAAACCTTCGACTAGTAATAATAAGGTCCATTGGAAAAAAGGAAAAGTCAAATTTCCATATAAGTTGTGTGAAGGTAATCATCCCATTCACCTTTGTCCTCTTCTAGATGAGGCTTCCAAAGAGTTAGAAAACCTTACAGCTTCCCAGCCTTGCCTTCCAGTTGGTTATTGGAAGATTTCCCCCCTTTTTCGCTAGTTGATCAACTGATTGATTAAAAGCCATCTTTGGTCAGCCCCACTCTCTCTGAAAGTGAGTCTCGTGAGTCCATTATTGACCAACCATTGGTTGATCAAATGTTAGACTTAGCTCCACCTTCAGTTAACCGTACCTTTCTGGTAGAGAGTGAACCTTGTCCTGCTCAGATTCTTCTGGTTTCATCAATTTCTAATGAACTGGAAGTAAATCCTCCCATTCCTGAGGTGCATGACAGAAGTTCTCATGTTCACATAGCGCAAGAGGGTAGCTCTCACGTTCCTACGACACCCCCTCCGAATATTTTAGTCACTTATTTTGATTGGAGTCAATTGGTAGGATATCATCTTTCGTCTAATGTGCCTTTCCAGATTACAGTACAAGATTACAATATGGCTGTATCTAGCACAATAATTGACGAGTGTGAATATGTTAGCATTCTATCCTCAACTGCTTGGCAAGCTTTAGGTTCTCCTTAGCTTGTCCTCGTCACCCAAAATCTATTAGATTTTAACAGAGGAACCGGTTAACTGTTAGGGATCCTTCCTAAGTTACCTATTACTTTAGGAGGAAAGATTGTCTATATAGACAATATGGGTGTCCAAGGCCCTTTAGATTTTAATCTACTGCTTGGTTGTGACTATGTTTATGTCATGGGAGCTCTTTTCTCTTCTATCTTTTGTGTGATGTGTTTCCTGCATGAAGGAAGAATTGTGATCATTGATCAGCTTACATTCCTTGGTCCTGAATCTACTCCCAATCAACCATCATCCCTAAATGGTTCTTATATATAAGTGGTATCACCCCTGTCACAGGTTAATTATGTTGCGACATGTTCCATACCCACATCTATTGATGATCAAGTAGGTGATGTAGTACATCATGTACTTGATGCATTGGAGCCCTATTTTTCCATTGGATCCCAAGACATGTATCCCTTTTAGAGGGTTGTTCTCCCATTTGATGAGAACCTCTTGGAAGCCATGGCCTATTGTGGCCTATGATCAGGTCTTTAGAGAAGATTTCCTTGTCTTGTGTCAAGATTGTTAAAAAATGAAAAAAGGGCCATGAGGATAGTTCTTTTACTATGTCATCCTCGTTAAAAAATGAAATAGGTTCCCAAGAGGATAGTTATTTTACTATTTCAACCTCGTTAAAAATGAAATAGGTTATGAGCATGGTTCCTTTACTTGTGTCAAGCTTAGTAAAAAATGAAACAAGATGTCATAAGCATGGTTATTTTCCTATGTCAAGCTCGTTAAAAAATGAAACAAATCCCTTCCAATTCGAATCTTTGATTAGATCTCGTAAAATCCCAGTCGAGTATTTCACTTGTTCTCGTAATTGAACCTTCATTCCATCCACCTGTTAGTAACCCATAGTCTACTTAGGTGAATTAAATGAAGCTTGGGGGGCATGTACCTCGAATTGAGTCATTATGCTAGGGGCATGCAAACTTATCTGAAGCATATTTTATCTTTGTTTAAAGCTTGTGTAAAAAATGAAACCAAATCCAAGCATAATTTGTTTCCATTTTAAGTTTGTGAAAAAATGAAACCATCTTCAAGTATGATCAAGAATTGTTTCTCATGTTTCATTCTTGTGTAAAAATGAAACCATTCCCATCTTACCTCTCGTGATTGCGATTTTTATCAGCCTGTTTTTGCTGGATGAGCCTTGGATTTTTCATTCCATCGTCACCGTCTCTTTGGTCGATCATACAATTTCACTTGGTTGTTTTACCCTTACCTGGGGAAACTCTGTGATGAGTGCTCTTATTATCTAACCTCTTGACCATTACATGTTTTGAGCAGTTCCATCATCACCAGAACCAATTGCTATCCTTTTATACCACTCGTTCTTCTAGGCGGAGTCATCTTTCAGCTCTTTTCTAACTCTTGAAATATGAAAATATTGTCGAGCACTTGTATTTTCGAACTTGTGAAAGTAAATTAAAAGACATCTACTCAGTATAATTTTAACCCTTTTCCAAACTAAGATAGATTATTGTACAAAAAAGGAATACCTTAGTCGAACATGGCTAAGAGGTTCTCTTAGATATTTTTTTCTACCTTTTCGGGTTCAAGTGATGATTTATGAAAAGGGACCATTGGAGTTTTTCTACTTCTTTTTCAAACTCTCTAAAGATGAAAAAGATACCGAGTTTCACCTTCGTTGGACTCGTAAAACTTAAACGAAATAGGACTTGTCGCGACGAGACAAAGTTCCTCCTTCCTAGGGATCATAAAACTTACTAGGATGGATTCATTCAAAGGGTGAATTATATGGCAAGCATATGATATCCCCTTTAATCTTGCGATAAAAAATATATTGGGTACTCGCCAAAATTGGAGGGGGAAAGTGAACGTGTTCATCTGTTGTATCCTGTAAAGGCAACATGTTGCTCTTTAAAATGACACTCATCTATTACTCGTGTCTGGTTTGGGACATCCTCACTTGGTCACTTTCCTTCCTGGGTTTGGGGGATCCATTTTACCTCTCATCTTATCTTACCATTCTGTCATCATGACCTTTGATCCTATATTGATTCAAATTTTTTCAAACTCCAAAGTCATGTCACCGATATGTTCAAGAGAAGTCCTATCTATAGTTCTTTACCGCCTGTACAATGTTTGACTTTCTGCTATAGTCCTGAATCATACTTATTTACTCTACTATATCCTTTTTTTCATGTCAATGATGTGGGATTCATTATGGCCCTCCTTCGATGGATCGCTTCCCGTCGGCTTCAGCTCATTATCCAGGAAGATGATCTAGAAACTCCTTTCTAGTACCTTAGAGTTTGCATGCTTCAATGGCAAGTTCTTCGCATCCAACGATAGGTTTACATCATCTACCTTCGATTGGATGATTCCACAAGTGTTCAACTTTAGTTGCATTATTCACATTCATGGATTTTGTTGATTGTACCTTGATAGCCATTGTCATTATTAGTGGCTTCTCTCGTGCTTGTTAACGACTTACATCATTGACCGATAATCAGGTGGTTTTCTATCTTGTTCGACTTTGAAACATCTATTCACTTGTTAGAATTTGTACATTGATCAAGTCGAGACAGATCGCAAGACCCTGTATTTTGTCTGATAGAATCCAGGTTGCATGGAATTAAGAGTCATTCATGATTGTATACATGTTTCCTCTAGACAGATTGTTGTGACCATACCGTGATTATGTATTCATGGTCCTTTCTATTTGGATGGTTGCGACCATACCGAGGATATTTGCGCATGATCCCTTTTAACGAATGGTTGCGTCCATACCACAGATTCACGTATTATAAAATTCCTATTCATGTATTTTTAGGCATGATCATTAGATATTTCATATATGTATATGTGTATGCTTGATTTGAAGGTCTCCTGACAGTGTTGTTCTCATCCTTGCACTAACTTGTAAAGCATCTCAATCATCACTCCCTGTTCCGCTTTCATGCTTTCGGGGGCATTTGCTACAAATTAACTTTTTAATATCTCCTATTCACTTCCTGTGCCATATCTTGGAGTACCAAAACATTGACTACTATGTAGCATATCCATCATGATATACAGACCAAAACCTCCCTAAAGAATAAAAGAAAATGTTATCACAAAAATCCACCCTGATAGGCTGTTGATCAGGAAGACTTTGAGTAACTATTTCAAACCAAACTTTTGGTTGAGGCTTAGCCTTCTCAACTTGAGAGGGCTCTCTCACTGGATTAAATATTTTACTTTGAAGATTAGATGGCTAACTCTATGGAAAATTAGAACAACAATATATAAATGGTTGAAATACCAACGAACAAACTTCCATTGGGCTATGGAGTCAAAGTGTGTTTTAGTACAACAACAAGTTCAATTTCACATGGAAGTCAGGGCATAGAGGGTTTTAACATAAAAGCAAAACAAAGATATAATATAGAGAACACAGCCAACAAACACATGAAGGAAGTTAGAGCATCATCAAATGAATTCTAAGTAACATGTGTCTATACCACTGCAAGTAACTATATGAAGGAGTCCATAAGGAAAATCAAACATTGAAACCCTTTTTGAATCCTGAGTAGTGAAAGCAGCTCTTTGTATTAACCTAAAAACATACAATCATATACAATAGCACAATGTGATTGTTTCTTTGAAAATTGCCAACCCTAAGTGCATTACATTTATTTTCATATATAGAGTTAATTACAAGCTTGGATTCCTTCCTCCATCATGAGGGGAATTCGAATTTTCCATCAGTGACACCTATTCTAACCATAAAACAAACCTTTAAATGCATTTGACAGTTAACTAGGTCCTAGAGACCTAATACAACTAGGAGTGTAACTCCTTATTATGATAAAGCACCTCAACTAAACATTAAATTCATTCTTTGACAACTGTAACCTCATGAAGTCGAATTTGAGGAAGCCTCCCACGTTGTCACCTGACTGCTGATGACAAACCCTAGAAATTAGGGAACATGTTTCCCTGTTTTTAGGTTTAGGATCCTTGAAAGTTGGCACGTGGGACAAAGCCTTTATCTCCTCATCCATGACACATTTTTCGAAACTAAAGGAAATTTTTATATTCCATGATGTCTAGAACAAAAACCTCTCTTGGTTTTTTAAAACACTTCTCCAGCTGTCCAGAATCTGTCCTTGAAACACACGTGTAAAATAGGAAAAATTTGTTTTCTGCAATTAGGGTCTCAATGAAAACTTAGTATCTCCCAACTGAAAACACTTATGAAGAAAGTGAGATAGGTTATTGTATCTGGAAAGTTTATGAAGAGAAACGTCCCTTAAAATTCCAAAATAAGTTTTCCTATAACTAGAAATTGATCTTGAAAAAGACTGCTAAAACTAGAAGACAAAACTGCACCTACAACAGTTTCATAGTGCACGTTTAACCATAAATTTATCCCACCTCAGAACGAATTTGAAGAAACTGAAAGAGGTTTTTGTAGTTCAGTATGTTATGAAAAAAATCCTCTTTCAGTTTTGAAAATTTAGTTTTCAGCTACTCAGGAAACCTTCTGTAAGTTTCCTAGTAAAAATAGTTTTTCTGCTAAAACAAGCTGCTTCAGGGGTTTCGTAGCGTGCTACGAAAACTTCTAGTTCAGTGATTTCATAGCGCAAAACTAATTTTTTACACTGTCTATGCTACAAAAACATGGATTTGTAGCAAGTTTCAAAAATTTTTCAAAATGGCTAAACACATGACTTTCAAAACATGATATGAGATCCATAAAGTGTAAAACAAGGTTGTTGAGCTTTATTTGATGATGGAAATGAGACTCTAACCCTATGACTTAGACTCTAAAAACCATAAAAGAGACTTAACCACCATCTAACATTATGACTTAGGAACAAATGTAAAATGTAAACCTTGACACAAGATTGACACATGGAAATAATGTGTGATGTGGGACCAGTGATGGGCAAGAACGGAGTGTTGACCCTATTTGACCATACCAACAAGACTCTTTTCTAGATCTTAGACACTAAAGAAACCATGGAAAGACTAGACCAAGGCTAACACCAATCCTTTGGAATGGAACTGATGCTCTGAATTTAGAAATCATTTCTTAAGTGATAACAGTGGCTCCACTTGGAATAGTGTGCCCCTGTGGTACACTAAGAACTTGTAGCTCTAGTGCCGCTATCCATTTTCTAGAATAAAACTCTGAACTTCTACTCAATCTCTCCTTAAGCCTTTAATGATTTTTTGCAAGAAGAATTCAAACTACACCTATTGAAATAGATGCTCAGTCAACCTACCCTGAGCTTATTTGCATCTACCTACCTATCAGCTGCAATCTCCACTTGTAGCTCAAGGAACATGAAACTTCCAATGAAACCAATCATCAATCTGATCTGACACTTGAATCTCTTGACTATGCTTGAAGCAAAAATAAACCAGATACTGAAATAACCAAGGAAGCATGAGGTGTAACTGTTCTTCAAGATGAAAATATAACTGGAAGCCTGAACAGTAAATCTTTTCCATGTAGTTAGCTATAGGGTCAAAAAACACATGGTTAGTTTGATGATTCTCATAACATTCTATATCTTCAAACAACTTATCCTCAGCTACACAACATTTATTTAATATGTTAACCAACTTCTTTTCTGAATGATTCCTGTTAGCACTTGAAATTTCACCTCAGGCTGAAAAGGCAAATCTCAAAGCTACATCAAACCATTCAGCCTCGTAGCTAGCCCTACGGGGCAGGAGAAGGCTCTCTCCGGTCAATCTCGGTAAATTTTCCATAGGAAGAGATGACCAATCAAGGTAACACTGATATTAGGCTAGTAAACTGATTTGAAGGTTGATTTGGGGGTTTTTGGTGGCAAATTGAGGAACTGCAATTTAGGGTGCGGGGATTGGACACAGTTTCTGCAGGGGGGTCTTTGGGGCAAGGTAGGAACCTGTATTGATGTCTTTAGCTGAAAGGGATGATTTAGAAGAAAGATGAGAGGGCTAAAGAGAGCAAACAATGGATTTGAATTCCCTTTAGACAGCAGAAAACATAGAAATTAAACAAATTTAAAACCAGAGCATGGCTAGCATGAATTCTAACTTTATCACTTCATTTGTTTAATATGCAGCAGTATAGAAAGGAAATGAATCACATAAAAAAGCTTACAATAACATGTAGAAACACACCATCAACACATGAGTCCACAAGAATCCCAATGATGACTGCAAAACCCTGGTCTTCCTTAACCAAAAATTGCAGAGATACAAGTGAAATATACAATGATAGCTCCTCCCTCAAGAGTCCAACCATGAAAATGAGAAAAAGAGTGCATAATATAGATGATCTAACCTCTTTCCCCACCTCTATGGGTCGAGCTCCCCTTCCTAGGAGCTATTGCAACTACTTCTAAACTGAGCACTAGATAATAGACAATCATAACAACTTGCCTCTATAAGCTAGGAAACCTATCCATACATTAAATATTTACCATTTACATTCAAGAAACTTCTAGAAGTGTGAAAGAAGAGTAAAAGTGTCTTTGAGTCATGATAGTTACATAAAAATCCATCATCTAGAACCCCAAAAAGTCAAACTAGGTGAAAACAGTGATTTTCTAGCCGAACTGGTAAAATCTGGCACAAATTCCTCAACGGGTCGCGCACAATTTCTCAATGGGTCGCGCACACTTTCTCAACAGGTCGCGCACTTTGGAGCTCTGTTTGGAGGCCTTCCTGGTGTCAGAATCGAGTGCAGGATAGCTCGTTGGAAAGGTCTCTGAGTCTACTTTCCAACCCAACCATAATTTTGGGATTTGGAGGTCATTTGCCTAGTCAAAAGTCAATTGTCCCAAGACTACTTCTGCAGCTCAAAAAAGGGGCAGAAAGTCAAAATTTGGCTGTATTTTGACCTTTTGGAGGCCCGAAACTCCATGAAAACTCAAATCCATCCATAGGAATGTGTAAATTTGCATGAAAAATCTAGAAATGCTGAGTTTTCACAAAACGGAGCTACGATGACAAAGGGTCTCACCGGGGGTGAGACCCGTTGAGAAGCCAAAACCTGTAAATTTCCCAAAAATGCCAAAAATGAGCCAAAACTTCCAAAAAAATTTGTGCTTGGTGCTGTGAAGAGGCTAGTGGGTGTCATGATCCTTGAGGGATGCCTCAACCAAGATACAGAGGGGGTTGGTCTTCTTCTTCCGCCTAAGAGCCTCGGACAACCTCCTTTGGAACATTTTCATTTTTGCCTTGCAAACATGCATCCTCGCCCAATAGTGATTCTTCATGTTCCTTAGCAGCTTTTTCTCTTGGTTGGCCTTATCCAACAGCCTCTCCAAGTCGGCATTCTCCTGAATGAGCAATGACTCCCGGTCAGCAGGCAATAGGTCACCGGGCCTCCTTCTTTTCAAGATTCGGTCTCCTCGAATCCTCCATAGCTCATCAAGGACTTTCTCATATTTCCCCAACATTTTGAATCCTTGTAGCCTGTGCAATCACCTCGGGTGTCAAAGTGAAATCCACCCTGGCAAGGTTGACATGTCCTTCATGCAAGTGCAAGACAAAGAACTCATAACAGGACATGTACTGAAAGCAAGAAACTGTCAAAGGACAAGCTTGTAGACCTGCCAAAGAAGTAGGCTCCTCTCTCCTGTGATGGCCACCTTTTCCACCTCTATGTGGCCTCCTCTGTACCTGAACCTCTGAAGATGATGAATGGTCATCACTCTGCTCATATGTTTCAGTGTCTGACATGTTTGAGGAGCCATTTAAAATTTCATCCACTTGCCCAATTCAACTTTTGCACACAAGAGCCATCAATCATGACAAACCACCAACTAAAGTGTAGAAGGCCTAACTCAAACAAATTTGATGATTTGGAGGAAGATTGAGCAAGTTTGTGGTCACTTGGCAGCTCACTGGCAAGTTTTTGTGGAGAAATCCTCAACGGGTCGCGCCCCTCCCAACGGGTCGCGCACGTTGATTTTTTACACTGCAGGAGGGCTCTCAACGGGTCGCGCACCTCCCAACGGGTCACGCTTTTGCAGGAGGATTTTGGAGGCCTTCCCGGTGTCAGAATCAGGCTCAGGATGGCTCTCCGGAAAGGTCTTTGAGTCTACTTTCCAACCCAAGTGGTATTTTTCAATTTGGAGTTGATTTGACCTGTCAAAAATCAAATCTCCCAAGACTGGTCAAAAAGTGCCAAATGAGGCTGCCTGAAAGAAGAGTATTGTTGCAGTCAACTTTTGAATGCCTTCCTCAACCCCAAATTGAGCCCATGATAGCTCATTGGAAATATCTTTGTGTCTAGTTATCATTTTACCCATCAAGAAAATCATTTGGCCAACCAAGCTAGGAGAAAACTTGATTTTTCCAAGGTCACTTCAGAGGTGTCTTTGATTCTCCTGAGGCAACGGTATTCTTGACATTTCTCTCAAAAAATGACACCTGTGCAAAAAGTGAAGGAGTTTTTTCTTCTTTGGCATGTTATGAGAAAAAACCTCTCTCAGTTTCCCAAAATTCATCTTTTATTGCTCTGAAACATCATTTGAGTGAAACTTGTCCCGATGTGTGAAACAAGGAATTTTGTCGAAATGAAGCGAAATGAAGAGGATAAGGGGCTTCTAAATTCTTGGGGAAATTTTTGGGAGTGGGGAGGGATGTTAGGAAGCAGGGGAAACTAGAATATCAGAGATTGAGTGAGGGGAAGGGGTCGAAAAGGGAAAAACACAGGCCAAACCTAGAAAATTGCCAGGTTGTAGCTAGAAACTAGGGTTTGTGCAAAAATGAGGAATTTGGCGGATCTAAGGGATGGGAAGTGTTTGATAAGGTACTTTAAGGATAGGGGAAGGTGTATGAACATCAGGAAACAAGTTTTGCCGGTGATTTGACTGTCCAAGAGAAATTGGCTTTCAAAACCCTAGGAGAGGGAAATGAGCTTGCCTAGGCACAACTGAAGCATGAATAAGGTGTAAAATGACTCATTCGACACTGACATGATAATGAAAACCCTCTGAATGATGATAGGCTCAGCTGAATGATGACATGGACTGACATTTGGGCAAAGCCTAGACCTAATGCCTAGTGACCAAATTTTGCTTGAAGACTCACTGAAATGACAAAATTTGACCTTGACACTCTGAGACCACTTTGTAAGAGCACATTTGATCACTGGAGGAAGGCTGGAAAGACTGACACTAACAATTCCCACAAACAATGTGATTTTCCTCATTATTATGACCATTCTTTGATGTAAGCTGCTGCAAGAAATTACAAAAATGAACAACCTTTTCCTCTGCCTGAGGGTTATAAAAAATTTCTTCCAGCATTTCTTCTTGGTGTTTGTAATCATTTTCATACTCTTTATGATCAAAATATTGGCAAGTTTTTTGCATCTCTACATCAATCTCGGAGGATGTAATATGATTTTCATAAGTAAACCCCTGCTAATTTCTATGTTGCATGTCATGGGATGTTATCCTTTCTTCTTGGTGTTGAAATGCATTGTTATGAAGAGCCTCTAAAATTTCTTCATCCATAAACTCATCATCATCATAAAAATCCTCCAAATACTGAATAAGACTTAAAGAATGTCTACAACAATCTTTAAGCAGCAATAAGGAAGGATGACATTCTTTATACATCTCATAGAATGCATCATGAAAGTTAGCAAGCGAATATATTGAACCATTTTCCAAACTTTTATACCAAGACCATGCTTTTCCTTCTAAAGTGGTCATAAACATCTTCATGAGACAATCTTCAGGGAAATGAACCTTAATACTGCGTACATGCATATGGAACCTAACCAAATGAAGAGCAACATTGTCCTTGTTTTCATATTTGAATATTGGAAGATTATCTAACCAATTAATCTTTGGCATAGGATTTGGAAAACTAGGGATATGAGACTGATTCATAGGAGCATACCTGGAATTCATTCTTGTAATGGAATTCATCTTGAAACTTCATCAAGATACTAATCTTTCTAGCAATGGAGTCACCTTCCAATTTGTTATTTGATGTGTGGAGTTGCCAAGGTAGTTTGCAACCTTGAAAACCTTCTGAGCTCCTGTTACCTTCAGAAGTTCAACTTCTTGATTTCGGGAATGAATAAGCTTCAGACTCCCGGCAGACACACCAAAATGTTATCACAAAAATCCACCCTGATAGGCTGCTGATCAGGAAGACTTTGAGTAACTATTTCAAACCAAACTTTTGGTTGAGGCTTAGCCTCCTCAACTTGAGAGGGCTCTCTCACTGGATTAAAGATTTTATTTTGAAGATTAGATGGCTAACTCTATGGAAAATTCGAACAACAATGTATAAATGGTTGAAATACCAATTAAAAAACTTCCATTGGGCTATGGAGTCAAAGTGCGTTTCAGTACAACAACAAGACCAATTTCACATGGAAGTCAGGGCATAAAGGGTTTTAACATAAAAGAAAAATAGAGATATAATATAGAGAACACAGCCTACAAACACATGAACGAAGTTAGAGCATCATCAAATGAATTCTAAGTAACATATGTCTATACCACTACAAGTAAGTATATGAAGGAAGCCATGAGGGAAATCAAACATTGAAACCCTTTCTGAATCCCGAGTAGTGAAAGCAGCTCTTTGTATTAACCTGAAAACATGCAGTCATATACAATAGCACAATGTGCTTGTTTCTTTGAAAATTTCCAACCCTAAGTGCATTACATCTCTTGTCATATATAGAGTTCATTACAAGCTTGGATTCCTTCCTCCATCATGAGGGGAATTCAAATTTTCCATCAGTGACACCTATTCTAACCATAAAAGAAAACCTTTAAATGCATTTGACAGCTAACTAGCAGTCCTAGAGACCTAATACAACTAGGAGTGTAACTCCTTATTATGACTAAACCACCTCAACTAAACATTAAATGCATTCTTTGACAACTACAACCTCATGAAGTCGAATTTGATGAAGCCTCCCACGTTGTCACCTGACTGTTGATGACAAACCCTAGAAATTAGGGAACATGTTTCCCTGTTTTTAGGTTTAGGATCCTTGAAAGTTGGCACGTGTGACAGAGCCTTTATCTCCTCATCCATGACAAATTTTTTGAAATTGAAGGAGGTTTTTGTATTTCATGATGTCTAGAACAAAAAAATCTCTTGGTTTTTTAAAACACTTCTCCAACTGTCCAGAATTTGTCCTTGAAAAACACGTGTAAAACAGGAAAAATCCATTTTCTGAAATTAGGGTCTCAATGAAAGCTTAGTATCTCCAAACTAAAAACACTTATGAAGAAAGTGAGATAGGTTATTGTAGCTGGAGAGTTGATGAAGAGAAACCTCCCTCAGTGCACCTACAGTAGTTTCATAGTGCAAGTTTAACCATAAATTTCTCCCACCTCATGACAAATTTGAAGAAACTAAAAGAATTTTTTGTATTTCAGTATGTTAGGAAGAAAATCCTCTTTTAGTTTTGAAAATTGAGTTTTCAACTGCTCAGGAAACCTTCTGGAAGTTGACTAGTAAAAATAGTTTTTCTGCTGAAACAGGCTGCTTCAGGGGTTTCGTAGCGCGCTACGAAAACTCCTAGTTCAGTGATTTCATAGCGCAAAACTAGTTTTTTACACTGTCTGCGCTACGAAAACGTGGATTCGTAGCAAGTTTCAAATTTTTTTCAAAATGGCTAAACACATGACTTTCAAAACATGATATGAGATCCATAAAGTGTAAAACAAGGTTGTTGAGCTTTATTTGATGATGGAAATGAGACTCTAACCCTATGACTTAGACTCTAAAAACCATAAAAGCGACTTAACCACCATCTAACATTATGACTTAGGAACAAATGTAAAATGTAAACCTTGACACAAGCTTGACACATGGAAATAATGTGTGATGTGGGATCAGTGATGGGCAAGAACGGAGTGTTGACCCTATTTGATCATACCAATAAGACTCTTTTCTAGAACTTAGACACTAAAACAACCATGGAAAGACTATACCAAGGCTAACACCAATCCTTTGGAATAGAACTGATGCTCTGAATTTAGAAATCATTTCTTAAGTGATAACAGAAAAATTTCCCTAAAATCATTCTGGAGAAAGTTTCCTATGTAGGTTTTAATCCTGTATAGAAATTACTTGCATACGAATTCTAAAATATAGAAAATAAACAATGCGAGAGCATAACATATAAAACACATATATACATAGATTTTCCCCTGGATCCCAAAACCGGGACTACCAACTTGATTTTTTCATTATGTTCCTTTCAAAGTTACAATACATATTTATACATGTTGAAGCATCCAATACAATGGAACGAAAACTATCGCGTCTAAAACCATGGACCAAAAACCATCGCGTACAAAACCATAGGTAGGTCTGCCCAACCTAATATAGGGTCCAAAAAAAAAATTCCCAGGGTGCTGCCCCGGACCCCGTAGAGGGGGGCTACTCGCCCCCCTCAAACCCCTTAGACAAGGGGGGCTGATGTCCCCTTGTGACCCCCCCCCGCTGCGCAATCAACGGAACGAAGGGGGGGCTCCCCCCTCCCTGTAACCCCCCGGTTCACTACGTGGGCTAGCTGTGGAAATACTAACACAACCCAACAGCCTAAAATCATAATTTTTGGCATCAGCGCGTTTTGCTCCACTACCTACCTGTGCTGATGGTAGGTTGCTTAGTTAGGCACTCATGCTTCCAGTGTGGTTTTCCATAGGAAAACTCACGATGAACTCCTTCTCGCTAGATTTTTGAAATTGGAGGAGAAGCTTTGCTCACTAGAACCTTCGGGAAGAATGAGATGGATATTGGTTGTTGTTGATATGGTGTAGCTCTCTCATTTGGGCCTCTTGATCTTATCATCATGGGATTTCCCCTTGATATGTGGACCTTCCTCCCTCTTTTGTGGATCCCTAACTCCCTCTCCCTTCCTATAAATTCACCCCCTCCCATTCCCAAATGGTTGGTCATTGGTTGTTGCATCCCTATGCTGAGATTATGCTTACATGCTACCCATTATAGCTTGGAGAAGGAGTGCTTAAAGATTCTTTTCTTGGACTTGGACATACACCTAAAGGAAGGCTCCAATATCAAGGGATAGGTTGTATGCTTCCCTTTTTAGTTTCTTAATATATACATCTGATGTTCACTTTCCATAATTGTGTAAATATTTATGTGATTAGCTTAATGTTCCTTGATTTGTTAAGTAGTTTATGCTTGATATATGTTATATATTCTCTTGTGTCTTTCATATTACTTTGAGCTTCCTTGCAGATTTCTGAATGTGAAGAACAACTTAGGAGTGAGGCTTGGAGTGAAAGATTCAAAGCCATCTTTGAGGATTGAGCGATTAGCATCAGAACGAGGTAGGTTCTTCCTTCTTACTACATTTGTCAAGAATAATCTAGGAAAGTATGTATTAGATTGTTTGGTTTGCTGCTATAGCCACTCATTAGGCTAGAGGGATCGACTTTGTCCATAGAGGGGATTTGCCTTCACAACGTCGCCAAATTATTTATAGATTGTCTTCGTAAATGTATCAACTACTAGTTCTTCATGGAGATAGATGCATGTCTCCCTTTTTCCTTTGTATACTTATATCTAAGTTTCTTCCTTACACGATATTATGGAGCCATCCTCTTCCTTTAATATTGTGATATGGTTCAGCCCATCAACTTTACACATCAGTTTCCTCCAATAATCATCAATGAAGGCATTATGGTAAGCCTTGTCAAACTTCATGCTGGTCATAGTTCCCTCATGCAAGTGATTAGGTTATCTTCTTACATTGCTAGCTTTCAATCTCAAGGTGATGATGTAAACACCTTGACTACATGACTTTCCAAGGATTGTGAAAACCATTTACTGAACTCATATGTTATTTGAATCGATCTCAACACCACTAGGTGAAGTAACCTCAACTGTCATCATGTATTCATGTAGTATCCTCTTGGGTAGAAAAACGATATGTTAACTAGATAACCAATATCAAAATATAAATATCAACTTACCTTATCATGATGGCCCCTTTCATCAAAATATTTGCATACTTGAATCCTTTGAGATCAACATCCTTTTGCATGATACATCTCCATATGAATCTTTCTACATGCATTCATTTAATCAGAGTGCCCATGGATCAAACTTGTTTACCAAGCTACAATACCTTTCTTGAAGTTGTCATTGTTAACTCCCCTTCTTTCTTCCAGAGACTATACTTAATGTTGATCAACATCGTCATATACCATACAATTTTTTGAGAGATTCTTCATCTCCATTTATTCCAAAGCATGTCAAATTTCTTCTTTAGATCATCATGTATCCAAAATGAAGACTTACCAAGAACATTCATAACTAACTCTTTCTTCATGATTCTTATAGGTATGTACTATGCCCTAGGGAAGAATATGCAAACCTTTTCTTTCATATAATCATCTAGCCATCCTTTGAATGAGCTTGCTTCTTATACCTATCAAAGATAGGTTTCCTTTTCCAAGAAGAGAAATACTTTCATTATGTATTTCATACTTGATCATCTACATTCCTTCATCCTTCAAGAGTATTGCTTCTATACTAGATGGAATATATACCAACCATAATGTTGCTTTAACTAATCTTCCAAAATAATGATTCTTTTAAGATCTTGATGATCTCCTTTTGCATAATGACTACCTCTAACATGATATTAGAAAATTTTTGGATGAAATATAATATGCAATATGGTTCCAAAATTCGCATTCTCTTTAAACTAGGTTTTCTTTCCCAAAGAAAATTAGACAAGTAGATTCTAATATTTCTAGTATCACGTGCTTTTATCTATGATGCCATGTTTTTTAAATTTAACTAAGAATATTCTAAAGTAATAATGCATGTTACTCTACTTTCTGTTTAATAAAAGAAAGACAAAAATTCATAAAGAAATTGATAGAGATGAGACTTCCTTCAATAATAGATATCCTTGGGATCTTCTCCTTTCGACTTCTTCTCAGGTTCTCCCCTTTCCTCAGCTATGTGAGCTTCACTTCTTTCCTTCCTTTTATTGTTTACTTTAATGTTTGGAAAATCCTTTTTATAGTGTCCATACTCATTCCATCCAAAGCATTGAATCTTGGACATATATGTTTTCTTCTTGGACTTCCTAAAATTTCATATCTTCATTTTCTTAGTCCTTGCAATGAAGGATTGAGACCTTTCATTTGATTTAGTATCATCCTTTGCATTGATCCTAGATTATTCCAAGATACATTAATCCCATAATTCATAAAATCAACAATAAAGGGAACAAGATGATCCTTAATGGATTTAATAATAATCCTTTGTGCCCTTACTTCTCCCTTCTTGTATTTTTCTAACTCTTGAGTCTTCTCCTTGTTGGGTACAATTTCTTCACCAAGAACATATGTGAGTGCCAAGCCAATCCTCTTCTTCCATTCTAGGAAGTTTTTTGATCCAATGAGCTTGTTGCTTTCCTTGGAAAATGTAGCCATGTTATCTATAGACATAGAAAACAATATACCACTTACTTTCCAACCAAGAGTCTCCTTCTTGATGATGTCTCCAACTATCTTGAAGTTCTTAAGACCTCCAAGGAGACTTAAAAGATTCCCTACATATATATCTTCTATAATTCCTTCAACAAATTCAAATGGTGAATCATGATATCGATCCCTTGATGCTTCCTCTTCTTCAAGATGATGTACTAGAGAATATTCAACAAATACTTGTCCTTCCTTTAATGAAACCTTCATGATGAGGTCTTCTTCAAAAAAACATTGATGTGGAAATCCTCCTTCTTTCATTGTGGCCTTCTACAAATGATTCACCTTGACAAGAAAAACTCGTCTTTGTGTCCTTCCAACTGCCTTCTCTTATTCACCTTAGCTCTGAAACCATGTTGGAGAATGCAGTAGGGAAATTATTAATTCAAATTATTCTTAACCTTAATAATTTATTGTGAACTTTATTTATCTTCTTGTGTTTCTTTATGAAATATTTTCATCAAACAATTATCAAGTGCAAAAGCAATAAAGACAATGGACACAAAAATTAGGTTCTAAGCCAGGGAAAAACTCCTCCAAGCGGAAAACCTGGAAAATATCTTCTCTTCTCATAGAATCAGCTTCAAATGAGAAAAACAAGACCAAAGCCTCCTCCTACACCAATCCAACCCTCCAAGAATCCCTACCAATAAGATCAAAGTATTTCCAAATCAACAAGAGTCAAACCCTTCCAGAACTACACCAAACTCAGAATTTCGAACTTGTAGTGGATCTGTGACTTTGGCCTTGTAACAACTTCATAACTTCACATGTGTGATATATCTAGGGAAGAAATTAGGGTAGATACTTTGATTTTTCTTCCTCCTTAGACTTCGATTTCTATCTCTTGATTTACAAGTTCTTTCTTCTTGAATTTTGCACTTCTTGTCCAAGATATCGAACTTGTTTGAGCAGTGCTACAAATGAGGTCAAGAAACCTCTATTTATACTCATTTGTGGAGGCCAAATAACCCTCTTTGGGCTGACTTGTCTCTAGCAGGGCTGACTTGTGCTAGGAGGTTTATTTTGACTGTCTTGACTCAAAATAAATTCTTTTATAAAGTACATCTTGCTCATATGGGTTTTATAATCATAACATTGACTCTCTTGACCCATCACAATTAATATTATGACTTGAAAAACCATAGAAGCATGAAGACCATGATTTACCTATAAGACCAATCAAAAGAAGCATGAAACCCATGCTTTGAAATAATAACTTTCCTTTCTCCTTTTTGCCATTATATAAGATATTCATATTGATATGAGTATGATGACAATTATGAAGACTGAAACTGGTTACGTTTTCCAACATTCTTGGTGGAGTTCATGAGTAAAGTTGGAAAGAGATATGAGCTGAGGGAATTGGATTCCCTTATGTAGAAAATTATGACTAGAAGAGTAAGAAGATGAAAAGGAAATAGAGTGATTGCTTGCCAAAGGACTGGCTGAGGAACCTTTTAGGGTGCTTGCTAGGGATGATAAACCACATGCAGAAAGGTGCTTGTTGTGGGCTGAAAAACCCATTAGAGAAATTTTTAGGTCTAAAATGGGCCTCCTAAGGAATATTATAAAATAATAGAGGAACTAATAAAATAAGATTAGATTACATCATCAAATTTTAGAGGGAAAAAAGGAAAAACTATTTTTTCAACATATCTCCTAATGATTTTACTCAAATTTCGAGTTGGAGCACTCGTTGGATGCAAAATTTTAATTTCCCATCCAAAGAGTACACATTTTTCATACTTTTGATGGACCTTGCTACACAAAAAATGAGAAATACATGAAAAAATGTGAATGCAATCATACTTTTCATGTATTTCTCATTTTTCATGTAGTAGGGTCCATCAAGGTATGCAAAATTGGTACTCCTTGGATAAGGAATTAAAGTCCACATACAACGAGTGCTCTCACTTGAAATTTGAGTAAAACCATAGGGAGATAAGTTGAAAAAATGGTTTTTTGTAGTTTTTTTTTTTTTTACTCCAAAAATGGTGAATCATCCCCCATGGCTGACATCATCATCTTGAATCCTATTGGTTCTTATAAATTTGATTTTGGTTTTACATTTTTTCTTTTAGGCCTATTTTAGACCTCAAAATTACTCTAATACACTCATTGAGTGCTTGACACAACTGATAAACCACCTATGATGCTTGCTGGGGGCTGATAAACCACTCATAGAGTGCTTGACCCAACTGATAAACCACCCATTACCATGAATTATGATGTGTTTGACTAGTTGGCAAGCCACCCATTTTCATATATATTTCCCGTCCTCTATGCATTTAAGATGACTTCTTACTAAGTTTTTTGAAAGGAAAATTCCCCTTAGATCATGGATTTAGCTTGGGGGTGACTGCTATAAGTAATTATGGATATATTAGGTCTATGGTTGGGTGGAAAATTGAAGTACCACCTTTAGTTTTCCCTGTTTTTTTTAATATAAGTGAAATTATTTGAGCTTAGAGCTGAGGAATTAAGGAAATTCTCTATGAGTGTATGTTGCTTTGAATAATGTTGCATGGTAGTATGATGCGGGTGCATGAATGTTATTGACTGGAAATATTAAATATTTTAGGTTGTATTTTTCATACAGGAAGTGTAAAGATGACTATTGATATTTATGTAGGGGGTTTGAGTAAAATCCACAACAAAATGGAGGAGAATGCTAAAGAAAATGGCATAAAGATGAGGAGGATGAGCCAAAAGGAATTTGAGCGAGAAATGGTTGAGATGAAGGAACAACTCAGTGTAATGATGATGTTGCTACATGTAAGTGTGAAAGGTTGGAGATGTGGATGGTGAATGAAAAAGAATATTAAATGGCTTGTTGAGGAATGTAAATTACATATATAAATATAAATATAAATTACATATTTATATAGGAGAATAGGGCTATCCCTCCTAAGCTTACGATTTATAAAATAAGGCTTGAAGGAAAAACTGTAGACTTACAAGATTAGCATACAAATGCATTTAACAAAGATCTATTTGTCTCCTTCATACTCAGGTTATCCAAACTAGTTACATGCTTATAAAGAACATAAGAATCACCCAATTTTGGGAAGGTTTATCTAGGGATTCAGCCTCTCACTTCCACATAAGAAAGAAAGCATCCCTTATTGATAATCAAACCATTTATCAACATAGAAAACATAGAGTGCTTTCCACAGACTGATTTAACTTACAATTGCATAACAAAAGTTCATAAACATAACAATATCCTATGAGCCTCACTAAGCCTTTATGGTAGTGAGTATGTTTCACCTTACTAAAAGTACCTCACCAAGCTTTTCTTCTATGAACTTGGTAAAAAAAATTCTCGCCTCAGGAACCTCTTGAGCTTCCTACGCTCTATCCTTTTGCACTCCAGTCACTTTCTTTTTATTCAAATAAATCTAGCCACATTTGTGACTATGGAGTTGTCTCAGTAATTTCTACCCAACCTTAGTTGGAATTGTTACAATTTCCCTCTGTTACACAATATCTTCCAAATTCCCCTTTACTTGTTGCTACCTACAATCAAATTTATTTTTCCAAATTTAATTTCAAAATAATAAGACCATGTTACCCATTAATTCCCAATATATATGTCCCTAAAAGAACTTTTTGAGTTCTTATGCAAGATTCTTATGCTACTAGTCTTCTCAAAGATTTCTCCAAAATTTTCCCAATGACAATTGTCCCCATCTTTGCTCCTTGGATGGAATTGTCTTCTCCTTTGTACCAAATCCTCTGTGTTATTTCTCCTTACTCAACCTCCATAACTCCTTAAATTTTTTATTTCATATCTCCCTCAATGTTTGTGTTCCCACAAATTTCTCTTCAATGTTCTGAGAATATGTCCATGTCTTCTCCAACTCCAATCTATGTAGTATTCAAATGAGAAGGTTCTAATCCTACTATGCTACCACTTGATGTTGACAATGTCCATCTTCTCTCAATAGGGCAGTGAATTTCTTGATGCAACTAAACCCATTCATCATACACAAGGTGACATAATTTAAACTATTCTCGATCTAACTCATTAATCGATCTTGAATTTCACATGGGAAAATCACACAAAATTTATGAATCAAGACTATGAATTGGCTTTGTTAATTATGGTTGGAATTGTATTAAATACACAACCAAACATTGTTATGGTTGCATGCGGGAATCACATGCAACACTTCTCATTTATAGCTCTTAGATCCTAGGTTCTTAACTTCATGTAAATAATATCATCACAACTGGAACCGATCCCTTAAACCCAAAAGGTGATTAAGCCTTTCTCCCTTACAAAATTGGTGTTTTCTCGTTATAGCCAAAAAACACTAAATCACAAACTCTGGTGACCCAAGCGCTTACCAAAAGGTGGATAACAAAACTATTGCTTATATTCAAGGGTTAAGTCTTGGATGTTTATGAAACTAGATTACTTTTTCTTGGGTATTATATCTGAGGGTTAGGCCTATTTATTAATTCTACTTTCGATCTGGTGATCTAGATAGATTGAGATCTACCATGTTTATACTGCACCCAAATTCTTCTAAATCTAGATATAACTCAACAATTTTTTTGAAATATGTAGGGCCAACACTAAATTTGTTGGATCCGAATGATCTGGAACCTAGGAGGTTTAGAGGGTTATACTTTCTCAAAGAGGTAGATATGTTCCAACATGGATCTCCACTTTTCATATAAACCTTTGCTACATGTAAACTAGTGCGGATATACCTGAACTAGATATAACCTAACCACATGTGGGTTCCACATATTATATGTAACACCCTCTTCCCACATCTACCCGAGTAATCGTCCAACTGGGGTAAACATGTGACATGAAGTAATTATGATATGATTTGACCTCCTAAGTCATCTTAAGGAAGTGGAACCAATAGAAATACAACATACAAACCTTGCACATCAGCAACAGGACTCCTAGGAACCATCCCAACCACGAAAGTAACGAGCCCCTGGATCCCACTAATTTTTTAGACCACTAAACTCTTAGACGTTCGCTTGACATGGATAAGCATGCATCCAAGAGGTTACAAAATCTCCCACAACATGGGTATGCATGCATCCAAGGACTTTTCTACCAGTGTTTTTCTTGCGTCTCCAAGATTTGAGTTACCTTTTCAAGCCAATAGCCCATGTCACTGCCCAGAACTCAATCACACTTTTAGAATTGCAAGATAACAACATAATAATGATACACATAAAATTACTTGAATTAGGACTTGAATGGACCCATACTAGCCATGATAGGAATTTCGTCAAACATGTCACAATTATGTAATCTACTAGTTTAAACAACAGATTTGAGCATATGGGTCTCTTACTCATCTGAGAATCACTAAGAAACATTGGTGCCTCAACACATTAGTTGACATTGCATCTATTAGGCCATAGATACATTGTTCATTCATTTACAAGTAAAAACATGGTGAGAGCCCTACATAGTCATTTTCATAATACATGTGCATAACCAACATAATAACAACATAAATACCAAGGAAACAACAACCATATAATCCACATATAAACCAATATAATACTCATGAATTAACAAGGAGAAATAACAACATATTAATGAGGCAAAGGAAAACTAGGTCTGAGACTTCCATGAACCACCCGACTGTGGAAATGGCTGAGCCAAATCTCTCTTCAACCAATCACCCCCGTGCCATATTCAAAGCATGAATGTGGGATCTCACAAAACACATTAATCAAAACCATCTAGGGCTTCCAAAGGCCAAACCACCTAAACCCATAAAAAAATGATTCCACCTCACAGTCGGACATTAAAAAACCATCACCATATTGGTATCTACCAAAGCCTTCCAGGGCTCTAGAGTGTTTGTTACAACAAATGCTTCTAGGACTAGTAACTCAACCCATAGTTGTTGTCAGGCTTCCAAATCGTTTTTCCAACTAGGGATTCTAGGACTAGTAATTAATCCCACCAAGGGATTCTAGAGCATTTGTCCAAGCAAGGCCTCTAGTACTAGTAACTCAACCCAAGTTTTTACAGGGCTTTTAGAGCAGCTATCCAACTAGGGCTTCCAAGAACTAGTAACTCAACCCAAGCTAAAGGAAACATGAGAACCAACTAGAAAAATAAAGAAATGAACCCACAACACCATGGCTATCCAATAAATGGGAAGGCTATGAAAATCCACTATCAATCTAGGAAATCATCCATGCTAATGATAGATCATAACCAAGAAACGACATGCATGTGCCATGCATGCCAAAAATAGCAAGGAAATCATACATGCATCTCGGTACCTACAAACAAACCCACTGTAGTTGTTGATCTTGATGTCCTCTTGCTCCAAATTCCACGTATGCCACACTCCTCCAAGAGTGTTCCAAGAAATCTCTAAGTGTCTAGGAGTATGGGAGAGAGAGAGAATCGAAGAGACCTCCACCAAAACCTGTCAAGAAAAACTTGATAACTGATCCTCAAAAGCCTTTTTATCAATGAGGTCTCTATTTTCTTCAATTTCCATTATTTTCCTTCAATTTCCTCCTCACATGCAACCTGTGCCCTTTCACCTTCCTTTTCTCCTAATTTACTTTATTTTCATAAATAAATGCCAATAAAGGCCATTTTTCCTTTCCAAAGCATTTTCCATTTCCTTTGAAATTTTCCTTAACCATAATAAACCGAAGTGACATCGCACTAGCATGCTTTTCCCACCATTTATCTTGGAATGCATGTCCCATGACCGTGGTATTATATTTTTTACATGATTTTTTTAACCAAGGTTGTTACAGAACCCTCCCCCTTAGAGGAACATCGTCCTAGGTGTTCAATGGCACCTATAACTAGCAAGAATGTTGAAAACAAAGCAAACTTCCCATGGAGATTTATAGAATAGCTCGTTGTAGTATTTACAATGACGACTGTTGAAACATGACAATCATACCATTTACTGAAGCTTTATAACACCACTTATTAGGATATTTCCAACTATAACCACATATACACACATACACATTCACTTCACCCATAGAATAATCATACTATCTATGGAGATTTATAAATCCAACTCGATATAGTATTTACAATAATAAACACATATACACATATGTACATTTTCTCAACCAACAAATAAAAGGATATGATTCCTGCATCCACAACAAGGGAATCCAGAGGCTCATACCTCCACCCTCAAGGTAATACTAGGATTCACCTCCTTTCCAGGAAGTACAAAATCCACTGCAAGCTCAAGTCTGCATCAAATGTCCAACACTATAATACTGCACCACTTTTCCTCTCAATGAACAGTTACCAACTCATTGTTCCAGGGCACACTCCCAATGTGCATTTGATTCCATCTGGAAATGCTAATGACCAAAAAGTATATATCCTCAGCCCTCCCTTCTCTGCTACACAATCCCTCAGGAAATATGGTCACCCCCTTCCATGTAGTCGCACACCTTCCAAGTTTCATTGGCACCTCCATCCTAGGCAATCCATCCCTTAGCAAGATTTCCTCAGATTGGAAAGTCCAAAAACCAAGGCATATCCTTGCCTTAAAACCATCATACCAGTCATAACATGCTCATGGAAACCAATGGACACTATTGGGTACGAGTGTCCCACAATGGCCCTTCTCCTGAATGCTTTACCAACATACTATTTCATGTTCTGATTCCTTTTGTCGTTGCTGCTAATGCTTTCCGTAAGTTTTGACCATCCAACAGGGAATTTTCATGCTTTCCTATACCAATCACATAATTTCCATTAGACTCAAAAAAAATTGAAATAAATTCAAATCACACCTCATTGGTGGCCCATCAACAAGGTACACTTGCAATTCTGTTTACACCCTGTCATAACAAGTCAAACTAACATCTTTGACCAAATCATCATGTATAAACATATCACCCCTGGTTAGCTCAAAATGAAACCATCATAGATCAAAATCATAAATCACATGTAACCATCATAAACCAGAATCATAGATTACATGTAATCATCATAGACCATAATCATAAATCACATGCATAATAAAACTGAAATAAAATATTGATACTTATCCTTTAATCAATCCTTAGCTTCTACCATTGTCCTTATTCCATACGCACACCTGATTGGTTTCCACACCAGAAAAACACCGAAAGCCTTCTCCTCAACCATGTGCACATACACATAGTGTGCAGCACACACATACAACCACACATGACATACAACACCATAAAATACATATATTTACATAGAGTACAACAGAACAAATACACATATCACAATACCACAACTGCACAATGCACATACATAGTACCGCATGCCTGCAACACAACATGTACGACATGCACACAATACCACATGTACGCTAGTACCATATGTACAACATGTACACAATACCACTTGTACACAACACCACATGCACAACATGTGCATAGCATCATATGTACATGACACTACCTGCACAACGTGTACACAACACCACATGTACATTGCACCACTTGTACAACGTGTACACAATACCGCATGTACACAACATGATGTGCACGACATGTACACGACATCACATGTACACAATGTCACATGCACGACATGTACACAACACCACCTGCAAACAACACCACATGTACGACATGTACACAACACTAGATACATATAGCACCACTGGTACATCCATGCACACAACACCATATGTACATAGCACCACATGTACAACATGAACACAACACCATATGTACATAGCACTGCATATACAACATGCACATAACATCATATGTACATAACACTGCATATCCAACTAGGCACATCACCATATGCACACAAAACTTCATATCCATCATGTGCATAGTACAATATGTACACAACACCACATATCCAACATGTACATAGCACCATATATACCCTGCACTGCATATGTAAAATACAAACAACACCATATATACAACAAACACACAACATCATATGTAAACAATACCATATTGCATAAATAACATGTATACAACACCCTATATACACAACATCGCATGCACACAACAATACATGTGAAACATGTACAACATATATAACAATAGCTCTGCATACCAAACCCACAGTGTCTCTACCAAGCAACCTTGCTCCCAATTTCTTATCCATGCTTCTTCGAGCATGCTGCAGACCACACTGATTTCATTTCGCTTATGTATCCCTCGGTATAGCATTTCCATAACATAGACATAGACATAGTCTAAACACATAATATAAAATCGTATCCACATGATATTGACTTCATAAATTTTTCAAGGCTACTCTTCCAATTGATTCCTCGTAAGACTAGGAACCTCTTCATGTCATTCGCCTGCTTGAGCAATCATATATATATATATATATATATATATATATATTAGCATTAAACAATCATGATCCATGATGACCCCATCATACATGACATACATACATACATACATGCATACATATATAGACATCAACATAATCATGATCACAACATAATTACTAGATCTCAAGCTCAAGGTTAAGAAAACTTCCTTTATTCATGCACAACACTTAGAACAACAATTCCCAACATAGTCAAGGCATCTGACACCTCAAGTTCATTTACTTTACCTTTCCTATTACCTTTCTCATGATTGTTATTCCATTTTTCATTTATCCCAATGGACCCAACCAACTCAACCGACTGTCATACTCTTGCCTTCAACTACCCTTATACATGCACTGAGATTCATCCATGCCTTACATCACATGTTGGGTTTCATTCAGCTCTTCGCGAGCTGCACTAACTTTCCTCTTTCCCAACCAATTCCCATGACTCTCTAAACATGAAGGCATTACCAAGAAGAAAGCAAGAGAAAACCAATAACAATATGACACCACAAACAAAGTGGTATGGCCATACACCAAATGTAAACAAATTCACAATCAAATACAAAAAATCACAAAAAGATCAAAAGCACAAGATTAGCAACAAACGCCATGACTTAATCCCATGGTTAACAAGGAAATCTCAACCCGAGCCTTCTTCAAGATTTCATGGCAACCTCTCTTGCCATACAACTCCCTACATCACACTGCCATAAACACATAATTGTTAGTGTATAAATAAATATAACAATATACAAGTTGTCTTACCTTGTTATTCCAAGCACCTTGCCTTGTAACTGATCACATCTATGTCATATCTCAAGGGCCTCCAATTCCATTAATAGATCTAGCTCTAATTAGACACGAGTTGTTATACATGTCCATGAATATAGCACATATCCACATAATTTGAGACAAATTAGGGTTAAGAAGACTTCTTGTATGCAAAGCACCCATTCAATTGGAATTGTAGTTTCTAAAAATAGCCAAAGGAATTCTCACCCAATTCTTTTATTTTACCTTTACCTTGTAGTAAATGAGTCTTATTATGTACTGTCACATCACCCAACGGATAGCTATATAAAGAATCAACTATTACCTTGTCATGCTAATACCAAGCATGTTTCTTGCAACTATTCGCACATGTCGATCACATGTTCCAATGATCAAGGCAACATATTTATTACTTGGAAATCAACCTTCACTAAGTCTAACAGCCATGTCATAATCAAAATCAACTTGCATTCATCAATCATAATACATAATGTTACACTCAAGTACATATCAGTGTTCTCAACACATGTTAGTATGACCATCTTAAAACATGATCATTTATTCATGCAATCTTGTAGACACATACTCATATCATGTAGTTAATCAAACATTCAAACAAACTATAAATGTACCATGTTAGATAAATTAACTAGACGACATAATAGACACCAAATAGACGACATAATCAAACAATCAAGCACCAAACATACGACATAAGCAAACTCATACCTTAATGCATTTCATGGGACGCTGTCATTTTTGCACAATCAAGCTGGATTAGCATGATATAACTTCACAACATATCAACTGAAACATAAATAAGGTCATCATATCCATAATAGTCACTAGCTAACATGTTCACATCATAAACTCATAAACAATTATCATTTATACATAATAATCACATATGCCCAATTAGTCTAGATTAGTACAACACAATGTCACAAATAAGTTGACTCATACTTGAATGTCATAACCCTAACCATCTACATAGGGAAATCCAACTTAGCATGATACATATAACTTCAAGATATTAATTTTATAACCCTAATCATCAAGTTAACTAACATATAACAACAATAAGTTAACATATAACATGTTCATCAACAATCTTTATTATAATCATCAAGCTAACTACAAGTTAACATATAACACATTCATCAATGACATATAACATAATCATCAAGTTAACTAACATAAAACAACAATAACAATGCATATAACACCAAAGTTACTATCATTCATGACTATTTGACACATGTGCATATGACTACACTAATCAACTAGCATTTATCATACATGTAACCATAATAACAATAAATGAAAAACATGTATATAACCCTAATGTATATAACAACCCATTAACTCACATACCTGCATGCCGAACATACAATACCTATATGACGATATGATCTTACCCCAAGGTCTAATGCTGCAACCTCATTCTGATGATCTTCATCTCCTTCTCTATTTCAACCAACACATTATCCTCATAACATACCAATAGCATCACGATGACCTAATTTCATACAATGACCTCATAATGCATGTTTGACCTTTTATAAGTGCATATTTATAACCATGAAAATGCATGCATAATATCATATAGACACCGACATGCATAACAAATGCATATACAACCATACACTCATGATGACACATCCCACAACAATACCATCAATGTTCACATGGCGACATCACTACAACCATGATCAACACCATGCAAATGCAACAAGCACATGGCCTACAAGCATAACAAACACATATGCAATCAACATGAATGCATGACCAACACCCAACCCATCCAGTCTAAGGGGTGAAATTGGCTTTGGTACTAATCTGTAACACCCTCTTCCCATATCTACCCAAGTAACCAACCAACCAGGGTAAACATGTAATGAGAAGTTACTCTGATATTATTCGACCTCCTAAGTCATCTTAAGGAAGTGGAATCGACAAAAAAACACCATACAAATCTTCCACATTAGCAACAGGACTCCTAGGAACCATCCCAACCACTCAGGTAACTAACCCCTGGTTCCCACTGAGTTTTTAGACCATTAAACACTTGGAAAGTCCCTTGACAACGACAAGCATGTGTCCAAGAGGATCCATTCGCTCCCATAGGATGGGTATGCATGCATCCAAGGACATTTCTGTCCAGTGGTGTGCTTGCATCTCTGGGATTTGAGCCACTTTTTTAGGCCCAGAGCCCAAGTCACTGCCTAGAACTTAATGGCACTTTCTGAATTGTAATATAACAACAAAATAATGATACACATACAATTAATTGAATAAGGACTTGATTGGACCCCTACTAGCCATGACAGACATTTCGTCAAACATGTCACAAATATGTAATCTATAGGTTTAAATAACAAATACGAGCATAGGGGTCTCATACTCAACTAAGAATTGCTAAGAAGCATTGGTGCCTCAACACATTAGCTATAATTACATATATTAGGCCATAGATACATTTTTCATTCATCTACAAGTAAAACATGGTGAGAGCCATACATAGCCACTATCATAATACATGTGCATAACCAATATAATAACAACACAAATACCAACGAAACAACAACCGTATAATCCATATATAAACCAGTATAATACTCATGAATTAACAAGGATAAATAACCTCATATTAATGATGCAAAGGCCAATTAGGTTCAGGACTTCCACGAACCACCCGACTGTAAACATGGTTGAGCCAAATCTCTTCAACTAGCCACCAACAACGTAAACTTTGAAATAGGAACTGATATTGTTATCCGTTTTATAGAGATAGCAAAAAAATGACCCGATTTTGAAAAGGGGCGATGCAGAACAAACATTTTTTTAGAGCATAGTTTTTGGCACTCTAAATAACCGATATGATTACCCATTTTGTAGGGGTAGTAAAAATGTGACCCGATTCTGAAAAGTGGTGATGCAAAATACACTGCTTTTTTTAGCATATTTTTGACACTTTAAATTTTCTTATGTATCAAGTATAAATATTTGTTTTTAAATGTTAGTGATTTTCATGCTGATTTTGAAACGTGTTGATGCAGCATACCTTTTTTTAGAGGACTTATTTTTCACACTTTAAAATTTATTATGTCTAATTTTTTTTTGAAATTATGATTACTTAACGAATTTTCAAGTTGTTTTATTTTTCTTTTTTTAGATGTTGATTACTTAAAAAACAAATATATATATATATATATATATATATATATATATATATATATTAAAAAAAATTGTCTCATAAACCATAAAAGAATTTGGGAAAAAAACTAAATTTTAAAAATATATATAAAATTAAGTAGTAAAATTTAAAAAAAATATTAACAAAAACTAGAAATAGTAATAATAGTAATAATAAGATAAAAAACAAACTAGATAAAAAAATAAAAAATAGAAAATTAACCAAAAAAAATTAAAAAACTAGTAAAATTAATATTAAAAACATTTGAAAAAAAACAAAAGCAAACTCAAATTAAAAAAGAAAAAAAAATAAAAATAACCTTTAAAGTTTATATATATATATGTTTGATTTAAAAAAAATATATTAAGCCCTATCTCTCTTATTTAAAAACAAAAAAATTTAAAATTTAAAAATTTAAAAAAAAATTAAACAATATTTTTTATTTAAAAAAAAAAAAATTATTATTATTATTATTATTTTTTATTTACAAAAAAAAAATTTACCCAGCACTGCCCGACCACTCGTGGTGGTGCGGCCAGGGGGCGGAGAAGCGATTCTGGGAATCGCCTCTCCTCCCAAGATCGCGCCACCACGAGCGGCTAGGGGTGGAGAGGCGATTCCGGGAATCACCTCTTCACCCCCCGACCGCCTAGGGTGGCACGACCCTGGGTGGAGGGGTCTGCGTGTAGACCCTCTGCCCAGGGCCACGCCACCAAGGGTGGTCGGGCAGCACGAGGTAAATTTAAAAAAATAAAAAATAAAAATTCTTAAAATTTTTTTAAATAAAAAAATTTATTTATTTATTTATTTATTTTTTTAAATAAAAAAGCTACGGCTTAGTAATTAAAAAAAAAAATAAAAAAAAAAATACATATTTTTTTTAAACTTTAAATGTTTATATATATATATATATATATATATATATATAGATATATATATATATATATATATAATTCGAGTTTATTTTCATTTTTTTAGTTTTTGTTTTAATGTTTTTAATATTAATTTTACTAGTTCTTTTGGTTAATTTTCCTCCTCCTTTTTTTAAGTTTGTTTTTAATTTCTTTTTTATTTTTTTCTAGTTTTTGTTAATGTTTTTTAAAATTTTCTATTTTTACACACACGTATTTTTATTTTTATTTATTTATTTATTATTTTTCTTTTTTTATGAAATTTATTTTTTCCTTTTTAGAGTTTATGACACACACATATGTATATGTATAGGTATATTATTATTATGTTTTTTTTGTTTATGAAATGTTTTTTTTTGTTCAATTTTTTATAGTTTATGAAATATATATATCTATATAACAAAATTTATTTATTTATTTTTTATTTATATATATATATATATATATATATATATATATATATATATATATTTTCTTAAGTAATCAACATTTTAAAAAAGAAAAATAAAACAAATTGATTTTTTTTTTTCACTATATATATATATATATCTTTTTTTAAATATCTTTTTCTTACTATTTCTTTGTTTATATATATATATATATATATATATATATATTTTATATTTATATATATATTTTTTAATTTTTTAATTCTTGTCTTTTATAGGTTAATTTTGTTTTTCTTTTAACTATATATATATATATATGAGTTTTTTTTTGTATATATTTTAATTTATGTTTTGTTATTTTTTTGTTTCTTTTCATTGTTTTAATTTCTTAATTTTATTTTATGTTTTCATTATTCTTTTGAAATTTTAATGTTTTTCGGAGTTATGATAAAATCTTTTACGACATTATTTCGAAATGTTGAAATTTTACTCTTGAAAAAAAAGGTGTCATCCCAGTATCAACACTTTTTGTTTTGAGGGTGTTTTTTGCACAAAATTTGCCATTGAAAGAAAAAGTGTTATTCGAACATCAACACTTTTCATTTTGAGGTGTTTTTTGGACATTTTTTGCACAAAAATTTGGTTTTCACCGCCATTTTTAAAACATGTTGAAAATTTACCCTAGAAAAAACAGGTGTTATTCCAGCATCCATATTTTTCGTTTTTAGCATTGTTTTTGATGTTTTTATAGGGTTTTTTGGCCAGTGTTCCCATTTTGAGTTTATAGTTCCTGTTTCAAAGTTTACATTGTTTACCCCTATGCCATATTCCAAGCATGAATGTGGGATCTCATAAGACACATCAATCAAAACCATCTAGGGCTTCCAAAAGTTAAACCACCTCAACCCATCAAACATTAATACCACCTTACAGTTAGACATCACAAAACCATCACCAGATTGGACTCTACCCAAGTCTTCCAAGGATCCATATCATTTGTTCCAACCAATGCTTTAAGGACTAGTAACTCAACCCACAATTGTCATCGGGCTTCTAGAGCGTTTGTCCAACCAAGTGTTCCAGGACTAGTAACTAAAACCACCAAGGGCTTCTGGAGCATTTTTCCAACCAAGGTTTCCAATACTAGTAACTCAACCCAAGATGTTATAGGGCTTCCAGAGCGTTTGTCCAACTAGGGCTTCCAAGAACTAGTAACTCAACCCAAGTTGCTTCCAAGAACTAGTAACTCAACCCAAGTTAAAGGAAACATTAAAACCAGCCAGAAAAATAAAGAAATGAACCCACAACACCATGGCTATCCAGGAAATGGTAAGGCTAGGAAACTCCATTGTCAATCTAGGCAATCCTCCATGCCAATGACAAATCATAACCAATAAAGCACATGCATGTGCCATGCATGCCACACCTAGTAAGGAAATCACACATGCATCTTGGTACATGCAAGCAAAACCCACTATAGTTTTTTATCTCGATGTCTTCTTGCTCTAAATTCCAAGTATGCCACATTCCTCCAAGAGTGCTCCAAGAAAACTCTAAGTGTCCAAGAGTATGAGAGAGAGAGAGAGAATCAAAGAGAGCTCCACCAAAACCTATTAAGAAAAACTTGCCAACTGATCCTCATAAGCCTTTTTATCAATGAGTCCTCTATTTTCTTCAATATCCTCCTCACATGCAACTTGTGCCCTTTCACCTTCTTTTTCTCCTAATTTCCTTTATTTTCATAAATAAATGCCAATAAATGTCATTTTGCCTTTCCAAAGCCTTTGCCATTTCTTTTGCCAATTTCCTTGGCCATAATAAACCGAAATTACACCCCACTAGAATGTTTTTCCCACCATTTAGCTTAGAATACGTGTCCCATGACCGTGGTCTTATATTTTTTACCTAAATTTTTTAACTAGGGTTGTTACATTATAACCGTTTTAAACAATGTTTGATCTGCCCATCGAGGGATCTAGTTCAGACTTAGTTTCATATACCTTTGTTGAATTAGATATATAAAAATCCAGATAACTTAATCTGATGGAATTCTCTAACAAATCTATTTAAATCTTCGTCAATTGATGGATCTGGTATAAGACGAATCTCCCAAAAATACCTTCACTTTTACAACACTTTGATGTCGATGTATCCTTTATTCTTATACTCTGCCATGAACCTAAATGGCTTCATAACTTTGTTCAAACAATGCATTCTAAGTCGAAAGCAAGAATTATCACCTTGATCCTTTGTAAACTCAAAACAATGACTTCAATATTGGAACAAACATGCCAACCTCGTAGCATTCAGTTATACAATCAACACCCACAAATAGTATTAGATCTTGTTTGGTTGTGTTCAATAATAGTCTCTAAAACACTTGTCCATTTACACATATTAACTCAAATGCACAAAGGCCAAAAAGATACATGGGTTAATGGAGGATAAATTCTCAGAATTCATATTAAACAAATAATGTGTACAAATCTAACCCGATTTACAATGTTTGGCCCTTTCTATATCGTGAACCTCTCTCAAGTCTCTCTTTTCCTTTCTTAATTCCCTGGCCTCTTCTATTCCTTTATCTACATACTAATCATTACATATTTCTCTATATGCAATAGAATGATTTTGTTGAGATCTGCTAAAGGTGGATTCAATGTTTCATACAAGGAAAATATCTAATCTAGCCTAAGGTTTCTAGCTTCCTCAACAACTCGCTCAAATAAGATGATTAATTACATGTCGATGAGAAACAAATTCCTCATTTTCTAAGTAAATCTCTATCTTTAATTATGTGATTTAAATTAAACTAGGGGAACCCACTCCCTTCAATAAATTATAAAACCCCTCTTAGGTCTTACCACCAATGGTTGAATTCGGTTTATGTTCCTACATCAAAACACATGGATGACATTTACTTGCACTTTTTTTATATTAACTTTTACCATTTTCTGAATTTGTAGAGAAAATGACAAAGAAATGCAAGTATTTGTCATCCACATGTTCTTCCACTCTTCTCATGAATGACCCCTACCCGAATTATCTTCTTTTGAACATTGAAGGATTTTATCAACAATCACCTTTTTAAAAGGCTTGGAAAAATTTGAGGGCTCTCTCACCTCAACCTAGTGCATCTCC
The DNA here is from genome assembly GCA_031772625.1 of Pinus tabuliformis. NCBI lineage: Eukaryota > Viridiplantae > Streptophyta > Pinopsida > Pinales > Pinaceae > Pinus > Pinus tabuliformis. The sequence goes on along the minus strand of CM062815.1, from coordinate 402,501,792 downwards.
ACTTCTACTCAAAATATTCGTAAGTAACCTGGTTCGTATTTCTCTTTTCTTCTTCATAAGATACATATGAGTGAGAATAATCAAAGCAAGCATAATCCTTTCTTGTCTTTTTGGCTTTTCTTCCCATCTATCTCAAGTTCAGAGTTGAGATTATTGTTGTCTTGCTAAATGAAATAACATAGCTTATTGTTTTGGAGTAGTTTATTATACATTTTATTGTATATTAATATTCTTCATCAATTGATATTTGAAAATTAAATATATCTTTTATGTATTCAATAGATATGAAATAAAAATAACACTTGAATTATATCTTGAATTTATATGGTAAACTTATTACAACTCAGGATGGAGGAGATAATTTAGTGTCCATAAATCAATGAACATTTAAATGTTGGCTTAGTATAAGGGAGATGTTGGAGTGGTTGAAAATGAGTGCAAACATTTAAATGTCCAGTTAATATGGGAATGATATTATAATGTCTACAAAGTAAAGCATTGGATCAAAAAACAATAATAGCAAAGCATGATGTTGACTTAATTAAAAAAATGTAATAAAACGTAAAAAAAATCATAAAAGTAATAAATCAATTGAATACAATTTATTTTATAATAATTTTGTTTTATCAATAAAATAGCAAACAATATTTTGCAAGAAAAAGTCATGATGTACATATCTTATTAAAATAAATTTAAACAACATAAACAAATACTGCAAGGAAGATTGCAATAAAAAGCCATGATATACATATAATATTAAAATAAATGTAAACAACATATGCAAGCACTGCAAGGAAGATTAATTGCATAAAATGTTATAACTTAATCCTATACTCTTGCTTTAGCAAGAACTAATAAATTGAGATGTGAAGTGGATAAATTAATTACTAACTTAGGAATAAGGAAACATACATAAAGGTGGAAAGTAACTCCTAGTAAATATATTTATCTACTTTATTCCTATCCATTTTTTATGCAAAGTCTTACTTATTACATTAGTTATTTATATGTTATTTACCTTAGTATGAGCTATTTTCAAGGATTTTATTTTTGCACCATTTTCTTGTAAATCTTAAGAATAAAAAATCACTATACAAATATTTAAAAATCATGCATGAATATTGCAACCATATCCATAAATTATGACATAAAATATGTGAGACAAATATCAACATGGCATTTTTTTGTGCAAATAATGAAATAAGTAATTTAAAAATATGAATATATCCATATATAGAAATGTGAAATTTACATAAATATAAATAATATTATTAAGAATCAGCAGAGATCCATTTTAACTCCAATCTACCAAGCATGGAGAGGAATCAAATTTCTAGAGGTGCAAACCTATCCTCAAGCTTTACACTCAAAATGAGTTTTTCATCTTGAGAGATTTGATCCCTCTTGATACAGAAAGAAACCAAAATTACACACACAAAAAACTAATTGCCTATTATACGACAAAACACACAAATACATGACACATATACAATGCTTATGAGATCCAACAAATTCCAACAACCACCAAACCTAATATACTAATATACTATTGTAAGCATTAATTCTAAGTCCCTCCCTTAATGCTTACATTACATAATTAACATTACAAAGATTAATACAAGAATCACAAATTACAATTCACATATAAGTCACATGTATCTAATATGGTCTTCATTTGCACTTCTACTCACTCTGAAATCTCACAGACCAGACTCTTTCTCCATCACAATCTTCGGGCTTCTCAATTGAATCATTTAAGGTAAATTTGTCTCTAACCATCATTGACACACTTGTAAGATCAACAATATTGACAAACTCTACTCGTCAGGGCTTCCACAGTAAAAGTTGTCAACTAATGAACCACTTTATGGAGCTACCACCATCTGTCGGATATTTAGCTTTCGGCTATTCGTCAATTGCTAAGAAGGCCATCTTGATACTGAATATATTCAAAAGTTGATAACAAAACTTGACATGTCTAAGACACAAGAATCTCATACTATAACATGCAATCATTGTTCAAGGTTTCTCAAGTGCCACGAACAACAAACTCTAACGATACATATAAACACAATCAAATTAATAATATGTTTAAAGGTTTTTGAATATCAAGTACCACTAATTTAAATTATGCAACACGTTTAAAGGTTTTTGAATACCAAGTACCACTAATTTAAATTATGCAACGCTATTCAATATTTGGTTTTAAACTTTTTAAAACAAATTGAAAGAAAATAAAAAGCATATGACTTAACAAAACAGCCGATACAAATCATGTCAACAAAACCCACATTGCTTATTTTCTCCTTCACTATCCAATTCTGAACAACACCAATTCAGACTGAGAACAAATGAATAAAATAACATTGAAACTACACCAACCAAAAAATTTGTAGCTTGATGGAAATTATAAAATTCTAGTAGCAGAGAATTTTCACGCATTATCATCTGTCATAGGCTCTTATGTATCAGGCTCCAAATCTGTTGCGTAATCGCTTAACAACCCAAAGAATTATTTTTTATTTGATGTGCCATTGGGTAAGACCACGTTATTTGGGACTCGTTTCCTGTCTATCTGCAGAGGCTGAGGAATTGCCTGGACAGTCAAAACGAAATCTGGGAAAAAAGATTTCAAAAAATCTTGTAGAGGCAATGTTTGAATAGTGATTTTAATGGTGGAAATGGATTCAACACCATCAAAAATGTCTAAGACACCTAAAATTTTGGAGTTTAACAACTATAACTTGGGTTTACAAAAAACCCTGCCAGATTTTCTCTAAATATGACCAGAATTTCCATACCTTTCAATGAAACTTTTCCACTCAAGTCAGACTACAACAAACTACCCTCCCCTTCGTAATCAGACAATCAATGTAAATAGCACCACACACCAGCCAAACGATCACCTAGTGCATCCATCCCTGTGTAGTTCAGTGAAAAGGCCCATTTTTATTTGTGCTAATTATTATTACAAAATGTAAGAAATACTTGGAAGCACGATGTTCACCAAGCCCGAGGCTGTCAAATTTGAAGCAGATACAAATCTAGTCACAGTCCCACCGGCAATAGGACAGGTAAGAGATAGTGTAACATATCAATAACAATATTTCTTTATCATTTGTTTTTTGTGCGTGCCTTCTCAGCTGACAATGTCTTTATTCAGAGAGCTGAACATGTACATTCAGGAAATATTTAATCTAATTTAGAAAGTCTTTTTCTTTAATCTAAGTTAATATATTTCATATTAAGGATATACCTATTACATTAAAATTCATTATATTATGTTTTTCAGGGCGAAAAAAGCAAGATCGTATTATATAAGATATATAAAAAGATAGATTAGTACATTTGCATGTAATTCTGTATATGGTCCAATATAGGTCTGGATCAGTTGAAGAACCAAGAGAGGTGGGATGCATATTCCCATAAAGAAAAGACAAAATATTGCCAAGATAAACTACAGATCAGAATTTGTTAGCCAGATGCAGATATTTACATTGTTCATAGAACTAACATAGGAGAAAAGTTCATGAGAGGGGAAACACTAAATAGTAAATTCACAAAATACTTCGTCATAAACAAAATTTGGAGGGACCATAAAACAAAAGTGGATAAAACGTGCATACCTGAGTTCTTCTAAACAGAAATTAGAAATCTGGAAGGGAAAAATCCTGGATAGAGATTCCATCTTCTTATTTCCTTGCGGCTAGAGGGCTTCGTCAAGGCTACCCTTTGTCGCCCCTTTTATTTATCTTGGCTATGAATTCGCTAAGCCTCCACATCAATAAGGTTGTCAAGGAAAACAGGTGTCGCCCATTGAAAATCTGCAGGAACAATTTCATCTCACATAACTTATTTGTGGATGATATTCTTATGTTTGGAATGTTGTGCAGACTCACCTGGTTATGATTTTAGGACATCCTTAAAATTTTTCAAAAGGCTACTGGATTGCAAATAAACAAATCAAATTCAATAATATACCATAATGATGTCAACCAGGAAGCTGTAGAATGGTTATCAGTACTATTTGGAATAGAGGCGCAATCCATCAGGCATGGAATTAAATATTTGGGTTTTCAGATAAAAGCAAACAGATATTCAAAGATGGACTGGCAATGGATTTTAGATAGATACTACAAAAAATATCAGTTTGGGAGTATAGATGCCTATCTTTGGCTCGAAGAGTGACCTTGGCACAATCGGTGCTAACTCAACTAGCAATATTCTAGGCTCATTTATTCTTCCTCCCTGCTAGCATTATTCAAAAAATGAATAAGCTAACTGCGAATTTTATATGGGGTGGCCAAGCGGAAAAAAGGAAATTTCATCTCTCTAAGTTATCTAATATCTCTTTGCCGAAGAGCATGGGTGGATGGGGTATGTTGGATTCACGGACGTTTGGAAAGGCACTTTTATGTAAGTCTTTGTGGAGAGGGATTTATGGAGAGGGCCCATGGAGTAACACAATTTAGAAGAAATACTTGGGCAGGAAGGATATATCGCATTGGTTTAGAGAGGGAAGGATTGGATCCTCATATGGGTCTACAATATGGTTAAGCTTCCGCAAGATAGAAATTTATTTCCTGAAGAATTTAACATTGCGCTTCCAATTCAGCAACAAGATCCTTATTGGAATATACCAGTTTTTGAGCGGTGCTAACGATATCATTGTGCCTGAATCATTAATAAAATTTTTCCATAGAAAAGGTTTTTTCTATTGGGACAGATTGATTTCTGATTGGTAGGGATCAATCCCTCTTTGGAAAGAAGCACAAAATATGGAGATGTCGTTTTCCATTGCCCGACAATGGGAGAAAATCAAGACGTGCCTCAGAAATTGTGGCATTTTTTACTCTTCGGATTCTGATTGTCTTATCTAGAAGAATTCAAAAGGTATTAATCTGGTTAGTGTTAAATATATTTATAAGAATTTGATTGGTCAAAAGGTTGCTCTTCCCAGTCCTATTTTCCCTCTTGTATTTTGGAAATCTAGATGTCCTTCAAAAATGATTTATTTTTCTTGGTTAACCTTCCATAATAAAATCTATCTTGGGAAAACTTGAAAAAGCGGGGATGGCAAGATCCAAATATCTATCTAATATGCAAATCAGCTGAGGAAAACAACTGTCGCATTTTTTAAATTGCCAAAGAACCCAGCAATTGTGGCAATCTCTGGAAAATTTTTATGGAATCCCACATACTTATCACACTTCCACAATTGAAGCATTTCTCTGGTGGAGTGAGCAAAAGGTTGTATGGAGGCTGTTAATTATTATCACTCTTTGGAACATTTGGAAATGGAGAAACAATGTCATTTTCAATGACAGAAAAGTACCTTTCTTGGAATTCTTACCCGATATTTATCTCTCTATGACTCTCTTCCGGAAAAGCCTCACAAGCAAAAAAAGGAAGTCTGTAATGATCATGCACATGCTAACACAATGTTGCCAAGAGCGTATTTTGACGGAGCAAAACAGAAAGGTTCCTGTGGCTGTGGAGTGCACATTATAATGAATGAAAATATTCAATATCTCATACATTGGAATGGGGGAATGGGCTCCAACAGCAAAGATGAGGCGATGGCTCTTGCTAGCTTGCTAAATTTTTGCTTTTATCTAAACATTCAAGATGTCTCAATTTTTGGCGATTCCAAAGTAATGGTGGATTAGGTATCAGGGAAAAATAATATTTACAAGCCTCACCTTGTAGGATGGATGGACATGATCAAGTTTTTTTGGGAAAGAATGGAGGGATGTACAATTCACCATATAAACAGGACTCAAAACCAACAAACAGATTTGTTGTCAAAGGAGGGTTTGCTATCGGCACCAATATATTATGTTACTTGATAAATTCTATCCATGGTTCAGATCATTCCTCTAACCAACAGAAATAACCCCAATTCACTATCATTTCTAAGACGTATTTCTACCCCTACTGATGATTTTGAAGAGGGAACATATAATAGAATTATCTACAATTGTAATAGACCAACCAACATTCTGGTCAACTATCTTATAGAAGAAACCTTATATATCTTATTTTGAGTGTTAATAATATATAATTATTATATTTAAAAAAATATATTTAAAAATAGAAAATGTAAGTTAAAGAAAAAGTAATTGAAAGTAGAATAACTCAATTGTTTCTAGATAAGAATAATTAAAGAGGCTTATAATTTATTCAATTTTTAATATAATATAATATTTAAAATATTAATAAAAAATTAATGTAAATTATAAATAAAATATTTTAATATGTATGAATAAGTAATATTAATATATATTTAAAAATATATTAATGCATTTTTATAATGGTGAGTATATAAAAAGGGTCTATCTTATAACTAACTGGGTAACTTATCTAATTAAATAATGGTTATTATCATGTCCTAACTAACCGATCAAATCTAGCCGTTATTTACCTGAATATAGTCGTTGGAGGTTCTGCTCTATCTATTTAACATGCAAAGCCTGATCTGTCATTCAACTTGTCCTGAGATGAACCACACTGGTTGGTTATCTATTTAACATGCAAAGCCTGATTTGGTCATTCAACTTGTCCCGACGATGAACCACACTGGTTGGTTCGATACACGTGGACAAATGAAATATCATGTGATTTATGCCAAAAATCTCTCTTAAACATAAAATAATTTTTTTTATTATTTATAATGTGGTTTATAAATAAAATATTTCACTACCTGTATTAAGTAAAATATTTAATATATACATAGTTAAAAAAACCTATGCGGACATTGTATAAAGTAATTGAAAAAATTTAATTCTTATTAAAAATAAAACTTTAAATGAAAAAACATTATATTTACATTTTCATTGTGCTTAATTGGTTCGTAGATATTTCACTTTCACTATTCAATTAGTAAATACAATATTTAGATGTCTATGTTATATGATATAATTAAAAAAAAATTGAATATTTTAAATATCCATATTGACTAATATATTTCAATATGAACTCTCTCTATATATAAGATTAGCATATAATAAAATTTGATCCCTCTCGGCTCTTGGTAGATTAGTGGTTTTGATAGATCTATATTGATATTTAAAACATTTCAAATAATCTCATTATTTCCCACATGTATAAAATACACAGTGATGGAGTGTGTTGTTAAGGCACTCCCTGAGTTCGAAACTCCTTGGGTAAAATCCAACCATGTTAAGGGCTAGTGTAGCCCACACAACTTAGCAAACAAAAAAGTAATCTCATTATTTTACAATTTTGCCTCTTTTAGGGTATAGGTTTTGGTCAATTTTATATAAAATGCAACAAAAATTGATTGGAATTGCAATCCAAATATCCAAGGAAATTTTCTAAACAATGATAGATTTGACTATATATAGAGAACAAATCTATCAAGCACCAAGCGCTGAGATGGAGATAGATCAAATCTCTCTAGACAAACATATTTTCAAGTTTTACACTATAACATTGACTTGCACCTCAAAAGATTTTTATCCTTACTTAAAACAGATCTATGTTAATTAAATATATTTACAATCCATAATAGATAAACTTTCAAAATATTTAAAAATTTATAATCAACTTAAAAACGCCCCTTTGATAATAATATCTATTAGATGTTCAAATTTACGATTAAAATAAATTAAGTTTCCAGAAACCTAATAAAAATATATACTCTATAACCATTAGATACTCAAATCTAAAATCAACCCTTTTTTTATTGTTTTTTTTTAATTCATAACTTCACATTCATATAACATTTCATTATAAAATTCTTAATCATAATATAAACTTCATTACTATTTTAATATTCTAAAATATTTTCAAAATGGGTAATAAAATTTAGCTAAAGTACACTCCCTTTCTCAGTTATCAGAAAATCAGTCTAAATTGCACCATACACCGGCCCAACCATCGCCCAGTGCATCCATCCCTGTAAAGTTCAGTGGAAAGGCCCATTTTTGCTTCGTACCAATTATTATTACAAAATGTTAGCAACGCTAGAAGCACGATGTTCACCAACTGCGAGGCTGTCAGGTCCCCACCGGCAATAGCACAGGTAAGAGATACGGTAACATAACAATAATAATATTGCTTTATCATTTGGGTTTTGTGCCTGCCTGCCTTCTCAACTTTTGACAATGTCTTTATTATTATTATTATGTAACCATGGGAACTTAAAAGGAAATATTGTATCAGACCAGAATTTTGTTTCAATGGGACCTGTGACTCCTGACCTCTCCGAACAGTACTTGTTTTGGTTCAGTGGAGAGATGCCACCTTTGGTGTTCAATACTCATCCTTGTGTGACTTGAGTTAAGGATACATACACCCTTAAAATTAATTGGGAGAAATATGATGAACAAGTGCCACACGGAATTCAAAAGCTACGCGGTTTGGACAGTAGGTTTCGCAAGCAGGTCAGGATGGGTGCCGTGCCATAAAGGTCACCTTCCACGTAGAGTCAAAACAATTGGGTGACGATTGTAAAACAAAATTGTTTCGTCTAACGAGGTAGAGGTATAGAGGCAGTGTTTGAATTGTGTTTTTGATGGTGGAAATAGATTCAGCACCATCAAAAGCTTCTAACACACCTAAGAACTATAACATGGATTTACAAAAATCCTTGCCGAATTTTCTCTAAATATAAATGGAATTTCCATAAGTTTCTGGGCAACTCCTCCACCTCATTAGACTAACTGATAAAAATTGTTTCAGTGTATAATGGTAATTTAGTCCAAATATTACACAATGGGAGGCTATGGGATGTTTTCATTTATATTAGCTTTTTATTTATATAATTACCAGTAATACTTATAAATATCAATAATAAACATTAAAATATTTAAAACATGAAAATTAAAAAAATTATAATTTTATTTTTAATTATTATTATTATTATTAAAAGTAAAAAAAATTATATATATATATATATATATATATTAATTTTTTTTTACTTTTAATAATAATAATAATAATTAAAAATAAAATTATAATTTTTTTAATTTTCATGTTTTAAATATTTTAATGTTTATTATTGATATTTATAAGTATTACTGGTAATTATATAAATAAAAAGCTAATATAATTAAAAACATGTAATAATATTTTTAACTATAAAAGTTTACCCACATTTTATTATGAATATTTTTAATTGTTTTTTCAGAGGAAAAAAACTCACCATCTTTTATTAAAAACAAAAGATAGTTACAAATGCATGGATCTTGAGTCCCAAAATTTTGATTACAACATAGGAGTAAATATAACTATTAGAGATTATTTATCACTAAATACCTGAGGCAAAATGGAACCCAAAGAAGCTAACATAATAGATCTCTTTACAAATTGCTATGCTAAGAAAAACTGAAAGAGATTAACTGATCATTTTCAAGAGAAGAAACAACAGGAAAAAAAAAGACCGAAAATAAACCAACTCTCCAGAGTACACTGGTAGGAGGAACGTCCCTAATGATTTAGGAAAACGCCTCTCTAGAGAGGAACAAAGCAAACAAATTCGTCGGATGGAATGAGAAACAAGACCACACGAAATGAGCAAATGTTGGAGCTTAGGGAGCAACATATTGGCAGAGGTTTCCCCATCAAACCAAAATATGACTAGATCGCAGAAGGCTAAAATAAAAAACCAGATCGAAAGTAGCCAAATTGAGCATGGAGAAATGCGTTAGAAGGCAATCTAGCTCAAGCACAGAAGAATATCTTAAGCAAATTCCTGAAAGTGAATTGATCCTAGGGCTGCAGAGCATCCACACTTAGACAAAACATCAGCTTCTCTATTTTTCTCACAAAAAATGTGGGAGAAAGAGATATGTTGGAAGGATAGAGTCAGAGACCTGATTCTCTATTTCTAGTTAAGGAGGGTTAGAGTCTAAAGATTGTTGCGATCATTGACCCAATCAATAATTACCTTAGAGTCCCCAAAAATGACAATATCTGACAATCCAATCCAAGTAGCACAGAAGAGGGTGCCCCATAATGCCAGAAGCTCAACCCTGGTGTTCGAGCCCTTACCATTGTACCAAAATAAGTTGAAATGATGAACAGGGTCCAGATAGATAGCCATACCACAACCACATAACCCAAATGAGTTGGTGCCATCGAAGAAGCCAACGGGGAAAGAAGTCCAGAGGTCTATAGAAGAGCGAGGGGAGTAAGGTGAAAAGGGGGCTCAACAAAGAATTCCTTATAGAACACCACGATTGAAGAGCTAATCCTAAAAAATTTTGGTTGAATGGAATCAAAGATAAGGGCATTACGGGCTCTCTAGATGCCCCACATAAGAAAAAAGGGGAGAGTCTTGAGGTTTTTATGAATAGAAAACCAGTGATGGAGGCAATCAAAGATGTGTGACCAGACCGGAACAACATTGGAATCAAGGAGTCTAAGCACTTCAAGACAAACCGATCTAGAAAAAGGGCAATGAAGGAAAAGGTGTGTGATCTCCTCACCATGTTCCCTGCAAAGGCAACAATGTCCCGGACCCAAAAAACCCCTCTTGGAAAGGTTATCCCAGGTCAAAATCTGATTATGGGCCACCAACCATAGGAAGCATTTGAGCTTCAGGGGCACCTACCAGCTCCACGACCTGGGCAACCAAGAAAAGGACAGAGCCAACTCCACTTGTTGATCAATGATGTTATAGGCTTCTTTTACAATGATTTGACCTTTGTGAAAGATTCCCTTCCAATTAATTTGTCCTCCAAAAGAGATAGAGAGATCCCAACTAGTTGCAGATTATGAATATACTCTGTCCATTCTAGAGAAAGATGTACCAGAATGTTCAACATTTGGGCATCCATCCAATGTGTTGTAGAGGTACTTGCTTCAGGAAAGACTACTATATCCTTGAGCACCTAAATGTTCACACCATGGAGAAAAGTAATCAGAGGAAAAGAAAGGGAGTGAGGACCTTCCATACCTGAGAAGATGTCAAGACCAATTTTCACAGAGGATCCATTGCCAATGTTCCAAGACAAATTGGCTAGGAACCAATGTTTGGTTAGGAGCAGACTTCTCCAAGATTGGGAAATCCTTGTTGTCATTGGAGCACCATCTCAAATCCACCCCTCAAGGTCCTTGTTTTTAAGATATTTTGCTTTAATGATCCTACCCCAAAGTCCTTCTCCATTGACAACACTGCATAAATTCTTAAGGAGAAGTGCCAGGTTGAAATTTTCCATGTTTTTGAGGCCCCAACCTCAGGAAGCAACATGACTAGATAGCATATCCAACCTAACAAAATGGATTTTCTTATTATCTCCTCAACAATAAACTCGAAGGAAATGGGAAAAGATGTTATTAATCTTGTGGATGACGCCCTTGGGGATTTTATAAATATGCATCCAATAGATTGATATGCTCTACAAAATTGAATTAATTAGAATGAGCCTTCCACCTAAGGAAAGCCATTTATGGGACCATAAGGAGAGTCACTTCTCCAATTAGTCAATCAGCTAGGGCCAGACATTGTGATCCGGATTTAAACAAGAATGCAACAAATTGTAGAGATGACCATAAATACAGAGATGTAGCAGAAATAATACTTCATTTCATTAATGTAAAATAATGAAATATGCTTACAAACATAAATGGAAATAAACTAGCTCAGGTGATGATAGCTTATCTCTGAGGAGAGATGTAGTGGCTACATGCCTCTGAACTATCTTAAAATGAGGCTTGAAGGCCTATTTATTGTTGAGAAATAATGGAAAACCCTAAACATCCAAAAACCTAACCCTAGGAGATGAAGTGCCAAACTATGGGCCCCTTTTTGGGTAAATTGGTACATCAACTTCCCGGGGTCATAACTTTGGCATATGATCTCCGTTTGACGCACACAATACCTCGTTAGAAAGATCTATCCGAGGAATACAACTTTGGGATGAACAATATGGTATGTGGACCCATGTTGCTCCCAGTTTTCCCCAGAAAAGTTGTTTAAGGCCTCAAAACGGCTCTAGAAGTTCAGGACCCGAAAAACTGCTAAAAATAGTAAACTATGCTACAATTAAGGAAACTGAAAAACTGAAAGAGACAGTTGTGGGGGTCCAAGTGGGTTAGGTAGGTGGACACCAACATCCACCTAGATCACATTGTTCCCATATCCAATTGGTTTCAGGGAAAACCCCAAATAATTGAAACCCCCCTCCAAAGGGATGGATTGAACTCCAAACATAGCAACAATTTCTTGCATTATTTCCCCATCATGATCTAGTGATATCAAAACTATTTTTTCTTTATTCATGAGCAGCCTAGTTACCTATCCAAAGTCGAGGAGAATCTCATGAAAAACCATCCACTCTCTGATATGTGACTTCTCGATGGCAAGGGAATCATCAACAAACATTAGATGGGAGAGATAGATGTTTTTTGTTAGACTGCAACCAAAGAATTTTCCTTGTACCCTCGTTGCAAGAATTCTTCTGCTCAAGATGTCAATAACCAATAGGAACACAAGGGGAAAGAGGGTGCACCCTTTTCAAAGGCCTCTCGATGTTAAAAAGAAATTTTTGGGACTTCCATTGATCAAGATGGAAAAATTGGCTGAAGAGATAGAGGCCTTTATCCAGTCTAACATGATCAAACCAATGCCAATCTTTGATAGAATCATCCATAAATATTCCTAGTCGACATAGTCAAAGTCTTTGGAGAGGTTGATCTTAATCAACCATGCATCATTGTCTCTAGTTTTAATGGAATGAATGCACTCCTGTGCAATTCCTAGTACATCATGAATCCGACGTTTCTCAAGGAATCCAAATTTCTCTGGAGAGATGTATCTAGAAAGGATTGGTTTAATATGGATGGCAATTGTTTTGGAAATGAGTTTACATATCGTGTTGCAGAATGAAATAGGACGAAAATCCGAGAAGTTAGTCAGATCCATGGTCTTTGGGATTAGGGCTAAAAAGTTGCATTCACTGCCCTAAAGACCCTTCCAAGTATCCTAGACTCCTCCACTAAATTTGTGACTTCATCAATCATGATTTCTTGAAAATGAAGAAATAATTCTATGCTCCAGCTGTCTAGGTCTGGACTCTTGCCCCCATCCAACTCTTTAAGGGTCAATAGAATTTCGTCTTTGTCAACCGAACATTCCAGCAAGGAGTAGATCTCTGAGTCAACCATTTGTGGGTATAGGGAAACAAAGTCCATATATTTATGAGAGGAATGAGCATCTCTTACTCTCATAGATGATTGAAAATATTTGAATGCTTCTTTTTGGATGTCATTTTTTCCACAGAGAATTTCCCCAGCATCATTCTTGATTTGCGAGATATAATTTTTCAAATGATTATTGGAAGTTTGGCTATGAAAATATATATTACTTTTATCCCCTTCATTGATCCACATCTGACAACTCTTCTGTTTCCATTCCTCTACTTGCAACAAAAGTATTTGTCTTTTTCTTATGTCCAATCCTACTAATTTATGTTTGGAAGCCTCATGGAAGTAGTCTACTGAATGTGGATCTTCAAGAGATTTAATTTGGGCATCAATTTGTATAATTTCTCTAACCCTAGGTTTCTTTTATGACAAGCCCAACTCCGAACCACTTGTTTTATCTTTTTTAGCTTTAAGATAGAGATTGTCCATAGCCGAATTTCTAATGCTCAGATTATATTTTGTCCAGAAGTCACGAACCGTTGAAGTGAATTTTGGATCTTTCAACCAAAAGTGATTAAACTTAAAGGGAGTGAGCTTCCCTTTTGATATCTCTGTCTAAACCAAAAATATAGGAAAATTATCAGATATTTACGAAGGAAGAATCCATGAACTCAAATTGGTGAGACGATTAGCTAGACCTTTCTTCACAAAGAAGCAGTCTAGTCTTTTTGAAATGCCATAAGATCCCCATCTATCGTTCCTCCATGTCAAGCCAATTGTGGCAGGCTTAATATCTGTGAAAGAGTTCCGAAAAAACAGATCCTTCAAGTGTGTTGCAAGAGAGTCTGGAATACTCTGCTCACCCTAGACCTTTGAATTCTCCATAGTGAGATTGAAATGTCCTACTAGTATCATGGATTCCAAGTCTAATATGCAGTATTTTCAACTTTGATCCAGTGTTCCTTCCCATTTCGATATGGAGCATAAACATTGATTATCCAAAATAGAGAAGAAATCCCTATGCGAAAGCATGATAGGATAATGCTCCTTTAAGATTTATAAGCTTTAGAACAGAAAGTTTCAGGATTCCATTGAGCAACCTAGCCTCCGGACCAGTCACAAGCACTGGTGGCGCCGACATGCCAATTGGGACGTAATTGTAGGAGAAATTCCCAGGACTTTTCCTTGCTGAGCATTGTCTCTTGAAAGAGTATGATATCTAGATTGTGAATCTGTAGGATGATTTCGAGGGCTCTTCTTTTTTGGAACGAACCGAGGCCCCGGATGTTAAGGGACATTATGATCATTCTGGAGATGACTACGGGTGACATCGCTCTAAGGTCCTAGGGGACTGATAGGGACACATCAAGATGCCCAACTTTGATGTATGAGAGATCGGGAGAAGATGATGTCTTCCCCACCAGAGGCTCTTTAAATTGATCTAAGAGATTTGAAGGAACCATAGTGTAGTTAGAATTTTTTTTATATTTGGCTACCATCTAAATATACTAATAACTTATAATTTAGTAGGAGGTGAGCTGTTGTTGGAGAAGGGGATATCTATTATTATAACCTTGTCATAATAAGTCAAACATGTCCCTTTACAAAAATGGAACCAAGGTGAAGAGGATAACAAACCCTACTCCCAATCATCCAAGCTACCAACCTAGGATTTTCAAAAGTTATTTGTTAGCCACTAAAGATGTCTTGCCATCAAGAACATAAAAAATTTAAAAACTCAACTTTCAATTATACTAAAGTTTAACTTTGAAATAAAATATAATATTATATTAACGATTGAAATATCTGGCCACTAAAAACACCAAAAAGTCATAAAGTTCAAATTTTAATTATATTAAAATTTAACTTTAAAATAAAATAAAATATTATATTAAGGTTGTTATGATTATGAATACAACAACTTTCCATTTACACAATTTATTAGCATAGATCCATCTTAACTTTGGATTTACTGGGCATTGAGAGATTAAATCTCTCAAAATGAAAACCTATTTTTGATTGCAAAACTTGAGGAAAGGTTTACACCTAAAGAGATTTGGTTACTCTGGAAGCTTGGTAGATATAAAGTTAAGATGGATCTATGCTAGTTCTTAATAATATTTATATTTATATAAATATCACATCTCTATGTATAGAGATATTCATATTTTTATTTTTATTAAAACTCTAATAATACATATAATTACATATTTGATATGTTTTATAATTTTGTTTTAATGAGATATGCATAGCGTTAATTGTAGATAGATAGGTTAGAAAAAAATGCATTACAAATTTTAAGCTTTCGTATTATTATTAATTAAATATAAATATGAATCATTATTTTACTTTATATGATAAATTGGATCAATTATTTTTTTTGTAAGGTTAGACATTTTATATTACTTTAAAAATATGTGCATAACATACATTCATAGACTACCACAATCTTCATAGGCTACCACTTTGCCACATGGAAAACTATACTAGTAGCAGAAGTTCAAAATTTTAACATTGCATATTGCAAATGTTATAAGTCTATCATACAAACCAAAAGTAAAACTATAATAAAAAATATAGCAAAAATATACAATCTTAGCTATAAGTGTCAAAATAAGAGATCTAAAGAGTAAATCTGGCTCACTTGATCATGAGTAACTTGTAGGAGAGCCTATATGTATAGGTGGAACACGATCACTATCATTATCAGAGGATGTGAAGGAAATATTTTCCAATTTCTGAGCCAACACAAAAACTTTTTTATCCAACCTTTCCAACTGGTCCATCATTTCAAACATACCCACAAGAATTTCTTGTTGAGTATCTACATGGTCTATGAGGATTCTACCCATGAGAGTCTTGATGTGTCAACTTGCATATAAGAGGATTAATGAACCTAAATGGAATTGCCTATTTTAGGTATCCAATTCCTAATATCCTGATTGTTCTCATGATCTATTATATATCTATGTGTATGAAGAACTTCATTTCCAACCTCAAAGATGGTTCTTTGAAACTCCTCAGGGATGAATTCCATATGTCTAGCTATGGAGTGACATGTTGCAGTTTGCACATATATTTGAGTAGAGGGCAGAGGAGAGTCAAGGTAGGCCATTGGAGCATTTCTTTCTCTTCTTTCACCTCTGCAACTAGTGGAAATCCATTTTCAAGCCATGGAGAGGAGTAAGATTGAGAGGAGGATAATAGAGGTAGAATCACAGAGAGAAAAACCAGAGGTAGAAGCTAGAGAAAAAACATACAATGGAGACAGAGGAGGTTCCGTGGGAAAGACCATCCCGACACCATTGGAAGAAACCACAAAATGAGATAAGGGAAATTTGTGTAAACTCACAACCATCCTCACAAAACCGAGAAGTGTATGAGTGACACAAAAATCCACCTTGGGTAGGCTGAATTAGGAAAAAGCACTGGAAAAATAGCTTGAAACCAATAAACAAACCCAGAGATGGAAAGAATACCCAAAGCCAAGTGAAAGAAATTCGTATGCAAAGGGTAGAAATAAGGGTCCAAATAGTAATATCATAGCTATATAACATTGTGAAAACTAGAACACTAAACCTAAAACCCAGTTGTAGAACAGTCTGAGGGTCAATGTCCACAAGCCTGTAACTTCCTTTATTCCAACGAAGAGCCACCACCACACCTAAGAGTAGGAGAATTGCTATAGAAAATCCTACATTAAGCTACCAACCAACCTTCCTTCCCCTTATGGAGCTCTGAGATAAGGATACATCCTCATGGGATCCAAAAAAAACATAGAGTAGCTTTGTTAAACAAACAAAAGACTAAAGGAAACAAGAAAATCAACCTGGCATGCTTTTTCTTTCAATGACCCAAAATCCTAACTATATCCTTGTGATTCCACCTTGTATCATGATAAGCCACATTTGCTCCAATCGCTTCCATATTTAAGCTCAAGGTCAGTTTGAAGGTGGAAGACTGGACTAGGAAATTTTCACAAGACTCCCACGCAACAATATTTGTGATTTCGACAACCTCCCATGGTCTAACCACACCCAACTTTAATTGAATGTGTACTTTCATGCATGCAAACTGCAAATTGGGGGCTATACTACCACCCTAATTAGTTTCCTTGGCACTCATTTCAAGTCAAAGTTTGAGATCTCATAGATAAGCACCCTCTATGAGGAATGGTAAAATGGATCTTATAATATATGTATGTTTATTAAATTATATATTGTAAAAGATTATGGTTACCGATATGAATCATTATTATGCTATTTTAATGTACAATATACCAAATTGAATTGAATTGATTTATTGTTTTATTACTTTTTACTTTTTACTTTTTTTAACTACTTAACATTATGTTTTATTATTATTTTTTTAATCTAACTTTTTTACATACACTGCAACATCTCCCATATATTGAGTTGTAAATATCTGTAAATAGTTTGTTGGAGCAATTATAGTCAGTGGAGGGTATTAAATGTTATTTTTTAAACAAAGGTTAGTTAACACCTATTTGGAAATGTCTTTAAAGCCTTCACATTTATGATTTATGAATTTTAAATGTGGTTTCCATATATGCGAAGATATTATTAAGTAATTAAGTTTAATGGTTGTGATATAGAATGTTATAATCCTCACCTAGATTCTATTCTTGTAAATGACATATTGAATTCATAAAAAATATATTGTTATAATGATTTTGAATATTAATATTAATTATTAAGAAATTTCACAAATAAAAGTATTTTTCATAACATATTGAACATCCATGCCTATTTTGAGATTTCAATAAAGGAAGAATCTTCAAAGACTTACATAAGTTGGAGTGGAATGTGATTTTTGTCATTGTTACTATCTAGCTTCACTAATTATTTATTTATTTTTTTCATTAAAATCTTTTTTATTATTAATTTATAAATTTAAAATAATAAAATATACAATAAACTATTTCATTTTTTCCCAAAAAAAAAAAAATATTTATATAATTCATAGTTTTATTAACATTCATTTAACATAAATTTTTAATTAAACATATTATATTAAAGAATAAAAAAATATAATACAACATATATCAATGTCGGGCCTCGGGTATGTCTTAAAATTGAATTTATTTAGCTAAGAGCTAGTTTTCTTGGACCTCAAAAACGAGCTAACCTCCCAAGACGTAGAGACATCTTGCTGGAGTGAAAGCTTCCAACCTGATTTTCCTTGAATACCAATGATGAATAAATCTGTATTCACGAATAATAGCCAAAAATAACTATCCCCACTACTAATATGATAACTAAATTATGATAAATTTAATAACAAACACTAAAAAAACATATACCAACTTATACCATACTCTCTCACATATATACAATCTTTTGCTCTACGAAATGAGAGAATGATAAAAGTTAATAACAAAGCAAAGCAAATAAATGCCATCCGCATGTTCTTCCACTCCTCTCACGAACGACCCCAACCCCGAGTATCTTCCTCTGAACATCGAAGGACTTGTCATCCATCACCGCTTTAGAAGGATTGCAAAAATTTGAGGGCTCTCTCAACTCGGGGCCAAGTGCATCTCCACTTCTACTCAAAACAGATATATATAAGTAACCTCCTTCATATCTCTTCTTTCTTCTTCATAAGATACATATGAGTGAGAATAATCAAAGAAAGCACAATCCTTTCTGCTATCTTTGGCCTTTCTTCCCATCTATTTCAACTTCAGAGTTGAGATTATGGTTGTATTACTAAATGAAATAGTATAGCTTATTGTTTTGGAGCATTTTATCTATATTATTCATGTATTATTATAAATTTTATCCGTATATTAATATTTTTTATTAATTTAAAATTTGAATATTAATGGCAAATTTTATATATTTAATAGATGTAAAACAAAATTAATATTTGACTTATATTTTAAATTTATGTGGTTGATTTATATTTTAAATGTATGTAGATGGTATATTTTATTCTGAAATTTATAATCATTATAACAAAATAACTTCATAATTACTATCACTTTATACTTATATTTTTTAAATACTTTATTATTAACTTAACTTAAATTTAAATTTATATATATACTATTAACATAAATTAAATTTCAAAATAAAATCAAAATATAAATTCATTAACTTTACAATTATATAACATTTCGTAATTAAAATTTCATTTAACATTTATTTTTTAATTCCAAAATATTTTCAAAATCTATACTAACATTTAACTAAGATGCACTTAAGATGCACTCCCTCACTATGTCATCAGACACCATAAAAAAAATTCAATCTAAAAACGCACCATACATTAGGCAAACGATCACCAAGTGCATAATGGTCGTACCAATTATTATTACAAAATGTGAGAAACACTTGAAGCACAGTGTTCACCAACCGCGAGGCTGTCTGGTTCAAATCTGGAAGCAGATACAAATCGAGTAACAGCCCCACCGGCAATAGCACAGGTAAGAGATACGGTAACATAACAATAATAATATTTCTTTATCATTTGGATTTTGTGTCTGCCTTCTGAGCTTCTGACAATGTCTTTATTCGGTAACCATAGAAACTTAAAAGAAAATGCTGATCTGAATCCAAAGAGGTGAATTTAATTTACTTTAAATTTAGAAAATATTTTAGAATTTTACAATCAAGGGTAAGCTGAATTTAAGTTATTGTTTTAATATTAAGAATTATTTCTTTAATATTAAAAGTGAGCTGAATGTTGTTTGGGGAGCTCAATTAGCAATAGCCATGGAAATGAAGTCTTACAAAATCCGAAGTCTTGGACTCAAATCTTGTGCTATCCCCGATCCTAGTGAGAAGTTGGACATGATAAAGATATAGTCCTACCAATCTTAAAAAAAAAAAAAAATGAGCTGAATTAACTTATTGAGAAATTGAATAACTCAAGTAAATCTTTTATAATAGATTTTGTTATAAAAATAAGTAAATTGGTAATTTTTTATTACTAGTTTTAAGGAAGTTTAATCTTTCTTTCTATCCATCATATTAATATTATGTGTTTTTTTGTTTTTGTTATAAATGTAAAAATATTTTTTGTTAAGTTTTGTGTTAGTAATTATATATATATATATATATATATATATATATATATATATATATTATTTTACTCTAAAAAGATTAAACATATTCAATCATGTTCATTTTTAATGCTAAACTAATCAATGATTTGGTACAATTATGTATAGTTATTATTTAGGTTATTTCGAAAATTTTACAAATTATGTTAAATTATTTTTTAAAAAATTTCAAGTAGGTTGGCCAAACTCATTAACTATAACCTATATTGAAGAGAAAAAATAGATCTTAACTTTTAACTTGATAAGTTGGACTTAAGAAGGATCCTATAAATAATAAAACAGGTCTGAAGCCATTTATAGATAAGAATTTGAGAGGATTCTAACATTTCAAGTAATAATAATATGTAGATATAGATTTTGAAGGAATTCATAATCTTTTGACAAGGAAGAATAATAGAGCTTTCTACTAGATTCCTAAATGACACAAACTCAATTATGTTTATATTCAACTGTGGATGTATCAAAAGAATCATAACCTTGGTAATCATACATTTGATATTTCCATATCCAACTACAAGATTGATTTGTTTTCAAATCAAAATAATAAATAAACCCATTTTATAAAAATTGAGATCTATCCTAGTATGTCAACACTAAAGAAACTATATAAAACTCTGAAAGTCAAAAGTAAAACAACTATTTCACCTACACAAACAAAAATAGTAAGTGTCTTATATAGAATATCAATAAGCCATGGGTATGGACATGTCGTGAGTCTCAACCTTTAACCTTCGAGGTTCAATGATCATCTTTTATGCTTAAGTGTGTAGAATCTAAAATCAGATGATGTGACTAAAAACAAACATGAGGTTTTCTAATAAATCCAAAAAACACTACCAATAAATCTATACTTATCTTAAAGTCTGAGTGTTGCAGACTATGATACTTATTTTGGAATCCCAATAACTTTGTTTGTTTTAGATAATAGTTGTATTGAGATAAAAAATTTAAAATAGTAAATTAAGAAAAATACCTAGTCAAATTTAACCCTGTGGTTTCGTCAATCATATTTTAAAATATTCCCAAATTAAACAGAATACAACAATATAGTTTATACACAATGTTGAACTACATGTACTGACAATAAGCTCAATTGAAATTGAAGATGGGATACAAAATGAAACATTCATTGATGACATATACTTGCACAGACGATACATGGCCGGGTTCTATTGCCGCTGCTGCTGGTGAATTTGAAGAGGGAACATCGAATAGAATTATGTCCAATTGTTACAGGCTGACCAACAATCTTGCCAACTACTAGCCAAAGATTAAGATTCAGAGTCTTGAAGCATAATCTGTCACATGGCCGTTTGGTTTGTCTTTTACGTAGGGATCCAACCAACCTCAATATCGCTCCGAGGCGCATAGTATAGTTTGTCATGTATATTCTTTCTTTGTCAATGAGAGCCAAGGAAAAATGTAGTCATCATGCTTCTGTACAGGGAGCCCTCCACCATTACATGATCAAAGGCTGGCACTGCAAATTGTGGCAGGTACCAAGTGAGTTATCATGTCCTCCTTGGTATAACAGCAAAATTCTGTTTCAATGGGAACTGCGACATCCTGACTTTTCTGAGCAGTACTTGTTTTCGTTTACTGGAGCGATGCCACCCTTGGTTTTCAATAGTCATCTCTGTGTGACTTGACTGAAGGAGACATACACCCTCAAAATTATTGGAAGAAAGGTGATGGAAATTAAATTACTTGGTTGGTAGATATTGCAGGGTTTATTGGTTTTTTTTGTTTTGAATATTATTTTATTCTTATCTAATGGAAAAGATGAAAAAGGCAGTAAGTCAATATGATTGCTTTACTGCATAGTGTTTAATATTTACCATTGAAATAGTAAGTTCACTAGACAGAGCAAGATAATAGCCCTGCCTTAAAGGCCACCTTCCTCATCATTTTAAGTAAATAACCAGAACTAATGATTGATAAAATAAAAGAAATATTAATCTTCAGTTTATATGGGTAATTTGGTCCAAAGAACTTTTCATTACAGAATGGATATTTATTTTCTATTTCTATAATATTATATTAAAAATAAAACTAATATATATATATATATATATATATATATATGTAGGAATGGATTTTTTTCACGTCATTTTTTAGTGGTAAATTTTAATCAAAATTCTTCATAGATTTAAAAAAAAATGAATTTAAGTTATTTAATTTGTAAAATTCAAGTCCCCATGAGTTTTTTTAGGATGTTGAATCCATTTATGCATTCAAAAATATATTTTAAACAATGAAAATTCACAAACTTTCATGAAATTGTATTCCAGTGAAAAAAGTTATACACTAAATCAATATATATAAGAAAACTTATAAATTTAAATTTATTTAAAATTTGATTATTAAATAAATAAAAACTTAATAATGAATAAATTAAAAAATAAGATAATATATATTACTAATTATTTAATTCACTTAAAACCAATTTAAAAAGAATATTGTTGTTTCTTCCCAAAAAGTTACAGCTCTCACACATAAGGAATAAGAAATGGGCAAGAATACTGAAAACGTTTAAATCATCATGCCTTATATATTAGAAATGAGATTTTCCTTGCAATATGTGTTCTTTTAATAGTATGTTTAAAAATTAAAAAACAAATTGTTTTGATATAAAATGTTATATACAAATTAAAGAATGTTAAAATTTTATTTTTTATTTTTTTAATTTGATATGGATTAAAATTAAATTATTTTAATGTAAAAATATATTAGCAATTTGAAAGATGTTAATACAATTTTAAAAGTACAATATTTTATTACTTAAATTAAATTATGAATTATTAATAAATATTAAATTTTGTAAGAAAAAAATTAGTGATATTAAGGATTGGTGTAATTCTGGGGAGTGCGATATTCAAGTGATTTTGATGATTTAGATGTTCCTGGTCACAGCTACTCAAGCTATGGGTTAGGTGTGTCAATTATCTCAGGTCTCACATTACCTTTTTTTTTTTAATATTAAATCATTAAAAAATTAAAATCTTTTGGAACGATTAAGGTAAATTAATCAATTCTTAATGAGAATGTCATAAAGAAGGGATGAGGTGGTGAGAGGCAAGATGTTTCAACTTGTCATCTAGCCACCCATGTTACATAAGGGTGCCTAGAGCAAACCACTCGCCACCTTGCGTGGTTGTAAGCCTCAACTACAATCATGTTAACCTGCCTTCTAGTGATGGTGCTATTAAAGGTTTAATGATGTTTCGAGACTTGTATCTACAAGTGGCTCTATTGCTTGTCATGTTGTTGTTTCCACTTCTAGTCATGGAATTTTCATGTAGCTCCCCTCTCCTCATGTCAATTTTTAGTAATTTCTTCCACAAATCTTCTCTATCTCTTCTCAGAAATCATTGCTTGCTCCTCCCTTTCTCCACTTGTGGTGTACTCCTTATTCATTGCCCAAAAGGTTTCAACGTGTTTATATAGTTGCACTCAATTTAACCTTTATATCTAGGGATAGTTAGCCCTACATGCTTCTTCCTCCCATCCACAACTATGATGAGACATCAAATTTGTTGTTGTACAAGTGGTCATTCTAGAGTAGAAGTTCATAGTTCATGTGCTAGGTTTTGAGCAGAGGCTTTAGCTCATCATTTTCATACCAATACCCCTTAGGAAATTCTATCAAAACTTAATGCCCTTGAGGAAGAAGCTCGACTTGAGTATGAGAGGTCTCAGATGTTGAATTTTTGGGTAGACTAGCCACCTAGATTCCTGACATTGCGAAAACCAAAGTCAATAAAAATCATTATTTGTATGCATTAGATTTGTAGTGGCAGCTTAATATTATTCTTAAAAAAGTGTCAGTATATTGTATAGAGGCTTGGGATCAAATTATGGTCAAAATGGAGGATTTGAAGTTGATGCTCATAGATATTGAAGGATGCCTAGCACATTTTGAACTTAGTCTTCCTTCAGGCCTTGATGGAGATCCACACTGCAAGATTGAATCCCACCCCATAGAGTTGGATACCTCTCTTTGTTCTTACTGATTCAATGAAAGTATTTTTATCTTGTCGCTAAGTTTTATAACTAAGTCTAGTTTCTTTTCTTATGCTTATGGCTAGTTTTCGTACCTTTGGGAGAACCCTAAAGCCATGTTGTTTATTTCTCTTACACTTAGCATTTTTGGCTCATGACTGTTAAACGATTATTTTGTCTTTAGTCTAGTTTCCCTCGTAGTAGGCCACAAAGAGAGAGACTATTGCACATTATAATTTTAATGGAAAAGCAATAAAACTTTAATTTACAAAAAAAAATGTAAATAAACCAAAACCTTATACAACCTTAATTAAAGTTTTAGTAAAATAGAACTAGTGAAAAACATAATTTAAAACTATAATGTGTTGCTGCAAAAATATATCAAAATATGGAGAATGAAAATGATATGTTTTTTTTAATAATTGGATAAGAAAAATTCAATAAAATACAAAGACTTAGAAGACCTCATTTCAAATCCTTTTTAGCATAAAAACACAATTTAAAGAAAACGAAGTAAATCCTTAATTTTTTTCTTAAGGCCCGATAAACCAAAGTTAATCTCAATTGATGTTGACAAGTATTATCATTATCACTAAAATTTTTGAAACAAGTGTTCTTGAAATATTGGTTATTAATAAGAATAAATCTCTATGTTGGATGTGCCATGTAAGAAGATTGTGCATCTCAACATGATATGGGTCTATTATGCATCCTTTTATGGGTTGTGGGTGTTCTTCATCCCATGGTTTTATATCCATTATATTATAATATTGCTTATCACATTAGAGCTCAATGATGATGCATAATACCTATATATTGTATTGTGAACTATTTGCTCACATGATTACAAAGAGGTGCAAACCCTAAGATCATTTGTTTCTCAATTAAGTTTTTTCAAGGTAAATGCGTTATGTATTATGCATGTAATATTGATCTTTTTATTATTTTAATAATCTATCAGCATTGTTTCTCTTACATAATTTTATTTGTTATTATTTTTGTACACTTTGGATTTTCAAAATATATGATCCAAATTGGATCATCATATAATTTTTTTCTATCTATATTGGTACTTTCTAGGTGGAAAAATTGAAGGAATTAACAAGCAAGACATATTTTAGTGGTAGGTCCAAGTTTGGAAAATTGAGGTTTGGAACCTTCCAAAGCCATTTTGAGGCATCAAATGAAATTTTTTATGGGCCAAAAGTTTGTGTGCATAGCTCACACCCACTTGATGTTGTTTTACACTCCAACGCATTTCCAATAGTGTATAAAATACCTCAATTGGAGCTCGTATGTGAGGTTTATACCTCCCACAACTTGACCTACCATGTTGACCACCATGGTATGAGTGGATGCCATGTCAACTGTTATGAAACCAGCTCAAGAAAAGATAGAAAAGATAGATCAACGCCTTAGAATTCAGCCTCTTCGAGGGGGCAACCTCCTTTACATTACATAAATGAACAATTCTTCGATGATACAAATGAAAAGACCTCCTTTCTATATATAGGAGTCTAAGGGGTCATAACATAATCATAGCCGACATAACAATAATAATGTAAGGGCACAATAATAACAATAGTGGCCTTCTATGGGGCACAATAGTAACAATATGGGCACTACATGGGTACATCAATATAATAAGTGGGTTGTACTAATAACCATAAGGGGTTACACTAGTAGTATAGGGGCCTAACATGCCCCACTCCTTCAAAAAGCATTGTCCTCAACGCTTGAGTAGTTCTTGATGCCTCTGTATAAAATTCTTGTCCTCCCTTGTGGAATCTTTAGCGGATAAGTTCTTCCACTTGATGAGAAAATATGAAATTGATCGATTTCGTAGCTGTCAGGTTCTTGTTTCTGTGACTGCTCCAAGTTCCAATATGTTTTTTCCTCCCTCTTCAATTTCTGGCAATATTGTTTGAATTGGGATCTTTTGCAACTTTTGAATAAGTTTCCATACTTCTTCGTCCTTCTTCCATTCGTCCCTTGCTTCGTTTATCCAATATGGTTGGATAATAGAAATAACACAAAACAATGCTTCCACATCCTCATCCTTGAAGAGTCTTCCCATTCGGTAAGGTCACCATTTTTTAAGTGCATGTAATATTGCCAACATTTCCTTCTCATAAATAGCTTGCTTGAGATGTAGCAATTAAAATACCCAATCACCTACATCAAAACATTTTTCACTACGATGTTGATCTACTTGTTGGTTCGTTTGATTTTGCACCGAAGTGGTGTTATCCTTTAAAAGTTGGAGAACTTCTTGTTGATGCTCGATGTGATCTTTCACTGCTTGAACTTTTTTCTTCTTGATATGTCCTTCTATCTCTAGAGTTTGAGGAGTGGCAATTTCTTCCAATCCTTTACAAGATATGGTCGGATTTATTTCTTGATGCTCGATGTGATCTTTCACTTCTTGAACATTTTTCTTCTTGATATGTCCTTCTATCTTGATAGTTTGAGGAGTGGTAATTTCAACCAATGAATTACAAGATATGGTTGGATTCATTTCTTCTTTCTCGATGTGATCTTTCACTTCTTGCACCTTTTTCTTCTTGATATGTCCTTCTATCTTGAGAGTTCGAGGAGTGGTAATTCTTGCCAATGCTTTACAAGATATGGTCTGATTCATTTCTTTTTTCCGTGGGGTGGGGTCCTGGCGTAGATCCTCTTCTTTTGATGTTTTTTGATCCTTTTCTTCCTCCTCTTCATATTCTATGTAAAATAATTTCTTCTCAGCACACTTATGACCTTTAGTGCATTTTCTATCACAATTGTAACAAAGCCCTTTTTCTCTTTTTTCTTCCAATTGTTGTGGTGTAACCCTTGTAGGTTGTGGAAGGCTAGGAGAAACAACACTTCCATCTTTATAGTTGTGAGGGGTATGCTTCCTGGTTTCTATAATTTTTCTTTCCACTATGTCACAAAGCCCTTTTACTCTTTCCAATTGTTGTGGTGTCGCTCTAAAGAAGGTGTTGCTCTTCGTATCCTCATAATGTGCTATCATTTCCTCCGTGAAAATTGACCACGTAACAAGTCGTTTACGAGAACAAAGCCCTCCATACCATAAAAATTGATCAAGTTCTAAATATGAAGATGCAATACGTACCTTTTGTAACAGTGGTACACCATGTAGATCAAAATATTGCTCCATCTGAAGTATCCAATTTACCAGATCCTTGTCATCAAACTTCCTCATCTTGCTTTTTCTTGATTTTAGGAGCTCGATCTTGAAACGACTGTAACTCTGTACTTTCAGATCTTTAAGTTCTAAAATTGTGACTTGTAGTAGCCCTTTGTGTCCTCTTTCCAATGCCACCAGTCTGATCCAAATTGAGTTATCCAAGAAAGAGTTATGTGAAATCTCCCATAGTGACTTGATTATAGACTAGTTTAGTAGAGCGAACTTGTACGACGTGCCAAGAGTCACTGTTTCAACCTTTGGATCTGAAAAACACATACAAGAAACTACAGTCTGTCCTCTTTCTGTAACTTCTTACGAAATTTCAATCTGATCTTCAGAGAGAATGTTATGACGATTTTCCCCAGGTCACCTGTTTTGAATGTAATTCAGGAGTCTGCAAAAAGACCAACTTCCGCAAATCATATCTCCGCAAATATTGCGCGAAAAGCTCTGAAATTCGGACCCAATGTGAAACACAATTTATTTTCAAATGGGTTTTTTTTGTGACTTCTGAAACGTCACAGAAAAAAGTTATAGCGAAAATTCCATGATGACCTGTTTGGTGCAGCGAAACCCTAGAATCCAAAGCTCTGATACCAAATGTTATGACCCCTTATGGTTATTAGTACAACCCACTTATTATATTGATGTACCCATGTAGTGCCCATATTGTTACTATTGTGCCCCATAGAAGCCCACTATTGTTATTATTGTGCCCTTACATTATTATTGTTATGTCGGCTATGATTATGTTATGACGGCTTAGACTCCTATATATAGAAAGGAGGTCTTTTCATTTGTATCATCGAAGAATTGTTCATTTATGTAATGTAAAGGAGGTTTTCCCCTCGAAGAGGCTGAATTCTAAGGTGTTGATCTATCTTTTCTATCTTTTCTTAAGCTGGTTTCAACCCCCATTACTCACATATATGGGATTAGATATAAGTGGACTTTCAAGAATATTCTATAAGGTCCAAAATATTATCACAGTTGAGGGTTGAGGAAGCCAAAACCATACCCCTAGATAGCTACTGAGCTATGTTAAATATCAAACTGCTAGGAGGAGAACGTGTTCCATTATTTAGCATTGTATCTTGTTCCATTATTCAGCGAAACATTTGAGAGTGGTATTATGTTAGCATAACAAAGGAGGAGGAGAATTCTATAGTCGTCGCTCATGCCATAATGTCAAAAGGTAATTCCATAGTGAATTCCTATCCTTTATATGTGAAATTTATAGTTGAAGCAAAGAAAGTAGAGCATAGGCCTCACCTTCTATTTGGGTTTTCTCCTATTTTCTGTTTCCCAATATAAATCTTGTATTCATTGGTGTGGATAGTGTGTACTTGTGCTTGTTCTTTCATTTTCATATTTAATTTTTTTTTCTTAAAATTCGAGTAAAGATAGTAATTAATTAATCTAGTGCAAATAAATAAAAATTAATCTACATAGTCTCATATTTTAGAATATTATATGATGTTTTGTGGAAAATTGTTCTATCCATAACAATTTAAAAATCAATATATGAAAAGTAATCTATTTAGGTTACCTCAATAGATCACCTATATAGGTTGTGGACATGGGACATATGGATAAGCACAATTATTATTTATGTTGGGACTATATCACCATATTTATGTACCCTTGTTACTTTGACTATTGATTCACAAGAACTAGAACCTACATTGCATATCCCTCCTACTATGGATTTGCAAGAACCAGAGGCTATACCTTATGATCATTAAAAATAGAGAATATCACACTTGTTGATACAAAGTTAAAGGAAAATCCCTCACTATTTATCCCATATGTGTGCCTGTGTGTGAGTGTGTCAACTGGGTGTAGCTCCAATGGCTGACAAAAAATTGTTATCCTCCCCCACTGGGTTCATATCGCACATTGAGGTATTCTTGTTCTCTTTGTGATCTAATTATTGATTTTTGACTTAATATTGAGCCCTACCATCCTTGGAATGAGGGAAGTAATGGATGTATTTTCTTTTAAAGCACACACACACATCAATAGTCATTAACCTAACATTGTGTCCTACCATCCATAGAATTATGGGAAGCACTCAAAGCAGTTCCTTGGAAAAAAGATTATAAAATTACACACACACACACAAAGGTTTTATCATTGTCCACCTCATGATTGATATTGTTAATGCCAAAACTATACTTACAAATTGACAGTTAAGAGATGTGGATGAAAAAAATTGATTTAGTACCAACTGTTGGGATTAAATGTGGATGGATTGATAATTAATAATGGTGATATATAGACTCTTCGACATGACATATTATAAGCCTATTTCCTCCACTTTACAAACATGTAGTCCTAGTTGCCCCTCCTAATCATTAATGTAATATAGCATAAATTTTTGTGTTTGAATTTTATGATTATACCATTCATTATGTTACCTTCTTGAAGCATTCTTCTTGATCCTATACACCCTTTCTTGTAGGAATCTTCATAGAATCACTTTCAACTTCAACATATTTTTTCAACCATTATTTTTGTACTATTCCTTAACCATTTGTATTTATGGTAGTTTAAACTCGTGTTAAAATAGTTACCAACTTGATAATAAGCATGACATCAGAACAAAAAATTTAGCTATAAAAACCCATATCTATGCCAAAAACACCAAAATCAACCCCTAAGTACAAAAGTGGCACTACTTACAACACCCATTTATTCAAGGTTAAAATTACATATTTTTGTAGCCATGAGCTTTTAAACCCATAATGTTTCTATTGTAAGCCTTAAAACCATCCCCTAAATCGAAAAGGTGGTGTTACCAATAGCAACAACATTTTAGGGTTATATTTTAAATTATTTGAAACCATGACCTTAACAACTAATACCATTGTAACAAAAACCTTAAATCAATCACAAAATCAAAAAGTGGCACTATCAATAGTAGGTTTTTTTTGTTGTGGTAAGAGGGGGTTTACACTTAAATTTGCAATATTTCTGAAACTATGACCTTGAAAATTAGTACCATTGAAATCAATAAAATGATGTTACTAATAGTACCCTGTCTTTTCTAGATTTAGAATCGTAACAAATCTTTGAAACCACTTCCTAAATAATCGAAAACTTTACGGCCGAAAATCTTAAGATAAACCCTTAAATAAAAAAAGATGTGCTACCAATAACACCCTTTTGGGGGCTTAAAATTGCAACATTTTTGCAACCATAGTTTAAAAAATAGTATTATTGTAAACAAAATCATTAAAAAATGGAGGAAATTTTCAAAAGTATCAAAATTACATGTACACTAAGCAAAACTGGGGTTTGACAATACATTTCTAACTAGGTACTTTAGATCCATCCACATCTTGTTAAGTCTACACACCCCTCCTCTCTCTCAAATGATGTTGTAATAAACCTAATATAATATAATTATATTTATTGTAATAACCAATAGTCAACATACCTACATGAAGGGTTACACCTCAAATGTTGTGTAGAGTATAAAGTGTTGCACTTTGGCCATTGTAATCATCATGTCAAGAAATTATTAAATATTAAATTTATTCGTATCCATTACTTGGAATTGATTCATTGGTATAAGAGTACTTTTTTCTCCATTGGCCCACAGTATTTCTTACCAACTTCGCAAAAAAAATTAGCAACTCCATGAAAATAAAATTTACCAACTCAAAGGATATCCTATCTATTAGACATTGGCTTTAGTGTTCCCCATGTGTTCCGTCACATGGAACAACCACCTCTCATGGATCCTGACTCTAGCAATTGTAGCAGAGGCTAATTCTTTGGAGTTTTGGTCTAGTGACAATCGTGATTCCAACAAGTGGTATCAAAGCCATAGGTCTTGAGTTTGAAACTCACCTAGCTTGCACTGTTGGGGAGATATTTGGAAATTGAGTTATTTACTCCTCGTGTGTTTTGTGACATGGACTTCTTATTACTCCAGAAATCCCTTTAGGACGAGGAAAGGGCCACAGAGGTAACCACAAACCACTCTAGGCTAGAAAACTGGCCTTTCTAGCCGGAGGGGGTTCCCTCAACTAATGAAAACTAAAGGTTCGACTCTATAACATACAAAGACTAGTTCTGGGAGTATTTGGATTTGATAAAGAAGGTGGTAGAGGATTTCTATGAAAAACTATTGACAATATAAGTGATCTTTCTATTGTGACATGTTGATGTATCTCCAACCAGCTTCATATATGGAGGCTTAATTAGCACAATTTTCAGAATGAATAACGAAATTGTAGTATAGAAAAGGTAGAGTATCAAGACATTTATCAAAGAGAAAAAATAACAACATTTATCACTGCAGCTCAGATTGATGACCATCAAGAAGAAAAGACAGAACTTTTAAAGGCATGCATACTTCATTTGCAACTGAAATATACTTGGTTTAGTCATACATGAGCATATAAGATGAATTCAAATATAATTGTCCCCTACACCTTTAAACACAATATGAAGAAAATAGATAAGAGAAAAGGCACATAAACTGAGAGAAAAACTTATTCCAAAAACATTCATACCATAAGAATCTCCATAAATCGACTGGAATCCCTTCAACATTTAGGCATGTTCATTAAAACCAAACCACAAACATGACAACAATAATTCCTCTAGCAATTGGGAAAACCAACAACAACCTTCTTTGTCTTCATTTATGAAAATATATAGTAGAAACATGGATGAAAATCATTTCAAGTTCACTGCATCTTCGATCCCACAGAGGATCGATTCAAAACTGGGAAAAGATAGTAAACTGTTGTTTTTTTATGCTTTTCACCCAAACGTAAAGAATAAAAAACCCTTTTGTCTTTTTGAAAGAAAAAATAACCTATTTAAATATAAATTATCTTAAAAAGGTCTCCGGACTGATAAAATTGACTGAAATAGAAGAAAGTCTAAAAGTTCTTTTGTGGCTGTTGAAAAGCTTGCATAGTAGGTGTGCAAAGCCCAAATATTCATGTTTCTAGAACTGACACGTGGCAATAAATTGGGGTGGTGATCTAGACAACATATGTTATCCATGCTAGCACCTTCAAAACCTAACAAGTGGCCATTGTATTGTGTACGTGAAATGGTCAGACCATGGGCTGCATAGCGAGTGCGCATTGCCTGCATAGAAAAATTTCTTGTTTCTTGAATGCCCTTCATTGCTCCTGAACATTGTCATGACACTATTATGCTGATCATATCAACCTTAACATATTAATACATTAGAAAATTAAAACAAAACTTGAAAATAAAAAGGAAAGCCTGATCATTTCCTTTTCCTCTTTCTTGATAATTTGTTGCTAGAAGCCTTGATGTTGGGAGTCGTGGAATTAGGATTTGGAATAATGAGGTCCTGCTTCTTCATAGGTGGTGATAGAGTAGGTGTGGCTTTGGATTTAAGATCAAAATTAGGCATTTTCATGAGCGGAGGTATTCCAACATCTCCCTCATACCTCTTTAGCAATTTATGTGCCTCCTCTAAATCCTATCTCATAGTTCTCAGTTGTGCATTCAGGACCAAGTTTCTTACATACAAATTTCTGGATTGTCTCCTAATTGGTTGTGACCACTTGAAAAAATTATTACTCGTGTCAAGAGCTTTGGATGCTTCTTTGAATTCATGGTCACAATTTTCTAGAATATGCTGAATATAATTCTTATACTCTAGATTTTGTTGTGTGAATTAATTGACCTAGTCTTTGCTTTCTTCTAACTCCTCCAAGAACCTTTGGTACTCTTTCCATTGACTTAATGGGGTTCTACCAGGGACTTTAGCTATTTGTTTCATCTGTTGAAAATACTTAAAATTTTATTTAAACACCTTGATTGCCAACTCACTAGACCCCACTACAACATTCTTAGCTTGTTTAGCAAAGGAAACATGCTTTTTCTTTCCTTTTGCACTTGCTGAGGATGACTCTATCTTGTCTTCTATTGGTTTAATGGAATGTTTGATGTCTCTGTTATTCTTCTCCAAAAATGGTATCCTCATCTAGTTTTTAAATAGTGCCTCTCTCATCTTTACTATATTAGGATGCTCTTCTTTGCATTGCACAACACCTCTCTCAACTGGTGCTATGTCCTCCTCAATATTTGATTGTACAATTTCTGGACCCTTGACCTCATCCACCTTGTCATCTATCTATTTATCTTCAGAGATTTCCACAATTGCTTGAGGGGCTGCCTCTTCCTAGGTTTTCTTACCTCTAGACCTTGTTCTTGGTCTCATCATAAATTCATCTTGGACTGTGTCTTCAATTTTGACTTTAAGTCTAGCTTTTTGAACTGACGTTTCCTGTTCCTTTGTCTACCTTGTCATCCTCTATGCCTTGCAACTTAGTTTTCTTTCTCAACTTGCCTACAAATTTCTTTCTTGGCTTGGCACCTTCCATCTTTATGGGTTTCATGTCCATGACTGAATGAGTGCTCTCCTTCTTTGGATGTTCTTGCTTGGATTTTTCTTTATCTACCTTGATTGAAGGTGACCTAGTTTGTGGCAAGAGGTCAATACTTGCAAGAAAATCATACCAAAGGATTTTCTTTCTTTCAACAACATGTTTAACCAAGATTTTGATCAAAGAGAAATGGAACAGACTTGAAGCATCTTTCTAGACCCTTAATCAAGAAATAAGGGAGCTTCATGGGCTTGCTTTCGGTGAAATGTCATAGCAACCTGAGATGATACTAGTATATTCTACTGAACCTACCCTCGCAAGTGAAATATCTTTGGATAACCTTCAGTAGGTCTACTTATTTCTCTTGGAGATAAATGCTAGAGAAGGTGGAAGCAAACTTGTCAAGATACTCTGGTTTTACAAACTTCTTATAAGCCAAAATGTCTAACTCATCTGCCTTGAACCATTTGTCCCCTGTTGTTGGGAGATTGGTTGCATCATCTATGAACTTCTCAATCAATATGATCTTCAAGTCTCCTAGTTTCACTATGTTGTCTTGAAAACTTAGAGTAAATAAGCTGGCCAATTTTTCATTGTGACCTACTTTCTAAATCTTTTGGCAGAAAGGAATGCACCATGTGTTCTCAAAAGCCACTATAATGGAAGGGGATGAATTGAGAAAACTCAAAGTATTGGGTTCGATGTGAACGAGGTCTCCTCCTTTTTTGTTGGCATCAGGAGCCATCCTATCTCAACACCTAGCTGACTGATTTTTACTTTTGGTTTATGGATACATGTGCAGACCTAAAGGAATGAAAATAGGTTCGAATGACAAAAAAAATCCACTTAAGCAGTTGTAGCAATAGGATGGTGACAACATAGTTTAAGTGATGGAATACAAGCGGGAGGCTTTAAAGATTTAAAAGATATTTAATATTAAAAGCTTCAGGAAGCATTCATCATTCAAAATTTAAGCTTAGATTAATAAGACAACTCACTTAGAGGTAAGACTGTGTTTTGAAATAGAACATGATGTGCAAAACACATGTTTTTTAACAGTGATAAACACGCCTTTAGCACTGTGACTAGGAGAATTAGCAACAAGAATTTACAGGAAGGGTGACTAACTCCCTACCTCTCCAATTTCTTCATTCAATTTGTGCACTAAAGACTAGCTCGAGATGAATTCTTTCTCTATGCAGAATAATTGCCACTTTATGCTCAAATTGTTTTGCAAAATTAAAACCTCCTTACGACTCCTGAGCTTCTCTATGCTTTCTGAACTCTCTTGCAATAAACTAACCTACTCTAACATGGGCTCCATTGGGGATGGCATCCTCCCTGTGACATGCCAAGAATGACACCATAGACTAGTGGCCTTCCCATTGGGAAATATGGTCATAACATACAAAAATTGATATACAAACTCTGAATCATGAAAACTTATTGACTAGACTGATTGCAAATGATATAAAAACTGACTGACGGACTCAAATATTTACGACAATGATTAGTTAAGATCTCATGGCCTTCACTTCAGGCTTCAAATCTTAACTATAACTACCCACACTTGCATTATTCAAAACTAAAATGGTATAAACAATGAAATGATCTTCCAAAATCCAACTTAAGTGAGGAAATGTTTGAGCAGCTTGCCATTCACAGGCCCTGCTCCAACTGGCTGATTTGACAAATCTTCAAGTAAATATGCATTCTACCCTCTAAATGCAGCAAATTTAAAAGGACCCTTCCACAAGTTCTAAAATTTCCCATGCTTGCCCTTATCCTCATTCTGGGCATCCCATTTCAGCAGCAAATCTCCAATATGAAAATATACTACCTTTTCTCTTTTATCATTGATATTCTTTATCTGGTCTTGTAACAACTATGTGTTCCTCAATACTTCTTTTCTTGAATGTTGGAGCTAGATCATTTAACCAATTCTCCACTTCATGTCATTAGGATCTGCTTCTTCTTCTTGTAACAATCTCATGACTGACACTTCAAGATACAAAGGAAACAATGCCTCTGTTCCATACACCAATTCAAATGGAGACATGCATATGGATATTTTAGTACTCACCCGATCTGCCCATAGTGCATGGATCAATTTTTTGTGCCAGTTCCTTTTATTCTCTTGCAACAATTTTCTAATAATGTTGACCAGACTCTTGTTGGATGACTCTTCCAAGCCATTTCCTTGAGGATAATAGGTTTTGGAATGACCCAAACTAATGTTATATTTGTAGAAAAATTCAATCATCCTTTTTGACTTGAATTCAACGGCATTTTTCATGATAATCTTTTGTGGACAACCAAAATGGGACAGAATGTTGTTTTCCAAAAATTGGATGATAGTTGCATCTGTGGCCTGCCTAGCAGGGACTGCTTCAATCCATTTTGTAAAGTAATATGTTCCTGTTAAAATCCACTTATGCTGCCCAGAAGAGGAAGGATGAATTTCTCCAATAAAATCAAGTCCCCATTGTTGAAATGGTGACTCAACTGTTATAAGCTTTAGAGGCAGGGGAAGCAACTTCTTTCTACCCTTGAACATCTGACATTCCTTACAATTGGCCACCTTCTTATAAACATCAGCAAATAAACTAGACTAATAAAGGCCAGCTATGAGAATCTCATTCGTTGTAGTTTTCCAATATAAGTGACCACCACAATTCCCCTTATGGAAATCTTCTATTGTTGTTTGAGCCTTATCCTCCAATAAACAATTAAGCAACATCCCACAGGGATTTCCAGTATAAAAATTGGTCAATAATAAAAAATATCACTGTTTTTAATTTTAAAAATTAGGCTTTAGTTTTGGGCCAATCTGGCGGTGCTTGTAAATGTTGTAAAACATATAGGATATCTGCATATCATGGTGAAGCAACGAATTTCTCTGACACTTGCTGAACAACATTTGAGATTTCTTCCTCTGTTAGGACAATGAGAAAATTAATTTGAAGGGACTGTAAATTTGATTCTTCCATCAAACAAGCCAAACTTTGTCAGCTTAATTTTTATGTCCTATTCAATAAATATTGTGATTCACTTTCCCCTCCTTCCATCTAGGCCACTTTGAGTCAAAATATTTTTAACTGCAGCAATAGGCACATAAGCCACAACATGAGAATGTAAAAATGTACACTCGAAAATATTTTAGGGCCTTAAAAAGCGCAAATGCTTGTTTTTCCATTATGTCATACTTGAACACAACATCTCTAAGCATCCTACTGAAAAATGCAATAGGCTGCTCGACTCCCGGCTGATTTTTCTGCAAAAGAACCGCAGCGATACTATGTTCAGATGCAAAAGAAAACACTATGAACTCCCTTGTAGAATCAGGGCTGGCCAAAGTAGGAGCACGGGACAAATCTTCTTTGACTTCACTGAATTATTTCTTACTGTATTCATTCCATTTTACCTCATTGTCCTGCTTCAGCATGTATGTAATTTTCCTAGAAATCTCAGCCAATTTGGGAATGAACCTTCTCAAAAAATTAATTCTGCCCAAAAATGACTGAATTCCTTTTTTACTCCTAGGATCATCCATTTTCTTAATAGCTACATTTTTGTTAGGGTCTATTTTTATGCCATTTTTTGAAATAATATGGCCCAACAATTTGCCTTCCTTTGGGCTAAACAAGGACTTTTTGGGATTTAATGAGATTCCATGTTTCCTGCACTTTTCGAAAACTGCTCTTAAGTGTTGCAAATGTTCCTCATTAGATTGTGAATAAACTGTAATGTCATCCTAGTATATGACAAGGAACTTATCCTTTTCTTTTGCAAAAGATATGTCCATCGCCCACTGAAATGTTGGCCCCGCATTCATCAAACCGAATGTCATATTAGCATACTTGAAAATACCCTAGGGAGTTGTAAATACGATCTTGTCTTGGTCCTCTGGGTGAACCAAAATCTAGTTATACCTAGAGAATCCATCTAGCAGTGAAATCCTTCTAGGACCCACCACTTTCTAGAGAACATGGTCCATTTTTGGCAGTGGATAGTTGTCCTTGAGGGACACCCTGTTTAAGTTCGTGAAATCTACACACTATAATTTAACTCGTTTTATTTCTAACTGGTACCAAATTGGACAACCAATCTGAAAAACAAAGGGGAACTATAATACCAACATCAAAAAGTTTCCTTACTTCTTTTTCGATTAAGGGTAGCAATATCGGATTGGTCCTCCTCCACTTCTGCTTGAATGGATTTTGATACCTTTTTATTGGTATTATATGTTGAATGATCTCTTTGTCATACACCTTCAGGTCTTCATACCCCTAAGAAAAAAAATTGGAGAATTCAGTAAACAATTCCAAATATCTTCTTTTCATATGCATGCTCAAGGTTTTGGACAACTTTATCATCTTGGGGTGTTTTGTTGTACCTATATTTCATTCTTCAATTCCTTCTCCAACCGGTGCTAGTTTTGGTCCTTTGGCCACATCATTTTGGTCAAACAACTCTTCCAAAGATACCAGAACTCTTGGAAGAATGTTTTCCTTAAGATGTAATATCTTCAACTCAGAACCTCACTAATCCAATTCCTCCTTCATCTGATTTATGAAAATTTCCTTATCTGCATCTTCCCACTCGTTGTTCCTTTCCCATCTCATTCTAGCAAACTCTTCTTTCATTAGCAAGAAAGTTTCTACCTGCTTTTCATTCTCAAACACTTTCCAATGACCATTGTTATTAGGAACATCGGGTCTATGTCTTACCTCTACCCTGTACATTCCTTTAACATTACTGGGCATGTCAAAATCAGAGGTCGAAGTAGCCAATGCATCTGCAACAACATTATCTTTCCCCAAAACCACATAAAAATTGTATTCAACAAAATTATGCAAATAATCAAGTACAACATTTCGATAAGCTCGCATGCTGGAATGCTTGGTCTGGTATTCACCTTTAACTTGTCTAACCACAAAATCAGAATCACCAAAAATGACTATTCTTTTAGGCCCTGATTTCTTTAAATTCCTCAATCCCAAAATTAGAGCTTCGATTCTACCATATTGTTGGTACATTCAAATTCCAGTTTATATGAACACAACTTTGGCTTACCAATTTATGGACTAATAATCCACACCCTTGCTCCAGCTCCTTCTCTGCTTTCTGCCCCGTCAAAATTCATGGTCCAAACTTGATGTTTCTTCCTTGCTTTTCCATCTATTTCAACTTTGAAATTTGCATATATTTTTAGGGCAGACTGGCTGATCTATCTCTCTTTTCATTGTTTTCCCGCCCTTGTTTTTAAGGCTAGCTGCCTTAGAATTTGTTTTGCATATGTCTCTTCATCCTTACTCAAATCATCAAATTTTATTTCTATGTCTTCCTTCTTTTTCACATCCAATTTACATTGGCTTCCCTATCCTAAATCCTCATGCAAAATTCCTTCTTCTTGAGTGTTGTCCCCCTCTTCTTCAATTTCTGAAACAAGATCTCCATCAACGGGACAACTTGACTTAAAAAAAACGAATAAATCTACATTAGAATGGACAACATAGATTGGATGGTTAACAGGCTTGTTCTTATTGATTATCATATATTGCATGAGAGGATCTATGTATAACCTTCCATCCACGATCTAGAAAACAACATGCCATACCTGGGAGGTATGTCTACCACCATGATATCCATCACCATACATTTGGAGGGAATATGAGTCAAGGATATTGCTAAGTATTTAATTAGCCCAGACATTTCACCTTACTGGAATCAAATGAGTAAAGGTCCTTGTATGGTCGTGTAATGTCTAATCCCAACCTCTCCATAATCACCTTTGGCATCAAATTATGTGATGCCCCAAGTCCAACATAACATTGTGTAGGATTTGTTCATGTACATTCAAACTAACATAAAAGGGAGGAACATCACCATCCTGTGTTTTATCCTCAATTTTTGGCCCAAAGATGATAGTTGGATGATCATACGCTATATTAATTGTATCAAAGGTTTTATCTACTTTAAGTGCCTTTAAGATCTGAAACCTATATTGATCATTTCTCACTAATTCACCAAGAGGAATAGAAATATTCAACTTAGCAACTTCAGCTTTGAGATTAAATAAACTTGTTACCTTTTAAGTCTCTTTATGAACAACATCCTTCTTTTCTGCAACTTCTTTGTCTTTGGGTATGTTGTATTTCCGCTGCAAAATAGTGACAAGAGTCTCCTTCATTTGTGCACTTGTGCTAGGAATATATTTCTTCTGAGCACTTGCACTAGGGAGGATCTTCTTAACACCACTAGCAAACACTTCTTTTCCTACTGAATTACTAATTGGTGCATACTTCTTTGTTGCATTACTTCCCATAGTCCTATTTATCATATTATACTATCGCTGCACTTGCATTATAGCATTCTGAAAACCTTTTCTATATTCCTCCAATTCAATCATCAATGCATCATTTTTGGATTAGGACAACAATAGTTCTTCATTGTCCACTTCAAAATTTTCAAGCTACTCATATTCTTGATCCTATCTAGTCAAATAAACCTCCTATTGCCCATCACCAAAAAATAAAATCTGATCTTCGGGAGTCTTCTCATCTTCCTCATCTTGATCTTGAGAAAAATTTTGTTGGAACAATGGTCTTATTTGTTGCTGTGATTGTTTTGTAACTTTTTGTCTCCTGAGATTTTTTAGGCAACTGTGGTTGCCTTCGAAAACTAGGATTTCTGATTTGTGGACCAATCTAGGTCTCTCGGATTGTTGTCTGGTCAGCCAGGGATATTTTCTCCATCATCTTCTCCATTGTCTTAACCAATGTTTCAAATTTAGCATCTGAGGAAGTGGCAGGATCCTCCTTTATGATGACTCTCTTCTTGGACTTCAACTTAGACTTTTTCGCTAATAGATTAGCCTCCACACTGACTGCATTATTTTGCATGTCCTCCAATGTTGCCGGATTTATTTCTCTAAGATGATAAGCCATTTCAGGGTCAAAAGCATCTGGATAATGCAGTAAGGCCAACCCAGGAGGAGGCTTAATCTTTGCAGGAATTGAATTACATAGTTTGTTAAACCTTGTAGAAAAGTATTGAATAGATTCTTTGGGCTGTCTTTTCAAGTTCTTATTCTTAGCCAAGATCTGCAAAGGGTTCTTCTTTTCACCCCACCTTGCAAGGAAAGCATATTCTAACTCCTGATAATTTGTAAAAGCTCCCAAGCGAGAAATCCTGAACCATTTCTTGACATCATTGGAAAAACTTTGAGCAATAATCTGATTTTAAAATCATCATGATCTACTTCCTCCAAATCCACAAAATCACTGACCTTGTCAACATGCTGCTTAATAGTGATTTCTCCTATGCCATCATACTACGGAAGCCTCTTCCCATAATTGAGAGGTAAATCATGAAGTTGAGCAGGCAAAACTAAAGGAGTATACCTTG
Source organism: Pinus tabuliformis (assembly GCA_031772625.1). Taxonomy (NCBI): domain Eukaryota; kingdom Viridiplantae; phylum Streptophyta; class Pinopsida; order Pinales; family Pinaceae; genus Pinus; species Pinus tabuliformis. The sequence continues at coordinate 402,460,595 of CM062815.1, read as the reverse complement.
CGGCCAAAACTACTATTTGAGTAGTTTGGAGACAGACAGGTGGTGTAACAAAAACAGTAGAAAATGGAAGAACTAGGTGAATGAAAGTCAAAACTAAGGATGAAGGCCTTTGAACTGAATTCAAAATAGAGCCAGTAGTGAAAAAATATTGAATAGGGATATTTATCTGAGATAGGAATGTGTTTACAGGAGCTTTCTGAACTTTGTCAACTAGACCTTTGAGTTTACTGAACTGTTGGATGATATTCTGACTAAACTCAATTCTTGGGGATGATACACAAGAACTTAAATTATCTGAATCTTCTATAATTTTAGGGATACTAGAACAAGACCTCATCCTAAACAATGGGATTTCAGAAGAAATTTCAGGTGAGGAAGCAGATTTCCTGATAGGACAATAACTAGCTTGACTTTCCAGCACCACCCTCTCCTTCCTGAGGAGTTTTTCAGGATCAGAAACCACTACAAGAGGATTTGGGTCAACATTATGCTTGGTGAACCTCCTAGAAGCCAGATCTTCTCAGACAAGGATGCATGCAACGAAAATTTCTAATAATCAAAAGGATATTATCAATTCAGCCTATGATGTACATTTTGGACATGAAACTTCTTGGGATAATTTAAACTTTCAAATCCTCGGCAACAACGCCATTATGTTATCACTCTGTAAATCCATTTAGGCAGAGGAAAGGGCCATAGAGGTAACCACAAACCACTCTGGGCTAGAAAAATGGCCTTTTTAGCTAGAGGGGGCTCCCTCAACTAATGAAAACTAAAGGTTTGACTCTATATCATACAAAGACCATTTTGGGAGTATTTGGATTTGATAAATAAAGTGGTGGAGGATTTCTAAGAAAAAGTATTGACAGTATAAGTGATTTTCTATTGTGACATTATGATGTATCTCCAACCAACTTCATATATGGAGGCTTAATTAGCACAACTTTCAGAATGAATAAATAAATTGTAATATACAAAAGGTAGAGTATCAAGACATTTATCAAAGAGCAGAAATAACAACATTTATCATTGTAGCTCAGATTGATGACCATTAAGAAGAAAAGACAGAACTTTTAAAGGCATGCATACTTCATTTGCAACTGAAATATACTTGGTTCGGTCATACATGAGTATATAAGATGAATTCAAATATAATTGTCCCCTACACCTTTAAACATAGTATGAAGAAAACACATAAAAGAAAAGACACATAAACTGAGAGAAAAACTTATTCCAAAAACATTCATACCATAAGAATCTCCATAAATCAACCAGAATCCCTTCAACATTCAGGCGTGTTCATTAAAACCAAACCACAAACATGACATTAATATTCCTCTATTAATTGGGAAAACCAAAAATAACCTTCTTTGTCTTAATTTATGAAAATATATAGTAGAAACACGGATGAAAATCTTTCAAGTTCACTGCATCTTCGATCCCATGGAGGATCGATTCAAAAATGTGAAAAGATAGAAACTTCTTGTTTTTTTATGCTTTTCATCCAAACATAAAGCATAAAGCATCCTTTTGTCTTTTTGAAATAAAAAACAACTTATTTAAATACAAATTATCTTAAAAATTCCTTCGGACTGATAAAACTGACTGAAATAGAAGAAAGTCTAAAAGCTACTTTTTTTACTGCTGAAAAGCTTACACAACACCCAAATATTCATGCTTCTAGAACTGACACGTGGCAAGCAACTAGGGTGGTGAGCTGGACACCATATGTACTCCATGCCAACACCTTCAAAACTTGACAGGTGGCCATTGTACTGTGTAGGTGAAATGGTCAGACCATGGGCTGCGTAGCATCTATGTAGCAAAATTGCTACAATTGTTCCTTGAATGCCCTTCATTGCTCCTGAACGTTGTCATGACACTATTATGCCAATCATATCAACCTTAACATATTAATACATCAGAAAATTAAAACAAAACTTGAGAATAAAAAGGAAAGCCTGATCATTTCCTTTTCCTCTTGCTTGATAATTTGCTGCTAGAAGCCTTGATGCTGGGAGTCTTGGACTTGGGATCTGGAGTAATGAGGTCATGTTGCTTCACAGGTGGCGATAGAGCAGGTGTGGCTTTGGATTTAGGATCAAACTTAGGCATTTTCATGAGCAGAGGTATTACATCAACTCCCTCATACCTCTTCAACAATTTACGTACCTCCTCTAAATCATGTCTCACATTTCTCAGTGGTCCATTCAGGACCAAGTTTCTGACATACAAATTTCTGCATTGTCTCCTAACTAGATGTGACCACTTGAAAAAATGCTTACTCCTGTCAAGAGCTTTGGATGCCTCTTTGACTTCATGGTCACAATTTTCTAGAATATGTTGAATAGAATTCTTATACTCCATATTTTGTTGCCTAAATTGATTGACCTAGTATTTTCTTTCTTCTAACTCCTCCAAGCACCTCTGATACTATTTCCATTGACTGAATGGGGGTCTACTAGGGGCTTTAGATATTTGTTTCATCTGTTGCACATACTTAAAATTTGATTTAAACACCCTGATTGTTGGCTCACTAGACCCCACTACAACATTCTTAGCTTGTTCTACAAAGGCAACATGATTTTTCTTCCCTTTGGCACTTGTTGAGGGTGACTATGTCTTGTCTTCTACTGGTTTAATGTCTTGTTTTATGTCTCTGTTCTGCTTCTCTAGAAATGTTATCCTCATCTGGTTTTTAAACAGTGCCTCTCTCATCTTTACTATCTTTAGGATCCTCTTCTTTGTATTGCACAACACCTGTCTCAAGTGGTGCTATGTCCTCCTCATAATCTGATTGTACCATTTCTGGACCCTTGACCTCATCCACTTTGTCAATCACCTGCACATATGTCTGTTTATCTTAAGAGATTTCCACAATTTCTTGAGGGGCTACCTCTTACTGGGTTTTCTTAACTCTAGACCTTGTTCTTGGTCTCATCATAAATTCATCTTGGACTGTGTCTTCAATTTTGACTTTAAATATGGATTGTTGAGATGATGTTTCCCATTCCTATGTTCTTTTTTTTGCCTTGTCATCCTCTATGCCTTGCAACTTATTTTTCTTGCTCAAATTGCCTGAAAATTTCTTACTTGGCTTGGCACCTTCCTTCTTTATGGGTTTCATTTCCATGACTGAATGAGTTCTCTCCTTCTTTTGATGTTCTTGCTTGGACTCTTCTTTTGTCTACCTTGATTGAAGGTGACCCAATTTGTGGCAAGAGGTCAATACTTGCAAGAAAATCAGACCAAAACATTTTCTTTCTTTCAACAACATGTTTAACCAAGATTTTGATCAAAGAGAAATGGAACAGACTTGAAGCATGGTTATCCTTTTTAATCTATACTTCGGTAGCCATTATTTATAGACTCTTAAGCAATAAATAAGGGAGGTTCATGGGCTTTCTTTAGGTGAAATTCCATAGCAACTTGAGATGATACTGGTATATTTTATTGAACCTACCCTTGCAAGTGAAATATATTTGGATAACCTTCTATAGGCCTACATAATTCTCTTGGAGATGAATGCTAGAGAAGGTGGAAGAAAACTTGTCAAGATACTCTGATTTTACAAACTACTTATAAGCCAAAATGTCTAAATCATCCCCCTTGTACCATTTCTCCCCTACTATTGGGAGATTGGTTGCATCAACTATGAACTTCTCATTCAATATGATCTCCAGGTCTCCTAGTTTCACTCTATTGTCTTGAAAACTTAGAGAAAATAAGTTGGCTAGTTTGGAATTGTGACCTACTTTCTTAATCTTATGGCATACAAGAATGCACTCTGTGTTCTCAAAAGCCACTCTACTGGTAGGGGATGAATTAAGAAGACTCAAATTACTGGGTTCAGTGCGAATGAAGTCTCCTCCTTTTTTGTTGGCAGCAGGAGCCATCCTATCTCAACACCTAGTTGATTGATTTTGACTTTTGGGTTATGGCTACCTATGCAGACCCAAAGGAATGAAAATAGGCTCGAATGACAGCAAAACCCCACTCAACCAGATGTAACAATATGATGGTGACAACACAGTTTATGCGATGGAATAAAATCAAGAGGCTTTAAACATTTAAAATATATTTAAGATTAAAAGCTTCGGGAAAGATTTATTATTTAAAATTTAAGCTTAGATTAATAAGACAATGCACTTAGAGGTAAGACTGTGTTTTCAAACTGAACAGGGTGTGTGAAGCACACGTTTTTTAACAATGACAGACACACCTTTAGCACCACGACCAGGAGAATTAGCAACAATAATTTATAGGAAGGGTTATTGACTTCGTACCTCTCTAATTTCTTCATTCAATCTATGCGCTAAAGACTAGCTCGAGATGAATTATTTCTCTATGAATAAGAATTTCCACACTATGCTCAATTTTTTTTGCAATCTGAAAACCTCCTTACGACCCCTAATCTTCTTAGGGCCTTCTAAACTCTCTTGTGACCTTTTCTCTGAAACTAAACCATTAATATCATCCTCTGCATATCACCTACAGGAAATCATACAAAAAACTGGCGGCCTGCATAATGATTTCAAATTATGGTGCTGATGTAACAAGATGAACATGTAACCTGCGTTCCTTATGAAATTTCACATGCTCGAAAAGTGTTGTTCAAATATTGTAGGGTGGCGGAGGATTTAGACATGATAACTTCGATAACCAAAGTCTGTCGGGGGGGTGAATAGTACGATGGGTGAATCATGGTGGGTAGTGATGTTTAGGAAAGGGAATAGTTTTAGGCCTATGGAAATGTGGTTTAGGTGAAAACATTGATAAATGTTTAGGCCTAAAATAAATCAAAAGGAGTAATGTAACATTAGGAAATGAGGGGAAGGAATGAAATGAGGGAAAAATGAGATAGGTAAAGGGATTAATATAATGTTTAGCAAAGGTGTAGGTCAAAGCATTAATAATTAGGATCTTTTCGAGATCCTTTCCTCAATAGATGACACTTCGACCATGTTACCCACCTATCATCACCTAATACCTGGACTCAATAATAAAACCTTCACAAACATTAGACACTCCTTCCCAATGACTGACCTTGATGACCAAAGTGATAACCCGACTGAAGATGACTCTTTTGAGCAGTGACAGGTCAAAACATAACAGTGAGTAAATTTTATGATTTTGACCTTCTTCTAAACAACAAATAATTAACTCGAGGTACCTTTCGACTGATAAACTAACCTACTCTAACATGACTAACCGCCTCTCGTGAATCCTAACCCTATTTGTAGTAGTGAATACTAATGCCTATGGATTTTGGACTAACAACAATCATGATTCTAACACTACTGGTATGCTTTTCAAAGAAGAATTAAAAAGAATTAGTCATAAATTTGATTGTTTCAATCATGAAATAAAGTTATTATTTAAATAATTGCAAGTATTTAAGGAGGTTATTAAACAACAAGATTATTAGGGGGAATCTTCTGAGGAGGATGAATATTCCTATGATAATAAAAATGATGAGGAGGGTGAAGATGGCTACCGTAATTTAGGAGGATGAGTTATGTGAAGAGGAGTTAGGGATGACTCCTTATTGGGGGGGAGTTCATTTAGACCCTAAATCCTAGTAAAAGTAAGGTTTGTCACAACTTTATTGGCCAACCCCTTCAAATCAACTAACATCATAAGAGCCTTGTAGTAATTGAGTCAAAATCTGTGGTAAAATATGTGGTCATCCTAATGTATTCATTTCACAAAGGTAAAGGTGAAACTTATAAAAAAATAAATGTGCCTAGATGTGTGGATATACAAATATGTATTGGATTAATGATCCTTAAACAAAATCAAATGAATAATGTTGATCAATACTTACCCATCCTAAATAAAAAAGTAAAAGAAAAGCATGCACTACAAGAGAAGATCACAATTTTACAATTTAATATAAATAAAATGGCTCACTATAATTTTTTATTTTTTTTTTGTAAATGTTGTAGAGCTCTCTGTATTCACTTTTTCAAAAAAAAATTACATCCATATCCTCTGGTTAGTCACCTGCCCGAAGGAAACGAGGTGACCATCGGTCAACGTTATAACCATTCCAAAATTTGAATAAGTTCATGAGTATCCATCCACTTCTAGACTGATTGTCTCTACTATTGTTTCTAAATATCAGAACATAAATACTTATTTCCTGCATCTAAAACCGAGTTCAAAGACAAAATATCAGACTTTAAACTAATCCTCATCAAAGGATGCTATATGAACTGAAGCCTTTGCACTAGGGCTTGAAGCCTTTACTCTAGGGCCTGGAAGCTCGCATCCCTCTATCAATTTCCATTTGATCTCTGTCAGGGTCTGTTCGATCTTACCAGTGCTAGATTGTTCTTGTAGGTATGGATCTGTATGGTCACAATATCTTTGAGAATTTCCGCCCGGACTAGGTCTTTCTCCTTGCTACTTTCCTGTTTGTCTAGAACTTCTCCTTCCATGTGTTCATGGTGAAGAGCCATAGCCCGGGCTATGATGTGTTTCATGATCCAGTATTGCTGCAGGGTATTTTTGAACAACAGTTGCCTACCATTTGTTGTCCCCGGGTCCTGCAACATTCCTTCCCATTCTTCCATGGGCAAGTCTCTGCACCTGAGGTTTTTTCTTAAATCTCGCTCCCAGCTCCAAATTTGGTCTCTGACCTCCTTCGCGTTTCCTTCCATGTAGGATTCTATAATCTTCTTCATTTTCTCTCCTTCAAACCTCCTTCCCCTTTTCTTTCCCTTACTGTTGGTGCCTTCTTCTTTCTTGATCATCCTCTTACTTCTCCTGGGGGTCATTCTTCTTTCTGCTTGGCCTTTAGCTCTCTTTTCCTGTTGCTTTTTGTTTTGATTCACAGTCTTGCCCTGTGCTGAAGCAAGACCTATCACAGAATGAACACAAATGTCAGTCATGTCATTTAATTTCACATTATTATCCATGGATTCCCCCCCTCCTCTTGTTTCCCATCCTTCGATTTCCCACCCTCTGAGTTTCTGTCCTCTGGCTTCCTTCCCTACTTTGAATGGTTGTGGCTGTAATAGTTCTTTTGGTCTTGGGGTACCCATGTTTACTTTGCTTAGCCCAGTTCATGCAAAGAACCCACTTCTAGTTCGTTTTCCTTTTCTCCCTCGAGGGTTCACTCCTTGTGCAAATTGGGTTGCTGAGACCTCCCCTTGGCTTGGGTTTTTCAGCGAGGCCGGGTTTTGGCTAGCTAAGGTTTCTCCCCTCACCTTAAGGTGCAGCTCCATCCCCCAGGGATTCTGGAGTTTCCTATCCCCTCTACCGTCATTCAACGCAACAGGCGTTCTTCCTTTCCCTGGACTATGGTTTACCAGAGCCTCTATTCTAAGGTGGGGGTCGGGTGAAATTGGGTCATGCATGTCATTGCTCTCATACTCCTCACCCTTTCTCTTAACTTTCTCTCCATCCCTGGCATCCAGGATCTCTTCACGATAATTTCCTTTCAGACCTCTAAAATTTCTATGACAATTGAGATGATCAAACCAGATCTGCATACCATTCTGCATTCCTAACCTATGTTTCAGACTGATTACTCTTTCATAGATTGGGAGGAGAAATGTCACATACCCTTTTATTGTGCTGCGCCTTTCTCCCTCCTTCTGTTCCTGCTTGCTGCCAGCTCTTTCGTTCTCACCACCTTTCTTCTTTCTCGTCTGCATGCAAAATGCCTCTTTCCACTTTTCCTTAGTCTTTATCCCTTTTTCATTGCCTCCTCATGATTTTACCACCAAATGTCCTATTTTCACCTTGGCATGCCTCCCTTCCCTCCTACCTTGGGATGATGCCCTCCTGTCATGTCCACTGTCCTTGATTTACGTCTTTCCTCTCTCGGCTGCTATTTTCGTTGGGTTGCTGACTCCGCCCTGCCACTTGGCATTAATTCTCTACCCATCATCGGATTGTTGTCCTGCCCTCTCCGCTTCCATTCCTTTCCATCTCTACCCCCATACTCTCGGGGGCTGTCCTTCCTCTGACCCCCTCCGTCATCCTACCGAGATACGATCTTGCATTTGTCCTGTGCTGTTCTACTTTTGTCCTGTATTGTTCCTCTTGCATTTGCTCTTGTACTCCTCTGCTCCCGTCATATCTAGGCGAATTCTCTAGATGCTCACTTTGGAGCTTATCTTGTTCTATCATTTGGAGAAATTGTTCCATATCCTCTTTCTGGTGGAGCTCTTTTGCGCTCATGTCTAGTTGCTGCTCTCCTTTTCGACATCCCCAATTCGCAAGGTAATCTGCAAGAGCATTTCCTTTGCGTCTCACATGGGAAGGTATGGTGTAGGCTATCTTCCTCAATTGGTGGCTTATTTCTGTTATTATCCATGCCGTCTGCCAACTTTGACTCAGCTTCTCAGCTGGAATGCCCTGTTGTAGTTGTTTGATTGTTTCTATCACGAGCATCGAGTCTCCTTCTATCTGGAGGTTTTGATACCCTTCCCTGATAGCTATTTCTATCCCCCTGTTCAGCGCATGGAATTCTACCTCGTTATTTGAGGCATTTCCACAGTCCATCGCATAGACCCAGTGGGTTCTCCCTCCATCATCTCTGAATATCCCTCCTATGCCCGCCTCCCATGGGTTGCCTTTTGCCACACCATCGAAGTTTAGCTTTGTGAATCCCTGTGGTGAGTTCTTATAGCGGTCTTCTTCTCTTGCTTTACCTACTCTATGTTCTCTTCCTGCTGTGCATGTGGTGCTTACTTTGATTTGCAAGCGGTTCAGAATGTGAGTCTCTGTTGGGTCTGTCTTCCAGTCTTCGTCGTTCCACTTCTCAAGGATTATGGTTTCTCTTATGTTTTTTATAGTTTGACTCCATATTTCCTTCTTAGCTTTTTCATCTTACTTGAATATCAACCGGTTTCTCGCCTTCCATATGTTCCACAGGAGGAAACCTATGGAGAGATTCCAGGCTCGGTTCAAGATTATATTACAGTACGGTTTGTTCCTCCATTTCTCTACTGTTGTATTTATGCTTCCTGTTTCTCTATCGCTAGTCTAGAAGCGTTGGTGGTGGTTTTTCCACAGGGTATTGCTGACGCTGAAGGAGTTTTTCAAGTGCTCCATTGTTTTTTCTCGTTCTTGGCATAGGGTGCAACGTGATGGTCTGTGCATCCCCTTCCTTCTCAACTGGTCCCAGGTTAAGGCTCACTCGTGGGACAGTATCAAGGTAAATAACGCCACCTTTTTCCAAGTTTTCATTTTCCAAATTCTATCCCATTTTTGATGTCTGGGTTGTTGGTTCTTTCGGCCTTTATGTAATATCCTTTTGTTATCATAAACATTCCTTTGATGCGTTTTCCCCACCTTATTATGTTTGAACCATCTTTGATTGCAATTTTCCTTGTCTCCATTTCCTTTTTGTAATTGACCCATTGTTCTGTTTCTGGTGCTTCTTGCCAGTCATTTTCCATTTTCCATTTTCTCTAGTAACCGTCTTTTTCGGGCTGCCAATAGTTCTAGATTGCGTCTTCCTCCATTTGGGTAGTGAACTGTTGAATATCTTGGAGTTGAGGTTGCTGGTTAAGGGTTTCTCTCTGTTGCCATGCCCCCCTCCAGAAGTTTGCTTCGTCGCCCTCCCTAATTTCCCCAAAACTATGTTCTCTTATTAGGTCCCTATTTGACCTTGCTAGGTTCCAAATTGTTGAGCCTTTCTTTTTTGATTGGCTTCTCAGTTTTCCTTCTGGGGACCTTGCCATCTCATATTTCTTTTCCCATAACTCTTTCCATAGATCTTCTCCTCCTTGTTTCCACCTCCACCATATTTTCGCACCCATTATTTGGTTTAAAATATATGGATCATGCAACCTTAATCCTCCTTTTGTTAAAGATTTTCTTAGCCATTTCCATGAGATCAACGCCCACTTTTTAGTTTTGCTTGTTCCTTGCCATAGAATTTTTTTGAAAATTTCCACCATTTTTTGGCATATAGTTTTTGGGATAGCTTGACTGGCCATTTGGTATATTGGCATAGCTTGGAGGACCGACTTAAGGAGAATGAGGCGACTCAGTATGTTCAAGATTTTGAACGTCCAGTTGTCCATTATTTTTTGAATTCTCCCTATCAGGCCTCCCCAGTTTGCTATTCTATTTTTCTTGTCGCTCAGTTGCACTCCCAGATATTTGGTGGGGAACTTCCCAATTCGGAACCCCATTGTTTTGGCTAGGAATGATTGTGAAATCATTGGGGTATTGAAAAAGAAGATTTATGTTTTATCCTTGTTTATCTCTGTTCCTGATGCTTTTGTAAACTCTTCAAGGATTTTCAGTAGTTTATTCGCTTCCTTAAGACTGGCTTGACTATACATCATTACATCATCTACAAATTGTTGATGTGTAATGGTTAGTTCTTCTCCCCATAATCTAAGGCCTTTTAGTTTCCCACTGTTTACTCTTGCTTTTATTAATCTACCCAAACCATCCACTGCTATTATGAACAGGAATGGTGACAGTGGGTCCCCCTGTCTAAGCCCACGGGACGGCTTGAAGGTTTCTATAGGTGTTCCATTTAACAGTATGGACATGCTTGGAGTGGAGATCATAGACATTATCCATTCTATCCATCTATCATCGAACCCATAAGCTTTTAGGATTCTCTGGAGGTATTCCCAGCTTAGCTTGTCATAAGCTTTTGCTAAGTCGAGTTTGATCATCATTCCTTTGTGTCATGAATTCTTCAATGAATGAATCGCTTCTTGTGCAACTATGATTCCATCCACTATCTGTCTCCCTTTCACGAACCCTGTTTGTTCTTCTGCGATCAATCCTGGAAGTATTGATTTTAATCTTTTCACCATTATGGTGGCTAGGATTTTGTATATTACATTACATAATGCTATTGGTCTAAAACCTTGGGGTTCATCAGCCTTTTCTAGCTTCGGTATCAGTGCTAGGAAGGTTGTGTTCCATGCTGGGTGCATTCTTTTCGTGCATCTTGATTCTTCCATTGCATTTACAATGTCTTGCTTCATAAAACTCCAGGTTGCTTGAAAGAATTCTGCTGTGTATCCATCCGGTCCTGGGGATTTGTTCTTTGCCATTGTCTTCATTGTCTCCTCTACCTCTTTTTCAGTGATTACCCTTAGGAGTGCCATGTTTTGCTCTCGATTCACCCTTTTAGGAATGTATTGACTTATTTTTGCTATCTCCTCTTCTCTATTGCTTTGCGTCTCCGTTAGGATGCCTTGGAAGTGTTGTATCAGTAGTCTTTCCATTTCCTCTTTCTGAGTTAACCTATTGCCTTGGTTATCTCTTAGGGAAAAAATTCTATTCTGCTGCCTGTGCTACTGCATGGCTCTGTGGAAGAATTTTGTATTTCTTTCCCCCTCTTTCAGCCATTGTACTCTTGACTTTTGTCTCCAAAGAATTTCCTCCTATTTTCTTCCTTCCTCTAGTCTGTTTAAAACCCCTCCTTCTTCCTGCGCTAGTTCCTCTGTTCTCCCTTCTTCTATTATTTTTTGTTGTATCCTTTTCATGTACGTCTGAAGATTTTCTTGGTCTTTTTGAATATTGCCAAATTCTTCTCTATTCCATTTCTTAATTTTTCCTTTTAGCTCCTTTAATCTTAATTGGAGTGTGTGCATCTTATTCCTTCCTTTTATTTCAACCTCACTGCTCTGCCACCAGTTCTCCATTTTTTCTATGAAGGTTGGTTCTCATAGCCAAAAGGCTTCAAACCTGAAAGGTTTGTTCTGGTTTTGATTGTTCATGGCTATTTCTAGTTTTATGGGCCAGTGGTCTGATCCTTGGCATGGGAGGATTGTCACTTCATAAAATATGTCTTTCCCAAGAAAGTATTATGTTGCTAGTAACCTATCCAACCTGGAAGCTATTTGCCTGCTACCTCCTCTTTTGTTATTCCAAGTGTATTTTCCATTATTTGCGTTTATATCAATCATTTTTAGAGCTAACTGTGTTTCCCTAAATATTTCGATGTCTACCTCCTCCCATTGAAATCCCCCCTTCTTTTCCTCTTTTGAAGTAATCATATTAAAATCACCCACTATCAACCACAATTTTTCTATGTGCATGTTTCCCAACTATTGTAGATGTGTGAGGAAGTTCTCTCTTTCCACTGTTATATGGGGTCCGTAAACTGCCGAGACTAAGAACCAATCTCTGTGGCCTATCAGTCTGAATCTCCCTAAAAGGATCCTCTTCATTCCTATCCAGTAGTCTACAGTAAATTCTGTCGGGTTCCACAAGATTGCAATTCCCCCCGCACTACCTTTTGCATCAATTGTCATACATTCATAAGTAGGCTTTATTTTTTTGAGGATCCCCTCCATTTTCCCCCCTGTTATTTTTGTTTCTTGTAGCAGCATAATTTGGGGGTTTTCTCTTTTAATCCTTTCTACTAGGTATCTCTACTTAGCTTTGCTGTTAAGACCCCTAATGTTCCGGGATGTAATTATCATTGGGTAGGTGGGGTTGTTTGGTGGAAGACCACTGAGAGTAGTACTACTCTTCCCGTATTAACTAGCATTTCTCCCATGACTTGTATTGACTCCTGAAGATTCTTTCTTCCTCTTTTTTTCCCTCCTTTCCCTTTACTTTGTTATTCTTAGTTATTTTCAAGATGTATAACTAGTTGCTCATTCATTCCTATGTTTCCTTGCTCTTTTTTTTCTTTATATTTTTGGAATATTTCCTTGTATAATTTTTTATCCTCTTCTGGGATAAACCTTTCATCCAAGTGTCTCCATTTGTCTAGAAGTTTCCTCAGAATTTCTTCTTCTGTTGTTGGGTCTTCCCCTTTGCTGATGTCTATTTCCATTACTTCATTTTCCTGTTTATCCTCCTTTTCTTTTCCTACCTTTTCCCCTATTTCTCTTTGGGTTTTTTGTTTAGTGTTGTTTGTGTCTTGTCTTGGTCTACTTTCCTGTTCTTTTTCCTCTTGATAATCCATTACTCGGATCTCTGGATCTTCTTCTTCTACCTGTAGGATTTCAAATCGATTTGCCTTATTTGTTTTAACTGGTTTTTCTTTTCTTCTATCCTTAGGGGTTTCCTTTGCAGGGTTTTTTTTTCTTTTTATCTCTTGGAACCCATCAGTATCTTCTGTGCTTTTCCTCTGTTGCTTGGTCTTTCGTTCTTCCTCTTCGGCATTAAGGGGGCATTCCTTGTAGAGGTGCCCATATTCGTGGCATTTTCTGCTTCTGAATGGGATGTGTCCATAGTCCAGTGCCTGCTGCCACACCTCTTCGTGGTATTCTAGTTCTACTGCCCTTGGGATAGGGTTTACTATGTTCATATATACACAGATTCTTGCATAGGATGTATATCTTCCTTTATTGGTTGATTCAACTATTTTGACAAAGCTGCCTATAGTATTCCCTATTCCTTCTAGGATCTCTGGATCCCAAAAATCCATGGGTAATCTAAACAATATTACCCACATTGGTGTCGCTAGGAATTTTTCTGTATCAGGATTATAACATTCCTCCTAGTACCTCATAAATAAACCTGCATTATTATGAAAATATGGACCATTTTCAAACACTCTTTCTTTATCTTGCAAGTTTGAGAAGATTACCGTAAAGAAGCCACGTGCACCTAGCTTCAACTCTATGTGGCATCGGGGTTTCCATTTCTATTGTATCCATCTTGTTAGGTCTTTCTCTGACGGCCAGACACCGATGAACTTGCATATTAATGCATGGTCCTTCATGTAACTTCTATAGCGCTCGAGTTTGTTCATAGGAATAACAAATCTCGGTTTTTCTGTTGCACACGGTAAACATTTTCCTTTGCTTCCTGCCTGCCATCTTGCTTTGAGGACTGGTCTTGGTGTCCTTATCTCTTCCTCCAGTTTACGGTTGCTTGTTCCCTCTCCTGCCGCTATGTCTCTATAGGAGGGTATCTCTCCCCTCCTGACTTCCTCTGTCATTTCTGTGCCTTTTTTCCGCTTGTTTTTTGTGCCTCTTGTCTTCTTGCTTTTGAGGTTTTCGCGCCGTCTACCTCATGGCCGCTTGACCATTAGGGTTGCAGAGCTCCAAGAAACCCTCATCATTTTTTTACCACTGACAAAATTTAATTCTTATAAAATGGCTAACTATAATTTGATCATCAAAACCAAATATAAATAAAAACCCATTTCATAAGATGAAGAGAAGAAAATAGCATGGGCCATCATTTTTTATCTTATAGATGGCCTTGTTCAAAGGTTATTACTAACAATGCCTCACAACTCACACAAGAATCAGGTCGAAGTTTGGAAGCTATGCTGAGTGAACCCAATTCTTATGCCAACAAGAAGATCGAGGGAATGAGTGGTCAACATTACCTACTCCATTTTCCTATTGTAGCATGCAATTCTAGTTATTGGGAGAATGTATTTATTGATAACCCAATTATGAGGAATGAGGATGTTGCTTTTTGGATAAGAATATGTGATTAGCCCCTACATTATATGCTCCTTATGACCCATCCATTACATTATATTACCCCCATGTTGCTTTTTTGACCCTATATATGCCTATTTTGATGTTTACATAGATATATCATTTTTGTGTAACTTTGGAAGACATTTAACAGATTGCTATGATCAACAAGAGAGATGGAATGTAGAGATCTTGTCCCCTCCTATAGGTCAGCTTAAAATCAACCTTTTCATTGCATTAAAGACAACTAAAGGAAGCTATGATGCCAACTAAGGGACAACTACAAGGATTTTAATGGTTTTTAGGGGAAATCATCCCTTTTTTCGGGGTTGTTCTTCGTGATTTTGCATAAGAGAGGAAGCAAGACAAGGCCTCAAGGGAAGACAAAAAGAACATTATTTTTTATTATGTTATAGTTCTATAACTTTATTTTATTCAAACTTATGTCTTTTTTATTTAAGATAATGTAAGGATAGTATTTCCTTCCAAGTAACTACTGTTGGATTTTTATTGTCTTTGAGCGCCTTGGGGAGGGCCTACCTATAGGATATATAGATATCCATGTGTACCTTTCTCTTTCTCATTCTCATGCTTATTTTCCATAATGTTTACGTATTTTATTTTATTTTGCAAGTAGTTTAGTGAGTGATGCATTTTGCATGTTTGTATATAAGCTTAGTAACTTGGTATTTCTAGTTTGTTGAATTGCTTTGATGAAATAAATATGCTAAAAGTAGGTTTCTTTATGATTTTATCCTTTCCACCATCAATTTGTTGCATTAATATTAATTTTGGAATTTCCTATAAGATTGCAAAACTTTTTTGTAGCATTACATAACTTTCCATAGGATAGTCTCAAGAGCTTATCTTTATGGTTAATGGATATTTCATGTATAAATACATAAAATGTCACATGTTGATTTGATTTAGTGAACAAAGGAGTTAATGAGTTGAAAAATAATATCTATAGGATTGGTTTTTGTTTACTATATTGTTTATTCTTGTTTTGCAAAAGTCAAATTAAAGTTTATAATTCTGAAAGAGTACAAAAGGATTTCCTTTGTTGCAACTTTTCTCTATTTTCAACTAGAGTTAGCTCTTTTCCAACAACTTAGTATAGCATTTACTTGCAATTTTCTACATAGATATCTTGTAATTAGTTTAAGTTGAGTGATTTGTCATCAATTGCTCTCCCTTTCACATAATCAAAGATACATTTTATTTCATCATGTAGGTTAATAGATGCATTAAATAGTAATAATAAGTGTGGCTTGGACATAGATTACAAGATACCTCTTAACTTCGTATCAAACTAGGGTTAACATATTAAAGACGAGATCTTTAAGGATGCAAAATTATTGTTGGAATACTAAGAGCCATCACTTTTTGGTGTCGTTTTTGGGGAGGTGTAGGAAGCCTGAATTTTTTTTGTCTCATTATATTATATTATATTTACTTCAAAAAAAAGGAAAATTCCATATTTTTCAAAAACATCATGCATGCCTCCTAGAGTTAGAGATGAGTTAGGGAAAAAATTTCCAAAAACCACCACTTCAGCTTACAAGTAGCAATCAGTAACATTTAGCTAATTGTGAAACACTTTCTTTAACAACAAGAAGTTTTGAGGACTGTCTAGAAGGGAAAGTTATAGGATTTGATACCCTCTAAGAAGGAGGTAGTTCTCCATCTCATTATACAATGGTTGAAGATGTAAATCAACCTAAGGTATTTAAATTTCCCATCTAAGAAATCAATGGACAAGACACGATGAAGAATATCAATTCATCTATACTCCCTCACTTTTATGGACTAAACACAAAAGATCCTAACACTTTTTTATTCGAGTTTGTTGCAGTATGGAGGACTTGTGAATATACCATTAATGAGTGGAAACTTGAAATTTTACCTTCCAATTTGAAACATGCAGCCTTAATATGGTTCATGAGTCTCAAAGGACATAAAATTACTAGTTGGGAGCAAATGAAACAAAATTTCAGAAAGAAGTACAAGGACTATTATAGGGTTCAAGATATAAGAAATGAAATATTTAGGATGACCCAATGAGACAATGAATACCTAGAGTATTTTGAAGAGAGTTTCCAAATGAGTTAGAAGAGCGCATATAATTGTACCTTAGATGAAGACTCTCAAAAAAATTTCTTGTTAAGAGGAGTAAGGGAAGATTTGATGGAGACATTTAACCTCTTGGATAATATAGACATCTACCAGCTAGATTATGCAACCATCAAAAAAATCTTCAATAATCATTCCAAATTAAACAAAAATAAAGCTAGATATGGTAGGAGTATGGTAAGTCCTTCTTCATCCTCTATATTTACGAAAATTGAAATAGGGGGACTGTTAGAATATATGAAGATAATTATCTTGCACTTACTAGCCTTGCATATGGACACATTGCAGGTCAAAAAAGAAAGAAAGGTAGAGATGGAATTTCCTCTCTTTTTTCCAAAATGCACTAAAATACACCCTCAAAATGACTATCCACTTAAAATCTAGAGATATGTACACTTTGTGAGGAACAACATCATATGGAAACTTTTCCTTCTTTTTCAGGTTTGAAGGTTGTATGCCAAGGAACTTAAGGAAGCATGTAATCAATGTGCTTCATCAACCATATGATCCCAGTAGCACCAAGACCCTATTAGCAAGTTATGAGCTACAACCCTACAAAAATTTTCAATAATTATCATTCAAACTCACACTTGGTGTCCACACAATCCTTCACCTTGGACTATGCATATCCCATGGTAGCACCCTAACCGATATGCCCTCCCTCTTTACCAAAGATTCCTTAACCAACCTCCTCAATGCAGTCACAAGGGTGGAGGCCTTTAATGGCTCAACCACCATCCTTAATTCCTCCTCCTCAAAATCCCAACACACCTTAAAATACTACCCCACCAAAGAAGCCATAACTTCCTTACCAGCCCAATCCAACCCATGATAATAAGCAAGCACAATTTTTTTACAAGAATGAGACTACTTGTCAAGCTTATTCCCTAGAAGTTCGAGAAATAAACCTTAGATCAAGGAAATTCCTACAAGATTCTCCTCATCCTTCCCCAATAGAATATCTAGATGAGGAGAGGAAGGAACTTTCCCCTCAACATATTTCTCAAACCCCAACTTACCCTGAGAGGTTGGTCATCAAAAGACACATACACAAAGAAATTGTAAGAGAAATTGAAAATTTTGTGTGTTAATATACCACTCTTACAAGGAAATAGATATCTTCCTAGTTGTAAAAAAATTGTTAAGGAGAAATGTCTTAAAAGGCTTGGGAGGATAAAAAGGACTTCCCCCATAATAAAAGTCATAGGAAAACTAGTTGGTCTAATGCCTGGATGGATGATTGTTCCCTAGTATGTGGATCCATTTAGCCCAGTTGTAGATGTTCGCATTAATCTAATTACAATTTAGAACACTTTGATTTATCTAGGAATCACTATTAACATAATGACTAAGGAAATTATTTTCAAACTCAATATTATATATTCCTTGAAAAAAACCACCATTGTTGCTTCAACTTGCTTATAGATAAATAGTGGAACTAGAGGGCACAATAGAATATACCATGCTCTCGATGAATTATTAGGAGTATTTTATTGATTTCCTAGCATTACAATCAAATACTAAGTTTAATGTGTATCCACTCATCTTAGGGAGACCTTGGTTGGCTACAATAGATGTATGTATCAATTGTAGGGTTGGTAATGTGACTATCACTATTGGGTAGTCCCAAAAATAACATGGATTATATCCTCTCACTCAACCCTCAGTTGAAGTATATTTTCCTAGTGGGGTGGAAGATGAATAAAAAATATCCCATCCTTACATCATCATATCCTATTTGTACCATTAAAAAAAAACTTAGCAAGAAACACGTTGATGAAAATTATTTAATTTCCATTTTTTGAAAAATAAGTACCTTATAGTTATAAAAATTGATGGTCTAAATAGAGATCAAACTTTATTATATCCTAGAAGATCAAGGAACAATTTGTGGGAAAACGTACTCATTGCTATATCTTATAATAATACCACCAAAAAAGTAGAAATTTCTCCATCTAAACTATTGAAAATCATCACCTCTTTTACTACTAATCATGAACAAGAGTTGGTCATTGTTTTGAAAAAGTAAATTGAAGATTTTGCATGTGATTATAAGGGGATGAAAGGAATCCATCCATATTTTTGTACTTGTCACATTTATTTCAAAGAATATCATAAACACATTTTCCAACCTCAAAGAAGAATGAACCCTACATTAAAATATATTGTTAGAGAAGAATTACAAAAGTTATTAGTTGTTGGGTTTATTTATCCTATTTACAATATTGAGGTAGTATCACTTTTGGTTATTGTTCCTAAACAAAAATGGAAAGTGGAGAATAAGTGTGGACTACCAAGAACTAAATAAAGCTAGTAGGAAGGACTGATTTCCCTTGCTTTCATTGAAAAAGCATTGGACTTTTTATCAAGGAAAGCAATTATTCTCATTCTTAGACAAGTTTAGTGGTTACAACCAAATTCAAATTAGTCTAGAAGGTCAAGATAAAACCACTTTTACTTTTACATAGGGGAAATTTTCTTATAAATTTCTTCCCTTTATCTTATGCAATTATCCTATCACGTTTCAAAGGTTTGTTCTTATCATATTTTCAATTCTTATTCATAACACTGTAGATTTCTTTTTGTAACCCAAAGGAATTGACAACTAGGTCAATCTTGTACTTGCATGAAACAAAGTCGATTCTGGATGCTACCACTATACCTATGGGGTCTATGACCTATTCTCCTCTATGTAGACCCAATCATAACTAACATATTGAACCTTAGATCTCTTATTTTGCACAATTTCACATCACTTCAATCACCAGTTGAGTTGCCCCTTTGGGACATGACACCATAAATATGGATTATTTTGTACCATATGGTAATACCTTTCAGGAATCTCTCACCAACCTTAGCAAGGTTCTATAGAGATGTGACGAAATAAAACTCTCACTGAGTTATGATAAATGTCATTTTCTTATGACTGAAGGTGTTGACTTTAGGCATTACATATCCTCTGTTGAAAAGTGTGCAACAAGAAGTGCAAATTTAGAAATTGCTAAAAGTAGAACTGCTAAAAATATCACTTCTAAAAATAGTATTTTGGCCCATGAGCATTTTGGCCACCTTGGGTGAGAGGTGAAACTGCTAAAAATAACATCTTCTAAAAATAGCATTTTAGGTCCCTTCCTATTTATAGCAGTCCCTAATCTATCTATAGAAAGTAAATTCGAATTTGGTCTTACCAGTAGTTTGGAATATTAATTAACTAATTCTCCATGAGTTAATTAGTTAAGTAAAATCAAACTTGAAGTCTTTGTGAGGACATGCAACATATTATCCTTTAATAGATAGATTTAACCATCAGTTAAAGGATGAGGATGAGTTGTAATTAGTTAGCTCAGTTAACTGATTCAAGCCCAGTTAGATTAATTTAACAAGTTGTTAAATTAATGAGATTCAGTCTGTTAATGCTTGCATGCATGTAACAATTGGTATTTTCAGATAATTGCATATTATAGCTTAAATAACTCATGCATGTCAGTTTAGACAGAGACCCAGTTAAGATCAGAGAAGGGACTGTGTACTATCAATTGGATGAATATTTTTCCTATAAAGGAATCTCATCCATGATGAGGATTTATCTCCTTCAGGTTTGTGCAGTTAGATCAGAGGTTAGTGAGTGTGTGAAGAGGCCAATTCACACAGGTGTCAGCACTAGACCCCAAGGAAAACTGCACAAGGAAATAGGAGGCTTCGAGGGCAGAGGAGAAGGTTTGTGAGAAGCCTTTGACTGTCTATGAGTAGCAGAGGGATTGTACTGAGAGATGGATAGCTTCTGAGCTAAGGATTTGTGTAATCTAGACTATATTTCCACTTGTATGATAATACAAAGATGGGGTTTTAGGTAGGTGCTTTCCCCAGGTAAATTCTTCTGTGTTATGTGCGATTGATTCCTTCTTATCAGTTATATGTGTTCTTATTGATGTTGCTCATGTTCGATTAAGCTTCTGCTAAATTGCTTGTAGAAGTAGATCAAGTGTTTTGCTTTAGTACATTGCATTACCAAGTGATCTACAGGTGGGAAATTTCTACATGGTATCGGAGCTAGCTGATTTGTAGAAAAAGTTCTACATGGTATCAAAGCTAGCTGATTTGTAGGAAATATTCTACAAAAATATACATGGTATTATAGCACAGGTGATCAAGGAAGAACAATATACAAGAAGAGGAGATTTCAAAGTTTTGAGTTTTGGGCTGAGAGTTTGTAGAGCAGATCTGAAATTTTTTGTACAAAATTTTTAGAAAAAAATAGAAAATTTTGATTCCTTGTGGAAAAATACCCAAAATCAAAAAAGAAATCGGCTGAATCGGAGTTCGGATGAGGGAGATATCGTTGATTTAAGATCAGCTCTTTTTCCAAAAATTTTCATGACGGTGGGAAAGTGGAAACAGATTGGTGTGCTAGCCAAGAACATGTATGCACTTGAGGTACAAGTTGCATGTAAATCCTTGAGGAGAAAGGCAAAGGTTAGATACTTGGTGGTTGAGAGGGAGATTAAATTACCTCTCAACATGCAGTGCCAGAAGAAGTCTCTGACAATTGTGTAGGAGCCACGATTGGTGCAACAGCTTCAGGAGGTTGTGGAGCAGCCACAACAGGGGAAGCTGAGAGGAGATCGAGTAGAGACATATACTCATGCAGAGACCTCTAGTAGGAGGAAACTTCAAGCCAGGTGGGCAGAGGTATCACATGCAGCCATACCTCCAGGTAGGAGGTGGGGTGATATAGAGTGATCATCCTAAGGAAGAGGGGCAGGATCCTTGAGGTACCCAACCTCTTGGATGAGACCTTGCTACAAGAGCCCCGATGTGGAGTAGCAGGAACTTACTGACCGGGTAGAGACAGATGTGGATGGAGCGACAGAGAGAGCTACAGTGCAGGGAATCCCAAGACAGCGCAGAGCATGTAGGCTGCAACAATGCGAGAGGCACAAGTGTGTTGCATAGTGTAGGGTAGCACAGAGAAGGGTGCAACGGTGCGAGATGCATGGAGATGTTTCAATAGCACAGAGGTCAAAGAGGGAGCACTTGTCAGCAGCAGGTAGAGCTTCAGCATCAGAGTATGTTTCCAGCCCAACGGAGTGGTCAGTTGGGAGTTTTTTTGTTCCGAGTGTTGCTGGAGCAACCACACTTGGTAGATGTGTTGCATGCAGAACATTCAAGAGTTACAGGATCGGGTTTGAGAAGAAGCCTTCTTGTTGATAGGGAGTGTTGAAAAGTGTGCAACAAGAAATGTAAATTTAGAAATTGCTAAAAATAGAACTGCTAAAAATAGCACTTCTAAAAATAGCAGTTTGGCCAATAAGCATTTTTGCCACCTTGGGTGAGAGGTGAAACTGCTAAAATAACATCTTCTAAAAATAGCATTTCCGGGCCCCTTCCTATTTATAGCAGTCCCTAGTCTATCTATAGGAAGTACATTCGAATTTGGTCTTACCAGCAGTTTGGAATATTTATTAATTAATTAATTCTCCATGAGTTAATTAGTTATGGAAAATCAAACTTGAAGTCTTTGTGAGGACATGCAACATATTATCCTTTAATAGATAGATTTAACCATCAATTAAAGGATGAGGATGAGTTGTAATTAGTTGGCTCAATTAACTGAGTCAAGTCCAATTAGATTAATCTAACAAGTTGTTAAATTAATGAGATTCAGTTTGTTAGTGCTTGCATGCATGTAACAACTGGTATTTTCAAATAACTTCATATTATAGCTTAAATAACTCATGCATGTCAGTTCAGACAGAGACCCAGTTGAGATCAAAGAAGAGACTGTGTACTATCAGTTGGATGAATATTTTTCCTATAAAGGAAGCTCATACATGATGAGGATTTATCTCCTTTAGGTTTGTGTAGTTATATCAGAGGTTAGTGAGTGTGTGAAGAGGCCAATTCACATAGGTGGCAGCACTAGACCCCAAGGAAAACTGCAGAAGAAAATAGGAGGCTTGGAGGGCAAAGGAGAAAGTTTGTGAGAAGCCTTTGACTGTCTATGAGAAGCAGAGGGATTGTACTGAGAGCTGGATAGCTTCTAAGCTAAGGATTTGTGTAATCCAGACTATATTTCCACTTGTATGATAATACAGAGATGGGGTTTTAGGCAGGTGCTTTCCTCGAGTAAATTCTTCTGTGTTATGTGTGATTGATTCCTTCCTATCAATTATATGTGTTCTTACTGATGTTGCTCACATTCGAATAAGCTTCCACTAAATTGTTTGTAGAAGTATATCAAGTGTTTTGCTTTAGTACATTGCATTACCAGGTGATATACAGGTGGGAAATTTCTACATGGTATCGGAACTAGCTAATTTGTAGAAAAAGTTCTACATGGTATCAAAGCTAGCTGATTTGTAGGAAAAAATCTACAAAATTCTACATCCTCAAAATGGGGCAAGCTAGATCTAAGCGTGGTGAATATCATAAAACACCTTGCTATTCCATAAAACTAAAATGGTGTTAGAATTTTCCTTGCCCATGTAGGATACTATAGGAGGTTCATTAAAGATTTAAGCAATATTTCTTCTCCTTTATTTTCGATGTCTGTGAAGGATTTTGATTTTTTTTGGTCAAATAAGTGTCAAGAATGTTTTTGTTGCATTAAGGAAAATATCATCTCAACACTTGCCTAGTAAAGTCCTAATTGGACCCCACCTTTACACATTCACGTAGATTCTTTAGAGAGGGTAAAAGGGGGAATGTTTCATCAACAAAAAGATAAGATGCCTTGCGCAATTTATTTTATTAGTAAGAATTTTTCAAATGTAGAATTAATCATGCTATAACTAAAAGGTTTTTGTACACACTAATCACGATGTTATCAAGTATTCAATGAATAAACCAAATGTTAATGCTATGATTTTCAAATGGTTATTATTATTGAAACAATTTAGCGTAACAATAATTGACAAACCTATGAAATAAAATGTTGTGCATATTTCTTGTCAATATTAATTGTTTCTATTGATAAAGGCATGGTTGATGATAATTTTCCAAATGTTCATTTCTTTTCCATCTCAGTATACACTCCCTGATTTGCTAACATAGACAACTTCTTGAATACTAGGAATCTTACCATGCATCTCTCCTACAAGGAGAAGTGCAAAATCATTAGGCAAAGCACCTCCTACACATAGATTATAGGTTGCTTTTTCAAGTTAGGACCTAATAAAATACTAAGAATGTGTGTAAGGGAGGATGAAGTACATGGTATTTTAGAAGCCTACCATGATGGACAATGTGGAGGAAATTTTGTAACTAGGAGGAAAACCTATACTATATTACATGTTGGTTATTTTTGGCCTATCCTTCATAGAGATGTTCATTAGTACACCCCACAATGTCAGGAATGTTCAAGGATGGGAAAGCCTACCAAGAGAAATGAGATGCCATTATAGCCACAAGTATTAACGGATCCCTTTGAAAAATGGGGCATAGATTTAATTGGACGGGAATAAATATACATAATTGTGTGTGATAACTATTTGAGCAAGTGGGCTGAGGTAAAAGTAGTTAAGGTGGCCACAAAGCATAAGGTAGTAGGGTTCCTAAGAGAGAATATTTTCTACATGTCCAGATTCCAAAGAGAGGTGGTTATAGATTAAGGTACTTAGTTCACTTGAAAACTCATTATGGAGAAACATCACATCCACCATAGGAAATGCACTCCATATCATCCCCGAGCTAATGGACATGTTGAGGTAACAAATAAAATGTTGGAAAACATTCTCACTGAAGTGATCAGCATGAGTATAAGAGAATGGGATGAAATACACATTGAGGTAGCATTTACATACAATACCACTATAGAGTTCACCTTTTATTACCTGGCCTACGGTAAGAAGGCTTGATTCCCACTAAGTTTGAGTTGGCCACATTAAGGATAGCCTCACAGCTAGAGATGTATTTTTATGATGTTTAAGAGGAAAGGAGACAAAAAGTAAACACATTGGATGAAAAATGTTTCATACCAAAGTGATCCAAATGCAAAGAAATATTTGGCATGACATGTTCATCAGGACTAGGGACTTCGAAGAAGGAGATTAGGCCTTACTTTATAATTATAAGTTTAAATATTTTAAAGGAAATTACATGACTAGGTAGTTAGGGACATATGTGGTGGGGAAATGTTATGATAATGGTTTCATCAAAATTAGGACCATTAATAAAGAACAAATCCCCCTCTTGGTGAATTATTTTAGACTTAAAGTTTACAAGAAACCTCTCACAAAGGATGAATTCATGGAAGTAGTTAGAATACATGATCTAAATGTGATTAAGAGTATAATTTCTCCCAATCCATCCAATTCTTAAAAAGAAAATAATAATAGTAATAAAAAAATTCTCAAATGAAAAACCTACTCTGAGGTGCCTAGGAACAAGCTGAAAACTTCTCTGAGGTAGCTCGGAGTTTGTTGAATAAAAATCCCCTTCTGGAAAATCCTTATAGGATTGGAAGGGTGATGAAATGGTGAATAATTGAAACAGAACCATTTCCCTATAAATAAGGAGGGAGGGAAGCAAAGAAAATCCACATTCTAGTTAATTTTTACAATCTGTTTATGTCTTCTTGTTGTGTGTAAATGCCCAAAACAAGCCTTTAATATGGAAAACACTAATCACATATGAATAAAAATATTTAAGGAAAACTTCATAAAGATACAAGATCATCAAATAAGCTACTAGAAATAACTTATAATAGAATTTTTATACTGTCAAAATCATTTCCTTTTCCTCTCAAGAATCCCCTTCCATTCTCCTTGCATGTCTTCTCACACTTCATCCATATTAAATTACTTTCCATTTATATCCACCCATTCCACCAAATTTTCCCCCATCCAAAAAAACACATGTACAAAAATCATAGCAATCCTGCATTTCTACAAGAAAGCCCAGATTCACTTAAAAACTATAGGCTGCTAAAAAAATTTCACTGGATCTCAAAGCTCACTTAGATAATCATTAGGAAATATCTATATGTAGGAGAAATGAAAATTCCATTTTTATTTTTTAATATTTATATAGGTTACCCTATATTTCTACAATATCCCTTATCCAAGTGGACATTGGTGGCCACCCACCTATTGCACTTGGACCCCAAACATTGTTCCCTTTTAATTTCCTATTTTCCAACATACTTTTTATTTTTAGCATTTTTTCAGGTCTTGAACTTTCGGATCCATTTCGAGGCCTAAAAAATATTTTTTTGGGGAAAATGTGCAAAACCGTAGCTTATGGTAGGTTGGAAGGAGATGGAGATTGGCTAGATAAGTGGATTGACTAAGGAACTTGCATGTATATGTTTATGGACTATGAATCATCAGTAACCATCCAGTTGTAAGCCAAAGGGGAGAGTCTAATACATGAGCTTTCACTTGGTTCCCTTCAATCTTCATCTTCAAATGTTGGAAAGTATATAGGTACATATAGGATATCTGCTATAGTATGCATAGTCTTTCCAATGATGGTACAAAGACTATAATCCTCCCAATGATAGGAATGAGGATAGGTATCCTCCCAATGATAAGCATAGGGAATATGGGCCTCCCGAATGATAGCTACGAGGATAGGGAATGCTGACTGGTATTATAGCTCCTGTAAGTGTCAAACATTGTTTTCCTTGGATATATATTTCTAACAAAGTATCATATGCACTAAATAGAGACCATATGCCAAAGTTACAACCCCAGGATGTTGACGTTCCAACAAACCCCAATGTGGCCCACAAACTTTTGGCGCTTCATCTCCTAGGGTTATTTTTTTAATGTTTAGGGATTTTCGTGGTTTATTGTTAAGAAAAGGGCCTACAAGCCTCATTATAATATAGTTTGGAAGGAATATAGCCATCACATCTCTCCTCATAGATAAGCTATCATTGCCCGAGCTAGTTTGTTTCTCTATGTCAATAAATTTTCATCACTTGTTATTTATTAATGGAAGTTATGTTTTCTATGTGTCTTTGCATTTTCATTTAAATATGTATTTCATTTCGTTCCTTCATAAATCTAGATCAGTAGTATCAAAGCAATCTTCTCTTTCTCTATTTTTTTGTTCATGTCCCCAATGAGGTTAAGGTATAAGAAGTTGGGACTTGAACTGGTTGAATCCTTACAAGATTGACCTTGCTGACCCTGAAGGCCTCCCATGGAATAATAAAGTAAAGATTAGGGGGAAGGATATCCTTTAAAATTTTACTCGAATAGGCCCTCAAGTGACAAAGGAACAAGATGATGGATAAATTTTCCAAGATCCTTCAGCAAGTATCAACTTTCAAGGGGTGAAGCATCTTCATCCAACAGTCACTTCGAAGGTGCCACCCCCTTTAAGGTACAATTTAACTTTGAGATTCTTATATTTGAAGTTCATATATACATAAATGTCCTAAATAGATGGTTAAATATTCTAGAAGGATATTTTCAGTCCATAATTTTTCCGATAGGGAAAATATTACTTTTGCATTCCTCAAAGTTGTCCCCTATGTCAAGGACTGGTGGGAAACTTACTATGAGTATAGGGACGAGGAGAAACCCTCACTATTTTCAGCCATACCCTCTTGGAATTATTTCTGAGATGTCATCAAGGAACAATATTATCCTGTTAGGAGCTATGAAGATAAGTACATAAAATGGACCACACTACGTAGGATTGGAACCAAGACATGCTATAGTTCACAAATATTTTTCATACCCTTTGCACAAAGTTGGGTATCAAGTGTTAGGTCCCTATAGTACTAGTGTAACCCCTTATTGTTATTAGTGCAACCCCCTTATTATATTGTTATGCCCATATAGTCCCCATATTGTTATTATGGTGCCCTATAGAAGCCCACTATTGTTATTGTTGTGCCCTTACATTATTATTGTTATGTCGGTTCTGATTATATTATGACCCCTTAGACTCCTATATATAGAAAGGAGGTCTTGTCATTTGAATCATCCAAGTATCTCATTTGTGTAATGTAAATTGGGTCGCCCCGTCGAAGAGGCTTATTTATAAGGCGTTTATCTATCTTTTCTATCTTTTTTTGAGTTGGTTTCATAACATTTGGTATCAGAGCTTTGGATTCTAGAGTTTCGCTGCTCTAAACAGGTCATCGTGGAAATTTCTCTATAACTTTTTCACTACGGAGTTTCATAAGGTAAAAACAAAACCCATTTGAGAAGAAATCGGTCTAAACCTTGGGTCCAAGTTTCAGATCTTGTCTCACTATATTTTTGGAGATATGATATGAGGAAGTTAGGGTTTTTGCAAGATCCAGAATTTCATCTCAAACAGGTCATCGTGGAATTTTTTGTATAATTGTTTTTCTACGAAGGTTCAGACTCTGAAATTAAAACCCATTTGAGCCGAAATCTTGGTGAAGCTCAGGTTCAAATTTCAGAGTTTTTTTTCGCTATATTTGTGGATATATAATCTGAGGAAGCTAGGGTTTTTGCAGATTCTCGAATTACATTCTAAATAGGTGACCTTGAGAAAATCGCCATAACTTTCTCTCTCAGCATCAGATTTAAATTTCGTAAGAATTTACAAAAAGAGGACGGACTATAGTTTTCTGTGTATATTTTTTAGATCCAAAGGTCGAAACAGTGACACATGGCATGTCATACAAGTTCTCTCTACTAAAAAATTATGTAATCAAGTCATCTTAGGAGATTGGGAATAACACTTTCTTGGAGAATCCAATTTTGATAAGACTGATGACATTGGAAATAGGACTCAGAGAACTACTGTAGGAAGAAATTTCAGATCTTGGAGAGCTGCAATTACAGAGATACAACAAATTCAATATCGAGGTCTTACAAAATGAAAAAAGAGGAAGAAATGCAACATGATATATCAAAATTACGAGACTAAGTGCAACAAAATTCACTCTCACAAAAAGTAACAGAAGCTAAGATGGATGGTTTAAAGAAAGGCATGGAAGATAAAATGGAGGGTTTAAAGAAAGACATGGAAGCTAATATGAATGCCGTGGAAGCTAATATGGATGGTTTGGAAGCTAAGATGGAAGGAAAAATGGACGATTTGAAGACATATTTGACAAAGTTGCTACAAGAAATGTTTACGAATGGAGAAAAGGTAGTAAAGGAAACTCATGATGAGAACAAAATAAATGTTAATCATGATTTCATAGAATCTAACGTTGGATTTAATACCCACCATGTTCCAAAGATCGATATGAGGAAGTTTGATGGCAAGGATCCCAGAACATGGATACTACAGATGGAGCAATTTTTTGATCTCCATAATGTGCAAAACACACAAACAGTACGTATTGCAACTTTATATTTGGAACTAAATCAGATTGTATGGTATCAATAGCTTTGCTCTTGTAAACAAATTGTCACTTGGGAAATTTTTACGGAATAAATGATAACACATTATGAGGATACAAAAAGCAACACCTTTTTTAGCCAATTGATAAATCTCAAACAAAAGCGTTCAATGATGGAGCACATTGAGGACTTCCAAAAATAGAACATAAGAATAAAATATATTCCAGAGGAGCATAGGATTTATGTGTTCATAGGGACTTTAAAGGATAACATCCAACATGATGTTCACCTTTGGGAACCTGATTCATTAGAGAAGGCATTCAGGTTGGAAAGAAAAATGGAAAGAAAAATTATGGCAACAAGGAAGCCTACCACTCACAACTATGGAAGTGTTGTTTCCCCTAGCCTTCCAAAACCTACAAGGTTGACAACACAACAATTGGAAGAAAAAAGAGAAAAAGGCATTTGTTACAGTTGTGATAGAAAATACACTAAAGGTCATAAGTGTTCTGAGAAGAAATTAATTTACATAGATTGTGAAGAGGAGGAAGAGGAGGAAGAAAAGGAACAAGAAATGTCAAAAGAATAGGATATACACCAGGAACAAACCCTAGATAAAGAAGAAATGAATCTGACCATATATTGTAATGCATTGGCCGGAATTACCACTCCTCAAACTATCAAAATAGAAGGACATATCAAGAAGAAAAAGATAATAGTGTTGATTGATTCGGGCCGTACCCATAATTTTATTCATTGTAAGGTAGCCAAGGAATTGAATTGCTTCCTCTATCCAGCACCAGAGTGTCAAGTGATGGTTGCAAGTGGAGGTGTTAGAGCCTATATTTTCCTCAGGCTGAAAAGACAAGGTTCTAGGTCCACATCAAACCACGCTCAGCCTCGTAGCTAGCCCTATGAGGACAGGAGAGGGCTCTCTCTAGGTCAATATTAGCAAAGATAATAAAATGGGGCTTGAGATGACTGAAATAAAACTAATTTTAGGCTAGGTATGAAGTGCAAGGATTTGATTTGAGTTTTTGGGGGTTTTTGTTGGAAAAAGGGAAAGGCAAATTTTGGGTCTGAGGATGAGGGCCAATTCTTGCAGAGTTCAAGTTTGGGCGAAAAATGCAATGGTTAGGATGCCTTAAAATTGAATGAACGGATGGAAAGGATAGCTGAGAAGATGAAGAGGTAAATATTATATCAAGGATCCTCTACAAACTAAAGAAAACATATAAAACTAAACCAAAGTCAAAGGCAGAGCATAACAGTTATGAATTCCACCTTAAGTACTCATTAGTTTAATTGCAGAAGACAATAGAAGGGAAATGGCATACATAAACATTCATGAACTTACAAATACATGGAGAAAAACACCATCCAAACACAGAGCCACAAGGATCACAACAAGTGCTGCAAAACCCTGGTCTTTCCTTTTGCCAAAATTGCATATATGAAATGTACAATGAAGTGCCAAGCAATCCCAAGTGTCCAACCCTGAAAATGACTTAGAAATTACATAATATAGACAAGCCAAACCTATTCCATTGCCTCTAGGGGTCGATATCATCATTCTAGGAGCTGTTTGAATCAATTCTAAACAAGGAACTGAAATCTAGGTAGTCAAACAACTTACCCCTATATGCTAGGAAACTGATTCATTCATTCAATTTTCACCTTTCAGTGAATGAATCCTCTAGAACAAGTAAAAATGTGCCAATATTAAATCATGGTTATCAAATTACATCATGAAAATTCAAGAATAACATCAAGAAGCAAAACTGGTCAAAACTGGATGAATTTATGAGTTGAACAGTGAAAAATAGGAAAAAATCCTCTATGCGCGGCGCCAAAATATGTATGCATCGTGCAACTTTGGAGCTGATTTTGAGGCACTTCTTGAAGTCAAAATTGAGCCCAAGTGTGATTTTTGGAAATCCATGCCTGTCTACTTTCCAACCCAAGTGGAATTTCTGAATTTGGATGTCATTTTCCCTTCCAAAACTTCAATCTCCCAAGACTGCTTCCTGTGTGTCAAAATAGGGGCAGTGAGGTCATTTTTTGAGTGTTTTTGACCTCCTGAGGACTCAAAACTTGCCCAAATTTCTTGGCCATGCACCAGGAACCATGATTTTTCATGAAAAATCCAAAAATGTAAATTTTTTGCAATTTGGATCTCCCTAGAAAAAGCACGAGCCACGTGGCGCGACACATAGGGAGAAAAACCCTGTTTTTTGTGCCAAAATTTGTCAAAATGCCAAAAATGCCCAAAATTTCTTGAAATTTGGGTTGGACCTTCTTCATTAAGTGTCATGCTGGGCTAAAGGTCCTTCAGCCAATATCTAAAGATGATCAAGCTCCCTTTGCCTCTTTTGCTTCCTTATTGCCTTCTTTAACTTTGCCTTTAAATTCCTAATTCGTGCCTTGCAGACCTTCTTCCATGCCATGTAGTGGAAAGCCATGTGTCTCAGAAATGCATGGTCCTTATAAGCCTTGTACAACAGTCTCTCTAAGTGGATGTAGACTCTCTCGAGATTAGCCTCCCGATCATCATTAATCTCTTTCTCCAATGAAGTGAGCTCAATTCTTCTCCTTTGTGCAGCTTGGCGATTCTCGCGGATGTTTTGTAACTATGTGATTGCTTGCTGATCTTCAAGCTATTTGTTCCTCTGCTCCAAGTATTTCATAGTCCACTTAGCCCACTCCAAGTCAAGGGATAAGGCTTGGATCTCTGTTTGCTGCTCTTGGATAATCTCTCTAAGATGTGCACTTTGTGGGCCCGTGTCTGTATCATCATCATGAAGGAGAATGAAGTCAGTCTCTTGTTCACCTGAAGGCCCCTCATCCTGCATTGGCCTCTTGCCTTTGTCCTGTACCTATGGTGCTGATGTCGGAAACGAGGCCCCTTCCACACCGGGTGGAGATAACACTCGCTTCGCTGTTGCAAACAAATGTCTAGTGCCCCTCTGATATGTGATGAATACCGGCACACTAGCAGTCTCATGGCACTCATACTGATGAGAAGGTCCACCTGTCTCATGCTTGACCTCTGATAATCCCTGTGAAGCTCTGAAGAAGTCACGAGAGATGAAATCATCCCAAGTGATGCCCTGTAATCCAAGTTGATGAACCACCAAAATCTTAATAAGAAAAAATGACAAACACTGTTAAGTTGCTGCTGAGGAGTTTTGTGTTGCACAAGGGTGGTCATCCTCTCTATGTTCCGGAAAATGAAATACGGAATTTTCATCATTCGTACCCTGGTGAAATGCATGAGCAACCTGATGTGATAAGCATATAAACGAGAGAACCGTCCCTCACAGTTGAAATACTTCATGATCAATTTCATTAGTGGAACATATTCATCTTTCAGATATCAGAATGGAAACACTCTCTTGAGCTGCCTCAAGAAACTGGTTTTAATGTATGCCTCATAATGCTGTCGATCAATCTTCTTCCTCTTGGTCCATGGTTCCCCAATGTTTGGTATGTCGATTTCTAGTGAGACAGATTCTGGTGTAAGTGTGAAGGTGACACCGGCTAAGGTAGCTTGATCTCCATGTAAATGCAGCACAAATAGACGAGCCAACTCGTGATGAAATTGAACATTAGCCACCTTTTCACAAAACTCATAGCATGACTGATGCTGGAAACAAAACATGGCAAGAGGGCAGGCATGTAACTCAGTGAGGGTGATTGGTTCTTCTCTGATATGTCTACCTCCTCTATGAGGCCTTTGTGGTGCATGTTCCTCCATGGGGGAGTCACTTTGGGTTTCCATTTCATAATCCGATGAATGCTCAGATGCCATGACTGCTGTTTTTCAAACTGCCTTGGAGAAAAAGATGCTGGTGTAGGAAAACTGTGCTGAACTGCTCTTTTGGTGATGTGTTCAAATTCTGCCACCAAGGGGAGAAAAATGAGACGAGGGATTGTTAGGAAGGGGAAATAATAGTAAGGGATTAGGAATTATTAGGATATATTTGTTAGGGAAATATGGGAGGGGGTTTAGGATTGATGTGTGGGAATAGGGTTTAGGGTTTTCACATTTAAAAGTTTGGGAAATGGATTTGGGATAGGGGCTTAGTAACTTTAGGGAATAGGGAACAATGAAGTCAGGGAAAAACTGGAATCAAGGATAAAAGAAAGTGATGGAAAAAGAAAAAGCTTGGTGGCCAACACTTTTTGAAACCGTAGGCAGCAGCTTATATTTGAAGAATCCAAAATGATAAGGTTTGATCGTTTATTTGGAAGCTCAACACATCAACCATAATATACACCATAAACTTGGATGGATGAACAGTGAAGGAGGAACCCAACCTACATGAAATCGAGAGAAATTTTCACGTTTTTGGCGTTTCGAGGCCGTTCTGAAATGTTCTGGGCCAATCAGTTGAGTGCGCCGCGCGGCTTGCCCAACGCACCGCGCCGTCCCAGTGCACCATGCCCGTTCAAAAATACATTGCGCAACTTCTCCGAGTGCGTCGCGCCTCCCTGGTGCACCGCGCCTTCTGCCCAATGCGCCGCGCCGGCAAGTTGCATTGGTTTTTGTCCAATTTCTCACTCTTTCAACAAAAATCACTTTGAGATGCCTCCTCTTTATTCTTGGCATGCAAATGAATGCTTTAAAATAATGAGAATCTCTTATAGTGATAGATTTGGTTTTGCTTCAAACAAACCCACTTTGTAAGGTTTTGACTTGGCACTTTTTGTCACAATTAATATAACTCTGTCTTTTTGTTTCCCTTTTGATTTTTTGGCTTGAATGATGTTTCTTTTGTCAATTTTTTGCAGGGATAGCGGCATTTCTTGACAAAGGAAGACTAGGGATGCACCTGGAGATTTCAACAGCTGAAAAACTTCTTGAAAATTACATGACAATTTATTACAAAGCGAAATGACAAATTTTCTTCAAAATGGAGTTTTGAAGAAAAGTCATAGTCAAGCAAATGATGATGAAAATATTGGAAATGAAAACCTATTAAGGACCTCCCTCATGAGTTTTCTGGCATTATTAGACATTGTTGAAGACCAAAGTTACTAACCCTAGACCTAATGACTGAAATGACCTTTGCTGATCTAAAAACTGAAACAGACCTTTGATTTTGATGAACAGACCTAAGTCAGCAAGGATAAGGCATGAGGGGTAATAAATGACAAGACCCTTCCGTCAGATTATGGCATGCCCCTAGCGTAATGCAACTGAGTGAATTGAGCGAGACACCTAAAAATGAAATGCAAAAAGAGAAATTATCTCTGACGGAGGGATGTTAAGACCGACTCTAACATTGGCTCCAATGGGGATGGTAGCTCCTTGGAGGTTCCAAGAACGACAGATATCTAGGAGAGTAGATAGTGCCTTCATCCATTGGGCAATGGAGTCAAAACTCAAGCTAAAATGCATGACTGAAAACTAGCACAAACTAACTTAACAACAAGACTGAAAACTGACTCACAAATGACTCATGACTGACTTAACTAAAACAAGAACTTACAAAGCTTATTGAAGGGCAGAAGTCCATCAAGATTTCAATCATGATGACAACCACCTGCATACTAATGAAATATGTACAATCATGTGTAATGATCTTTCCAATGTAACCAATCCAGCAGATGGCTACATACCAAATTTCTGCTCTCACTTTTCTTGAGTAGGCAGAACGATGAACCTGTAGGCAACTCACAATAACCACTGAAACCAAGGCTTATGATAACGAACCAGCCAACATTCATATTCTCAGGTGCTTGCAAGAGAATGCCGAAAGGATCTTGAAAATTTTGAAGCACTAGCTTGTCTTGAGATCATGAAGCAAAAATAAAAGTACTTGCTTCATTCTGATCTGAAAGAACCACTGGTTGCTGAGTGATAGGTAGGCACAGAGAGGTATAAGCGTTTTCCATCTGAGTGTTAGCTGTAAATTCCTTGACCGTGATAAATTCTAGCATATTGTCTCTCTCAAGCTCATATTCCTCAACTTCATGGTCTAGGCCATTCTTAAACAAAAAACAATCTTCAAGATTATTAAACATGACAGCCTTATCATCTTTGTGAAAGAAAATATTATCTGTTTGTTGATCTATAAAACTGATTACAAGACTGTCATCATTTTCAAAAGAGGAAGAATTTTCACCAACACTTTCTTGACCATGTGTGCACTGCAAATTTGCTTTAGCTTGGGTTGTAACATGACCTTTCAAGAGTTGATCTATCTCATCTTGTTTTTCATGAAATGGTTGGATTACCTCCTCATGAAGGCTTTGGTCAATAACTTTGACTTCTTCATTCTAGATGATCTCAACAGTAGAGCTCTCCTTCATGGGATTCAACACAAGGTAGTCTACATCATCACAATTTGAATCTAGATCCGAAATAGCTGACTTGACTTTATCACATTCTGAAATTGAAACTTGATTTTCCTACATGTTGTATTCTTCTATGGACAAATCTGAAATAGAACCCTCTCTTTCATCATCTTCCACCGTACTAAGATCTTGATCCTGGTGCAAATTTTCTTGATCATCTTGATATGTATCACTCTCTTTATGCTGCTGAAATGGATTTTCATACAGGGCCTCCATGATCTCATCATCCATGAAGTCATCATCTTCATAAACCTTTTCAAGATTTTCAATAAAACTATGAACATGGCTACAACAGTTCTTGACTAAATTTAATGATGGATAAAATTCTTTATACCTTTCAAAGAACATGGTATGAAAATCCTTCAAACAGTAAATACAAGCAGGCGGCAAACTTTCATACCAAGATCGAGCTTCACCTTCCAGAGTGGCCATGAATATTTTCATCAAGCAATCTTCAGGAAAATCAACCTTCAACTTGCGAATATGTATGTGAAATCTAACCAGATGTAAAGCAGCATCATTCCTATTATCATCTTTAAACATAGGCAAATTCCTTTGCCAATTTACCTTGGGAATTTTATTTGGAAAACCTGGAATGTGATCTCGGCTCATGGGAGCGTATCTTCTTGCAACCCATTCCATCTTGAAAATCTTAAAGCTACCGATCTTCCTGCAGCAGAGTCACCATGAAGCATTGATTTCTGGATTTTTCAGTGTTAGAGCCTAGATTTGCCTCAGGCTGAAAAGACAAGGTTCTAGGTCCACATCAAACCACGCTCAGCCTCGTAGCTAGCCCTACGAGGACAGGAGAGGGCTCTCTCCGGGTCAATCTCAGCGAAAGATAATCAATGGGGCTTGAGATGACTGATTTAGCAATTGATCTTAGGCTAGGTATGAAGTGTAAGGATTTGATTTGATTTTTTAAGTGTTTTGTTGGAAGAAGGGACAAGCAAATTTTGGGTCCGGGGATGAGGCCAGATTTTTGTAGAGGTCAGGTAGGGGCAAGGTAGGTAGTAGTTTTGATGCTTTGGATTTGAATGAATGGGTGGATCATACCGGTGAGAGGCCAAGGAGGGAAGGAAGGTCTCAAGAGTCCTCCTCAAATAGATGAAAACATGAAGAATTAAACAAAATATCCAGGCAGAGCATAGCAGTCCATGAATTCTACCTTAATCAATTTTTTTTTAATTACAGAAGACAAGAGAAGGGAAAATGATACACAATAACATCAATGAACTTACAAATACATAGAGAAACACACCATCAAAACATAGAGCCACATGGATCCCAACAAGTGCTGCAAAGCCCTGGTCTTTCCTTTGCCAAAATTGCATAAATGAAATGTACAATGAAGTGCCAAGCAATCCTGAGTATCCAACCTTCTACCAAAATCCAACCCATACACTATTAAATTCATAAGATATATACATTTTCTCATCCTTATACTAAGGGATTGAGCTCAACCATTTT
Organism: Pinus tabuliformis; assembly: GCA_031772625.1. NCBI lineage: Eukaryota > Viridiplantae > Streptophyta > Pinopsida > Pinales > Pinaceae > Pinus > Pinus tabuliformis. Next base: position 402,423,964 of record CM062815.1, on the reverse strand, counting down.
CTTCAAAATAGAATTAGTTACATTAAACTTGGGCCGAATTTCTGAAAATAGGTGTTGAATATGATCTCGTATCTCCTAAACCATAGCACCTGTTACAAAACTGAAATAGGTTTTTGTAGATAAGGTCATGATGGAGAAAAACCTCTTTCAAATTTGGGAAATTCATTTCCAGTAGCTCGAAATCTGTTCCACAAAATCATCTCTAGAACAGAAAATCATTAAAAATTTAAATCTGTGAAAATGAGCTGTAAAGATCTAGTCACATATCCCAATCCATGACACCTGTGAATAAAATGAAAGAATTTTTTTTATATGGATCGTTCTTAACAGAAACCTCCTTGGGGTTTTCAAAATTACTTTCCATCTGCTGTAAAATGGCCCCGCACTAAAATGACTAAAACAGTAAAAAATATGAAAATTTTGCTTTGTTTTAATGTAGGCTCAAAATATCACTGTATATCTCCCACATAGTAGCACCTGTGCATAAAATGAAGGAGGTTTTTGTTATTTGGTATGTGATGAACAAAAACCTCTTTCACTTTTGAAAAATTCCTTACCATTATTTCAAAAAATGATTTTGTACTAAACTTGTCATTGTGTGCAGCAACTGACTTCAAAACATGCATAACCAATTCATTTTGATCATATCTTCTAATCCGGGAGCCGGTTATGGGAGTGTGATATACCGTTGGAAATATTTTTCTGAGATTCTTCTGATGGACACACTTGTGACATGTTTTGTGCTGAACATCATGTGCAAAACATCTAACAAAACCAGACATAGTAAGAGCTCATGTTGATCCCTGGTGACAGGCTGCGAAGACTGGAACTAACATCGGCTCCAATGGGGATGGTAGGTCCTTGGAGGTGCCAAGAACTATATATCTCTAGAAAGTAGACAATGATTCTTCCATTAGGCATGGATGGTCAAACAACTGCAAACCCAAAACAACTCATAACAATCCAAAAACATATACATACTGCAACTTATACATAAACAAATACCGTAAACTGAAATGTTGCCTTGGGCAGCTTATTTATGTACAAATCTAACCCACTTTGCTGAAAAATTGATAGATCAAGTAATGTTGTAATGCCATATAAACCAATCAAATGATTGTAATAAGGATGCTGCTTGAAAGTGCTTCAACTAGGACACAAATGTAAATGTTGACAACCATACATGCACATAATGAGTCTGGTTATGTAAAAGACAATTTGACTTATCATTCAAACTGAAAAAATACTCCATATATGCGACAATAGGATCAAACAAACTAGACTCTATTTGCTTCCCTAACTCCTCAACACAGACCTCCAACTGCAACCTGTCAATGAAAACATCTACGGGCAGCTCTATTATTTCTTGTTTTGAAGGAGGGAGAGTTTCCAAGAACTTTTTGGGATCTTGGAATTCATATGATTGGATCTGATCATTTAAATACTGAATCTCGTTCTCAAATTTTCCAACAACTAACACAAAGAAACCATTTTTAGCTTTAGGAGGAAACTTCAGAGATCTAAAACATTGAAGCACGGCAATGAAAAATACTTCATCAATTTCAATATCCACTAACTGATCTCTAACTTCTTTGAAAGCTTCACAAAACAAAGGGTCTGCCACATACCCTACCATTTTATTTTAGTGCATGAACGGATCAGTGAGTGCTGGAATCTCTGGATTGAGTTGAAGTTTCCAGGTGAATGTTTCAGCCTTCATATCTGTCTGACTGTTGTCCACCATCAACAATCAGATCTGAACTTGATGCATGTATTGGGGCAATTTGCAGGTTAGATATTCCGTTTATAAGACTAGACCGAAGATTGACTGAAGTAGCGTTTATCTACTTTCGCTAATGCAAAGCAAGAGCGTTTCGAAGTCTACCTGGCTAATCTTCAAACTTCGTCTGTAGTCTATAAAACGAGGAACACTAACAAACAAACAATTTCTTCCCTAGTATGGTCGCCACTATGTTAGAGCCTAGATTTTCCTTAGGCTGAAAAGACAAGGTTCTAGGTCCAAATCAAACCACACTCAGCCTCGTAGCTAGCCCTATGAGGACAGGAGAGGGCTCTCTTCGGGTCAATCTCAACAAAGATAATCAAATGGGGCTTGAGGTGACTGAAATAAAACTAATTTTAGGCTAGATATGAAGTGCAAGGATTTGATTTGAGTTTTTGGGGGTTTTTGTTGGAAAAAGGGAAAGGCAAATTTTGGGTCCCGGGATGAGGGCCAGTTCTTGCAGAGTATGTACTCCCCTGAGTATGTACTCCATGTTCCCTGAAGACACCTTCTGCAGATTATCCCTGAAAAGTGATCTTTTTCCAATGGATAAGGGCCGGGATGAGGGCCAATGGAAAAAGATCACTTTTCAGGGATAATCTGCAGAAGGTGTCTTCAGGGAACATGGAGTACATACTCAGGGGAACATAATGCAAGTGTTTTTAGACTTTGTCACTTCTTATAACTCCCGGAATGAGTCCTCCAAGGTACGACAAAAGGAGTAACAGGGATGGTGACAAATTACTGTGTAACAGATGCCCCCTAAAGCATGAAGTCCGAGAGGTGGAGAGGGGTGAAATGCTTTACAAGAACACACATAAGAACACATAAGAGCACATATAGTTACTGCCGCCGAGGAGCTGTATTAAGAGAGTACATAAGAGAGAACTAGGCAGCCATCCATAAGAGACTACATAAATAATCTAGATCCATAGTATGGACGCAGCCATCTGGTTAGGATCAATGAATTGACTCAGGTATGGTCGCAGCCATCCAGTGAATGAGTCAAGTATCAAGAATCACGCCTGGATTACAATAGACACAATCCAGGGTCTTGCGCTCCATCTCGACCCGAACAAGAGTACAAGTTCAAGCATGTGAATATATGAGCTGAAGTCGAACATGCAGGAACATCGTCTGATTACCAGTCAATAGTGGAAACTGTTAACAGACGCGAGAGGTACCACCAATAATGACAATGGTCCTCAAGGTACTATAGGTACAATCTACGGCGTGTGAATCAATGATCTGAAGTCGAACACCCGTAGAATCATTCGATCGAAGGCCAATGATGAAAACCTCACGTCGAACACGAAGAACCTGCCATTGAGGCATGCAGGCTCCAAGGCACCGGAAAGGAGTCTCTAGATCAACTCCCTGGATAATGAGTTGAAGTCGACAGGGAGTGACCTTGATCGAAGGTGGGCCATAATGTTTCCCACATCATCGACATGAGACAGAGAGGTGAAGTTGTGAATCAAGATTGTGCGAACTATCAGAGGGAGGTTGTTTCTTTGCAGAGGTAAACTTCTCTTGAACATATCGGCGGCACATTAACGGAATTGGCAGTATTTGACATCAATGTATCAAAGGTCATGATGACGAGGCAATGAGTGGATGAGAGGTCAAATAGGGTACCCAAGTCCATGGAAGCAAGTGAAAGATATGAGATGAAATATCCCCACCCCGGACACGAAAGCAAAAAGTGCCATGTTCAAGAGCGACATACTGCCATTATGGTAATAATTATGGTTCAAAAATTTTCTTTTCCCCCCGCCATTTTTGGCGAGTACCCTAGTTATTTTTAACAAGCTTGATGGGGATAGCATATGCTTGTGTTGTGACAAAATCCGATGTCATTAAGTTTTAACGAGTCTGACAAAGGAAGAACTCGGCGTATTTTCATGTTTAGAGAGTTTGAAAAGACAGCAGAAAAGGAAACTCCAGGGATGTCATTTTTCGTAAAGTTGTGTCTCTCGGGCCCGAAAAAGTATAAAATAATACCCGAAAGAACCGCCTGATCATTACGATCGAGGAGTACTTTTCATAATTAGTGATTTCGACCTGAAAAAGTAAAAAAGCGGTCAAAACCACGTCGTTTCGTAACCACTAATGAGTTTGAAATGACAAAAACCCGGTAATCTTTTTATGTTTTAACGGTTGACAAAAAGAACTTAAAACGACCGCCCCTTATCACCATTTAACGAGTCAAGAGGAGCGACTCGGCAATCTTTTCCTCTTTAAATGGTCAGAAAAGAGCTGAAAGTGGACCTCCATTTTTATTTTCTTTAATGAGTCAAAAAGGGAAAAATACTCGGCAATCTTTTCATATTTTACGAGTCAGAAAAGAGCGTAAAGGCGACTCGTCCTGAAGGAACGAGTGGTATAAAGGATAGCAACTGGTTCCGGTAATGGTGGAACTCACTCGAAACATGTAAAGGTTAAGAGGCTGGCTAATAAAACCACTCATCGCTGCGGTTCCTCAGGAAAGGAGAAACAACCAAGTGAAAGCATATGATCGGCCTATTAGTATCAGTCTTTACAGCCTTCCTCCAGTGATCAAATGTGCTCTTACATAGTGATTTTGAAGTGTCAAGGTCAAATTTTGTCATTTCAGTGAGTCTTCAAGCAAAATTTGGTCACTAGCCATTAGGTCTAGGGTTTGCCCAAATGTCAGTCTATGTCACTATCCAGCTGAGTCTATCATCATTCATAGGGTTTTCATTATCATGTCAGTGTCTAATGGGTCATTTGATACCTTGTTCATGCTTCAGTTGCGCCCAGGCAAGGTCATTTCCCTCTCTTAGGGTTTTGAAGGCAGTTTCTCTTGGGCGGTCAAATCACTGGCAAAACTTGTTTCCTGATGTTCATACACCTTCCCCTATCCTTAAAGTACCTTATCAAATGCTTCCCATCACTCAGATCCTCCAAATTCCTCATTTTTGTACAAACCCTAGTTTCTAGCTACAACCTGGCGATTTTCTAGGTTTGGCCTGTGTTTTGTCCTTTTCGACCCCTTCCCCTCACTCAATCTCTGAGATTCCACTTTTCCCTGCTTTCTAACATCCCTCCCCACTCCCAAAAATTTTCCCAAGAATTTATAAGCCCCTTATCCCCTTCATTTCGCTCCATTTCGACAAAATTCCTTGTTTCACACATCGGGGCAAGTTTCACTAAAATGATGGTTCTGAGAAATCAAAGATGAATTTTGCAAAACGGAGAGAGTTTTTTTTCCAAAACATGCCAAGGAAGAGAAACCTCCTTCACATTTTTCACAGGTGTCATGGTTTGAGATAACTGTCAAGAATACCGTTGCCTCAGGAGAATCAAAGGCACCTCTGAAGTGACCTTGGGAAAATCAAGTTTTATCCTAGCTTGGTTGACCAAATGACTTGCTTGATGAGTACAATGATAACTTGACACAAATATCTTTCCAATGAGCTATCATGAGCTCAATTTGGGGTTGAGGAAGGTATTCAAAAGTTGACTGCAACAACACTCTTCCTTGAGGCAGCCTCATTGGGCACTTTTTGACCAGTCTTGGGAGATTTGAGTTTTGACAGGTCAAATCAATTCCAAATTGAAAAATTCCACTTGGGTTGGAAATTAGACTCAAATACCTTTCCAACGAGCTATCCTGCGCCCGATTCCAACACCGTGAAGGCCCCCAAACAGGCCTCTCAATGTGCGCGACCACTCAGGAGGTGTGCGACCACTCAGAGGCTCACCTGCAGTGTTAAATTACAACGTGCGCGACCACTCAGGAGGTGCGCGACCACTCAGGTTGTAAGTGCCAAAATCACCTCCAACTCACTCAAAATCTCCTTCAAACTTGCAAATTGGGTTGAGGTATGCTCTCTACAAATTGTTTTGTTGGTTGATGGTGGTTGTGGATCCTCATGCTTGTGATTATACCTCCAAGAATGCAAGGAAAGAAGACATTGGTAGTTGCTTGTTCATGTAGGCATTATGCTAGGGTTGATTTTTTTTCAAGGTTTAAATCCCTATTTATTCCCTCCTTGTTTCCTATTAAATTCACAAATGTCATAATATGTTTATATCTTATCTCACTTGCAATAAATACTAAATCTCCTATCCCAAATTCCTAAACCCTACCCCTCCCCCAAATCCCTTTACAAAACCCTAATGCCCTTTCATGTATTCTACCTAAACCCTAATACCCTCCACATGGCAAGGAAAATAAATAAACAACAGCAAGGATAAAGAAAATGTTATGTAAAAAGAGAAAAGAGCAATAATATGGCAAAATGACCAAATAAAAAAAAAAAGATATTGCTGTGCATATCCAAAGCAAAAACAAGAAAAATGCAGCTGTGTATATGTATAAAATGGACATATTGCTGTAAATATTGTTTGCAAAAGAATATTGTTGTGTCTCCCCAAAACCCAAGACCTGTTTTCCTCTCTATCCCTTCCCTAAAATCCCTGTTCAGTTAAGAGCCCTTTTCCCTTATGACAAGATGTAAAAGAAGCCTTGTTCCCCTATGACTAAATGTACATAAAATCCTTTGAAAAGGCAGTGTTTACCTTATGATGTACATTGAAAAACAAAAACTCAAAAGAGCAAGCTATCTATGCTGTCCTATACTCCCGTTGCAAATGCATGTCCTTTCCCTTGATGACTATCATACATATTTTCCCTAATAAAGTATTTCTTTGCAAATGATTTCCTAATGATGGAAGATGAGATGATATGTGTTACATTTTGTGAATTATCCCTTAAAAATCCCTGTTTTTATATCTTTCCCTTTCCTAATGAAAAATCCCCTCCCCTAACATTTCCTTCATGATTTTGTTCCCTTTGAAAACAACATACAACTCAGTATTTTTGCAGGCAGAGACATCAGTTCACTTTGTCCACTTTGCTCCTAAACCATGTCAGACACCGAAACCTGTGAGCAAAGTGATGACCATTCATCTTCTACAGAGGTTGAGGTACAGAGGATGACAAAGAGCTTGATGAGCTATGGAAGATTCGAACCGACCGAGTCATCAACCGTAGGAGGCCCGGAGACCTATTGCCCAAGGAGAGGGAGTCCATGCTCATCCGGGTGAATGCACACTTGCAGAGGCTGTTAGAGAAGGCAAACGAAGACAAAAGGCTGCTACGGAACATGAAAACTCATTATTGGGCGAGAATGCATGTTTGCAAGGCAAAAATGAAGATACTCCAAAGGAAGTTGTCAGAGGCCCAGAAGAAGAAGAAAAGGACAAACCCACTCCGTATCTTGGCTGAGGCATCCCTCACTCACCATGGTACTCATTAGCCTTCATCCAGCAGCAAAATCAAAAAAATTTGAGAGTTTTGGAGCATTTTGGAATTTTTTTGGAAATTTACAGGTTTTTGCCTGTGGAGTGGTCTCACCCCCTGCGCGACCACTCGGGAGGACTGCTCAGAATCACAAAAAGTTGACATTTTTGGAAAGGGCATGCAAAAACTAGAATTACCTATACTTGGGGTCAACTTGATTTTGAGATTTGGGCCTCCAAAAGCTCAAAATACATCAAAATTTTGACTTTTTGCCCACTTTTTGAGTTGCAGAAAGTGACCTTGGGAGAATTGACTTTTGAGGGGTCAAATCAACTCCAAATCCAGAAATTTCACTTGGGATGGAAAGTAGACACACAGAGCTTTCCAATGAGCCATCTTGCACTTGATTTGGACAACTGAAACCCACTCAAAAAGGGCTGCAAAGGGGCGCGACCACTCAGGGAAAATTCCCAGATTTGACCATTTCAGCCAGCAAAACACTGTTTTTACTCTTGGATGACTTTTGGGCATGTAATAAGAAACTTTGGTGTAATTTTCATGGCACATGGATGCATTTACTCTCCTTTGACACTTCTAGAACTTTCTTTGATGTAAATAGTGAAAATTTAATGCATGGATTAGTTTCCTAAGTTTTAGAGGCAAGTTGTTTTGACTGCCTATTATCTAGTTCTTAGTTTAGAATTAGTTCAAACTGCTCCTAGGAAGCTGAGCTCGACCCCTAGAGGTGGGGAAAGGAGTTAGATCAGCTATATGATGCCTTCTCATCCTCATTTTGATGGTTGGACTCTTGTGGGAGAAGTATTATTGTATATTGTACATCTATTACTGCAATTTAAGGAAAAGGAAGGCCAGGGTTTTGCAGACATAATTGTGGATTCTTGTGGATTGTTGTGTTGATGGTGTGTTCTCTACATGTTATTGTAAGTGTGTTTATGTGTTCCATCTCTTTCTTTGCTGCTAATTGAACAAATGAAGTGATAAAGTTTGAATTCATGCATGCCATGCTCAGCTTTTAATTTTGTTCAATATCTATGTTTTCCACTGTCTAAAGAGGATTCAAAGTTGTTGTTTGCCCTCTTTAGCTCCTCCTCTATCATTCCTGATCATCCATCTCAGATTAAGGCATCAGCATTCACTCCTACCTTGCCCCAAAGATCCCCCTGCAAAAACTGAGCCCAATCCCCGCACCCTGAATTGCACTCCCTTCAATTGCCACCAAAAACCCCAAAAATCTTTAAATCAACCTCTTTATCAGTTTACTAGCCTAATATCTTTGATCCTAATTGGTCAGCTCACCCCATTGAGAAAATACCTTGAGTCTGACCGGAGAGAGCCTTCTCATACCCCGTAGGGCTAGCTACGAGGTGAAATGGTTTGATGTTGCCTTGAAGGTTTACCTTCCTCAGCCTAGGGTGAAATCTCAAGCGCTAACATAGTGGCGACCATACTGGGGAGAACAAACTTGTTTGTGGGTTGATGTGTTTGTTTCATAAGTCTTAGACGGAGCCTGAAGTTACGCCAAGTAGCCTTCGAAAACGCTCTTGTTTTACATCAGCGTTAGTAGATAAACGCTGCTTCAGTCAATCTCCGTGAGCTTGTGAATGTAGCGCTTCATTGACTCTTTACCCCAGTACATGTATCAAGTTTAGATCTGATTGTTAATAGTGGACAACGATCAGACACTTGCAAGGCTGAAATCATTCACTTGGCGACTCTAAATCAGTTTTGAAGATCAGATCCAAAGACTCCACTGGAGGATGATCCCGACCAGCAGAAACATGAAAGGAGAATATGGCAAGATCAGGTATTCAAGTTGGAATTTTATCCAAGACATTTTGTTCTTTGTCATAAATTATTTCTTCTCTTTTCCCAAGAATGTCAAGAAGGCTTTGCAAAGTATATTATGCTTGAGAAAAGAGCCTCGGCCTGCAGTTGATTCTTTCCCTTTGAAGATTGTGAATACCAAAGATTTGCATGCCTGTGAGTTTGATCAAGATCCTTTTTCTGAATTTTGTGATGACCATCTTCAAGTTGATGAACCTCAAGCGACCAAGTCTGATTCTATACCTGTTGTACATATCCCTATACCTTGTAAAATTCCAGATCGGTATAAACCTCTTGCTTTACCTTCTGTTCTTCATGCTTTCCCCAAAAACTATGATCTATACTTGCCGATGTTTGATGGTGAATGTAAGAATGTCAACGCTGAGCAACATGTGCAGAATTTTGAGAATTTTCTAGATCTTTTTGAAGTTGATGATGAAGATGTTAGTATGAGGCTTTTTGCTCTTTCTTTGCAAGCTGAAGTTAAGAGTTGGTTCAAAACCCTGCCTGATGCAAGCATCTCAGATTTCCAGCAGTTCGTCAAAGTTTTTCTCGATAGGTGGATGATCGGGCAGAACCTTTTCTTGATTGTAGAAGAGTATAACCAGCTGAAAAGATTGCCAGGTGAGACAGTACAACAATTTTCGGCCAGATTTAATCAAGTTTATTATTCAATGCCAGTTGATATAAGACCTTCTCCTAGATCTGCTCTCTTGCACTATCCGGGTGCCTTTGATCCAGAGATGGAGTTTCAGCTGAGAGAAAAACATATTGCAACACTTCATGAGATGCAAAACAGTGCAGTAAATGTAGAGGCTCATCTGCTGATCCGAAGGGCAAGGTTGAAAGAAGAAGAGATGAAAAACATAGATCCGGCCGAATCAACATCTCTAGAGGTAAAGCTTGACGTTTTGGTAAGTGCAGTGGAAGAGATGATGGACAAGGTCACCTCAAGAAATGCTTATGATGTTCAAGGCTCACTGATTGAAGAAGAACAAGTTGCTGATCCAAAACATTTCGTTTCTTATCCTAGTTGTCATAGATCTGATAATGATTGTTTTGTAGATCACCTTGGCGAAGAAAGAACTGTTGATATGACCTGCATGCTTGATGATATGTTTTATACCGATGATTTTCCTCGTTTTGATCAGTATGATGATGATTATGTTCTCCAAACAGAAGCTAATCTTGCAGACAAATCAGCAGCTAGTTTGTGGGAGGAAAAAGTTCATTTTCAGCAACTTGGATACAATGTTCAGCCATCACATATCAGCTATGACATTGATGAGGAAAGTGCAGCAAATTTTGAAGTAAGTGAAGGATCTTTGCCTTTTTGTTTTGATTCATGTCAGTTCATCAGAGACAACTTCCATGCAATCACAAATCCGTTGTTGACTAGTCTTGAATTGGATCCTCTTGAGCGCGATGAAAACCTTGTTCAAGACTTCTCATATTCAGATTTGCAACCCCCGAAAGCCATTGATTGTCAAATTGCAGCTGATTTAATGATTCAAGGCGACTCCGTACCATTCTGTTTTGAATCATTCCAGTTTTTGAAGGGTCGATTGCATAGTACATCTTCAAATGAAAAGCCTATAACAAATCAACAATCACTCAGTTTTAATGTTGAGGATGAAGGTCAGATTATAGATGAAGTTGTGGAAGATGAAATACATGATGTGATGATGCAGGAAGATTCTATACCCTTTTGTTTCGAAGCATTTCAGTTTATAAGGCAGAATCTTCGTAAAATCTCTCAAGAAAAAGATGAACAGCTAGAAGGATGTCATACATCTTCAATGGATACATTGCAGCAGTCTTTTCAAGTTTTTCATGATCCAATAGCTGATGTTTTGGATGAGGTTTGCAGTCAAAGTCTTTCTCCATTTACTATGTGTGAGCTTGAAAAATATGCTGATATGAATTTGATCTGGCAGCCAGTTTCTTCGTCATTTTCAGCAGGGGTCTCATCACAAGGCTCAGATCAAAGTTTGCATGCATGGTATGAGGAAAAGAGAAGTACTCCATTGTATGAGCTAAGTTCCAATGTGCTTGAATTTCAAGATCCTTATGCAGTGTTTTTGGAGGCGGATAGAGAGTTCATATCATTCAACGGATCTATTTCTAAGTTGCCATCAGAGTTGCCTTTCAGTAGTTCTCTCTTGTTGTTCATAAGCGAACACTTGTGGAGGATTCAAACAGCAGACGGAATACTTACTTGGTTGCATTGGTTGTTTCATTTCACTTAATCAGGTGATGAATGAAACTGTTAGAGTAGGTTGTGATGAATAAGCTCCACTTTGAGCATCATTGTCAGTTGTGTTTAAGTATCGAGTCAGTTTCTAGTTGAGTCATGAGTCCTTTATGAGTCAATTTTTAGTCTTGTTGTTAAGTTAGTTTGTGTCAGTTTTCAGTCATGCATTTCAACTTGAGTTTTTGACTCCATTGCCCAATAAATAAGGCACTGGTCTGCTCTCCCAGAGGTCTAAGGTTCTTGGCACCTCCAAGGAGCTACCATCCCCATTGGAGCCAATGTTAGTGTCAGTCTTTACAGCCTTCCTCCAGTGATCAAATGTGCTCTTACATAGTGATTTTGAAGTGTCAAGGTCAAATTTTGTCATTTCAGTGAGTCTTCAAGCAAAATTTGGTCACTAGCCATTAGGTCTAGGGTTTGCCCAAATGTCAGTCTATGTCACTATCCAGCTGAGTCTATCATCATTCATAGGGTTTTCATTATCATTTCAGTGTCTAATGGGTCATTTGATACCTTGTTCATGCTTCAGTTGCGCCCAGGCAAGGTCATTTCCCTCTCTTAGGGTTTTGAAGGCAGTTTCTCTTGGGCGGTCAAATCACCGGAAAAAGTTGTTTCCTGATGTTCATACACCTTCCCCTATCCTTAAAGTACCTTATTAAATGCTTCCCATCACTCAGATCCTCCAAATTCCTCATTTTTGTACAAACCCTAGTTTCTAGCTACAACCTGGCGATTTTCTAGGTTTGGCCTGTGTTTTGTCCTTTTCGACCCCTTCCCCTCACTCAATCTCTGAGATTCCACTTTCCCCTGCTTCCTAACATCCCTCCCCACTCCCAAAAATTTTCCCAAGAATTTAGAAGCCCCTTATCCCCTTCATTTCGCTCCATTTCGACAAAATTCCTTGTTTCACACATCGGGGCAAGTTTCACTAAAATGATGGTTCTAAGAAATCAAAGATGAATTTTGAAAAACGGAGAGAGGTTTTTGTCCACAACATGCCAAGGAAGAGAAACCTCCTTCAATTTTTTCACAGGTGTCATGGTTTGAGAGAAATGTCAAGAATACCATTGCCTCAGGAGAATCAAAGGCACCTCTGAAGTGACCTTGAAAAAATCAAGTTTTCTCCTAGCTTGGTTGACCAAATGACTTGCTTGATGAGTAAAATGATAACTAGAAAAAAATATATTTCCAATGAGCTATCATGATCTCAATTTGGGGTTGAGGAAGGTATTCAAAAGTTGACTGCAACAACACTCTTCCTTGAGGCATCCTCATTGGGCACTTTTTGACCAGTCTTGGGAGATTTGAGTTTTGACAGATAAAATCAATTCCAAATTGAAAAATTCCACTTGGGTTGGAAATTAGACTCAAATACCTTTCCAACGAGCTATCCTGCGCCCAATTCTGACACCGGGAAGGCCCCCACACAGGCCTCTCAATGTGCGTGACCACTCAGGAGGTGCGCGACCACTCAGAGGCTCTCCTGCAGTGTTAAATTACAACGTGCGCGACCACTCAGGAGGTGCGCGACCACTCAGGCTGTAAGTGCCAAAATAACCTCCAACTCACTCAAAATCTCCTTCAAACTTGAAAATTGGGCTGAGGTAGGCTCTCTACAAATTTTTTTGTTGGTTGATGGTGGTTGTGGATCCTCATGCTTGTGATTATAACTCCAAGAATGCAAGGAAAGAAGACATTGGTAGTTGCTTGTTCATGTAGGCATTATGCTAGGGTCGATGTTTTTTCAAGGTTTAAATCCCTATTTATTCCCTCCTTGTTTCCTATTAAATTCACAAATGTCATAATATGTTTATATCTTATCTCATTTGCAATAAATACTAAATCTCCTATCCCAAATTCCTAAACCCTATCCCTCCCCCAAATCCCTTTACAAAACCCTAATGCCCTTTCATGTATTCTACCCAAACCCTAATACCCTCCACATGGCAAGGAAAATAAATAAACAACAGTAAGGATAAAGAAAATGTTATGTAAAAAGAGAAAAGAGCAATAATATGGCAAAATGACCAAATAAAAAAAAAAAGATATTACTGTGCATAGTCATTGAAAAATAGAAGACACACTGCTGTGCATATCCAAAGAAAAACCAAGAAAAATGCAGCTGTGTATATGTATAAAATGGACATATTGCTATAAATATTGTTTGCAAAAGAATATTGTTGTGTCTCCCCAAAACCCAAGCCCTGTTTTCCTCTCTATCCCTTCCCTAAAATCCCTGTTCAATTAAGATCCCTTTTCCCTTATGACAAGATGTAAAAGAAGCCTTGTTCCCCTATGACTAAATGTACATAAAATCCTTTGAAAAAGCAGTGTTTACCTTATGATGTACATTGAAAAACAAAAACTCAAAAGAGCAAGCTATCTATGCTGTCGTATACTCCCGTTGCAAATGCATGTCCTTTCCCTTGATGACTATCATACATATTTTCCCTAATAAAGTATTTCTTTGCAAATGATTTCCTAATGATGGAAGATGAGATGATATGTGTTACATTTTGTGAATTATCCCTTAAAAATCCCTGTTTTAATATGTTTCCCTTTCCTAATGAAAAATCCCCTCCCCTAACATTTCCTTCATGATTTTGTTCCCCTTGAAAACAACATACAACTCAGTATTTTTGCAGGCAGAGACAGCAGTTCACTTTGTCCACTTTGCTCCTAAACCATGTCAGACACCGAAACCTGTGAGCAAAGTGATGACCATTCATCTTCTATAGAGGTTGAGGTACAGAGGATGACAAAGAGCTTGATGAGCTATGGAAGATTCGAACCGACCGAGTCATCAACCGTAGGAGGCCTGGAGACCTATTGCCCAAGGAGAGGGAGTCCATGCTCATTCGGGTGAATGCACACTTGCAGAGGCTGTTAGAGAAGGCAAACGAAGACAAAAGGCTGCTACGGAACATGAAAACTCATTATTGGGCGAGAATGCATGTTTGCAAGGCAAAAATGAAGATACTCCAAAGGAAGTTGTCAGAGGCCCAGAAGAAGAAGAAAAGGAAAAACCCACTCCGTATCTTGGCTGAGGCATCCCTCACTCACCATGGTACTCATTAGCCTTCATCCAGTAGCAAAATCAAAAAAATTTGAGAGTTTTGGAGCATTTTGGAAATTTTTTGGAAATTTACAGGTTTTTGCCTGTGGAGTGGTCTCACCCCTTGTGCGACCACTCGGGAGGACTGCTCAGAATCACAAAAAGTTGACATTTTTGGAAAGGGCATACAAAAACTAGAATTACCTATACTTGGGGTCAACTTGATTTTGAGATTTGGGCCTCCAAAAGCTCAAAATACATCAAAATTTTGACTTTTTGCCCACTTTTTGAGTTGCAGAAAGTGACCTTGGGAGAATTGACTTTTGAGGGGTCAAATCAACTCCAAATCCAGAAATTTCACTTGGGATGGAAAGTAGACACACAGAGCTTTCCAATGAGCCATCTTACACTTGATTTGGACAACTGGAACCCACTCAAAAAGTGCTGCAAAGGGGCACGACCAGTCGAGCAAGGGGCGCGACCACTCAGGGAAAATTGCCAGATTTGACCATTTCGGCCAGCAAAACACTGTTTTTACTCTTGGATGACTTTTGGGCATGTAAATAAGAAACTTTGGTGTAATTTTCATGGCACATGGATGCATTTACTCTCCTTTGACACTTCTAGAACTTTCTTTGATGTAAATCGTGAAAATTTAATGCATGGATTAGTTTCCTAAGTTTTAGAGGCAAGTTGTTTTGACTGCCTATTATCTAGTTCTTAGTTTAGAATTAGTTCAAACTACTCCTAGGAAGCTGAGCTCGACCCCTAGAGGTGGGGAAAGGAGTTAGATCAGCTATATGATGCCTTCTCATCCTCATTTTGATGGTTGGACTCTTGTGGGAGAAGTATTATTGTATATTGTACATCTATTACTGCAATTTAAGGAAAAGGAAGGCCAGGGTTTTGCAAACATCATTGTGGATTCTTGTGGATTGTTGTGTTGATGGTGTGTTCTTTACATGTTATTGTAAGTGTGTTTATGTGTTCCATCTCTTTCTTTGCTGCTAATTGAACAGATGAAGTGATAAAGTTTGAATTCATGCATGCCATGCTCAGCTTTTAATTTTGTTCAATATCTATGTTTTCCACTGTCTAAAGAGGATTCAAAGTTGTTGTTTGCCCTCTTTAGCTCCTCCTCTATCATTCCTGATCATCCATCTCAGATTAAGGCATCAGCACTCACTCCTACCTTGCCCCAAAGATCCCCCTGCAAAAACTGAGCCCAATCCCCGCACCCTGAATTGCACTCCCTTCAATTGCCACCAAAAACCCCAAAAATCTTTAAATCAACCTCCTTATCAGTTTACTAGCCTAACATCTTTGATCCTAATTGGTCAGCTCACCCCATTGAGAAAATACCTTGAGTCTGACCGGAGAGAGCCTTCTCATACCCCGTAGGGCTAGCTACGAGGTGAAATGGTTTGATGTTGCCTTGAAGGTTTACCTTCCTCAGCCTAGGGTGAAATCTCAAGCGCTAACACGGCCAAAAAGATGGTGGCAATGGAATGAAACAACCAAGGCTCATCTAGCAGGATTTAGCAGATAAAAGGCAATCACGGGATGTAAATGGGTTCATTTTTACACAAGCTTGAACCATGGAGAACTTTGCTTGTAAAAAAAAATTTGTTGCATGCCCCCAGCATGATCATACAAATCGAGGTGCATGATCATACAAATCGAGGCACATTCCCCCCAAGCTTCATGGCATTCACGGAGTGGATGGAATGAAGGTTTACTTGGAAAGACTTGATTTTGAAGGAGGATGCATGCCCCCCGGGCTTCAGTCACGCGACCGGGTGAGCTGCCGTCATCAGAATGACGGGGTGGGTGCTGGGGTATTTCCTGTGGAAATAAGACCATTTAGGAGATGACTATATGTGAAGTGTGAACCGGGGAATGAAAGTTGGTCTACGACTTTGATCGTTCTTCCTTCATGCGGAAAACACATCACTCTGAAGAGTGAGGACACAATAGCACGTATGCGATAAATATAGTCTCGTCTAAGGAGTAAATTGTAATCTAACGGACCTTGGACTACCATGAGACCCATTTGGATAGTCTTCCCTTCTAACGTGATAGGTACATTGGGAAGAATTCCTAAAGGTCGAGTGATTTCTCGATGGAAACCTATAAGGTTTCTCATCTCAGGCAGAAGCAGTGGGGAACCAAGTGCTTCCCAAGCTGTTGAAGAAAGGATACTCACAGAAGATCCCTCATCAATAATTGTACCAGCTGTTAGCGTTTGAGATTTCACCTAGGCTGAGATAGACAAATCTCAAGGCTACATCAAACCATTCAGCCTCGTAGCTAGCCCTACGAGGCAGGAGAAGGATCTCTCTGGTCAAACTCGGTGGATTTTTCAATAGGATGAGCTGACCAATTAGAAACACTGATATTAGGCTAGTAAACTGATAAGGAGGGTTGATTTAAAGTTTTTGGGGTTTTTGGTGGCAATTGGAGGGAGTGCAATTCAGGGTGCGGGGATTGAGCTCAGGTTTTGCAGGTGGGTCTTTGGGGCAAGGTAGGAGTTTGTGCTGATGCATTTAGCTGAGATGGATGATCAAGGAAGAAAAAAGAGAAGCTAAAGAGGGCAAACAATGACTTTGAATCCTCTCTAGACAGTGGAAAACATAAACATTAAACAAATTTGAAAGCTGAGCATGGCAAGCATGAATTCAAACTTTATCACTTCATTTGTTTAATAAGCTGCAGTAAAGAAAGAGATGGAACACATAAACACACTTACAATTAAAATAAGAGAACACACCATCAACACAAGAGTCCACAAGAATCCCAATGATGTCTGCAAAACCCTGGTCTTCCTTTTCCTCAAATTGCAGAGATACAAGTAAAATATACAATAGGAGCTTCTCCCTCAAGAGTCCAACCATGAAAATGAGCAAGAGAAGACATAATATAGATGATCTAACACCTTTCCCCACTTCTAGGGGTCGGGCTCAGCTTCCTAGGAGTTGTTTCAACTAATTCTAAACTGAGCACTAGATAATAGGCAGTCAAAACAACTTGCCTCTAAAACTTAGGAAGCCTATCCATGCATTAAATTTTTACCATTTACATTCAATAATCTTCTAGAAGTGATCAAGGAGAGTAAAAGCATCATATAGCCATGAAAATTACACAAAAATCCATCATTTACATGCCCAAAACATTAAACCAAGTGAAAACAGTGTTTTTCTGGCCGAACTGGTCAAAACAGGCAAAATTCCCTGACGGGTCGCGCACATGTGCCTGACGGGTCGCGCACATTGAGAGGCCTGTTTGGGGGCCTTCCCGGTGTCCAAATCAGGTGCAAGATAGCTCATTGGAAAGATCTGCGAGTCTACGTTCCAACCCCACCAGAATTTTTGAATTTGGAGTTGATATGCCCCCTCAAAACTCAATTCTCCCAATACAGCTTTCTGCAACTCAAAATAGGGGCAGAAAGTCAAAATTTGCATGTGTTTTGACCTTTTGGAGGCCCAAATCTCCATAAAAACTGAATTCCATCCACAGGTAGGTGTAACTTTGCATGACAATTCCAAAAATGCTGAGTTTTTCCCGTTCTGAGTTGCCCCCATGTAGGGTCGCGCGCGGGGTGAGACCCGTTAAAAGGCCAAAACCTGTCAATTTCCCAAAAATGCGAAAAATGCCTCAAAAATTTCAAAATTTCTTGTGCTAGCTGCTAGGAAGAGGCTAATGAGTATCATGGTGAGTGAGAGAAGCCTCGGCCAAGATATGGAGTGGGTTGGTCTTCTTCTTCCTCTTGCGGGCCTCGGACAACCTTCTTTGGAACATTTTCATCTTCGCCTTGCAAACATGCATCCTCGCCCAATAATGATTCTTCATGTTCCTTAGCAGCCTCTTGTCCTGGTTGGCCTTCTCCAATAGCCTCTCCAAGCGAGCATTCTCCTGAATGAGCAAAGACTCCCGGTCAGCAGGCAATGGGTCACCGGGCCTCCTACGGTTCAAAGTTCGATCACTGCAGATCCTCCATAGCTCATCAAGTTCTTTTTCCTCTTCTAATTGTTTGTTGCACTGCTCTAGATAAGTGATGGTCCATTGAGCCATTTGGAGCTTTTGCTGCAACACGAGGTTCTCCTCCTCTCTTTGTCTGATAATCTCATAAAAATCTGAAGAGGGAGAGCGGGCATCAAGGTCAATGAAATCATCATGTGTATCACCAGCTCTCTCATCCTCAACCATGGGCTGCTTTCCCTCCCGTACTGCCTCTGCTGATGAAGAATGTGAGGCCCCTTCCACCTGGTGTGGAGATAACACTCGCTGCCCTGAAGATGATGACGAGACCCCCTTCCACCTGCTGTGGAGAAAGTACTCGTCGAGCTGCTGCAAACAAGGCCCTGTGGCCTCTCTGGTAGGTGACCTCTGGCTCCGGCTGTGGCTGTGGTGGCGCTGTGAAGAACTCATGGGAGATGAACTCTTCCCATGGAATGCCCTGCTGACTCAACTGATGGGAAACAATGAGCTGGATGAGACCATAGTGACATAAACTCCTAAACTGCTGGGCTGGGGTCTTCCTCTGTAACATAGGCACCATCCTCTGAATATTCTAGAAGAAGAAAACTGGGATGTTCATCATCCTCACTCGGGTAAAGTGCATCAACAGGCGGATGTGATAAGAGTACACCTGTGAAAACCTGCCCTCACATGTAAAGTAATGCATGATGAGTTTCAAGATCGGAGCATACTCCCTCCGGAGAAATCTGAAAGGAAAGACCCCCGACAAGTGTCTCATGAAGGCTGGCATGACATATGGCTCAAAATGAACAAAATCCAACACTTTGCGCTTGGGCCACACCTCACCCACATTTGGTATCCCGATAGCCTCTGAAATCACTTCCGGAGACAACACAAAGTTCACTCTTGCCAGAGTGACCTGCCCATCATGAAGGTGCAAAACAAATAAGCGGGCCAACTCCCTGTGGTGCTGGATCTGAGCAAGCCTCTCGCAAAACTGAAAACATGACATATACCGAAAGCAATTCACTGCCAAAGGACAGGCGTGCAATTCTGCCAATGAGGTGGGCTCCTCTCTCTTATGATGACCACCTTTGCCCCCCCTACGAGGCCTCCTCTATACCTCAACCTCTGTAGAAGAAGACTGGTCATCACCTTGCTCATAGGTCTCGGTGGTTGACATGGTGCTTTTGAGCAAAGTGGAGAAAATAGACAAAGTAAACTGCTGCCCTTGCCTGCAAAAATGCTGAGTTGTATGCTGTTTTCAAGGGGAAAAAATCATGAAGGAAATGTTAGGGGAGGGGATTTTTTAATAAGGAAAGGGAAACATATGAAAACAGGGAATTTTCAAGGGACAATTCACAAACTGTCAAACATATAATCTCATGTTAATCAGCGGGAAATCATTTGCAAAGAAATGTTTTTATTAGGGAAACATGGATAATAATAACCAAGGGAAATGACATGTATGCTCAACAGGGGGATGGGACAGC
The DNA here is from genome assembly GCA_031772625.1 of Pinus tabuliformis. NCBI lineage: Eukaryota > Viridiplantae > Streptophyta > Pinopsida > Pinales > Pinaceae > Pinus > Pinus tabuliformis. The sequence goes on along the minus strand of CM062815.1, from coordinate 402,404,284 downwards.
ATAGATAACTTGCTCATTTGATTTCTGCCTTTCCATGTACATCATAAGGCACACTCTATTTTTTTCAAAGGGGTTCATGTATGTCTGATGCTAGGGGAAAAGGGCTTCATTGACATTTTGTCAAAAGGGAAAAGGGGTTTCATTGACAAGGATATTAGGGGATAGAAGGGAAAACATGGTTTTTGCTTTTTAGGACCACATCAACATTACTTTTGATCAAATATACATAGCAATATTTCCTTTTCTTTTGTTTATATACACAGCCACATTTTCTTTATTTCTTGTTTTGGCATTTTATCATCATATTGCTTTCTTTTTTTGCATAATCATTTTGTTTTTCTTTCATAGCATTTTGTTCTTTTTGCTGTGTGCTTTTATATCACAATGGAGGGTATTTGATCCAGGTGGATATTGGTGGCCACCTGCCAAGTCCACCTAGACCCCCACCATTGTCCCTCTTGACATTTTCAGTTTCCTTAATTATAGCACAATTTACTATTTTTAGCAGTTTTCGGGTCCTAAACTTCAGGAGCCGTTTTGAGGCCCTAAACGATGTTTTTTGGGAAATCCCGCTCCCTGCGATTTTTTAGATAAAAAATCGTTGTTGGCGTTATAGTCCTCAGAAAGATCTTTTCAACGGGCTATCATGCGCGTAAAACGGAGATCGTATGCCAAAGTTACGACCCCGGGAAGTTGATGTACCAATTTACCCAAACGGGGCCCATAGTTTGGCGTTTTCATCTTCTAGGGTTAGGTTTTGGAATGTGAAGGGTTTTCCATTGTTTCTCAACTATAAATAGGCCCTCGAGCCTCATTGTAACGGAGTTCAAAATAGTTCAGAGGCATGTAGCCGACACATCTCTTCTCAGAGATAAGCTACCATCGCCCTAGCTGGGTTATTTCTATTTGTAAGCATATTTCAGTATTCTCCATTAATGGAATGAAGTATTATTTCCGCGGCATCTCTGTTTTTATGGTTATCGCATATTATTATTTCTGTTGCATCTCTGTTTTTATGGTTATCGCATCTCTGTATTTATGGTTATCTATGTAATCTATTGCGTTCCTGCTTAAATCCGGATCAGTATTAGGGTCTTGGGAATGTGTTTAGGGAGGGATAGGGTTTGATACTTGGAAGGAGGAAAATTTCATATTCTTTGAAAATAAGATAAGATAGAGACATATGATGGAAACATGGAGGGAACATAAATGGGAATTAAAACCTTGAAAAAAAAAACACCAAACCCTAGCATTATGCCTACATTGACAAGCAATCACCAAAATCTATTTTCTTTGCATTCTTAGTGATAAAAACATATAAATGAAAGCTCATCATTCACCATTCATCAATTCATCAAGTGTATAGACCCTACCTCGGTCGATTTTACAACTTAGAGGGCGATTGGACAAAATTTGGGGCGGTTTTGGTGTCAACAGCTTGACGGGTCGCGCAGGGCACCCAACGGGTCGCGCACAGCCCGATGGGTCACGCCCATTACAAATTAACACTGCTGGGAGGTGCCTGACGGGTCGCGCACTGCCCAACAGGTCGCGCCCAACCTCTGACGGGTCGCGCACCTGAAACTGGTTCAATTTCTCTGAACTTTGCCTCCTTTCGCCTCTTCGCCCTATCAATTCTTCTTGCAAGCTCTTTGGATGCACAATGAGGGTATTGAGAGGGAATTTGACTCTTTATAAGCTCAATTTTAAAAAAAAATTACTTACCAAACCCACTTTCTAATGTTTTGCCTTGACACTTTCTTTTAACACTGTTTTGAGTTTTCTTTTGTTCTGAATTTGACTTTTTGGGTGCTTTAGCTCCGTTCTTTTTGCAGGTAGACCATCTGATGGACTCTGGTGAGGAGACCAGGGTTATTGCCGGCATTTTGAATTTTTTTTGAAATTTCCTTATTGTTTTACATAATTGACATGACCTTGGGTTTAAAAACAGGGTTTTTAAATCCAAGGTATAAATAAGTTGTACATGATGAAAAATATCAATGAAACATATTTACATACCTCCTTCTGGCTTGCTGGGGACTCATAGACCTCTGACTCATGATCTTGCAATGACATTTAACTGAAACCCTAGACCTAAGACTTTGGACTTCAAGACAAAACAAAACAAGTGTGACACAAGCTCATTAACTGATATGACCTGATCCAGCAAAGCCAAGAAGGGAACAAGGACCAGCTCCTCCATCAGTTTTATGTCATGCCTAATGGGATGCAAAACTGACATTGATGAGACACCTACTTATGCATATGCAAAGAGTTTTTTGATCACTGATGGAGGGCATCATGACCGACACTAACACCAGCCATAACCATGCGATAGACTTGGACTATAATTCGAAATGGTATGGAGGCTGGTAACCGAGGATTGACTAGTTGATCCCAATTAAAGGAAACAACTAGATTGCTTGGAGGTGGGACTGGATAGACAGCCGGATATGATTCTAATGGACTTTCTTCCTGGTGTGAAGGAATGAGAGGGACGCTCACTTGATCATTAACGTCTATGTCAATGAATAGAATTTGGACGGTGGGTTCTTCATTCTTGGCAGTGATAACATCATCTGAGGAGGTAACTTCTGAAGGCGAAACCGGGTCACTTGTAATCCGGACCGTTCGACTGTTGTCTGGTTTGGATTCAGATGTAGGATCATCTAGGGGTGGAAGTTCTGAAAGCAAAACCGGGTCACTTGTAAGCCGGACCTTTTGACTTTTGTCTGGTTTGGATTCAGGTGTAAGAGCAGCTAAGGATGGAACTTCTGTAGGCAAAACCGGGTCACTTGTAAGCTGGACCTTTTGAAAGACCGGGTCACTTGTAAGCTGGAACTGTGGACTTTCGTTTGGTTTGGACTCAGGTGGTTCATCTTTGATGATCAAGTGGTGCGTAGATGATGAATATAAATCGACACTCGTTCCGACCAGGGGCTGGTCTGGAGCAGGCGGAGCACAGGTAGGTTCAGGAAGAGAAGGCTGGACCAAAGAGGAATCATGTTTGATCACTTGGTTAGTGGAGAGATGCTCTGCAGTTGTAAAAAGACGTTGATATCCAGCGGGTAGTTGGGGTAAGGGATCCGACAGACTTGCCAAAAGACGGGAAGCTGCATCCATAAGTGGACAAAGGCGAAGGAGATGATTACCTTCACAAAGTCGACAAGGGAAACGAACCTTCCCTTTCCTGTTACCAACTAGTAAGGTATCGTCGATTTGCAACAGCAAGGGGCGAGTCAAGTCACGGGACCATATATCTAGGATCCTGGGAATGCCAGGACAATCAGAAAGAAAATGGTCCCCTTTGCATAGTCGACAAGGAGACCGAAGCTTCCGCGGAGGAGCAGAAGGTGGTTCCACTTCTGATAGTTTCATGGTAGATACGACCTTTCCCTTAGGAGACTTCTTCTTTTTGGTCTTCTTCTTCTTCTTCTTCTTAGCCACCTGGTTAGTGAAATCGAAGGTTTCACCATGCGAAGTAGAAGATGAGGACACAGCAATAGGCGAAGAAGGGAAGGGGTCCACCTTAGAATCAACATGGTGTTGTTCGGGTGGAGGAGGTGGTGGCGGGACAGGAGTCATCACACTTGAGACCACCGAGTTTGAAAACAACCATACGGGCAAACCAATGGTCAACCCAGGCAAAGACAATGTTGCGATATACTGAACACCGACATTTCCAATAGAAGGAAATGGGCGAGGGTTCCCATCAAGAGGAACACCTTGACCGGTGGGTGCCGGAAAGGCTGCCATTGAACGAGAAATAACTCTACTCAAGCTAACGCAAACAAAATCTAATTGGGTAATGTTATCGTGGCCAATAAATTTTAGGACACTGAACTTAACCTTTTCATTTTTTAAGAGTCGAGAAAAGGATAAAAGATGACTCTAGTCTCCTTCGAATATTTAATGAGCACGAAGTGACAAGACGCTCACAGGCACCTTTTCGTTTAGGGAGTCCGAAAAGGATCAAAAGTGACTGCTCTGGAATTCTAGGTAGAGGGTGTGCCAAACTTTTCGCAAAACCACAGAATAATTTTTAGGGTACGAGTGGTCAATCTTCGTGAATGCTGTGTTCACTGCATTGCGAATCGTAAGGCGGCTGACACGGCTTCCTATGGATAAAGGCTTTATTCCTATAGGGGTCTCCCAATATATACTCGACGGTACGTGGGAGCACAGTCCGTATTGGCACCTATCGTTTCACCGTGGAGGAATCACCCAACCACTCGACGATAAACTACCAGGTTTAAAGACGCCGGAACATGTCTCTAACCTAGACCTCTAGAGTGTTTGCGTTATGTTCCAATGCGTTGTTATGTTCATTGAGTTCATTTTAAAAGTTTATCTTTGATTATGTTTCAGTTTCTGGTCCTACCGTATGTGATATCTCAAAAATTTCTTAAATGCAAACTATATGCCAAAATTAAATCATTTGATTCGATGAATTCTATCTACAGGAGGGTTGAGATCTTTTTCACAAACGAAATGATCACCCAACAAACAACAAAGATCCTAATGCAGCTAATAACAAGAAACGAAATTTTTTCTTTTTCTTTTTAATAGCAACAAATAACAAAAAATGCTAACTACTATGATGCAAGAGATTTTTTGTTTTTCTTTCCTTTAAGATGGCATGATGCATGTAAACAAATTTTAAGAGATATTCACAATCCAAGTTCAGTCAATGAAATAGAACCAATTCTGAAACACCAAAATGAACCATGCAAGCAAGGAAAAACACAAAGACTAGTGAACTCCAAAGAGGCTAGAAGTGAAGTATTCAGAGTATAGAAGATCAAGCTTTACCAAATCACTGGATAAGTGTAGAACACAACCAACAAGCTGACTGGATAATCAAGAGATCGAAACTTCCCACAGAAGGCTAGACATGCAAAGTCACTAGATGTTCTAGGGCTGAGACGAAAATCAATAGAAATGAGAAAACAGCTGAGGGATACAGGCTAAGACCAGTCAAGCAGAGGTTCAACACAGTTCTAGAGGCTGAAAGAGATATAAAAAGAGACTGAAAGAGCTTTCCACCCACACACAGGCAAAATTTACAGAGCTGGCGCGACTGTCAGCCTGCAACTTGCGCTACCATAGGATTGGCGCGAGTTGCTTTTGAGCAACATGCGCCAACTGGCGCGACTGTCAGAGAAATAAACACGCCAATTAAGCTTGCCAACTAAAAAAATAAATGATATGACCTCAGGTCGGGTTGACAGTGCTCAAATGGGTCAAACAGTAAAGAATAAACTCCAAACTAACTCAGGAAGCTCATTCACTCAAGCAAGTAGAAGAAAATCAAAATGCAAGACAAAAATCAAATAGGTTCTCCCCAGCAGAGTCGCCAATTTGTTGGTCAGGTAAATCCCCTCTGCGGACAGAGGCGATCCCACTAGCCTATAACAGAACTAGCCACAATCAAACCACGCTGCTACGCAAGTTCCTAGTTATGCATCAAAGGTGAATCAAGAAGACCAACCTGGAGTCCAACGCTATGATTGAAGCAGAGTCGATATCCCCGCTCCTTCGCTCCAACAGATCACAAACGAACACCTGCACATGCAAAGGAAGAGACAGATACCAACATAAAAACTACCAAGGCACAACTATATTTCAGTCAGAAAGGAAATAAATCAACACATCACCATGATAGATAATGAGATTGGAACTATAATAGCAGTCGCTCATTAATTAATAATAAACAGGAAAAGTTACAACCATTGTTCTGACGTCGACCCTTCTCCTGGTTGGGCGAGTAACTATATGTGTCTTGCAATGCATCTCCTCTCCGGCAGCATAACCTCTCTAGCACTCACTAACATTCCTCCAAGAACTCAAGAACTCAACATCTAACACTCCATGACTAACAATTATCACTACTATCATTCAATCACTAAATCACTAGCACTAGCACTAGCTTGTCCAATGCATAATGACAAGCTTATATAGATGAAGAAGGGAGGAGGATATGATGAATCGGGACACCTTTTGCGGATTTAGCATTATCCTCAAAAGCCATAAAGATGGATAAAGCTCGACAAAAGACTGATTTTTTATCCTCAGAAAAGCTCCGTGTAATGAAGGAAACAACAGTCGGACATGCGTTAAGGCAAAAAGCATGACTAAATTTGGTTGGCGTGACTGCTGCTCTAAGACAGAGCGCCAATGGTCGCGCCCTCTTTTGAGGATCTACATCATTGGCGCGGGTAGGATACTGTGGACTTGCGCCAATGGAAAAAGATCACTTTTCAGGGATAATCTGCAGAAGGTGTCTTCAGGGAACATGGAGTACATACTCAGGGGAACATAATGCAAGTGTTTTTAGACTTTGTCACTTCTTATAACTCCCGGAATGAGTCCTCCAAGCTACGACAAGAGGAGTAACAGGGATGGTGACAAATTACTGTGTAACACCCCTAGCGAAATGCACCTGAGTGAATTGAGCGAGACACCTAAAAATGAAATGCAAAAAGAGAAATGATCTCTGAAGGATGGATGTAAAGACCGACTCTAACAGGAGGAACCATAAATTGCTCTAGAAAGTACCATAATATCAAGCTATCCATGGGATAATATGTATTAAATAACCCAATGCTTTCCATTCCAATGGGTGGTGTTGATGTTGTACTAGGATTCCAATGGCTATAATCCTTGGGTACAATAGCTTTTAATTTTCAAGAACTTTTCATGAAAATTTTTTTGGAAGGAAAGGAAGTTGAATTAAGGGGTATCATAGGGAAACCAGGAAAGATAATTAGCTCTAATGGAATGACAATGCTTCTAAATAAAAAAAAATACCCATAATTTCACAATTATGTTCGCTAGAGGTTCCCACATCAAAATCACCTATTTCTCCAAATCTCCAAAATGTCTTGGACAAACATTCCAAGGTATTTGAGTCTCCCAAAGGCCTCCCACCTATTCGTGATCATGACCATGCTATTCATTTGATTCCAGGAAGTGTTCCTCCAAAAATTAGGCCTTACAGATATCCATATGCCCAAAGGAGTGAAATTGAACATATTGTTGTAGAAATGCTAAAGGTTGGTATAATTATACAACTAATTTCGATAAATGAAGTAAAGGATGAATGGAAGAATGAAGAAGCAGGGTGGGAACTCATTCAAAAGTTGCAGAAGATCCCAGTACAAACAATATTTCCAGAACTTGAAAAGGAAGGAAAAATCATATTGGAACCTGAAGCAGTGACAGAACTGAGAAATCAAAAGCTACGAAATCGATCAATTTCAGAGTATCTCATCAAGTGGAAGAACTTACCTGCTAAAGATTCCACATGGATGGATGATAACTTTGTACAGAAGAATCCAGAACTACTCAAGCATTGAGGACAACACTTTTTGAAGGAGAGGGGAATGTTAGGTCCCTATAGTACTAGTGTAACCCCTTATTGTTATTATTTCAACCCCCTTATTATATTGTTGTGCCCATGAAGTCCCCATATTATTATTATGGTGCCCCATAGAAGCCCACTATTTTTATTGTTGTGCCCTTACATTATTATTGTCATGTCGGCTCTGATTATATTATGACCCCTTAGACTCTTATATATAGAAAGGAGGTATTTTCGTTTGAATCATCCAAGAATTTTTCATTTGCGTAATGTAAAGGAGGTTGCCCCCTCGAAGAGGCTTATTTCTAAGGCATTGATATTTATTTTCTATCTTTTTTTGAGCTGATTTCATAACATCAAGGATTCTAAGTGACATCTAGTACTCAAGTACCACAATTATCTACAAAAATACATCCAGGAAGAAATGGAGTTCCTATACATCTACTCTCTTGGCACCACTTACCAATATGTTGTCAATATTGAAAAAAAAAAAAAAAAGCAATACTTTTGAACTGAAAACCCAAATCAGGAAAAGGCACCTCCAAACTATAGAACAAAGGATAGAGCCAAGGTGGGGTGACCTAGGAAAATCCATCAAAGCCAAAACCAAAGAACAACATTACGAAGATGAAGAAGGACATAATAAAGGATGTGAGTTCCATGAGAGTCCCACCCACAATAGAAATGAGTGTCGCACCAAGCAGTCACTGGTGGGCGAGCTAAAAGCTTCAAAATCAAATGCATGTTATGACTTTGAGCCAGAACCTAACAAGGGGAACAAAAAGGGGAAGCATATTATTGATTCAAAACCTAGCACCATCGTTGCCACTACTAAGGTCCAAAAAATGGAGCCTAAAGATCTATATGAGGGGGAGTGTCTCTTCCACTCATAGATGTCGGCGAATGGTTCTCTATTGCAGTTCATTGTAAACAACGGGAGCCAAAAGAACCTCATCTCAACAGAGTTCACTAAGCGATTGGGCCTACCAAACACACCACACCTTGGGTGGCCCCACCAATGATGAGATATTTGCATCAGCCAGTAGTGTCACCTTCCCCACAACATCATGCCCTTCATGGGTGAGGTATTGTGTAATGTTGCTCCTCTTGAATTTTGTTATGTTTTACTAGGAAAACCATACTTGTGGAAGCATCAAGTTGTGTATGAATCCAGATCGTGCACATTTTTTTTATTTGGGTAGAAAACTATATAGGATATCAGAGGTAGCCCTGCTTACTACCATTTATTTGATCTTTTCTAAGAGATGTAGTAAGATCATCTCCCAGAATAGGAAGTTTATTTTCTTTTTGATTTTCTCTCAAATCAAGTAGAAGATCATGGTCCCTAGAAAAGGTTCCTCCACCCAGCATAAGTGCCAAGTGGATAAGGTCATGGAAGAGTAAAAGGACATATTCTCCCCACCCACAGGGGTACCTTTTCATTGTCAGGTCAAACATTCAATCGATCTGACTCCCAGATCACCTCTACCCAATGGGCCAATATACTGTTGCTCCATTCCGGAGAATGAGGTAATCAAACAACAGATCTAGAAATTGTTGCAAAAACGACACATCTAACAAAGTTCATCACCTTATGGGAGCCTAATTGTACTCGTACATAAGAAGGATCGTACTTGGAGACTTTGCATTGATTATTGGGCACTGAATAAAATCAATTTTAGGAATAGGTATTCAATCCCATTGATTGATTACCTTAACAAGCTGAAGGGGGCCAAATACATCAGCAACATTGATTTGAAGTTTAGCTATCAACAAGTTCCAATAGAACCCATAAATGTATGGAAGACTTCCTTAAAATAGAAGGAGGATGTTTTTGAGTGGTTGTTCATGTCCTTTGGGTTGAAAAATGTCCCTAAAAGGCCTTTCACCAACTCCTTCATAGTTGTATACATGGACGACATCCTCATCTTCAATAAGAGTTGGGAAAATCACTTGCAACGTATTCAACATGTCCTTCAAACCCTTCTATAGCACAAATTACATGCCAACTTGGAGAAATGCATGTTTGGCATGAAATAGGTCCAATATCTAGGTTACATCATTGATGAGAAAGGTGTGCAAGTGGATCTGGCTAAGATCTAATTCATTCAGGATTGGCTAGCCCCGACAACTCTAACAAAGCTTCGTAGCTTTTTGGTCCTTGCCAATTTCTATCAAAGGTTCATGTTGGGTTTCTTTCATATACTTTAGTCATTAAGTCAAGTTACCAAGGGTGGAGTGAAAGAAAAAAAAATCTAGTTCGAGACCCAACGGAAGGAATTCATTGAGATGAAACACCAACTTTTCTTTGTGTCATTAGTCACATTACTAGACCTACAACAACCATTTTAAATTGAAACAAATGCCTCTAAGAATGATGTTGGTGTAGTTCTCACCCAGTAAGTGCATTCGGTGGCCTATCACAGTGAGGCACTCTTTGATATGATTCATAAATACCCCACCTAAAATAAGGATATGTATTCCATCGTGTAGGCTTACAAGCAGTGGAAGCATTACATTCTGAATAAGGAGATGGTCATCGACATAGATCATCAAACTCTTCAATTTATAAAGACATAAGGGAAGTTTGAAAATAATATCCATTATAAATGGTCCACATATTTACAACAATTTTAACATTAAATACAAGAAAGGCAACACCAATAATGTTGTAGATTGCCTTAGTCGGCCTTGGTTATGCATTGACCATTATTCCCAACTCTTGTGGGAATGAGACTTATGAATGGCCACAATTTTACAAAAATGATCCCAAATTCACTACTACATACCAGATGTTGACAGAAGGCAAGCAAGTACCAGACTTCCACCTCCATGATGAATTGTTGTGCTACCCGGGGCACCTTTGTGTTCCTTCAAGTGAACGTGTCAAGCTAATTTGGGAGTCACACTATAATTACGTCATGAGGAATTTTGGTCTCGAAAAAATAGTGAAAGTACCACACAAGTATTTTTATTGGCCGAAAATCTGACAGGATGTTGGAAAATATATCATATCATGCACTTCCTATGCCATCACCAATACAACCATTAAGAAGCAAGGGTTGCACACCCCTCTGCCTACTCCTAGCCAACCTTGGGAAACCATCTCCATGGATTATATGTCTGACCTTCCTTCTACCAAGCAGGTTAATGATTATGTATTTGTGGTCGTTGATAGATGTTCCAATATGGCTATATTGGTTTCTTGCAAGAAAAGCATCACCATAGAAGACATTGTCAAACTCTTGTTTGAATGAGTATGGGTACATTTTGGGATCCTACAGACCATTGTATCAGATCAGGAGATCAGGGTCATGAGTGAATTTTGGTTGATCTTTTTGTTGTTGTTGGACACCAAGATCACAAGTTTGACTATGTTCCATCCCCATACTAATGGCTAGACAGAGATTGTCAATAGGATGATAGTGCACATACTATGCATGTACAACTCCAAGCATCGATGGAAATGGGATGAGATTTTTACCTATGTGTTGCAAAACTATAATGGAGCTTTCCATAGCTCGACTAGCCATAACCCCTTTCAAGTGGGCCTAGGATTTCAACCGTTGTGCCCAATTGATGTTGTCATGCCTCTAGTGACTACATAGACAAACTATTCACATGTACAATCTGAGGCTGATAATGGCACAAAGTTTATTGAACACATCCAACACATCCACAAATAGGTTCATGATATCCTATATAAATCCATTTCCAAGTATAAAAAACTTCATTATTATAATCGAGTGCCAAAAGTTTCAAGTGGTCGACAAGGTATGGTTGTATCTATAGAAGGAATGCCTTGTTGGAGCTAATTGGAAGCTTTGACCACTTTGATATAGGCTTTACACCATCACCAAGGCCATGGGTGACAATTCTTTTGAGCTAATTATCCCTCCATTCCTTGGATTTCACCTTTTATTCAATGTGGACAACCTTCGACCATACTTTCCACCATTATTGGGCACATCAAACATCGTTGAGCACCTGACATCAACAAAGCTCAATCCATATTGCCTTGAACAAGCGACAAATGATCATATCATGGACACAAAGGTTAAAAAAACTCACCAAAAAAATATGCAACTATATCGAGGAATTAAATCCGTCTAGCTCTTGCACCAAGGCAAGTGTCTCACCAAGGACCAAGTTCAACAAAAGTTTCCCCATCTCATGGAGGCACTCAATGCAATAGGCACTGTTGCTTCCTAATGGGGGAAGGACTGATCTAGGTGGATAATGGCAGCCACCCACCAATTCCACTTGGACCCCCAACAATGTTCCTGTTCAATTTCATATTTTCCAACATCCTTTCTATTTTTAGCAACCTTTTGGGTCATGAACTTATAGCGCTGTTTTGAGGCCCTAAATGGAATTTTCTTGGAAAAAGAGAAAACTTGAAGTCTAGTGCAAGGTTTTACAGTTGAAAGTGTTTATCCTCATATAAATAATTCTAATGAGGTATCATCCGCACCAAACAGAGATCATATGCCAAAGTTACGACCTCGGGAAGCTGACATTCCAACTAACGCCAACGGGGCCCACAAACATTTGGTGCTTCATCTCCTAGGGTTAGTTGTTTGGATATTTAGGGTTTTCAATTATTTCTTGTTAATACAAAGGCATACGAGCCTCATTGTAAGACAATTTAGAAGGCATGTACTCATCACATCTCTCCTCAAAGATAAACTACCATTGCCTAAGCTAGTTTGTTTCTCTTATGTACTTAAACAATTTTTTAGCACTTTTTATTTATTAACAGAAGTTCTGTTTTATCTATATCTCTATGTTCTTGTTTAAATTTGTATTTCATTTCATTCCTTCATAAATCTAGATGATTGGTATCAGAGCCGTCTTCTCTTTCTCTATTTTTTGTGCATGTCCCCAATGAGATCAGGTATAAGGAGTTGGGACTTAAACTGGTTGAACCCTTGCAAGACTAGCCTCGCTGACCCTAAGGACCTCCCATGTATGAAGAAAATAAAGATGATGGAGTAGAATATCCTTTCAAAAAATTTCTTGAAAAGGCCCTCAACTGACAAAGGGACGAGATGATGGATAATTTTTCCTAGATCTAGCAGTCACTTTGGAGGCAATGTCCCCTTTAAGTTACAAGTTAACTTTGATATTCCTATATTTAAAGACCATATAAATGAATATGCCCTAGATATATGGTTAAATCTACTAGAAGGATATTTTTTGGTCCATAATTTTTCTAATAGGGAAAATATTACTTTTTCACTCATGTTGATGGTGTTGGATACTACCAACATACAGGGGATCTCCCAATATGAGTTCTGAATTAGACCTCACACCATTTTGTGTAGGATTCCCATCGAGAATACGGCTCAGTTGTCATTTACTTAAAGATATGCCTTGTATTTAGCAGTGAGCATGAGAGAGAAGCGAACATGTGCTTTTGGATGAGTAAGGGGGGTGCCTTGTGAATGTTTGATTGCAGATGTATCAAGGTTCTTTCACTGCAGAGGGGAAACAAAGTGAGCCTCTGAAAGAGAAGTAATAGTACTACCATAATGGAGACACGCACGAATGAGAAATTTTCGTCTAACATCAAGTGAAATAGTTCACATAGATGTGACAATCGTTACAATCATTAGAACACATTTCCAATAAGTTAAGCACCAATATTAATGAAATAGTTCAATTACTTCAATACATGTGAAAGCAAACATGAATTATAAATATTCAAAGAGTAGTCTTAAAACATCCAAAATCCATGTACAAAAATGTGTTGGGAAAAATGCTACAAGTATTAAGCAAACTTTCCAAGATAGATAAGTATAATTAACATCACTAGCTCTAATAGCGGAGCATTAGAGCCACTACTTTCTGCACAAAATTACTAACTCTATCTTTCTAATTCCTTTTGGGAGAAGGAAAGGTTAAAAGTATTTTGCACGAGTAATGAGGATCCTATTATAAATTGAGGCATGGCCTTTCACATACTCATGACTCTTGAATTTCCAACTCCTAATGAACTTTGGACTTCTAAATGACTTTTGGAATTACATATGACTCTTGGTATTACATGTCTTTTGGACTTCCTTCGATATTTTTTCCATACATGACTATTGGAATTCCACTTATTTGTCTTTACAATGATTAAATCATTACATCACAACTTCCACATCATCATATGATGAGACATGACAAGTAACTATCCTTGATGACTAGGACTCAATAGTGATTGATGACATGGACTTTCTTTAATGGGTGACATAGTTGCCACTCGTGTCATTATTCTAAATGCAACATTTGATTATTGATTTCTTCACCCTCCAAAGGGTCTTTGATCTTATGGAGTCTTCAAGGTTCTTCGATTGTCAAGACTTTAATGTGTTATTTGTTTTTAAATGTTCCTTTGTCTACCTTCTTTCCCTGATATTCTTCATGCATGCTCACCATGTTGTTCCTGAAATACCTATAGAAGTAATTACTCATTACAAACAAACATTAGCCTAAAAATCTCTTATTCTAACATATTTCATGCATATTTTCTATTCATGCCTTAATATTCCACTTGGAAGAGCAAGGAGAGATTTTGGTTGCAAGGGTGCACTTCAAAAGGATGAAGGGTTGAAGGGAAGAAGCTTTAGGGCTTCAGGATGTGCTCATGCACTCAAGAGAGAGAGACACTCAAGGGAGGGTGTAGGGTGCATTTTTGAAGGATGAAGGATGAAGCTTTAGGCTTCCTAAGTGCATTTTGTGCTCAAGTGAGACAAGGAGGGAGCATGGTGAAAATTTGAAGGTTAAAGAGAGAGGCTTTAGGTCTTTGGGGTGTGCTCATGTGCTCAAGGAGGCAAAGGAGGGTGTATGGAACATTGTCAAAGGACGAAGGATGAATCTTCAGGGATTCAAAGTGCACTCTTACACTCAAAAGGCCAAGGAGGGCACAGGGCATATTCCTGAAGGATGAAGGGTTTGAGCTTCAGGTCTTTTGGGTGTGCTCATGTGCTCAAGGAGGGCACACTTCTTTGAGTCGAAGGAGTGCGCTCAAAGGAAGACTTGGTTTTTCAAAGGGCGCAGTTTGGAACAAGGAAGAAGAAATATTCTTAGGAGTGTGCCATGTGCTCTTGGAGGGTGTAGGGCACACTTCCAAACAATGAAGTATTCTTGATCAATGCTTAAGAGTGTGATCATGCGCTTCTTACCTTAATGAGTTCACTTTGCAACCAAAATTTTCCTAAGTCCAGGAGATATAACAAGGGGTAAACACAATGATTTTAGACACAAAATCATGTGCAACACATACCAACTTGTTAAGAAAACTTTAACAAGATTTAAAAATGATGAATAGACATCAAAACACAAATTTAGGTATATTCCCCAAGTACAATAAACAAATTATGTGTGACTATGACTAGAAAGTATCGTTTTACAAAAACAAAGATGTTAGGACATCAAATGCACTAGAAATGTTCTAATCATTTTGATGAAATATAAGGATGATCAAGAACACTTGAAACACATAGATTGACTTCAAACAACACTTGATGACCAAGGCGACACTAGATACGATAGTGAAGTAAGCTCCAAAATTTATATATATTGAATTTTTTTGGAGGGTGTTGTAGCAGCGACAAAAATTGACGACACACTAGGTGAGATTCAACTTCTTTTTATAGGAATAGTTTTTTAGTTAAAAGCATTAGCCCTTTAGGAGGTATTGACTCACCAATTATATTTCCTTGATTTCCACTTTTTGACCCAGTTATATATATAGTACCTCAATTTCTTTCACTTGGTTCAAGAAAAAAAGATATGACATTTCACAATTGTTTCAATCTAGGAAAGGGTAATGTGTGTAGTAAGTTTATGATATTCAAAGTATGATTTTTCATCTCTAGTGTTTCTCCACTGCTAGCAGGCCCAAACAGTACTCCAGTAGAGTCACTTTAGGAGCACAAACATTTCTTCACTACCGACGGGCTTAGATAGTACCCCGGCGAAGTCACTTTCTTCACCTCCCTGTGCAGGAAGCCTTTCTCTTCTTTCACGCTTTATTTATTTATTTAATAGGACCGTGCTTCATCACTTATTACTTTCAATGGGAGGAAGAGGGATCTTGACTTATTGATAACATAGGAGGTTTCCCCTTCAGAGAAGTATTTTTAGGACCTCTGGTATTGGTTTTCTCACTTTATATTTTCATCTTATCCTTTCTCTACTAGATTGGATAGTGGTTAACAAACACAAGCAGATTTATACCAAGTTTAGTAGTTTGGATACTAGCATAGGTACAAGTCTAATAGGTTCCCTCGAGGTTCTCCTTTTGGATGTATCATATTTTCCGTCCAGACTTAGCTCAACCTATGGCATCTTCCCCAACAAAGAAGGAGAACCAACAGATAGCCAAGCATTGTGGATGTCACATTCGCTCTTCTATTCCACCACTAATTCCTTTTGAGCCATGCACTTTTCACACAAGTTCTTATTTATGTACAATGGTGTAGACATAAAACAAGATAATACATGACTAATATAACACACATATGACTGACATTAACGAAATAGAAAATAAAAAGGAAAAATTGTACATGAAACACAACTTGTAGGTTCTATTGAAAATAATGCTTCAAATATCAACCATTTATTGGAAGGGAGTCAATCCTCATATCTAAGGATTTAAACTTGAAGGTATTATGACCGAGTTTCTCTTGGATGGTAAATGGGCCAATCCACAAAGGTTGGAACTTCTTGTGTTTTCGCTTCTCTTCATGGGCTTTACCCCACTTCAGTACTAGGCCACCCATATTGAAACTCTTATTCCCTGTAGATTTCTTTTCGAACCAACACTTAAAACAGTTTTTATGGATGAAAATCTCTCTTTAGCTTTGAGTTTTTCTTCGTAAAGTTTGAGTAAAGTATCTATCTTTCTCTAAACTAGAAGGCAAGGTCTACATTGGGACTCTTGGGAGAGTTGCAAGGGTAGGAGATACAAGTTCAGGGGAAAGATAATGTCTTTACCATAAACCAGAAAGTACAACGAGGTCTTAAGGGAAGGCTTAGGAGTTACACGGTTAGCCCATAATGCATTTGTCAAAGCGTTTTGAAAGTTCCTTTTCTTAGAGAAAATGGTTTTCTTGATGATGCAGATAATATTTTATTACCCATAAGTAAATGGTTTAGAGAAAATGGTTTTCTTGATGATGCAGATAATATTTTTGTTTGTTGATTCATCTAAACCATTTACTTATGGGTAATAATTATATGCATGCTTTAATACAATCCCATTATCAAAGTTTCAATGACAAAAAATAATTCACATTATCAAAGGAAAGAGACGTTGGAAGACCAAACTTGGTTATAATATTTTGCTACAAGAAGTGAATGACTTACTAGTCATTTACTTGTCTTAAGGGAATTGCTTCTAACCATCGAGTAAAATAATACTCTGTTGTAAAAATATATCGGTGTTGCTTTGACAAGTTTGCAAATAGTTCTATGACAACATATAGGCCCCACTGTTGGAATGATTCCTTGACTACTACTAATAGTAGTGGGGCATAAGACCTTTGATCCTGACCAACACATATCTGAAAAACTGGGAACTTGTAGACATAAGCGTGAGCATATTTGAATAGAGTGGGCCAATAATAACCAACCCTCATCACCTTATGTGCAGTTGTGTCACCTTCATAGTGACCACCTGCCAGTCCATCATGAAAATCTCTAAGTACCTTCTCTATGTCCTATGGCTCAAGGTATCTTAGCAAGACACTATTGTGGTGCTTTGTGAAAAACACTCCATGAACAAGCTAGCAAGATAGAGCTTTTAAGCAGATTTCCCTCTTTCATTTGTTCGATAAATGCATGGGAAAGCTTTCAAGCTATATAAATTTATGTATATCAGAATACCATGGCTTTATATATGTGGCATGGGGAACATGTTAAACATTATACATCTCTATTTCATGCTCCCAACTTGAAATATATTGCTCGAAAGGATCTGTTGCTTCATCTACAAGTTGACAGATGCCATGACCCTTAATGGTATGAATTGGTTTAAACTCCAAATCATATTCTTGTTAGCAGGACATCCAATTTTCCCTCTTCTCACCCAACTCCTGTTGCACAAAGAGTGTTCTTACCACTGGATGAGGCACAAAAATAATCGTGTGAGCTCTTAAAATATAGGGCTTGAAGTATTTGACTACCTTATATACTGCATACACTTGTTCGTTGATGATAGGATAATTTAGTTATGACCCTTGTAATTCGGGACTCATGAAAGAGATAGGCCATTCATTTCCTTCAATATCCTTTTGAGTTAATACAACTGCAATAGACAAATTCGAAGCAATGGTATAAAGTAGGAAATATTTCCCATAATCAGGATTGAATAGTGTAGGTGCATCAATGGTAGCTTGTTTAGTTTGAGAGAAATCATCCTTTTCCCGATTCTCCCATTTATAAGTTACATCTTTCTTAATCATATCCTAAAGAGGTTTAACTATCTTAGCATAGTCATAAATGAATTTTCACAGGAAATTAACCTTCCTAAGAAAGATCACATAGCCTTCTTGTTCACCGGGAATGGGATTTGAGTTATAGCTTTGAGCCTCTTGGGATCAACTTTAATTCCACTCTTTGTAATTATTTTTCCTAAGAGAGTCCCTTCTAACACACCAAAGATGATTTTCTTGGGATTGAGAGAAATCCCATATGTATGACACCGCTCAAATATTTGTTTTAGATGATGTACATGATCTAATCTTATTTTGGAAAACACAGTAGCATCATCCAAATAAACAACTACACTGACCAATCAAGCCATGGAAAGTGAGGTCCATCACTCTTTGAAATGTAGCACTGAAATTTATAAGCATTAATGGCATTCTTTTAAAAGTGAATGTTTCGGATTTCGTCCTAAAAGTGGCTTTCAAACGACCCAATTCCACCACTGCCACTTGATTGTAACCAGAAAAACCATCTAGTAATGATAAAAACTCAGACCCGGATACTTTTTGGAGGATATATTCCATGGATGGTACTAGGTAATTGTATTTATAAGATTCTCGGTTGATATTACAAAAATCTACACATAACCTTATCTCATCGGGCTTCTTTAAAGCTGGGACCAAATTCGAAATCCAAACAGAATGTTTGACATTGAAAATGATTCGAGCATCCAATATATTTTTCAATTCCTTTTGGATGAGGGGCTACGATGTTAGATCGAATTTCCTTGTTTTATGTTGGAAAGGTTTTACCCCTTCTCTTATGGGAATGACGTGCTAGATAATACGAGTATCATATGTCTTTAAGTCATCGTATTCCATGTAAACACATCATGGTTTTTTTTTAATAAACAAATGAATGCTTGTCTTTCTTATGAATAATAACATGTACTAAGGTTTACATACTTTGAATCTTCTTGAGTTCCCAAATTGACTTGTTCAAATGATAACTTCGAGCTCTGAGTCTTGGTATTGTTTGGTCCTTTGAACCGGTTTTTTGGTCATATAATTTTACTAAAGACACCACACCTTTACGCATGATGTTGTCTTTCATTGCAATATATGCCTCCTGCAAAGCCTTATTGTGCTCATCCTCTTCTATGGCAACATCCTTGAACACATCCGCACTAGCCATTAAATGCAGTATTTGTTGGTTGTCATTGAAAACACAAAAAATAGTGACATTATCACACACAAATGGTTTATATATAATCTAAATAGAAAAACCATTTCTCAATGGTGACATCCTAGCAGTTGCATTGCTAATGCATCTGATACAATGTTTCTAAGCCTAGGAACAGAAATAATATTAAAATATTTAAAATAATTAATTAATCATCATACCTCCTGCTATTAGTTTTTAAAATTTTGTGAGACACAGTGGATAGTATCTCGTACCTGATGAGTGATCACCTCTGAGTCACCAATTACCTTGAGAAACTATACCTTCAAATTGATGGATTTCTTTAGTCCAAGTACAAGCGCTTCATATTCAGTAGTATTATTTGTACACTCGAACTCCAAACAACATGAAAGGATATACTTCTTATTGCATGGGCCTATAAGTATGCAACCATCTCTAGAGCTATCCTGCATCTTTAAACCATCAAAGTATAAATTTCAAATATTATTAGCTACTATTCTACTTCTTATACTATCATTATTATTACTATGTACATCTATATTACAAGATTCATTTGCACCAGTTGGAGAATAAGGAAGGAGCTACAACTATGTATCTGGTGGGACAGGTGATGGTTGTTCTTTATAACACCCATGGCCAATTTCCTAGAAACAATTTCCAAATATCAAATCAACAAAGGCAACAAGCTCATTATGGCCTTCAAGTGATGTCACAGTGTATTTCATGTATGACTCACTTTCTACTTTAATCTAGTTGTTTCTGCCCCTATATGGAAGCCATAAATGTGACCATCATGTGGAAAAATACCCTTGTAATTTATTAGACCAATATCTACTCAAGAGTACGCCATAGGCTTGAGGGATGTCTACACTTACAATATTTATACATTGGTGTATTCGATGATTAGATGATAATTGAATAATAACATTATTCAGTTCACCAATAGCTTGGACTAGAGATATGTCCAACTGAACAATTTATGCATCAATTTTGTCCCATTTGGTGTTAATTTTCTTAGCAACATATAATAGCATTACATTCACAAATGCACCTGAATCGACTAAACAATTATGGACATTATAATTGAAAATTTCAAAAGTTAAAAAAAATGGAGGGAAGAGAGTGTTAGCATCTAATGTTACAACATTAACCACAAATTCAAGGGAACCAAAAGAATTAATACACACCTATTGAGAGGAAGAAGCTTTGTCACCTGGAGAAGGTTGTGAAAAGGCTTAGACAAGTAGTTCACACTGGCCTTCTATCTTTGCAAGCTCAAAGATGGAAATATTGGCTTGAGATATCTTCAAATATTCAACTATGTTATAATCAATTGTTTCGCTTTTAGCAGGAAGTGTCAAAGTGTCTGAAGGAGTAGATTTGTTTGACACTTCCAGAATGGTGGACTTAATTTTTTTGCTGGAGAATGTTGGAAATAATACTGAGAGGGGGGGGGGGGGGGGTGAATCAGTATTATCAAGTCAAATATTCTTTTTTTCAAAATCAAATGATATACGCTACTTCAGTTAATTAAACCCGCATATATACGCAACTACGCAGAAGGAAACCCGCGTATACAATGCAAACTTTTAAATGACTTTATCTTCCTGATGTTGATTATTAATCCGTGTTTGAGAATCAAATAACCAATAACCAGAAATAGTAAAACAGAGCAGAAATACAATCGCACACAAGAACACAAGATATAAGGTGGAAACCCAATGTGGGTGAAAACCACCTGCTGCAATTTGTCTCTATCTTCTCTTTAATTAGAAACTTATTTTTACAATTGTACTGGTGCAGTCATTTACCAGTATGTATGCCGCAACCTGCAGAGAGCTACAACTCTCTCTAATTTTCCAGCTTCTCCTGGAAGGGAGCTACAACCCCCTTAGCTCTTGCACTATCCAAGATACTAGTATGTAGGCGCTAGCATATAGAAGGCTACAACCTTCTCTTTCTTCCAGGGACCACATTTCATGAATTTTCAGACTGGATCCACAAATAGCATCAATCAAACATCAAGAATTTCTGCATCAACCAATCACCTTTTCACCAATCAAAACTGAATCAAAATAAACACTTCTCTGACAACTGTACCCAGATCACAGTAACAGTAACCACACACCAAATCTGAACCTAGAACACTACAGCAATAAACAGAAGCAGCAAGATCACAACTCAAAATATATATGCTACTTTAATAGCCTGAAACCTGCGTGCATATGCTTCTGCGTATGGAACAACCTGCGTATACGCTGTTTTACTTAACTGAGACAACGTGTATACGCGCCTTCACTTCACTGAACCTGCGTACAGATCTATAAAGGATAATTCGATCTTTCAAATATTCAAACACTAATTCACCCAGATTATTAGTTTTATAGATCAAGCAAGCGCCACATATAACAGATCAAAATCATACAAAAATAATATCATTCAAGAATGATCCATCAATAGAACTTATCCATTTCTTTGTCCTAAGGTTCCTCCTTCATTCAGATCCAGATCTGCACCATAACCTGATTACCAGTATTCCAGATCTAGTGCTTTATTAGATATTCAATTACAATTCTGATTCCCCCTTGCCACATGATCTCCTTCCTCTTTTATAGTTTTAGGCCTTCCACAATACCACGGTCCAAAACCATAATAAACCAATACCACGGACCATACTTGGGATCAACATGTCTGACGAGGTACCATGGTCCAAAACCATAGGTTCAAATACCAAGGACTAACTACCACAGACCATACTTGGGATCAACATGTCTGACGAGGTACCATGGTCCAAAACCATAGGTTCAAATACCAAGGACTAACTACCACGGACCAAAGGTAAGTTCTCCAACATATACACACTTTTCCTTGCATGAAAGTGTGTGTATACGCACACGCACCTTTGAAACATCTAAACTGCGTGTATACGCATCTTTGTCTAGATTAACCTGCGTATATGTCTTTTCCTTCTGAACTGAGATCTGTTACCAAAGAGAGTTGCCATCAAGGACAAAACATGTGCCATAGCTCCAAACCTGTGCCATAATGCCAACAATATCCCCCTTTGGACTTGATGGCAACCCAACATCCTCAAAGTCATTCTCCCCCTTTGTCATCAAGGGAAAAGGGTTGTGCTCCCCCTGAGTACATGCTGAAATTTCGGCCCTGCTATGCTAACCATGCACCCCCTGACTGTAGGCAAGATCTGAAAAAGATGTTCTTCAAAAAGAACCATGACTTATACATCATAAAAGACCTTCCTATCACCAAAAGATTCAATACATACATCCATCACCCAACAAGTGGGGATACATCATAAATTTACATAAGACAACCAAGTTCATTACATATTCATCCCAGGCATAGTGGGGAAACCAAAATAGGTCGTTACATGACCTTGACACCATAAAAGAGATATCACAAAAGAGATACATGACATAGAGACAAAATATTTAGAACAAGACTTATGAAAGTCACCAATAACTGATAGCAGCAGCATCTGTCAATCACCATTCAGATCAACAACCAAGATTTCCTTTTGTTCTTCCTCTGCCTTTGTTCCACCTGAAACCAAAAACAGCTGTGAACTAGAACCAAAAGCTTCTAATATAATTCCAACAATGCATTATTAGAATATTATCTACTCCCCCTGAACCTGTGCCAGATGGTCTCTATCAGACCCATATCAGAATATCTTCAACCAGACCCTGTCCCTACGAATATCCATCAAACCTCCATATACGCGACTGTCTCTGCACAAATCGGCGTATGTACGCGGATCCTCCTCAGGCAACTCGCATACACCCATTTTTCTTTGAAAAAGACAAGTTTTACCAACAAGATGATGCCTCAACTACTCCCAGCTTCTGTCTGAGGTATTCAAATGTCTCCCTGGGCAGTGGTTTGGCGAGAATATCAACAACTTGTTCCTTAGAAGGAACATACTCCAATTTGACCTTTTGTTCCAACACTTGTTCTCGGAGAAAGTGATACTTGATCGGTATGTGCTTGGTCTTTGAATGCATGACTGGATTCTTTGAAATGCTGATTGCACTTGTATTATCACATAATATGGAGATAGGTGGTGTACAAGTGATTTGAAAGTCCTGCAAGGTTTGCATCATCCAAAGAAGTTGAGTGCAACAAGATGCAACAACCATATATTCCACTTCAGCTGTAGATAAAGCAATCAAACTTTGTTTCTTGCTAAACCAAGATACTAATCTGGAACCCATAAAGAATGCACCACCACTTGTGCTCTTCCTGTCATCCACGCTTCCAGCCCAATCTGCATCTGTATAAACATGAAGAGTGAGATCTATATCTCTAGGATACCATAAGCCATAATTTTGAGTTCCTTGAAGATACTTGAAAATTCTCTTCACTGCCTAAAGATGAGTTTCCTTTGGATTTGCCTAAAATCTTCCAACTATTCCCACTGCATGCATGATGTCTGGTCGGGTACCTGTCAAATAAAGTAGACTTCCAATCATAGATCTATAGGTTGGTTGATGTACTGCTGCTGAATCATCATTTGCACTGAGACTGCATCCTGTAACCATAGGGGTACATACTGGTTTCGAATCTTCCGTGCCATACTTCTTCAGAATCTACTTGAGGTACTTGGTTTGAGACAAGAAGATACCGCCTTTATTTTGTTGGATTTGCAATCCAAGAAAGTATGTCAGTTCTCCAAGCAAAGACATTTCGAATTCTTTCTGCATCACCAAGGCAAAGATTTGACTCATAGTTTCTTCATTGCTGCCAAAGATAATATCATCTACATACACAAAAAGTATTAGCAATTTGTCATTTTCAATTTTTATATAAAGATTGCTATCTGCTGATCCTTTTGAAAAACCTTGTTGATGAAGGTATTTGTCCAAATGATAGTACCAAGCCCTTGGAGCCTATTTAAGACCATAGAGAGCCTTTTTCAATCTGCATACAAGATTTGGATCATTCCCAAGAATGAAACCATCTGGCTGCTCAATGTATACTTCTTCTTCTAAATATCCATTCAAAAAGGCTGATTTCACGTCCATTTGAAATACTTTGAACTTCTGAAAGCTTGAGAGAGCAAGGAACATTCGGATGGCCTCAAGTCTTGCAACAGGAGCAAAATTTTCTTCAAAGTCTATTCCTTCTTGTTGAGCATACCCTTTACAAACAAGTTTGACCTTGTTTCTAATTGCTTCCCCATTTTCATTCAACTTATTTTTAAAGATCCATTTTGTCCCTATGACATTCTTATCTTTTGGTCTAGGAACCAACTCCCAAGTGTTATTCTTTTTTATTTGCTCAAGTTCTTCATCCATTGCCTTAACCCAGCATTCATCCTTACAAGCCTCTTTTACATTTTGAGGTTTAGTGGAGGAGAGCAATGCCAAATAGTTTGAGGCTTCTACAATTGTTCTTCTTGTTTTTACACTTGCCTCTTTTTGTCCCAAAATCTGAGATTCTGGATGATTCTTCTAAACATACCTGGATGGAGTCTTCTCTTCTATCCTTATCTATTCCTCTGGTGCCTCTTGAGGTTCTTCTTCATCATCAGTCTGATTTGGAGAGTAGTCTTCATCCTCTTCGATATTTTCATAATTTGCTTGCCTAGGAATGTATCCTTTTTCATCAACCACTACATCAATGCTGTCAACAATTCTTCCAAGTCTTTTATTGTAACACTTATATGCTTTGCTGTGGGGAGAATAACCAAGGAGAATGCCTTCATCTGCTCTAGGTTCAAGTTTTCCAAGCTATTCATCATTATTCTTAATATAACATTTGCTTCCAAAAATTTTGAAATGCTTTACTGAAGGAGTCTCACCATACCAGAGCTCATGAGGAGTTCGAGTGCTGTTCACTCGGACATTTGTTTTGTTGAGAATAACAACCGCAGCAAATGCAGCTTCACCCCAGAAGGTTACGGGAGTTCCAGACTCATCAAGCATAGCACGAGCCATTTGTTGGGCCGTTCTGTTCATCCTTTCCACCACTCCATTTTGCTGAGGAGTCCTAGCTGTAGAGAATTCCCTTCTTATTCCATGTTCTTCACAGAAATCGAAAAATTCATTTGAGGTAAACTCCACACTTCTGTCGGATCTGAGGCACTTAATTTTGTGATCTGATTCATTTTCGGCTAAGGATTTGAATCTTTCGAATGCTTCGTCTTTGTGCTTCATAAGTCCTAACCACACCATCCCGGAGAAGTCGTCAATGAATAATATAAAGTATTCTTCTCCTCGAGGTGACCTTGTCCTAAATGGACCACATACATCTGTATGGACTAGTTCAAGAGGCCTGCTAGCTGATCCTTCCTTCTCATGCAAGTTAATTCTGGTTTGCTTTCCAAACTAACATGATTTTCATATGGTATTTTCTGGAATTTTGATATCTGGAAGACCACGAACTGCCTGGTATTTGCATGCTTTCCTTATTTGTGAAAAGCTTAGATGCCCCAACCTTCCAGTGCCATAACCAGTGTTCATCATCCTTGCTCAAATAGCATTGTTGTTGTCCTTCTTCAAATATGTATAGATTATTTGGAGTTCTTCTGCCTTTGATCACTATTTTTCCTGTATCAAGATCACGAACACTACATCCATCTGATCGAAATATTACCTCGGTTCCTTGATCGCACATTTGATTGACACTTAGTAGATTATGCTTCAAGCCATCAACATACAAAACATTTCTAGCTTTGACCTTTTCTTTCAACTGAGCAGTGCCTTTTCCTTTTATGGCTGCAGGAGTATCATTTCCAAAAGAAACTTTCTTTCCCTTTTCTAAAGCAATATATGATTCAAGTTTTTCTTTATCACCTGTCATATGCTTCGAACATCCACTGTCAATGTACCATAGATTTTCTTGTCCTTCTGCATAAAAAGCTATCCCACATCTTTCTGGTTGTGGTTCCTTTATTCTCCACGTTCTGGCACTTGAGGTTTGTTCCTTCTGAGTTGTCTTCCAAAACCTTCTCCTGCATTCAGAATCTTCATGACCGAAGTTATTGCAAATAGAACATTCAATTTCATTTTCAAGGGCGGAAAAGTTGTTATAAGTCCTTTTTGTGATTCCAGTCATACTTCTTTGTTTTTGAGCTTCTCTAGTCATGATTGTACTATATGCAACACATTGAGATGCTTTGTGACCAAAGTTATGGCAAGAGAAACATTGGCCATTGAAGAAACTTCTGTGGTTATCAAATCTACCATCCAAATGATTGTAGTTTCGATTGTCATCCATTCTTGAAGCAAATTGAGAAGTTTTTACCTGTGGCTGGTTGTAGCTTTTGTTCACCCTTAAGATGGATTGCCCCTGATTTACCTGGTGGTCTTTGTTTATTCTTGATGTAATTCGTCCCTGTTTTACCTGGTGATCTCCATTTGGCTTTTGCTCATTCCTTCTTGCTGCATCAAGATAACTCTTTGAGGTGGATGCTTGAGATACTTCTCCATTATACCCCAGACCTGCCTTGATTAGTGGAGAACATTGTACATTGATAATCTCATCAAGAGTTTCAGATCCTTTAACAAATTTAAGATTTAGAGCCTTTGTTTACTCAATTTCTTTTCTAAGGCCAACAATTTCACATTCTAACTTCTCAAGAAATTTTTCTTTTTCATCAAGTTGGAATTGTAGAGTATCAATGATCATATTCTTTTCTTCTAAACATGTTTTGAGTCTAGAAATCTCTTCATAAAAACCATATACATCTATAGCATCCATGTAATCATCATCTTCAAAAGCCATTAAAATTTTATAATCATTACCTCGTTCATCTTCGTCACTATTTGATAGGCCATCACTGTCTTCATGAGTGTAGTAACTTTTCTTAGTTGCATCCTGTTTCTTGTTCCATCTAACAGGTTCCTTTCCTTTGTCAACCTTATCCTTATGAGGACATTTGGCAGCATAGTGACCAACTCTTCCACAAGCAAAGCATTTGAAAGGTAACTTACCTTGGAACTGTCCAGTACCCTGTTGAAGATTTCTGACAAAATTTGATTCTTCTTCTTCTTCTGACACGTGTCCTGACTCATAGTACTCTCCTTTGCCTGAAGCCTTGAAGGCAACTTCTCTCTTGTCTGATGGACCTCCTTTCCTCATTTCATAAGCAGTTAGAATTCCGTGCAACTGTGACATTTTAAGGTTTTGTAGATTCTCTTCTTCTTCTATTGTAGAAACTTTAGATTCAAACCTAGGGGACAAAGATCTTAGAACTTTTTCAACCACAACAACCTCTTTTATTTCTTCACCCAAATTTTTCATACGATTAACAATCTCATCTACACGAAGAAAATAGTTAGCCATACTTTCATCATTATACATCCTGAGATTTTCATACTGAATCCTGAGGGTTTGAAGTTTCGCTCGTTTTACCTGATCATCTCCTTCATAGCTCAGAAAAATCTTGTCCCATATCTCTTTTGTGGATTTAAACTGCATTACCTTGACAAATTTTGATTGAGATAGGCATCCTAATAGAGTATTGATTGCCTTTGCATTTGTTTCATATTTCTTCTTCTCAGCCGGATCTATGGGAGTTGCTGATGGAAAAGTATACCCTATTTCTATGATATCCCAGACTTCTGTACCAAGAGATTGAAGATAGGCAGTAACTCTTACCTTCCAATAAACGAAGTTTGTCCCATCAAAAATCGGTGGCCTGATTGATGCTTCCCTCTCGTAGTTGCTCATGATGAAAGATCTTTCTTCAAGCGATCAAGCTTCTTCAGAAGAACCTGCTCTGATTCCAATTGTTGGAAATAATACTAAGAGGGGGGGTGAATCAGTATTATTAAGTCAAATATTCTTTTTTTTCAAAATCAAATGATATACGCTACTTCAGTTAATTAAACCCGCGTATATACGCAACTATGCAGAAGGAAACCTGCGTATATAATGAAAACTTTTAAATGACTTTATCTCCCTGATGTTGATTATTAATCTGTGTTTGAGAATCAAATAACCAGTAACCAGAAACAGTAAAACAGAGCAGAAAGACAATCGCACACAAGAACACAATATATAAGGTGGAAACCCAATGTGGGTGAAAACCACCTGCTGCAATTTGTCTCTATCTTCTCTTTAATTAGAAACTTCTTTTTAAAATTGTACTAGTGCATTCCTTTACCAGTATGCAGGTTGCAACTTGCAAAGAGCTACAACTCTCTCTCGTTTTCCAGCTTCTCCTGGAAGGGAGCTACAACCCCCTTAGCTCTTGCACTAGCCAAGATACTAGTACGTAGGTGCTGGCCTACAGAAGGCTACAACCTTCTCTTTCTTTCAGGGACCACGTTTCATGAATTTTCAGACTGGATCCACAAATAGCATCAATCAAACATCAAGAATTTCTGCATCAACCAATCACCTTTTCACCAATCAAAACTAAATCAAAATAAACACTTCTCTGACGACTGTACCCAGATCACAGTAACAGTAACCACACACCAAATCTGAACCCAGAACACTGCAACAATAAATAGAAGCAGCAAGATCACAACTCAAAATATATACGCTACTTTAATAGCCTGAAACCTGCGTGCATACGCTTCTGCGTATGGAACAACCTTCGTATACGTTGTTTTACTTCACTGAGACAGCGTGTGTACGTGCCTTCACTTCACTAAACCTGCGTACAGATCTATAAAGGATAATTCGCTCTTTCAAATATTCAAACACTACTTCACCCAGATTATCAGTTTTATAGATCAAGCAAGCGCCACATATAACAGATCAAAATCATACAAAAATACTATCATTCAAGCTTAAGGATTATGATCCATCAATAGAACTTATCCATTTCTTTGCACTAAGGTTCCTCCTTCATTCAGATCCAGATCTGCACCATAACCTGATTACCAGTATTCTAGATCTAGCACTTTATCAGATATTCAATTACAATTCCAATTCCCCCTTGCCACATGATCTCCTTCCCCTTTTATAGTTTTAGGCCTTCCACAATACCACGGTCCAAAACCATAATAAACCAATACCACAAACCATACTTGGGATCAACACGTCTGACGAGGTACCATGGTCCAAAACCATAGGTTCAAATACCAAGGACTAACTACCACGGACCAAAGGTAAGTTCTCCAACATATACGCGCTTTTCCTTGCATGAAAGTGCGTGTATACGCACATGCGCCTTTGAAACGTCTAAACCGCGTGTATACGCGTCTTCGTCTAGATTAACCTGCGTATATGTCTTTTCCTTCTGAACTGAGATCTGTTACCAAAGAGAGTTGCCATCAAGGACAACACCTGTGCCATAGCTCCAAATGTGTGCCATAATGCCAATAGAGAAAGTGATCTTAGAATAAGTTGCATTTCCAGACTTACTTTGTGTATTTTGAGCAGGATTAACAAGTGGTGAGATTCTTCTTAATAGTTGTTCTTTCAATTTATGTTTCATCACCTCCTGTTCATAAATGGGCCCTTGTCTCCTCAAGTTATACCAACCATTTTGTTTTTGAAGGGGAAGGGTGGGGTGGGGTGGGGTGGGGAGGGGGGGGGGATGGCGGGGGGTGCGGTGGGGGGGGGGGGGGGGTTGGGCGCGCTCGATTTGAGGTGGTGCTTCAACACTTTTCTTGTTAGTAGTGAGGATACAATAAAAGGCATTCACTACATGTCCAATACCCATACTTTATTCAGTCACTGCAAGTTCTTTTGTTTCTTCTATTTGCTCAGTCTGCTCATCTGCTAGTAAGATATCCACAATGCATACGGCCAAAGAATTCATGTTGTGGCTCCACTTTGGGCATGTTTTCTTTGAATAATATTCCTGGTGGAAAGAGAAATAGTTATACATTCCAATACTTTCAATACTAAACACAACATTTGAACTCTGGGCAGATTGTTAGGTCCCTATAATACTAGTGTAGCCCTCTTATTGTTATTGTTGTTCCCATGTAGCCCCCATATTGTTATTGTGGTGCCCCATAGAAGCCCACTATTGTTATTGTTGTGCCCTTACATTATTATTGTTATGTAGGCTCTAATTATATTGTGATCCCTTAGACTCCTATATTAATAGAAAGAAGGTCTTGTCATTTGTATCATCAAAGAATTGTTCAATAATGTAATGTAAAGGAGGTTTCCCCCTTGAAGAGGATACTTTTTAATTCGTTGATCTATATTTTTGTGAGTTGGTTTCATAACATTTGGTATCAGAGTTTTTGATTCTAGGGTTTCACTGCTTCAAATAGGTCATCATGTCACTTTCACTATAACTCTGTTTCTACGAAGCTTCAGAATCTGAAATTGCAACCACATGGAGCTGAAATCTTGGTGAACTTTGTGTTGGAATTTCAGATCTTGTTTTGAAATATTTTCTGAGATATGGTCTGAATAATTGAGGTTTTTTGCAGACTCCAGATTTCAGTCTCAAACAACAATTTCAAGGCTGAAGATTGAAACAGTTACAGGTGGCATCCCGTGCAACTTCGCTCTACTGAACCAGTACATAATCAGGTCATTGTGGGAGATTTGGCATAACTCTATATTGAATAATCCAATATTGGTCTAAATTGTGGAATTGTAAATCAAATTCATAGGGCTACCACAAGGCCAAATTTCATACCTTGGAAATATGAAATTACATAGATACAACAATTTCAATATCGAGCTCCTAAAAAGCAAGGAAAATGTGTGTATTTTTTAATATTTTCATAACTTTTGTTTGAAAAATCAGTTTGAAGTGATTCAAAGAGAATATTGAAGCATAGATATCAGTATTTGGTTCTAAAATGCCTCCAAAAAAAAATAATTATACACCCATTAAACCCTCAAAAATCTCTGCTATGATGCATGAAGAGGAAGAAATGCAGCATGATATATCAAAATTACGGGACCAAGTGCAAAAAATTTCGCTCTCACAAAGAGCAACCAAAGAGGACATGGATGGCTTAAAAATATAAATAAAAGGCGAAATGAATGGTTTAAAATTAGACATGAAATCTGTTGAAATAAGGAATTGCTGAGAGGGGGGGTGAATCAATAATTATGAAACTCGTATCTTTTTCTTATTATGCTTACAATCCCTTCTTATTTTATTTTACTTGTGAGAAAATTCATTCACAAAAGAAGTGAATAAAAAAAAAATTCAAACACACATGTTCATATAACAATCTCATGAGCAACATACACACATTTGACATAATGTTTTTCACGTGGAAACCCAGATGTAAAAAACCACCAAATTTGTTGTTTGTTTATGATGTAAATTAAGCACCCACTTAATTACATCTATTTGTTTGTGAGCACCCACTCACAGGAGGCACTGACCCCCTTTGATTAGAAAGCACCAACTTTCCAAGAGGCACCAACCTCTTTAGTATGTAAGCACCAACCCACTCTTGCCTCTATTCTACTATTTCATACAATTTCAAACTAAAAGCATAGGCATATAATAATACAAGTAAAATACCAACAATAGTTGTTTGCAGATTCAACTTCTACGCTCTATCTTTTGTGCTCACATGCAACAGATATTTTCTTGCTGCTCACAACAACACTTCATCTGCACTCAGCCTCCACTATCAAGGGATCTCTACTAACGTCTCTTTAGCACTACCCTTACAATTATCCACACAACACTCTCGCTACACTTGTTGTTGTATAACACAAAGTCCCCCTTGGTGCTTCGACCTCTCTGTCTCAATGCACTCCACTCACACCACATCACACTTGCAATATGATCAATTGCCCCCTGTTCTCCATTGCAGGAAATGGTTTTGTTCCACTGAAGCAATTTACACAAGGAAATATTTCATATTTGTCCTTTAGCTGCCCAAATTTACTTAGGAATGACTCCCCTTGCCACTGTTGTGTCTCCTTGTAGTTTCTTGTTACAGTTCTTCATTTTCTAACTGCATAGAGCTCCATGTTGAGAAATTAATTCTTAGGTGACCTACAAACTCCTCCGAGAGTCCCATTCTCATTTATCGCTCCAAAGATCTTGACAGTTTAAAGAAATGATTGCTATGTTCTCATTTATCACAACCATTTGTGCACGCGAAGCAGCCTGTATTCATCACTGACAGAAATGTCATCCTTGATTTCTTGTCACAGAGTATTCTACAGGTTTAGCACCTTTTCAACAATCAATACCTCTGAGCCTGTATTCAATTTCACAGTTTCCAACCCACACATCCTTTAACTCATTGTACTACATTATTAGAGAAACTCCACTTTGTAACTTCACAAAGGTGGAATGTTACATTATTTCTCATCCCCGATATCCTTAGCTCATGTGACACTTAGCTCCTTAAGAATTTCTCCTCCATAGAACTGAGAGTTGTGACCTACGAATTAGCTTTTAGGTGCTAAGGTGATTTGTGTCTACTGGGAGCCAATTTTCCTTCGCTAATTGCTCTGCACCCTTAGTTCTTTGGTTTCTCAGGACCAAGAGCCAACCTAATATCGGAAGCCCCTTTCATCGTAACTTTTCTAAAATCATGTGCACTAAAGTCATGAGGTTTTCATCATCCAATATTCCAACCTTCGATATGACATCATCACTCCATGTGGCGGCTTCACAGCGATGACACGTGTCACCCTGTTCTGGCACATTAGGGT
This sequence comes from Pinus tabuliformis, assembly GCA_031772625.1. Lineage (NCBI taxonomy): Eukaryota > Viridiplantae > Streptophyta > Pinopsida > Pinales > Pinaceae > Pinus > Pinus tabuliformis. Next base: position 402,371,715 of record CM062815.1, on the reverse strand, counting down.
ACCCAATAACGTTGAATCAACCTACCACATGTCTTGTTGTACTAACATGTCATGCTGACTTTAGATGCCGCTTCAGCTTCACGGAGCCTTTCTTATGCTATCGCGTGTCCTACCAAAGGAGAGAGAAGAAGGCCCATCTAACCTTGGTTTTGCAACAAAATCCTTTGTTAATATTCTTTGGCATTCCTCGGTGCTTTATAGTACTATCAGAATTGTTGGACATCGTAACTTCTTAGAGTAACTCAATTAAGAAGTTTCAATATTCCAATGTCCTGGTCTTCCGATATCACGATATTCTGATGCCTCAGTCCTTCCAATATCCCAAGGTTCCAATGTCTGATATGCCACCTGCTCCAATTCTCTGAGGTTCTGATATCTGATGTGCTGATGTCCCTATGTGTTGATCTCTAAGGTTTCAATATCCGATATGCTCGATATGCTAATCTTCGATCTCCTGATATCTGATATGCTGACCTCCGAGGTTCTGATATTCCTTCCTTCCTTAGGCTTCAAATCCCTGGACTTCGGTAAATCATATCTTTTGATCCAGGAAACCATTTTTGGACTTTTGCATATCGTTGGAAAACTCTTCCAGAGAAATTTTCATTGGATAGGGTCTAATGTAGGCTTTGAGTCCATTTTCTACTTGTGAGATGACTGCAAACTCTCTTCTCCTTGACTCTTCTACTTTGTGCTTGGACAATTGAACTCTCAACCACCATAGTGATCATTTTATGGCTTCTTCAATAAGCTTTATACTATGATGATTCTCTACATGAAGCCTACAACTACCATGGAATTCCATCTGTTCCATCACTGTAATCATCATTTTATGGCTTTTCCAATAATCCTTTTACTATGATGATTCTCGACATAAAGCTTGCTACTATCATAGGAATCCTCTTGAGCCATGCATTTTCTGCAACACACATTCTTTCTAGGCTGGTTGACATCAGTGCCAACATGCATGCCAATTCTAACACAACCACCACCAATTGTCCAACAATTACCCCCTTTGGCATTGATGGAAACACCATAAGCTCCGCAAAAGGATAGGCATGATCTTATCCGATGCCCCAGTAATATTCTCCCCCTTTTACATTAATGGCGAGGTATACTTCTTGAGTGCTCCCGTTGAACCATTGCAACCTACTCTCCCATGAGTTCCACATGCTGAGTAGCTGCCACCACCTACCAAAATGAAGTCATTTGGAGGGAGGAGTCACGACTCCTATTTATTTCTTGTGATATTCAAATGGTTCTCTTTCCAATGACTTGGTAAACATATCCACCAATTGTTCTTTAGTGGACACATATTAAATTTTGATAGTGTTGGCTGCAACCCGTTCCCTCAAGAAATGGAACTTGATAGGAATATGCTTAGTTTTTGAGTGCATGATTGGATATTTGGAGATGTTGATGGCACTTGTGTTGTCACACATTATTGGAATGGGATCATTTAGCTCTATCTTTTTATCTTTCAAGGTTTGCTTTAGCCATAGAATATGTGTACAATAGGTAACAACAACAATATAATCTGCTTCAGTAGTCAACAGAGAAATGGAGGCATGTTTCTTGCTAACCCATGACACCAAACATTTTCCCAGGAAGAAAGTTGCACCAAAAGTAATCTTCCTATCATCAAGGCTTCCAACCCAGTCTGCATCTATGTAGGCCTTCAACTTAAATTCTTCGTTATTCACATACCACATTCCATACTCTGTTGTTCCTTGAAGATCTTTGAATATCCTTTTGACAGTAACAACACGACTCTCATGTGGGAATGCTCAAAATCTAGCTACAAACCCTACTACTTGCATGATGTCTAGCCTTGTAGTTATTAGATACAGTAAGTTTCCTATCATTGACCTGTATTTAGTATGATTTACCGATGGTGTTCCACCTTCTTTGCACAACTTATAGCCTATAGTCATGGATGTTATGATTGGTTTGCAATCTTCTAACACATTTTCTTTTCAAATTTTTCTTGAGATACTTGGATTGGGATATAAACACTCCTTGTGGAGACTGGGTAATTTGTAGACCTAGGAAGAAAGACAATTCTCTGATAATGGACATTTCAAATTTTGTTTTGATACATTTTTCAAATTAATGCCCTAATTGTTCCATATCACTGCCAAATATTATGTCATCCACATACACCACCACTATCAATAGATGGTCACCTTCAAACTTTACATAAAGGTTACTATCAACTGTGCCTTTCTTAAACACTTGTTGTTGAAGGTACTTTAATCAATCCTTCGTACCAAGATCTGGGGGCCTGTTTTAATCCATACAGGGCCTTCTTCAATTTTCATACGAAGCCTTGATCGGAGGTGAGAAGAAATCCTTCTAGTTGCTCAATATAAACTTCTTCTTCTAAATCTCCATTGAGAAATGAAGACTTCAGATAGCTTCCAGTTGAGTTACTTGTGCAAAGGTTTCTTTGAAATATACCCCTTCTATTTGGGCATACCCTTTGCAGACCATTCAAGCTTTTTTCTTGATCACTTGACCCTGTTCATTTAGTTTGTTCTTGAAAACCCATTTGGTTCCAATAACATTTTTCTCTCTCAGCCTTGGAACAAGCTCCCAAGTTTCATTATTTTTAATCTGATAAAGTTCTTCATTCATATATTTCACCAAGAACTTGTCTTCACTTGCTTGACAGAGGTTCTTGGGTTCTATCTGTGATAATAGACCCAGATTCGTATAACTTGAACTCCTAACAAGTTTCCTTCTGGTTTGGACATCGTGTCTTTGATATGCAAGAATCTGAATCTTAGGATGTTCCTTCTATGCATACCTAGAGGGTTTCTTTGGCCTTGAAGTCGTGCTTGCTTCCTCACCTTCACTATCTGAATCTATTTCCTCCAGATCCGCCAACCTCAAATCTAAAATTTCTTCATCATCTGAGTTCATATTTATTTTATAGGACTTAGGTTGTGAACCTACTTCATCTACTATTATGTCGATGCAATTATCAATCTTCTTTGTCTGCTTGTTGTAACACTTATATCCTTTGCTTCAAGTAGAGTACTTGAGCAGTATCCGTTCATTAGCGCGTGAATCAAACTTTCCAGGATCCTTTTCATTTATTTTAATGAAGCACTTACTTCCAAACACATTGAGGTGATTAACTGGTGCATATCTTCCCTTCCATAACTCATAGGGAGTTTTATCACTATTAGGCCTGAGTTGAGTTCTATTTGATAGAAACACTGTTGCCTAGACTGCTTCTCCCCAGAAGTTGTGAGACACTCCTGCTTCATCCAACATTTCTCTGGCCATTTCCTAGATTTTTCTATTCTTCCTCTCTACTACTCCATTTTTTTGAGGAGTTCTAGCCACTGAGTACTACCTTTTGATGCCATGCTCTTCACAAAATTCCTCAAATTCTCTTGAGGTGTACTCTCCTCCTTTGTTTGATCTTAAGAATTTTATCTTTAAGTCTTTCTCATTTTCTACTTGATCTTTAAACTTCTTGAAATGCTTGAACACCTCCAATTTTTATTTTAAGAGGAAAATCCAAGTGGCCCTAGTGAAGTCATCAATGAGAAACATGAAATACCTCTCTCCTTTTGAGGTTTTTTCTCTAGTTGGGCCACAAATGTCTGTGTGAATGAGATACAAAGTTCTAGATGAGGAGAACTATTTTGACTTGAAATGAGTCCTAGTATGTTTTCCAAACTAACATGACTTGTAGTTTGTGTTATCGAGCCTTAATAGTCTTGGTAATCCTCTCACTACTCCCAAATTTCTTACTTTTACCAAACTATCAAAATTCATATGCCCAAGCCTCTTGTGCCATAGTCGTGCTTCACCTATTTTTCTTAAATAGTAGTTAACCCTCGAATCATCAAACAAATATATAATATTGTGGGTTCTAATTGCTTTTCCCACTAGTTTTCCATTATTTATATAACATATCTCACAATATTTAGATTGAAAGGTCACATCGTAGCCATTATCACACATTTGGCTAACACTAATTAGATTGTTCTTGAGACCTTCTACATAAAACACATTCTATGCTTCTGTTTTTTTATCAAGACTGACTACACCTTTAACTTTGATTCTTGCAGGAACATTATTTCCTATATCCTTTTATTTCAACAACAAGAATTTATTTTGTCCCCATTCATATGTTTAGAACAACCATTATCCACATACCATTTGTTTTCTTGATTATGAGCTGATAAGGCAAGTCCACACTGCATGCTCTTTTTAGTCTTTCATTTCCATCTCCCATTATTCTTCTAGATAGCTGACTATCTAACATATTGGGACTTAGACAGGTGTTCAAACCTGCATTTGCACTCGCTGGCTTTGTGCCTAAAATTATTACATTTGAAGCATTCTACTTCACTTAGCAAGGGAGAGAAGACATTTTGATTTCTAAGAGAGGATTTTTGAGGTTTAGAAATCTGATGTGTATTATATATGGGATTTTCATCTCTTTCAAATTTGATCCTTCTAAAATAAATAGATTTATGTCCAAATATATGACACTTATAACAGTGACCATAAAAAATAGGCATGCCTATTGTTGGAAGCATTATGAGATTTTGCAGGAAAATACCTTGGTCATCTGACTGATTGGTTCATTCTCCATTGACGATATCCTCTTTTCCATGCTACTCTTTTGTCTTCATTAATTCTTTCATGATGCTTCTTCCCATGGCTCTGTGGTTCTTTGAATCCTGTAGACCTGAAGTTTATCTTCCCCATAGAAGATTATTGTGTCTTAGAGTATCCTAGACTAGTTTTGATTCTTGAGGGTCTTTGACTATTCAAGGTTTGATTTAGTCTCCTTGTCCTGTCAACAAATTTTTCATTTAAACCCTTCTCAGTCGTTGTTCTCTCAAGATCGGTTCTCAAAGAGACAACCTCTGCTTCAAGACTCTGATAATTCTCTTCCCATTCTTGGATAAGATCTTGAAGAACCTCTTATTTTCATTTAGCCTCATCCAGTTTAAATTTCAAAGGCATAATATCATCTTTGCATGTCTGTGAGATCATTTTCCTTTCTAACTTGAGCAGCTCCTGTTTCAACTCTCTTCTAGTTTCTCACAGCTTCCTTTTTTTTATTCCAGTAGAAGGACTAGACTTATTAGGGGAGCTTTGAGTTCTAAAATGGGCCTCCTAAGGAAATTATAAAATAATAGAGGGAATAATAAAATAATATTATATTACATCATCAAATTTTAGAGGAAAAAAAGAAAAAAATATTTTTTCAACTCGTATTTTCAATTTATCTCCCAATGGGTTTACTCAAATTTTGAGTGGAAACACTCGTTGGATGCATAATTTGATTCCTCATCCAAGGAGTACCCATGTTGCATACTTTCGATGGACCCTTCTACACAAAAAATGAGAAATACATAAAAAAGGTGATTGCAATCAAGTTTTTTCATGTATTTTTCATTTTCCATGTAGTAGGGTCCATCAAAAGTATGCAACATGGGTACTCCTTGGATGAGGAATTAAATTTTGCATCCAACGAGCAATCTCGCTCAAAATTTGAGTAAAAAACTAGGGAGATAAGTTGAAAATACGAGTTGAAAAGTAGTTTTATTATTTTTTAATCTTTTTACTTTTTTACTCCAAAAATGGTGAATCATCCCCCATGGTTGACATCATCATGTTGAATCCTATTGGTTCTTATAAAGTTTATTTTGGTTGTAAATTTTTCTTAGGAGGCCCATTTTAGACCTCAAAATTCCCCTAATGGTCTTTTCTCTTAATAACTTAGGTTTTCTTTTTGATAGGAAAACTCCTCATTGTCAGAGTTATGCATACCTTCCTCTGCACATTGTAACTGTTCCTTCAACTGCTTATTCTTCTTCCTTGATTTCTTTAACTCGTCGAGGGCACTGATGAGTTCCCCTTCAAGGTCCACTACTCCTTCTTCTTCTTCCTCTTTAGAGTCCATAATACCTTGTTTTTTGGAGTTTGTTCGAAGTCCATAAGAAGATACTTATCTGACTCATTCTCTGACAAGTTTTCAATGTCTGACTCTGGTGCTGAGCTATCCTCTTTGGAGTAGAACCCCTTTTTCTTATAGATCTTTTTCTTATGATGTGTCTAAGACTTGTTTCCAAATTTCATATACTCTTCCCTTTAATCCTTTTCTTTATAAGGGCGTTTGGATGAAAAATGTCCAACTCTTCCACAGTCGAAACAATTAAAGGAAAACTTCCCTTTATATTTTCTTGAGCCACGCTTCAATTTTCTAGCTAGTTGATCCAGCTCCTGATCATATTCACAACTGGAGTAGTCTTGATGATCTTTATGCTCCCTTCCTTTTCTCGATACTTTTAATGTTGCTTCCCATTCAGACTTTTCTATTCCTACTCTAATCGCATAGGTTGTGAGAGTACCATGCAACTAGTCCATCTTGAGATCCTTTAAATTAGTCATCTCTTCAATAGCTGAGACTTTGGCATTAAATCTCATGGGTAGAAATCTTAATATTTTCTAAACAATCATCTCTTCCTTGACCTCTTCACCAAGTCCTCAGATCATATTAGTCACTTCATCAACTTTGAGGAAGTATTCTGCTATGCTTTCATTCTCATTCATTCTCAAGATTTCAAACCTCATTCTAAAAGTCTGAAGGTCTGTCTGCTCGACTTTGTGACCTCCTTCATGACTTTGATTAAGCTTTACCTAGACTTCCTTAGCAGTCTTATTGTGCATAACTTTTACAAGTTCTTATTGAATAAGGCCAAAAAGAATGAATTTTTTTTCTTTATCATTTTTCCCATATATTTTTTTGCCGTCTACATCAGTGGGAGGAATATCAGTGACATTGTATTCTACTAATACTGAAGTCCAAACATCTACTCACAGGGGCATAAGATACACTTCCATTCTAACTTTACAAAATTCATAGTTTGTCCCATCAAACACTGGTATTCTACTTGAGTAAGCCTCTTGACTCTCTTGCCTAGACATAATTCCTTATAGATCTACCTTACAGTGATTAGACTGTTGCTAAAGGAACCTAGGCTCTAATACCAATTGTTGAAATAAGGAATTGCTGAGAGGGTGGAGTGGGTGAATCAATAATTATGAAACTCTTACATTTTTCTTATTATGCTTATAGTCCCCTCTTATTTTCTTTTACTTGTGAGAGAATTCATTCACAAAAGCAATGAATAAAAAATATTTCGAACACACATGTTCATACAGTGATATCATGAGAAACATACACACATTTGACACAATGTTTTTCACGTGGAAACCCAAATGGAAAAAACCACCAAATTTGTTGTTTTTTAATGATGTAAATTAAGCACCCACTTAATTACATCTATTTTTTTGTGAGCATCCACTCATAGGAGGAACCGACCCCATTTGATTAACAAGCACCAACTTGCCAAGAGGCACCAACATCTTTAGCGTTCAGGTACCAACCTTCTCTTGCCGCTGTTATGCTATTTCATACAATTTTCTTTTTTTGATCAAGTAAGAGTGGGACCTTCCATTAATCTAGAAAAATACATAATGTACAAAGAGTAGCACCAGCTCTGAGAAAATTTTACAAGCAGCTGGGCTAGCAAAATCCAAACCAAACTCCAAAAACTGTGAAAAGCTTGAACAATACTACAAAGGAGTTTTAAACCTATAAGAAGCGTTCAAATGATGCTTTAAGCCTTAAAACCTGACCACAACACTTTATCGGGTTTCCTTTTAAAATCCGGGACCAATCATGATATCAGAAGACAAAGGAAAACATGGGAAATCCTGCACAACACCCAAAAGGCAGGACTTCAATTCTTTTACACCCGTGATAATAAATATTGGTGGGTTCGCACTCGTGGGCCATCGGCGTTCTGTTGCATTCTCCAACCACTGATCTATGATTAGCCCAAAATCCGTCGTCAATTCCAGTTTCTGATCCAACGGATATCAACACATCGCTAAATTTCCCATCAGCATATTACAATTCTAACTCTGTCGTCCCTTGACCTCACTCTAATGCAATTTGCAATTAGATCTTGGTTGTTGATCTGGTGCTTGATCTGACGATTGTCGCTGGCCAGATCAACCAACTTGCATGATAAACTGCAACCATTGATCTGCTCGCGCTAGATCCAACGACAACAAGGGATTTCAGGTGGATGAGTAGCTCAAGGATTAACCGCATGAAAAGTGGTTTCCTCTCACCTCCTCGTTGCTATGTGTTGCTCGATGAGTGGCATCGGGTGCTCACCCTTCAAAACCGCTTAAGGGTTTGAGGGTGCCAAAAACACAACTTTTATTTTTGAAAAACCATATCCTCGCGAATTAACTTCGTGCTCTTTCACCATTACTATCCGTCGATCTGAAAGATTTTATGGTTCTAGGTTCTTTTTGTCTATGTCGTTGATCTTCTGCGGATCGATGGAAATACGATGAAATCTCAGTTTCTCTGCCATACTCTATCTTTACACAGAACACTCATATATTGACTTATTTAAATAGGCCATCTTTCTATATTTTTCGGGTCTGTCTGTAGAATTAACCTACATTCAGTATCCAGCGTGAAATCCATAGGATGATGGAGTTCAGGGCAAACTTTTTTCAGGTGCCTGTCCTCCTGACTGTTATTTACCACTTGCTATTTCCCTGTGATTGGTCCACTTTCTTCTTTTCCCATTAGTCGTCTCTTTGCTTATTTCTTATGCTTTGAAAGTATTCCTTGTCTTTGGTAGCATGTTTGTGACAATGTTCCTGCAATCTCCCTGGGGGAGTCGACATCCAGTCATATCTTCTATTACTTTTTGAACATAGTACTCCTTCATTCACCAAACGATCCGCTAAACTGTTGGATGTTCTACGCACATGAACAAAATAGAGGGTTCTCAGGGCTCTAAAGTTGGATTGTATACGTTGATAGCCCTGCAATAACCTCCAGTGTTTCGACACTTTTCTGGTGTTGTGCCATTGCATATTTTCTTGACCAAATTAATTATCAATTCAGAGTCAACTTCAATGATAGTATTGTATAAATTTGATTCAATCAAGATTTCTAGGCATTGCTCTAGGGCCATGAGTTCCACCATATTATTAGTGGCCTTCCCCAAATGACTATGAAAGATGAATTTTACGTATCCCTGCTCATCTCTTATGACTCTGCCATACCCAGCCACCCCAGGGTTTCCTTTAGAGGCTCCATCTATATTGAATTTAAAAAAACCATGAGGAGGAGGTTGCCATAAGTCCTTATCTGCTATTATATGACTTACAGCCTTGCTTATGCCCTGTGGGAAAGGCACCTATAGACCCAAATGTAATAGTATTTGTGCATCTTGGTCTTGAGGTGGGTTCTCGGGGGGTTTCTTTAGAAGGGTTCCTATAGTCTCTTTGAGTGTCTAATGATCTAAGCTATGATGCTTTGGGTTGAGCCAATTTTGTTCTTGAAAATCCTTTTGTTGCATTCTTTCCAAACATCCCAGATAGAAGGCCTGGAACCAGAGTCTAGGATTTGTTGATCACTTCATTTTCAGAGAATTTTGTCCTTCGATTCTTCAAAGTGCCAGTAATACTGAAATTGTCCCTATACGTTTGTTTGAAGATTGAAGCCACCCAATTCCACAAGGTGGAGGTGAAAGGGCAAAGGTTGAGTAGATGTTCCATTGTTTCTTCTTGTAATTCACATAGCTGGCATCTAGATGGACCAGCTAAACCTCTTTTCCGAAGGTTTTCCCAAGTCAGAATCTTTTTATGTTGCACCAACCACATGAACAGTTTGATTTTCGTCTAGTGCTGGTTCTGCCATAGGTCCTTCCATATATTATCAAGGTTTGGAAATTTAAGCCCTAGGGCCATTCTCTTGGCTTCTTTGAGGTTGAAATTGCCTTCGTTGTTTCTTCCCCATCTTAGTTGGTCTGACAAAGTTGATGTCAAAATCTTTCTTTGTTCCAAGATCACTGCAAGAGCTTCTACCTGGGCCTTCAAAGGGGTTTCTTCACTATATACCAGTTCCTTCCATATTCTCTATTTGCCCTTGTTCCTAGCTTGATCCCAGAAGTCATTTACCTTGAGTAAACCTTTGTTGTCAGTGTCATTCTTGAGATTGGCTAGTTCTTCTCTTAACAGGTTAGGTTCCTGTTGCTAGTTGTCCTCCCAAAACCAAGCTAGGTTTCCATCTTTGATCTCCCAACAACTGTGTTTCTAAACAATGGCTCTATTCTCCCAAGCTTTTTTCCAAATGTGGGAGCCTTTGATGAGCCCAGACATTCGAATGTGATCTCTTTCTTGCTAGTTATTTGCATACTTTTGTTTCCAAACCTTGGCCCAAGGGTATACCGATTCTTTTAGCCATCTTCACCATAGTTTTTCCCCCAAAATTTTTCTTAAGATTTCGGGGTCATGAAGTCCCAAACCACCATGTGTCTTAGGTTTACAGATCTTATCCCATGCTACCAAAGCCCGTTTGCTCTGATTGTATTGGGACCACTTAGACTCCTATATATAGAAAGGAGGCCTTGTCATTTGTATCATCCAAGACTTGTTCATTTGTGTAATGGAAAGGAGGTTTCCCCCTCGAAGAGATTGATTTCTAAGTCATTGATATATATTTTCTATCTTTTTGTGAGCTAGTTTCATAACAATATGAATCATATTAAGAAGAGGCTTAATAAAACATTTATCCAAAGTTCCAAACCCATTTAATGAAGTGGTTGTAATTCTTTGCATTACACATATCAGAATTCGTGGATATTGTAATATTAAAGATCTATGATATAAGCCCCTCTAATATGCAAAATTTGGTTTGTAAAACCAAAATCTCTGACATACCTTTGCACCTGCCTGCCACACCATTTCATCCACTCCCTTATATCAGAGAATCCCATATCTAAGTTTTTGTTATGTGTCACCTCTTACAAGTTCCGATATCATATATGTCATATCCCTCTAATCTCCAATCTTTGATTTTTGATATGCCAATCCCTCTGATCTTCGATCTCTAATATTAATATCTGCAAATCTCTGATATTTGGACCTGATATGTGTATTAATGATGGTCTAATCAGAATATTTGCATTCGCCTATATATCGTAACTTTTAAATGGTAACAATTGTAAAACCCCCAATATCAAATCTCTTTCTCAAGGCTCTGATATAATGGACCCGATAAAGCTATTAAAGGGAGTTGAATACGATATCGCATATGCTCCATATCGGAGCTACCCAATATCGCAAATATTTCATGTTGTCTCATTTTAAAAACTCTGATACTCCAACCTCCGATACCACTCGGCCCTTGCCACTTGTCACTTCCATGTGGAGTCGTTGTGATAATAATTGAAAAGTCTATTTTCAATGGTTTTGTGGTTTTTGTGTTTAGATTTTGATTCAGTTTTCTGCTAATTTTAATAATAGAACTAATAAGCTCTAATTGGTTGAAATAGGGATGAACCCAGGGTCGATAAGGAGGAAGTATCAGCTCAATCTGTGATTTCCAAAGACTCTCTACCATGTAACACAACACAATTCTAAAATGGGAAGATTGTTGTAATAGAGACTAAAAGAGGACATCACCATGAGCAGAAAAGCAACCCTTCGGATAAAGAACAACACTTCATTGCAACAATTTCCCAAATTTGGCATGTATTCAATTAAAACTATCTAGTTTTGGCATGTTAAAGAAAACCTCCAAATTCTGTTGTTGAGAGATATAAGGGGGGTTGTTAGTTCTGTAAATTTTGTATAAATAACCCTATATTCAATCTTGTAAGGGGAAGTCGTGATCCACTCAAGGGGGGATTCTTTGTAGTTGTTCAATTTGTGCAATAACACTACTATTATGTACAAAAAGGTTGAATATAAAGAAAACAGAGGGTTTCTGGTTTTGTTCTCATTGCTTAGCACTATTGCAGGCAATGTGATTATGGATCTGAGCTACTCCAGGACTGCACATTTGTAATGTAAATTTTGACATGGTTTTAATTAATTCTTCTTCTTGTGTACTATTATCGGAACTCAAGATTATTTTCTCATTATTGAAGTTTCATTTTTGGCTCTGATATTTATTCTAAGAAATATTATGTTTCTTTGATATTATGCACTATTTCTGTGTCATTGAAATTTTGTTGTTGAAACATTTTTAAAGCTATCTTTGCAGGGTAGAATGAGATCGAAATCAATCTTAATTCGTTGAAGTATTCCTACAGTTACAGATAACTATTTATTATTCATTTGCAGGGTTAATTTTCTTTCACTTTTATTAGTTAATGTGAACTAAGTCCTTTAATTAATAAAAAATCTTATGATGAATTATATATGTCTTTCCCCCTGTTTTGGTTAACTTTCTCTCGGATTGGGAGAGGGCTATCCCATTCTAGTTCGAGATAGGTTTCTCATGTTTTCAATTAATTTTACATCTGCATCTTAGTTTTCCTTTAAGTCCTCTCTTAAAGGGGAAAATAAACAATTTAATTACGGTTTGATCAACCTTTTTAAATTGATCAAACCTTTGTGTTGATTTACTTCTTTAATTTACATCTTTAAAGATCGATATAAAGGAAATGTAACATGATGTAATATAGGTGTAAATAGATTAATTATTAGTTTAGGCTATATTATTTTTAGATTGGTTTTAGGTTAGTCTTAGGTGATAGGGTAACTGGATCCATAACCAGTTGAAACCACCATCTTCAATGGAAAATGAGTTGCTTTAAGTTCCTGACCAAGTGGTCTCCCCTATTTTTTACGGAGGACATTTTTGCAGATCAACTATTTTGGTGCTAGAAGGAAGCCTAGCATCTACTTGGTTTCTTTAGAGATCTTGTGTTTTAAATTTTTTATTTGATTTCAATGGTTTCTCTTAAGACACCACTTTGCGGTTGATTTACTGGACTTCCACTGATTTTGATTCCAATTCAGGTAGCCAAACTCTTGTCAAAGAATAAGTTTAATGGTGAGAATAATGCCTCTGCTTATGAACATGTTTATCACTTTATTTTAAATTGTAATCATTATGATCTTGATGAAGGTGTCATGTGCAGGTTGTTTACCCTTACTTTGGCAGGAATTACGAGAGAATGGTGCAAATCCCCACCAATTGATTCCATATGCATTTGGGATGCATTTGTAAATATTTTCTTACACACTTTTCATGATTACGACTTTGAAACAGTATGTGATCAATTGGATAATCTTTATCGTTTTGAAGGTGAATCATTAGATAAATTTCGTATTAGATTCAAATTAATTTGTTCTAAATTTCAACTTGATGATCTACCTCCATAATTTCAATTAATAGGATGGTTTGATAAATTAATTTATTTTCCTTCATTCCTAATCCATATAAAATAATTTCAAGTTTAAAAGAGTCTTCTTCGCCTTCCATTAACATGACTAAAAAATATGTCTTGGAGGAACATGTTAACTATGATAAAACAACTGCAACTATTTATGATATATTTCTCCATTTAATTCATACTTCTTATATTTTTAATGAAAATTTAGACTCACTTTCACATGTTAATGAATTGCAACCAACTAACTTGGAACAAGTTGATAATTGTTTGCAAGAAGATCACATCAACAGGTTTGAAGAATCAACGATCCTGAAACTAAACAATCAACATACAGCTCAAATACCAATCTTTGAATCTAAAAATTTTGATTTTTGTTATAATGATCACCTGCAAAATTCAATACAACAGGAAAGTATATTAGCAAATAATATGAAATTAGCAATGGATAATACACAAAGGAATCTACCCATAGGGATATTTTTAGGTTCATTATCTCAAACTCTCATTTTCATCTTTATCCTGCGATTTTTAGCAATTTAGTTCCTATCGATATTAATGATATCTCAGAAATTAGAGAACTTGTTACACATGAATTGCTATTTGATTATTGTCAGGATAATGAAATACTTAATGATCATTCTTTCAATCTCGGGAAAAATGTGCCTAGTTCTTCTTGTTTTGATGTGTCTCATGGGAATGCTAAAATTTTCAAGGAAAGTTGTGAAGTCGTTTATGATGAATACGCTGACAATGAGGATCTTGATTCATCTCATTCTTCATTAAATCCTCATGATCCAAGTAAAATTATATTTCAAAACGAAGAAATATTTAATTTAAAAATTGTTCCAATCATTTCTCTTTTTCAAACTTTTAATCATTATAATGATTTCACTAATAAAGAACCCATATCAAATATAATATCGGACTTTTGAGTCATGAATATTTTGACATTAGAAGGATCCTTTTGAGAATCCCCGATATCAAAGTCTGAATCATATTAAGAAGAGGCTTAATTAAACATTTAGCCAAAGTTCCAGACCCATTTAATGAAGTGGTTGTAATTCTTCACATTGCACATATCAGAATCCATGGATATTGTAATATTAAAGATCTCCAATATAAGCCCCTTTAATATGAAAAATTTGGTTCATAAAACCAAAATATCTGACATACCTTTGCACCCACCTACTACATCATTTCCTCCACTCCCTTATATCGGAGAATCCCATTTCAGAGTTTTTGTTCATTTCACCTCTTACAAGTTCCAAGATCATATATGACATATCCTTTCCGATCTCCAATTTCCGATATGCCAATCCCTCTGATCTTCAATCTTTGATATTCATATCTACCAACCTCCGATATTCGGATCCAATATGTGTATTAATGGTGGTCTAATCAAAACTTTTAAATGGTAGCAATTGTAAAACCCACCATATCAAATCTCCAACTCAAGGCTCCGATATAATGGACCCGATAAAGCTATTAATGGGAGTTGAATACGATATCGCATACACTCCATATCGGAGCCACCCAATATCACAAATATTTCATGTTCTGTCATTTTAAAAACTTTGATGCTCCAACCTCTGATACCACTCGAATCTTTGCCACTTGTCACTTCCATGTGGGGTGGCTATTATAATAATTGAAAAGTCTATTTTCAATGGTTTTGTGGAAAGTTTGTTGTGTTTAGATTTCCATTCGATTTTCGGCTAAGTTTAATAATAGAACTAGTAAGTTCTTATTGGTTGAAACAAGTATGAACTGAAGGTAGATAAGGAGGAAGTATCAATTTGATTTGTGATTTCCAAAGACTCTCTGCGATGTGACACAACACAATTCTAAATAGGAATTTTGTTGTAACAGATACAAAAAAATACCATCACATGAGCAGAAAAATAACCCTTTGGCTAAAGAACAACACTTCGTTGCAACTTTTCCCAAATTTGTCCTGTATTCAACTAAAACTATCTATTTTCAGCTTGTTGAAGAAAACCTCCAAATTCGGTTGTTGAGAGATATAAGGGGGGTTGTTAGCTTTGTAATTTTTGTATAAATACCCCTATATTCAGTGTTGTAAGGGGAGGTCGCGATCCACTCAAGGGGGATTCTCTATAGTTTTTCAATTTGTGCAATAGGACTACTGTTATGCACAGAAAGGCTGATTATAAAGAAAACAAAGGGTTTCTGGCTCTATTCTCATTACTTAGCACTATTGCAGGCAATGTGATTATGGGTTTGAGGTACTCCAGGACTGCACATTTGTAATGTAAATTTTGACATGGTTTTAATTAATTCTTGTTCTTTTGTACTATTACCAGAACTCGGGATTATTGTCTCATTGTTAAAGATTCATTTTTGGTTCTGATCTTTATTTAAAAAATGTTATGTTTCTTTGATATTATGCACTATTGTTGTGTCATTGAGATTTTTCTATTAAAACTTTGTTAAAGTTATCTTTTAAGGGTAGAAGGAGATCGAAATCAATCTTAATTCATTGAAGTATTCCTATGGTGACTCATAACTATTTATTATTCATTTTCAGACTTATTTTTCTTTCACTTGTATTAGTTAATGTGAACTACTTCCTTTAATTAATACAAAATCATATGATGAATTATATTAGTCTTTCCCCCTATTTTAGTTAACTTTCTCTCAAATTGGGAGAGGGCTATCCCATTCTATTTTGAGACAGGTTTTTCATGTTTTAAATTATTTTTACATCTGCAGCTTAGTTTTTCTTTAATTCTTCTGTTAAAGGGGAAAATAAACCATTTAATTGTGGTTTGATCAGCCTTTTTAAATCGATCAAACATTTGGTCAATTTACTTATTTAATTTAAATCTTTAATGATCGATATAAAGGAAATGTAACATGATGTAATATAGGTGTAAATAGATTAATTATTAATTTAGGTTATATTAGTTTTATATTAGTATTAGATTAGTTTTAGGTTAGTCCTAGATGACAGGGTAACTAGACCCATAACCAATTGAAAACACCATATTCAATGGAAAAGGAGCTGCTTTAAGTTCCCGACCGGGTGGTCTCCCCTAATGTTAACGGAGAAATTTTTTCCCAATCAACAGAATCCCAAAGGCCTCCCACCTATTAGTAATCATGATCATGCTATTCATTTAATTCCAGGAAGTGTTCCTCAAAACATGAAGCCTTATAGATATCCTTATGCCCAAAAGAGTGAAATTAAGCGTATGGTTGCAAAAATGCTAGAGGCTAGTATAATGTAACCTAGTCAAAGTTCTTTCTCTTCTCTAGTAGTAGTGGTGCACAATAAGGATGGATCATGGCATATGTGTCCGGATATAGGGAGCTCAACAAGCTCAATATTAAATATAAATTTTTCATTCCTGACATTGATTAATTGTTGGATGAATTACATGGAGAAACTTACTTCACCAAGTTGGATCTTCATTTAGGATATCATCAAATTAGAATGAAGACTGAAGACATTCTGAAAACAACATTCATAACTCATGAGGGTCATTATGAAATTTTGGACATGCCTTTTCACCTTACTAATGCACCTTCCACATTTCAAGGTTTAATGAATTCCATTTTCAAACCCTTCTTTATAAAATTTGTGTTGGTATTTTTTTTATGATATACCAATTTACAACAAGTCTTGGAAGGATCATGTTCAACATGTTGACAGGGTGCTCAAACTATTGGAGGAGAAACAATTATATGAAAAAAACTCCAAATGTTTCTTTGGAGTACAAGAGGTGGAATATTTGGGTCATATTGTATCTCATGACGTTGTTAAGGTATACCCTAAAAAAATTAAATCCATTAAGGAATGGAAAATCTCCACAACCATAAAGCATCTTCGAGGATTTCTTAGGTTGACATGGCATTATCACATTCTTTTAAGAATTATGTGAGAATTACTGAAGAAAGATACATTTTCTTGGACTCCAGAAGCAACGAAGGCATTTTAACATCTTAAAGAGGAAATATGCCAAGTACCAATCTTAGCTACGCCAAAATTCACAAAATCTTTTATTGTGGAATGTGATGCCTCAAGAAATGGAATTGGCGTTGTTTTAATACAAGAAGGGAGACCCATTTATTTTGAAAGTCGTCCAATCAAAGGAAAGTATTTATACAAACCTATTTATGAGAAGGAAATTTTGGCAATACTACATACATTAAAGCAATGGCGACCTTACCTAATGAGAAGACACTTCAAGGTAATAACATATCATGATAGTCTTAAATACTTTTTGGAACAAAGATTATCCTTAGAAGAGTAACAAAAATGGGTGACAAAGATGTTGGGTTATGACTTTGAAATCATATACAAAAAAGGGAAGCAAAATGTTGTTGTAGATGCGCTCTCAAGAAAGGATGAGGATGTGGAAGTATTTCTTTGTGCCATTTCTATTATCCAGCTTGAGTGGATAACCAAAGCAAGGGATGAATGGAAGAATGATGAAGAGATGTGGTCACTTATTAATTTTTTTTATCAAGATCCCAATACATATGATAAATTTAGTTGGAAAAATGATTCATTATGTTACAAAGATGCTTATATCTTTGTAAGAATTCCCAACTCAAACAAAATATTAGTTTGAAATTGCATACCTCTCCCTTAGGAGGGAAATTAGGGTTTTAAAAACTTACCATAGGGTCAAGAAGTATTTTTTTGGGATGGCCTTAAATTTGATATTGAGAAGTTTGTGGTAGAATGTTTGGTTTGCCAACAAAATAAATTTGATACAATTAAGACCCCTAGTCTGTTACAACCTTTATCCATTCCAAGTCAGTGTTGGGGGGAGGTCTTAATGGATTGTATCACGGGTTTACCCAAGTCTGAAGGAAAGAGTGTCATCATGGTGGTAGTTGATAAACTTAGCAAGTATGCACACTTTTTTGCATTATCTCATCCTTTTAAAGCCAATACAGTTGCTACTGCATTTATGGAAACAATTCAAAAGCTTCATGGAAACCCAAAGATTATAGTAAGTGACAGAGATCCCATTTTCATTGCCAAAAATTATTTTCTTGTCTTGGTACTCAATTAGCTTATAACTCATCTTGTCATCCTCAATCTAATGGGAAAACTGAAATAGTGAACAAATGTTTGGAAGTATATCTTCATTGCTTTGTATCTGATAAACAAACACAATGGTTCAAGTGGTTACCTCTAGATGAATGGTGGTATAACACTTCCTTCCATACTGCAGCAAAAATGACCCCATTTATGGCACTTTATGGATATCATCCACCATCCATCGCATCATATTTAAGAGGAAACTCTAAGGTTCAAGCAGTGGAAGATCATATCGAGCATCAACAACAAGTTCTCCAACTCTTAAAGGATAACCTCACTATCGAACGGAATTGAATGAAATAACAAGAAGATCAACATCGTAGTAAAAGACGTTTTGATGTAGGTGACTGGGTATCTTTACGTCTACAACTATACAAACAAATGTCTCTCAAGCAAGCTAAGAAGGATAATAAATTATCACCCAAGTACTACGGTCCTTACAAGGTGTTGCAAAATATTGATACTATGGCATACAAATTGGAGTTGCCTGCATCTTCCAGAGTACTCCCAGTTTTCCATGTTTCATGATTAAAGAAGATTATCAGTGATAAGCTTCCAGTTCAAACAATGTTGCCAGAACTTTACAAAGAAGGAAAAATCATATTTGAGCCTAAAGCAGTAACGGAAACAAGAACCCGCTAGCTATGGAATCAATCAATTGCAGAGTATCTCATTAAGTGGAATAACTTACCCGTTGAATATTCCACATGCGAGGATGAGAATTTTATATAGAAGCATCTAGAACTACTCAAGCATTGAGGAAAACATTTTTTTGAAGGAGAGGGGCATATTAGGTCCTTATAATACTAGTGTAGCCCCCTTATTTTTATTATTAGTGTAGCCCCCTTGTTTTTATTTTTGTGCCCATGTAGCCCCCATATTTTTATTGTGGTGCCCCCTAGAAGCCCACTATTGTTATTGTTGTGCCCTTACATTATTATTTTTATGTAGGCTTTGATTATATCGTGACCCCTTAGACTCCTATATATATACAAAGGAGGTCTTGTCATTTGTATCATTCGAGAATTGTTCGTTAATTTAATATAAAGAAGGTTTCCCCCTTGAAGAGGACACCTTTTAAGTCATTGATCTATATTTTGTGAGTTGGTTGCATAACATAGATTTAGCCAGCTGATTATTGTTTTTTTATTATTCCTTCGGAATGGAAAGGACATGGGGGGGTTTCTACTAGCAGAAATATTGCTTGAGATCCTCTTTAATTTTGAAAGTTCATTGGTAAATTCTTTTAATGTCCTAGTCAAGCTTTCAATATCTGTGGAATCATTTTCCTTTGCCTTACTTGAAGAAGATTGAGACTTTGTGCAAGTCTCCTTGGAGTTTTTAAATTGATCATCATCAATAATGACTCGAATAGTATGCAAGTATTTTTCCACGATAATTGCTTCTACAAAGTTTAAATCCAATGTCTCCTTTGCATCTCATTTGAAAAAAGAGGAAATTCTTGTGGGCAAGGCATTTGTATAATAGTCAATAGTGATTGAATAATAAGGTTGCATGCCCAGGGGATAATTGTTCAATATACAATTGAAATTTTTAATGAAGTATTTTACTTTCTCCTTTGCCCCCATTTTACTATTTCTGATCTCTTTCAATAACATGATGGGATTCTTGTCATCAACAAATTTATCATTGCACCATGTCTGCATTGAAGAATCTAACGTCATTGCTAAAATTGGTCATTTCCACCATAGGAAACTCAGGGAAGCAATTGAGATGGAGATGCATACCAATAGTCTGAATAGGGATGATGGTTGGAAGTTAAGTAAAAGCTGGATTCCAGCTCTCGCCTCTTAACTCTGCCACCCTCTCCTCCCCCTCATCTTTCTTGGCTTTTGTTATCCTCCTTTTATTTGGTTACTCTCCTCTTGTTGTTAGTTATTCCTTTCTTTGTAAATAAGGTGGCTATCCCCCCCTTATAGTCCTTATTGAATGTTTGTTAATGTTTAATATAAAGTTATCTAAAGCGATTGAAAATTTCTTAACCTATTATTCATATAACTAAATAATTATATTATTAGTTCTAGTCATAGTATTATAATAATAAAATTGGTTATTAATTTCATTTAAATTTTTTATATAAATTCATAATATTAGTAATACATTATTATATAAGATTTTATAATTAATTATTTTCAAACTATTATTATTATATAAATTTATAATAGTTGTAAGACATTATTATATGAATTTATAAGATTTTAGTTATTTAATTTGGTAAATATGTTAGTTTTTTGTAATATTTTATTACATAATAAAAAACTTTTACCTAATATTATTATAATCATGGCTAGTTTTCTACAAGTTAATTAATATTATTATGATAACAAC
Source organism: Pinus tabuliformis (assembly GCA_031772625.1). NCBI lineage: Eukaryota > Viridiplantae > Streptophyta > Pinopsida > Pinales > Pinaceae > Pinus > Pinus tabuliformis. Next base: position 402,351,030 of record CM062815.1, on the reverse strand, counting down.
TAGTTTTCTTCATCCCATTGACTAGGTCAACCCTTGCTTATATTATTATTTTATTAGATTATTTAATTAATAAATTTGTGACTTTTTCGATAATAAATAATTTATTATTACATAACGGCTAGTTTCTAACTAAATAATTTTATTTCACTAATGGCTAACTATGAACGGCTAACACTGTACAGTGATGCATCCCTGCTATTTATTCTTTCAGACTGATTGATTTCTCACCTTGTCCTGAGGATGAACCACATTAGTTGGTTCGAAACGAAGACCCAATCCTTGCGATGCGATTAATCTAGAAGACTATTCTCCAAATATACCTTCTTAAACTCCCTCCAACCATGGACCGAATTGATAGGTAGACTATGGTACCATGTTGTTGCTCTACCTTATAATGTAAAAGGAAAAATCCTACAATAAATATCATCACACTGTACCTGTAACATCCATAGATGCATGTAGAAATCATTGATAAGATCTTCTGCCTTCATCTTCTTATCTGGATAAAACTTTAATAACAACTTTTTTCAGATGTCTAGGAATATTATGAAGGTTATCTGGAAGAGCAAGGGGCCCTTGGGCCATCCAATCTAGTTCCTGGTCAGTCATGTCTTCATCTCTTGGTTCTCCATCCTATTTAGAATCTGATGAGCCTTCTCCTTCACCATCTAAACCATCATTGAACTCAAAATAAATTCCCAGTTTTTCTTCATAGGAGAGAACGATGTCTTCATCATACCCTTAGTTAATGGGTGGAAGTGGATCTTGTTGAACTGTGTCTTCATAAGACTCTACTAACTCTTCAAGAGTGGAAAACCAAATCTTCCATTGATGTAACTAATACACATATTATTTGTTTCTTTCTTCTCAGGATGATGCACAAGATTATGAGAAACAAGAAATAAACCGATAGCTATTCCAAACCAATGGGTTATAGGTCGCAATGCCCAAAGTTGTTCATAAGTAACCTCATAGGGAAACTTCAGACCAGGATGAGAAGACCCTCCTATTTCAATAATGGGAGTTGGAATGGTGCTCGGAATATTACTACCTTGTCCATAAGATGAATGATTAGGATGTGTATAGTTATCAACCATAAAAAATTGGCTTCCCTCCTTCTAGCACCATAACATTGACAATGTTGGATACCACCAACATATAGGGGATCTCCTCAATATGAGGTACCAATTAGACCTCACAAAATTTAATGGAGTCCCATTTGAAATATAGACTGATTTCCATTTACTTAAAGATATTCCTTGGATTTAGCAATTAGCACGAGAGAGAAGCACCCATGTGCTTTTGAATAAGCAAGGGAGTGTGCTTTATGAATGTTTGATTGCAGAATGTATCAAGGTCATTTCACTGCAAATGGGAAACAAAGTGAGCCTCTGAAAGAGAAGTAATAGTACTAACCTAATGGATACACACACGAATGAGTAAGTTTTTTCTAACTTGAAGTGAAATAGTTCACATAGATGTGATGATCGTTACAATCATTACAAAACATTTCCAATAAGTTAAGCACCAAAGTCACTGAAATAGTTCAATTACTTCAGTTCATGTGAAAGTGAACATGAATTATAAATATTCAAAGAGTAGTGTTAAAACGTCCACAATCCATGTTTGAAATGTCTTGGAAGAAAGGCTTTAAGTATTAAGAAAAAGTTCCAAGATACATAAGTACAATGAACATCACTAGCTCCAATAGTGGAGAGTTAAAGCCAATACTTACTCCCAAAAAGTACTAACTCTATCTCTCTAAGTCCTTGTGGGAGAAGCCAAGGCTAAAAGTATTTTGTATGATTAATGAGGATGCTTTTATAACTTGAGGCATGACATTTCAGATCCTCATGACTCTTGACTTTCTAACTCCTAAAGACCTGTGGAATTCTACAACCTTTAGACTTCCAAATGACTTTGGAATTGCATACGACTCTTGGCATTACATGTCTTTTGGATTTCCATGGCTCTTTTGTCCAGACGTGACTCTTGGACTTCCACTTATTTGTCTTTAAAATGATTACATCATTACATCATAACTTCCACATCATCATATGATGATACATGACAAGTCACTATCCTTGATGACTAGGACTCAATAGTGATTGATGACATGGAATTTCTTCAATGGGTGACATAGCTGCTACTCGTGTATTTGTTCTGAATGCAAATTATGATTGTTGATATCTTCACCCTCCAAAGGGTCTTTGATTTTATGGATTCTTGAAGGTGCTTCGACCGTCAAGACTTCAATGTGTTATTTTTTTTAATGCTTCTATTTTCCGCCTTATTTTCCCTATCTTCTTCCTGCATTCTCACCATGTTGTTCTTGAAATACCTGTAACTGCAATCACTCATGACACGAAACCATCAAACTGAAAATATCTTATTCTAACATGTTTCATGTAAATTTTATATTCATGCCTTAATAGTGCTTTTGGAAGGAGTAAGGAGAGCTTTTGGGAACACGGGTGCACTTTGAAAGGCTAAAGGACTGAACGAAAGAAGCTTCGAGGCTTTGTGATGCACTCATGCGCTCAAGAAAGAGAGACACTAAAGGGAGGACGCAGGGCGTAGGGCGTATGTTAGAAGGAAGAAGGATGAGGCTTCGAGCTTCCCAAGTGAATTGTGCACTCAAGGGAGACAAGGAGGGTGCATGACACAAAGATGAAGGCTAAAGAGAGAGTCTTCAGGGCTTTGGGGCGTGCTCATGCACTCAAGGCAAAGGAGAGGGCATAGTGCATTGTCGAAGGATGAAGGATGAAGCTTCAGGGCTTCAGAGTGCGCTCATGTGCTCAAAAGGCCAAGAATGGTACAGGGTCCATTGCTTAAGGCTAAAGTGGTTGAGCTTCAGGTCTTCAGGGTGCACTCATGCGCTCAAGGAGGGCACACTTATTTGATTCCAAGGAGCAAGCTCAAAGGAAGAATCAGTTGTTGAAAGGGCACAGTTCAGAATAAGGAATGGGAAATATTATTTGGAGTTTACCATGTGCTCCTGGAGGGTACAGGGCACACTTTTGAATAGCGAATGAATCCAAATCAAGGCTGAAGAGTGAGCTCATGTGCTTCTTGCCTTAATGGGTTCACTTTGCAACAAAATTTTTTCTAAGTTTGGGAGATAGAACAAGGGATGAACATAATGAGTTTAGACACAAAATCATGTGTCAACTCATTAATAAAACTTAGACAATCTTTAAAAATGATGAATAGACATCAAAATGAAACTTTACATACATTCCCTAAGTACAACAAACAAACTATGTGTGACTACGACCAGAAAGTGTCGTTTTACAAAAACAAAGTTGTTAGGACCGTGCAAAGAATTAGAGATGTTTTAATAATTGTGATGACACATAAGGATGATCAATAACACTTGAAACACATAGATTTACCTGAAACGACACTTGATGACCAAGGAAACACTAGATACGATGGTTAAGTAGGCTCCAAAATTTGAATATAGTGAAATTTTTGGAGGTTGTTGGAGCAGCGACAACAACTCCTTAAAGTCGCCACCTCCCATCTCAAGGACTAGTGGGAAACTTACTATGAACATAGGGATGAGGATAAACCCTCACTATTTTTAGCCACAAATTCTTATAATTCTTTCTAGGATATCATCAAGGAACAATATCACCCTATCAGGAGCAATGAAGATAAGTACTTAAAATGGACCACACTATGATAGGAATGGGACGAAGAAGTGCCATAGCTCACAAATATATTTCATACCCTTCACACCATGTTGGATATCAGGGATGTTAAGTGGCATCAGATACTCAAGTACCATGGTTGTCTAAAAAAATACATCCAGGAATAAATGGAGTTCCTAATCATCTCCTCGCTTTGTGTTGTGTATCGATATGTTGTCAAGATCGAGCATAAATTTAAACAAAATAAGTGAGACTTTGGATCTATAGACCCGAAGCATGGAAAAGGAACCTTGAAACCAAAAAACAAAGGATAGAGCCAAGGTGGAGTGACCAATGATAATCCATCAAAGCCACAAGTAAATAACAACACCACAAAGATGAATAAGGACATAAGAAAGTGTTGTGAGTTCCACAAGAGCCCCAACCACAACACAAATGAGTGTCGTGCCAAGTAGTCACTGGTGGTTGAGCTAAAATATTCAAAGTCAGACACATGTTATGACTCTAAGATAAAACCTGACAAGGAGAATGAAAAGGGGAAGAAAATTGTTGATGTAGAACCAAACACCACCATTTCCACCCCTAAGGCTTAGAAGATGGAGCTCAAAGATCCAAATGAGGGGGAGCATCTCTTCCACTCAAAAATGTCAGTGAAGAGTTCTCTATTTCAGTTCATTATCAACAATGGGAGCCAAAAGAACCTCATATTAGTAGACATCGTTAAGCGATTGGGCATATCATCCACACTACACCCACAACCATACAACATCAGGTGGCTCCACAAAGGACGATATCTCCACGTTAGCCAATAATGTCACCTTACCTATAGCATCAAGCCCTTCACAAACAAGGTATTGTGTGATGTTTATCCTCTTGAAGTTTGTGATGTTTTATTAGGCCAACATACTTATGGAAGCATCATGTTGTGTATGAGTCTAGACCACAAACCATTATTATTTCTTTGGGAATAGAAATATATAGGATATTGGAGGTAGCCCCGCCTACTGCCATTTCTTTGATCTTTGCTAAGAAATTCAGTAAGATCATCTCCCAAACTGGGAAATTTTTTTCTTTCTAATTCACTCTCAAAGTAAGGGGAAGATCATGGCCACATCCATGGACCCATAAAGGGTTCCTCAGTGTAGAAAAAGCAAGTGGATAAGGTTGTGGAAGAGTATAGGGACATCTTCTCCTCACCCACAAGGATACCTTTAAAATGTAAAGTCAAGAATTTGATTGATCTAGATCCCAAAGAACCTCTACCTAATGGACTAAAATACCCTTTCTCTCTTCTAGAGAATGGAGAAATCAAGTGGAAGATCTAAGAGATGCTACAAAAAAGGCACATCGGGCCAAGTTCATCACCTTGTGGGAGCCCAATTGTATTCATACAGAAGAAGGATGGTATTTGGGGAGTCTGCATTGATTATCAAGCACTAAATAAAATCACTATCAGGAACATTTATCGAAGCCCATGGATTGATGACCTCCTTGACCAACTCATGGGGGCCAAATAATTTAGCAATATTGATTTGAAGTCTGCCTATCACCAACTTACAGTAGAACCTACAAATGTATGAAAGACCACCTTCCAATCCAAGGAGGGCCTTTATGAGTGGTTGGTCATGCTCTTTGCGTTGAAAAATTCCCCTGCAACGTTTTTTATACTTATTGATGACATCTTACAACTTTTCACCATCTCCTTCATAGTTGTATATCTATATGACATCCTCATCTTTATAAAGAGTTTGGTAGAGCACGTGTAACATATTCGATAGCTCCTTCAAACCTTGTGGCAACAAAAGCTATGTGCCAACTTGGGGAAATGAATCTTTGGCATGAACTAAGTCTAATATCTAGGCTACATCATTGATGAGAAGGACATGCATGTGGATCCAACTAAGATCCAAGTCATTCAAGATTGGTCAGCCTCGACAACTCTAACAGAGCCTCACAATCTTTTGCACCTTGCAAATTTCTATCGAATGTTCATGTTGGGATTCTCTCATATCACTTACATGTTGATTCTAGTTACCAAGTGTGGAGAGAAAGAAAGAAAAATCAGGTTCAAGACCCAACATAAGGCATTCATTGAGATGAAACACCACCTTTTCTCTTCTCTAGTACTTACATTTCCAAACCTACAACAACCATTCGAAATTGAGACAAATTCCTCTGGTTATGCTATTGGTGTAGTTCTCACCCAAAAAAGGCATCATGTGGCCTATCATAGTCATACACTCTTTGATACAATTCAGAAATACCCCACCAATGATAAGTATATGTATTCAATTGTGTAGGTTTGCAAGTAATGGAAACAATATATTATGGGGAAGGAGATTCATGTCATCCACAAATATCATCGACCTCTTTAGTTTATATAGACACAAGGGAAGTTACAGAACGATTTCCATCATAAATGGTCCACATATATACAAAAAATTTCCTTTGAACATTAAATACAAGAAAGGCAGCACCAATAATATTGCAGATTGCCTTAGTCAACCCCTAGTTGTGGCACTGACCACTGTTCTCAACTCTTGTGGGCATAAGACTTACGGATGGCCGCAACTATACAAAAATCATCCAGAATTCACTACCAAATACTAGATGTTGATGGATGGAAAGCAAGTACTAGACTTCCACCTCCATGATGCACTGTTTGGGGCACCTTTTTGTTCCTTCAAGCGAGTATGCCAAGCTAATTTGGGAGGCACCCTATAGTCGAGTCATAGGGAATTTTGGTCTAGAAAAAATAGTGGAAGTTTTGTAGATGTATTTTTAGTAGTCAAAAATCCAATAGGATGTTGGAAAATATATCAGATCCTTCACTGCATATTCCATTGCCAATCCAACCATTAAGAATAAATTCATGTACACCCTGTTATCACCTAGATTGAACCTCAGGCTGAAGGAAGGCAATGCCAGGGTAACCACAAACCACTCTTAGCCAAGTAGCTAGCCCTATTAGGCCGGGAGAGGGCTCTCTTCGTAAGGATCTCAGACAAGATGATTGGATCAGGAAAATGATTTTAGTCTAGGTGTAGTAGCACAAAGTTTTGATTGGATTTTGAAGGGGTTTTGCTAGATCAGGAGGAGCCAGATAGTTAGGGCTAGGGAATTAGGTCAAAATTGCAGGGTGTTCAATGGGGCAAGGTAGGCATAAGGTTTAGAACTCTAGGGCTTGATGGGTGAGGTGTTTTAAGGCTGGTGAGGAGCTACGAAGAGCATGTGATTACCATGGATCCTTCCTATACTGTAGAAAACATATAATGGTGAATATTTCCTCAAAGCAGAGTAGTGATGTTATGAATTCTGCCTATCTACTTGAAAAAATTCACTTAGAAGCAATGAAATGATTAATTAAGTACACAAAACATTATAACATATGATCACAAGAGAAGAAACTAAACTAAACTTCATACCATATGGATCCCTATGAAATAGCTACAATTTTTATTAATCTCCTGCTAAACTGCTACAAAATGATGTACAATCAAGGCATAAGCATCCAACTGAGTCCAACCCTTTACAATGAGAAAGAAGAAGAAGTTATAGGCTTTGTTTCAACCTCCTCCAATCCTCAGGGGTGGAATCCCTAATATGAGGAGCTAATATAACCAACACTAAACAAGAAACAGGAATATAGGCATCTTAACAACTTTCCTCTAAAAGTGAAAAACTGATTCATTTGAGCTCAAATTGACTTTCAATCTAATGAATATACCCTCTACTACTAATTATCCATCATATTTATAAGCCAAGTCATCATTTACATCAGTAAAACATCCTCCATGAGATAAAATCCATGAACACAGTCAAAACATAAAAAAATAGCCATCCTATGCAAAATTTGCCCTACGTGCAACGCCACTGGCCCAACGCGCAGTGCCACTTTCAGGTCCTTTTTGGAAGCCTTTCCAACATCCAAAGTGAGCTCATGATAGCTCATTGGAAAGGTATTTAGGTATACTTTCTAAAGCACCTATAATTTATTCATTTGAAGCTAATTTGACCCCTCAAAAGGCGATTCTCCCAATACTGCTTCTATGTGTCCGAAAAGTGGCAAAAATATCATTTTTAGGGTGTTTTTTGACCTTTTGGTGGACCAGTTCTACCCCAAAAACTTAGAAAATCCACAGGGTGAATGTACTCATCACTCTAAATCCAAAAATTCAAGCCATTTGTCCATTGGTTTCCCCTAGGAAAAGTGCAACACCGGTGGTGCTGGGCGTTGAGCCAGATTTTCTATGTGTGCAATTTCCAAAATTTGCAAAAAGCAAAATCTCCTCCAAACCTAACCAAAATTGGTGAACAACACCACCATCAAGCATCTTGATGAGCCAAGGAAGCTTCAGCAAGCAACCTAATCCTATCCTCCTGTTTTTTTCCCTTTAGAGCCCGCCTTAGCCTATCTTTCATATTTTTGACCCTCATGTTGCAAATTTTGTTTCGGGTCCTGTAATGGTAGGCCATGTGCCTGATCATCTGGTTATCCCTATTGGCCTTCTGCAATAACTTCTATAGGTGCAAATTGACTCTCTCAAGCCAAGTTTCTATATCATCCTCAATTTCCTTCTCAATAGGAGACAAAATGACTGGTGCCTCCTTGTCACCTTGTTGTTTTACCTTGAGAAGTTCCAGCTCCATGAGGACCTGCTTGTCACTCAACTGCTTGTTCTCTTGTTCCAAATATGTGATGACATACTTGGCCCTCTCCAAATTGTCCATCAATTCTTAGACTTGAACCTTCTTTTCTTGTATGATGATGTCCTTTATGGTTTCTTCATCCTGAGCCTCTAATTCAATTATTTCCACGCCATGATGAGTATAATGCTGCTCCGACTCATCATGCTCTATCAAATCAAAGTCTCTCTTTCTCCTCATCATCAAAAATTTCCTCCGACATCTTTTCTTTCCATTTTTGCAGTTGTTGCACCTGTACCTATTGTGTTGATGAAGAAGGCAAAGCCCCTTCCACATCTTGTAGAGCAAGCATTTTCCTATGGGTTGATGAAGAAGGCAAGGTCCCTTCCACATCCTGTGGAGATAACACTTTCCTATCAGCTGCAAACAATCTCCTTGTGCCTCTATGATATGTCATGTAAGTCTCGAGCACCTCGATAGCTCTAATCTCTTTGGCCTTCTCATCTGTCTTCACCTGAGCACTACTAGAAGGTCCTCCTAATTCTTGGGACACTGGTGGAGGAATTTGAGGACCCCTAAAGATGTCATGAGGAATAAATGTCTCCCAAGAGATGTTGAGGAGGCTAAGATGATGAAGCATAGTCATCCTGATCAGGGAATAATGACAGAGACTGCTCATCTATTGATGGTATGGCTTTTTCTGCACAAAATGGGCCATCTTTTCAATAGTCCTGAACAAGAAATAAGGGAGGTTTAACATCCTCACCCTGGTAAAATGCATGAGAAGTCGGATCTGATATGCGTACAGTCTGGAAAATCTACCCTCACAAGTGAAATATTTCATGATGATTTTCATCATGCGGGCATACTTTTCGTTAAGGAATCTGAAAGGAAAAAGTATTTTCGTCTCATTTCTGTACCTGGGTTTTATATAAGGCTCATAATAATGTTCATCCAGATCCTGTGCCTTGTACCATTTCTCCCCTACATCCAGAATCCTAGTTGCATCTACAATAATGGAGGGTGAGACTATGAATGTCACCCCAGCAAGAGTCACCCTATTGTCCTGAAGATTGGCTACAAAGAGCTTGGTGAGCTCAGGATGGTGTCGAACTCTCTCTACCTACTCACAGAACTCATAGCACCCTAGATGTTTGCAACAAGTGACAATGAACTAAGAGGCTTGCAATTCTCTGAGGTTTTATGACTCCTCCCTAATAATTCTACCTCCCTTGTGTGGTTTTCTCTAATGCCGAGGTCTATCTGTCGAACTGTCACTGCCTGTGTTTTCCTCCTCCTCATAGTCTTGGTCTTCTCTGTCCAAGAAAATGGATAAAGGGAATGAGAAAGAGTGATTTAGGAGTGAGGGGATGGGAGATGACCTTATGAGGTATTTTTGTAGACTGGAAAATGAAGGGAAGGATATGAATTATGAAAGTGAGGGAGAGGGGTTTGGGCCCTTTTTGAAATATAACTTGTGGGATAAAGGATGAGGGGGTATAGACGTTATGGAGTGATGTATGGAAGGGGTTTAGGGTTTAGCGATAAGTGGTGGGAAAAATATATGGGATCAGGGTTTCTAGAATGTCATGGAGGGAGAAACTAGGGTTTCATATTTGGCTTGGTAAACTCCTTCAAACCCTGCAATTACAACTTTAATGATGAGGTAGAGGGAGTGCACTTACTTGCTTGAGAGATGAGAGGGTTATTTGGAAGTTTTTATGAAGTCTGGAGGCTTCCTAGTCTTTTCTGCTCAACGCGCAGCGCAGTGTAAATTTGCACTACTGAAACCTCCCTACGCGCAACGCCCAACTCAAACGCGAAACGCCACCCCCTGAACGTGTAGTGCCACTTCAATCCAACTTTTGACTACCTTCCCAATGTCCAGCTTGAGTGTGGGATAGCTCGTTGGAAATCTTGTCGAGTATACTTTATAGAACATCTTGAATTTTTCAATTTGGAGTTCATTTTCCCTATCAAAAGCTCAATCGCTCAAGACTGGTCAAAATATGCAGAATGAGGTTGCCAAAATGTAGAGTGTTGTTTCAGTCAACTTTTGAAGGTCTTCCTCAACTCCACATTGAGCTCATGATAGTTCATTGGAAATATCTCTATGTCTAGTTATCATTTGACTCATCAAGAAACTCATTTGGTCACTCCAGCTAGGAGAAAGCTTGATTTTCCCAAGGTCACTCGAGAAGTGCATCAACTCTCCTGAGGAAAATGTTGTTTTGGACATTTCTCCCAAAAAATGCGGCCTGTGTAAAAACTGAAGGAGATTTTTATTCTTGGGTCTATGTTGGACAAAAACCTCCCTCACTTTTTTCAAATTCATCTTTTATTGCTCAGAAACATCATTTGAATAAAACCTATCCCAATGTGTGGAATAGGGGCTTTGTAGAAATGAAGGGAAATGAAGGGGATGAGGGGCTTCTAATTTCTTGAGAAAATTTTGGGAAGTAGGGAGGGATGTTAGGAAGTATGGGAAAGTGGAATTTCAATGATTGAGTGAGGGGAAGGGGTCCAAAATGGAAAAACACAGGCCTAACCTAGAAAAGTGTAAAATTGTAGCAATAGGCTAGGGTTTGTGGGATAATGATGAATTTGAGGGATATCAGTGATGGGAAGTGTTTAAGAAGGTATATTAAGGATACGAGAAGGTGTATGAGCATCGGGATACAAGTTTTTTTGATGATTTAACCATCTAAGAAAAATTACCTTCAAAACCCTAGGCGAGAGAAATGAGCCTTACCTAAGCACAACTAAAGCACAAACAAGGTGTAAAATGGCCCATTGGAACTTGAAATAATGATGACAACTCTATGAATGATGGTACACTCAGCCAAATGGTGACATGGACCAATACTTGGAAAACTTTGGAAGGAGTGAAAACAATCCTAGACCTAATACCAAGTGACCAAATTTTACTTGAAGACTCACTGAAATGACAAAATTTGAATTTGACACCGTAAGACCACTTTGTATGAGCATGTTTAATTGTTGGTGGAAGGATGAAAAGACTGACACTAACACACCCTTCTGCCTACTCCTAGCCAGCCTTGGGAATCCATCTCCATGGATTATATGTATGGCTTTCCTTCAACCAATCATGGTAATGACTATGTATTTGTGGTTTTTGATAGATTTTCCAAGATGGCTATATTGGTTGCTTGCAAGAAGAGTGTCACCGGAGAAGACACATCCAAATTATTTTTCGAATGAGTATGAGTACATTTTAGGATCCCGTAGACCATTGTATTAGATTGAGATAGAAGGTTCCTTAGTGCATTCTGTAGATAATCTAGTTGTTTTTGGACACCAACCTCACTAGATAAGCTATCATCACTCGGGCTAGTTTGTTTCTCTTATGTATGTAGGAAAATTTTCAGCAGCTTTTATTTATTAATGGAAGTTTTGTTTTCATTGTATCATTGTGTTATTGTTTAAATCTATATTTCATTTTTTTCCTTCATGAATATGTATCAGTGGTATCATATCGGTCTGCTCTTTCTCTATTTTTCTATGCATGTCACCAATGAGGTTTTGATCCAGATTTAAACAGGAACGCAACAAATTACAGAGATAACCATATACACAAAGATGCAGCGGAAATAATACTTCATTTCATTAATGGAAAATACTGAAATATGCTTACAAACAGAAATGGCAATAAACTAGCTAGGGCGATGGTAGCTTATCTCTGAGAAGAGATGTGATGGCTACATGCCTCTGAACTGTGTTACAATGAGGCTCGAAGGCCTATTTATTGTTGAGAAACAATGGACAACCCTTAACATTCCAAAACCTAACCCTAGGAGATGAACCGCCAAACTGTGGGCCCCGTTTGGGTAAATTGGTACATCAACTTCCCGGGGTCGTAACTTTGGCATACGATCTCCGTTTGATGCGTACAATAGCTCATTAGAAAGATCTATCCGAGCACTACCACTTTGGGAAGGGCAACATCGGTCCATGGACCCATGTTGCCCCCAGATTTCCCAAAAAACGTCGTTTAGGGCCTCAAAACGGCTCCGAAAGTTCAGGACCCGAAAAACTGCTAAAAATAGTAAGTTGTGCTACAATTAAGGAAACTGAAAATGCTGAGAAAGACAATGGTGGGGGTCCAGGTGGACTTGGCAGGTGGCCACCAATATCCACCTGGATCATTCCTCCCCCCTTAGGAAGCAATGGTCCCCATTGCGTTGAGCTCCTCCATGAGATGAGGAAACTTCTGCTGAACTTGTTCCCTGGTGAGCCACTTGCCCTGCTGAAGGAGTTGGCCCGCTTTGACAACTCGATACAGTTGGATATTCTGTTGGCGAGTGTTCTTGATCTGTGTGTCCATGATTCGATCATTTGCAACTTGTTCCATGCAATCTGGATTTAATTCTGTGGGTTTGAGCTGTTCTGCAATGTCGGATGTGTCTAGCAATGGTGGAAAGTATGGCCGAAGGCGGTCCACATTAAATACTGGGTGCAGGCCAAGGAATGGGGGAATGCTGAGCTCAAATGCATTGTCTCCCATAGCCTTAGTAATGGTGTAAGGACCATATCGGAGTGGCCTCAATTTCCGATAGGCTCCAGTAAGGCGTTCCTTTTGCAAATGCAACCAGACTTTGTCGCCCACCTGAAACTTGTGTGGCACCCGATGTTGATCATGTCCCTGCTTGTACTTGGCATTTGATTTCTCAAGAATGTCATGGACCTGCTGGCGAATATGTTGGATTCGCTCAATGAAGTTGGTGGCCTTATCTGTTTCGGACTGGACATGAGCTGAATTCATGTGAGTAGCTGCAAGTGGCATGGCCACATCAATGGGGCATAGTGGCTGGAATCCCAAACCCACCTGAAAAGGGCTATGGCCAGTGGAGCTGTGAAGAGCTCGGTTGTAGCTGTGCTGAACGTAGGGGAGGCTCTCGTCCCATGTGCGTGGATGCTTTGAGTTATACATGCGCAGAATGTGCACAATCATCCTATTGACAACCTCCGTCTGGCCATCAGTTTGAGGATGGAAGGCTGTGGACTTCGTGAGTTTGGTGTCCAGCATTGACCAGAGACTGGACCAAAAGGCGCTGAGAAACCGACTGTCCCGATCTGAGATGATAGACTGTGGGATCCCAAAGTGCACCCACACTTGTTCAAAGAAGAGTTTAGCAGTGGCTTCTGCTGTGATATTCTTCTTGCAGGCCATCATAATGGCCATCTTTGAGAACCTGTCGACGACCACAAAAACACAGTCATTTCCATGCTTAGTGGAAGGAAGGCCTGACATGTAATCCATGGAGATGGATTCCCAAGGTCGACTAGGGGTAGGCAACGGGGTATAGAGGCCTTGCTTCTTAATGGTCGGTTTGGCAATGGCACAGGCAGTACATGATCGGATGTACTTCCCAACATCCTGTCAAAGATTCGGCCAATAGAAATAGTTTTGCAGTACTGCCACTGTTTTCTCGACCCCGAAATGCCCAGCAGCCCGACTGTAGTGTGCTTCCCAAATCATCTTGGCACGCTCGCTTGAAGGAACACAGAGGTGACCGAGGTGGCATAGTAGGGCATCCTGGAGGTGAAAATCTGCAACCTGCTGACCCTCCAAGAGTGTCTGGTATGTGTGGCCGAATTCTGGGTCGCTTTTGTAGAAAAGTGGCCAATCAGAAGTCTCGTGCCCGCAAGAGTTGAGCACGGTGGTTAGCGCCATGATCGGTGGTCGACTGAGACAATCTGCAACATTATTGGTGCTGCCCTTTTTATACTTGATATTCAAGTGAAACTGTTGCAGGTATGTAGACCAATTCTGATGGCGATCATTCTGCAATTTCCCTTGGGTCTGTATGAACTCCAGAGGTCGGTGGTCTGTGTGGATGACCGTTTCCTTCCCCAAAATGTAATGCTTCCATTGTCGGAAGGCCTGTACAATGGAATACATCTCTTTATCATAAGTGGGGTACTTCTGGACTGTGTCTGAAAGTGTTTCACTGTGATATGCCACTGGATGTCCATGTTGAGTAAGGACTGCCCCAATAGCATAGTCAGAGGCATCTGTCTCGACCTCAAATGGTTGTTGTAAATCTGGTAACGCGAGCACTGGTGCCGTGCAGAGGCGATCCTTCAACTCCCTGAATGACTTCTGTTGAGATTCAGACCAAAAGAATTTTGCTTTCGTCCCGCCCTTGGTGACTTGACTCAAGGGCCAAGAAATATGAGAAAATCCCAACACAAACCTGCGGTAGAAGTTGGCAAGACCTAGAAAGCTGCAGAGCTCTGTTAGAGTGGTTGGAGGGGGCCAATCCCGAATGACTTGGACCTTGGCTGGATCGACATGCACCCCCTGTTCATCAATGATGTATCCCAGATACTGAACCTCGGTCATGCCAAAAGTGCATTTCTCCAAATTGGCACATAGCTTGTGTTGCCGCAGTGTTTGGAGAACCTGTCGGATGTGGTGGAGGTGCTCTTCCCAACTCTGGCTGAAGATCAGAATGTCATCCAAGTATACTACTACAAAGGAGTTGGTGAATGGCCGCAAGATGTCATCCATTAGCCTCATAAAGGTTGCAGGAGCATTCGTCAATCCGAAAGGCATGACCAAGCATTCGAAGAGGCCCTCCTTGGATTTGAAGGCAGTCTTCCACACATCTGAGGGTTCAATTGGTACCTGGTGGTATCCTGACTTCAGATCGATCTTGCTGAAATATTTCGCCCCCTTTAGTTGGTCTAGGAGGTCATCAATCCGCGGGATCGGGTACCTATTACGGACAGTGATCTTGTTCAGTGCCCGATAGTCAATACAGAGTCTCCACGTCCCATCCTTCTTCTGTACCAACACTATCGGGCTCCCACAGGGCGAAGAACTCGGACGGATGTGACCTTTCTACAGGAGCTCCTAAATCTGTCTCTTGATTTCATTGTTCTCCAGAACAGAGCGCCGATAAATTGGTCCATTGGGTAGCGGCGCACCTGGGGTCAGATCGATGGAGTGCTTGACTTGACAGTGCAGAGGAACCCCTGCCGGGGAGGTGAAGATGTCTTCGTACTCCTCCACAATCTTGTCCATCTGTAGCTGCCGTGCAGAGGAACCCCGTTTGGAGGCCGCGGCCACTGTCTTCTTCTTCCCTTGAGGGCGTATCATCAGGAAAACAAATTTCCTGGTTTTGGAAATGATCTTACTGCATTGTTTTGCAGTAATCAAAGAGATGGCGGCAGGTGGTGCTACCTCTGGTATCCTGAACAACTTATTTCCCAATGTAATAATAACAGCACGGGGCCTTGATTCATACACAGCATGTCGCTTCCACAAGTATGGTTGTCCTAGTAATACATCACAAACTTCAAGGGGAGCAATGTCACACAATACCTCATCCGTGAAGGGCTTGATGTTGTATGGAAGGCAACACTGCTGGCTCACGCGAAGATCTCGCCCTTGGTGAAGCCACCCAATGGTGTATGGTTGTGGATGTGCTGTGGTCGGTAAGCCCAACCGCTTCACGACCTCTACCGAAATGAGGTTCTTTTGACTCCCGCTATCAACAATGAACTGTATCGGGGAGCCCTTTACCCACATCTGGGAGTGGAAGAGACGTTCCTCCTCCTCTGGATCTTCGGGTTCATTTTTCTGGATCTTTGCGGTAGCAACAGTGGCGCTGGGATCCGCATCAATGATCTGCTTCCCTTTTTCATACCCCTTATCGGGTTCTGACTCAGAGTCGGAACATGCATCTGATTCTGAAACCTTTAGCTCAGCCACCAGTGACTGCTTGGCCCGACACTCACTTGTGTTGTGAGTGGAGCTCTTATGGAACTCGCACCATTTTCCAGTGTCCTTTCTCGGCTTCGCGGCGTTGCTCTTTGCTTGCAGCTTCGGCTGGTTGTCTTGGGCTGTCCCGCCTTGGCTTTGTCCTTTGTTCTGTGGTTTAGGGGCACCTTTCCCCTGCTTTGGATTCGCAGATCCAAAGTCTCGCTTCTTTTGTTTAAACTTCTGCTCGACCTTGACAGCATACCGGTATGCTGCGCCGAGCGAGGGGATGTTTAAGAACTGTATTTCTTCCTGGATGTACTTGTGCAGGCAGCCACTGTATTTGAGTATCAAATGTTGCTCCGAATCCTTGATACCCAACTTTGTGCGAAGGGTATGGAAAAGATTGGTGAACCCCAGCACGTCTTGGTCCCTTCCCTGCCGCAGCGTGGTCCACTTTATGTATTCATCCTCATAGCTTCCGACAGGGTAGTACTGCTCCTTGATGGCATCCCGGAACGAATCCAAGGTGGGTGCGGCTGAAAATAGTGAGCCAGTACTTTCATCCTTCTGCTCGCAGTAGGTTTCCCACCAGTCCTTGACGTGGGGGGCTGCTTTGAGAAGAGCAAAAACAATCTTTTCCCGACTCGAAAATTCATGAACAGAAAAATAACCCTCTAGCAGATTTAACCATTTATCTACGGCATCGGCGTCTATCTGACCCTCGAATATGGGGATTTCAAAATTAACTTGTACCTTAAAGGGTGTGGTGTTTCCAGAGGAGCTACTGGAAGCCGATGCGCCGCTTCTGGGTAGCCGCTGAAGGATCTGCGCAAAGCTGTCCATCATCGCGTTCCGTTGTCGCTCGAGCGCTTCTTCGAGCAAGATTTTGATGGGATCTCCTGCCCCCTCGTCTTTCTTCTCGTCCGCCATGGGAGGCCGTCGGGATTTGCGAGGCTGGTCTTGCAAAGGTTCAACCAGTTCAAGCCCTAACTCCTTATATCCCGACCTTGTTGGGGACATGCAAAGAAAAACAGAGAAAAAGCAGACCGCTCTGATACCACTGATCCGGATTTAAACAGGAACGCAACAAATTACAGAGATAACCATATACACAAAGATGCAGCGGAAATAATACTTCATTTCCTTAATGGAAAATACTGAAATATGCTTACAAACAGAAATGGCAATAAACTAGCTAGGGCGATGGTAGCTTATCTCTGAGAAGAGATGTGATGGCTACATGCCTCTGAACTGTGTTACAATGAGGCTCGAAGGCCTATTTATTGTTGAGAAACAATGGACAACCCTTAACATTCCAAAACCTAACCCTAGGAGATGAACCGCCAAACTGTGGGCCCCGTTTGGGTAAATTGGTACATCAACTTTCCGGGGTCGTAACTTTGGCATACGATCTCCGTTTGACGCGTACAATAGCTCGTTAGAAAGATCTATCCGAGCACTACCACTTTGGGAAGGGCAACATGGGTCCATGGACCCATGTTGCCCCTAGATTTCCCAAAAAACGTCGTTTAGGGCCTCAAAACGGCTCCGGAAGTTCAGGACCCGAAAAACTGCTAAAAATAGTAAGTTGTGCTACAATTAAGGAAACTGAAAATGCTGAGAAAGACAATGGTGGGGGTCCAGGTGGACTTGGCAGGTGGCCACCAATATCCACCTGGATCAGGTTTAGGTGTAGGGTAGTTGGGACTTGAATTGTTTGAACCCTTTCAAGATCAACCTCGCTAACCCTGATGACCTCCTATGGCAGAAGAAAAGAAACACGGGGGAGTAGGATATCCTTTCTAAATTTTGCTTGAAGAGGCCCTCAAGCACAAAGGAATGATATTATGGATAGCTTGTCTTAGATCCTTCATCAGGTATCAGCAAGAAAAGCATCTTCATCAATCAATCACGTCAGAGGTGTCACCCCCTTTAAGGTACAAGTTAATTTTGAAATTTATATATTTGAAGGCCAAATAGATGCAGATGCCATAGATATATGGTTAAATCAACTGGAAGGATATTTTTCAGTCCATAATTTTTCTCATAGTGAAAAGATTACTTTTACACTCCTCAAAGCCACCACCCACATCAAGGACTGCGGGAATCTTACTGTGAGCAAAGGGATGAGGAGAAACCCTCACTATTTTTAGCCACACAATCTTGGATATTTATGACATGTTGTCAAGGAATAATATTACCCTATTGGGAGCTATGAAGATAACTACATAAAATGGACCGTACTACGATAGGACCAAGACATGCCAGAATTCACAAATATTTTTCACGCCCTTCACATGAAGATGGGTATTAAGGATTTTGAGCAGCATCTGGTACTCCAACACCATTATTTTTTGCACAAATACATCCAATAATAAATGGAGTTCTTGTGCATCTCCTCACTTGGTTTCACATACCAATATGTTGTAAAGATCGAGCATAAATTTAAACAAAAGAAGCGATATTTTCGATATGCAAACATGAAACAGGAAAAAGGCACCATCAAATTGTAGAACAAAGGACATAGCCAAGGTGGGGTGACCTAGGAAAATCCATCAAAGCCACAAGAAAAGGAAAACACCACAAAGACGAATAAGGACACAGGAAAGTGATGTGAGTTCCACAAGATCCCCACCCACAACACAAATGAGTGTCACTCCAAGCAGTCACTCGTTGTGAAGCTAAAAGCTTTAGAGACAGATGCATGTTCTGACTCTGAGCCAAAAGGAAATCATCTCAGTAGATTTCATTAATTTTTTGGGCCTACCAACCACACCACACCTGCATACATACACCATCGGGTGGCTCCACCATGGATAAGATCTTCACGTCAGCCAAAAGTTTTGCCTTCCCTACAACATCAATCCCTTCATAGATGAGGTATTGTATGATGTTTATCCTCTTGAATTTTGTGATTTTTTATCAGGCCAACCATAATTGTGCAAAAATCATGTTGTGTATGCATCTATATCACACATTGCCATTATTTCTTTAGGAAGAAAACTATACAGGATACCATAGGTAGCCTCACCTTCTGACATTTCTTTGATCTCTGCTAAGAAATGCAGCAACATCATATCCTAGACCAATAAATTTGTTTTCTTTCTTATTTGTTCTCAAAGCAAGGTGAAGATCGAGGCCAAATCCATGGCCCCGAGAAAGGGTTCCTTCACATAATAGAAGAAAGTGGATAAGGTCATGGAAGAGTACAAGGACATCTTCTCCTCAACCACAAGGGTAACTTTGCTCTATCAGGTCAAGCATTTGATTGATCTGAATCCCAAAGTACCTCCACCCAATGGGCTAAAACACATCTACTCTCTTCTAGAGAACGAGGAAATAAAACAGCATATCCAAGAGCTACTATAAAAGGGGCACCTATGATCAATTTCATCACCTTGTGTGAGCCCAATTGTATTCATACAAAAGAAGGATGGTACCTGGAGAATCTACATTGATTATTGGGTACTAAATAAAATCACTGTAAGGAATAGGTATCCCATCCCATGGATTGATGACCTTCTTAACCAGCTCCAAGGAGCCAAATACTTCAACAAGATTTATTTGAAGTCTAGCTATCACCAAGCTACAATAGAACCCACATATGTATGGAAGATTGCCATCAAATCCAAGGAGGGTCTTTTTGAATGGTTGGTCATTCCCTTTGGGTTGAAAAATGCCACTGCAAATTTTATGAGATTGATGGATCGCATATTGTGGCCTTTCACCAAATCCTTCGTATTTGTATATTTTGATGAAATAATCATCTCTGGAAAGAGTGGGGTAGAGCTCTTGCAACATATTAGACATATCCTTCAAACATTGCAGGAACACAAACTATGTGCCAACTTGGAGAAATGCATCTTTGGCGTGAACCAGGTCCAATATCTAGGATACACCATTGATGAGAAAGGTGTTCGTGTGGATCTAGCTAAGATCCAAGTCATTTGGGATTAGCCAACCTCGATAACTTTAATAGAGCTTCGTAGCTTTTTTGGCCTTGCCAATTTATATTGAAGGTTCTTGTTGGGATTCTCTCATATCACTTGGGCACTGGGTCAAGTTACCAAGGGAAGAGAAAAAGTTTTTTTTTTTGGTTTGAGACCTAACAAAAGGCATCCGCTGAGCTATAACACCACCTTTTCTTTGTGACAATACTCACATTACCAGACCTGCAATAGTCAATCGAAATTGAGGCAGATGCCTCTGACGATGCTATTGGTGCAATTCTCACCTAGCAAGGGCATCCAATGGCCTATCATAGTGAGAGACTCTTTGATATGATTTGGAAATACCCCACCTATGATAAGGAGATGTATTCCATTGTACAAGCTTGTAGGTAGTGGAAAGAAAAAAAATTGGGGATGGAGATGGCCATCCACACGGATCACTAACCTCTTCAGTTTATACATACATAAGGGAAGTTAGAAAATGATCGCCATCATAAATGGTCCACATATCTACAACAATTTCATTTAAACATTAAATACAAGAAATTCAACACCAATAACATTGCAAATTTCCTCAGTCGGCCGTCGGTTGTGGCACTAACCACTGTTCTCAAATCTTGTGGGCACGAGACTTCTGGATAGTCGTAGTTGTACACAAATGATCCAAAATTCACTACGACATACCATATGCTATTCTATGGAATGAAAGTACCATAATTCCATCTGAATAATGTATTTTTATGCTACCTATTGCATCTTTGTGTTCCTTCAAGTGAGCATGAAAATCTTATTTGGGAGGCACACAATAGTCAAGTCGCAGGGAAGTTTGGTATGGAAAAAATAATGGCAGTAATTCAAAAGTATTTTTATTGGAAAAAAATCCAATAGGACATTGGGAAATATATCAAATCCCACACTACATGTGCCATCGCCAAGCCAACCATTAACAAGAAATGTCTATCACACTTCTGCCTATTCCTAGCTAGCCTTGGGAATCCATCTCCATGGATTATGTGTCTAGCCTCTCTTCTATCAAGCATGGTAATGATTGTGTATTTGTGGTTGTTAAAATATTTTCTAAGATGGCTATATTATTTTCTTGCAAGAAGAGTATTACCACGGAAGACACTACCAAACTCTTGTTTGAATGAGTATGGGTACATTTTGGGATCTCAAACACCATTATATCAGATCAAGATATAGGCTCTTGAGTAGATTCTAGTCGAGCCTCTAGTCATTGTTGGACACAAATCTCACCAAGTCAACTGCATTCCATCCCCAAATTGATGGCTAGATAATGACCGTCAACAGGATGATTATGCACATACTACACATTTACAACTCCAAGCATCCATGACCATGCCATGAGAGTATTCCCTCTATATAGATAAACTATGATAGATCTCTACATAGCTCGATTGGCCACATCCCCTTTTATGTGGTTCTATGATTTCAACCATTGTGCTCGATGGACGTTGTCGTGCTTTTGGTGACTATTCTGGTAGAATCTACATATGTATAGTTTGAGGCTGATTAATCCACTAGGTTTATTGGGTGCATTAGCTAGCACATCTACTAGTATGTTCATGATATCCTGGATAAAGTTAATGCCAAGTATAAATAATGGCATGATCAGCATTAGGTTCCACATAAGTTTCAAGTGGAAGACAAGGTATGGTTCCATCTATAGAAGAAATGCCTTGTCTAAGCCCATCGGAAGCTTCAACCACTTAAATACATGACTTACACCATCAAAAAGGCCATGGGTGACATTTATTTTGAGCTAATTATCACCCCATATTCAATGTGGATTACCTTTAGCCATACTTTCCACCATTGTTGGACACATCAAACATTGTTGAGCAGTTGCCACCAATGGAGCTCAATCAATATAGCCTTGAATAGGCCACAACTAAGCAGATCATGGACACATAGGTTAAAAAAAATTCCAACATAGGATCCAACTATATCAGGTTGTTAAATCGATCCAGCTCCTAAACCAAGGCAAGTGGCTCACTAGGGACCAAGTTCAACAGAAGTTTCCCCATCTCATTGAGGCACTCAATGAAATGGGAACCATTGCTTCCTAAGGGGGGGGAACTCATCCAGGTGAATATTGGTGGCCACCTACCTATTCCACTTGGACCTCAAACATTTTTCTCTTCCAGTTTCCTATTTTCCAACATGCTTTCTATTTTTAGCAATTTTTCGGGTCCTGAACTTCAGGAGCCCTTTTGTGGACCTAAAAGGCATTTTTTTGGAAAAAATTCAAACTCGTAGCTTGCAGCAAGGTTTGTAGTTGATAGTTGGTTTCCTTGGATAGATCTTTCTTATGAGGTATCATATGCCAAAGTTATGACCTTGGGTAGTTGACGCTCCAACTAACCCCAACAGGGCCCACAAAATTTTGGCGCTTCATCTCTTAGGATTAGGTTTTTGTATGTTTATGGTTTTCCATTATTTCTTATTGATAAAAAAATTCTGCAAGCCTCATTGTATGAAAATTCAGAAGGCATGTAGTCATCACATCTCTCCTCAATTTAAGCTACCATCTCCCGAGCTAGTTTATTTTTCTTATGTATATAAACATTTTTCATCACTTTCTATTTAGTAATGGATGTTTTGTTTTCATTGTATCTTTGTGTTCTTGTTTAAACTTGTATTTTATTTCATTCCTTCATAAATCTGAATCAATCGCCTGCAAACCACTAGGAAACAAACATCCATAGTCCAATACCAACTCTGCATAACCACAACACTCATATGATTGCTTCATCATTAGGTATTACCATGTATGAATATAACTAATTTATCCATTTACTATTCATGAGTTCTATTGAAATTCCATCCTAGTGTATACAGGTCAAAATGCATAAACATAAAAGAAAAACATACTTATATAAGAAAATATAAGAAGAACTCAACCACTTGAATAGGATTTGAATGTGACCAACACCCACATGGGAATAAATCATATGATTACATTATAACCATTCCTCTCTAAATTATTAGAAGGATACAATAATTATGTATCCATTCATAGCCATCTCGAAAAGGTGGCATATTGTCACATCAACAGTCAATGGTATGATGGTTGAAAAGGTGGATTAACTGAAATAATCGTGGAACACATTGATGGACTACTAAAGGATTAGTGAAATTCATTGTGTTCTAACCTTTTTTAAAACCTCTACCATCTTGTCTACTATGTCAATCTTGCATGCAATTCCTTAACCTCATTTTTCTCCTTGATAGTTGTTACAAGGGAACTACTCTCTATAGGGTTTTTTGCTCTCAAATTTACTAGGATATACTATAGGGTTGCATAACTATAAAAAAATAAGAGGAAAACACAACAAATTCAACAATACTCCCATTCAAAGGTCAAGTTGGTCCCATCTTCTTGAACTATGTTACACTTATTATAGCTAGTCAAATTTTCAAGACCTCTCCTACATGGATTTCCATAATTGTGTGGTTGGGTTTATGTGGTCTGCAAGGTTAATTACTAAGTCACTAATATATAACAACTTTGGGTCAAATTCATATAATTTACTAAAGGTAAAATACAATATGATAATTTATAATTTTCTGTAATTCTTATAGCCTAAAAATCATAATGGCATTATTGTTATGTGATGGGCTTACACAGTACTATCTGATAAATGAATCTATATAACCTAATTATTATAATTATACCCTCCTAAATTTGTAATTATAATTTTTTCAGCCTTGAGTAAATTTTTCAGTCTGCTAGGTTAATTTTTATGAGCTACAAGGTTGGTCTACGGAGCCTGATTGGTGAAGGTCATAATAAATAGTTGAATTTCAAGTACAAACCCCAAAAAAAAAAAAAAAAAATTATAACCACAAAGTCCTATGTACCCACCTACATGATCGGGTCATGGTTTATCAAAATGGAACCCATAGACCATAGTATAATTTATCATAACCCTGGTGTGGTAAATATGTTCCAAAGGAGTCAGTGGTTGGGATTCTTTAAAAAGATAAGGGGGTATGATGATAATGTGGATGTTGAATTTTATTTGAATGTTTAAACTATAGGGAACAAGAGTATATCATAGCACTGAAAGGACTAGAAATTGATATTAATGAAGAATTAATTAGCAAAGTAAATGTATTTCTCAAGACCTCCCCTAGGATAAAGAAGAAAGGAAAGAGGAAACCCTTTCTAAGAAAAATGTTTCTTGCAAAATGAAGATTTTATAGAATACAAGAATGGAGTTAAGAGGGAGAGATTTTGTTATCCCCTTAGAATGAGGTGGCATACCACCTACTAAAGCACATTTATTGTGATGGAAGACTCAATGTGGTATATGCCTATCAATTTATATTTTTGTACCAATTCGAACACCAATCCCATTTCCAACCATCTCAAACCCTAAGATATCTACATTGCAATCCTCGAATGTAATAAGTGGGAAAGTAAAAGGAGGTAATCATGAGTTCTTAGAGTACCATGGGATAATCAAGTTAATTTATTTTTTTTATCATTGATCAAGGAAGTAATGGTAGTCAGAGACAACCAAATTGTGGAAATGGAAACTTTCTTAGGGACCATGGCCCCCTATCATTGGAAATGACTAATTGTAGGTAAATAAAAAAGGACATAAAACCCATTCCTAAATATAAATGCTATAAGTTCTAGATATCTCAATCAACACAACAAGGGGAGTTCCACATTCAAAATCCCAAGGACTTCATTAATTACTTCCAACAATTCAATATAAAGGAGAAGGCCAGATTATGTGAATTTTATTTGCATAATATAGTATTATCAAAGTCAACATCTTGGAACAAAAATGCTAATGTTGGGGATGTGCAAATTCTATCCTTGTCCTCTTTGTTGAGGCATAAATAAATAAGGGATAATGGGGTAAATAAGACATTAGAGGAAGAGTTGACTACCCCACTATGGATTAGGGTAAAAAAACTTAGTCCTAAAACTATCATTACAACACACAACATCCTAAAAAAATATTAGCATGTAGCACCCATCTGTAGGCAAAGACAAGAGGAGGTTTTCCTCCACATTGAGGTCATGTTAATCTTACTAGAAGATGTAGCCATAGGGGCCTTCCAGAGGAGAAGGAAACCCTTGCCTTATAGTTTATAGGTTAGATTAGTTCATTCCCATACTAGACGATATAATGTTCTATAAAGGACACATCCTTACAAGAGGATCCTACTTAGGATAATAACACATTGAATTGGCCTAAGGTTGAAACGTCCACTAAGGTTGAGATTAACATGGCATACCATCCAAGAACAAGAAACAGAGTGGAAAGAGATAAAGGACACACTTGTGTTTTATAAACATGGGAAGCTTCTAAATAATATTGCATGGGTACTAGAATAAATGTGAATGAATTTCTTGATAGAGAACAAGAAGAGTGAGGAAAAGAATAGTTTTCAAGAGTGTTCAACACTTCAAGCTAGGAGGTATGATGGACCCATACATTAGACATTTATTATGGCCCATCCATCATATTATATTACACTCATGTCACATTTTTTGACCTTGTATATGCACTATTTTGATCTTTTCATAGATATTATGAGCACCTAGGGAAATTTGAGGTAGTAGTCAACTTTGCATACCTTTTAAATTCGTTTTTGTGCTACTTTTGAAGACATTTACAAGACTCCTAAGATTAATAGTGGAGAGGGGATGTAGGGATATTTTTACCTATTATAGGAATGATCAAACCTAGCCACTTTAATGGATTGAAGACAATGCAAGGAATTTATGAGGCCAACTAAGGGACAACAACTAGGATTTCAAAGTTTTTGGGGAGAAATCAACCCTCCCTTCAAGGAGGTTGTCCCCCACGATTTTGTATAAAAGAGGACTCAAGGAAAGTCTTCAACATTTCGAGTTATGTATTGTTGATTTAAGTTAATGGAAGGATAATATTTCTTTCTAAGCAGCTAGAGTTGGATTTGTATTCAATTTTTAAGCACCTTGGGGAGGGCCTACCCACAAAATCTATAAAGAAAATTTTGTACCTTTCTCTTTCTCTTTCTCATTCTTATTTTCCATATTGTTTATGTCTTTCATTTCATGTTGCAAATAGTTTAGTGAGTGATGCATTTTTCTTGTTTCTATAGAAGCTTAGTAACTTAGTATTTATAATTTATTGATTTTTTCTCATGAAATATATATGTTAAAAGTAGGTTTATTTATGAGTTTTAGGTTTCCACCATCATTATTTTTTGCATTAATCTCAAATCTGGAACTTCTTGTAAGACTACAGAACTTTCCTATCATATTATATAACTTCCTATAAAATGGTCCCAATAGCTTCTTTCTAGAACCTTTTCTTCATAGTTAATGGATATTTCATCTGTAATTATATAATATGGCACTTATTTATGATATTTAGTGAAAAAGGGAGTTAAGGAGTTCAGAATTCATCTATATAGGACTCCTTTGTATTTTTCTATAATATTTCTTTCTATTTACTACATTATTGATTCATGTTTTGCAAAAGTAATATTAAAGTTTATATTTATGGAAGAGTAGAATATGATTTCATTTGTTGCAAATTTTCTTTCTCCGCAACTAGCTTTATCTCTCTTCCAACAACTTAGTATAACATTTACTTTTCTACAAATCTATTTCCTACAATTTGGTAGATGTATCTCTTGCAATTAGTTTAAGCTAAGTGGTTGGTCACCAATTGGTCCCCATTTTCACCTAATCATAGATACATTTTCTTTCAACATATAGGTTAATATATGCATCAAAGAGTAAGAAGTGTACCTTGAGCGTATAGTGAAAGATACCTCTTAAATTTGTACGGTCCCTAGGTTGACATATTAAACCTGAGACCTACAAGGATACAACATTATACTAGAATACTAAGGGGCATCAATATGGTACTCATTCTTCAGATTGGGAAAACACCTACATTTTTCTCCTTAAACTTTCCATTGCCTATGAATTTTATGGGTGGATTCCATTTTTATGTTATAAATCCATGTTTCTTTCATATGCCAAAACATGTCTATCAAATATCCCTAGTCACTAATTATGATTTTTGTTTTTCTATGCTACGACTTGTTATATCCTCACTTGTCATGACTAATGCTATGGTTGAATACAAATTATCAAGCATAGAGTGGGTTATCATTGAGCAAGAAGATGTGATCAGAGAAATATCTTGTGTCTTATATGGTAGCACTTTGTCTAGAAGTAAGAGTATGAGAGGTTTAGATTCACCCAAATTAGTAAATAAATTTGCAACTAGAGTAGATATTATCATTAGAAATGGAATGACCTATTTGAAATGTATGCATGAAAAAATGAGATGTGATTTCCATGAATCATACTTGTGTTCCTATAATAGTATTTTTTCGACATGTAAAATAAATTACGATTATCAAATTCTTAACATATTTAATTGGAGTGGTTCATATAGTGAGGTGTTAGATAAATCATGCCACATTGATCTTAAGAGCTTACTTGATTGTAGTTGGGTTATTTCCCTTACTAATGTCAAGGGTGATGGTGATGGAAGAAAGAGTTGGAATCACGATAGTATGGTATAAAAGAACTGTAATTCAATATATGATTATGATGTTTGTATAAAGTTTCTTGTTGAAGAGAAATACATACAAAGTTCTAAGCTTGTTGCTCAAGGATATAACAGGTGGAACTTTGGCTAGTGCAACCATAATGTTTTGCTCAAACTTATAATGTGTTTCTTTTTAAAGGTTCCTTTTTTTTATGCTTACAATACACTACTAGATCCAATCATACTACTTGATTGCAGTAATTATGATGAATTTGGGAATCCAAAGAATCCTGCAGACTTTAAAAATATTCAAGATTTCTCTCCATATGAAATATTCAAAAGGAGTAACATATCCTACGATGACTATAATTTCACCTTTTAAAACAAGGTTTTCGTTTTGATATTAATATGCAATAAAGGAGTTAGATAAATCACAAGTGTATATTTGTGGGTAGAAGTATGTATAATGTAATTAAGAAGGATAGCATGGGAAAAATGATGGAAGATCATATTGAGTGTATTTTCAATTCTTTCTTTTTTAGTTTAACATTTGTCAAATTAAAGAAGTGCGGTTTTCAATTGAGATTTAAGATGCATGGTATGGTTAATGAATTTTTTATTTCAAAGGAAAAACAATCTAGTTTTAGTCACTCAAATAACAATTTTAGAATAGTGTTTGATGTTACATTATTGAATATTGTATTTTGTCCAACCCACACATATTTTGACCTTACTTTACCTTCTAAGATGGATAGATATTTTGAGCTGTACAAGGAATTTTATTTTGTAATATAAACGAATTTTAAATTACATGGATATATTCCTTAGGGACTTGCAACATCATTTCCAAATTTAACACCAAGACAATAGAAATGACAGTTACAACATACCAATAAGTTTGTTATTGTTATTCAATGAATCTAGAATGTTGAGTTATAAAGAGACTAAATTTCAAAGATGAAGATGTTATTAGAGTACTACATTCAGATGCATCTCGAACATATAATATTCCTCTAAAGAAAGCAATGAATAAAGCAATGTCAACATGTGATAACTTTGAATTCAACCCTACATTTACACACAAATTGAAAAAGATTAATATTCCAATTCCACTAGTAGGTGAGGATAATAAAGTCATTGTAGTTGTTAATGAAGAAATTTGCTACATATTAGAAGTTGCAATCAACATTATGAAGGCCAAAAAGGTTTTTCCTCAACAACAACTAATGAACAATTTTGCTAAAGAAATTTGAAAGATGTTTGGCCCAAAAATTGAAGAAATAAATAAACAAATTTATGTTTTGTTAATTAGGGATCCCTTGGAAGTGACAAGGATAATTCTCATGAATCTAGTTCACTTGTATTATTTTATGAAGAATTTGGCTCTATCTACAAAAAGAATAACACAATTACATCCCTAAGTTCAATCCTAAAAGCGTGAGCAACATCATGTGTAATTACCAAAAGAAAAAGGTAACGCTAATATAGACCTTATCAAGTGGAAGAATCTATAGGAAGGTGAAGCCACTTGGGAAAATCATGACTTTATCCTAGGGTTTTCATCCTTTCCCATGCTTCATGGTTGAAGCTTTTCAAGCAGGGGTGGCTTGTAATAAACTTAATACAATTATATTATGTTTACTATAATAACCCAATGGTCAACATACCCACTAATGGTCCTTTCAATTTTCTTTCTAATTAGTACTTAGAGAACTAATAAAATGGTCTACACATTTAACAACCGAAGGTTCATATGAAAATTGTGTGTTACCATGCACCATATATGCAAGAATCACGTTCTTCTTTCACTGGTTGTTTTAGTAATTTTAGTTTCAATAATTATATTTATAGGAAAATTATATATAGTTCATAGCCTATCATAGGTTTTGGCAAGGTTCTACAAAATTTTGAAAGGGAAATGAAAATCACACTTGTTGAAAGGAAATCAATAGTTATTCTGTTAGAAATAAAATTTACACTTATGGAAAGAAAATCACACCCACTAAAAGAGAATAACTTTTTTGGAAAGGAAAGCATACTTGATAAAAGGAAATCACTCATTCTTGATGAAAAGAAATTGTGGTTGTTGAAAAAGGAAATCTAGTCCTTTCTTAAATGATCACCATTATTACTTGAACACCAGACGTAATTATTGCTTTATGCACAATCCTTTAGAATATCTTATTGAGATTAAAATAATGAATATAACTTGAAATTCAAATTTATAAATGAGATACAATTCTACTTAAATAAATGTAATAAATCCCAAATACAATTAACTAAAATGGTAAATCTGATTTATAAATAAATTGCAATTATATGAAAATAAATATAACTTATCAAGCAACTACAATATATGGAAATAAAATTAAGAGAATTCTAAAATATAGCTTTACAAAAATGTAAACTAGAAATAAATATAAATTATCAAATAAATGCGGTCTTACATAAATTAATAACTACATAAATAAAGTTGACAACAAAAAATGAAAAGATAACCAAGATACTACTATATTGAAGTGGGATATTCTTTCATAGAATAGAGTGTTGATATTACTCTACTTCAACACTCACTAATTCTACAAAATAGAGAAAAAAAAAAAAAATTGTTTATATTAAAGAATAATTATTACCATCCATGCTTAAACTTCATCTCTTACCAAGCATCTCCTCTTATATATGAGCTTGTTCTAAAAATGAGATAACAAATGTTTGAATATAGATATACTTGAGAATTAACAAATCTCAAGTAGTTAAAACCATTTTACAACTTTATAAACAATAAAAAATGATTTCCAAATTCATGCTAATTCCTAATGAATTTTGGAATATCTTTTATTTTGAAATTTGTAATAAGTTATGTTATCAAAACAACTTACCCAAAATATTCTAGAAGTAATTATTAATTGTGTGGATATCCCTAATCCATGCCATTATATATAAAAAGTCTCTAATTTTGTATTAAAAACATAAATGCACATGTGAGCACATAAAAATATGCCTCAAATTATTAAAACTATAAAATATATGTCTTATTCTCTTTCCTAGGTGACTTCATGATTGGTGGTGGTCAATTTCTTCAACCTTAACATGCTCAATATGCAATACATGGATATGCAAATTCTTGACACCATTAATTAGAATTTCCTCCAACTTGTAGCATAAGATCTTGAATTAATAGCTTATCACAAGTTGTCCAAAAATAAGCCATTTTTTTTTTATAGAATACACATTTATCTTAATGTTAATGAGATCTTTAAATAAATACTAAAAAAATGCAATGAAAAACACCTTGTGCAAATTTATGGTTTTAAGCATCAACAAGGATAACTAGGGGTTATGTGTAAGTAAAAATATATGTAAAATTATGATGAAGAGATGATGAAAATATGGCAATTCTAATGTTCATTACCCACATGAAGGGATACACCCCAAATTTTATGCAGAGTATAAATTGTTTCCTTTTGGTCTTTGTAATAATCATGTTAATAAATGATCAAATATTAATTTATTCATCTCCATTAATTCTAATAGCTTCAGTTGCATCCTTTTTGGGGTCTCCCATAGTTTTCCAAATGTACTTGAAATGTAGGAAACACATCCCATAAACTATTGTAAACCTATACAACCAACCCCCCCCCCCCCCCCCCCCCCCCCCACCAAAATATGCCTAGGGAAATTTTTAGGGGCTAATATTTGTAGGTGGGCTAATTTTCCATGTTTATTTCCAAAAAAATATTCACCAATTTCCATTTTTTTCTAAAAATGATTTGCCCAAATTTTATAGTATAAAATTATTTTATCTTAAACATTTCCAAAATTTTACAAAAACTTTATAGAATCATTATAAATCTGTATATTTTTACAAAATTATCTTAAAACATTTTATACTTTGCATGTTAGTGACTAGTAAGATTTTTCAAGGTTTCTAAACTTTAAAATAAATTTCTATCCTTAAACTTTTCTTTGCTTGTGCCACTAGGATACTAAGATCATTAGCTTGATCCCACTTCCATATCATACCTCTAAAGTGTCGAACAACTAACCAAAAACCTTGACCCCTCATTATCTTACATCATTTTGATCATACCCTTTCATATATAGTATGACCTCCCTCTAAACCCATCACCCTATTAGCTCCTCACCACCACCTACCTTGATAGGTCCCACCTCCTATTTAGGAAAAAGGCACACCTTCTAAACTAGTGAAAGGAATATCTCTCTTTGATCCAAAAGTATTTCCCGAACATTTGGTGGATTGTTAAACTTTAAAGTGGAAGGCTTCAAGTGTAAATAAATCCTATAAGGAAATGAAGGTTCTCATAGATCCTAACTTCTACTAAGAAAATGTGATTCAATACATTGAGCAAGATCTCATTGAGAGGTTACATGCTAAGCATTTCTAGGAACCTAAGTTATGGAATTTTGTAAAGGGAACCTCAGGCCACCTTCTTGGCTACACTCCACTCATTCATGTGGTAGTAAAAGGGTATAATACTTTCTTTTTTAATCCAAGTATAGAGGATCAAAATAAAAAAGCCATGGTGTCCCATGGTTCTTGGGAAATTTTGCAATCACCCTCTTTTTATGGCATGCTAGTTTTGAAATAATCAAGGAGAAAATCCATACTATTTTTTTCTAGTTTAAGATATACTATTTTCAAATCAAGTCCAAGAGGCCCTAAAATTTTAAAATCATCAATGAATATCCTTATACCTTTCTTACAACAAACATGAAACTTCAAAGAAGAAAAGAAACTTTAGTGGATACCATTTTTGTGGAGATGGACATCCCATAAGCCATCCCTAATGTCATCATGATTGAAGTAAATATACACACTTCATGCAAAATATACATTATAAGAATGCTCCATTTTAGTGCACCCATTATCATTCCAAGGCCACCTAAATATCACATGTTCCTAAAGTAAACATATAAATTGGTGAAGGAAAAAATATTCTTATGAGTCCCTTGAACATTATAGTGGAAATGTAGGGGGGAATGAAAGAGGCAAAAGGCATTATTCGAATATCCCTTTAGATATTGAAGCCTCTTGCATGGTGAAAGTTGTTGTAGGAGAAGAAAGGGGGTTGGGAATAAAACACTCTAATCCACACAAAAGGAAAAACTTGTGGCCCTTTGACATCATCTGGATCATGACAACACGTCACCTAATCCAACATGAAGGATGTCATCCCCCGATGGGGAAGTTTAGAACTAATTATTACAAGTCCATATGTGGTCACTAGAGGAAGGAAGACATATTTATGCAATGAAAAGGAGGAGGGGGAGAGAGAAATATTATTTGGTTCTCAACTCATACTTTTGGTGGTATTTAGCATAGAAACCTTTGATAGTGTTCCTGAATGACATTTTATCATCTAATCTTCGAGGCTTAGTGAAATCCTCTAAACAAATATTCCTAAAAATAGAAGTTTAGAAGTAAAAACCTCATGTTATATTTTTATAGGAGTAAATATGTTTGTTATAAGAGATAATAAAGCACTTGAAGTGTTTACTAGAGTGGAACTTTCTCACAAAATTTTTGTGATGGGACTCTAGTGGATTGGCACTTGGATGGCTCCCATTCCAAGTCTTGGAAAACTCGAAAATCATCAACTTTACATTTTGGCCTCTCTTTTATTCATTGATTTAAATTTCTCATCCAACCTTCTAAATGTATATTCCCCCTTGCATATTCAATTTTACATCTAATATGAGTTAGTTATAAACATCCTTTTTAATATCCCCCATCTCGTATTACGAAGTGACCTAAATTTTACTGTCCATGCCTATGAATTTTAAGGATATCTCACCCTTCCCATTTCTCTAGTTGATTTCTTTATAAAACGCCTTGACAAAAACCTCCTTATGTATGTTTAACCCCATTTGTTTGAACCTACTTATACAATATGTTTGTTTGAACCCTTGGCACATCAAGGTATCTTTATTAATATCTATTTAAAGATCCCATACTTATGAAGTTATGTGACTATAAATCCTCAGTATATGATCTGATCATATTCCCATAAAACTAGAGTTATCCTAGTGGGGAAACAAGCCATCACCCCCTTTCATATTTAATTCCCAATGGCTATCTTAAAATGAATACACATCCTTGATCTATGATAGTTTGAAGGAACATCCAATTGAGGAAGGGGGAGCTAGCATGATTTATCTCAGTTAAAATATTATCCATGAAAAATCCATGACTAAAGAATTCTCCAATGCCATTTTCCAACGTGATGAGAATTCCCTCCTCATAGTGGATGGGGAAATTGTAGATCTAAATGTTATAATGGTAGATGAGGGTTATGGTGAGGAAATTCAATTGGAAATTGACACATTAAGAAAAGATAAATCTCACCAAGAAAAAATGGTGTACCAAGAGTTGGTGACCTGGTTTGTCAAGGAAGATGCACCACCATATTCTTCAACCATAAAGTAATGACTAAAAATTACACCAACGCAATAAGTAAGGTGAGGTACAATACAAAGGCTAAAGGCATGTAATTTGTAGTATACTAGGGGTGATAATATGGGGTACAAAGGGAGGTACCCAAGGGAATAATGTAATAATGGAATGGGCCATAGTAATAAATAAAGTGGTTGACCCATATTATGTAAGGGACCACAAGTAGTTAGCAATAATGTAATAAGCCCATAGTATTAGATAGATGATATTGAGGGAACCATGGTAATGACCCATGGTATTGCATGTATGAGGCCTATATATAGGCTAGAGACTCCCCATTTAGAGATGTGAAGGATTACTATATGAACATGCATATGGCTTGTGGAGTGTTCTCCTTCCTTAAGGAGTGAATGTATGGTGTTGCTCTACCTTAAGGGTTTGATATTAATAAAGTGAAGCATTTCTATCTATTTCTATCTTCTTATTTTTGGTTATATTTGTATTATCATATATTTTCATATCAGATCTATAACAAGTGGTATCAGAGCACTTTCTTGGGCAAAGTGGAGAATTTGTTTTTTTTTTTTTTTTTGCAGGAACTTTTTGGGGTGGCGAGTTTTCAGATCATATTTGTATGTTCTGGTGCAAAATTTGTAGAATCTAATTGTAGATATGGGTTCCTTGCAAAAAAATGCCCAATTTGAAAATAAAAACCAGCCGAATCGGAGTCCAGATGAGGGAGATATCGCTGATTTAAAAAACAGCTGTGTTGCAGACTTTTTTTGGGCAGCAAATTTGCAAATCAAATCTGTACGTTCTGGTGAAAAATTTGTAGAATCTCATTGCAAATCTGGGTTTTTTTCAAAAAATACCCAATTTGGAAAAAAAATCGACCGAATCGAAGTCCGGATGAGGGAGATATCGCTGATTTAAAAATCAGCGGTGTTGCAAACATTTTTCGGGGTAGCGAGTTTGCAGATTAGATCTGTACATTCTAGGGAAACATCTGTAGAATATAATTGCAGATATGGGTTCTTTATGAAAAAATATCCAATTTAAAAAAAAATCAATCGAATCAAAGTCCAGATGAGGGAGATATCGCTGATTTAAAATCAGCTCTTTTTTTTTTCAGAAATTTTTGTGACGGTGGGACAGTTGCAGTGCGAATCTGAAATTCCAATGCCTAGATTGGGATTTCTATTACATGGGAAGCCATAATGGTTGTTCCATTTCCAAAAACAGGTTATAATAGGGATTATGAGTAATATTGACTAAATTGTGGCCATTTCAAATTTTCGCCAAGTAAGTGAATTTTCAAAACACTCTTCATGGCGGTTCTATATTTTATAGGAAAAGATGATGGTCCCACTATTGAAGAACACATAAAAGCACAAAAGTCATTATGGGAAAAACATTGGAAATTTTGGGTAGTGGCTAAATTTAAAGATAAGGCTGCCAAATGGTGGACCTCACTTTACAACAAAGAGTTGTCCAAACTTTCGAATAAAGAATTTGAAAAACTCCTTTTGGACAAATGGTCTCATGCTAGAAATGAGACATGTAAGGGGTTATTTGCTACTGGTATCTCCTTATTGCAGGTTCATGGATGTATTCAGAAGGAGAAAATAATTGTGTTTATAAATCCTAGTTGTAAGCAAAATCTTATAAATGTCAATTTGGCAAAAAAATTGCAAGTTCCAGCAAAACACATTGAAAACACACATGTTGATAATGAGGATGTTCAAGCTTATAAAGATTTGAAGTTTTCTATGAATAAGTATGTGTTGCATTCTGATTTTCATGCTTCAGATATGGCTAATGTGGATGTGGTTTTAGGATATCCTTGGATGGAATCTGTGGGTACTATCAATATTAATGTGCAGAAGAAATTCCTGAATCTCTAGTATAAAAATACGAAAATTACATTACCAGATATTTCCATCAATAAACAGGTAGAGTCCATGGAGGCTGAAGTAGAAACTGTTACAAGTACGGATACATCATATGAGGACTCAGTGCTTGAAGTAATATTGGAATATAAAAAACAACAGTAGGCACCACAACATGTACCAGCTACCAATCAAGCTCCATTTGGTGGTGAACTAAAGAAAAAGACATCGTTGGTTAAAACTTCAGCATATCACCACCCACATCACCCCGCAAGAAAACAACGAACAAGATGGAAACAAATTAGCCACAAGAACAACAACCCCCACATGACAGATAGAGAGGGGCGACAATCTACTTACTACACATCAACATAGAAGAGCCGCCGGGGTCAACTTCCATCTCAAGCGAGCGAGGCACCAGCTAGATTTAGGATTCACCTTTCTCTGAGATGGCTAGATGCACGTGCATGGTACTAGTGGACTACTCTTTTTGAGTAGATCTTATTATTTGTCTTCTTCTTATGTTTTGAGGACGAAACATGTTTAAGGGGGGGTGGAATGTAGTATACCTAGGGGGGATAATATGGGGTACAAAGGGAGGTACCCAAGGGAATAATATAATAATGGAATGGGCCATAGTAATAAATAAAGTGGTTAACCCGTATCATGTAAGGGACCACAAGTAATTAGCAATAATGTAATAAGCCCATAGTATTAGATAGATGGTATTGAGGGAACCATGGTAATGACCCATGGTATTGTATGTATGAGGCCTATATAGAGGCTAGAGACTCCCCATTGAGAGATGTGAAGGATTACTATATGAACAGGAATATGGCTTGTGGAGTGTTCTCCTTCCTTAAGGAGTGAATATATGGTGTTGCCCTACCTTAAGGGTTTGATATTAATAAAGTGAAGCAATTCTATCTATTTCTATCTTCTTATTTTTGGGTATATTTGTATTATCATATATTTTCATATCATATCTATAACATAATTCCACTCTATTTCCAATGCAATTGCCCAAAACTACAAGCATGTATACATGGAATCTCAAAAGGAAAACATAAGAGACATAATATCCTACATCCTTCTATAATGGATTAATTGATGAGGAAATAAATGAGAACCTCATGAAACCTATTTCAATGGAAGAATTAATAAAGGTTTTAAAATATTCCCAAGGTGGGGAGAATCCTATAGATTGGATTAATGGATAATCAAGTTCACCAACAACCTATAGAATTTTCTAGCTAATAATATCTTGGTTGTTGTCAAGGAATCCAAATTATTAGTTAATATTCACCTTCCCTTCATTGTAACTTTTATTTCATATATCCAAAATATGGACATGTATCTGGCTTCAAAAACTATCAGCCAATGTCCCTCTATAGTCATGTCTACAAAATAATTTATAAGCTCATTATTTTCCACCTCAAAAATATCCTCCCTATGAACATATCCCATAACAATTTAGATTCCCTGAGAATAAAAATATCCATGATGTCATCAAGGTTTCTCAGGAAGCCTTGCATTCCAAGTCTCAAGTAACGTTCATGTTAAGTATCGATATCACCAATGCATTTGATAGAGTAAATTGGATCTTTGTCTATTTTATCCTTGCCCAAGTAGTTTTATTTGGACCTTTCATAAACTAGATGGAAGAATGATTCAAGAATATATCCTTCACCATTCTAATAAAGAAGTCAACCTCCCCTTTCTTCATTCCCACCCAGGGTCTACATTAATGCTACACACGACCCCCTATCCTCTTCCTCCTCAATATATAGACCCTAATGATACATATAAAACATGAATGATTACAAGATATTGTAAAAATCATGAAGATTACATCCTCCCTTTCTATCACTCATATATTATTTGTTGATGACGCATTGATCTTTGGGAATGTTATTTTTTTGTAGGGCAATATGTCTACTAGGGTTTTAAAAGTGTTCACGTGTACCATGGATTTGAAGATAAGCATAATAATACATCCATTTTCTTCTTCCATGTTCCTCTTCCCGTTCATACTATGATACAAAATATTATTTCTTCCTTGATCACATGAGGAATGCATAAAGAGCCTCAAATTCATGCTAAATGTAAATCGTTACCATCTTTGGATTGCCAATGGATTTTTGATAAGTTGTAAATGAGGGTTAGTTTATGTTTTAAAACATAGATTTCCATGGAAATTAAATTAGTTCTAATTAAGAGTGTCTTTAAGCCCATTCTAGTCTATTAGATATCGCTATGACACATCCCAAATTTGATGATCAAGAATATAAGATAGCTCTCTTTTCACTTCCTATGGACTAGTAAGAGAGATTAACAGTATCTTCCTTATCGGATGAGATTCTATATCAAAATAAGTAGTTGTGAGTATTTGCGGTATAAAGGATATGAATATTTTTTACAAGGTTGAAGGCTCTTATTGTAAAAGGTTCTTAGAACCTCATGAAAAATAATGAACTTTTGAAACAATGCATGCACCAAAATACATTCACCTTTGTTAATGCTATAACAACTTACATCTTGCCTAAAACATCATACAAGGAGATAAATATTTTGGAATGAAATTGTATTGAGTCTCAATCTATTTGGAACTCATTTGGCATGGGACCATGGAGATGGGGTTCTAGTCAACATTAGAGGAGACAAAATTGTAGTACTAACTACAACCCACCTGTTTCTAGAAGGCATAATTGCAGGTCTAGGGAAAAATGGCATCACCCTCTTAATTGATACTTTCTATGACATCATGGTCTCACGCTATAATTTAGGATGGAAATTAGTTAAAGAACCAGGTTTAGTGGGTTTATTTGCACAAATTTTCATTGATTATAGGAATGCTCTAGTATTCAGTGCCATCACTCTTATAAATATACCTAACAATATGGATTGGATAATGAGTGTTTTTGGGTTGTTTTTAGAAGGTTAATTTAGAATACAAGTCCCTTGTTCTTGAGGAAAGAGGGACAAGTGTTAGTGGTAGATAAACATATGGAATATTTGGGCACCCATAAAAGAAAAATATTCACTTGGAAAAATCTTCACAATTGTTTTCTTATCTAGGACAACCTCGTCAAAAGTAGGAAAGAGGTACCAAGTTTATGTCGCTTATGCAAGGAACAAGTTAAAGCAATCTATCACTTCTTAGTGTCTTGATGTCTCACTAAGAAAGTTTGGTGTGTAGCCAGGATTGTGTGAATTTTCATCCTGAGGACGGAAATACCCTACAAGATTCTTAGAATGCATGGTTTGAATCACAAAACATCTTCAAATCGCTCATTATATAACAATGCATGTGATTTATGGGATCTAGACTACTAGGAATGTAATGATCTTTAAGGAAAAAATACCTCAACTATAGATACAATTTATAGATTCAAATACTCCTTAATCAAATAGGACATTGACACATCCTCCTCTTCTATCAAAGAGGTCCCTCTACTTGAAATTGATTGCATCCAACCTTACAAATTTGACCATGATACACAAGGGGAAATCTGGGGCATAGAAACATTAGTGGCATCATTCATATAAGTGAAATTCCATTACTTTCTAATAAAGTACCAAGTATCATACAAACAATTATATAGAGATAGTTAGAATTCTCATCACCTGTTGTAGTTGCTACAACACCCCTCCAAAATTTTGCCCATGCTTTAATTTTGGAGCCTCCTTTTGACCATAAGAACTATCATTTCAATTTGCATCAATTTTTCTTATTTTTTTACTAAGTGTCACAACCACTCATTCTCTCATGTTAAGATCGTGATTTTTTAACTATGTTCTCCTTTTAATAGCTACTAGGCACTCTTCGATGATATTCAGTCCTTTTTGACAGCAGTTGCACAACTTCTAGACAAATCACTTCTTTTGAGAAAGCTAAGTCTTGCCTTGATCAACACTGATTGCATGCCTTGATTTTAGGGATTGTGCAATCCTCTGTCACAGTGAAATTTGCAACTCATTGTTAGAGTGAATTGTGCAATCCGTTGAGTTGGGCAACTGTGTAATCAGTTGTGAGAGAAAATTGTGCAACTATATGTGGCAGTAAACTGTGGAATCCAGTGAGAAATAAAATTGCACTGTCCCTTCAGCCAATGAACTACACAGTCTGCAGAGTTAACTAATTGTGCATTCCTAGAAAATAGGATGTACATACTTCTAATTAGCAATTTGGCACGTGTTTCTAATTTCATCATTTGACATGTGTCAACTAACTAGAGTTGCTCCTTGATTTTAGGCATGTACATCTGAAACTCTAACCCTAATATTGTGAGTTATCACCAATATAAGAAATGAATCATAGATATCATTCTCGCAATCACATTTGGAGATATATTCATTCTTGTGAGCACAAGGATATTTGGATCCCATTGGCATTGCTTTTCCAGGTAAGTTTCTCACCTATTGCATTTTGTCGCTTTTGCTTTCGCTTTTGTCGCTTTGGCCTTTGCAAGTTTTGTTTGTCCTGCTTTTCATATAACAAGTGTTATTTATTCTATTATTATCTTCTACAAGTGTCATTTTAGTATTTTGAATTTCTTTTCAATCGTCGCATCACATTCCTTGTATTTTCACCTACCATAAGTTGTTGTTGTTGGGTGTATTTATGCATGCATATTATTTTTTTCCGTTATATTTCTTTCTCGATGTAAGTAACTTGTTTGTATGAATCTTGGGCCAATCCAAATCCTTTCTCTCTTCAATCAATAGATCTATATTTTTCCCTTTTTTGGGAGAAAGAATCCAAATTATCAAAGCCTTCTTCCCTCCTCAATTATGCATTGTACAATCTCTTCCAGCATTGAATCACCATTTCCCTCTGCAACTATGCATTGTGCAATCACTGGGTCCCCACTTGTGCATTGTCAAATCACAATCAATAGAGGGGATACCTTGTAACTATGCATTGTGTAATCACAGTCAGCAAAGGGGCTCCCTTGCCCCTTGCAATTGAGCACTGCGTAGTCAAGGCCTCTCTCTCTAGTAGTAATTGTGAATTTTGCAATTCCAAGCTCCAGTCAGTCCCCTTACAAACAAGAATTGTGAAATACTCCCTCAGAAGTTGCACAATGTGCATTTCTAATGGTCAGTGAGGTCACTCTGCCTCACTTGTGCTCTGGAATTGCGCAATCCTTCTTCTCATTAACTTTTTTCTGCTTTTGAATTGATTGTTTAGTTGATCTCTTGTGGAACTAACTTGTTATTGCCATGAGTGCATATGTTTTTCCAGGTATTGCAGATCTATAAAAAAATCGGTCTTTCATCTTCTAATAGCACCATGCCTCCAATGAATGGATAATCTAAGGAGGTCACATAAAGCAGTATTGAAGAAGCCATTGATAGTACCTTGACAAGGGTTCCTATCTTTTCAGATACCAAATTATTTATCAATAAAGACTCTAGTGTCACATGGCTCACTATAAAATATATATTCAATTCAAAAGATTTCACAGAAGATATGGAAGATAGGGAAGTCTATGAGAATATTCAGAAGTCAAGAGTCCACCAAGTTTCCTATAGGTATACACTACTACCTTGTATTGATGTCATCAAGTGGATATTGCAGGGTCTAGACACTAAGAACATGGTGCTCTATAGTGTCACTGGGTAGCAACTTTCCTCATACCAGCCACATGAATTTCACTTATATTACAACTTTCCCAAGCCTAAGAAGCACTTGGATTCTCAATTTTGTGTAACTTGGAGTTATTTGGACACCAAAGAAGTGATCAAGTCATGGTGGTGGGAACCAACTAAGTTTTTTCAGAAGCCTAATAGTACTTACAAGACTAAGTCTCTCGGAAAATTTTACCAACACTTGATTCCTATTTGTTGCAGGATCTATGGACGGAAGAATATTGAACCCTTTGTTGAAGGGTGGATCTCCATGTTGTATATGCTCATCACAGAAGGAAAATTATTCAATTGGTCACATCTATTGTCCTAGTAGCTGAGGATTAGTTTTAATAAGGTGAAAGAACCACCTAAGGGAAAGTAGCCATAGTTTTACATATTTTCCTATTTACTGGATGGTATTTGTGCTCACCATGAATTTCCTAGGTCTAGAATGGAGGTGGACTCAGAAGGAGCTCCCTATCAATGTGTATCGCAAAGCACTGTTTGAGTACAATTATAAAGGGGCATTTGAGAAGCTTTTTGAGCACTTATTCATGGTTTTATATCAAATGATCTTTGAGTAAGAAGCTCCTTGCATGTGTCGTGGGGCTAGGGAAGTAGTGGTAGAAATAATAGATTGGTTTGCTTCACCTTAGGGCACATATCTTAGAGTATTTGGTTCTCAGAATCCTCAAAATATTTTTATGAGGTATGTGATTGATAAGGTGGTCATGCAAGAGGTTTATTATAATATTAGCACATGTTTATCTCAGTTGATGTAGAAGAAGAAGAAGGTAGCTTGGCATTCCTTTCCTCTCCAAGTGGGATCCTATGATCTCAAGAGATTAAAGGATGAAAAAGCATAAGCTAAGCAACATATCAGCCTTAGGTTCGGTGAGATGAGCTTTCAGAGGCATGATCCCACGGGATTATGTAAAAGACACTATGCTAAGTTGCATTTTTCCTTGCCTTACGACTCTTATTGATGAAAAGAGGAAGAGAAAATAAATAAATGTTATAATGCTTCCCGACTACCTGCACCACGCAATGAGGCAGGCCCTTCCAGTGCAGTTCATGAGCAATATGTTGTCCAAGAAGGTAATCAGCAGGAAGTACCTACTCCAGTCACCATTGCTAAGTATAGGAGGAAAGTTGTGCATAATCCCGTAGCGGAGCAAAGTCAAAAGTTTAAAGTAGATCATATTATTTTGAGAGCAACCATTGTAGTAAAAATGAGGATAAATAAATCAAAAAAATTAAATAAGAAGCCCGAAGAAGAAAAGAGACAGGATGAGGAACAAAAGAAAGAAGAGGAACAGATACACAAAGAGGAACAAGAAAGGAAAGAAAGAGAAGGCATGCAATAACAAGAAGAATTGAGAAAGAAGGAAGAATAATAATAAAGACAAAATAAATTAGAGGAAGAGAAGAAAAAAACAATTGGTGGATGCAGAAAGCAGGATAAGAAATTTGTAAGAGAAATAGAGGAGAAAATACAAGAGCAAGATATGGAAGTTGAGTTAGAGGAGGATAACCAAGAGGCCAACATTGTTCCCATTGCAAAACAAGCCAATAGACAACCCTCACCTCCTCTTAATATTGGCCATGTCCCTTTCATTGAGATGGGAATATCTCCTCCAGGTAATGATATGGTCATGGATATTTCCAACCTCGCCTTTAATCAATTAAAGAGTGGAATAGTGTAGGAAAGGCAGAAGTATTTTCCTAATGACATGGTTCATCCTGTTTTTATTCATATAGAGGGGGTGGTTGTGCCCAATACCAAGAAGAATGTGAAGACATTCAAAACAACAAATATGGCCTTTGCAGAGGCTACAAAAGTAAACATAGATTTCTTGATGGAAGAAAATAAACAATTGGCAAAGGATCTATTTGTTGTGAGGCAATAAATTCATAATCTCCTATCCAAGAACCAAAGATTGTCTCCCACTAATTTTCATATGAAGGATCTGCAAACATATGTATTTGAGGAAATCTAATCATTGGGAGAAATTACGAAACAATTGTATGAGGAGATGATCACACTTATGAATGGTGTGATCCAAGAATGGGGTACTAAATACAAAAATTAACCATCTAAGTTGGCCAGGAAAACAAGGTAGGAAGCTGAATTGGAAAGGGCAGAGGTTAGAATGCTTGTATAGGGAAACAAATAGCTTTGTACCTATATGGTCAACATTATAACCACCTATTCATGACTATACCATAGTTTGGACTCCTTGGTCAAAGTGAAAAAGATTCCTTATATTAGGGCATTTTCATAAATAAAAGGTAGAAATGTTTTCAAGAAAGAAATTGAAGAATTCTTGAGCAATATGAGGCAGGCACCCAATAAAGAATATTTAGAGATCACAAGGCAGAACATTCAACAATTTGTATCTAGGCTTTCCAAGTTAAATATTAAGTTGTTATTATTATGGAACAATGTTCAAAGAGGTTCCAAAACTATCTATCTAGATGAAATGGAAGCACGAGTCAGATATAAGCCAGATCTTCCATCAAAATTTAAGGACATAGAAACATAGTACAAGGCTTAGTACCATTATGTTACATTAGAGCTATAAGTAGAAGTTTACAAGCTAGAGTTTCCCCAAGATCAAACATAATGTATAATTTTTTGTTTTATTAGGCTCAAGCCATATTTTGTCTTATATGATTTTGTGTTTAGAAAATAATAAGAAATGTGAGTGCAAGTGCAAGTCCAAGAGTCAAATAGGGAATATGAAGAGCCATTAGATAGAATACATACAAAAGAAGCTCAAGAGTCATGAGGGAGCTCAAATGTCATAAGAGGAGGTCAAAGGTCACCTCAATTGTTATAAATAAACCCTCATAACTCAAGAAATGGGCTTAGAATTTGAGATTGGTAGCCTTAGCTTCTCTAGTCTAGCATAGCAGTGAATATCATTATTTGGAGAAGCAAGTGGTAGCTTCGTGTTCCACTATTGGGGCTAGAGTCATATCATTATATTGTATACTTGGAATTTTCACTTAATGATCAAAAGCTATCAGATCCAACACACTTTCATGCATGTATCATGGATGTTGTAATACTATT
Source organism: Pinus tabuliformis (assembly GCA_031772625.1). Lineage (NCBI taxonomy): Eukaryota > Viridiplantae > Streptophyta > Pinopsida > Pinales > Pinaceae > Pinus > Pinus tabuliformis. The sequence goes on along the minus strand of CM062815.1, from coordinate 402,306,487 downwards.
CTTTAAAAGTTTATGGTATATGCTATTTTATTCATGCTAATGTCAATGAACTAATTCATTAACATTAGTATGTTTCTTGTTGTATGTGTGTTGTATTCGCTTTCATGGGCGTTATTATCTTGTGAGCTATTTTGCAGGCTAACTAATGGTTCTTTCATATATGTATGCACTTTTTTTTTTGTGTGAAAGGACCTCTTATGCAGTAAAATTGATATTATACAAAATTTACTTATCAAAAAATATATGCATGTGTCACCTTACTTGTTTATTGCGGCCAAGACACATATTTAAGATCACCGTTATGGAAACTGGTTGGGGCTCCTACTCCAAAAGGTGTGAGGTCTAATTGGGACTTCATATTAGGGAAACCCCTTCCCTGTTGTCAACATCCAGCACTGTTAACACCACCTTATCCATTTCCCTCTATCATGGTGTACAATAAATGGTCGTATCCAAGGATTCAAACTTTTTTTGTAAGTGGATGAATAGTACAATAAGATGTATGCACCTGATTCTTTCTCACATTATTAATATATCCTTGGATCATTTTTCAAGATTCCAATTAATCCAAGTCACACACATATTCCAAGAGAATGACACTGCAATAGATAGTGATACAAATTATGCTTGAAACCTATAATATAAAATGGTTTTAGTTTTCAATGATGATCATGGTTCCAATGTTGGCATTATGCTTAATGTGATGTCCTTGATGGCAACCTGCATGTTAAATATGTCCTTGATGTCAACCTGGTTATAAAATAATGAGTTTCCCTTGATTATTATAGAACTATTGCAGATGACATGATTGATGGCACATGTATTATGGTACAGGCATTACAAAGGAAATGAAAGAGAATTGGTAGTTTAGTTACAAAATGCATGGAAATTGTGAAGTTTGAAAAGTATACACAGTCCCTATGAAGAAGTGTTGCATACATATGTTGATTATGTGAACAAAAGTCACGTACGTAATCTGAACCATTGAAAATAGAAAACAAGGAGCTATTACCATGGTAATCGCCCATAGTATTATGTCGAAAACATCTATTTAATCCTGTCAACAAATACCAATGACATTACCAAGGAATTTTTCTATGGTATTGGCAAGGAAAATAAATATATAATTAGAAGGAGATCAAGAACATAAGTGTGTAATGTAATGGATTATTCATGTGTGATCTAATCTAGAACATGTGTGCACCAAGGAGTAAGGAGAAGGCTCAGATATAAAAGATCTGAAGATGTATTGAAATATATGCTTGATTGATTTGCTCGTTGCAGAATGTTTGAATTACCAACAATACAAAATCTATGGTTATAGTGGGGCTATGATCATAATGTGTTTATAGTGATATGTGATTTTGAAAGTGAAGTATGCAGAAAATATGTTGTGTTTGCAGCAATGATTGATTTGGTAATTTAATATATGTGTTGAAAATGGCAACAAGAAATGCTAAAAATAGCAGTTTGGGTACTAGTGCTGGATTGGGCAACAGGGAATGAAAAATGGAAGTGCTAAAAATAGAATTTATACTTTTAGCAGTTCAGGATGGATTCCTATTTTAGTCAGTCCCTAGAATAAAAATAGGAAGTAAAATTCGAATTTGATATTAACAGCAGTTTGTAAATTAATTAATTAATTTAGTTTGAGTTAATTAGCTAAGGAATTATGAACTTGAAGTCTATGTGAGGATATGCAACAATTTCTCCTTTGATTGCAGGATTTAACCATCAGTTAAAAGATGAGTATGAGTTGTAATTAGTTGGCTCAGTTAACTGAGTCAAGTCCAGTTAGATTAATTTAACAAGTTGTTAAATTAATGAGATTCAGTTTTTTAATGCTTGCATGCATGTAACAACTGGTATTTTTAGATAACTGAATATTATAGCTTAAATAAGTCATGCATGTCAGTTCAGACAAAGACCCAGTTGAGATTGTAGAAGGGACAGTGTACTATCAGTTGGATGAATATTTTTCCTATAAAGGAAGCTCATCCATGATGAGGATTTATCTCCTTCAGGTTTGTGTAGTTAGATAAGAGGTTAGTGAGTGTGTGAAGAGGCCAATTCACACAGGTGGCAGAACTGGACCCCAAGGAAACTGCACAAGGAAATATGAGGCTTGGAGGGTAGCGGAGAAGGTTTGTGAGAAGCCTTTGACTATCTATGGGTAGCAGAGGGATTGTACTGAGAGCTGGATAGCTTCTGAGCTAAGGCTTTGTGTAATATGGGATATATTTCCACTTGTATGATAATACAGAGATGGGGTTTTAGGCAGGTGCTTTCCCCACGTAAATTATTTTGTGTTATGTGTGATTGATTCCTTCTTATCAATTATATGTGTTCTTATTGATGTTTCTCATGGTTGATTAAGCTTCCGCTAAATTGTTGTAGAAGTAGATCAAGTGTTTTGCTTTAGTACATTGCATTACTAGGTTGATCTACAGGTGGGAAATTTCTACATGGTATCAGAGATGACTGATTTGTAGAAAAATTTTACAGAATTATACATGGTATCAGAGCTAACTAATTTGTAGAAAAATTCTACAAAATTCTACATGGTATCAAAGAAAAGGTGATCAAAGGAGAGAACAATATACTAAGACAAGATTTCAAAGCTTTGAGTTTTGGGCCGAGAGTTTGCAGAGAAGATCTGAAAATTTATGTACAAAATTTTTAGAAATAAATAGCAGATTTGGATTCCTTTCTGAAAAATACCCAAATTAAAAAAAAATCAGCTGAATCGGAGTTTGGATAAGGGAGATATCGCTGATTTAAAATCAGCTCTTTTTCCAAGAAATTTCATGACGGTGGGAAATATGAAACAGATTGGTGTGCTAGCCAAGAACCTGTATGCACTTGAGGTACAAGATGCATTCAAAGCCTTGAGGAACAAGGCAAAGGTTAGATACTTGGTGGTTGAGAGGGAGAGTATATTACCTCTCAACATGCAGTGCCAAAAGAAATCTCAGACAATTGTGGAGGAGCCACGATTGGTGCGACAGCTTCAGGAGGTTGTGGAGCAGCCACAATAGGGGAAGTTGAGAGGAGATCGAGTAGAGACATCTACACATGCAGAGACCTCCAATAGGGGGGAAATTCGAGCCAGGTGGGTAGAGGGATCACATGCAGCCATACCTCCAGGTAGGAGGTGGAGTGAGGTGGAGTGATCGTCCCAAGGAGTAGGGGCAGGATCCTTGAAGTACCCAACCTCTTTGATTCAACTTTGCTACAAGAGCCCTGATGAGGAGTAGCGGAACTGACTGATTGGGTAGAGACAAATGTGGATGGAGTGGCAGAGAGAGCTACAGTGCATGGAACCCCAGGACAACGCAAAGCTAGTAAGATGCAGCAATGCGAAAGGCACAAGTGTGTTGCACCATTGCAGGGTAGCACATAGAGGTGTACAACGTTGCGAGATGCATGGAGATGTTGCAATAGCATAGAGGTCAGAGAGGGAGCACTTGTCAGCAGTAGGTAGAGCTTTAACATCAGAGTATGTTTCTAGCCCAACAGAGTGGTCAGTTGGGAGTTTTTTTTTGTTCTGAGATTTGCTGGAGCAACAACACATGGTAGAAGTGTTCCATGAAGAACATTCCGAAGGTACATGATCGGGTTTGAGAGGAAGCCTTTCTTGTTGAGAGGGAGTGTTGAAAATGGCAACAAGAAATGCTAAAATAGCACCGCTACAAATAGTAGTTTGGGTACCAGTGCTAGATTGGGCAATAGGGAATGAAGAATGGAAGTGCTAAAAATAGAATTTCTATTTTTAGTAGTTCGGGATGGATTCCTATTTTAGCGAGTCCCTGGATTAAAAATAGGAAGTAAAATTCGAATATGATATTAACAGTGGTTTGTAAATTAATTAATTAATTTAGTTTGAGTTAATTAGTTAAGGAATTATGAACTTGAAGTCTATGTGAGGACATGCAACAATTTCTCCTTTGATTGTAGGATTTAACCATCGGTTAAAGGATGAGGATGAGTTGTAATTAGTTGGCTTAGTTAACTGAGTCAAGTCCAATTAGATTAATTTAACAAGTTGTTAAATTAATGAGATTCAGTTTGTTAATGGTTGCATGCACGTAACAACTGGTATTTTCAGATAACCAAATATTATAGCTTAAATAACTCATGCATGTCAGTTCAGACAAAGACTCGGTTGAGAGAAGGGACAGTGTACTATCAATTGGATGAATATTTTTCCTATAAAGGAAGCTCATCCATGATGAGGATTTATCTCCTTCAGGTTTGTGTAGTTAGGTTAGTGAGTGTGTGAAGAGGCCAATTCACACAGGTGGTAACACTCGACCCCAAGGAAACTGCACAAGGAAATAGGAGGCTTGGAGGGCAGAGGAGAAGGTTTGTGAGAAGACTTTGACTGTCTATGAGCAGTAGAGGGATTGTACTGAGAGCCGGATAGCTTCCGAGCTAAGGCTTTGTGTAATTCGGGATATATTTCCACTTGTATGATAATATAGAGATGGGGTTTTAGGCAAGTGCATTCCCTGGGTAAATTCTTCTGTGTTATGTGTGATTGATTCCTTCTTATCAGTTATATGTGTTCTTATTGATGTTTCTCATGGTTGATTAAGCTTCCGCTAAATTGTTTGTAGAAGTAGATCAAGTGTTTTGCTTTACTACATTGCATTACCAGGTTGATCTACAGGTGGGAAATTTCTACATGGTATCAGAGTTGACTGATTTGTAGAAAAATTCTACAAAATTCTACAATATGTACACAAGTTTGCTTCAGTAATTTCGTGTACATACGCAGATATGCTTCAATATAGTTGCATATAGATACTGATTTAATGTGTTTTAGACTGCTTGATATGGGTTGTTAACAAATGTTTGGATGTCGATTGATGTATGTATTGAAGATTGTCTTGGATAGTCATAATGAAATGCTCGAAATGTTTGGTATTTAGTGATTTAAAATCTGTATGTAGGCTTTAAACATAAGAAGCATGTATATATGTGGATCTATTTAATGGAATTTGCGGATATATTCTAGGGTTTGAAATTGCTGCTTGGTCGATGAATTTGCATTATTTGTTATTGTTTTTCAATGATGTCTTGATCAATATGGATTTTATTTGGTAGTGTTGATTGAATTGATTTGGTTGTGTCTTGATTATTGATTAGTGATAATATTGCAGTAGTGTGACTGAGAATTCATTGATTCAATATTGTTATATCTGTGATTGTTTGTTGTAGTGACTCAACATTTGTACTCAGTGATTCATTGGTTCAGTGATTCAGTCTATCGATATTCATTATTCAATTATTTGAGATATGTATGCACGTTTTATGCACAAGAAGCATGTATAAACACAGATATGGTTCAGAAAAGTCATGTACATATTCTGAGGTGAATTTGACCAGGGTTTGTAATGACTGCAGATTAGTTATGTGTTGATGAAAGTGTGGGTATTAGCATGATTGGTTGATTAGTATCTTGATTTGGTGATTCGTATCTTGGTTTTATCAATGACTGGTTGATTGGTATCTTGGGTTGATTTGTGATGGGTTGATTTGAACAATATTCAGTGGATGGTTTTAGAATGGTTAATTGATATCGAGCATATTGTTGGGTGTGGTTCAAGTTTGAAAATATGATGAAAGGTGGCTTGCATGTTTTGATGTCTATTTCATACAGGTAGACACATTATGAAATATTGTGAAACATGGTCCACAAAAGGGTGAGGGTTGGAGCCTTCAATAAGGGAGTCGGGTCTTCCTTTAAGTTTTAGTTGGTAAACTTGTTAAGGGAGTTAGAGCTTCCTTCTAGTAGGAGCTGGTAAACTTGATTAGGGGGTTGTAGATCACTTCTAGTATATGCTAGAGAACAAGTGGAGGTTGTAGCCTCCTGTAGGTAGGAGCCTGTGTGATGGCAAGAGTTTGTGCCAGTACAAAATTTGTAAGAATATTTTATTTATAATAAAGAAGAGGATAGAGACAACAACAACGATGGTTTTCTCCACATTGGGTTTCCACCTAAAATATTGGTGTCCTTATGTGCCAATATGTTTCTTATGTGTTTTAATTTATCTTCTCTTGATTGCATATTGAATGGCTAATGAATTAATAATTCAATGGTTAAGTTAAACATATGATGGAAGTTAAGAAAAATAAGCAATCAAGATATACACCGTTTTAATTCATAGAAGGTGCATACATAGGCGAGTTGTCTGAATAAATATAGCATACAAAAAACTGAATTTGAAATTGAAAGTTAAAGTGAATTAAAAATATTGATTCACACCCTCCCCTCTCAGTATTTTTCCTAAAATCCAATTCTATGATGGAGATAATTATAATGTAATACAATGTAGGTCACTTGTATGATGCTTGTATAAATAAGATTTTCATTATTTGTTAGTATTTTGGAATATTTTGAGTACCTGGAGTAATCAACAAGAAAAAATGTTAAAATCACAAGGGTTAACACTATACTATTTACCAAAATCCATGTTCAATGCAAGGTCATTGTCAAAGTGCTAAAACATGTTCTCTTATGGCAGTAGGAAAACCATTATATCTAAACCAATTGCATGGTAGGACAACCCTTTAGGTTGATAATGGCCAAAAATTTCACCAAATATAAAATAATGACATTAACTTTAGACACACGCCCACAAACACACACACACACATATTCAATTGCGTCTATCTTGGGTGGTCGGGCAGAATAGTTGTTATCCTCCCCACCTAGGTTCAAGTCTCATAAGATGACATGTTGACACTATAGAATAGAGTTACATTGTTGCACTCTTAAATGCGTCTATACTGAGGGCTAGTCTAATACCAACAACCTCTCTCTTTCCTTTGGGCTGAAAGGGAGGTAGACTTTCCTCCCCGGGAAATACCCAATGCCAAAAATATTTTACTATGCAATACACACACACATAATTAATAATTGATAAAATAAACAAATTAAAACATTTAAAAAAATTATATATATATATATATATATGAAGGAAAAAAAAAACTTTAAAAAAGAACAAAAAACAATAGATTAATTTTTTTTAAATGAAATAAAAATAAAAAAGAGAAAAATGGAATGGGAGGGAATCTTGTTGTTGGTCAATTAACCATTATAAGGGGTTAGTGGAAGGGTATATGAAGAGAATGTGAGGGCTAAGGGGAGAAGGTGATGGGAAAGGAGAAGAGGGTGGTATCCCATACCATTTTTGGCATATACATTGACAAGTTAAAGGATTGTTTTTTAGAAGCGGGTTGTGTTGCCTTGAATCTAGCAAGTATAGTCATTATATTTCTTATTTACATTAATGATATTATTCTTATGGCAAGGATTCCCTACAATCTCGACAAGAAACTAAAATATATAGAGGATTTATACTCTAATATAGGTTTGACTAATAATGTTGGGTCCCTATAATACTAGTGATTACCCCATTACTATTGTAGTTATACCCCTTATTTATATTGTTGTGCCCCTATTACCCCCATATTGTTATTTATGTGCCCCATAGAATCCCTCTATTGTTATTTTTGTGGCTTTATATTATTATTGTTAGGTCGGCTGGATTATATTGTGACTCCTTAGACTCCTATATATAGAAAGGAGGTTTTGTCATTTGTATCATCCAAGAATTGTTCATTTATGTAATGTAAAGGAGGTTTCCCCCTCGAAGAGGCTGAATTCTAAGGCGTTGATCTATCTTTTCTATCTTTTCTTGAGCTGGTTTCATAACATTTGGTATCAGAGCTTTGGATTCTAGGGTTTCGCTGCTCCAAACAGGTCATCGTGGAATTTTCGCTATAACTTTTTTTCTGTGACGTTTCAGAAGTTGCAAAAAAAACCCATTTGAGAAGAATTGGTGCTGAACCTTGGGTCCGAATTTCAGAGCTTTTCGCGTGATATTTTCGGAGATATGATCTGAGGAAGTTGGTCTTTTTGCAGACTCCTGAATTACATTCAAAACAGGTGACCTGGGGAAAATCGTCATAACTTTCTCTCTGAGGATCGGATTGAAATTTCGTAAGAAGGTACAGAAAGAGGATGGACTTTAGTTTCTTGTATGCGAGTTTCAGATCCAAAGGTTGAAACAGTGACTCGTGGCACGTCGTACAAGTTCGCTCTACTGAACTAGTCTAAAATCAAGTCACTGTGGGAGATTTCACATAACTCTTCCTTGGAGAATCCAATTTGGGTCAGACTTGTGGCATTGGAAAGAGGACACAGAGGGCTACTACAGATCACAAATTCAGAACTATATGATTGGAAAGTACAGAGATACATCAGAGGCAATATCGAGCTCCTACAAAGTGAAAACAGATGTCCCGAGGAAAGAAAATGCAAACACCTAGTAAGGAACCTGAAAGCTCTAGCATGACTCATGAAGAAGAGGAAGAAATGAAACATGATGTATCAAAATTACAAGACCAAGTGCAACAACTATCCCTTGCACAAAAAGTAACAGAATCTAAGATGGATGGTTTAAAGAAAGATGTAGAAGCTAAGATGGATGGTTTAAAGAAAGGTGTAGAAGCTAAGATGGACAGTTTAAAGAAAGGCGTAGAAGCTAAGATGATTGACGTGGAAGCTAAGATGGATGGTTTGAAGATATATTTGAAGACAGACATGGAAGAATTGAAGATAAATATGAATAAGTTGCTACAAGAAATGGTCCTAATGGTGAAAGGGTAGTAAAGGAAACTCATGATGAGAACAAAAGAAATGTTAATCATGATTCCATAGATGCTAATGTTGGATCGAAGAATCACCATATTCCAAAAATCGATATGAGGAAGTTTGATGGCAAGGATCCCGCCACATGGATATTACAGATGGAGCAATTCTTCGATCTCAATAATGTGCAAAACACACAAAAGGTACGTATGGCAACTGTATATTTGGAACCAAATCAGTTTGTATGGTATCAATGGCTTTGTTCTCGTAAACAATTTATCACTTGGGCAATTTTTACGGAAGAATTGATAGCACATTATGAGGATACAAAAAGCAACACTTTTTTTAGCCAATTGATAAGTCTCAAACAAAAGGGTTCAATAATGGAGCACATTGAGGAGTTCCAAAAATTGAACATAAGGGTAAAAGATATTCCAGAGGAGCATAGGATTGATGTGTTCATAGGGTCTTTAAAGGATAATATCCAACATGATGTTCGCCTTTGGGAACCTGATTCATTAGAGAAGGCATTCAGGTTAGCAAGAAAAATGGAAAGCAAAATTATGGCAACTAGGAAGCATACCATTCACAACTATAAAGACGGAAGTGTTGTTGCCCATAGTCTTCCACAACCTACAAGGTTGACACCACAACAATTGGAAGAAAAAAGAGCAAAAGGGCTTTGTTACAATTGTGATAGCAAATACACAAAAGGTCATAAGTGTGCTGAGAAGAAATTATTCTACATAGATTGTGAAGAGGAAGAAGAAAAGGAGCAAGAAAGGTCAAAAGAAGAGGATATATTCCAGGAACAAAGCCTAGATGAAGAACAAATAAATCCGACCATATCTTGTAATGCATTGGCGGGAATTACCACTCCTCAAACCATCAAGATAGAAGGACAAATCAAGAAGAAAAAGGTAATAGTGTTGATTGATTCAGGAAGCACCCACAATTTTATTCATTGTAGGGTAGCAAAAGAATTGAATTGCTTCCTATATCCAGCACCAGAGTGTCAAGTGATGATTGCAAATGGAGGAACAATAAATTGCTCTGGAAAGTGCCATAATATCAAGCTATCCATGGGAGAATATGTATTGACTAGCCCAATGCTTTCCATTCCAATGGGAGGTGCTGATGTTGTACTAGGAGTCCAATGGCTACAATCCTTGGGTACAATAGCTTTTAATTTTCAAGAACTTTTCATCAAATTTTCTACGGAAGGAAAGGAAGTTGAATTAAGGGGTATTGCAGGGAAACCAGGAAAGATAATCAGCTCTAATGGTATGACAAAGCTTCTAAAAAAGGAGCAAAGAGGTGTAATTGCACAATTATGTTCGCTAGATGTTTCCACATTGGAATCATCTATTTCTCCAGATCTCCAAAAAGTCCTGGACAATCATTCCAAGGTATTTGAGACTCCCAAAGGTCTCCCACCTATGCGTGATCATGATCATGCTATTCATCTGATTCCAGGAAGTGTTCCTCCAAACATCAGGCCGTACAGATATCCCTATGTCCAAAAAAGTGAAATTGAACGTATGGTTGCAGAAATGCTAGAGGCTGGTATAATTCAACCGAGTCAAAGTTCTTTCTCAGCTCCAGTAGTATTGGTGCACAAGAAGGATGGATCATGGCGCATGTGTCCAGATTATAGGGAGCTCAACAAGCTCACTATTAAAGATAAGTTCCCCATTCCTGTTATTGATGAATTACTGGATGAATTGCATGGATCAATTTACTTCACCAAGTTGGATCTTCGTTCAGGATATCATCAAATCAGAATGAAGATTGAAGACATTCCAAAAACGGCATTTAGAACTCATGAGGGTCATTATGAATTTTTGGTCATGCCTTTTGGCCTTACCAATGCACCTTCAACATTTCAAGGTTTGATGAATTCAATTTTCAAACCATTCCTTAGAAAATTTGTGTTAGTATTTTTTGATGATATACTAATCTACAGCAAGTCTTGGAAGGATCATGTTGAACATGTTGACAGGGTGCTACAACTATTGGAGGAGAAACAATTATATGCAAAAAGATCCAAATGTTTCTTTGGAGTCCAGGAGGTGGAATATTTGGGTCATATTGTATCTCATGAAGGAGTTAAGGTAGACCCTAGCAAAATTAAAGCCATTAAGGAATGGAAAATCCCCACATCCATAAAGCATCTGCGAGGATTTCTTGGGTTGACAGGGTATTATCGCAAGTTTGTTAAGAATTATGGGAGAATAGCAGCACCTCTAACAACATTATTGAAGAAAGATTCATTTTCATGGACTCCGGAAGCAACAAAGGCCTTTGAACATCTTAAAGAGGCAATGTGCCAAGCACCGGTCTTAGCTACACCGGACTTCACAAAAACCTTTATTGTGGAATGTGATGCTTCAGGAAATGGAATTGGTGCTGTTCTAATGCAAGATGAAAGACCCATTGCTTTTGAAAGTCGTCCAATCAAGGGAAAGTTTTTAAGCAAAGCTATTTATGAGAAGGAAATGTTGGCAATACTCCATGCACTTAAGAAATGGCGACCCTACCTAATGGGAAGACACTTCAAGGTAAAAACGGATCATGATAGCCTTAAATACTTTTTAGAACAAAGATTATCCTCTGAAGAGCAACAAAAGTGGGTCACAAAGATGTTGGGTTATGACTTTGAAATCATCTACAAAAAAGGGAAGCAAAATGTGGTGGCAGATGCACTCTCAAGAAAGGATGAGGATGTGGAAGCATTGTTGTGTGCCATTTCTATTATCCAACCAGATTGGATAAACGAAGCAAGGGAGGAATGGAAGAATGACGAAGAAGTGTGGGCACTTATTCGAAAGCTACAACAAGATTCCAGTACTTCTGATACATTTAGCTGGCAAAATGATTCGTTATGGTACAAAGATCGCTTATACCTCTGTAAGAATTCCCAGCTAAAACAAAAGATTCTTATGGAATTGCACACTTCTCCCTTAGGAGGGCACTCAGGATTTTTAAAAACTTACCACAGGGTTAAGAAGGAATTTTTTTGGGATGGCCTTAAATCAGATATTCAAAAGTTTGTGGCGGAATGTTTGGTTTGCCAGCAAAATAAAGTTGAAACAATTAAGACACCGGGTCTATTACAACCTTTATCCATTCCAAGCCAACGTTGGGAGGAGGTTTCAATGGATTTTATCACAGGTTTACCCAAGTCTGAGGGAAAGAGTGTCATCATGGTGGTAGTTGACAGACTTACCAAGTATGCACACTTTTGTGCATTATCACATCCATTTAAAGCCAGTACAGTTTCTACTGCATTTATGGAAACAGTTCAAAAGCTACATGGAAACCCAAAGATTATTGTAAGTGACAGAGATCCCATTTTCACTGGAAATTTTTGGACATAATTATTTTCTTGTCTTGGTACTCAGTTAGCTCATAGCTCATCTTATCATCCTCAATCTGATGGGAAAACTGAGATAGTAAACAAATGTTTGGAAGGATATCTTCGTTGCTTTGTATCTGATAAACAGACACAATGGGTCAAATGGTTGCCTCTGGCTGAATGGTGGTATAACACTTCCTTCCATACAGCAACAAAAATGACCCCATTTATGGCACTTTATGGGTATCAACCACCATCCATCACATCATATTTAAGAGAAAATTCTAAGGTTCAGGCAGTGGAACATCACATCGAACATCAACAACAAGTCCTCCAACTCTTAAAGGATAACCTCGTGTTGGCACAAAATAGAATGAAACAACAGGCAGATCAACATCGCAGTGAAAGAAGTTTTGATGTAGGTGATTGGGTATTCCTATGGCTACAACCATATAAGCAAATGTCCCTAAAGCAAGCTAAGAAGGATAATAAATTATCACCAAAGTATTATGGTCCATACAAGGTGTTGCAAAAGATTGGTACTATGGCATACAAATTGGAGCTTCCTGCAGCTTCTCGATTGCACCCAGTTTTCCATGTTTCATGTTTAAAGAAGGTTATAGGTGACAAGCTCCCAATTCAAACAATATTTCCAGAACTTGATGAGGAAGGAAAAATTATATTGGAACCGGAAGCAGTCACAGAAACAAGAACTCGACAGCTACGAAATCGATCAATTTCAGAGTATCTTATCAAGTGGAAGAACTTATCCGCTGAAGATTCCACATGGGAGGATGAGAATTTTATGCAGAAGTATCCAGAACTACTCAAGCATTGAGGACAACACTTTTTTGAAGGAGAGGGGCATGTTGGGTCCCTATAATACTAGTGATTACCCCATTACTATTGTAGTTATACCCCTTATTTATATTGTTGTGCCCCTATTACCCCCATATTGTTATTTCTGTGCCCCATAGAATCCCTCTATTGTTATTTTTGTGGCTTTATATTATTATTGTTAGGTCGGCTGGATTATATTGTGACTCCTTAGACTCCTATATATAGAAAGGAGGTTTTGTCATTTGTATCATCCAAGAATTGTTCATTTATGTAATGTAAAGGAGGTTGCCCCCTCGAAGAGGCTGAATTCTAAGGCGTTGATCTATCTTTTCTATCTTTTCTTGAGCTGGTTTCATAACAAATAATACCGACAAAATGAAGGATATGATGAAATTTAAATTTTGTGTCTGAAAACAACATCTTGGAAGAATTGACTTCATACAAATATCTCAAATTTTTGTAAATCAATGGACCTTTGATTATGGGATAAGAATAAACTCATCTTTGAGACTCTCATCACTCCTATTATCTTATATGGTTGTGTATTTTATGGTTGCAATATCTCTAGAAAATCATGGAGAAATATAAAGTAAATCCGAAAGTGTTTTGTAAACCATAATTTCAAAATTGAAGGCAAGGCATCTTATCCTATCCTCCTCTTAAAAGTGACTCTTTCTCCCATTGAGAGCATGACTATGAATAGGTACCTAATGTATATGAACAAGATAAACAACATGGAAGACAATAGGCTTCCTAAAATTGCTTCAAATTCAAGTGAAAACTACATGTGTGGGATTTGCATAAATATGCAAAGTCTTGGCTAAATCATTGGGGAATCAAGGAGGAAGTCACTCCATGGAATAAAAATAATTTTAAAAATAGCATTACAACTAAATTAAAGGAAAATTTGTAGTGATATATGGAATTATAGAATAAAAGAAAACTAAGATATTATAAGTAGGTGATCAACCCTACTCTAGAAGATAAAAAGTATATCTCTATTCTGACTAGCATGGAGAAGAAAATCAACATTGTGAAAATAAGAACAAAATCCCATGAAAAAATTGCATTAGACAATAGTGAAAATGTTGTAGGTCAAAATAATTTGTCACAATTGTGGCACTAAGAAGGTTGAAGATGAAAAACTACCTATGTACTCCCACACTAAATCCCAATTTCAAAATATTGTTATAACACCAACCTTCTTAACCTTTTAACTAATCAATACTATGGTGATTTAGAAATGCTTCTCTCAATATTATTTTTTCACATAAATAAAATTCTAAAGGAAATAAATTAATATGTGTTATACTCCTATGCCAATAGGTGTCATATTTCATGATTGACTTGTTGAGCTATGTAATATGTTCATTCCTTTCCTTATTGCAAAGGATTTCCATATTATCAAAAAATCAAAAAATGTAAAAATGTAAAGAGGGTATACCCTAAAAGAAAAATAAAAGGGTAAAAATAATAAAGTGGTAAAAAAAGTGAAAGAAATGAACCCCAAACAAAAACAAACCAGGAAAGTGTGCAAGTCCAAAATGGCACTACTTTTTCATTTTCTGCAATAAAGCATTGTGTGCATCTTTTTAATTTATGTCACAATTAATGAATGGCCAAGCAGCTTAATCTTGGCTAGTTCATGTTTGAATTTCCTTTTTTAGAGATAGAGAATAAAATCTGACCAAACTGTTTAATCTTGACAAATAAGTAGATAGGTAGAGAAGCGAAGGAGCTCAACTGTTAAAACTGAGCCCTTGGATGTAATAAGTGCAGACTTAGGTAGGCTTGTCATGCAAAGAAAAGAAAAGTTGATAAGGGTTTGCTAGTCTAATTGCACCCAAGTAAAGAAGGAAAAAATGCTACGCAAAGTAGGCAGGGTAGGTAGATTGGTGTTGTAGAATGATAGCATTGATAGACTATGTCTCCAAAAATGTTAATCTTTATCTTTATCGCTGGTGCAATGGCGGACATTACACTTGAAGTAGCTCAAGCAAGACAAGGTTGAATAACTATCTCCCCTTCACATTTTTCCCCAATCATTTACTAATTTCCCCCCTCAAAGTACTAAGAATCTGTTCTTAATATCACCAAAAAACCATTCATTTCATTTCATAAACTCATTTCCTTAAGTAAATCCCCATTTTACTTAGAAAAATACATTATATCATCTCAAAACCCCTTTTCCTTCCTAAGCCTATGTTTATAAACTTAGTGCACATTCATTCTATTTTCATATTAACTTTAAACACTTATTATATAAATCCCTTACAAATTGTTACCCTTCCTGTAATATGTATATATAATAAAATCCCGATATCATTACATATCCTGCCCCTGGTTAACTATAACCATAGCACCGTTTTGAAAATGGAATTGATAAACTTATTTGGAGTTTATTAAGAACCTGTTGTGCTCTACAACAACCCCCCATTTCATATCATTTTTATTTATAAATATTAACATATGAAATGGGTCCCTTTAAAGATTAATTGGTATCAATACTTTTATTGTTCAAAAAGGTCCGATAATCAAATCAATTCATTTTATAAAACCTTTTTGAAAAATCCATTTAAAGAAATAAGGCAAATCTTTGTCATTGCGATAAAGCGATCGCATATCGCAATGACATAAGAAATATAAATAAGCGGCACATTGATTTCCGCCGATGCGATATCGCAATCGGCGATCGGCAAAACTCCATGCACATCTTAAAAGCGCCCCATGCCATTAGCCCCGATGCGATGCGAAATCGGCGATCGGATATCGGCGGTAATCCTCACTTAAGTCTTAATATGCTCAAAGCTTTTCCCCCGATGCGATGCAATCGGCAGTCGGCAATCGGCAATATCCAATGCACATCATTAAGGCGCGCAAGTCATACCCCCGATGCGATCCGATATCGCTATCGGATATCGGCGATACACTATATGTGCACTTTATAATCCTCATCCCACGACGCGATGCGATAAAGCGCAGTTTTCAATAAAAAGCCGTTAAGTGATGGGATATCACAATTCATTCATATTTAAAGCTGGATCGGTTAAGCAGCCATTTACCTGCACTCAACCGCCAAAACACCCACTGCACGCTTAAGTGAATCATTCAGCCGAATAACGATATAATGGGCATTTAAGGGATGACAGGTTTTAAACGGCCAATTAATGAGATCGTAATTCTTAAAAATCTTTCCATAGATTGTGTCCGCGCCCATTTTCTGAAGCTAAATCCCTTATTACGCACCTATGCTTACGTTCTCATCACTTGCAAGTTTTTATTGCTATCTCTGTATTACGCACATTTGTCTCCCTGTGCAGAATCCATCCAAAAGAGAAAACTCAAACAAGATGGGGAAGAAATCAAAGAAGACCGCAGGTACCTCCACTACATCAGTAGCAGGTCAAGCTCTGGTGGACAAGAAAAAGGGATACTACATGCACGGGCCTCACCAGAGTCACTTGGCAAGGCACTTACAATTTGATTGAAGTCGAACAACCAGAAAAGACAGTAATAGAAGCTACTGCGGATCCTACTCGCAAGTATGATTGCACTCTCAAAGATTTAGCCGACTCTTTCCTTCACAAAATAGCGGCTAGGGAGCAAATTCTCCCATACACAGATGTAGTGCGGTGGGTGATTCAAGAAATCCCAATTTTGGACAGAACTTTCAACACTAGAGATGGGAGAATCTTTGGATCATTCAGGCCGGATGATCTAAGACAAATGTATCATTTGCCCGAGCCGGAGAAGATATATAATAAAGAATTCCTGGAGAAGTTTGCAAATGAAAATGAAGTTGAATCCGAGCCCATCCGGGATTAGAGACAAAATCCAGCCAAACACAAGCACGAATCTTCGGGTAAGTACTCAGTCGACTCTCTGGCTTCTCCTTATTGCTATGCGGGGATAATGATGTGTAGATTATGGGGATTGCATGACTTTGCTAATTTTACCATAGAGATGGCTCCTCTAATGGAGGCAGCTGTGAACGGTATAATTATGGATTGGGCCACCATCCTTTCTGAAAAATTAGCACAAGCTGTGCGTGACTTTAGACATCAGACTATCATCACAGAAAGGAAAATTCCCCCATTTTATTACAGTGCATATATCTTAGATACACTATGTTTCAATTCTGAATTCCCTGTGCTCGGCTGGAGGTGGATGCCACAAGATCCCACGTCCATCCACATATACCATCAGAAACTATGGAAGACCTTTTACAAGCACCATCTGTACCAAGTCTGCAATGGCTTTATGGTGCCTATTCACTATTCTATTTTTGACAAACCCATTACCAAGATTTCATATCAAGCTTCGTTTGATATAACAGCGGTAGCAAGTTGGTTTGGGGAGGAGAGATTTACCTACATAATAGTTTTCGGCAGCCAAGCCGACCCACATGTTCTCCCTTTGTATATACCAGATAAGTTGCTAGCAAGAGAAATCGCCTATCATATTATGGCTGAGAGTGTTACACAAACTCTCAAGAAAGAAAAGAAGAGGGGCTGGCCCTCTTTTCCCTTTAGGTGTGGTGTCTATACTCTGCATGATCTCAAACATGCAGAAAAGGAAGCCACAAAGCTTCAATCTTTAACTCTGGCGACTATCCCAAACAGGCCATATGATCCAAGCAAAGTTGCCTACAATGCGCTAGAGCAGGCCAAATTAACAAAATTCGAGCACAAAGAAGATTGGTTTGACGACCTATTCGTTGCAGCCGAAACAATAGGTCAAGCTAAAGAACTTGCTCGATTGAGATATAATGATGAAGGGCTGATTGATTTCAATAAGCTTAGAGAACAGAGGTTGCAAACTCTGCCTCTAGATTTACTGGCAACAACCCCGGCGACATCATCAAGCGGGCCTGTTCGGCAACAATCAAAAGAACCTCCGGTAGTAACAAAGGATCATAAAAAGGAACAGGAGGAGAGGCAGAGAAAAGAAAAAGAAGAACGGCAGAAGAGAGCACACGAAGAGAAACAGAGGAAAGAGCAAGAGGAACAACAGAGAAAAGAGCAAGAGGAAAGGAAAAAGAAAGAGCAAGAAAAAGGACGGGAAGAGTCCCAAACCGAAAAGGAGAAACAGACCACCACCGATGTCAATGTGGACACTACCATAGACCCCAAATTATTCCAGGAATGGCAGCAGTTTCATTCCATCATCAGTGGATTGGAATGTTCAAAAGATGGGGACACTTCCAAGACAAATGACACACAGGACATCACTTCACCTCAGGTTCTAAGTGGAACCAGCGGCCCACCCATTTCTAAGGATGTTGAAGTAATACCAAAGGACCCCTCCAACCAAATCGTTCTTCAGGTAGAAGATATTCCTCCCCTAGATGTTTTCTACAGCCCGAGGCATAGAGCAGTTGTAAAGCGATCAAGGAAAAGACGAAGGACTGATCAACCTTCTATCTTTCCAAAGCAAACAGTCACGGGTAATGTAGTATGGAAGGAGGAATTGGACCCCTCCGATGACCTAACAAAGCTGTCACAGTATGCAGGAGCCTATTCCGCAGCAACAATCGACAAGGCATCGGAGGTAAGTCTTCTACTGAAGACTAAAGACCAAGAAATTTTTGCAATACAAGCAGAATTGACCGAGACAAAGCAGAAGGCAGCGCAAACAGAGGAGCAGTTGCTGGCACAACAGCAAATGAATGATCAATTAACCCAGCAATTGAAGGAAGAAAGGCAAAGGATTGACCAAAATGCAATCTAGAAACAAAAGTAATTGTCGGAAGCATTGGCACAATTGAGAGCAGCAAATGAACAAATGATGAAAACGAAAGATGAGCAAATCGCTCAATTGTCATCGCAACTTGAAATAATCAAAGGCGCTCCACAGGTGGATGAGTTCATAAAGGAAGCATCACTAATAAACAATGCATTGATATCACAAATTAGGCTCCTTTGTCAACAACTCACTGAGGCAGAGCCATTGTGTGAGTTAACCACATCCATTAATCAGCAGGTAGAGAAGGCCAGGAATGAGTTAGACCAGGCTGACGAGATCATAAGTGGATATCTTGACTGGCAAGATTCTGATCAAGGGAGAGAAGCAAATTTGCCCAAGATTTCAGAAACATATAAAGACATACTTTTTACAGAATGGCACACACAGGTGATGAAAGCAGAAAGGGCAGCTTCAAGGTGTAAATCAACCTCCAGCAACCTAGTTGATCTGGTTAACAACACTCTCTACTTGGCAAATATGATCTCCCAATGTACGCCAGGAAAGATAACAACAACAAACATGTTGGAGCAAACGTGTTATCCTGACTTGGAGGAAAAAGGGAGATTAATCGCTGGGGTTAACAGTTTGACCTTCGATGCATATTGGCTTTTCCTGATTAAGCCCCACACACAGAGAGCCGCCCTTAAGTGTTTGACAGATGCTATCGGGTGTATAATTCCCGACATTCAGGATGCCACCTATGCTGCCCAGCTCAGTTCGCTTCTCAACAAACCACCTGAAGTAGAGCCAATGCTTGCGACAAGTCAGCTCAGGTTTAAAGGCAAGCAGCCTACCTGATAAATTATGTCACCGATTGCCAGATCACTCCAGGAAATAGGATCAATATTTATTGATGCCAATTATGTAGGATTTTTGTTTATTAGATATTTAGATTAGTTTAGTATTTATAGACCCTTTCATTGTTTTGGAAAGGGTCGTAAAGTTTTGTAACTGACTTAATAGAATGAAGTTTGCACTATTGTGCTTCAGTCAATATTCTTTTATGAAACTGGGCCAATTGTTCTTAATTTAACAAGGAAGCTTCTTTATGCAATTGTGCACTATTGTCGTTGTTGAGGATGTTTTTTGCGTTGAAGGAAGAACTACAAATAGTGATTGATATTTGGGAGTGTCAAGCAGCTCATATGGTATTTCTATCTATGTCTGAATTCATTCCTCTTATATGAATTGTTACGTGATTATTCTTGCTATTGTTGATTATATGCATGTGCTGTAACAACAGATCTTTATTCATTCCACTATTGGATGTTTTACGATGTGCCTTTCCTTTCAATCATGCATGTGACAATGATATGAATGATAAAGTGTGGTAATTTTGTTTTAATCGCTTTGTTTAACTATTTAGGCACAGCAGTCTTCCATGAATTAACATATATGCCTTAAAGATGGAGTCATCTATATGCCTGTCTTTAGACATAAACCACCTAACGCCACGCTTTAGAGCTCAATAAGTTCTCGGGATAGATCATAGTTATTATATTCTTGCTGATAATTTTAGTTATTCGCTCATCGCTAGCGTAGTTTATAATCACCCATCCATCCCATTTATTCACTTCTAGGAAACTGGTCCCATTATCCCCAGTCAGAGCCACTATTCCAAACGGAAAAGGAGTTGTACTAAGGTCCGGACCGGGTGGTTATCCCCGATGTTGTTGCAGCGATTTTCGAGGCATCAACAGAACCATAGCCCTCCCAGCGCGCAAAGGGAATTAATTAACCCTCAGTTAATTAGTAACCAAATTCCCCTGCCCAATCAAAATCACCCCGATACGTTTAAAAACCTTGGTTTATTGTTTTGGGCCCGCACATTAAACCTCCGCCTTGTTCCATGAGCGCCTGCCATCAGATCTCTGCTCCATCATCCAACGGTATGCATCCATTTCACGACCCCCCTAACTACCGTTGTTTAGCTCATGGGGAACCGACGGTTTTGTCGCCGTACCTCCACCATGCGTCGCGCTCCCGGGGTGCTCACTCCCTCCCCGCTCGAAACCACTTGACCACAAAAGTGGTGCAGGAAAAACCGCTTACCATCCCCGCTGGCGTCTTCTGCTGACGTCACCCTTTGTTGACATCATCCGCCCTTCTGCCGACGTCACCGCCACGTCATCTGCCCCCGTACTCCCGCTGACGTCATCTATGCTTTGAATAAAAAAATCCCGCTAAGCTTCATTTTGTCGAAATAAAGGGGTAGAAATATCATTTTTGCTATGTTTTTCTGCATATCACACTCTAGGCATAAAATCAACCGAAATCAAATGTTCCAGTTTCTCGACACCGCCCGACCAGAAAAGCCACAACAACGAGTTCGCAGACCCATTCAAACCCGCCATTATACAATTTCTCTACCTTTTCAACTATCTCAGAAGCCATGAATTGGGTAGTCTCCACAGAAAGATCTAAGTGTTATGAATCAAAAGGCGCACAACAACCTCTAGTGTCCCAACAAAACAAGTCAAAGAGTACTAGTTCAGCATTAAAGTGTATCAGATCAGAATTGAAGAATGTTAGAGCAGAATTAAAAGCAGCAGAGAAGAATTAAAGAGAGCAGATCGGAATTAAAGAGCACAGTTAAGACAGGAAATCAGTGCAGAGTTACTACAGAAGACAGATGCAAGCCGAACCCTAAAGGCCTACCTCCAGCACAACATTAGTTAGCTGTTTCTATTTCACTTGTAAACTCTTATTAATTAAACCTAGATATTATCTCACAGCTGTTATGAGATATAGGTTATACATATTTTGTTGTATAAATACCCCCTCCATTAAAGTATTGGTGTGGTGTGTGGTGTGTGGATTTCCTAGACTTTGCTATAATACTGAACTTTAGGAATAAATCTATTGAGATCAACTGTTGTCTGGCCTACTGGATGAGGAATTGAAGCAGAGGACTTGACACAGAATTCTTGAATCAACCACTGGATCAATAAGTCCTCTATATCTTATGTTTTATAGTTTTCTGGTTTACTATATCATCTGTGTTTCATAATCTGAATGATGAAGAAGAAGGTTAATTTCAGAATATGCTTGATTGCACTCTGTTTTCAGTCTTTATGGTTCTCTGTGTTTTCTTCAGAATTAAAATAAGCAGTGAAATCTTAATTGTTTATGTTTCCCGATTCTTTCATGTTGATGATTTGCTAAAGAATTATTAACTGCTCCTTATCAGGAATCATCCATTTTCCTTCTTTCAATAGATTGAAGGATTCTTAACTGCCCTTCACCCATTTGAGCCCATTCCATCTGTTTCCAGTCTCTATTTGTTCCCTGTTTGACTACCTTTCTCTGTGCAACCATCCTCTGTTAAGAAACCAAATCTAGAAAGCCATCTTCTTTGACTCCATCATGCCCAATGGACTGAACTATTTTGTCTTACCTCTCCGTTCTATTGAATCTCACCACCCAAACTCAAACAAAACCCTTGAACTTCATAACTAGCCTAATACCTTTAAAAAACAAAGCTAAATCATAAAGAGAGAGCCGTCTCTGGATACAGATTGGCTAGATTCTGTATCTAAAAGATTGGTCCCTCAGCATCTTTCCCTTTCTTACAACTTTGGAGAAAACCTGAATGATAACAATATGTAACCTTTCTTATAGTTTGATAAACCAAAGTTAATCTCAATAGACATTAACCACCACCACCATATATATGAAATTTTATTTTTAAATTATTATTATCATTATTTTTAATATAAAATATATATTTTTATTTTTATTTATTATTATTTTGTTTTAATTGTTATTTTTTAAAGGAATTTGAGAAAAGATATAGATAGCCTAATGATGGCATTCTTATCATTTTTTTAATTATATATTTTTTGAATTTTTAATTTAAAAATCATATTATATATATTTATATATATAACTTGCAATTGATCATGGCACTTTGTGTGCTAAGAATGAAGACATATACACTTTAAATGTTCTTCAATACCATTTGAGTATGAAATTTTCTCATTTTGATCTTCTTCATTCTAAGGGTTAACCTTATAAGGTTCATATCACTTTATGTCCATTAAAGACTTTTCATTCAAATAATAAGCAATTAGAATCAATCGTTGGAATCTTATGAATAAGTGTATGGGATTCCTAATTAATATGATGGATGGATTCCTCCTTTCTTTTATTCTCACGGGACACTATAAGAAGGAGATTTATAGAAGTATGTGTCCAATTCAAAGAGTTCGGATCATCAATTGGAACTAATTGTAAAACAAACACACATTTTTTTAATTATATCTTTTATTTTTAAGTTTATTATTATTATTATTTAATTAATTAATGAAATTTGAGGAAAGAGTGGAATGACCCGGTCATCACGTTATTTTTGGTTGTATAAAACAAAACAAAAATAATAAATTTTCTCAACAGGCTCTATAATTGTATTTTCTAAATGATTGTAATTGTCTAACAGCAACTCCAACAATAGTTTTTATCCATCAACTAAAAAACCTTTAATAACAGCATATTTCTATTAATTGTCCATCACTATACTATCTCATATTTATACATGAAAAATAGTCAAATGGAATAAAAAACAATATTACAACCATGGTTCATGAGCATATTTCGATACAATCCCCTCTAGTTATTCAAAGACCACCTAGGTTCAAAAAATAAATGTTTGAGAAAACTAATAAAAGAAATTTAAAATAAAACTAATGTGAACTTCCTTAGCACTATTTCCTTCCACATACAACAAATAACTAGCATATAATCTCCAAAGATTTGAATGTTTCAAATCCCGATCTCATGATCTAATCATAGGGGTGATTTGAGAGCCATAAGTTCATATTAATTATTGGTTTAGTTTCTAATGTTTGCTTTACATGAAATTTTGTGTGTTGGAATTATAAACAACATTCCACTTAGTCCACCCCTAGGTCAAGTTTGTTGTGAGAATCCATTAAACAAAGCTCAAGGAATAGACTTATAAATTTACATTTCCTTTAATATGTGTAACTTAGGTTTACATTGAACTTTTGGATATGAATTAATGATATTCAATGCATAAACTACACAGTTTAAAGGCAACATCCATATGCTTTCATACAAATTTATATTTCGGGCCAACTAGAATCCCCATGCAATGTTTAAGGGAAGGGATATAACTTGTTTTAAATCTTGTTGTCACACCATTTCTAAAAGGTCATTTCAGTACTTTCTCCTACTAACAAACTTTTCAATTACATGCTAAATACTTAGCAAATAAATGGGAAATTGTACATTTATTTATCAATTTGATCTTTGTATGAAAACTAAAAATTGTCACGCACCGTATATGCTAATACAATTTAAGTAAGTGTTAATGAGGTTGTAGCACTAATTAATTATTACAGAATTGGATATTAATTTCCATTCACAAGTCACCAATTAAAGAAAAAAACACTTGCAAGAATTGATGTATCACATTTGCACTCTTATAAGAATTGAAATACTAACTACAACACTCTTTCAGAAAGGTGAATCGCTCTTGTTGGAAATAAAACACAAACAAGAAAGTAAATCATTCTCATTGGAAGGTACTCACATGGGAAGGAAATTAAATCACTCTTTCCAGAAAGCACAAACACGTCCAGGAAAGTAATTGGATGACTTGATCAAGCTATCTACTTAATCATAAACTCTACAACATGAATTGATTAGATATTAAAATTATGGAAAATTGTAATAGAGAAAAACTTATTTAATAAGTTGAGTCAAAGAAAATATTACAAAATATGGAAAATAGAACAAAGCACTACTTAATTAATCAACATACAACATTAATAAATAGAGTAATTTGTTTAAGTATTGAAGGCATGATCAACATGGTGGGAATATACGAGTGTTGTCATTGGGACAAACACCCTCCAAAATTTTCCCTACAATTGGATTTCAGAGCCTCCTTGTGATCCTATGATTTGTCATTCCAAGTTGATTAAAGTCGCTTCATCGTTGGTTGATGATTTGCTAAGTATTGAAGCCACTTGCTTACACATGCTTAGATTTTTTATGCATTCACAAACTCACATATTTCTAGCAATCTGAGCAGTTTGTTTATGCCTGGAAGATATGCATTGCGCAATCCTTGAGAGCAATGCTTGTGTAGTCTCTAGAAATAGTGATTGTAGAGTCTTCAGTGGCAGAAATTGCACAACTTTCAGACATTGTGTAGTCCCTAATGACAATGCTTTTCCAGTTGACAAGGGAAATGACTGCGCAATCCATGTGGATAGTCAATGCACAATTTCGATTGATAGTTTCCCTCACTCTTAGTTGCAATTGTACCATCATTTAGGTGAGTTTTTCAATTGTTGCTTTTGAATGTTTTTTCTTTCATAAGTGTCGCTTTCACTTTCGCAACTGTTGTTTTTTCTTTCTTTCACTTCCAAAAGTGTCTATTTTGTTTTCTTTCACATTTTCATGTGTCGATTTCACTTTCTTTAGCTTTTGCAATTGTCGTTTTCACTTATTCTTCCTGTCACAAGTATCGCTTTCTATTGTTTTCACTCTTGCATGTGTCACACTTTAGCACATCACAAGAGGCATCTCTAGCACACTCTTATGCAGCATCCCATTATATATATCATAATAATATGTGCTAGATACTCTCCCATAGCTTAGCACACTTTCTAGTTGCAATCGACACTTGTGTCGTAACTTGTATTCTAAGTGTCACAAAGCTACGTTTCAATTTTCATACTTAAAAATAAGTGTCGCTTTGTTGTAATTTGAAGGTATGAATGTGGATTCTAAGTAAAGTACATTATATTGGCTTGTTTTTTATGGTATATATGTTTGTGATTCGGTTTTGGAACTTGTTTACATCATATATTATCCCTTCTTCCATTGATCCAATATAGCCAAGTTTGGAATTCATCCATGTCCTCACATCTTGCACAACTCACGAGCATAATTAATCTTCCAGGAAAATGATGAGTACTCCGAGCACATGTAGGTCATAGTGAGAAAATCCTTACCTCTCATACTTGTGTGATGTGTTCATCTTAAGGACAAGCTAACCCAATTGCACATTGAGCAACCTTAGAGTTTAGACAATCAATATGGTTGCTTAGCTTTGCCAACTGTGTAGTTCATGATCCATATTGCCTTGTATTTTGCATTACATAGTTTCAGTGGATAGTGGGGTCATATTTGTGTCCCTGACATGCCCAACTACATGGTCCCCTAACCCTCATCTTCAACTATTACACATTGCGCAATTATAGTGCCCTAACTTTCCTCCTTGTCTCCCTAACTTTCTCAATTGTAGAATCCCATTTTTTTTCCTTGCCTCAATTGCGCATTTCATAGATCCAATGGATAGTGGAGCCTCCTCTAGATCATTATTAAAGAGAATTGCACGATACCTTCAGCTTGCCTCTCCTTCACTATGCATTATGCAATTATAGTGAGGAAGCCTCCAACCCTTATCTACTAGATCTGCCCACTACACAAAAGAACTATCATGTCCTTCCTTTACTTTGCATTGCATAGTTCCAATCAACATTAAGGCCCTTGCAGAAGATAATTGTGCTATACCTTTTCCTTATCTCTCTCTTGGGAAAATTCAATCCTCAAGCTTCTAGTCACTGTGTCCAGTACTTCACACACATGCTTGTATCTTCCTCTTTCCCTAGCATCATGCATAGTATCCCAATCCTTACCTCTTGTAACTATGCAATGCACTCAAGGAAGCCTCTCCCTCTTATCCCTTGACCATTTTCCCATCATAGTCAACACTTTCCATGAGCAAGCAAAGGTAGAATAGATGGTTTCGGACCGATGTTGGATTTTCATTAGTGGACTTCATTTGCAAGTGTAATAATCTCAATATGTTAGGGTTATGCTCAATGGACGTTATTAAGGGGAGGTTACAAGAAGGAACTTTTGAAGAAGAAGCAAAAGGAGGAACCATCATGAAGGAAATGAAATAATTTTGGACCAAGACAAAGAGATGGAAACTCATGCTAACTTAGAAGGTTCCAATACTTATTTAGGCCATTTGGAGGGTGAAGATGGAGTACAAGAAAATATATCATGAAGAATTCAAAGTCACGACAACAAAGAGAAGAGCTCAGCATTGATATAATGAAGTCTTATGTCACCATCACCAAGTCATGGTTTCTCAAAGTGTCATCACTAAAGTCATATGTGTCAATTTATTTTTCCACATCACTTATGGATGTAATTATGTAATTCCCAAAAAATGAGAAAATGTATAATGTGTAGAAGCCAAAGGGTCCCACATGGAATTTGAAAAGTCAGTAGAAAGTTCTAAAGTCATGTTGAAGCGCACAGATCACGTAGGAATTCGAAAAGTCATAGTAGGAGCTCAAGAGTTATGAGGGAGGTCAAGAGTCACATGGGAAGTTGAAAGTCACCTCATTTGTTATAAGTACACTCTCATAGCTCAAGAGAAAGGAATTTGAACTTTTCACCTTGACTTCTCAAGCTTGGCATAGGAGAGAAGATCTTTTTTTCGAGAAGCAAGTAGTGACTTAATGTTCCACTATTGGGCTAGTGTGGCAACATTGTAATTGTGTATCTTGGTACTTTCACTTAATATATGAAGCTCTCAGAGTCGAAGCACTTTCATGCATATTTCGTAAATGATTGTGAGACTATTCTTTCATTATTTGCGGTGTATGTTTATTTTTACGCATACTAATGAAAATGAACTATTTTGTTGGCTTAGGTATGCATTTGTTGAATGTGATTGTTACATGTTTTTGTGATTATTGTTATCTTGTGAACTGCTTTGCAGGTTAACTAACAATTCTTTCCATGCTCTTGTGTGTCTCTTTTAGGATAGTACTATTACTTTTCTTCTAGAGGCTCATTTTTAATTTTCCCTTCGGTGAAAGTACATTATATACATTACAATTATATGCCTCACAGTGTCAACTTACTTTCTTGTTTCAAAGATTGTTTGCATAATCTCTTATGTTGATAATTTCAGCCAAGGAAAATTCCTAAGAATAATGGCAACCAGATTTATTTCTCGGTTGGGGCTCCTAATCCAAATGGTGTGAGGTCTAGTTGGGACCTAATCCAAATGGTGTGAGGTCTAGTTGGGACCTCATACCATGGAGACCCCCTGTGTTGGAGGACTTCCAACACTGTCAACAAGTGGCGCTAGAAGGAGGGCATGATGACAAGTTGCGCCCTATTGATTTTATCTTTGAATCTCTTATCTTGAATGGATAATTCGCAAATAATAATCCCAGGATGTTTTTCTAATAGAGAAAATCTTACACTCCCCTTGGAAATTATTTACAACTTGTCTCAATTAAATTTTGATTGTGAGGGTGGAATATTCATATATGAGCATACATCTCAATTTCTTAGGTTTTGTGCTCTTAATGAAGTGATCTTTGAAGATGTTGCTTGTAAATTATTCACCCTCATACTTGAAGGTTGAGTTTGGAAGGTATAATTACCGAGATGTTTATAAAATGAGTAGCCCACTTAGGATGAAATCTGATGAATAAATAGTGGATTTTTCTAATAGATTTCTTCTTCTATGTTATGAGGTTCGTAAAGAAGATGTGGATTATGTTTTCTTCATTAAAAAGTTTCAATGTTTGGTTTACGTTTCCTTGAAACAATTTGAATCTAAATCCTTGGTTGATTGGGCTCTCCCAATTGATTGTGATCATGAGACACCTCAAATTCCAATTCCCCTTTTTTCCCTTGTCCTCCTCCCTTTTCATTGCCTAATAAGGTAGTCTCCAGTGCTATTATTGAAGTTGGGGAATCTAAAAATCAAATTGATGATCCATTTATCCCACCTCCATTTTATCTTCATAGTCAACACTACACACAAGAAAACTTGGAATGTCCTAATCAGTATAAGAAACCTAAGGTGAAGATTGGTCCCTTGATTCCCATAGATCACATTAATGTACATAACCGAAATATTGAATCTAACATCATTAAAAGTATTGTTTATTCAAGGGATACATGCCATCCTCTATCATCTACATGTCATGACCCTTTGTAACTTGATCTGATTGATCAATATGCTTCACCAACTAGTTCTTCAAATACTTTTGATTTTCAATTTGTTGGTCCAAATGGTGATCAAGTACAAGGTGGTCACGTTTAACAAGTAGAGGAGCATAAAGGTGAAGATATTTTTTATATATCTTCCTTATTTCAAATTCCCCTATGTTAAGATGGTGTTCCTTCATTCTTGGTTGATTTATAATCTTGTGATCTTGGCAATCAGTCAAATGAAATCAAGATTCGTAATTAATATAAAGTCATGGGAAACCATCATTATGATGACCATGACTCCATTTATGTACATGGTTATAATTTATTTGGCACATTGGCAAATATTTTATTTCCCTTGAATATATTCTTATAGGAACTTGTTCTTCAATATGTCACCCCTTGTGTCTTATTGCTTGCAATGAATTAACTCATAATGAAGATATGACATGTTCTTCAAGTTCACAATCTAATGAGAAGGATATTTAATTGAAACAAGATGGTAAGGTTTCACATGATGAAGAAGAAAATAATGAAGACATTGAGCATCCATTCCATTCTTTACAACCTCCAGTCTTTCTTTATGATAATTATCTAGTTCAAATTACTCATGAAACTTCTTTGATTTACACATCGTCAGATACACAAACAAAATAATCTTATGAATAGAGTAATTTGTTTGTTGAAGTTGTAAAACCTGATCAAACCAGTGATGTATATGGTTTCCATCTTAATAATAGTGATCTTGTTGACCTAGCTTATAGTAGTTGTCCATGTGAGATTTTTTATATGACTCAGGTCTCCAAATGTAATTATTCAACATTTGAAAGTTTTAGAATTTTTCCGGGAGTCAAGGTACTTCAACTTCCATTAATGGTTATGTTAGGTTGTCACCATCCTGATGAGATCCCTCAACCATTTCAGATCTATATTTTCTCGCATAATTCCTTCCTCCACATTGTTTCATTGGATGTAAAATCCTTGAAATATTTTCATCATTTTCAAGATAATTTTCCTAACTTTCAAAATTTGATTTCTAATCAGATAAAAAGTTCTACTTTGGTTGACTCATCATCATGCAAATCTCTCATATCAAATCTAGGATTGGAATGTATACCTTTCATGGATGCACAGAGCTATGAAGCCAACCATTTTAATTATCATGAAAAATATTATCATCGGCTAAAAGCTTCATATCTATCAAATACTTATGTGAATGATCAACTCTTGGTATTTCTTGTGAATATTGTGATGCTAATAATTTTCGTTATGGAAAAATATATCCTCTTGAGTGTTGGTGAATGCTTGAGTTATTTAGTGAATCAAATTCCTCATCTTGGTGGATTAATTTCCCAAGTTGATACAAAGGTTGAATTTAATTCAACACATGGTGACCCATTGTATCTTGATTGGTTTCCTATATTTGCTATACTAGCATTCATTTTTAATTCTTCTAATTTTCATGATGTTGGTTTAGATTGTAATCGGATACAAGGTAGTGATTTTTTGTACCCAACATGTGAGGAGGATGATTCTATTATTCAAAGAATTTGTGAAACTTTTCAAATCAATCCATCTCAATTTTCATATAATGCATATTCTTATTCCCTAACCGGTCCATCTGATCATAACATTGGGCGTAACATATTTCACACAACAAATCATTTTCCCACTAATATATCTAATGATAGTTTTTTTACATCAATTGATCTTGTTAAACCAATTGATCTTTATGGTTTATCATCTCATTGTTCAGATACTTGTCAAGCAGTTGAGGCACTTCAACCTTTGCTGATGGTTATGTCAATTCTCATGATCTTGACGAGGCTCTTGAACAAGATCAGATCAATTTTATTTCACAAGATTCTCTTTATAATTCGATTGAGTTAATTGAAAGCTCATTTTCCCAAGAATTTCAAAGCTCTCAAAAGGATTGTTTTGAATTCCATGATCGAATCTATGATTGGCTGGAAACATCTTACTTAGCAAGCTCTATCACTAATAATAAGTTTTGATCTTTCATGTTTTTTGCTAAGAATGATAATACAAACGAAGGTACATTCATAAGAAGCTTTTGAAGTTTGTATTATTGTTGTTCTGATCGAAAATGTAAGGTTGTAGATTGGATAAAGTTAGTTTTTATTGCACATCTTGATTCGTTTAGGAAAGGCCTTCTATATCTTGTGAAAATTATTCATTATTGTATTTTTATTTTTTCACATTAATTTATATTGTTTTTAATTGCTTGTATTGCAGGTCGAGAGCAACTTCATTGGCTACATTGGAAATTTCACTTCACTTAGTCCTAACCTTCTAGCTCGTTAGGTTAGGAGTAGGTCTAGATGGTTTCTTACTTTTCTAGTTGCATCGCATGGCCCTACCGTTCCACAAATAGTATTTACATTTTTTTGTTTTCCTACTTTCTGTCTTGCGTTTCTTTCATTTTACTCGTACATTTTTCTATGTCCTTTTGTTTTTGTTTTTGTTTTCATCTGTTTACTTTCGTGTTTTATTCAATAATATTATGCATGAAAAATGCTCTTGTTTGGCTCGAAAGGCAGTGTGGCAAAGATTCGAAAGGTAAATTGTGACGAAAAACAATGATTGGAAAATATGTTACCCTCTTCTTTGTTTCAGGTTTACATATTTTTAAAGTCAATGACGATTGGATGGAAAATACAATTTGTTTCAAATGAAAATCCTTTGGTGGAACTACGAAGCCTGTACCTATTTTAGGATCTTCATTCCTTACTTGGACCTTGTATTGAAATGTGTTTGACTAGTCAATTGAATTCAGTAGAGAAGGGAAAGGAGAAAAATTAAAACGAGCATACCAATTTCAGATATCATTCAAATCCCTCAAATAAGGAACAACTTCTCTTGCACGTTAAATAAGTTGAGATCCATCTTCCACCCCAGTGCAATAAAGCCAAATAAATGTTAAATAATATTGAAAATAGATCAAGGGTAAAGAAAAGAAAGGATTCTTGCACAAAGACATGAAGAATGAAACTTCATCAGGGTATTGAACAGGCCCGCTGGAAATGAATAAATGCTTGTGATTCCTTGAGTTGACTCTGTTGAGGTACTGAAAAGGCTTGCTGATATTGGATCAACACCAAGGAAAGTGCTTAAACATGAACATCAAAATCTCGATATACTTATTATCATTTTCCCCAATCGAAACAATTGAGGTATGACTTGTCTTGTAAATGTGTTTTTAATATGAGAAAGGAAAAGGATTGACTATATATTTAATCAGGGTAAATGGGAAAGATGAGGTAATCCACATGTTGAATCAATACTTCCCGAAAGACTAGAATTTATGCCTAAAGATACACCTAAACATAGAATCTATTATTCTTGTAGTATGTCACAAAGTGTTGTTGTTGCGACAAACACCCTCAAAATTTTTGCCTACACTAGAATTTTGGAGTCTCCTTGTTATCCTATGATCTATCATTCCAAGTTGATCAAGGTCACTTCATGGTTGGTTGATGATTTTCTAAGTGTTGAATTTTTTTATGCATTCACAAGAACACCTCTTTCTAGCAAGCTCAATAGTCAGTGTTTTCCTAGGAAGATAAGCATTGCACACACCTTGAGAGCAATGATTGCACAATCTCTAGAAATAGTGATTGTGCAATATTTAGTGGTTGACATTGTGCAACTCTCAGACAATGCGCAATCCCTGATGAAAATGCTTGTGCAGTTGACAGGTGCAGTGACTTTGCAATCCATGTAGACATTCAATATGGAATTTTCATTGATAGTTTCCCTCGCTCTTAGTTTCAAATGTACCAACATTTAGGTGAGCTTCTCAATTGTCACGTTTACGCGCTTTTTCTTTCATAAGTGTCACTTTCACTTTCATGACTATCATTTTTGCTTTCTTTCACTTCTAAAAGTGTCACTTTTATTTTCTTTTGATTTTTCATGTGTCTCTTTCACTTTCTTTAGCTTTTGCAAGTGTCGTTTTCACTTATTCTTCCTGTCGCAAGTGTCACTTTTGATTGTTTTCACTCTTACATGTGTCGCACTTTAGCGCATCACTAGAGGAATATATAATTCACTCTTATACATTAGTTGATAATATATATCATAATAATATGTGTTAGACACTCTCCCACAACTTAGCACACTTTCTAGTTGCAGTCGACACTTGTGTCATAACTTGTATTCTAAGTGTCGCAAAGCTATGTTTCAATTGTCACACTTAGAAATAAGTGTCTCTTTATTGTCGTTTCAAGGTATGCATGTGGATTGTAATTACGGTGCATTATAATGGATTTTTTATGGTATACATGTGTGTGATTTAGTTTTGGAACTTGTTTACATCATATTTTCTCCCTTGTTCCATTGATCCAACACTTAACCAATTTTGGAGTTCATCCTTGTCCTCACATCTTGCGCAACTCATGAGCATACTCAATCTTCCAAGGAAATGATGAGTACTTTTCACACTCCCAAATCTTAGTGACAAAATCATTATCTCTCGGACCTATGCATTATGCTCATCTCAAGGATAAGCTCCAAGTCCAACTGCATATTGAGCAACCTCAAAGTCTATACCATCAATCTGGTTGCTTAACTTTTCCAACTGTGTAGTTCATGATCCCTCATTCCATGTATTACACAATGTGTAGTTG
Organism: Pinus tabuliformis; assembly: GCA_031772625.1. NCBI lineage: Eukaryota > Viridiplantae > Streptophyta > Pinopsida > Pinales > Pinaceae > Pinus > Pinus tabuliformis. Next base: position 402,273,228 of record CM062815.1, on the reverse strand, counting down.
CATTGGATAGTGAGTTCATATTTGTGTCAATTTCATGCCCAACTATGCATTCCCCTCGACCTCCTCTTCAAATATTGTGCATTTTGCAGTTAAAGTGCCCTAACCTGCCTCCCTATCTCCCTAACTTGCTCAACTATGCAATCCCAATATTCTTCTTGGCCTCAACTACACATTGTGTAGTTCCAGTGGATAGTGGAGCCTTGTTTGGATCATTTTTGAAGAGAAATGTGTAGTACCTTGAGCTTGCCTCCCCTACACTTCGCATTGTTCAGTTATTATCAACAAAGCCTCCAACCCTTATCTGCTAGACCTGCCCATTGTGTGGAAGTTATGTTATGCCCTTCCTTTACTATGCAGTATGCAACTACAATTAGCAGTGAGGCCCTTGTAGCAAAGAAATATGGAATACCTTGTCCTTCTCTCTCTCTTGGGAAACTTCAACCCTCAAGCATCTATTCATTGTCTCCAATACTTCCAAAGTCTGCAAGGATGATGTGTTGTGGCACTGTCAGTTTGCACCTAATGATGCAATGGAGAAGAAGAATCTGGACTCTCTCAGCTGAAGCCCAGTTTGACTCAAGTAAAAACGGTCCCAAATCTCTAAGCCATATAGAACAGTGGGATGAATCAAGGTGTCCATGGGGCTCATCTTGGACGAGATGTCCTGGAAGTGATGTTGAAAGCACTGTCTCTCGAGAAGGGCTAAGGATCCATATCCTTTGTTGATCTGAGGCTGAAGCGATGGTCGCAAACTGAAGCGAGGACCTGAAAATTGCACCCCCAAGTAAGTATACATGATGGTGATCTCAATCTCCTCCCCTCTGAATATAAAGTGAAGGTTTTCTTCACCCCATTGAAGATCATAACTAATCTGAAAATGGGGCACTAAAGGGTTCTTGTCAACTTACAAGAACCTCCCCCACTTCCAAAGCTTAAATATTCCCAAGACCCAAATGATCAACCAATTGTGGAATTAATAATGTGCTTGAAAATAGTTGTATGTTGGCGTCTAATACACTCTCTTCCCTTAATTAGAGACAATCTGGTATGGAGAATCAGGGATGGTACTCGAGCTCGGATCGGTCTTGACCCTTGGACTAACAGCGGCGGGCAGAATATCCTCTCACAAGAACTGGTGGAATACCTCCTTACACAGGACATCAAAGTAATTGCGCAAATTGTTGATCAAGAAAACTCTGACATATTCCACCAGGCATGGAAAACAGCGCATCACCTAAATTTGCCCCGAAGATGGCACCCTGAATGGTAGGAATACAGAGAGGCTCTGATCGAATCACATATCAGAATCATAGAGGGGTCGGACGAGCTCATATGGAATCAAGCCGAGGACGGAAATTACTCTCCTAAGGCTGGCTACAATCAGCTCATTAGTCATAAGAAACCTGATGTGTTAGCTAGATGGTGGCATAACATATGGAAACACTCTGCAGCGCCACGCTCAAAACTATTCACCTGGTGTATCTTGAGGAACAAGATTCCCACGGGGGAACATCTTATGCACAGGGCACAGTATGGACCAACTTGGTGTGTATTATGCAAAGAAGCCTTAGAATCCACGGAGCATTTATTTTTGAGATGCAAAACAATTCAGAATCTCTGGTCAAATCTTAAAAGCTTCATAAATTACACTGGAAATTGGGATGGATCTGACCTCACAGAAGCTTGGATAGAGTGGGAAAGAAGACACAAAGGATCGAAGATCACCAACCTGCCAATTATTGTAAACTGGCACTTATGGAAATCAAGAAACCGCATAATATTTGAAGACAAGCAGGTTCACTGGCCCCTGGTGGAGGCTGGTATTATAGCTGCATTCAGAGAACTACCTGACCCACCCCCTCCAAAAACCCGCCTCCCAAATCCTCCCCCATGCATTGATCATAGCGCCCCATGGGCCTATTTTGATGGTGCTGCAAACAGACAGAGCTGTGGGGGTGGGTTTATCATACATAAATCTGAGCATCATTATTATAAAATAAAGGCGGGTCTGGGCACTGGAACCAACAACTTTGTTGAGCTTATCACTTTGAGACATTTACTCCATTTTGCATTGGGACATCACTGCACTAGCATCAATATTTTTGGGGACTCTCAAATTATCATAAATTGGTTCAACGGAATATCAGCTTGTCACATCCACACACTCAGCATTATCTTGAATGAGGTACTCGAACTCAAAGCAGCTTTTAACAATATTACATGTTCTCATATCTACAGGGAACATAACAAAGGCGCTGACAAATTATCCAAGGAGGCTGCGTTGATGGACAAAGGTATTTGGGAGATCACAAAAATTCAAGGCCAACAGGAACACAAATATTATCACCGTCCATACATAGACCCGGGATACCAGACTACACCGGGTCATCAAACAAACTGAAGTTTTTTGCATGTATATGACAGATGAAATTTTGATAAGCTTAACATATTTTTGTTGAAACAGTAAGATGTGTTGCCGAAAAGGCATACTGTAACAGCTCAAACAGAATGCCCTGCATGGAAAATCTGAACTGAAAACTCATACAGAACTTTTTGCAAAGGGTACAATGTACAAAGTGAACATTGGCATATGCGTAAAAGCATCTACAATATGTAATTTTCCTTAATAATGAAAATTACGGATTTTTCCAGTGGAAAAAATTTGTATGCTGGCGTTTATTTTTAACTGTTAATGTGCTTTAAGTTTATTTGTTGGAACTGATATAAAAACATATAACAGAAAATAACGAAGAAATGCAATGCAGCAACAAGCAAACACACATAACAACAATATAATATGGAGTTCACCCAAAACTCTTGGGCTACGTCTCCTTGAGCTCTAGTCAACTCGACTAGGCTCTCTAGGATTATGGAAAAGTCCTTTTACAAGCTCCACGCTCAACTCCACTGGTTTACATTGAACACAATGGGCTTAGAACACCATCTTATCCCTGGCTCTGAAGCTCTTCAGCTTTCTGGCTTTGGCTCTCGGCTCTGGCTCTAGCTCTGGCTCTTGGCTTTCAGCTCTGGCTTCTTTGAGCTCTCTCTCGGCCTCTGCGTGCCTCTGTAGTCCGCTTGACCTCCAAGCGACTCTCAGCAACCTTCCAATGACCTTTTTCAGTCCTCCAGCTCCCTCGGCAACCTTCAGCTGCCTTCAGCACTTGTGCTCTCTATGTTTTTATCATGCCTCAGTTACAACCCTCCATCATTGAAGAACCTGACTTTTTCCTCACAAGAATCCATTTACAAATGGAAAAGAACAGGGGGGCAGGAAAACCATGTTATTTTTCTTTCCTTTGGCCATGCTAGCCAAATAACGGAAATACACATGAAACGCATGCAAAACACATCATGGGCCTTTAGCCTGGACTTCAAATATTATGGAATCGGCCCTATAAACCTATTGGGTCTGTCCAAATATCACTTATCGCTATCGCTTAGGCGGGAGGTCTAAAAACCTCAATACACAGGAAATACAAAGAAATCCCGTAAATCTAGACTTCAAAAGTTATGAAATCGGGTCTATAATCCCTTTCGGGTCTGCCATCCATCGTAATATCGCAATCGCATCGTCACATGGCCAAATGGCCAAAAACCCATTTACACGGGAAATACATTAAAAATATGAATTTCCAGATTTCAAATATCGGGTCCGCCCTTAATTGCTTATCGCAATCGCAATCATATCAGCCCTGGCATCGGGGATCGTCGATTAAATCTGGACCATCCATTCCTTTCTCGATCTGACAGCTGATATCGCACGTCACATATCGCTATCGCATTGGCCCGAGGGTCTTCCCTTTGGTTGTGTTGATTGCTGATCCGTCGATCTGCCGATCAGATCCTAACCATTGATCTATGACTTTTAATCCGGTGGCTGACAATCCATTTCGGGCACGTAACTTGCACGAGATTTAACCGCTCGAAAAAGCGGTTTCCTCTCTCCTTCGCTGTGCCACACCTCAGTCAATGTATGGAATCGAGCAGAGCCCTTCCAATACCGCTTCCTACTCGACGCCCGCCCGAAATACCACTTATGGCCTTCCTTTCGGAATTCAAAAGTTTTTTTTGTTTGATTGATAAATCCGTCGAGTCCGCTAAAGGGCCTTTGCGCCTATTTTCCCTTTGTCTATTGCGATGCGATAAAATAATGTGATGTGATGGGTTTTAAGGGTTTTTAATGTTAAAAACACATTTTTCCCTTAAGTCCCATTCATATAAGAATTTGCCTCCTTTTCAAAGGACAAGGCAAACTTCTTTTTGCAATAACTTTTTCATCTGAAGTCCATTTTAGCCCATTCAATTTGCAGTAGATTCAGAATGAAAAGATCTACAAAATGGGGTTGTTTCCAAGAGCATCCTTGGACTTTAATTTTCCTCTGTGAGGAACACTTTAGACTTAGAAGTCTATCCAAGATCCATTTTAGATCACGCCTTCTCACTAAAGAACTTTTCGTCTCCAAAATACTGATATATTGATCTGAACAGTAAATGAGAGTAACAACACCCTCTTCATTCAGCCTCCATACACTTGCCTCTGCATAATGCCTCTGAACCAAAGTCCCTGACCACTTTCCTTCCTGGATTTGCTGGTCCTCCTAGGAAGAACTGTCTTCCCTCTTGACTTCATGCAGAACTCCTGCTGAGATGGTCACAGAAGATAGTTTGAACTTTTTTTCCTTGATCATTGATCCTAGGTAGCTCAAACCAATGTGAAGTTACATCTGCTCCAAAAAAATTTCATTTGTATTTGTTTGACAAGCTGTCAACAACAACTGTTAACAACAACATAAATACAAACAACAACTGGATGGCCTAAACTCCTGCTTCAACAAAAAAACAGATTTCACATCTTGTGAACACCTCCATGTCTTACATCTGCATACAAATGATGGGCTAGATAACAAGCCCACAAAACATTCCTTTAAACAAATGAACCTTCAAGTCAAGCATGTAGAAAAAGACCATTAAGACTCTTTTCAAAATATGAAACACTTCATCATTATCTCCATCTTGGAGACCAAGTTAACTTCTCCCAAGTCAACATTGCATCACATGCATGTCAAAGCAATCAACCCTTCAAGTTAAGCACACACACATGTTCAAAAACAATGAAATCGTCAACATCCTTGTGTTCATGCACAACATTCTCATGCATGCATTTCATCCTTCAACTTTCGCTTAAGCACACTGTACTTTCGAAGCTGAAATGAAATATAATGTTGCAGCAACAAAGTGAGTCTCCTACTCAACTTCTCCATTCACCTTCTTGGTAAAATCCTACAACTTGCGTTCCATTAACAAAGCAATGTAAACAGATGCATCAATAGACATGCAATCTTAATTGGATAAGAACTCTAACCATTTCTCACCAATTCCTTTCAAAGGTAATACCTTTGTCTGCACATCAGCATCAACATGTGAATCATCCTGAGACAAATCATTCATGGAATCTTCCTTTCCATTTCTGCCATCTTCTCTTTCCACCTTCTTCAGCTTTTGTGGAAGCATTGTTGGATTCAGAGTCCAACACCTTTCAGCAAGATGCCCTTTCTTATGGCAGTAAGTGCAACACATGTGCATCCTCTTGACAACATGAATTTCCTTGTCCAATGGACCTTTGGCTTCTTACTACTTTTCCTTCAAAAGTTTCCTATATGTGGCCATTCTCTTCCAACATCTAGAAACATGATGGTTATCCAAACCACAAAAGGAACATGCAATTATTTTCCCATATCTATGTGGAAATTTATCATGCTTTGCAAAATCAAAAGGAAGATTATTAGAACTAGATTTATACCTTTCTCTTTCACCTTTATTGCCTTCATGAGGAGGTGAAGCAAGTGAAGAAGTGGCTCCCTTTGGAAAACCATCAATCTCTTCAAGGCTTTCAGAGTTTCCACAACTCTCTGGCTCAAGTGTGTGCTTCTGAACACCTGCGCCCTACAAATGATGTTTCAAGCTATCGCATTCCTCCTGAATACAATCTTCACACTTCTGAGGTAGAATACCTACAATGAAACTCCTTCTTGGAACTGTTTCAATGGCCTTCATGGCAGCTTTGGAGCTTTCTCCATAAGACTGTCCATAGCCAAGACCCAAATACTTAGGCCTTTCCTCAACTATTATTGGCTCAAAAATACCTTGTGCATGTTTACCCAAGCCTTTTCCTTCATAGCCCATCTTGGACATTAGTTTGGAACCTATGCCTCTAGTATGTTTTTCAAAAGAACCAATATAAGCATTCTTAGAAGAATTTGAAGACAAACTGGAATGGTTTACCTCTTCTTCAAGATGATACCTAACCAAGGCTTCCTTGGCAACAAAGGGTTGTGACTCCAACTCATGCATCCTTTTCAGGTTCATATTTTCAATATGAAGTTTCCTCTCCATTTCCTGCAATTTTTCAGAAAGCAACTGTTTCTCTTCCTTCATGGAATTCAACTACTCTCTAAGTATGATACTCTTCCTTCCATCCTCATACATTTCTCTCACCATGTCCATCATGATGAACAAGTCTTGCTTCATGTCTCCATCAAAGAGTCTTGTGATGGAGGAGGAATTTGAGAATACACTTGTAGAAGTTGTCATTATGCCAATGAACAAAAGAACTTCAAACAAGATTAAAAAGATCTTATTCAAGCAACCTTTTGCAACAAACCTCTTGTGCTTCAAGGATTGCCTTGAGGTCCTTTGGGATAAGAAGAATGCCTTCATCCCTTCTTCCTTTTCGTCTTTCCTGGACTAAGCTATCAATAGCTTTCCCTTCACCTTTGCAAACTCAAACAATAGTCGGTCTGCACACAAGCATACAATCAATCGTACAATCAATCCTTGACTGCCCAAACACCTTTCAGACAAGAAATCTTTGCTCTGTCAATCAGGCATTCTGAGTTGATACCACTTGCTCTAGTATAACCAACTTTGATATCATCTTCTTTGAAGGTGGGGTTAACCAATCTTAGGCTCTGATACCACCTCTGATTGCAATATGCCGATTAGATCTGGACCATTGATCGGTCTGATCCGACGGCTCCTGTGCAATGTTGCTTTAGCCTTCGCTTAACTCTGTTTTCGCCATTTCTTCATGTTTTTCCTGTGCGATAGTGTTTTCCGCCATTTGTTAATGTTTTTCCCTTGCGATAGTGTTTAAGTATATGAAGACTTAGAGGGTTTTAGGATCCATTTTGGATCAATAACCTTGGTTTTACCCAGGTTGACCATCAATTGTCAATGGTCACAGAACAGAGCTAAGGCATCCAGATGCCTCTATAATCCTTCTGGGGATGAAGAGAGGAGGACCACGTCGTCAACATAGAGTAGAATAGATATCAAAACCTGGTGAAGAAGGCAGCCATCAGTGTCCTGGATATGTTCGTGCAGAAATGCTTCCAACTCATCAATATAGATCCCAAACATGGTAGGGGACAATGGACAACCCTGTTTAACCCCAATAGTGCTTCGAATGAAATCAGACATCCCATGGGTTGCATGAAGACGACGAAGAACAGACTCATATAGGCGCATAATAGCGGTCAATAGGGTTGCAGAAATGCCAATATCTTTGAGTCTCTGGAGCAAGGCCTCCCTCGGAACAGAGTCAAAAGCTTTCCGAAAATCTACGAAACAACAGTAGACTTTCGAAGAGTGGTGTCGTGCCTCCTCAATCACGGCGCGAAGGGTGAATATGTGGTCAATGGTCTGATGATCCAGTCGAAAACCTACCTGTCCCCTAGCTCTGAGTTGTCTCTGCTCAAGGTCACTGGAGAGCTTCCTATGTAGAACAATAACATACAACTTCGAGAACATGTGACCCACCATGATCGTTCTGTAGTTATTGGGATTTGAGTTGGAACTTGATTTGTGGATCGGATGCATGATGTGGTGTGCCCATGTCGTTGGAAAACCTTCACAGACTACATGGTTGAAGAGATCAGCCAAGTAGCTAACCAAAGCACGGAAACCGTGCTTAAAGAACTCTGCTGGGTAGCCTTCCTCATCGGCTGTTTTGCTGCTGTTCATCACCCAAATGGCCTCTCTAAATTTTTTGAGAAGGTTCATTCCAAACCTAGCATAAATCATAAGGTTATTGACCAATATGCTGAAAAAGGAAAGTGAAATCATGTGGACAATTGAAACAAATAAGTCTTTTGATGAGGAAAAATTAGTCTTGGCTAATCCTCCTATCTTAGCTATTCCAAATTATACTAAAGACTTTACCATATTCTATTTTGCATCAGAACATACAATTGCGGAAGTCTTAATGTAGAAAAATCAACAAGGTAATGAACCAGAACAACTGATAGCTTTCTTTAGCAGGGATTTGAGAGATTCTTCTCTTAAGTACAATGTTATGGAAAGGCAATCTTATGCATTGGTTAAAGCCTTGAAAGATTTTGGAGTCTATGTACTTCATTCACATGTGATTGCTTATGTCCAAAATGTTATTGTGAAAGGTATTCTGACCCAACCTGATCTCGAAGGTAGAAGAAGCAGATGGATAGAACCTATTCTTGAGTATGATGTGGAGATCAAGCCTACCAAGCTGGTAAAGGATCAAGGATTGGAAAAATTGATGGTTGATTGAAATCTAAATGTATTAGACATAAATCTCATGGCTGGTATGTCACATGACAATAATTCAGAAGCTTCTCAATAGGTTTCTAAAAATATTATATCCTCTCCATGGTATGCTGATATAGTTTATGTCTTACAACACTTACAGGCTCCTCCAGAAATGACAAAAACAAAGGCAAGATTTCTGAAACTAAAGGTTGTGAAATTCTGCATTTTAAATCAATTCTTGTATTGGAAAGACTTAGGAGGTGTCTTATTGAATTGTTTACTGGAGGATGAAGCACAAAAGATCATGGAAGAATTTCACAAGGGAGATTACGGAGGCTGTCATTTTTGGAAAGTTATAGCTAACAAAATTGACGGTTGGTTTTTATTGGCCAACCTTGTTTGTTGATGTTTATAAAAAAGTCTCAAGCTGCCATGAATGTTAAATTTTTGAAGGTAAAAAGAATCTTTTTCCCCTACCCGTAAGACCAATTACAGTTGAAGCATCATTCCAGCAGTGGGGTCTAGATTTCATTGGGGAAATCCATCCATCATCTTCAGCTCAGCATAAATGGATTTTGATAGCCACAGACTACTTTACAAAGTGGATAGAAGCAATACCAACCAGAAAAGCAACAGATTCAGTCATCATTCAGTTTTTGGAAGGTAATATTCTCTCAATATTTGGTTGTCCTCGTAGAATAATCATTGATAATGTTGTTGCTTTCAAGTCCAAAAAATGATTGAATTATGTCATAAATATCATATTGTACTCAGTCACTCTACTGCATATTACCCATAGGGTAATGGTTTAGTTGAGTCTTCAAATAAGAGTTTGGTGAACATTATAAAGAAGTTGTTGCAAGAAAATAAGAAAACATGGCATAAAAAGTTGATCTATGCATTATGAGTTGATAGAGTGAACACTAAGAAGTCAATTGGTATGTCACCATTTCAATTGGTATATGGGACAAAGGTTATTTTTCCTACTTCCTCGAGAATTCTAGTGATGAAGTTGTTGTAGGTGGTAGATGTAGAGCCAAATTATTTGCAAAAAATAATAAATCAGATGATTTGATTGCAACTTTCCATGGGAGTAATGCATATTTGATGCATGATTTGACAGAAGAATTTCTTGCTAGAGGGCCTATAAATGGCAGCTTTCTCAAGCATTATTTTGCCTAAAATCAGTGGGTTTTGACCACTCCATTGTATATAGCCATTCAAATTTCTAGTATTGCAGGTGTGGGTAGTTGTCACCTAAATTTGAAGCCCAAGGAGAAGGCCCTAAGATTTTGGTGAGTTGCTAGAAATTTTCAAGATGCAAAATGTTTTTGTAATAATTCATGGTTAGTCATAGTTAATCATGAGTCAAGTCTTAGAGTCAATAAAGCCCAATGGATCAGGCTACTAGTCTACGGAGTTCTTTGGCACCTCACAGGGAGGATGCCATCCCCATTGGAGCCAATGCTAGTGTCCTATGTTATAGTAATAAGAGTCAAGCTTTGTATTTTTATTATTTTGGTCAATTTGTAAAGTGTTGATATGATCTCATAGAGATCAAGTCTTGGTGTCAGTTTAGGATAGGATATACTAAATTTTTGAGTGGTGAAAGAAATCAAGTTATTAATTTCTTAAAAGGTCTAGGTTTAGTAAGTCTAGGGTTAATGTGTCATCCAATCATGGATAAAGGTAAATAATGGGTTTGGTTTCTCATCATTGGGACAGTTAGTGGTGTCTTTTCAATCAGTTGCATGGTCAAATAAGGTAGTACATCATTTCCTTGTAATCATGAGTTGATATTGTGCTTCTACTTTGCGCTACATTTGAACAATTTGATTTGAAAAGTCATCATTAAAGTTAAAGGGAGTCATGGACTGCATAAAGGATGACAAAGACATTCTAGCTTTCAAAAATCCATTGAGCACATTACTTATCCTCCTCAGTTTCCCTACATATCAAATGAGAGTTGTTGCGTTTTGGCTGCAGGGGATCCATTGCACTTCTACAAATCGAGGGTTTTCTTGCCACCACAACTGCATTCAGGTTTCAAATCTCTCTTTTATGGAATAATTCATGTTGTATGTAGTCTAATTCATCTTTAACAGTCGAGGAGAGCACCCAAATGGCCTTTCAACCCTTAGAATCTTCAACTTGCAGTGCTTTCCTCGTTGCGCATATGTTTTTGTAATTTGTTGCGCACATAACAAATTGTTGTTGCATTTTTTCTTGTGACTTAAATTCATGTTGTTTGAGATTTTAAACACAAGAGTTTACCATTCAAAAGATTTCCAAAAACCATCACCCAAACCCTAATTCCATTGTTGTTGCATTCTTGTTGCGATAAGTTGTTAAGCGTTGTCATTGCATTTTGAAACCCTAGAAGTTTTTCATTGTGAGTCATGACAACACTAGACAGGAAGAAGAGGTACAGAGGGGGTGACATAGTCTGATTTGAGCCTCAAGACCTTACCATGGTGAATTTAGATCCAGCTATTAGGGTTGCATTTGAGCAGACTGGTTGCATCAAGTTTTGTGAAAAGATACAGGGTTACAATGTTCAGGTTACCAAAGAATTTTCCTTAAACTTCACTAGTGTGGAAGCCAAGGTTGGAGAATTGAGTTTCCCAGTTTTAGAGGTTACTATCTCAGTTGCTACAGAGATCCCTTTTCATGGAGAACAATGGTTCAAGTGCATGCCATTAGATTTGGCCAACTACAAAGATTTTCTGAAGCCAAATTAAAAAAAACAAAGAATATGGGGCTACTATGCCAAGAGAATATCTTCTTGAACCTTACAACAAATTACTCAATGTGATTCAGAGATACTTCACTTGTGAAGGAAGATTTGGGAGGGTTTATCAGTACCACTCGAGGTTGTCGATGCATTTTACAGGTAAAATCCCTTTAAATCTACATTTTTACTTGTTTAGGAGCATTGGTAAGATCACATATAAGATTCAGGGTAAGAAGAGTCAAGTGGAACCCAATCTCTTTCATTTCTGCTTGATCAAATTGTTAGTTGTGGAAGAGTTGAGGAAGAGAAAACAGACAAGGCAAGCATTTTTTGTTTCATCCAAGTTGACAGTTGAACTTTCCGATGGTCCTTGGAGCAGAAAAGACAAACCTTCATCAGTGGAAAAGGATGTTCAACCAGCAATAGCAAGCTCAGTCAAAAGGCCACAGACTTCAGTTGACCAATATCACAAGAAAAAAAGTGAAAAGCTTCATTTCTCCCCTGAGGTGGTGGAGGTTTCTAAGAAACCACACACAAGAGCTACTGCAAAAAGGTTATCCATGGAGCAAATACCTGAACAACCTACTGAAGTTCAAGGCACCATATCAGAAAACATTGATGACAGGGATAAAGAGATTATGGAACTACAAGAACAGTTGAAAAAGGCTCATTTAGTCATTGCTCAGCTTCAACATGATAATAGGGAGTTGAAGAAGAATATTTTGGAAAAGGCATCTAAAGTTGATGAAGCAGAACCAGTGACTAAAACCACTTCACTTGCCACTAGATCCAAAGGTAAAGGAAAAGCAGAAACAAAGGACATCCAAAAGCTAGAGACCTCACAATCAAGAATCCCTGTAACCAGATCTTCAACTAGGAAATTGGAGCTACAGAAAGAAAGTCTGATGAAAGGAAAGTCAATGCAAGAGAAGAAGAACATTGAGTTGGATGAAGGACAACACACTTTCCATAGGCTAAGGAAGCAGCTAAGGAAAGCTCAAGATGAAATCATCAGGCTTAGAGAACAAGATGAAAGGGTTAAACAGAAGATACATGATCACCTGAATAGTTGTGGGCCAACACTGTTTAAAGCTAAATATATGTTGAGGAGAACTTTGCCCTTACATAGACAGCTCAAGAACATGTATAGGCAACATCTCACCTTGAAAAAGGTGTTGAAGGGTGCAAAACAAGAATTATAGGAGGCATTGCAAGGAAAGTAGGAGGAAAGAAGAGGAATATGATTAATCTGTAAGAGAAACCTATTATCGATATGGATCACAAAAGTCTAAGATCTAACACTAGAACTGTTAGCTGAGGCAGCGAAAGTTTGATTGTTGACAAGTCACCAAGATAGTTTTGTTTTTTTCCCTTTTTGTCCTAGTGCATCAGTTTATAACAGTGATATACACAGTAATGCAGCAAATTTGTTGCAATACTGTCAAAACTATCGAGATTTGATAGAAGATCAGAGTTTTGGCATTTTTTCCTATGTATGGAGGTTCAAGAAGGTATTTGAAGATTTTCAACATCATCCACCAACCATTTTTCTCAGTTAGAGACTTCGACACTTGGTCAAATCCATGGGAATGACATTCGTTGTGCTCAGTCGTTGCGCTTTTATTGTAGGTGATGATTTTCAAGAAGGGAGGTTTATAGTTTGGACAAATGTTTTCTAATGGGTATTTGATATTTTGGGAGTTGTCTTTCACCTATCTGACACATTCAAGAATACAGGAGATGATCAGAAGTATGCAAATGATGAATTCTTTGCACTCAGTTGTTGCACTTTCTCTGAAGAAGGAAGTAGCACAACAAATTTGTTGTGTTTCCACACAGTCAACAGTTTGACCTTTCAATTCAACTCCAAACCTCCTAAAATTGATTCATATGGTTATGACAAGTGTCATTAAGTGTCTTGAAGGTTCGAACCTCATCCTCATGCAGGCATTCGATGTATTTTGTTAAAAGATTCCTCTAGTCAAACAGTTTCCTAATTTGTAGAAGGTGGTTCTATATTCGCTGCTACAAGCAGAAAACTAAATATTTTTGGGGAATTTGGTTCCTAAAGGGAGGAACTAATTTTTTTTATGTATATATGATGTAATTTTGATTAAGAAAAGGGTTGGTCAGTGTGTGATAGAGAAAAGACATTGTGCATTGTACAGTTTTATTTGAAAATTTCAGTGAATGATGAAGGTTGAAGTCTACTTGTTCAGGGATTCTTGTGTCAATCATTTATGGTGATGTTTATCTCCTGTTTATGTTTCTTTATCTTTTATTATAGCCATGCTTAAATGTTATGTCTTCGGTGTTTAGTTAAACAAATTCATTTCAAAATTCACTTTCAGGTGCTCTGCTATAAGTAACTAAACATTTCTGTGTTTTTTCTTCCACCATAATATCTAAAATCCTCCTCAGCTAGATGCTTTAGATATTATCAATTTCATTATTCCTCTACTCACCTCTCTACAATGAAATTTGACAAAGACAACATAAAGGATTGCCTACCTTGCCCCTCTCTAAGGATTCTTCATTTTCCCATCATAGCACTAAAAATCATTAGCTTAATTTGATTCCATGCCCAATGTATTTCCCTTCTCTCTGCCAACAAATTGTTAAATTATTCTAACTTTATCTATATACCTAGCCTAAGATCCAGAAGATTTCATAAGAGCGAGCCCTCTCTGGGTTTGGAAGGACTAACTTCCAACCCTGAAGATTGGTTTGTGGTTACCGTTGGGTTCCTCTCCTCAGCCTGAAGGAATTACAAAGTGCTAAAAAATATCATGACAATCGAGGGAAGAAATAGAATAAGTGGAAGGTAGAAATCCCAACAACTTGCATTAGTTGAGCTACCATACTATTAATCGGATTAGGAATTGGTTGTGCAGGAAGTTGAGGCCGAAGAGTGATTGAAGTAGACAATTGCAATGGTGGAGAACAAAATGGCAGAGGTGGTTGTAGTAAGGCTTGTTGAGGGCCTTCAAAGGATGGATTCCTCTGACCTTGTTGCCAAAGCTGGTTTGGTGGAGATCCATCCAAGGTTCAGTGGGTAAACACCATTGCAAAGAAGAGTATTGCATTGAAAGATTAGACCAACATAAATTATAATATTGTAATTGATTTGGAATCATACCTTGAGGTTTAGGTTTCCATGGACACATCTTGAAGACAAAACATAATTGTGTTGGTTCATTAGCCTATTGATATAAAACTTTCAACCTAGGCAGAGATGGTCAATTGCTTGTGGCATGGTCCTCATTGCATAATGCACAAACCTCAATGTGATTCAACAAGCACCCTTTCAAGGGGTACCTTCTCCTACACTTTGGACAAAATATTGTAAAAGCTAACCCTACTTCCTTCTTCATTTGTAACGTGTCTAAATGAGAACTCATTAAGCTAAGTATAACATTATTTTTTTATAAATTTATTACAAAATAATAATAATAATCAACACTACATTATAATAAAATAATACATAGTCAACATTTAATTATAATTTTATAATAAAATAATACATAGTCAACATTTAATTATAATTTTGAAAAAAAAACGAAAATTCCAACCTTAAAAATACTTTCTTAAACCATTATAAAAATTTTAAAAAAATTGATTAAAAATACTTTCTTAAACCATTATAAAAATTAAAAAAAAATGAAAGTACCAACCATTATAAAGATTTAAATAAAAAATGAAAGCTTCAACCTCAAAGATATTTTGTTTGAACCATTATAAACACTTCGAAAAAAAATGAAAACTCCAACCTCAAAGATACTTTGTTAAACCATTAGAACAATTTTTAAAGACTTAGATTATAGACTTCCGAAAATTTTACATATTATTATTTTCAGAAACATTAAAGATCAATCTTTCAACGAAAGAATACATTTGTCAAAGTGGAAAAACATTGACATTATGTGATTATGAAAATAAGTGAGTCTATTTTTGTAAGTTGAGGTTCACTTTATTATATAAATTTGATATTTTGTTTGAACCATTATAAACACTTCGAAAAAAAATGAAAACTCCAACCTCAAAGATACTTTGTTAAACCATTAGAACAATTTTTAAAGACTTAGATTATAGACTTCCGAAAATTTTACATATTATTATTTTCAGAAACATTAAAGATCAATCTTTCAACGAAAGAATACATTTGTCAAAGTGGAAAAACATTGACATTATGTGATTATGAAAATAAGTGAGTCTATTTTTGTAAGTTGAGGTTCACTTTATTATATAAATTTGATTTCATAAATTTATAGCTATTATTAAGCTTGTTATTTATTATGCTTATCGTGTGAATAAGAAGATGATGATAATGATGATGTTGCTTCTTATCATCCCTTAGCAACAAAGAAATGGAATTAAACTAAATATTTTTAATGTCATTTCTATACTTAAATATGGTGGAAATGATTATAAAGATCCGCTAGCAAACAAAGAAAGTTTAATATCATTTCTACACTTAAATGTGTCATTTCTATACTTAAATAGGGTGGAAATGATTATAAAGATCCGCTAGGAAACAAAGAAAGGAAATTAAACTAAATATTTTTAATGTCATTTCTACACTTAAATGTGGTGGAAAGATTATAGAGATCAGCTAGGCCTTGAATAGTAATTACGTTATTAAATGGATAAGATTGCCTTATATTATTAAGATAGGGAAAGATAAAAGAAAATAGGTTGAAGAGTATTTATGTTATTAAATAGGTAAGGTTGTCCTATATTACTAAGATAGGGAAAGTTGAAAGGAAATAGGTTAACTCAAGGTTTGTGTTCACTATAAAAGAAAGGAGAATTGGGTTTTATTTTGAGAATATTCATTTGTTTTTCCTGTTGAAAATGTTGCAAACCTAGTTTTGATAAATGAAAATTTTAAATTTTACTATATGAACAAAAATTCTAACTATTTATTACGTAGATGAAATGTTATTTTTCACGATCATTTTTCTGATTAATTTTAACCAAAATTCAGCAGAGATTTTTAAAAGCTTGAGTTTAAGTTGTTTAATTTGTAGAATTAGAGTGCCCTAGGGTTTTTCAGGGTGCTGAATCCATTTACGCATTCAAAAATGTATTTTAAACATAACAAAAATCACATTCTTACTTAAAATTGCATCACTGGATTCTAGTGAAAAAAGCTAGTTTGTCTATAAGTTAAACTACACCTTTATTTATTTATTTATTTAATACACATAAATCTAGACATTTTATTAGTACTTTAGACCCTGACCTTTTAATTGTAGGTTAACCTACATTGCTAGAAATAATCAATAATGTCTTCTAATGTGATCTGGCATATGCTTTCCTCATTTTATTATTCTTTATCAAACTCGTTTTAAATCTCAAAAAATGTCCTTGTGAGAGAGAAAATATGCCAGTATGCCATTATCCAAGTATATCACTACCTATATTTCCATGGAAAACCAATAAATAATTCTCTTTATGACTGGAAGTTTACCAACAATGACCATAACATGTCTGGATAATCTAAAACTCTCACCGTAGGTTAGAGAACACTTCACAGTATAACCTAGTATGTAATTCCCATGGATCCACAGAAAATGTATTCCTTTATGAATGGAAATTTATGAACAATGTTCATAACGTCTTTTTGATCTAAAACGTTCACAGTAGCTGAGGGACTTCCCATCAGCAAACAAATTTATTCTCGTGGATTATATTAATAAAAATAGATAATAAATAAACAAGAAAAAGATTAGTTGGAGTAAAGTTTGCTATGGATATTGGTTTCCATGAACTAAGGGAGATATTTTCTTGGTGTTCTGCACAACAGGAGGGTGCACTCTGGCGACTAAAAGTTATATGCTGTCACCTCTTGCCCCTTTAGTGTTACATGGTTTAACTTTGGTTTTGGATGCTTCATCATTTATAGATATCGTATCCAAATAATCATGCAAACATAATGATTGAACAACTTGTTTCTGTGTATACATTTGTTAACAATTTAGTTTATTTTCCACGAAGGCCACTGCTTATTGTCTGAGACCAGGATCCAATTTCTCTCAAATATAACATACTTTAGTGCATTTAAAAAAAAGGCTTTACATATCTACAAAATTAAACTTAGGTAAAAACTGGTTAGAGTTAACTACTGCAATTCGAACTTTTCCAACAGCATCAGTGAGCTCCAATACAACCGTCAACCCGTGAGTAGTAGTATTGGACCTCAATGTATATTTTTCGTGTATATGATGCAGTAATTTGAAAGGATGGATACAATGCAATGAGCATAATTTCTCTGTAAGGCTGTCCAAGCCTGACCTCACAGATAAATCAGCTAAGAAAAGATGTCAGTACACTCAACAAAAATCACTGTCCTGGCTTGAAGAGTTCAAAGAATCCAAGCTTTCTGAAGATGCTGTGTATATTGGTAAACTGCAGTAATTTTTGCCTGTTAAGGCCATCTTGCAATTTTGTGTAGACCACTGATGTGAAGTAGTTATAGGTGAACAGGAAAGCATGCCCTCTGCATTAGATGTCTCAGAAATATTACTATGCCCATCTGCAACTTGAGGTGCCATATAAGGCACTGCTTGCCATCTACTAGGGGAATGTACAAGTGGCACTGGGAATGGAGAACTTCCAGCATGAGTGTCTAGAGGAGCTAATGTCGGTATTGGGATAGAGGTTGCTACCGTGGGAAGTGGTGAACTTGAAACAGCTGATAAAAGTGGGGTCTGCTCTGAGGGTGGGCCAACTGCACTTTTGAAACGGACATCCCGTTTGCAGACCGGACAAAATGCTCTTCGCGTAGTAAGCCACTTATCCACACACAGTGCATGAAAATCTGCACAATAAAGAAGCATCCACGTAATGCTTCAGAATATAGATTTGAAACAATATCTTAATGAACAATCAATCTGAGAAAATAAGTTCAGCAGCGAAGAAAGTCCAACAAAACCTCATATATTTATAGCAGTTATTATCTGTTTTCTTCTGTGCAAAAGAAAAATAGCACCAGGATAATGGTTGCAATGTGTACCAGCGGCTCCTTCAGCATAAATTTTTTTTAGAGGATTTTAAACACGTTAAACAAGTGTGAAATATTACTAATTAGAGTTCTGAAAGAGTATATATGATATTACTAACTGTTCAAGGATAACACAAAGGATATGACAACATGCAATAATCAAATTAAACTAGGCGACCAGGAAGATGGACACAATAGCATCACGATACATATCATGAAAGCCCTACAGAAAAACATGGCATATTAATGACCCGTCTCCCTCACACACCGCAACCACGACTTCATATACACAGAAGATGAGCATGCTAGCATGCAATGCATCCTTTTCAGGTTCCAACGGAAACTTGGTTGTCCATCTTGCATGCTAGGATACCTTGAGCAAAGGGATAAAGTTTTCCAAACAACAAATTTCCCATGTCATGGAAGCATCGATGGTCAACGCCAATTGACGTTCATTGTCATCTCTCATGCTACCAAAAATCAAATGGTACCTGCTTGCTAATCTATGGCTTTACCAACCTGGCATCTCTATTATCACTTATTCTCGTACCACATTATGTTTAAATAATATTTAGCATCCCTTACAACACTTTTCGTAATTTATTCAACAACTCACAACGTGCCTGTAATATTTTAATATATCATACAACACTAATTTTTACACCAGTAAACTCGACCAAATGAAAGCTTACAATCACCAATTTAAATGCTAGAGATAGAGCTTAGGTCTATGCAATCAAGTAAATATATCTATTCTTAGTTATGTTTGTACACGGTAATCATAATTTACAGATAATCTTTATATGCATGCCATGTAATTAGATGATGTTTTGATGTGCAACTGCCTTCCTGTAAACAATGCTGCCGAGTTCTCCTTCAAGAATGGCAACAACTATCCCTTAGATAAAGTGTACTGCAGAAAACGAGGCATTGTACAAGTGGTGCAGCATAGTTTGGAGGTACGAGAAGATTTTCCTAGTAGAAGTCAGTCGAATCACAGAATAAAACATACAAATAAGACTAACAATATTAAGATTGAAATAAATACACTTAAGGACAGGTGGTGCGCATCGATGATGAGTAAGAGTGCATTATTTTGGTAGGGTTTCTTATTTATATTGATTGACCTCAAGCTTCCAACATTTTATCACTTGGCACCACTTCTTTTAATATGCTATTTATTGGTGCAGTTATAGAGGTAGTAGAGTAGCATGTCCAAGCATGAGATTCGAAATGCCCTGGTCTTCATTAGCACCTGCCAACAAGTTTGGAATATACAAGAATGAAATATTGCAATATGCATCCGATGCTTGGATTAATATGTCATTAACCATATGATTATGTCCCATATTTATATAGGTTAGTTTTCAATTAATACAGTCCCCTAGGAATGTAGGGCAGTTGTTATAAATGAATGTGGTGACAAATACATGTGATGGCAGACATAAATGTTGAGAGTGACACTCTACCTGCAGAGGCCAACTGCAATTTATTAGTATTTCCACCATTCACTTTATCAGATAGATGCGATTAATTACACCAACGGAAGCAAGGTGCTCCAATTACAGGAAGTCAAACATCTCCTCCCTGTCTTACGCACACAAGCTCTATAATGCACTCATTGGAATTTGTACTTGGGTCTTTTGCATGGCAACACCCCATCCCAACAACTAACCCACACCTTGTCCTGTTTCATATCTAAAAGATTATAAACTAGCATAGATCCACCCTAAGTCGAAGGAAACATATAGTACACGGTTGTACCAAGCTCTTTTTTGGCATGAAAACAAAGAAATGTGTTATGGCCTTGAAATGTGTTTCTTCCTACGAAACACATCTCGCACGTGTGAAACACATTTCATATGGCCAAAAAATGTTTTTGAGCTACACCAGCAAACATTCAACACATATCCAAAACAAAATCTGATTATTTTGACTTGGTTTGACTTAGTTTTTTAGACTATGTTTGGCCAAAAACACTAGCAATTAATGGTAATGTCAAATTCTTAAAAGTTAACATAAATGTCAATTTTTACTTAAAGTTTTATCATTGCCATTAATCGTTTCAAGATGTTTGAAAGTGGTTCCAACCTCATTGGACTTCATATGGAGAAATTAGAATTTCATATCCTATTCAAAATTTAGTAGACTTGATAGTGTTCAGGATTTCAGGATTGCTAGGATTGGAGCATTTTGATTGAATTTCCATGTATGACTAATGTACCCCAATGTTGGAGGTGTTGATTATTAAAGTATTCTACCATGCCCCTAGCAAAAATGCACACATCACTGAAGCCAAACTCATTGGTTAAACATGTCAAACCTTTTCTACTATATATCAAGGCTTGGATTAAGCAGTTTCATCAATATTGGATGGTTCTGACTAATGCCCCTCAAGGATCGAGGTACAGGCAGAAGGCAATACTAATGATTGCAATCCCAATATAGGTGATGATGAAACATTCTTGTCCTTTATGTTTTCCTTTTAAATGTTCTTACTCATTTATTCATAATGTTTTCCTTCAAAGTTTCCAAAAAAAGATATATATATATATATAAACCGGAACTGGTAACCGACCTAGTGCACCTATCAAACAGGTTTTTGAATCAAAACCAGGAAAATCAGACTGGTGAACCAATCTTTAAAAAAATATATGAAATTCAAATAATTATTTTTTAATGAAAAATTATTTTTAAGATTTAAAACCATGATTCCAAACCATCGAAGACAAAATATGCAAAGTTTGTTCATCTATATATTGTTGATTTTGTCATATCCCCATTTTAATTTTCCTCTATAGTACAGCCAGGGTGAATTTCCAAGGCACAGGATGACCAGGTCATGACTCATAGAGGGATTATGTCATCAAGGGCCCCGAGGCAGTTGAGGAGTTTTTATGGGATCTGATGGCATTTGCTTGGCATATTCATCATCATGAGCAATTCCGCACAGCTTGCTTCTAGTTACATGGCTTTCTGATAATTCCATAAAACAACATTATTATTGTGCATAACTTAATTACTTACGCTCAAGGTGGCATTCCGAGAGGGATATTTGACGGAACATCTTAGTGTAATAGCTTGTTAGAACCGGAACAAGAAGATCTACAGAATGGGATGTTGCGAAGTGATTTCCGATGGCCGGAGGGAGTATGGTGGGTGATTTACCATTTTCCCAGCTTAAAAATGACTTTAGTTAGTCATTTAATTGAAAAGGGAAAATATGAATTAAGGGAAATGGCCAAAAGTAACTTAAATAAATTTAAAAATTCACTTAAGACAAAGTCAAGGAGGAGTTTTAGAATAATAATAAAATAATAAAATAAAATATTTCTAGATGTTTGAAGATCTATCTATGGAGCCTTTAAAAGGAGGAGGAGATCATTTAGGACATCTCGTTTTGATTATTTGTCATTGGTGTGGATTGGAGAATTCAATTCTACTTCTTAATAGCCCCAGGACAAACACCCTCCAGTGATTCAGTGAGAGTGGGCGAGAACCCATATCTCCCCTTGGTGAATTCACATAAAATTCACAGGTGCAATCATCAGATCAATTTATTTGGAGACCAACTGCAGCGCTATTGTAGATCCTTTTGAGGTCATCACCTCAGCTATTTCTATTTTTCTTGTATCAGCATTCTTATATTAGTAAAATAAGGATGAGATTCTTTGCATGTTTATCCTATTTATTTTTCAATTGCAGATCATATTTCCAGTTTTGCCGTTAATTTTGTGGTTTAATTTGTGTATATTGTTTATGGAGATGACAGGTAAATTTTCTAAAGAAATTTCCAACTAAATTTATATCAGGAACTTAACGATGGTGTTAGAGCATGATTCTGGCCAGTTGTGGGTTAAAATCAAAGTTGTTGTATTGCTCCTAAAGAATAAAGGAGCCAAGTTCATGGGTTAAATTTCTTAAACTATTTGTCGAAGAATAATTGTTGCGGGGCCGAAATTATTTTGCTGGGACAAATTCATCTTGTTGTGCCGAAATTATTTTGTTAGGTCGAATTTATCTTGTTGGGCCAAATTTATCTTTCTAGGCCGAAATTATTATGTTGGGATAAATTTATCTTGCCATATCAAATTTCTTTTGCCGGGATGAAATTCTCTTGTTGGGTCAAATTATTTTGCAACAGTGGAATTTATTAGTGTAGTAGCTGATTAAATTTACCAAGTCAAAAAAGAGAGAGAGATTCATCAGTATTATTAATAAATTTGGCTAGTTTTTATGTTGTGGAATTTTCCAATAAAAAATTGTGATTCACTGGTTGTCTAATTTTTGCTGGAATTTATTAAAATTTCGACAAAATTACTTCTGAAAGTTTTATGAAGATATTTTATTTGTTGAGGCCGTATTATTGTTCCATCTATCATAATTATTTTCCAGATCCAGATTTGTCTATTGGGGCAGATTTTATTTGTTGGGCCCAGTTTATTTGTCGAAGCCCAGTTTATTTGTCGGAGCCAGATTTATCTATTGGGGCTAAGTTTATTTGATGGGCTGAGTTTATTTGTTGGAGCCCAATTCATTTCTGGAGCCTAGTTTATTTAGCAAAGCCAAACTTATCTATTGGGGCTGAGTTTATTTGCTAGAGCCCAATTTATTTGTCGGAGCTTTTGCAGCAAATTTCTCTCATTTGAGCCAGTCATTTTGCAATGGGTTTGCGGGATTGAAGAGTCGGAGCATTGTGGTATGAATTTATCTTATTTGGAGTAGTGAACAAAGTTGCGCAGATAGGGGACTTCGCACTAATTGGGGATTTTCAGGTCAACTGGAATTTATGCCCAAGATTTTTCTGGGTTTTGTGAGAGGAGTATGTGGTTAAAATTTCAGAATTTTCTGGGCAGTATTCAGGCCGTAAATCAACATTCCTTCAGCAATGTGTTTTATTGGTAAATTGGGTAATTCACACCACTTGGTGGACTTGATTTTCGCTTGGAGTTAAGTTAAACCATTTCTAGGTTTTTATGGGTTTGGTGTGACGAACATCGGGTTAAATTTTCAGAATTTTCTAAGCAATTTTGAGCGTAGAAACTCCAGTTCTTCTTCAGCAGCATTAGTATTTTTTGGGGAGTGTGTGCTACCTATTTGGGTCATTTCCAGTACTTAGGTGTACATGAGATGTTCATATTATATTTGAACCTCTATGTCATTGTTGAAAGTGACTTGTGAGGGATGAGTATGTCTTGATGTGAGAGGTCTATGTATTGAGTCAACTGGCCATGTAATCAAAAGTTTATTATTGTCCCGTTGAGTGTATAAGTGTTAAAATTGGCAACTAGGGCCAAACTCCATGTGGGTCCTCTTATTTATGGCAGCTGATATTTTTCTTGGATTCCTCTCATCGAGAGGTGTAGGATTGATCTAAAGATCATCCGATTCCGACATGTATTCATGGAGATATGAATTTATTTGTGTTATGTGACAATTCATCAAGGTCGGCCAGCAACCAAATAAACCCCAACTTATCTCAACGTTGCACTATAAATAGAGGTGGCTTACAAGTCATTTTAGACACACATCTCTTGTGATCTCTCTCCACTTATTTGGGTTTTGGTGGTAGGAGAGATCTAAAGGAGAATACGTTGCCCTGGAGGAGATCTAGCCCTAGCCCTAGACGCAATCAAAAGAGAAGGCTCTTCGCAGTCAAGGAGGGAGCTCTATCCGCAGTTCTAAAGTGACCTAGCCGCAGTCCTAGGAGGAGACACCTCTACGCAGTCAAGAAGGGTTTCATATGCAACAAGAGGAGGCACTTATACGTAGTTAAGATGAAGTCTAAAACGCTATCTTAATGGAGACCTAGCTGCAGTTAAGTAAAGGAGAATACATTGTCTCAATGTGCCCTAAATGCAGTGAATGAAGGATGCCCTAGCCGCAGTCTAAAGAAGCCCTAAACGTAGTCAAAAGAGAAACTTAGCCGCAGTAGAAGGAGATTCCTAGCAGCAATTAAGGAAGAGATATAGCCGCAGTGGAAGGGAGTTCTGTTCGCATTCAAAGGAGACCTATATCTGCAGCCAAAAGAGCCTAAGCCACAACAAGAAGACTGGTCAATGTGGACATTTAAGGGTTGTTTCAGGGGTCCAATTAAAGGGCAGAATTGTTGGTTGGTAGGACGAGGCCTTGTTCTTGATGGTCGAGGCTAGGAGGTTTGATTAATAAGCTGCTACAGGCCTGTTCTAAGGGTTTTTGGATGCCACTGTAATAAGAGGAGGGCATAGCCATTGTTCAACCACCGTTAAGGGCTAGAAGGGGACAACCTTCCCTTGGAGAACAATTGAACACAAATCTGGGTAGATTTTGAGACTGTTAGGAGACAGTGCTTTGGACCTTATTCAGGCCCAATCTTGTTGAGCTAGGTCGTAGGCCATAGCCAACAACATGATATTAGAAGGAAAGAATTGAGGTTGATTCAACCAACAAGGAGCAGCATGGTGGTGTAAAAATCTCACCTTGGAGAACCTTATTCTAGAAGCTTGATATGCTGCAATTAGTTGAAGATTGAGGGTTTCTCTATCAGTATTCTGAGTTGCAGTCCTTGGTGCTAGGACTATAACTCCATCATGTCATCTTCATGGTGAAGATCTTTTATTTGGCAAGTCAGTATTGACTTAGAATCATTGTACTCTATCTCTCTCTTTCTTTGCTAAACTATTGAAGAATATAAGAAGAATTGATCAAGGGTTTCCCCACATGGGGGTTTGTCCCTGGTTGGTGCCACATCTTGTGTCCTCTTTTCTTGGCTTGTCTTATGTTGTTTATGTTTATGTTCTATCAGCACTTTAATATCATGCTGATGTGATTGCTAATCTGAATATTATCATTGGGAAAATTGAAGTAGATTTATCTAAGCATAGAACATACCAAAATTTAACATGGTATCAGAGCTGAGGTGAAGACAAAGCCCAAGCAAGAGTTAAAGAGCAATCACCGAAGACAGTTGGACAATGTCAAAGGCTCAATGGGTTCCTCATCCCACTGCTTGGCTGAAGATAAGCTTCGTGAAAAATCTAACTATCACAGATGGAAGATGTCTTTGGATATGACATTGGAAGAGAAAGAAGTGTTGGATTATGTGAAGGGTAAAATCCCCGAGCCTCCATCAAATGCATTGGCAACTACAAAAAACAAGTACACTAAGGGTGAAGTCAAAGCGAAGAAGATTATCAGAGATACCATTGACAAGCATCTGGTGGCCTACATCTTCGATTTGAACACCTCCAAGGAGATCTACGATAGATTGGTAAGCATGTTCAAGGTTAGTGATGCAAATCAAATTTTGTTCCTCAAAAATAAGCTGAAGGATATTAAGAAGGGCAAGGACGAGGATATTCAATCCTACTTCTTAAGGATCACTGAGATCAAGAATGATCTTCTATCAATTGGAGAAATCATATCTGACAGGGAACTTACTATCACTACCCTTGGAGGACTCCCACCCGAGTGGTATATATTTAGAACCACTATTCTCAATAATGATCGAATTCTAGGGTTTGAAGAATTAATGTCGACATGCATTCAAGAAGAAACCAGGATGGTGGAGCAAGAAATGCCTTCTAATAGAGGCCACCCTATTGCTTTCTCCACTCATGCCAAAAGGAGAAATTACGCAGGGTCTAAAGGTCATTTCAATATAAAGCCTGGATCTAAGGGAGGAAGGAAAGGCAGATGCTTTGCTTGCAATAAGTTTGGCCACTATGCAAGGGTGTGTCCAAATAAAAGGGACACGTCACATGATGATGGTCACAATCATTCCAGGGGCAACTTCAATAACTTCAATGATCGAAGGAATGACAAGTACAATGGCAAAGGAAAAAGGAATGCAGGACATCAAGGTAATGGTCGACTCTCCAAGAAGGCAAGGAACTCCAGGTATGAAGAATCAAATGTTGTTTCTAATAAGAAAAAGGAGTATTATCTTATATAGGCCCTCTCCTCTACCATTTCTCCAGATACTTTGGGAAATTGGCTTACTGATAGTGGTGCTTCAAGGCACTTCACCGGATACAAGGAAGCACTCTCTAATCTGATAGAGAAGGAAACAAACTTGGAGATTATTCTTGTAGACAATGCCACCTATCCCGTAAAGGGTGTAGAAAATGTTACCCTTCAATTGAATCAGGGTAACACAATTCATTTACAAGAAATTCTTTATGTACCTGATCTCAAGAAGAACCTAGTGTCCATTTTGACAATGCAAGACAAAGGTTACAAGGTGGCATTCATCGATGGAAAGGTACGTGTTTGGAAAAGCAAATTTTTACTCTTGGGTTCAAGGTTGGCAATTTGTATCAAGTTGCAGCAGGTCCATTGGGGGCCATGTCTGATCTATGGCATCGGAGGTTTGCCCATCTTCATTGTAAAGCCCTACCCATTGTGAGACAGATGGTGATAGGGATGCCTGAATTCAAAGAAGAGCATGAAGGTACATGTCCGAGATGTACTGAAGGAAAAACTTAAAAGGGGACCTTTCCCCTCGTGTAATAGAAAGACCACAGATGTGGAACAACCCGAGGGGTTTGAGATTCATGTTCGGGAATCTCATGTATGCAGGTTGAAGAAATCTCTTTATGGCTTGAAGCAAGCACCCCGGGCTTGGTATGAGAGGATTGATAGCTATCTGATGAAGTTGAGATTCACTAGGAGTGAAGCAGATCCAAACCTTTGCTTGAAGGTTGTGGATGATAGACCTCTCATACTGGTACCCTGTGAAGACGACCTCTTTCTGGCAGGTACAGACCCTCTCATTTGCAAAAGTAAGAGGGAGTTGGATTCCAAATTTGAAATGGTGGACTGCAAGCCTGTGACTACCCCAATGGAGCTTAACTTCAAGAAGTTATGCGATAGTGCTGCCAGACCTGATTTGGGAAAGGCCTCTGAGTTTTGTCAACTCATAATAGCATTGATGTTCTTGGTGAACTCTCGTCCGGATATATGTTTTGCAGTTAGCATGTTGAGCTCATATATGGTTGAGCCTCACTGGATTGGTGCCAAGAATCTTCTGAGGTATCTTTGGGGCACAATCACTCATGGACTGAGATACACTATCGGAGCTGTGAGGCTGCATTGTTATTCTGACGCTGATTGGGCAAGCAGTGTGGAGAATCGCAAAAGCACTTCTGAATGTTGTTTCTCTTTGGGTTCTGTTTCGATATCCTTGATGAGAAGGAAGCAGAAGTCAATTGCTTTGAGCACCGATGAGGTCAGATTCACAGCTACAAGTACGTGTGAAGATGTCTGGATGGGGAAGCTCTTCAGTGAGTTGTTTGGACATGTGCTGGAATCCACCGTGATCCTCTGTGACAACCAGAGTGGGATCCGATTATCAGAGAATCCCGTATTTCATGATCGCTCCCAGCACACAGACATCAGGTACCACTTTCTCTGGGACATGGTACAGTGAGGAGCAATAAGGCTCCATCACATTGGGACTGATGTGTAGGTTGCTGATATTTAGATGAAGCCCCTAAGAAAGGTCAAATTATTGACTTTCTTAGAATGACTAGGAGTCATGGAGAGACCCTCTCCTGAGGGTCCTGTATGATATGGACATTGAGCTCTGGGAGCTCTAGGGGGCTTGGGGTACTTCTTGGAGCGATGAGCAACCATAGGGTGAGTAGTTCAACCTTCCGCTAGTGGTCTGCTATGTAGGCATGACGAGTGGTTCATCCTTCTCCTGCTGAGACACAATCATAGGGTGAGTGGTTCAGCCTTCCCTTGGTGATTTGTTGTGTACGGGGTGAGTTCAGCCTTCCCTTAGTGATTTGTTGTGTACAGGGTGAGTGGCTCAACCTTCCCCTGGGATACCCCAGGCGACATGTAAGCAAGATGAGTGGTTCATCCTTCTCCTACTGACACATCCTACCCATGCAGTCTAGGACTCATGGGAAGTACCTCTCATCTGGCCAATGAGAACGGAAATGACGATAGGGACCATAGTACTATCGATGGACGCATCATGTACTACCTTACTCCCTATGCTAGGATGATATTGATCTGGGATCAATTGGAACTGACTTCGGGTCAGTAAGAGTGTTATGAGACACTCTCTTTATTTGGAACTGATTTCGGATCAGTAAGAGTGGTCTGAGACACTCTTTATTTGGAACTGATTTCGGATCAGTAAGAGTGGTGTGAGACACTTTTTATTTGGAACTAATTTCGGATCAGTAAGAGTGGTATGAGACACTCACTTTATTTGGAACTGATTTCGGATCAGTAAGAGTGGTATGATACACTCTCTTTATATGGGATTGACTTCGGGTCAGTAGAGAATGGTTTCGGGTCAGTAGAGAATGGTATGATACATTCTCAATCACTTCTTCTTCTTCTTCATAGTTCAGCAAAGCAGTGCAGAGCATTGCATTGATGGCAGAGAGTACAGACTAGTAGATGCATTAGCAAATGGAGTTCTCCCTAGTTGAGAGGGAGTGTTAAAATTGGAAACTACGGCCAAACTCCATGTGGACCCTCTTATTTATGGCCACTCATGTTTTTCTTGGATTCCTCTCATCGAGAGGTGTAATATTGATCTAAAGATCATCTGATTCCTACATGTATTCATGGAGATATGAATTTATTTGTGTTATATGAAAATTCGGCAAGGTCAGCCAACAACCAAATTAACGCCAACTTATCTCAACATTGCACTATAAATAGAGGTGGCTTACAAGTCATTTCAGACACACATCTCTTGTGATCTCTCTCCACTTGTTTGGGTTTTGGTGGTAGGAGAGATCTAAAGGAGAATACGTTGCCCTAGAGGAGATCTAGCCCTAGCCCTAGATGCAGTCAAAAGAGAAGGCTCTTCGTAGTCAAGGAGGGAGCTCTATCCACAATTCTAAAATGACCTAGCTGCAGTCCTAGGAGGAGACACCTCTATGCAGTCAAGAAGGGTTTCATATGCAGCAAGAGGAGGCACTTATACGTAGTTAAGATGAAGTCTAAAACGTTGTCTTAATGGAGACCTAGCCGCAGTTAAGAAAAGGAGAATACGTTGTCTCAATGTGCCCTAAACGCAGTCAATGAAGGATGCCCTAGCCGCAGTCAGAAGAAGCCCTAACCGCAGTCAAAAGAGAAACTTAGCCGCAGTAGAAGGAGATCCCTAGCAGCAGTTAAGGAAGAGATATAGCCGCAGTGGAAGGGAGTTCTGGCCGCATTCAAAGGAGGCCTATATCCGCAGCCAAAAGAGCCTAAGCCGCAGCAAGAAGAAGACTGGTCAGCGTGGACATTTAAGGGTTGTTTCAGGGGTCCAATTAGAGGGAAGAACTGTTGGTTGGTAGGTCGAGGCCTTGTTCTTGAAGGCCGAGGCTAGGAGGTTTGATTGAGCACTTGCTGGAGGGTTAACAGTCACTCTAATAAGCTGCCACAGGCCTGTTCTAAGGGTTGTTGGATGCCACTGTAATAAGAGGAGGGCATAGCCATTGTTCAGCCACTGTTAAGGGCTAGAAGGCTGCTCTGAATAGTAAAGGGGACAACCTTCCCTTGGAGAACAATTGCAAGACAAATCTGGGCAGATTTTGAGACTGTTAGGAGACAGTACTTTGGACCTTATTCAGGCCTAGTCTTGCTGAGCTAGGCCACAGGCCATAGCCAACAACATGATATTAGAAGGACTGCATTGAGGTTGATTCAACCAGCAAGGAGCAGCATGGTGGTGTAAGGGTCTCACCTTGGAGAACCTTATTCTAGAAGCTTGATATGTTGCAATTAGTTGAAGATTGAGGGTTGCTCTATCAGCATTCCGAGCTGCAGTCCTTGGTGCCAGGAGTATAACTCCATTGTGTCATCTTCATGGTGAAGATCTTTTATTTGGCAAGTCAGTATTGACTTTGAATCATTGTACTCTATCTCTCTCTCTCTCTGCTGAACTATTGAAGAATATAAGAAGAATTGATCAAGGGTCTCCCTACATTGGGGTTTGTCATTGGCTGGTGCCACATCTTGTGTCCTCTTGTCTTGCCTTGTCTTCTGATATTTATGTTTATGTTCTATCTGCACTTTACTATCATGCTAATCTAATCGCTAATCTAAATATTGTCATTGGGCTTGTATGAAAAAATGAAGTAAATTGCTCTAAGCATAGAACATACCAAAATTTAACAGTAATATATGCCAGCTTGATCAACTCCCTTAATAAACTGGCAGCAGCAATCAATAGATCCTTTTCCAAGGGGATACGTTCTATGTTGCAGCAAGAGCAGCCACAAAAATAACATGATATGGGACCCAAAATCTATGCACTAGCGACAAATTTGAGTTGCCTCCTGTCTTAGTAGTATTATGATGTTGAATACCCCCTTACAATGATGACATTATGAGGAGCGTCTTCAAGTTGATAGTGGGGACATTTCAGAACTTGGATAACAGCGAGGGCCCCACCTTTGGGAAGAAGCTTGAGATTCTAGAAACCATGGCCATGGTTAGAACATATGACATCATGTTTGACTTAGAGTGTGATGACTTGATTCTCCAAATGTTCCAATGCTTATTCAGCATTAGGAAACATCACCCTAACATGGTCAAAACACACATGCAGTCCATTTTATCTTTATCTATGGGAAACCGTGAGGCCATTTGCAGAGAGTTGCAATCCAAGTTGTTGGCCATTTGGAGGAAGGAACAGATAGTCTCACCTGATGCTTATGAACTAGCCGAAAGGTTGGTTGAGCAGAACATTGGGTTATTTAGAAGAAAGTTGACCAAGGAGGAGTTGCTCAGCTTTAGTGGACCATGTAGCAAGGAGGAGTTAAGGAGGAAGGGTCTTTGCTCCATCTGCAAGGAACCTTGGAGACCTGACCACTCATGCATGAGTGACACGGAGCAGAGGGCGGAGGGAGATCATGAGTGTTGAGAAATCTAGGGGCAGCTAGATTAGGTGATTTCTTTTTCTTTGATAATTGCTTGTGATGTATTTGTACTTAACTTGATTAGCTTCTTTCACTTCATTATTATTATGTTCTTATCATCAAACAACTACCAACTATGAAAATCAAATAGACAAGAGGACACAAAATGTAGGTTGCAAGCTAGGGTCAAAACCACTCCTTTTGAGAGAAAAACCCACAAGAATTCTTCTCTTCTTATAAAACTTCAAATGACAAATTCCAAGACCTAAGACCCTTGTCAAAGACCACTCCAAGACCAAGTCAAACTTCTCCTTCTTAATGAACTTTTCCAACTACTTTGACCTAGCATCTTCCAACAATTTCAACTCAGCAACTTTGACCTTCCAGCAGCTTCCAACAACTTCGACCTTCCAACAACTTTCAACAACTTCGACCTTCTAGAAACTTCGAACAACTTCAACCTTCCAGCAACTTCGACCTTTCGTGGTAGTTTCTTTTGCAACTTCGACTTTCCAGCAGTTTCTTTTGCAATTTCGATTTCCTAGTAGTTTGTTCTGCAACTTCTATCTTGTTATAGTAAAGCTTCCCTAATCTTTGTACGTGTGAGAAGAGGATAGAGAATAAATCCAAAAATTTTGTCCTTCTTCCTTCTATCCCTCTTCGCTTGCCTTTCTTCTGCCACTTCTTCGCTCAGATGATGAGTGATGAGTGAGTGTCCATCGGAGGTCGAGTTCTCTCCTATATATAGGCTTCTTAGGAGGTCAATTTGTTGCCCATGAGGCCAACTTGATCCTTCTTGTAGACCTACTTGTTTGACAAGGTCTTGCAGGGTCTTTATGAAACTTTTGACAATCCAAAAATTTTCTTTACAAGATACAACATTCCCAAAGGGGTCTTACATGTAAGACAATGACTCTTTTGACTTCATAGTTCTATGACAACCCCAGAAGCACTCGATGGGTGCTTGACTTATAAATTTATAAATAAATTTATTTTGAGCATGAAACCCATGCCTCAAGAATCAAAATAATAAATTTATTTTCTCTTTAATATCAAATACATAAAATCATGATTACAGTAGACATTATGAAAACCGAACCATATTACATATTTCAACACTCCCTTTTAACTAGTGAGGTATTCATAATCCAATGGTACTTGGACATTCTCATACTGAAGAGTTCTCATAAGAAGAGTCGGATTGGTAAGCCGTCTCATAAGCTATTTTCTCTGCTTATACCAGTGCATCTCAAACATATCAACCAACATTGTCACTTAGCAAGGCTTTGGCTAACAACTCTATCTCTCCATAAGATCATAGCACAATGTTGACGAGACAATGGCTAATAGACACCTTTCATCATTGTCTTTCAAGGCACATACCCCATATAGATGTTCAAAAGGTATATTCTTTTAGGACCATTCCTATCTTGGAATAACACATCCTCAAGGAATTTCCTCTTCAACTACTCTTTCCTATCGGATGCCCTATCACATCCTCAAAGAGTATCGGAATCAACCTCAGATGCTTACCCAATCCTCCATTCTTTCTTCATAACATGAAGACAAGAATGATGTATCTATCTCTCCCTCTCATCTAGGGAGGAACTATACATTCCTATTAAAGGAATATTCCCAAGCTCTGTCTTACCTAGGGACTTGCTCAAGCTCCCTCTTAATTAGGGACTTGTTTCCAACATCAGTGATCGACTCTTTGGTGAAGATCATGGTACTATCAGCTGCTTGTAGGGCTCTTCTTTCTCCATCTTGTCATGAAATTCATCTTCTTCAATATGGAGCCTTCTTCATCATAACTTCTTCATAGGGCAACGACCATCTTCTACATCACTTTCTTTTCAACGACACCAATAGTCATGTCATCCTTCTCCTCATCAGAAAGTGATCTTCTAGTCCACATCTAGCTATCCTTCATACAGCTACCTCTTACAGGTCATGTTTCTTTTAGGATCTTCCATCCAATCTCATGAGTACTAGTTGAGGTGACTTCTATAACCCTGTTTTGGTAGCCTTGTATTAACCTCATGAAATGTTTTCAAAAATCAAAATAAACATCAAATCAAAGTTACCTTTTTACGATGGCCTTTCGTCATGACATTTGCTACTTGCAACATCAACAACTTGCACATGTATGAATCCATATCCAAGACATTTATTACCAAGATTATTCTTTTGCAGTACATATATCAGTGTCTTCATACCTTCTTCTTCCATGGAGTTGTCATAGCTAATTCTTCTACTTATCAAATGTTGATCACTTATCTTACATGACTATAGTTGCATCTTTCACGAACTCTTCTTTCTTTATTCACATATAGCTTCCCTTGGGGTCTTCTTTACATGGTTCTTTCAACATAGGAACCATGATTGTCAACAACCTTATATTCCATATGAGGTCATATTATGGTGATTTCATCTTATCAATATGTAAAAGAGTTCAAGGCACATTGTCTACATGCCTTCATGCATCATTCTAATGGAAGAGAACGTTCTTCTTCGATCATGCTCATGAGATACAGCGTTCAACCATGCCATCTACAACTATATGACGACATGACTTTTATCCATTAAATATACACATACATTTTCCGTATTTTGGTCATCTAGCAGCTTCCTTTTCTTGCTTGAAGATGAAATTACTTCAACCAACTTAACATGTTGCACTCCTTTGTCACCATACCATCATTCTTCTAAATAATGGTCCCACACAACGTGGAATGTAGACAATCAACGACACACTTGCTTCTTCTAAGAAGAGTTGAACCTTCTTATGAAGCTTCTAGTGGAGAATCTCGATGATCCTCATTCTACAAATGCTCCTTTCTAATAATGATGATGTATGTTGACCTTTCTTTATCTTCTATCTTGTTAGATGACTTTCCTCCAACCATATATACGTTTACTTGATGGTCCTTATATGCTTTCAATGGAGATGTCATTTCTATCATGGTGACTACTATAACCATGTAGACTTTCTACTTCAGCTATCCTTCCATGCTTCTATGATGATGTCATCTCTATCTTGCTATAATGCATCCCATCATACTTGTGATGCTTCCTATCATTTTCTATAACTAAAAAGAACTAAGTGAAGGAGATTATCTCAATCATAGTAGAGATCTTTCACTTCCTCCTTTGATTTCTTCTTTTTTGATTCTTCCACTTCTTCGGTGACATGGGCTTCATTTCTTTCCTTTTTCTTTTTGTTGTCCTTCTTGAGTTTAGGTAAATTCCTTTTTGAAATGCCCATATTCATTACACTCGTAACATTGTATTTTTGACATATCGATCTTCTTCTTTTTCTGAGGATCAATCTTTCCAAACTTTCCTTTTCTCCAAGCCATGGCAGCGTATGCTTGAACTTGTTCATTTGATCCAACATTGCTCTTTGCCTTCAACTTAGTTTCTTCAATCTTACATAATGACCAAAGTTCACTGAATGGAGTGGCTTTCTTCTTTCCATAGATACTTGATACAAATTTTCCTCATTCATCAGGTAGTGCATTGAGCACAACGATGGTCATTTCTTTATCAGACATTATTTCTCCTAATTCTTGAAGTTGATCTGTTATTTGTGACACCCTCATAAGGCATGAGGCTATCCCTTCTTCCTTTAATATCTTCATTTGTATAATTCAATTATCAATGATATGACCTCTCTTGCAGTGCTTACAGAAAAAATTCTACCAACTTCTCATAGATATCCTTTGACTTCTCCAACTTTGCTACATAAGGCGTGAGGGAATCCTTGATTGATTCTATGAGTATTCTTTGAGCCCTTATTTCCCCTTTCATATACTTCAATAATGCTTGAACTTGCTCTTGAGATGGTTTGGAGATTGAACCCTTAACATATTCAATAACTTCATTCTCTACAAGGATCAAATCTATCCTCTTTTTCCATGCAAGGTAATTTGATGACCCAACAAGTTTGTTGCTCTCCTTGTAGAATGAAGTCATATTGGTAGTAGTTTAAGGCAAATATAAAAATACTTGCTTGTCAAGTGATGATGATATCTTCAACTTGATGCTTTCTTTGTTGAGAAATCTAGGGCATCAAAGGTTAATTGATTTCTCTTCTATTGATAACTACTTGTTAATGTTTTTTACTTCTTAGATTAGGATCTTCTTTTACATATGTTAGTATAGTGGTATTCTTCATCAAACGACTACCAATGCATAAACCATAAAGAGACAAGAGACACAGAATATAGGCTATCAGCGAAGGCTAAAACATCTCCCAATTGAGAGGAAAACTCGAACAAATTCTTCTTCTTATAGAGACTTCAATTGACAAATGCCAAGACCAACAACCTTGACCTATTTGCCACTCCAAGACCAAGACACAAAGTCTCCTTGGTGAGATTCTTCTTGCAATGGTCAAACCTCTACTTCTTCCTCCTTCACATCTGCTCTTTCGAATTTCAGTTTCCTTGACACTACTTCAGACCTGCAACTCTTTTCGGCCTTAATTAAGAAACCCTAACTCATGCATATGACCTTCTCTTATGCCTTGATTTCCTTTGCTTTAGTAGGAGGTCTCTTCCTTGGTAACTCGGCTTGTAATACACCTTTTCTTCCTCCTTGGCTTGACCTTCCAATGGGGCTATAACACTTTAGTCTTTTCTGCAACATAGACAGTCCCTTTCTTCACACGTGTGAGATCAAAATGACCCAAAAACAGATCCGAAGTGATGCCAAAACTTCACTCCTCTTCCCTCTTTCTTCGCTGATGATTAGGTTCTTTCCTAAGTGATCTTCGCACCTTTTGATTCCAGGCTTGTTTCACCAAAATTGTGTGTTTTGAAATGAGGCCTAGCTACCAATTTATAGTTGATGGAGCCTCTGTCCTTTTGAGAGATTTCATTATTCTTTTGAAGCCGACTTGAAGGAGGTGACTTCGCTTGGTCTTGGAGGGCCTTCCTATACATTTAATGACTCATACAAAAATGTAACATGCCCAAGAAGGGTCCTTCATACATGACATTGACACAGATTGACTTTTATGACTAGATGACAAAACCTAAAGGTTCACAATGGGAACCTTAACTAAAATAAAATTCCTTGATCATGAAACCCATGATCCAAGTACTTACAAAATAATTTTATTTTCTTTTTTTCATCAATTACATAAAATCACAATTACATATGTCATTATGAATACTGAACCTAGTTACACTTTTCAACACTCCCTCTTAAGTAGGGAGGTATTCATAATGGTACTTGGTCATTCTCAACTTGAAGAATTTCTCATAAGAAGAGTCGGATTGGTAACCCATCAGTATAGCATCATATCAATCAGCATTGTCACATAGCAAGGCCTTGTCTAATAGCTCTATCTCTCCACGAGATTTGAGCACAATGCTGGCGAGACCAATGATATATAGGCACCCTCATCATTGTCTCTCTGGGAACATACCCCACTCGGGTTCTTAGGGTGTGTTCCACCACGACTATTCTTATCTTGGATTCACAGTCATCAAAGAATATCGGTCCTCTACGACTACTCTTATCTTGGATGCCCTAACTCATCCTCAAAGAGCATCGGATGCCAGATGTTTACCCAATCCTCCATTTTGTCTTCCCAAGTGAAGACAAGAATGATGTGTCTATCTCTCCCTCTTGATTAGGGAGGACATATCTATTCCAATAAAGCAATGTACTCATTCCTATGGAAGGAATGTACCTAAGCTCCCTCTTGGCTCAGGAATTTTGCTTCCAAGCTTCTACCAACTAAGAAACTTGTTTCCAGAATCCCTATTAATTAGGGACCTACAACAACTCCTCAAGTGGAGATGATGGGACAACGAGCTGCTTGAAGAACTCCTCCTCACGATGCCATGAACTTCTCTTCTTGATTTAGGAGTCTTCATATTTTGGGACTTCTTTGTAGGCCACAGACCATTCATCACTTTCATCCATGAGTCAATCATGTCATTGTTCCTTTCATCAGAAAGTGATCCATCAGTCCATATCTGGCCTTTCATCATGCCATGTTTCCTTAAGGATCTTTCATCCTACTACATGGGCATCGGTAGTTGAAGACATACATAGATCTTCCCTTGGCAACCCTGCATAGGCCCATCCAGATATAAAAAACTAAAGGAATGAACATTAAATCAAAGTTACCTTTGTGATGGTCTTTCATCGTGACATCTTCTAATTTGTATCAGCATCTTGCATACATATCGACACATCTCCTAAAGATATATATTGTCAAGGTTCTCTTTCTTTTTCAGACTCCTTACTCCTTCAGAATCTTCATTATCTTTCATGGAGATATCCTAGTCAAATCTTCGTAGTCTTTGGATGCTGATTTCCTTTTTCCAAGGTTGCATATCCCACAATCTCTTCCTTCCTTTCTTCACACATTTCATTCCCAGGAATTTCCAATCAAAATTCCTCTAGTTGTCAACCACCTCATATTACATGAGGACATATTATGTTCATTTCATCTAGATAATGTGTGACACGTGCCTTCTTGCATCCTTTCAGAAGAGGAGATCCTTTTTCTTTTGATCATGCTCTCAAAATAGAGCATTGATCCATGTTACTTGCAACCATATGACGTGACTTTACAATATCGAATACAAGCATACATACCTCATTTTCCTTTGGTCATTCAAACTTCCTGCAGCAACTTCCTTGATTGAAAGAGCTTCAATCCATTATTTTGCTTCACCTTTTATGTCATCATACCATCATCCTATGAATTCCACAAGTTCAGAATTCTTGATGAAACACTTGCTTACTCTCTTGATTAGTGAACCTTTCGATGAAAATTCCATCAAAGAATCTTGAGGATCTAGAGTATCCCCATCCAGCAGATGTTTCCTTTTGACTAATGTATGATGAGCTTTGTCCTAGATGACTTTTTCCTTTCCATAAGTGCCACTTATGTTTCCAATGAGGTTTCCAAGAGCTATATCCTTCCATAGTTGACTACCATAGATTCCAATTTCAACCATCTTTCACGCTTCTCTATGATGATGTCACGGGCTCTTGCCTTCAATGCTTCTATGATGCCATAATGCATCCCATCATTTTTCTTAGTGAATCGTGATAGCGCATAACAGAAGACTTAGGAACTTGAAAAGAACTTATGTGAGGAAGACTATCTCAGTCATAATAGAGATTTCTTACTTCCTCATTCTTGGACTTCTTCTTTCCAGCTTCCTCCACTTCTTCGGTGATATGGGCTTCTTCTCTTCCTCTTTTGTTGTTGTCCTTCTTGATCTTAGGACAATCTCTTTTGTAGTGCCAATATTCTTGAAAACCATAGCATTGAATCTTCGTCATGTCCCTTTTCTTTTTCCGAGAACCAAACTTTCAAATTTTCCCTTTCTTCTTGTCATTGTAGCATAAGCCTTATTTTTCTCACCTGCTCCCACATCAGATTTGGCCTTTAGTCTAGATTCTTCAATCTTCACAGTCACCATAGATCCTGGAATGGAGTAGCTTCCTTCTTCCCATAGATACTTGAAGTAAAGTTACCCCACTCCTCCGGTAGTGCATTTAGTACAACTATAGTCATTTCTCTATCAGACATGACTTCTCCTAGATCTTGAAGTTGATCTTGGATCTCAGATATCCTCATAAAGTATGAGGCTATTCCAATTTCCCTTGACATCTTCATCTTGTAGAGTTCTTGCCTTGATGAGATGACTTCTCCAGCAGTGCTTATGGAATACAACTCTACCAGTTTGTCATAGATTTCTTTTGAAGTTTCAAGTCTAGATACAAATGGGATGAGGGGATCCTTGATGGATTCTATGAGAATCCTTTGAACCCTAACTTTCCCTCTCATATACTTTGCAAGAGCTTGGGCATCTTCCTTTCCTGGTAGTGATAGATCCTTTGACATGTTTCGTAACCTCATTTTCAATAAGATTCAGATTTTTCATTTTCTTCCATGCAAGATAGCTTGAAGCCCCACCTAATTTGTTGCTTTCCTTGCAAAACGACATTTTGACATATTCAGATGTGGACATAAATATACTTACTTGATAGGATGCTCCTTCCTCTTGTTGCTTCCTTGATGTTGATGATGATATAGAAGATAGAAAACTTTTCCTTGATAAAGGTAGTTTTCGCCAAGAATGATCCTTGATCCCACAAAGAGTCAGATCTCTTTAGATCCTTTGATTGTGATGCCTTTGTTGAAGAAGATCAATGATGACTTCTTGGTGATGTCTTCAATGGTAAGAACCTTGCTTCAACGAGAGAGAGATTGCCTTAGAATCTTGATGACAATGCCTTTTGATCTAGCTTCCTTTGGATGAATAGTCTTCAAGAAACTTCAACTTCAAACTGATTGAGAGCAGATCCAAGGACACTTCTTTGATTGAGTTAGGGTTTTTGCTTTCTTCAAGATGATGATTTGATCTTGATCTTGAAGTGCTACTCTTCGATGAATAAGCTTCAAACTACCTTGATTCGTAGATTTCTTCAACTTGAGTAGATGATGATCCCAAGACTTCCTTTTGGTGTCAATTTCTTCTTTGATCTAAGGTTATAATGCATCCTTTGTAGATCTCGACTTCAAGATGATCTTCAAGATTCGCTTTGATGTCTTCCTCAAGATTTGATCCTTGAGTGTCCCTTGAAAAGATACCCTTCCTTGACTTAGTCACCTTAGCTCTAATACCATGTTGAGAAATCTAGGGCATCGAAGGTTACGTGATTTCTCTTTTATTGATACTTGCTTGTGAATGCTTTTTACTTCTTAGATTAGGATCTTCTTTTACTTATGTCAGTATAGTGTTATTCTTCATCAAACAACTACCAATGCATAAAGCATAAAGTGACAAGAGACACAGAATATAGGCTATCATCCAGCGCCAAAACCTCTCCCACTTGAGAGGAAAACCCGAACAAATTCTTCTTCTTATAAAGACTTCAATTGATGAATATCAAGACAAAGACCCTTGACATATTTTCCACTCCAAGATCAAGACACAAAGTCTCCTTGATCAGATTCTTCTTGCAATGGTCAAACCTCTAATTCCTCCTCCTCGCCTGCTCTTCAGAATTTCAGCTTCCTTGACACTACTTTAGACCTACAACTCTTTTCGGACTTAATTAAGAAACCCTAACTCATGCATATGACCTTCTCTTATGCCTTGATTTCCGTTGCTTTAGTAGGAGTTCTCTTCCTTGGTAACTCAGCTTGTAATACACCTTTGCTTCCTCCTTGGCTTGACCTTCCAATGGGGTTGTAACACTTCGATCTTTTTGCAATATAGACAATCCCTTTCTTCGCATGTGTGAGATCAAAATGACCCAAAAACAGATCTAAAGTGCTGCCAAAAACTTCACTCCTCTTCCCTTTTTCTTTGTTGATGATTAGGCTCTTTCCTAAGTGATCTTCACGTCTTTTGATTTCAGACTGCTTCACCGAAATTGTGTCATCTGAAATGAGGCCTAGATGCCTATTTATAGTTGTTGGAACCTCCATAATGAACCGACATGAACTGAGGGTGAGCCAACGTGTCCTTTTGAGAGATTTCATTATTCTTTTGAAGCCGACTTGAAGGAGGTCACTTTGCTTGGTCTTGGAGGGCCTTCCTATACATTTAATGACTCGTACAAAAATGTAACATGCCCAAGAAGGATCCTTTATACATGACATTGACTCAAATTGACTTTTACGACTAGATGACAAAACCTAAAGGTTCACAATGGGAACCTTAACTAAAATAAAATTCCTTGATCATAAAACCCATGATCCAAGTACCTACAAAATAATTTTATTTTCTTATTTTCATTAATTATGTAAAATCACAATTACATATGTCATTATGAAGACCGAATCTAGTCACACTTTTCAACATTCTTGATGATCTTGACTTTTACTACTCCTTTGACAATTGAAGATGCCTCCTTGATGATGATGACTTGATGATCTTCTTCAAGGATGATTGAGATGTGATCCTTTCTTCAATGTGAGGAATATCGCTTTGATGATGAAGTTCTCTTTCTTGCTTCCTTGTTAGATGATTGTAGAATGTGTAAGCTTCCTAAGAATGCTTCAAATGTAGAGTCCTTCTTTGAATGGAGGAAGGGTCTTTATGGTACTCTTCTTCTTCAAAGTGGTGTTCCTTATAGATGATGTGATCCTTGTGATGAGCTAAATGGTCCTCCTTGATGCTTCTTAGCTCTCCTTGATGATCTCCTTGTGCTCAGCCCTTATGTATCCTTCTTCAATGAAGTGATCTTCAAGTTTCCTTTCCTTGTTGTAGTCACCATAGCTCTAATACCATGTTGAGAAATCTAGGGGCAGCAAGACTAGGTGATTTCTCTTGCTTTGATAACTACTTGTGATGTATTTTTACTTAACTTGATTAGCTTCTTCTTTCACTTCATTATTATTATGTTCTTATCATCAAACAACTACCAAACTATGAAAATCAAATAGACAAGAGGACACAAAATGTAGGCTGCAAGCCAGGGCCAAAACCTCTCCTCTTGAGAGGAAAACCCACAAGAAATTTTCTCTTCTTAGAGAACCTCAAATGATGAATACCAAGACCTAAGACCCTTGTTACAAACCGCTCAAAGACCAAGTCAAACTTCTCCTTCCTAATGAACTTTTCCAACTACTTTGACCTAGCAGCTTCCAACAATTTCGAGTCAACAACTTCAATCTTCTAGGCCTTTCCAACAATTTCGACCTTCCAGCAACTTCTGGCAACTTCAACCTTCCAATAATTTCCAAAAACTTCGACCTTCCCCTGCAATTTCTTCTGCAACTTCGTCTTTCCAACAGTTTCTTCTGCAATTCCGATTTCCCAGTTATTTCTATTGCAACTTCAAATTTGTTGTAATAAAATTACCCTAATTTTCGTACGTGTGAGAAGAACATAGAGAATAAACACAAAAATTTCATCCTTCATCCTTTTATACTTCTTCGCTTGCCTTTCTTCTGAATCTTCTTCGCTTGGATGATGAGTGATGAGTGAGTGTCCATAGTGTTGAAGGAAGTGTAACTAGGTTCGGTCTTCATAAATGTAAGTTTGACTTTTGTATTTAATCAAGAAAAGAGAAATTATTTTTATGATACTTGCCAATAAGTTTCTTGCTCATTGAATTAGGTCAAGCACATGTTTAAGTGCTTCTAGGAAGTCAAGAGTCAAATGTATTTATGTAAGACCCTTTGAGGGCATGTTACACTATGTATAAAATAGTATAAAGGTTTAAGAAATACCTCCAAGACAAGTACAAGTCCTCTCCATGCAATAACATCCTCCTCAAGAAGCAAAACAAAGAAAATAATGAAGGAAAAGTCAAGTCGGCCTAAGGATAGCTAGTCGGTCTACAAGTCGACCTAAAAGGAGGGACAATCCTCTACTTATAGAGGTTGTCCACTCCAATATAGCGCACTCAATGATCTCTGAAATCTGCAATACAAAGGAGGCAAGAAAAGAACGAAGAAAGACGAAGTAAAGGGTATACAAGGGCAACGAAGGAAGAGGCTACAAGACCGAAGGTTACAGGGTTTTCTAAGAGTAAAACACAACCACACGTGTGAATGAAGTAGGCCTCTCTACGATCATAATAGCAACAATATATCAGTCCCATACTTATCACTATTTGGGCTATTAAGGTCTATAAGGCCTCCCTCTAAGAGCGAAGAAGAGACCCTCACAAACAAAAGAAGAAGGAATAAGGCCGAGGAGAAGAGGACTGTTTCTAGGGCTAGAAACTGTCACACATGTGGAAAAGAAGAAGATAAGTCTGCATTTGGTAAACAGTCCATGACATATCATTGTTTGTGTAAGAAAACAAGTCTACAAGAAATCCCAAGCCTAGCGAAGGAGCCTATCTCTCTAGCGAAGGTGGAATGACCCTAATTCACTAAGGGTACCTTCTACACATAAGAAAACTAGGGCAGCAGAACAGCAGTATAGTCATACACCCATACATCAAGAAGGATCTCACTTAAGAATTCTACTTGAGCAAGGGATAGAAGAGGAACACCTCATCTATAAGGCTCACTTAAGGAAGGTCTATCCCTAGACAAGAAACAAAGGAGGAGGACGAAGTGTCAAGGAACGAAGTGCTGAAAGGAGGAAGCCTATGTGCCGGGGAACAAAGTGCAGAAAGGAGAGGACTTGACTTGTGCTTGGAGGAAATTCTAGTCAAGGGTCTAGGGTTTGGGATTGACCAATGGAAGCTTCAATAAGAGAAATTCACTCAAGGGTTTTCCTCTCAAGAGAAGAGAGGTTTTGGACCTGGCAGAGAGCCAACATCTTGTGTTCTTGTTCTTATGTTTTGGTAGTAGTTTGATGAAGTACACACACATGCATTAATAATAAGAAGAAGAAGATTAAGCTAAGAAGAAAAGTAAAAAGACTCCACAAATTGTTATCAAGTAACGAAGAATCACACTACACCTAATTTGCCCTAGATTCTTCAACATGGTATCAGAACTAAGGTGACACATCAAGGAAAGGGCAACTCAAGAACACTCATCAACGAGAAGCATCTACAAAGTTGAAACATCAAGCCTAGAAGTCTCAATCACTTCAAGGACAAGAAGGGTATACAATCCATCATTCATCAAGGAGGTCTACAAAGCTAGAAGAAGAGCCTTACATAAAGGCACCTACAAAGAAGAGCAGATTGAAGCAAGACCTACATCAAGCTACAAGTCATCAAGCGAATCTCATCATCAAGATCCTAGCAAGGCAAGCAATCAAGTCTTCAAGGAGGAAGCAAATCCATTACATCTCAAAATCTATCAAGTAAGTACATGTTCCCTTCTGAATATACATCAATGTCTTTCTACAAGGAAAGCAATAAATTGGTAGGTACCAATAACTTTCTTGCATGGAAGAAGAGGATTGATCTACTTCTCAAGTAGAATGAACTTAGAACATGTCAAAGGGAATATCATTGTTCCTGCTAAGGAACAAACTCAAGCCTTAGCAAAGTACAATAAGGATCAGGCAAGAGCTCAAAGGATTCTGATAGAATCAATCAAAGACTCTCTCATTCCCTATGTCTCCAAATTTGAGACATAGAAAGAAATTTATGATAAGCTAGTAGAGTTATTCTCGGTATCCACAACCGGAGAAGTGATATCTCTGAGGAATGAATTATACAAGATGAAGATAACAAAGGAAGGAATAGCTCCCTACTTCATGAAAATATCTGAAATGAGAGATCAAGTTCAAGAGCTTGGGAAAGTCATGTCTGACAGAGAAATGACCACTGTAGTACCCAACGCTCTACCTGAGGATTGGGGCAACTTCACACAAGCATATATGCCAAGAAGGAAGCAACCACTCTCAATGAGATGTGGTCTCTATGTAGGACAGAGGAAACTAGACTCAAAAGAAGATGTGGGACCAAAGGAGCAATCATTTGCTACCATGGCCAAGGAAAGGGTAAATTTCACAAG
This sequence comes from Pinus tabuliformis, assembly GCA_031772625.1. Lineage (NCBI taxonomy): Eukaryota > Viridiplantae > Streptophyta > Pinopsida > Pinales > Pinaceae > Pinus > Pinus tabuliformis. Next base: position 402,228,646 of record CM062815.1, on the reverse strand, counting down.
TTTGGTCCACGAAGAACAAACAACAAAGACATGTCCAAAATCCAATGTTTTGGATGTCAAGAATATGGACACTACAAAAGAAATTGTCTTAAGCTTAAGAAGGACAACAACAACAAAAGAAAAAGGGAAGAAGATCACATAACTCAAGAGGTGAAAGGAGGAAAGAAGAAAAAATAGGAAGATCCTCGGGATCTCTACTAGGACTAGGTCAAACTCTTTACTTCAAGTCTTCTTTCAAAGTTTTGAGTAGGATAGGAGCATGTAGGAATAAAACAAAATTGCATGACTAGAAACATATTCTAGAATATAGAAGAATTGATGTACATAAGAGTTCTAGATACTCATGAAGATGTAGCATTTATAATGAGAATAAAAATGCATGGGTCAAAATATCTTCTAGAATATATGAGCATGGTAGATATAACTCAAGATATTCACATAGAAGGAGCATACCTAGTATAGGACCTCATCCATGATAAAATAAAATTGATCATGACTAAGAATCTTAGAAGACCTCCATCATCAAAAGAAAAGAAACATTTGCACGGCAAGGGTTTTTAAGATCCTATGATTGAATCTTCAAAAGATTGTTCATAAACCAAAGAAGATGTCTCATTGGGAATCCCATTCATGGGATTCAAGAAAAGAATGATATGCAAGCAAGCTAAGATGAAGCAAGAAGGGCCACACCAAGGACAACCAAATGAAGCTAACATGATCAAAGGAGAATCAAGATGAGGTATGTATGCATCAAGGTTTAGTCATGTTATCATTTGTATATTATTGAGTAACATGATCAAGTAGGAAAGAATCTCTTTCACCAATGACATGCTCGAAGGAATGTACTACAATACAATGAAGGTCAACAAAAGAATATGTTCACATAAGGAGTATAAGATTGCTGACTACCAACCAAGGAAGAAATGCTCTCACAAGAAGCATAAGATGGTTGACCTATCTATCTAACAAACAAGCAAATGAAGAAAGAGATCAAGCATGTGAAGAACACCACGATCATCGAGAATCACTATCTGACAAAATGCTTTGAAGATATCTCCCAAAAGAATGCAGGACAACTCTGACAAAGAAAGAAAGGATCCTTGACACTTATCAAGGCCTTGGAGATATGAAAGATGAAGATAATTGATTCTACTCTACAAAGATGTCATGAGGAAGAAGCCATCCAGCAAAAGAAAAAGCAATGTTGAAACAATATCAAGATGAAGTCATGATGGGATATTAGGTCGAAGCATGTAAACAAGCAAGTACAATGAAGCATCCATCAGAAGAGTATTCCGAATCATGGACAAGATGACAAAGGAGTAGCCAAGATGACAGGAAAACCTTATGTATGACAAGAAATCCACTTTCCAAAAAGTAAACAATGACATGAGAAACCATGAAGGAAAGTGATCGATGGATGGTGCCCTACCTAGAAGAAGTTCGAACAAAGACTTCATGACATCAAAGAAAGGAATGAGATCAAGCAGTTGAAGGACCCACAAAGAAGAGGTTGTTGATGGATGAAAGAGTCCCTAATTAAGAGGGAGCTCTGATAAGTCCCTGATCAAGAGGGAGTTTTGGATCACCCCTGATTACAAAGGAGTGACAATTGTGTTTTTCCATTTTCAATGGGTCATGCACTAGACCAGGACTAACAGCCGTAAGTCTAAAAGAAGGCCATGAATGGAAATGTAGACACGGGATAGACACAACATTCTTGTCTTCACTTGGGAAGAAAGAATGGGAGGATTGGGTAATCATCTGGCATCCGATACTTTGTGGATGTGTAGGGCATTCAAGACAAGAGTAGGCAAGACGATCGATATTCTTTGAGGGTTGGGAACCCAAGACAAGAACAGTCCTAGAAGGTCATACTCAGTGACTATAAATCATTGATCTCGCCAGGATTGTAGCTTGTGGTCTCGTAGAGAGATGGAGTTGTTAGTCAAGGCCTTGCACTATGACAATGTTGATGGATATGATGCTATAACAGATGGATTGCAAATCCGGTTTCACTTATGTGAATTTTTCAAGATTGATAGTAGCCAAACACCTTGTATTGTTGTATGAATACCTCCCTAGTTAAGAGGGAGTGTTGAAGGAAGTGTAACTAGGTTCGGTCTTCATAAATGTAAGTTTGACTTTTGTATTTATTCAAGAAAAGAGAAATTATTTTTATGAGTTTCTTGCTCATTGAATTAGGTCAAGCACATGTTTAAGTGCTTCAAGGAAGTCAAGAGTCAAATGTATTTATGTAAGACCCTTTAAGGGCATGTCACACTATGAATAAAATAGTATAAAGTTTAAAGGAATACCTCCAACACAAGTGCAAGTCCTCTCTATGTAGCAATGTCCTCCTTAAGAATCAAAACAAAGAAAATAATGAAGGAAAAGTCAAGTCGGCCTAAGGACAGCTAGTCAGCCCAAAAGGAGGGACAATCCTCTATGTATAGAGGTTGTCCACTCCAATACAATGCACTCAACAAGCTCTAAAATCTGCAATGCAAAGGAGGCAAGAAAAGAACGAAGAAAGATGAAGTAAAGGGTCTACAAGGGCAACGAAGGAAGAGGCTACAAGGCCGAAGGTTAGAGGGTTGTTCTAAGGGTAAATCACAGCCATACGTGAGAAGGATGGAGGTCTCCCTGCGGTCATAACAGTAGCAGTACATTAGACCCATACTTATCATTGTTTGGGCTAGAAATTAAGGTCTATAAGGCCTCCCTCTAAGAGCAAAGAAGTGACCCTCACAAACGAAGCAAGAAGGAATAAGGCTGACAAGAAGAGGATTGTTTCTAGGGCTAGAAACAGTCACGTGTGCGGAAAATAAGAAGATAAGTTTGCAGTTGGTAAACAGTCCATGACATATCATTGTTTGGGTAAGAAATCAAGTCTACAAGGACTCCCAATCCTAGCGAAGGTGGAATTACCCTAATTCACTAAGGGTACCTTCTACACATAAGCATAGGGCAGCAGAACAGTAGTATAGTCATACACCCATACATCAAGAAGGATCTCACTTAAGAAGTCTACTTGAGCAAGGGATAGAAGAGGAACACCTCATCTAGAAGGCTCACTCAAGGAAGGTCTATCTCTAGACAAGAAACAAAGGAGGAGGACTTACATGACTATAGTTGCATCTTTCACGAACTCTTCTTCCTTTCTTCACATATTGCTTCCCTCAGGATCTTCTTTAAATGGTTCTTTCAACATAGGAACCATGACTGTCAACCACCTCATATTCCATATGAGGTCATATTATGTTGATTTCATCTTATCAATATGTAGAAGAGTTCAAGGCACATTGTCTACATGCCTTCATGCATCATTCTAATGGAAGAGATCCTTATTCTTCGATATTGCTCATGAGATACAACATTCAACCATGTTATCTACAACTATATGATGACATGACTTTTATCTTTTAAATATATACATACCTTTTCCTTCGTTTGGTCATTTAGACTTCCTTCCAGCAGCTTCCTTTTCTTGCTTGAAGATGAAAGTACTTCAACTAGCTCAAAATGTTGTACTCCTTTTTCACCATACCATCAGTCTTCTAAACAATGGATCCCACACAAGGTGGAATGTAAACAATCAGCGAGACACTTACTTCTTTCAAGTAGAAGTGAACCTTCTTATAAAGATTCTAGTGGAGGACCTCGATGTTCCTCATTCTGCAAATGATGATGTTGTATGGTGACCTTCCATTATCTTCTATCTTGCTAGATGGCTTTCCTCCAGCCATATATACATCTACTTGGTGGTCCTTATATGCTTTCAATGGAGATGCTATTTCTATCATGATGACTACTATAACCATGTAGACTTTCTACTTCATTTATCCTTCCATGCCTCTATCATGATGTCATCTCTATCTTGCAATAATGCATCCTATCATACTTGTGATGTTTCCTATCATTTTCAATAACTGAAAATATCTAAGTGAAGGAGATTATCTCAGTCATAGTGGAGATCTTTCACTTTCTCCTCCTTTGATTTCTTCTTTTCTGATTCTTCCACTTCTTCGGTAACATGGGCTTCATTTCTTTCCTTTCTCCTTTTGTTGTCCTTCTTGAGTTTAGGTAAATTCCTTTTCGAAATGCCCATATTCATTACACTCATAACAATGTATTTTTGACATGTTAATCTTCTTCTTTTTCTGAGGATCAAGCTTTCCAAACTTTCATGTTCCCCTGACCATGGCGACATATGCTTGAAGTTGTTCATTCGATCCAACATTACTCTTTGCCTTCAACCTAGTTTCTTCAATCTTACATAATGACCAAACTTCACTGAATGGAGTGGCTTCCTTCTTTCCATAGATACTTGATATAAAGTTGCCCCATTCATCATGTAGTGCATTGAGCACAACGATGGTCATTTCTTTATCGGACATTATTTCTCCTAATGCTTGTTGTTGATCTCTTATTTGTGACACCCTCATAAGGCATGAGGCTATCCCTTCTTCCTTTAATACCTTCATTTTGTATAATTCGGTTCTCAATGATATGACTTCTCTTGCAATGCTTACAGAAAACAATTCTACCAACTTCTCATAGATATCCTTCGATTTCTCCAACTTTGCTACATAAGGGATGAGGGAATCCTTGATTGATTCTATGAGGGTTCTTTGAGCCCTTATTTCCCCTTTCATATACTTCGATAATGCTTGAACTTGCTCTTAAGATGGTTTGGACATTGAACCCTTAACATATTTCAATAACTTCATTCTCTATGAGTATCGAATCTATCCACTTTTTCCATGCAAGGTAATTTGATGACCCAACAAGTTTTTTGCTCTCCTTGCAGAATGAAGTCATATTGGTAGTAAATTCAAACATAAATATAAAAATACTTGTCAAATGAAGATCCTCCTTTGATGATGATATCTTCAACTTGATGCTTTCTTGATGACGTTGACTTTTACTATTCCTTTGACAATTGAAGATGCCTCCTTGATGATGATGACTTGATGATCTTCTTCAAGAATGATTGAGATGTGATCCCTTCTTTAATGTGAGAGATGTCACATTGATGATGAAGTGCTCTATCTTGCTTCCTTGTTAGATGATTGTAGAATGTGGAAGCTTCCTAAGAATGCTTCAAGTGTAGAGTCCTTCTTTGAATAGAGGGAAGGTCTTTATGGTCTTCTTCTTCTTCAAAGTGGTGTTCCTTATAGACGATGTGATCCTTGTGATGAGATGAATGGTCCTCCTTGATGCTTCTTAGCTCTCCTTGATGATCTTCTTGTGCTCGACCCTTATGTATCCTTCTTCAATGAAGTGATCTTCAAGTTGCCTTTCCTTGTTGTAGTCACCTTAGCTCTGATACCATGTTGAGAAATCTAGGGGCAACTAGATTAGGTGATTTCTCTTGCTTTGATAACTACTTGTGATGTATTTTTACCTAACTTGATTTGATTCCTCTCTCACTTGATTACTATTATGTTCTTATCATCAAACAACTACCAAACTATGAAAATCAAATAGCCAAGAGGACATAAAATGTAGGTTGCAAACTAGGGCCAAAACCTCTCCTTTTGAAAGGAAAACCCACAAGAATTCTTCTCTTCTTATAGAACTTCAAATGACGAATTTGAAGACCTAAGACCCTAATCAAACACACCTCCAAGACCAAGTCAAACTTCTCCTTCGTGATGAACTTTTCTAACTACTTTGACGTAGCAGCTTCCAGCAACTTCCAAGAACTTTGACCTTCCAGCAACTTCCAACAACTTCGATCTTCTAGCAACTTCCGGCAACTTTGACCTTCCCCAACAGTTTCCTCTGCAACTTCAACTTTCCAACAATTTCGACTTCCCAGCAATTTGTTCTACAAATTTGACTTTGTTGTAGTAAAGTTGCCCTAATCTTCGTACGTGTGAGGAGAAGGTAGAAAATAAACCCAAAAATTCCATCCTTCTTCCTTCTATCCTTCTTCGCTTGCCTTTCTTCTGCCTCTTATTCGCTTGGATGATGAGTGATGAGTGAGGGTCCATAGGAGGTTGAGTTCTCTCCTATATATAGGCTTCTTAGGAGGTTGAATTATTGCCCATGAGGCCGACCTGAACCTTCTTGTAGGTCAACTTGTTTGACAAGGTCTTGGAGGATCTTTACGACACTTTTGACTATACAAAACTTTTCTTTACAAGATACAACATTCCCAAAGGGGTCTTACATGTATGACAATGACTCTTTTGACTTCATAATTCTATGAAAAACCTAGAGGCACACAATGGGTGCTTGACTTATAAATAAATTTATCTTGAGCATGAAACCCATGCCTCAAGAATGACAATAATAAATTTATTTTCTCTTTAATATCAAATATATAAAATCATGATTACATAATCCATTATGAAGCCCGAACCTAGTTACATATTTCAACAAGGAGGAGGTTCCTTCTGACTTTCAAGATGAGGATTCTTCTTTTAAAGTTGAGTCCATGAGTTCTTACGAGGATACCTCTGAGGAGCATGAGTAGTCATGGGGAGTTGTCGATAGCAACTCAATGATGCAGCCATGTTTGATAGAGGAGAATGATGAGCAACAGATTGTTCCCATGTGAGAAGGAGACCAGGCAGGTTAGCTACCAGTGATGATTCAACATGACCAACACATGGTGGAGCACAGTGTGGGTGATGGGCTATTTTTGGAGAGTTAGATAGTGGCCCATGTTGAGCCCATTATGGAGGAGGATGAGCAACCACCCTTGGGGCCAACCATTGATGATGAGAAAACAGATGCACAGACAACCAGCAGGGTTGTAGTACTTTCATGCACTTGTTGTGGGGAGGTGTTGGAGTCTGACAGGAGAGTTTTGCAAGAGGTTGGTATACTGGAGGAGTATGGAGTTCCCTGTCAGACAAGGGAGATGGTGGTGCATCTATCTTTGGGTTTACCCATTGATGAGGTGCAAATAGATGCAGGGACAACCAACGAAGCTACAACATTTTTAGGTAGCCCTCTCCAGGAGTACATAGGCAGGGCTTGCAACACGATTTGCCCACTTGTGTCCATTATAGGGAGAGAGGTGGGATTTTTTAAATGGGTCTTTTTGATTGACCAGGCAAAACTGCATGAGTTGGGCATGGGTCCGCATAGTGAATTTGCTCCATATACAAGTACCCATGCATCTGATCCTTCCCATAGGATCGATTGGCGAGAGATCATGAATTGGTATCCTATTAATGGGGCATCCTTCTTGGTCAAGGGCTTAGTATAGCAGGGGCCACTAGGTGTGAGGGATATTGCATGTTTCAGTTAGCAGTGGGATGTGGACCGCCAGCTCATCAGCTTTCTAGTATCACAGTACCACTAGCCCACCAATAGAGTGGGGTTGACCTTGGCCTATGGCAAAGGTTGGACTAGAGAGAGGTGATGAGTTGGTATTCTATTGATGGAGCATCGTCTATGGCTAGAGACACAATACAACCAGAGCCATGGGGTATGGACGAGGATGACTGGCTATGGTGGCTTTGGGATCCAAGTGGATCCATTGATGGCGAATTGAGTCAGCAGCTTGTTTGGGATCTAGGTATTGAGGGACCCATTCATGTTTGGTTAGCGTGGAGGCCCATTGGCATAGAACAGTGGTTCATAAGGGATCTTGGTACCAATTTGTAGATGCCTCTGCGGTGAACAGATACGGATTGCTTGAGGGCAAGCAATCTTGGGGTGGGAGGATTTGTCATGCCCCCATTTTTATTTTCCTTTATAGTACATCCAAGGTGGATTTCCAAGGCACAGGATGACCAGTTCACAGGAGTAGGAACATGTCATCAAGGGTCTCGAGAGAGCTTTGAGGAGTTTTTATGGGATCCGACGACATTCGCTTGGCATATTCATCATCATGAGCAATTCTGAACAGCTTGTTTATGACCATGTTGCTTTCTGATAATTCTCGTAAAACAGGGTTATTATTGGGCATAACTTAATTAATTACGCTAAAGGTGGCATTCCAAGAGGAATATTTGATGGCACACCTTAGTGTAATAGCTCGATGCAATTGGAACGAGAAGATCTACAGGATGGGGTGTTGAGAAGTGATTTCCAATGGCTAAAGAGAGTATGGCAGGCAATGTACCATTTTCTCAACTTAAAAATGACTTTAATTAGTCATTTAATTAAAAAGAGAAAATATTAATTAAGGGGAAACGGCCAAAAGTGACTTAAGTAAATTAAAAAGTCACTTAAGACAAAGTCAAGGAGGATCTTCTAGAATAATAATAAAATAAAATACTTCTAGAAGTTTGGAGATCTATCTATGGAGTCTTTAAAACGAGGAGATCATTTGGGACATCTTGGTTTTGAGTATTTGTCTTTGGTGTGGATTGGAGAATTCAGTTCTATAACTTAGTAGCCCTAGGACGAAAAAACCCTCGGGTGATTCAATGAGAGTGGGCGAGAACCCATCTCTCCCCTTGGTAAATTCACTCAAAATTCACAAGTGCAGTCATCAAATCAGTTTATTTGGAGGCCAGTTGCAGCATTATTGTAGATCCTTTTGAGGCCATCGCCTCAACCATTTCCAATTTCTTGTATCAGCATTCTTATATTAGTAAAATAAGGTTGAGATTCTTTGCATGTTTATCCTATTTCTTTATCATTTGCAAATTATATTTCCAATTGTGTCGTTAATTTTGTGGTTTAATTTGTGTAATATTGTTTATGGAGATGATAGCTAAATTTTCTGAAGAAATTTCCTGGCAAAATTATATTTGGAAAATTACAGATTTTTGTAGCATTGGGAGGTATTCCCCATGCCAAGAGGTCACCTAAGTTGGCCTAGAAGAATCGTGAAAATTAAAACAAAAAATTTATTTTTTAGGCATCATGTAGGCTCAACAAAGGACAAGTCGGCCCCTTGGTCAAAATTCAACCCATTCGCATTGTATACATACATGATGTAACACTTCACTTTGGATCATTCATCACCACATCCTCTCTCATACATGAAGTGACACTTTACTTTGGATCATTCATCAGCACATCCTCTCTCTTCTAAAGCAGTTGCACATGTGAACAAGAAAAACCCGAATTGACTAAAATTTGACCAAGTCCGACTTTGATCGAGTTTGTCTGTTGACTAGAGCAAACTACAGTATGGATCTGATCACGAGCATTTGACCATAGGATTGTGCTTGATTGCAGGTCCAAATTTTGATTGTTGACTTCTATATTTCTCAGTTGGTTTTGACCAACATTGACATGCTGGAAATTGACCAAGTTTGACTGGTATTTGGACTTGGATATTGGCATAGACTTCTAGACAATTAGGATTTGTAAACCTTCCCAGAGAATAATTTCTCCTAGAAGAAAAGTTAATGGGTTTTCTCCCAAGTTGGTGTTTCCCGAGGAAAAATTGTTGTCTCTATTGTGCATGGTTGTCTCTTTATGATCTTATTGTTTTCACTACATTTACTGTTGAGATTTTCTTTTTATAAATGCTCAATGATATTAGTGGCATGATTTAATATTCCTGACGGGAAATATTAAGTGATAACAACAAATAAAGCATAAACATGTAACCATAAAACTAACACACCAACACAATGAGAAATTGCACCATAAATTGTACCAAGAGCTCAGCCATTTTATTAACTGAGAAAACAAGGTACATATAAATGGAGAAGAGGAACCTGGGCTTGCTACAGCAAGCTAGTCAAGTCCCAGGTGAAAATGGAGTTTCCCAAGTGCTAGAAACCGCTCTCCCCAAGTCTCTGCGCTAGCCTAGTAAATTTTGCTAGTGTTGGCTAGAATGGAATTGGTGTTTTGGGCCTCTAAACTGCTCAAAAAATTCCAGGAAATTAACTAGAACCTCCTCCCATGGAACCTAAAATAACCCAGAAAAATCTCACAGACCCAAGTGGTGGAAATGGTCCCAGAGTGAACAGAGCCCTTCTCCAATATTTTTTGTTGCTGGCTGCTGACTAGAATGTAGATTTCTAATGAAAATACTGCCCAAAAATTCTACGAAATTAACCGCGGACTCCTCTCACCAAACCCACAAAAACCCAGAAAGGGTTTGCGTTGAATCCACCGACCCCCGGTGACCCCCAAAAAGTGCAAATCGCACAATCTGGCCAGAAAACACCCCACGGTTTGATATTACGGAATTATGCCCAAATCTACCATTGGCTAAATTCTCCCTCAAGGTTTACCTCCAATATCTGACCCGTATCTCTCCACAATTCTTCTCCCTTCTTCCCTTGCGTAGGCTCAGCCAGAAACCCCTACGCACTTCCAAATGAAGAGAATTTCATCTCACATATTGGTTTCTCTCTATCCCTGCAAAATCACCACAAAATTCCCGACTCCAACTAGGAATATCCTCTGGCAAATAACCCAGACTCCAATTCGTTGTATGTTGGACCACAATGAATAACTTGAATTGCCTCTACAGCCGCGAAATATGCAAAGCTAGAAATACTATTATCAATGAAGCTCTATGAAAGCCCACAATGGACTCTCTGAATTCCCAATTAGGGTGACACTCGAAGTCCTCTGAAGATGGGGTGGAATCCCGCCTGGAATTCCTATGCTAAACAGCACTCTACCCTTGCGCTAAACAGCTCCAAGAGAAGATGAAGTGTTAAGTGTAATTATCAAAAGATGATCCACAAAATGAGTCCCTCCTCCTTTTATAATTTCTCAACATCCTTCTAGACTCTTTTTAATATTATTTTATTGGTGGGGGCCATTTTCCACTTAGTTACTTTTTCCACCATTTTAATAAAATAATAATTTGTTGCCAATCTACAATAACCAATGTTTTAAGACTCCGACTCCGACTCCGACTCGGCCGAGGATAGACTCCGACTCTGACTCCGAAACGGTAATGACTCGGCCAGCTCGATTTCAATGACTCGGTCGTTGTAAAAAATACATTAAATATTTATTTTTTTATAAAAAAACATAATTTTAAAGATTTTAAACATAATTTTAGAGATTTTCATTCATGTTTCCAAACACACAGCATTATAATATAGATGGAAGACAACATATGATCAAAGTAGGCTCATGAACCAATCCATTATATCAAAATGGTACCCAATGGCAATACATAGTCAACTGTCATACATGATCAAAGACTCAAAACAAAAAACACATAACCAAGGAGGCTAGAAATGGCCTCTACAACAAAAGTAAATTGTGACCAGACTCCAGTACTAGTACTACAGCTACTGGCTAGTAGCTACTGCCAGAGGAGCCAAGATCATGTCGATCAATCTCTGGATCATCATCAGAGTCAGACAGGGGGTCCATGGCTCCTCCTCATCATCATCATCTCCAACTGCAGCTGTAGAAGTGGTACCACTAGCAGGCTGTGCAACTGCAGCAGATGCAAGCTAATATAGAGTAGATATGCGGCTGCGCTTCTGTCGTGGCTGAGCAGATGAAGCATCTACAACTGGAGTCCTTGCTGGCTGTGAGACTGAGGATGGTGGATTGGGATCTGCATTCAACTGAACAGCATGTTCAAGTTCAATTGATGTCTCGATATCTAAATCTAAATCAAGATCCTCATCAAGATCAAACTCTGCTGGACGACTCTCCACTACCCAATCTGATGTTGGATCAATGTCTTCCAACACAATGGGATCTGAATTAGGTCTTTTGTTCAACAAATGGTTTCGTCTGAGCCGGAGGTTGTATTGGACATAAACTAGATCATTTAACCGTTTTTGATCCAAACGGTTTCTCTTCTTTGTGTTACTTGGGAGCAGGAGCGAAAATGGGAGCGGGAGCGACACTTTCAGAAGCTCCTGGTTTGGGAGCGAATCCCAGAGGAGTTCGACAACCAATGTCAATAACATCAAGGTACATAGAGGGATTGGTGCTCTTGATTAAATACGAGTTCCATACCCTAATACATGACAAAATTCAATGGAAACATTGCAATCCTCCAATCCTGAAATCCTGAAAAACTGATAAGTCTGCTGGATTATGAATGAAATCTAAAATTCTACTTTCTCCATATGAAATCCAATGAGGCCGAAACCACTCTCAAACATCCTGAGTCATTTCATGGTAATGTTAAAAATTTAAGTAAAAGGATGAAAATGAAGATTAAGGAGAATGTCACTTTTACTTTAAGAATTTAACATTACCATGAAATTTGAATAGCATATCAATAGTAGAGAGCATTTGAGTGTGTTAAATAGGGTTTGGGAGGGGGAATGGACCCCAAATGACATTTAGCAAATTCATATAACACCTTGGAGTCCAAACCAATCAGAAATCACCTTAAAAATCCATTAAAAAAATATTAAATTGTTGTTTAACGTGTTCTGGGCCGGCTTTTTGTGACTCGGCCGAGTCATAACAGAAACAGCCGAGTTGGCCGAGTCAGCCATGACTCGGCCGAGTCATTGAATGACTCGGCTGAGTCATGGCTGACTCGGCCAAACATACCGTTTCAAAGGCCGAGTCATGGCTGAGGGTATCGGCTCGGATCAACTCGGCCGTTTCGGTATCGAAACAGTCGTTTTTTAAAACAATGCCAATAACATAACACTTGCAACCTTTCTCCAAAATACTAGTTGCCTATCTTTTAATTAATATTACCAAAATTGGGCAAAATTCCCATGCTCACAAAATTCCTCGCCGCCAAAAATTGCTTATCCTCAAGCAATGCCTGAACAAGCACCTTCTCTAACTGTTGATCCCCTTTATCACTACAAATTATACAAGGGCTCCAAATGTGCCACTAGATCATCCCTAATCTCTGCATTGTCCTGTAGTAAAGGAGTCCCTCGATACCTGGATCCCAAGCCAACCTGATCGACGTGAAGCACCCCTTGCTCCACTCACTATCCTATTAGATATAGGTGTTAGAACCCCTTTGCCTACCACCAATAAGTAGAGCATCCTGATAATGTAAAATTTTGTCCAAATCCTCCTAAGGTTTCCCTACCGAGTAGTCCATCTCATGCACTCTAATGGTGAGCCCCTGAAGATACAACCCAATCCCTATGTGAATGAAGTCTCTCCTGCATGAGCTCCTCCTGATATCCTCCTGCTGACCAACCTGTCACGCTGATGAAGTCCCCCACGCCATCGGCGTGTCACTAATGCACAATGGAAGAACTAAGTGACCTCCCCCTGTAGAAGCCAGCTCATCCCTAAAGGTCGTTGAGCTGTCAAGTATTGTGATGCCTGGGTCCCATGCTAGTCTCAAAAGGAAATCGTCTTGCCAACCCTGGAACACTCTGGTCATGACTGACCACCTAATATACTCATACCAAAACCTCCTCACCTATAACTCTCGGCCATAATATGTGTGATGATCGAGGCTATGCCCATCCTGCCAAGGTGACTCAGCAATGCCCGCACCTATCACTCCATGGCTGGCCCCAATCCCGAACAACCACTTACCTCACCATATAATGAAGACCTCGGTGATCCTCCATATGTCAACCTGATAATGAACCGGATCACCTACTATCTTGATTGTACTCACTAAGTGGTGGAGTGTCCCACCAATCAACTGGATCCCTGGATCCCATACCCATACTGGAGGTCCACGACTCCCCATCCTCACTGCCTGCTGTTGTGGCATGCTCCTGGCTATTGGGACCCCCCTGTGCCTCGTCCTTGACCCTTGTATGTATCCAATGGATGGGCACCCAACATCAAGGATCTGTCCCACATATGACAAACTGCTCTACTCCTGCCAGACCACATAGAGAAATCTGTTATCCCAGCTCCTGATGATGTACCTGGATACTACCTGGAGCCTAGGCATCCTCCTGCTAACAAGGACTACCATCCCCTGTACCTCGTGCTCACAACACCTCGAGCTGTCCTATCAATAGTGCACCCTACAGCGCACTCACGGTCACCTCCCTAAGCCTGCCCTCGTCAGCTTGTGCCCTGACCAAATACCACCACTGAGAAGTCTCCCCCTGGATACTTTGTGTCCCAACTAACTGTCTCAAGTGAGCCTCTCATGTCCTGTTGCTCGTGATGAAGGTATCAAGGGACAACACCCAACTCCTCTGCGCCTGCCAACAATGTAGAAGTGAGAGAGGCGCGTGAGTCCCCATGGATATCATCAAATGATGCTCATCTACGTCCTCATCGATCTTGGGTGTCTGATACCCAATGGCATGCATGTCGTCTCTATCAGGCGGTAATGCTCCAAAATCCCAATGGGAAGCATCACACATCACTACATACGACCAAGCATCCTTGTGCTCCCCTGCATAAGAACATGTATCTTTGTGCCCCTTGGCAAACGAATGCACCCAGTGGCACACCTTTGTGCATTACTGGACACCACTACCAGCCACCATATTATCTCGAATCATCAGGTATCCCTCCTGTGACGAAGTAGCTGTCACTCCATGCGAAACCTTGAGGTGGTGTCAATTTCTACGCCTACTCCACAGTAAAATCCCACACAACACGACACTCCTTCGTACACCTTTGTGCTCCTCTGCATAACACTGAACTCTGTGGCACGACTCTGCGCACCACCGAACACTTATGCCAACTATCGCACCACCCTGCATCCTCGGCCATCCCACATGCATCCATGCATCCTCTACTATGCTGGTGAATCCACTACATGCTAACATAAATGATACTACTATGCCTAGCCTCAGTAGCTCTTGTGTCCAATATGCCAATAAGAGAGCATTGTCTCCATACAATGCCCTGATTGATGGCCTGTTGATGGCACCTCCTCCGACCAACCCCTGCCAGAGTATGTTGATCATCCTACAATCCCATGTATGCCCAACATCCCCAGACAACCCGCGGAGTCTGCATGCCCCCTGTCAATCCAACCCGACACTAGTGTTGATGGAGAGCTGAAAGTGTGTGAGCGCTCGGTGACCGAATCCAACGCACTACTAATACCATCACTAACCAAGCCCAAGTTCTAACAAGGAATCCCACCTAGATTCCAACAACAATCTCGCCCTCATTCTCCCCTAGTAATCCACAACCTTTGTTTAAATACGGCCATGGATGTACCCAACCACCTAACCTGCTCCATCGAGTACCAACTCAGTAACTCTTGCCATCTAATCCCAAAAGAGGGATTGAATGTACAAGCTCCTATGTACAGAACAAGCCCTCCATGTTGACGTTGTGCCATACTCAACTAAAGTTGTTAGCCCCTGCTGACATGGTCGTCCCTATGATTTGTCTAGACAACTCTGCCTCTCTCCATCCAATGCATAAGGGTGAGATAATAATGATGTGGACCCCGTCAACGTGCCTCTGAAGCGGATTGTGTTGAAATCCCAACGTGTTCTCTCCACGTTGCCCCTCATCAATGTCTAGCCCTAAGGACAGTTGCGTATCCTCCTCCATCATGGCCTCAACTTGAGCCTCCAACTGCTCCTCCACTAACAAACCATCATATAAAACATTCTCACTGTTTAGTTGTAGGTGACTGTCGTCTAGCAACTCTATCATAGATTTGGATGCCTCTGTACCTATTGGTTTCTCATCAACGGTGGAGATGTCTCCCGACACCTCATTACCCTGTGGTGTGCTACTATCACCTAAAATATCGATCACAACACTGGATACCTCATCAACTGTCGACATCTCATCAACAGGTGTATGTTCAATTGTCTCCTTGCCAATCATGGCTCCTTTAACTACTTTTTCATCTTTTGCCTTGATCCTCCTCATCATCCTTGCATAATTCCATTGAATTCCCACTGATTTGTGCATGTCTCTTAGTTCACAAAACTCCCAAAAGGAGAGGGACGCATGAATGTCATGTCCCAATGATTGGTATGCCCTCCAATTTGTTGCCAATAACTCCACATCAGTTGCAATCATGTCTTGTCATCTTGATGCATTATGCATAATTTTGGGCATAGTGGATTTGTTGTATAATTGAGAATGATCTTGATTCCCAATTGTGGTATGAATCAGTTGCTCTCCCACATCAATCATCATTTGTTGCATCCTAATCACCTCATTCAAGGTTACTACCATGTTGTTTGATTTTAACCTTTCTTTGGATCCCATGATTTCTTAGCTTTTTATTATGATCTTGTCATCACTTGGCTTAAGGCCCACAACTTGGCCAAGATCATGCTCTAATACTACTGTAATATTCCTAACGGGAAATATTAAGTGATAACAGCAAATAAAGCATAAACATGTAACCATAAAACTAACACACCAACATAATGACAACTTGCACCAGAAATTGTACCAAGACCTAAACAATTTTATTAACTGAGAAAACCAGGTACATATAAATGAAGAGGAACCTGGGCTTGCTACAGCAAGCTATTAAGTCCCAAGTGAAAATGGAGTTGCCCAAGTGTTGGAAACTGCTCTCCCCAAGTCTCTACATTGGCCCAATAAATTTTGCTACTGTTGACTAGAATGGAATTGGTGTTTTGGGCCTCTAAACTACTCAAAACATTCCAGGAAATTAACTGAAGCCTCCTCACAAGGAACCCAGAATAACCCTGAAAAAGCTCACAGACTCAAGTGGTGGAAATGGTCCCAAAGTGAACTATGGCCTTCTCTAATAATTTCTATTATTGGTTGCTGACTAGAATGTTGCTCTTTGCTGGAAACACTACCCAGAAAATTTTACGAAATTAACTGCGAACGCCTCTTGCCAAACCCACAAAAACCCAGAAAGGGTTTGCGTTGAATCCACCGACCCAAGGTGACCCCCATCAAGCGCAAATTGCACAATCTGGCCAAAAAACGCCCCACAGTTTGATATTACGGAATTATGCCCAAATCTACCACTGGATAAATTCTCCCTTGAGGTTTACCTCCAATTTCTGACCCTTATCTCTCCACAATTCTTCTCCCTTCTTCCCTTGCGCGGGCTAAGCCAGAAAACCCTACACACTTCCAAATGAAGAGAATTTCATCCCACAGATTGGTTGCTCTCTGTCCCTGCAAAATAACCACAAAATTCCCGGCTCCAACTAGGAAAATCCTCCGGAAAATAACCCAAACTCCAATTCATTGTATGTTGGACCACAATGAATAACTCGAATTGCCTCTACACCTAGGAAATACGCAGAGCTGGAAATATGGTTGTCAATGAAGCTCTATGAAAGCCCAACAATGGACTCTCTGAATTCCAAACTAGGGAGACACTCGAAGTCCTCTAAAGATGGGATGGAATCCCGCCTGGAATTCTTATGCTAAACAACACTCTACCCTTGCGCTAAAAAGCTCTAAGAGAGGATTAAGTGTTAAGTGTAATAGTCAAAAGATGATCTACAAAATGAGTCCCTCCATTTATAATTTCTCTACATCCTTCTAGACTCCTTTTAATATTATTTTATTGGTGGGGACCATTTTCCACTTTGTTACTTTTTCCACCATTTTAATAAAATAATAATTTGTTGCCAATCTGCAATAAAATAATACTTGCCACCTTTCTCCAAAATACTAGTTGCCCCTTTTAATTAATATTACCAAAATTGGGCAAAATTCCCATGCTCACAAAATTGGGGATATTACACGAGATAAATTGTTAAAGATCATTAGATAGTAATTATCATATTAGAAAATTGGTTTCTATTGTACAAGTTGTAGAAAAATTCAAAATATACCATGTAAGGGTGAATTTATCAAAATGGCACTGAGTGCAATACATATCAACAACAAAACACATAATCAATGAGGCTCTAAATGGTCTCTAGAGTCCAAAAACAATGCGACAAACTACTGGGCCACAGGCCTACCACAAGTATACATTTAAGTAATCCACATGATCACTCCTCATCAAACTTATCATTACTACTAGACATCATCTAGCCCAGAGTCTAAGGACTCAAACTCCTCTACAACCTCAGAAGTAGTAAGAGCAACAAAACTAGACCTAACAGAAGCACGAGTTGGTTAAGTTGCACAACTAGTGTTTCATTTGGTTGTTTGCCTTGGCTTGATTTAGCTATTGGTTCTAGTTCCATGTTAAAATTTCCTGAACCCAACACCCATTTTTCGATTCCCAACAATATTGACTATACGAGTACATGACTAAGTTCCTAGCCAAAAATATTTAGCAAAACCAAAATTACTCGATCTGAATCACATACACAAAAACAAGTTTTTGCCCAATCAATAGTTTTTCATTAATAAATTAATCACATAACTTACTTGGGCTCTTGTCCTAGGATAATGTTGCAACTGAAAAAATACAAATTACAAAATGGATCACCAACCTCTCTGCACTCTCTTGAACCTAGCACACGCTCATTGAGAAGCCTCTCTCAATATCGTGTTGATGTCGTGTCTTAACGCCTCACTTTAGGCTCAATTTATAACTTTCCTAAGCTAAGATTGAAAACTAAAATTAGATTGTCGAGTTAACTGAAGATAAGTGACTTTACTTTAGTTAACTATCCTATATTTAGCTTTCTCTACTTTAACTCAAGGACAAGTCATAAATTCAGCTTGCTTTACATGCACATCTCATGCATGTCACATGAAACACATTCGCATGTGCACAACTCACTTGCACACTTTGCATGTCACATGCAAGCTCCTAAAAAAGGCAAATCAACATTCTTGTATTAAGACACAAGACTAGAAGTAGCTGCTGAGCTACAAAACTCAACACTCCCTCTTAGTGAGAGAGGTACTTCTGGAAGAACCTTCTCCACCCGAACCTATCTCCAACACCCCCACATTATCTGCTACTATAGCTACTCCCTCTGAACTATAAGACTTCCCCGCTACTTACTTCGGAATCTAATCTGAAGGCATGTTCCTTCCAACCATGCTCCTAAGATCCTGCTCCTGAGCGTATAACAATGTCATTTCGTACCAGCTGAGGCTCCTAGAAAGTACCTGAAGAATCACTCTTCCTCACCACCTGATCCCTCTCAACAACTAACACTGATCCTGTATCCAAGATCCCATTCGATATAACCATAGGTTGTGCCAGAGACCTGTATGAATGCCCCTGTCTGATGCTATGTGCCACAACTGCGTCCAAGGGTGCTCCCTCTAAATAGAAGCACCTATCCATCCCAAAACAAATTGATACCTAGCATAGTTTTAAAAACCGTTCCGGTCCAACCGGTTACCGGCCTAACCGGCCGGTTGGGAGGCTCACCGGTCAGAACCGGTGAAAAAACCCGGTTTACAGCACCCTTTGCCCGGAAAATTGCCCTAACCGGTAAAAACCGGCCGGTTTAGGGCGGAACCGGCCGGTTTATTGCTAACCGGCCGGTTTATGGACAGGCCGCCGGTCAAGCAAAAAGCGCAGCGGTTTTTTGGAACTGAGGGCGGTTTAGGGGTTTTGGGGGTGAGGGAAAGGGATTTTCCCTCCAAAAACACCCTCACACTTGCTATAAGACACCCCTCTCACTCTCATTTGTCTCACACAGCTGATTTGGAGTGTTTGTGAGTGTTTGTGAGTTTGTTTGTGAGCTTGGAGAGTGTGGAGTTTTTGCTGAAGTAGTCATCTTGGAGTTGGAGTTGGAGCTATTTTGGAGATAGTGTGTAGCTGTCAGTGGAGTTGCCATCATCAAGAGGAGGCTAAGGGAGCTACTTTGCATTTCCAGGTAAGGATTTGCACTTGATAATTCCTCATTTGGGTCTGCTGTTCATGAATTATTTTTTTTGTGCTATAAACTTCTCACTTCAATGATCTATCATCTATGCTAAGCCTATGAACTCTCTAGCTCTATGCTACCAATTTTTGTAGCTTGCATGTGCATTTTGTTTCCTACATTTATCATTGGTTTTCCATGTTCCTTAGCTGCAATTTTTTTTTAAATGGCAGATTTCTTTGCAAATTGTTATTATTTCAAGCAAACATGGCTCCAAAAGGAAAGGACAGTGCATGGGTTCATTGTGATGTAATTGAGGGAAAAATGATATGCAAATTATGCCATAAATCTATTGGAGGTGGGGGTATTCTTAGGTTGAAACAACACTTGGCTGGGGTAAGAGGCCAAGTAAAGCCATGTGATGCACCAAAAGAACTGTTAGGTCCTATTAGGGCAGAATACATTGCCAAGCTTGAAAAATTTTATGAGGATAAGGCTAGGGAGAAGGCCATCCAAGATGAAATTGCAAGGAAGAGGGAATTAATGGAAGCCATGAATCTTATGAAAGAGAGTGGGTATGATGATTATGAGATTCAAGACTCCACTTCTATCCCTTCCACCAATGACCCCTTTCACTATGTTCATCCTTCTGTTGGAGTTGGCCAACCATCAAAAGGAGCAAAGAGACCAAACATCCAAAGTTATTTCTCATCTTCTGCCAACATTGCCTCTTCTAAATCTAATCCCACTTCCTCCCAGCCAAGTTCTCAACCCACTTTGGATCAGCATTGGAAAAAACAATGCAAAGAAACTTCTCACCAATACATTGCTAGATGGTGGTATGATTCAGATATCCCATTTAATGCTGCTCGCTCACCTTATTACCAAGCTATGTGGGACTCTGTTATAGCTGCAGGAAAGGGCTTCAAAGGCCCTAGTATGCATGACTTGAGGGGAGCTCTTTTGCAAAAAGAGATATCTTCCATTGATGAGTATTTGGCTGAGTTTAGAGAGTCATGGGTCAAAACAGGTTGTTCCATTATGTCAGATGGATGGACCGATGGAAAGAACCGCACTATCATTAATTTCCTTGTTTCTTGCCCTCAAGGAACCATGTTTTTGAAATCAGTTGATGCATCTGATAGGGTAAAGGATGCAAGCCTTCTATTTGAGCTTTTGGATAACATTATTCAGGAAGTTGGGGAGCAGCATGTTGTGCAGGTCATCACTGATAATGCCTCAAACTATGTTCTTGCTGGAAAGATGCTTGAGGCCAAATATAACACCATATTTTGGACTCCATGTGCTGCACATTGCATAGACCTCATGCTTGAGGATATAGGCAAGGTGGAGTGGGTAAAAAACACTGTAGAGCATGCCAAGTGCATTACAAAATACATTTACAACCACTCATGGGTATTGAGCCTAATGAGGAAACACACTGGAGGCAAAGAGCTTGTTAGGCCTGCAATTACGAGATTTGCAACTCACTTCCTCACGTTGCAATGTCTCAATGGTCAACATAGAAACTTGCAGAAAATGTTTTCCTCTGATGAATGGTCTGAATCTCGGTGGGCTCGTAGACCAGATGGAAAAGACACCAAAAAGAAAGTGTTAGACACTTATTTTTGGAAAAGGTCTGTAGAGCTTGTGAAAATTACCGAGCCCCTTGTTAAGGTGCTAAGGTTGGTGGATGGGGAAAGATTGGCCATGGGCTACATTTATGAAGCTATGGATCAGGCAAAGGAGCAGATAAGGGCAGCTTACAATGACAGGTTAGCTAAATATGGCCGTATATGGGAGATCATTGATAACAGATGGAACAATCAACTCCATCGTCCTATACATGCAGCCGGGTATTTTTTGAACCCAAGGTATCACTATAAAAATCGGCTAGGAGATCAGCATGATGGGGAGGTCAGAGCTGGATTTATTTAGTGCTTGGAGCGCATGGTCCCTAACCATGTAGACTAGTTGGATATACATAGACAGCTTACTATTTTCAATCAAGCAAGTGGTACTTTTGGCAAAAACTTGGCAAAGATGGCAAGAGATGTGGACCAACCAGGTAAGCAATTCCAATTTCCATTTTGTTTTTCATTTCAAGTTAAAATTGTTTACGTTCTTTACAATTCAAATTATAAACTAAGTTACTAATTATTGTCTTTTTCTTTGCAGCACATTGGTGGGAGTCATTTGGTGGCCAGTGTCCTCAATTGCAAAGGTTTGCAATTAGAGTCCTCAGTCAAACTTGCAGTGCTTCAGGTTGTGAGCGCAATTGGTCTGTTTTTGAGCGCATACACACGAAGAAGAGAAACCGTTTGGAACAAAAACGGTTAAATGATCTTGTTTTTGTGCAATACAACCTTCGACTGAGGAGGAACCAAATGATGAGCAAATCACCTGATCTAGATCCCATTGTGTTGGACGATATTGATCCAACATCAGAATGGGTGGAGGAGACTGAAGATCCTGTGTTTGAGGCTGATTTTGATATCGACATGGCTTTAGCGGAGGATGAGGCAGATTATGTGGCGGCATCAGAACCAGGATCAGTAGCGGCATCAAGGAAAGGCAAGGAACCAATGGAAGGCACTAGTCGTGCAGGTCGAAAAACTCGTGCTTCCATTAGGTCCACTTCTATTGTCATTGGTGGCATTGATACTGATGTTGCAGATGAGGCAGAGGCATCCTCAGACTCTGAACCAGATGATGTCTATGTAGCTCCTGATGATGATCCTGTGTCTAGTAGTGGTGATGGACTTGATGATTGATCATGTGTACACTGTAGACTTGTAGTAGGCCAATGGCCTCATAGCTTGCAGCATTGTTTTTGGACTTTATAGGCCATTTAGAGCCTCATTTCTTATGTATTTTTCTATTTTGTCGATGATATGTATTGCACTCGGTGCCATTTTGATATATTCACCTTTGCATGGTATATAAATGAGCAAACTTTGCATATTTTGTCTCTATTGGCTTGGAATCATGGTTTTACATCTTAAAAATAGTTTTGTTTCATTAAAAATTAATTATTTAATGTATTTTTTTTTAAACTGGTTCGTTTAGACCAAACCAGTCCCGGTTAGACCGGTTCCGGTCGGTAAACCGGTTCATTAGGTGGACCGGTCCGGTCACCGGTTCCGGTTTTAAAAACACTGATACCTAGAGCACGTGTACCATCAACCCTAGAAAAAACATCCCTGTCACCTCCAGAAATTCTCCTAACTCTAGCTGGAATCTGACACATCCAACTCCCTTCACTGCATGCATGGTACTAGTCCCATTAAACAAACTACAGTCTAAACCTATCTCTGAAATACTGCGGAACATTGACCTCGTCACTGTCATGTGATTGGACACTCTACTTTCCACTAGCCATAACCCACTGTCCTCATACACAATAGTTATATTGTCATAAACACAGGAAACTAGAGAAAATACCTTCTCAAATTTCTTCGTAAAGTCATCAATCACAGTAGATGCTATCGCAACCACCTGATCTTCCTCCTCCTCCTCCTTATATGGACACTGGCTCGCAAAGTGACCAATCTTGTGACATGCAAAGCACTTCACTTTGCTCATGTCCTTCACGGAAGCAGATCCCCCACTTCCCTTTACATTTGCCCTTTACAGCAAGAGCAAAATTCTCCTCATCATCCTTACCATCATGTTGGCCTGCAGTTTTGGAACATCTCCTTGTCTCTTCCTGTACGAAATCATCCCACAATCTATCCCAACTGGGCAGATTTTCTCGTGCAACAATCCCATCAACAAAGACATCCCATTTCGAAGGAAAGCCACTCAAGGTTGATCTGACCAACTCTTCACTATCAATAGTTTCCCCCACTGCTGCCAAGTCATCTCTAATCTGAGTGATCCTAGTTAGGTATGATGCAACTGTGTCAATTTCAAACATCTTGGTGTTTCTCAATTTCTCCTTCAACACCATCTTTTTGTTTTGGTTTGTACTTTGGTATAACTTGGTTAAAGATGCCCACATCTCAAAGGCATACTTCTTCCCTGTCACATGAGGTATAATATGGTCTTAAATGGAGTCTAGGATTATTCTCTTGGCCTTCACATTTTTCTTATTAAACTCAGCCAACTGAGCAAGATCTGTGGCAATTTGGACGGCCTTCTCCACGATGTCCCACAACTCTTACTGCTCAAATAACAGAACAATATACTCCTTCCATGAGATAAAATTTCCTTCCCCGTCCAATCGATCCTCATAATGCAACCCAAAAGTCATCCTTGTCAAACTGACTAATAGTTAATTTTTATTATTAAATAGTTTACCTGCTACCTCACTCAGGCCTGCACTGAATCTATGTGCCTTGTCAACCTTTTGCCATAAGTTATGTTTCTTCATTGGCTGACACAATATGTGTGCGTAGCTTGTTTCCCAAGCTCTCAGCCAATGTCTTTAACCCTTGTTGTGGTCCCCATGTCCGCGCCCTCATGCCTAGCCCGTCTCGGCCACACTTCTTCCTCAGCGTGCTTCACAGCGAACCTTGACTCCCGACATGCAACAATTTACGATTGTTCTCTGGTTGTTGATAGTTTTTGTTCTATAATGGTACATGCTTGGTTGACTGTGCAAAATGTCAATCGAGTATCTTGTCCTCTGCTCTTGCGCTCGGCTCGACCTCTTCTCTTGCCCTTGGTCTGAATCCTGTTGCGCGACTGCAAACTCAATGGTTGACTGTGCGGCAGTTAGGCGATCGTGCTCGTGTTGCGCCGGTCAGCTGAGTGGCTCCAGGTAAGTTAACGGCTGCCTCCGCCACCTTTTCCCTATGTTTTGTTGTGGTATTCAGCACTGCAACCCACACAGCGTTGTCGTTGTGCCTCTTGGTCACGGTCCGACCTCTTCTATTGATCTCTCCTGCCCGCTGATTATTCCACAAGCCCCGCTTGTTCCCTGTTCATTATTCTCCCGTGATCCGTTGTCTATCGCAGTTGTGGCTATGTTGTTGGCCAATCGATTGGCTGCCTATGACTAATGGCTCAGTTGCCAGCCACCACCACAGTCCCTTTGCCTCGTTTTTCATTTAAAAAAATGGGCCAGTTTTTTTCCTTCTTTTCCCTTTTTTTGAATCCTCGCCTCTTTTTTTTTCAACTCAAAAATTGCTCTAAAAAAATAGAAAATTCATCTCATCCCTTGAATGAGAATTTTGGTTCGTATGATCCCAACCAACCTAGCTCCAACGATCAGACACGAAACCTGATACCTGTAATTCTGAGATCAATTCAGAGTTTGGCTCTGATACCATGTTAGAATTTCCCGAACCCAACACCAGGTATTGGGTTCCCAACAATTATTGGCTAAACGAATACACGACTAAGTCCCTAAACAAAAATATTTAGCATAAGCAAAATTACTCGATCTGAATCACATACAAATAAACAGATTTCTACCCAATCAACAGTTCTTCATTAGTAAATTAATCATGGAACTTACTTGCACTGTTGTCCTAGGATAATGGCCCAACTGAGAAAATACAAATTACAAAACTAAACCCTAGCCTCTATGCACTCTCTTAGACCCAGCACACTCACTAAGAAGCCTCTCTCAATCTTGTGTTGTTGTTGTGTCTTAACTCTTCACTTTAGGCTCAATTTATAACTTTCCCAAGCTAAGATTGATGACCAAAATTGTTAATTTTCTAGTGTTGATATGACTAGAGTAATTTTTCACAATTGATAACTACTTTTGTTCATAAAAAGTATTTTTCAAAAATAAGAAAGATCTCTCGAACTGGTTTTCCCCAAGAGTTGTAGCGAGTTTTTCTAGGGTCAGCTTGACCAAAAATCATTGTGTTTAAATGAGTTAAATGGTTGTTTGTATGTGCTGATTTTTATATTTCTGCATTTGCCAGCTTTCTGTAAAATTTCCAGAATTTGTGTTTTCAGCAAAATTTATTTTCCAGTTGTTGAATGTATGGATATGGGAAAGGGCATTTAACTATTTTGGAGAAATAAGGTGAAACTGAAAACCGGGGTGGGAAATGAGAAATTTCTACAATTATTCAACAATTTTCTTGTACAATAGGGTGCCAAACTGGCTTACCCACAGATAAACAAACTTCCAGCACTTTCTAAACCCAACGTAGGCCCTACTGACCTCTGCTACAGCCTGAAACCCTCTTCGTCGGCCTATTGAGGCTCTGCGCAGCCTCTCTAGGCTTCTGCATCACTCCAGCAGCCTCTGCATGGATGACGTAGGCTCTTCTGGCTCTACGCGGTCTCTATTGCCTCTGCGTGGCTTCCTCTAGCTCTGCGTCTGCCTATTTTGCGCTGATCTCCTGTCTCTGTTCCGTACTTGTTGCCTCATGACCACTGGTTCAATTTCTCAGCAAACCCCGCTCCAGAAATTGAACTGACTGGTCTCCCTCAGTATATTCTCCAAGTTCCCCTCAAGCCTCCTCTTATACTTTTTTCTGTTGACATCTCAACAGTCGAGATTAAGTCCTTAATCAACGGCTAAGATTAACTCTAGCTTGATCCATGTCCTTTGGACCATGCTAACACAAATTCATATTAATACACATTAATATTTTATTTTCCCTAAGTTTAGACTTAGGGACTCCATTAAAAATATTAATTATTTTAATATCTCCTGATCTGTTTAGAATATGCCCAAACCCTTTCTGAGTATTGGAGATCTTATGTGCCCCAACCACTCCACCAAATTTCGTGGCTAGAGCACATCTGATGCTACCCCTAATCAACAGTCCCTCTTAGCGAGGACTATGTTATAGTAATACTCTTCACTGAGTATTATTCTGATCATCCAACATCGGCACCTGTGCTGATGTTAGGCCTTCCTTCCCAACATCCTCTGCATTGTTGCCTCCTATACTACTGCCCTTGACTCTACTACTGCCACTGCTGCATTTGTACAACAGCTCCCTCGGCATCCGTGCTACTGTTGATCCTTTCTCCCAACGCTGCATCCGCACTGCAACTTCCTCTGCATTTGTGCTGATGTTGGTCCTTTCTCCCAACATTGCAACTCCCTCCGCATCTATGTTGTTGTTCCTTTCTCCCAACACTCCAACTCCCTCCGCATCTATGTTGTTGTTCCTTTCTCCCAACACTGCAACTCCCTCCGCATCTGTGTTGTTGTTCCTTTCTCCCAACACTGCATCTGCACTGCAACTCCCTCTTCATTCGTGCTACTAACACACTACTTCTGAAAGGGGTTCTTTACGAGCCCCATCTTTTCCCTGAAATAGTCAAATTTTGACTTTCCAACGGCCTTGGTGAGGATATCTGCCACTTGTTCCCCTGCAGGAGTGTAGCTCAACTGTACAACTCCTCATTGGACACAATCTCTGAGAAAGTGACACCGAATATCAATATGCTTTGACCTGTCATGAAATACTGGATTCTCAGAGAGTCTGATGCAACTCTGATTATCACACATGATCCTGGTCTCCTCCATATTTCTTCTAAATAGGTTTACCAGCAGTTTTCTAAACCATATGGCCTCACACGAAGCTGTGATTGCTGCCATATATTCTATCACAGACGAGCTCAGAGCCACGGACTTCTGTTTCCTACTGCACCATGAGGTTATTCCTGATCCAATGTTGAAATAGTACCCAGAGGTACTTTTCCGATCCACTGAACTTCCTGCCCAATCTGCATCAATAAATCCACTCAACATGATATCCTTCCCCTTGTTGTAGAAGAGCCCATAATCAATTGTTCCCTGTAAATACTTAAGAACGTGCTTGGCTGCTACCTAGTCAGCCCTCTTTGGTTCCACCATGAACTCACTGAGGATATTGACAGTGTAACAAATATCTAGCCTGGTATTGACTAGATACATCAGGGACCCTATGAGCTGTCAGTATAGGGTGGGATCGACATCCTTGTCTTCGGATGCATCAATCTTCTTCCAGTTGGTGATCATTGGCGAAGCCATAGGTCTACAGTCTCCCATCCCGAACCTTTTCAGGATTTCTGTAGCGTACCTTCCTTGCCCATGGAAGATTTCTCCTTTCTACTACCAAACTTCCAACCCTAGGAAATAATGCATTCGTCCTAGATCCTTCATATCGAACTCTGTGGCTACATTCTTCTTGTAGTCTTCAATAAGTCTGGATGATCTTGTTAGGAAGAGATCATCCACATATAATACTAAGATAAGTGGCTCGCTCTCGACGACCAGATAGTAGAGATTTGGATCCGCGTCACTCTTGAAAAACCCCATCTTTTGCAAGTAGCCATCTATTCAACCATACCACGCTCTTGGTGCTTGCTTCAGCCCATATAAGGCTTTCTTCAGTCTGCATACATGAGACTTCTCCTCATGAGTTTCAAAACCCTCTGGTTGTTCAATGTATACTTCTTCTATTCCCCGTTTAGAAATGTCGTCTTAACATCCATCTGATGGATCTCCCATCCCATCTTGGTTGTAAGAGATATCACGATCCTAATAGATGTATACCTGGCTACCAGGGCAAAGGTTTCCTCAAAGTCAATCCCTTCCTTTTGAGCATACCCCTTAGCCACAAACCTAGCCTTGTATTTTTGAATACTGTCGTCCGCAGCATATTTGATCTTGTAGGTCCATCTTGAACCTACGACAAATCTGTCTTGAGGGCTTGACACCACCTCCTAGACATCGTTTACCATTATGGAGTTATACTCCACCATCGCATCTAGCCAGACCTGATGTTGAGTTGCCTCCTTGAAGCTGGCAGGCTCTCCATCCTGAGCTACTAACGCATGATGCCTGTCTGACTATTTTCGCTCCCTTTCACTGTTACCTGGCTCTCCGATGAAGTTCTCTGCATCATGCAGAACCTGACGAAGTTCCCTGTTGGTTCTTCCTCTGCCAACAGATGCTTTTGTTCGCTCCTCTTCCTCATCCTGAGAATCTTCCTGATTTGAGGAAAGATTCTTCACTTCCGTTGGTTGAAGAGGCATGACCAATGAATCCTCTTTTGACTACTCCTTGGAAGACATTTCGCGAGATCTTCTAAAAGCTCTATCCTCCATGAATTTTACATCTCGTCGTACTACTACCTTCCTGATCCCTGGAAGATAGATCCTGTATGCCTTAGCATTCTCGCTATATCCTGCCAAATACCCCTTTTCTGCAGTCTAATCCAGCTTCTTCCTCTTTTCTTCGGGAATGTGACAATATGCCAAACTCCCAAATATCCTGAAATGACTTACTTCAGGTGTCTTCCCAGTGAAGACTTTTTCTGGAGTAATCTTGCCCAATGCCCAATGAGAAGTCTTGTTCTGAATGTAGACAGTTGTGTTGCATGCTTCTGCCCACAGGAATTTTGGCATATCCTGATCATACAGCATGGCCCTAGCTGCTTCTACAATAGTCCTGTTTTTCCTTTCTGCCACCCCATTCTGCTCCGGATTGTAGGGAGTTGTCCACTCTCTTCTGATGCCCTCCTTAGCACAATAATCAGTGAAGTCCTTATCGACATATTCTCCACCATTATCTGAACGCAAGACTTTTATTTTCTTACCTGTCAGATTCTCCACTAGAGCCTTGAACTCCTTGAATTGACAGAAAACCTCATCCTTGGTTTTCAGAAAATAGATCCAAGTTTTCCTCGAGTGGTCATGAATGAAGGTAAGGAAATACTCGGCACCGCTGAGAGCTTTGATGAACATAGGTCAATAGATATCTGAGTGTATCAATCCTAGTACACTCTTGGCCTTGTGGTTGCTCCTAGGAAATGTCGCCTTGGCATACTTCCCTAGAGCGCATCCCTGCATACATCATCTCGTTTCGTACTCAGATCCGGAACTCCTATTACAGTGCTCCTGAGAATTCTCAGAGCTCCATGGTGCAAGTGACCCATCCTTTTGTGCCATAGTTCGTTCAAGTCTTTGTCCCCATGA
This sequence comes from Pinus tabuliformis, assembly GCA_031772625.1. NCBI lineage: Eukaryota > Viridiplantae > Streptophyta > Pinopsida > Pinales > Pinaceae > Pinus > Pinus tabuliformis. The sequence goes on along the minus strand of CM062815.1, from coordinate 402,199,247 downwards.
CTTCCTATTAGTGCCATTGGAGATTCTAGTTGTAACTTGTACAATCAATTACTTTTGATCCCGATCTGCACTTTATTTTTCCAGTTCGGGTGTTTGACATATACCTTTTCCTTGATGAAGTAGACGTCATAGCCCTTGCCTTGTAGTTGTGACAGGGAAAGTAACATCCCCAATCCTGGCACATGAAACACATTTGTGACACAGAACCGCTCTCCTGATTCTATCTGAGAAACTATGGTACCCTTTCCTACTAGAGTACACTTTGCCTTGTTCCCCATGGTGATCTGAAACTTCATCTTCTCTTCTCGATATTCTGATAAACACTCCTTGTTTCCCGTCATATGCCACGAGGCTCCACTGTCTATATACCATATTTTTGATGATGCAGCACTAGTCATGCACGCCACTTCTTCTTCCAACCTGGAAGCCAACAGAGAGAAATCGAAATCTCTCTCTCTTGTGCAATCTTCTGAAAATATGCGTGAGTCTCCTGAGGTGGATGCCTCTACATCATCGTCTCGACCCATCACTGATTTTCCCTTTCTGTCTTTGATTACTCGCTCTAATACAATGTGAAAATTATATCACTGCAACAACTGATTTACTTTTCCTACTTATTTCATCATAAGTTATTCATGAAATTACTTCAACAAACATTAAAATAAATACTGCTACAGATATCACACTGTAATACAGTAACAAACATATGCACACATTGACACAGTTATTTTGGACTAATGTCCCCGGAAAAATCCAATGTGGGAAAACGGGTGCAGCGAGGGAGGATTCTATTATTCGGCAATTTTCTTGTACAACAGGGTGCCAAACTGGCTTACCCACAGATAGACAAACTTCCAGCACTTTTCTAAACCCGGTGTAGGCCCTACTGACCTCTGCTACAGCCTGAAACCCTCTGCGTCAGCCTATTGAGGCTCTGTGCAGCCTCTCTGGGCTTCTGCATCACTCCTGCAGCCTCTGCGTGGATGACGCAGGCCCTTCTAGCTCTGTGCAGTCTCTGCTGCCTCTGCGTGGCTTCCTCTGGCTCTGCGTCTACCTCTTCTGCGCTGATCTCTCGTCTCTCTGTTTCGTACTTGCTGCCTCCTGACTGCTCTCCAGACCACTGGTTCAATTTCTCAGTAAACCCCGCTCCATAAATTGAACTGACTGGTCTCCCTTAGTATGTTCTCCAAGTGCCCCTCAAGCCTCCTCTTATACTTTTTCTATTGACATCTCAACGGCCGAGATTAAGTCCCTAATCAATGGCTAAGATTAGATCTAGCTTGATCCATGTCTTTTGGACCATTCTAACACAGATTCATATTAATACACATTAATATTTTATTTTAACTTAGGGACTCCATTAAAAATATTAATTATTTTAATATCTCCTTATCTATTTAGAATCTGCCTAAACCCTTTCTAGGTATTGGAGATCTTATGTGCCCCAACCTCTCCACCAAATTTCGTGGTTAGAGCACATCTGATGCTATCCCAAATCAACATAATGCTCGAGAGAAAGGGAGGACTACACTCAACCTCATCCTCCTTGTCAGTGTCATAAATGGGAGAGCAGTCAAATTGAAGGCCAACAACTTCACATTTCCCTTTTTCAATATGGAATAATCTCCAATGCCATCTTCTAAGGGGCTAATGGGATCACCTCCCTCAAAATTTCTCAATATGAGAATCATCGAGTGTAATATTCTTGAGAAAGGTAAGGTTAGTCTCAACTTCACTTTCCATGGACTCATTCTTCCCAACATGTGTCCTCCAAATCATCCTTTTCATCATGTGGACCCAAGGAGGACTAGTCTTCCTGCTCATTACTTAAATTCTCAATGTCTTGATGATGCTCGATGAAGGCTTCCTTTTGGATGCTTAAGACAGGGTGTACTTGAAAATGTCTAAGAAAGCCATCAATGAACTCTTCAATAGATGAGATGCTCCTAGGTTCATGATCATCCAACCATGAGTTATGACCACCGAAAGATCCCATGAACAATATCATAAAGACATCTTAGTGAAAAACCTCCTCTCTTGAAGCATGTGCATTAAATATTTCTACGTGGACAATTGCAGAGAGTGGATCACCATCAAACACAGGCACCCCACATACCATCCTTCCTGTGACATGATTAGGGTACCCAGGGATGCTAGCAATGTCCAAAGCGGGAAATTTATCAAAGAAAGACAACCTATTTGAGATATACATGAAAAATATGTAGGAGTTGCCAGGGTGAATTTAAAGATGCCTAGAAAAATTCTTGCTTCACCCTACAAGCATTGACCTTAAAGTTCAATGAAGAACTAGGGCTTCATTCTTCCAATGCAGTCGCCAACAATGTTATGTCAATATGTCATATGGGGAACCAAACACACGTTTCGTGTCCCCGGCAACGGTGCCAAAATGTTACCGCTCAAACTAACAGGGGTCCTAAAAGGGGATCATTGAAGGGCTACTACTAGGCTAAGGGCAACAATGGAGCAATAGCCCACTGTCACCTTGGCTAAGGATCCCTACTCTTTACAGACTTTCACCGATGGGAGGAGACCTGTTATGATAAGGATCACGAAATGGATCGATGTTAAAATTGGCAACCAGGGCAAAACTTCATGTGGGTCATCTTATTCATGGCTGATAATATTTTTATTAGATTCCTCTCGTCGAGAGGTGTAGGATTGATATAAAGATCATCTGATTCCGATAAGTATTCATGGAAATATGAATTTATTTTGATTATGGAATTATTATCAAGCCGACCTACAACTCATGTAGGGTCAGAAGCCCAACAGTCGCATCTATTCACCCACCAACGTTGTGTATAAATATAAGAGGACTTTTCCTCATTTGGACTCACTCATCTCATCACATCTCTCTCTCTCTCTACTACGCAGAAATGAGTCTCTTCTCTACTACGCTGAAATGGGTCTCTCTCTCACACATGTGAAGCCAGAAGCTGTTGAATTTGAAGCTGCAACTACAGAAGTAAAGATTGACTTGCGTGGCCTAGAAGATCTCCTCTTTGGAACTGCGTTGTAGGTTCATCTAAACCTCCTCTGAAAGCCGCAACTTTTGGTGGTGGAATGAAGTCAATCCGATGAACGGTTTGCAAGATATCGACTGCCCTAGTTTGAAGCCGGAAGCTGCTGAAACTGAAGCTGCAACTGCAGAAATAAAGATTGACCTGCGCGGCCTAGAAGATCTCATCTTTGGAACTGCGTTGTAGGTTCATCTGAACCTCCTCTGAAAGAAGCAACTTTTGGTGGTGGAATGAAGTCAATCCGATGAACGGTTTGCAAGATATCGACTGCCCTAGTTTGAAGCCGGAAACTTTTGAAACTAAAGCTGCAACTGCAGAAGTAAAGATTGACCTGCGTGGCCTAGAAGATCTCCTCTTTGGAACTGCGTTGTAGGTTCATCTGAACCTCCTCTGAAAGCCGCAACTTTTGGTGGTGGAATGAAGTCAATCCAACGAACGGTTTGCAAGATATCGTCTGCCCTAGTTTGATAATGAAGCCGCTAATGCTGATGTTGTTGATCTAGGGTTTGCTACTGCTGATATGAATCAGATTTATTGTACTATTTCTCTCTGCTGAATTATTGAAGATAAAGAAGATTTGATCAAAGGGTTTCCCCACACATTGTGGGGTTTGTCCCTGTCTAGCAGTCACATCTTGTGTCTCTTGTCTTGGCTTGTTTTTTGTCAATCGTTTAATGTTCTATCCGCACTTTACTTTATGTACGTGTGATTGCTAATCTTTGGAATATAATAAGGAAAAGAAGTAAACTGTTATAAGCATAGAACATACCATAACTTAACAATCGACCAATGATAGGGCAAGGGGTGATCCTAGAAGCCTATTCACAAGAGAGGCTCAAATATGTGGCTTGCTTGTCTTGGAAGACAAGATGAAAGGCTATCAAAGAAGGGCTTGGAGAGAATTTCAAGGGTTAGGTTTTGAGTATGTGTCTTATAAAGGAGATCCTTAAGCCCTATAATTCTTGTGGAAACTTGGGTTCTAGGTGATCTTCGATGAATTAACCTTGATAGTGTATGGGACCACACACGACCAAGTGGACCCGAGGTTAAGTCAAGGTAGTAACCAATGATATGCTTGACCTAATAAGGGAGGGGAAAGGAATCAAGGAATGAATTTTCAATGAAAGGCAATGCAGGATCCCAGTGAGGTTTCTAGCCTAAGGGAAACCAAGGGCAAGAATCGGTCTTCGAGCTAGGGCTTGCGATATCTCAAGATCCCACTGTCGGAATCTCATGAAATTTGGAGGGATTCTTGAGAACACACCAGTGCAGATGTGGACCAAAAGGTGAAGTATTTGGATAGCTAGATTGTGAGATAAGTGATGCCCTAGGTGACCTATGTAGGTTAGGCCTAGAAAGAAAGAGAGAAGGTGCAAAAAATATGCTTTAAGGTGACCACCTTTGGAGGACCAGTGCCTAATCCTTTGGATGGAATCATGGAAGATCAAGAGTTTGGATTTATTTCCACTTGTCAAGGAGGCCTGAAGAGCAACTTCGTTGGGCATTAGGGCTTAATGGAAGGAGCTTTGAGGTCTTTATACTTCATTCAACAATATTTGGTGACTTATAAAGACAAAATGTTTCTAGGAACATTCATTCATTCAAATATGGCCCATGCATGATATATCACTATTTAGAGATTCAATTTCCACAATTTCGTTCTAAGAAAAGCGGCAAATTAACCCTAGGATAGCGAAAATCCCACTATCATGAATGCAGCGATATAAAGAATCAAAATAGCATTAACAAAGTACTTACATGTAAGAAGAATATATCCAATCACCAAGATATGCCAATCATAGAAGCTCCAAGACAAAGAAGATTAACCAAACATCGAAATTCATCCATTCATCCCAAAAATCTCATCCTCAAAAGATAGCAAAAATCTCACAAGTAGATATGATCCAATCCAAGTGATGATGCTAAAATGAATTCACATCACTTGTATTTATACACTTCTAATGAGTTCGATTTAGCTAATTAGGCCTACATTAGCCCCTAGAATAAAATAATGTGCAAAATAACTAACTTTTGCTGACAAGCCCACCAAACTAGCTCATAAACAAAAGAATAAGCCTCTCAAGAGGTCGAATGATCAATAATTCATGACGTTGGGCCTTCTAAGAAGATTGATGAAGTCCATAAGTGCCATAATGATGAATTGTTCTCCCAGAAGTAGTGGACAAGGGGTTGGCCCCTTATTCTCCAAATAATAAACCTATGGTGCTCTCAATGGGTGTGGGGGTACACAAATAACCTCATGGGTCTCCAAATAGATCGAAGATACTTGTAGACCATTTGCAAGGGCTCAGATGATGGTGTAAGTGATGCCACATCAACATACAGATCCTGGATCATCTACCAAGTGCATGCAACAACTATGGGGTCGGTTGGGCATGGTGATCCAGGTGCATCTTCCTTGTCCAATAGGTGAATCTCAAGGAACCTTTGACATCTTTGTGGATCCATGGAATGATGTCTACCGTTGTGGAGGCCCATGGCTCTCTACACACACCCTCCATGTGCCAATGTAGCCCTCTGGAGGGTTAGGACCCCGTATAGGGAAACCAAACCCAAAATGGAGACCATCTACAATCCTGCATAAGATCCAATGCGTCCCCTAGCCTTCCAGTACAATAAGTCATCAAAGGCAATCAAATTAAAGAGTTTACAAACCATGGACAACGGGTGGGCACTTCATAATGGCATGCCCCTCCATAGTGGACTTTAGCATGTGATGATGTCTACATGCTCCAAAGTCCAAATGGGGTTAACCAGGTATCCTATTAGGTGGTTTCTACTTTTAAAGGGGATAATATCTCCAAGGTACATCCTTCAAAGAGTGGTGGCATGTGATAAATAGATGAATGGAGGAGGGAATGAAAGGGGCGGCCTTGGGCCACATGCTGAGGTACAAGGGTAGCTAATAAAAGCGAAGCCAACACTTGAGCATATAATATATAGGAGGGAGAAATCATGGTGCATGTGGTGCCCCAGCCTTGATTTTTCCAGCCTTCTTTATATGCCTTTTGCCTTTTATGATTTTTCTTTAATTAACTGCTCGGGGCTCAAGGGATAAGAGCATGATTTTTCTTTAATTAACTGCTCGGGGCTCAAGGGATAAGAGCAGTGGATACCCCCTTTAAGGTAGGGCGATCATTTCGCAATAGGGGTTGGGACATGGGTTCGTGAATGATAAAGGAGGCGCATCTAGGGCCTATAGGAACCAGGGAGATGGCCATGATGATGGGGTCAAGCCCATGTATTGGCTTTTTCCCATGTGCTAAATGTGTTTGTCCTAGTCATTTTTTCCATTTTGTGGTACATTTCCCTATTGAATGTGGTCAATTATGTTTTTATTTTTCTTTTCAGCTGCATCAACCTCCGAGGCATCATTTCAAGCCCAACCCAAGGTGTGGGCAAGGGGAGGGTGAAAGCTAACCCTATGTGGACCTAGTGGAGGAATGTGGACCCAAGTGGGAGAAATGATGAATGGGGTTATAATGAGTGGAAGGGGAGTGATATATGTGGATGAGGGAGCGGGACCACGCAAACAAAATCAGGGTTTCCCATGTAGTAACATCCCTAAAGCCCAAATGTCAGTAAAAGAGATCCCACAAGACTAGGGTCTAAGGTTAACATCCAAAAGAGGTCTAGGCGACAAGAGCATGGGCCTAGCCCGCTCTTTCCACCGAATCCCCCACTAATCCATGCCTAGAAGTATCCATGATAAGCAAACTACAATACTCAATTACCAAATGACAAGGCATACCTTAGGTTCGGGAGCCCCACCTTTAAACATACGATCATGACAAATGGGTGAGGGGCCACATGGCTGGCTCAGGTGGCAGAGAAATGGCACAACAAGCTAGTTGGTGGCTGCAAGGGGCTACTGGCTATCAGCTGAGTACCATCTTGGAGAAAAAAATTCTCCTAGGGATATTACCTACAAAATGGTGGATAACAATTATCAAAACGTGTATTACCCTCCTTTCATTGTCTATAAGGGAGGGGTTGGATCATCAAATTCCAAGCATTAATCCTTGAAAAAGCAGAGTAGTATTCAGATTACAGAATACTATTGCCAGTGACAAGGGATCGAATTTCAGAGATTAAGGTCATTGTATCAAACTTGTTAATTTAGGAGTGGATCGAATTGTTTCTCCACTTCGTATCTCTACATAGAAGGAGGGGCCAAGTTATTGAAAACTACAGTAGTGCAAAAAGGTTGAGCATCAGATTAAAAGCCATTTCACAGTGCTCAAATCAAGTTTTTGTAATATACCTCTTGTCAAAATTTAACCTTTCTTTGTTAACACTGTCATCAATATCAGCAGTTCATGTTAGTAGTATGTTGGTTTGAATTATGGTTACTAAGTTGTATGTTGTTTGGGTTCTGACATTTCTAGCCCTATAATTGTCAAGACTATCTCATGTAAGTTGCTTGGGTCTTAGTTTGGATCTATATCAGATTATTAATACCATGTCAGAATCTTGAGTTGCCAAGCTTATCCATCATCATTGCATGCATCTTTATGTTGAAATTTGGTACCGGAGGACAGGTGGTTCCCTTAGGCTTTGATCTTTGGCCTAGGGAAAAGTGTCCAAAAGAATTTAATTTTTCTCCTAAAGTAACTTTATAATTTTTATAAAGTTAAATCTAATTTAAAAGTGACTTTAAGTGATAAAGTTACTAAGTCTAATTTTAAAGTGACTTTTATAAAGTCAATGAAAAATTAGAAAGGAAAAGTGACTTTGGAAATAAATGACTAAGTGGGTCTTTATTAAAGTGGGGTGAATTAAAAAATAGAAAGTGAGATTTAAATGAGCATTTAATCTCAGCCATTGATCTAAATCTATTTCAGCCATTGGATTTAGGGATCACCCAAAAGTCACTTAAGGTTGGGTTAAGGGAGGAAAAGGAGGAAAAGATCATTCAATTCTTTCATGAGCAGATTGAGAGAAGGAGAGCAAGAGAGCAAGGGAGATTTCTGGACAGCTGAAAGCGGAGTAACAGCAAAGCTGAAAGCGGTGTAACAGCAAAGCTGAAAGTGGAGTAACAGCAAAGTTGAAAGCGGAGTAACAGCAACAGCCGCGGTGTAATAGCAACAATCGCGGTGTAACAGCAATAGCAGCGGTGTAACAGCAACAGCCGCGGTGTAACAGCAACGGTGTTTCAGCAAGGCTGAGATAAGTTGTAAAAGTCTGTTTGTTGATTTTGTTTGCTGAACATTTCTCCTACTGTAAGAAGGCATTTTCCAGAAATAAAGAAGAGCTCTCAAACTGGTTTTCCCCAAGAATTGTAGGGGGTTTTTCCAGGGTCAAGTTGACCAAAAATCTCTGTGTTTAAATGTGTTTTAATGGTTGTTTATTACTGCTGATTTTTATTTCTGCAATTTCCAGCATTCTGTAAAATTACCAGAATTTGTGTTTTCAGCAAATTTATTTTTTCCAGCTTGTTGAATGTATGGTTATGGGAAAGGGCATTTAACTATATGGGAGAAATAAGGAGAAACTGAAAACCGGGGTGGGAAATGAGAAATTTCTACACTTTAAAGGAATGCTTATGTTGTGAGAGGTCTATGTATTGTTGTCAATCAAGCCTTGCTTGATGTCCTTGTCATCATTGAACAAAAACATGGATCAAACCTTCATAAATTCCCTTAATAAACTAGCAACAACAATGAACAAAACCTTTTCCAAGGAGATACTCACTATGCTACAGCAAGAGCAGTTACAAGAGGAACATCAGTTGGGACCCAAAATCTATGCACTTGGGATAGATTTAAAATTCATGGGGTTTTCAGTAAAATCCCTTCTCAAACTAGAAGAACTTGCTTCACTCCTTTCCAAGGTGCATCAGTTAGATGGGAAGAGCTTGATTTGGGCTCTAAAACCAGCCATGCTTGCCTTAGTACAACCAAAGTATTTGGAGCACCCTTGTATTGGATTCAAACTTCTAGTTTCCTCTTGTCTTAGTAGTATCATGATGTTCGCCGCACCTATAGCTCCTTACAGTGATAGCATTACGTGGAGAGTCTTCAGAGTGATAGTGGAGACCTTTCAGGATTTGGATAATAGTGTGGGCCCTACCTTGGGGAAGAGGCTAGAGATTCTAGAAGTCATGGCCTTGGTTACATCTTATGACCTCATGTTTGAGCTAGAGTGTGATGACTTGGTCTTGCAAAGGTTCCAATGCTTCTTCAATATTAGGAAACATCATCCTGACACAGTCATAACACACATGCAATCCATTTTGTCCTCAAGTATGGCAGAACATGATGTCGTTTGCAGGATGTTGCAGTCTAGGTTGTTGGCCATTTGGAGGGAGGAACAGTAGGTTTCACCTGCTGCTTATGAACTAGCTGAAAGGTTTGTTGAGCAAAACATTGCGCTATTCAGGAGGCGGTTGACCCAAGAGGAGTTGCGGTGGGTTTGTAGTGACCAACCATGCAGCAAGAATGAGCTAAGGAGGAAGGGTCTTTGCTTCATCTGCAAGGAACCTTGGGGGCCTGACCACTCATGCTTGAGTGATGTGGAGGAGACGACAGAGGTAGAGCAAGACGAGATTCCCTCTGACTTTAAAGTTGAGGATTCTTCTTAGATGAGTCCACGAGGTCATACGAGGATGCCTCTAGGGAGCATCAGCAGTCATGTGGGGATGTTGACAGCAAGTCAGATTTATATTCCAATGTGTATGGTGAGCAGTCAGTGGACCCTACAAGAGTCATTAAGGATGATGAGTCACCAGTAAAGATTCAACATGACCGGCATATGTTGGAGGACGAGCAGCCATCCTTGGGGCTAGCCATTGGCGAGGAGCAAACACATGTACAGAGAACCAATAGGGTGGTAGTATTGGCAGACAGTCGTCGTCAGGAGGTGTTGGAGCCTGACAGGACAGTTTTGCATGAGGTTAGTAGATCAAAGGAGCGTGGAGTTTCCGATCAAATGAGGGAGTGTCCTTTGGAGATGCTGATGCATCTAGCGTTGGGTCTATCCATTGATGAGGTGTAGATAGATGCAGTGGCAGCCACCATAGCTGCAATATTTTCAGACAGCAGCCCTCTCCAGGAGAACATAGACAAGGCTTCCAACACAACTTATCCACTTCTGCCCATTATAGAGAGGGGCAAGATTTCTTGGACATATTTTGTTGATTGACCTGGCAAAGCATCAAGAGTTGAGCATGGACCAGTATCAGCCTAGTAGACTTATTCCTTGCACAGGTTTCCATGCAATAGATTGGCGGGAGATCATGAGTTAGTATCCTATTGAAAGAGTGTCATTTTTTGTCAGAAGCACAGCACAACAGGGGACCATAGATAAGAGGGATGCTACATGCTCCAATTGGCAGTGAGATGTGGACAAACAGTTCATTAGCATTCCAGTAGCACTAGCCCAGCATCAGCGTAGTGGGGTTGACCTTGGTCTATGCCAAGGATTGGACTAGAGAGAGGTGATGAGTTGGTATTCAATTGATGGAGCAGCAGTTATAGTAGGAGATAGAGCACAGTTAGAACCATGGGATTGGGATACTATTGATTGGCCATGGTGGCATTGGGATACCAGAGGATCCATTGATAGTAGGTTGAGTCAGAGTTGGGCTTGGGATCCAGGTATTGGGGGATCCACTCATGTTTGGATTGTATGGAGGCACGATGTCATCCAGTGGTTCATATGAGATCTTAGTATCAGTTTGCAGATGCCTCTACAAAAGACAAGTGCAGATTGCTTGAGGGCAAGCAATCTTGGGGAGGGAAGATTTGTCATGTCCCCATTTTTATTTTCCTCTATAGTATAGCCAGGATGGGTTTCCAGACTATGTGATGGCCAAGTTGCAGGGGCAGGATTGCATCATCAAGGGCCTCGGGGGAGTTTTGAGGAGTTTTTAGGGGATTCGATGGCATTCACTTGGCATATTCCATTATCTGCGCAGGTTGTTTTTTGTTTTGTTGCATTCCGACAACTTTCAATAATTAGCATTATTATGGGTCCTAACTTAATTAATTATGCTCGAGGTGGCATTCCAAGAATATTATTTGATGGAACACTTCAATGTAATAGCTCACTAGAACCGGAAGGAGAAGATCTACAGGATGGGATGGTTAGTAGTGATTTCCAATGGCTTGAGGAGGCATGGCAGCCAATTTACCATTTTCCCACATTAAAAATATATTTTAATTGAATTAAAAAGAGGGAAATGTATTCAATGATTAAAATAATAATATAATAGGAGCTTCTAGAAGGGGTCCATCTGATCTATAAAAGAGGAGGATGCCATTAGAGGACATCTTGGATTTGATCTTTCTTCTTGTATGAGAGGTTTGGGAACCTAGTTCTCTACTTCATCCGTAGCCCCAGGACATAAACCATCGGGTGATTCAATGAGATTGGGCGAGTACTCATCTCCCCTTGGTGAATTCATCTAGAATTCACATGAGAGCTCAACAATTTCATCTCAGTTCAGTTTTGGATGGTCGGTTTCAGCATTGGAGCAAATTATTTTTGGAGACCAAATTATCTATCTTAGCTATTTCAGTTGTATCATCATGTACACTCTTTCCAGATATTTATTATAATGAAAGCTGAGATTGTTTCTGCTCATTGTATTATTGAATTGCATGCACTCTATTCGTTATAATTTACATGGCAAGTTTTTGAATGGTAATTTTATGGAAAAAATTATAGTTGAGTCAGATTTCTGCAAAATTAGTCAAATATCTCATTTGGGATATTATAAACTTTGTATAATGCTGCAAATTAAGCTTAACGGGTGGGTTCCTCATTCACTCACCCCACCACCAGCCAAAAAAAAAAATGCTTAATGCTTTCCCTCTCTCCCACCACCAAAGGCTGACACATGAATCCCTGATGCAGGCCCCCTCCTCCCTCAACTCGTCTGACTCCCCTCACTTCTCCCATCCATCCCCTTGATCTGCACTCCTGCCCCTCCTCCCTTAACAGCTCCTGACCTTGCACTTTTGCCACTCCTTTTCTCTACCTACCCTAAAGACATGGACCCAACCCAATGCCTATGTTGTTGTTATTGAGCAAGGGGTATGCACCCTCAAGATAGCTCTTGACAATGCCAACAATGAGTTTAGAATTTGCAAGGAGGCCAGAAAATAGATTGGGAAAGATGGAATACAGGAAATGCACCTACAAGCTACAGATGGACAATAGATTTTTTCAAGCATAGCAAGGAAGGAAAGAATCTTAAACTACCTGAGCATGACTCACCCAAAAGAATAGGGATTTGGAGCAATATGTCGTGCAATTATCAACACCAGTAAGATAGGTGGCCAACTATGTTGTGTTGAAGAATGTAAATATGTTCGATCTTCATAAAATGTATTTGAGTCACAATGAAATGTATTTATCAAAAGAATGAAAAAGATATTTTTATTATTATTATTATGACTTATTAAAGCATGGGTTTCATGCTTGGGTCATCATGTTTTAGGTCAAAGTCCCCATTGAGGACTTCTAGGATTTATTCTAATTCATTAGAGTCATTGTCCATTTAAAGAGACCCTTCTTGGGCTTTTGAATCATGTAAAAAGAATTAATATTGAGTCAAATATGCTATTTGTCCCCTCCACACCAAGTCGGCCTCAAGGAGATCAAATCGGCTTCAAGAAGGGTAATTCGACCTCACTAGAAGACCATATATACAATGCAATGCAATTCATTTAAGACACACAAGTTCGATTTCTAAGCCAAGGCAGCTAAAAAGTGTGAAGTTGGAAAAGAAGCTAAAAAAGGGTATGAAATTGGAAACGAAGGAAGAAGACATCAAAAACGAAGTTTTGGGCCATCTATCTCTCATACAAGTGGAGTATCTAGGAATATCGAAGTCTTTATTGCCAAGTCGATGTTGTTGTTGACAGTTGCTGCCACATCGAAGTTGTTGGTGTTAGGTCAAAGTTGTTGCTAGAGGGTTGTCATCTGCAGAAGGAAGAAAGGGTTAACTTGGTGTGGAGGAAGTCTTTGTCTAGGTCAAGAGTCTTGGATTATCTCGTGAAACTATTGAAAGAAGAGTTGTTGATTGGGCTTTTCCCTAGTTGCCTACCTATATCTGGTGTTTGTGCTATTGTTTTGGTGATTGCTTGATGAACTAAAAGATAAAAGAAGAACATAAAGATAAGAAAAATCACAAGTAATTATCTATATAAAGAAAATATTTATGCCTTTCTGATTTTCTAAAATGGTATCAGAGCTAAGGTGAAGAAAGAAAAAAAGGCAGTTTAAGGAGTCTAAGAAACCTCAAAAGGATTGAGCAAGGGATCATATAAGGAGATCTTATAAGGAAAGAAGCTTACTACCTTCAAGGACAATGTCTAACACAATAAAGGGAGAGAACAAATTAGAAGGAGCATCAAATTACAGGTCATGGAAGAAAAGAATTGATCTCATTCTTGAAAAGAACAAAGTCTTGGATTTGGTCAGAGGAAAAGTGAAGAAACCTACCGAAGGATCTAGTGATGCAGATAAAGTGAAGTTTAGAGAGTCAGAAATATTGGCTATGACACTAATGGTAGAAGGTATAAAGGACAATCTTGTCCCATACATTTCCAACATAGACCATGCTCAAGAAATGTATGAAGCCTTATCAAAATTGTTCACTATCAAGAACATCGGTCAAGTAGCAAGTCTTAAGAATGAACTAAGGACCACAAAAATGACAAAAGATGACACTATGGCTTCCTTCTTTGTAAGGATAGCTAGAATTATAGTTGACTTTCAAGCCGTAGATGAAATTGTACCAGAAAAAGAGCTATTGATTACTGCATTATTGGGATTGCCACCTATATGGAGTGTTTTTGATTTAGGAACCAACAGTTGGAAAGAAACTCCTTCATTAGAACAAATATGGAATGCCTACAGCCAAGAAGAGATGAGAATCTCATTAGTAACCAACAATGAAGAAGAGAGTTTCAAATGCCTACTCCGCTCATCACAAGAAAGGAAACTTCAAGAAGTCAAAAGGGCCATGAAGGAAGGTAGACATGTCCAAAATAGAATGCTACCAATGTCATAAAATGGGTCACTATAAAAGTGATTGTCCTGACAATCCAAAAAATAAGAAAAGGAACAGGGACCAACCTAATGTTGTTGAAGAAGGATCTCCAAAGAAGAATAAAGCCGAAGAATTAGATATAAGGGACTCACACTACTAAGTCCTTTTCTCCAAGCTTTAGTTGTTCCATTTTTTATTTCTCGTATTTGTTGGTTTAACATATTTTGGAAAACAATTTTTAAATTGTTTTATAAGGTTATAGGCATCCCTCGAGCTTGGAGGGAGCCCTCACCAACTTCCAAAGATTGGTATCTTATTCCTTGTATTACCTTTTCATTTTTGGATTTCCTTACTTATCTAAGTTCGTTTGCATTAAATACTAATCACATTTCTATTCATATTTTCCTTGTTTAGGAAAGGCTTGTTGAATACTCAAGGATTATGGAAGAAGGCCTCCAAAGACAAAGCATTGGAATTACAAAGAAAGTCTTGTTGAATACAAAAGGATTATGGAAGAAGGCCTCACAGAACAAAGCATTGGAATTACAAGATTTGTTAAGAAATAAAAGGTATGCCTTAGACTATAAGTTTTGCTCTCTTCATGATAAAAGTATATTCATTCTTGATAAATTATTCTACATTACTAACAGTATTGTGTCTAGCTCTCTTGAATCATAAAGATTCTTGATTGGGTGATTCATCATTAGATAAATCTACCCTCCTCATACCTTTGATTATTATTGTGGAACCCTAAAAGGGTTCTTTTTAGAAACCTTAACTCAAGGGTATGACGATGATATTGTGTGAAACCCTAACCTACTTAGGGTTATTAATAAAGTCTAAAGAAAAATCTTTGATGCTTTGATGATGTCATGTTTGGGGTTTTGGTATGGTTATGAAAACTCAAAGTTGTTAGGGTTGAATGGTGATGTCTGAAATCCCAAACCTTTGAAGTATTGATAAATTAGGGTTTGATGTTGAAACCCTAGATCTTTAAGGTTTGGTGGGGTTTATGAGCAAGACCCTTACTTTAGATAATGTCCTAGGAATGAAACCCTACGCATATGTGTGTCCATCTAATCAAATATGTTAGATGTTTGAATGTGTTTGTGTCATTGGGTTTGACTAACATATGTCGTTATGATATGCTTGTGCATGGAATCCTAAATATATGTGTTCACCTAATTGTTGATGGTCATAAGTCCTAGGGTTTGGAAATAAGCCCTAGTCGAAGTTTGATTCTCTAGGATGACAATGTTTGTGAATTCTAGGGATTTGCAACTAAACCTTAGTAGAAGTTCAATATATGATGACAGTGTGATAATCTGAGATTTATGAAAGATTGTTGAAATCTAAAATTGAGTTGTCATTGGTTTTGATTATTGAAGCTTAGTGTCTCGTGTAGGAAATCTAGGGTTTGCATTAAATCCTAGTAGAAGTCTAACATATGAATTCAAAATTGTTTGATGTATTGTAGAACCATATTCATTTGAATTGCTTCTAGAGTTTGCAATATATTGTAGTAGGAGACATCATATCTCCAGAAAAAATATTGAAGCCCTAGATATAATGAAGGTCGTTATCTTGATTGAAGTGCTCAAAGACTTGATGATGGAATCTATGGTTTATGACAAAACCCTAGCATGTAGTTGAAGTATAAAAGTATGTGTCAACTAAGTTTAGGTATTTGATGTCTAATGTATAAGGCTTCCATTATTATATGATTCTAATATGGTTAACTTCATGCTTCTATGGATTTGGTTGTACTTGCTATCTAAGTTGTGCAAGTACATAATCTTCAAGATAGTGAAGATGTCTATAAGTAAAGTTAATAAGCATGACGAAGAAAGTTATATGAATGATGATCATCATCATGACTTTGATAAGAAGTTGGAATTCATGAAAGATTCTCTGATGTCGTAGAAAAGAAGTTGATCTCCTTAAGTTAAGAGGGAGCATAGATAAAAGAAAGGGTACATCTCCCAAGATTGAGAGGGAGGGCATATTATAGTCATGATGGATACCTTGAAGAAGAAATTGGAGAATGAATATTAAAAGAAGGAAAGCAAGACCCGACTGTCGAATATGTTGTTGCATATGAAGTAGGAAAGGAAATTGTATGTATGAGGAATCTTCTGCCAAGATTTGTTTGGGAAGCCTCTAAGTCCTACTGTGATAAAATTGTGAAGCAGCATCAAGATGATTGAAAAACCCTAAAGGTTTGTATTTACTTATGCACTTTTGAAAGTTTGTTACTAACTGGGGTTGTGATTGTTCAGGTAAATATCTCGAAGTATTGGAAGCATGCTTGATGTTATTGATCTGTTTGATCACGAGAGATTTGATGTGTTGAGGCATTGTGTAATGCCTGTGAGGACATCTGCCCGACACTATGTGTTGATGTCTAGATCCGAAAGTATGGAGGGTGGTGTTGGTCATAGAGCTCTAACCTCGAATACGCACCTGGAACCCTGGGTTGATGGTTAACAAGTAAGCCTAATGGTACCTAGACTGGTTGAAATCTTTAGTCCATCTTAGTCCAACCCAAATAGATTGCACTGGTCAAGAATCTAGTCTGTAGCACCATAAGTGCCTAAACTATAGGAACTTGGAAGACCTTGGATAGATTGCCCTGGTCAGGAATCTAGTCCAGCGCATTGTGGTGCCTAAACTCTTCATAGTTCATATGTTTTGAGATCTTCCTTGTACTTGTTGTTATGAATAGCTCCCTAGTTAAGAGGGTGTGTTGAAGAATGTAACTAGGTTTGGTCTGCATAAAATGTATTCGAGTCACAATGAAATGTATTTATCAAAAGAATGAAAAATATATTTTTATTATTATTATTATGACTTATTAAAGCATGGGTTTCATGCTTCGGTCATCATGTTTTAGGTCAAAGTCTCCATTGAGGATTTCTAGGACTTATTCTAAGTCATTAGAGCCATTGTCCATTTAAAGAGACCCTTCTTGGGCTTTTGAATCATGTAAAAATAATTAATATTGAGTCGGATATGCTATTTGTCCCCTCCACACCAAGTTGGCTTCAACAAGGGTAATTCGAACTCACTAGAAGTTTATGTATACAGTGCAATGCAATTCATTTGAGACACACAAGTTCGATTTCTAAGCCAAGGCAGCTAAAAAGTGCGAAGTTGGAAAAGAAGCTAGAAAAGGGTACGAAATTGGAAAAGAAGGAAGAAGACATCAAAAACGAAGTTTTGGGCCATCTATCTCTCACACAAGTGGAGTATCTAGGAAGATCAAAGTCTTTATTTCCAAGTCAAAGTTGTTGTTACTGCCAGTTGCTGCCAAGTCGAAGTTGTTGCTACTAGGTCGAAGTTGTTGCTGGAGGGTTATCATTTGCAGAAGGAAGAAAGGGCTGACTTGGTGTGGAGGAAGTCTTTGTCTAGGTCAAGAGTCTTGGATTATCTCGTGAAACTATTGAAGGAAGAGTTGTTGACTGGGTTTTCCCCTAGATAGGGCTTTTGCCCAAGTTGTCCGCCTATATCTGGTGTCTGTACTATTGTTTTGGTAATTGCTTGATGAACTAAAAGATAAAAGAAGAACATAAAGATAATAAAAATCAAAAATAATTAGTATTACCTATATAAAGAAAATAATTTTGTCATTCTGATTTTCTAACATGTTGGATACCGAGAGATGAAGACCGTCCTATCAACCCCCACGCTTTGTGAAAGATCCAATTCTAGAACCTAATAATGACATGTAGGTGGATTCAGTGCCTACCACATCTCTAAGGTTCTAGTTTATTTATTGCATGCATTTTCATTTTTATTTTTAGTAGACCAGTTTATTAGAGAATATATTGGATAGTTTTAGGGCAAAAAAAAATCATATTTCTGCCAAAATGTCTGATTCAATCCACCCTGTTGAGAAATCTAAGGCAGCATCTAGATTAGCCTATTAGGTTTCTTAAAATCAATGTTGCGAATATCGGCATCAAGATAAAATCGGCAAGGGTTCGGAAAACCAAAAAATCAGGAAAATATCAGTAAAAATTGGCAAACATCGGCAAAATTAAGATACCATATAAATATCGGTAAAAATCGACAAACATCGACTAGGCCAAAAAATTGTGATTTCGAGATAAAATCAAGATGTTATCAAGATGTTTGAAAAACACTGCTTAAAATGATTTATCTTTCCTTTGACAAGTTCTTGTGATCATCATATTAGTTTTCCATTATTATTATCGTGTTTTTGTTTATCACCAAGACAAATGCCAAACAAGAAGATCAAATAGGACACCATAGATAGGATCCAAGAAAGGGCAAAACCCCTAAGAACGGGAAAACCCAATCAAACTCTTATTTCAGTAGAATCAAATCAAGTTGAGACAGTCCTAGACCCTTGACCTAGACCTTTCTCCATCCATCAAGTCAACCTTCCATGAAAATCGATCAGACTTCCAAAAATCATATCATGCCTGCTAGGATCTTGATCTTCTTCCTTTGCTTCTACAATCTTCGGCCTCTTTCTATACTTCTGCAACTTTTCGGTCCCCTTACTTCTGCAATTCTCAGTCCCTTTTTCTTTTTATCTTTTCTTTTGCCAATATGACTTACTTCTCCAAGATTCTCGATGCTCCCTTTTTCTTTCTGCCACAAAATCAAATGGTTGGTTTTTCAATAGATCAAATGCTCCTTTATATAAAGCTTCTTCAAAGCTGGACATATCCTTTCATTAAGATTGAAGAGGTCAACTTGATAGGAGGCAAGGTTGACATGATGGAGGAGAGACAAAACATAAAAACATTTTTTTCTTTCTTGACATAGGGAGCCTAAGAAGGGTATTTTACATAATGAATTTTTACTTTGACTCAATAAAAATCCTAGAGCACACAATGGGTGCTTTGACCTATTGACCATTGACCCAAGCATGAAACCCATGCCTTAATAAGTCAATTTCTCTTTGCAATAAAATTTAATTTTCCTTCTTTTGACAAATATATTACATCATGACTCAAATTCAATTACGAATAGTCAAGACCAACACTAGTTACATTCTTCAACACTCCCTCTTAACTAGGGAGTTATTCATAATTACATATATACAAAGGTACATGGAAAATCTCAAAATGATATGTTCTACGAAGAGTCACAGCACACGCAGTGCTACAGATTAGATATTTCACCAAGGTATCTAACTAGGTGGGACTAAGGTGTGTTCCAAGCTTCAGCCACTCTAGTTACCATAAGGCTTCTACTCTGAAACCAACCCAGGGATCTAGGTGCGTATCCAAGGTCAGAGCTCCAAAACCAACACCAACCTCCCTACTTTGGGATTTAGACATCATCACAGGCCGGCCAGATGTCCTCCCAAGCATGTTATCGCCCCAAGATGCTTCATCTCTCCTTATCAACTAAATCAGATATATCCACTAGTCCAAGCATGCTTCAAACACTCAACCTTCTTACGGAGAGATCCTACATGATCACAACCCCGATTAGTAATAAACTTTCAGTATATATAAGTTAACTCAAACCTCTAAGGTTCTCAAATATACTAATGTTGCTTAGGTCATCATCATATTATCCAAACACATCTTCGTTGAAAGCTTTCTTCTTTAACTTCTATAACAGCACCAAACTCAGCCTTAGCACTTCTTCCAGAACATCCAAGTCTTGTTTACAACTTTGCCACTCACAAATATATATCTGTAACGCTTCAACCATGATCTTTATTCTTTCTTCAAGGTCTTAGTTGTCACATTATTCCCTCCCTCTTAACTAGAGAGATACACAAGTTCTTTCATCCAACCTCCCTCTCAACTTAAGGAGATCAACATCTTCATATCATCGAAGAAATTTCAACTTTTCAAAACTTCAGAAACATCATTATTTCTCATGGCAACAAGATCATCTATTAATCTTTTAGGTCATCATCATTCCCTTTATTTGCCATGCTTATTATCAAGTCATCTTCAATTATGAACATCTTCAACATCTTGAAGATTATGTACCTACAAATCTTCAACAAGAAGTACATCCAAGTACAAATATACAAAAGCATGAAGTAAACTATATCAAAATCATGTCATTACAATGGAAGCACCAAAATAATCATATTTTAGACATCAATTAGTTAGGTTCATAATCAACACAGACTACATATTTTACTTACTAGGGTTTTTGTCACAAATCCTAGATTCCATCACCAAGACTTAAAGTCTTAGATATCATCAACAGAAGCAAGTTAGTAATCCAATTAGATTATACATCTAGGGTTTCAAAAATATGCTCTTAGAATTTCATGTCAGACTTTACTAGGGTTTTTGTTAAAAACCCTAGATCTCATTAATGAATATCAACAATCAAGTTAGCAAACTAGCAATTCATATATAGGGTTTCATTATTATTTACTTATATCAATCTTCTACTAAGGTTTTATTATAAACCCTAGATACAAACATCAAACCCCAACAATATGAAACAAGCTAGGGTTTCAATTATGCGGAAGCTTCTACACCTAGAGTTTCATTCTTAGAACTTTAACTATTTCAAGAGTTTTGTTCAAAAACCCTAATTTACCAAACCCTAAGGTTGAGCATGAGGTTGAGGGCACACGAAATTGTGGCGAGCAGGTAGATACACCCAATGTGACGCAGGAATCACCCTCGTTGGAGACACCCTTAACCACTCTGTTTGATATCTTAGTGGAGAGCATAGAGCATACACCAATAGTACCATCCATTGATGGGGTGACCGAGGTCGTGTCCGAGTTTTTGGGTGATAGCAGCACACAACAGATGGGGGAGGTGGCAGGAGACGTATCCCCCCTTGATGGGGCACCAGGAGATACAGAGGTATCAGATGATGATCATCCACAACAGTTCCATCAGTTTCAGGCTGACCTTCTAACATTAAAAAGGAAGGCCACGTCGATGCGAGAGGCTATTCTGCAGCAGAACGAGGAGCTAGAGGGCATGAGAGCGGTTTGTGCCAAGTCCACGGCCAAATTTATTCACGTTGGGAGCAGTTAGATTCCCTACTAGTGCAGTTAGAGTGCACATTGGAGCATCAGAGCTGCCCTCTTCAAGCGTACATAGACAAGGTAGGTAGTACTGTTAGGTTACCTTTGCCCATTGGAGAGAAAGAGACAGAGCTAGCTAGTTTGATTTCAAGTGTTGACCAAGATAGCGAGATGAGACACCCTAAGTTGCACAGGGGGCAACATCCGCATGATGGGGTTGTTCTATGTGTGGGAGTTCATGCATTCGATCTCTCTCTTGGGGTTGGATGGCAAGAGATTCTGAGTTGGTACCTGGTGGAGTGGACTATAGAGATGGTAGTGGACCTGGGTGTAGCTCAGCAGGAGTTTCAAGGCACTGGGGATGTCGGAAGCCTAGACTGGCATTGGGATCTGGGAGGGACCACCTATCATTTCCCAAGTATACTGGTTGACTGCGACCTGGATGATATAGTTGACCTAACAGCTGAGCATGTTCATTTGCTAGGGGAGTTTTGGTCAATTCCAGTGGCCAACCAGTTTGTGGGAAGACTCCTTCGGTTGTCTTGGTATGATGGTTGTGCATGGGATCACAGGATGATCAGCATACTATGGCAAGAGTTTGTTGGAGGAGGTGGCATTGGTACGCCACCAGATAGTACCTTGTATGGAGTTGGGGATTCCTCACACTTGCGTGGGGCACAAAGGAAACAGAGGAGCAAAACAGTTGTGGCACACTACTGTACCTAGAGAGATTCACTTCTTGGGCCCCTCAGGGAGGGGATTTGGAAGGGAGATCCACTCATCGGAGAGTATGGTGATGTGACAGTGTAGGTGATTATACAGGTTGGGTTCGGGCTGACGCATATGAACACATCTTTAGGCCATCACATCCAGGGTTGGGTAGGAGCGTCTAGCATGGAGCAGTGGTCTGCAGATGGACATGGAGACGCATGGGGTTGTGTTGTAGTATGTTGGACTGCGTTGTGGAGTGGCAGTGCCTCACATCGCATTGAGTATATGCGGTGAGTGACAAGGGCAGTGACACGGGCGAGACACATGACGGTACATGAGGGTATAGCCGTAGTCAGGGGTATCCAGTGGTGTATAGGGACAGGTTGCGGCGTACAATGGCATGTCGAGGAGTGCAATGATACTAGGTGGTATGCAGTGGCAGATGATGCAGCACAGTAGGTGCTTGGATCGTTACCTCCAAGGCGACTTATGGACAGGGGTAGTAGGTGTACATTGGATGCAGCTCAACTAGGATCGATGAGGACATGGTTGAGCATCTGGTGACACCATGTTCAGTGAAGACAGGTCTTTGAAGGGGTTGTCAGCAGATCCAAGGCAAAGAGAGGGTCATCCATAGGGTTACTCTCCTGTTTCCTTGCGAACTCTCGATCATACCCTTGGGGACCTACCCAACCATCATCCTCCAGTGTTGCTTACATTCGCAGAGCGTTTTGTTGTTGCCCCATGATGCTCTTCGTTCAAGCGGCAACTCATGGGAGGCCCACCCTAGGCAGTTGGGTGAGACCCCGCAGGTCATGGGCAGAGAGGAGACTCTCTAGTTGAGACATTTGATGGATGCACGAGCTGATGGATACAGGCTTAGGGATCAGGTGGCTAATTGTTGAGGTAGCATATGTTCCACCCTTGGGCTCACACTTGGGGAGGTGATTGCGAGGGAGTTGCATGATGCACTTTTGGCGAGACAGTATGAGGCGCTACAGGAGCCTGAGGGACAATGGATGGTAGACTTCGTCTACAGGAGGGTTGCCAGACTCCGTGCTATGTCTAAGCATATCCTCAAGAGATGGGTTGGCAGGAGCATGGCAGATTGGCATGCTGGAAACAAGTTCTTAGCACTTAGGGTCCACCTGTGGGGGACATACAGGGGTCAGATATGAGGGTCGGATGGGTTCTAGCAGGTAACAGTGCTACACAATAGCAACCCATGGGGAGTGGGAGTTGTGAGCTCCCAGTATGGTTAGGGGATCCAGGGATCCAATTGGCAAGAGGATCGCTCCACTTATCGATGTGCAAGGTTACGATGGAGGGTGATCCAACGTTTTCCCAGGCTGACACATGTGGAGTCACTAAGATCTTCATCACATGGCGAGGTAGGTTGTCGCTCAGGATCGAGGCTAGTCGTGGAGTGGTGGACTCAAGCATTGCAGAGTTGTCCTGGCAGGTTGGTCATAGTGTTGATTGTGACAGATATAGTGGTCAACCGTTACTGGAGAGGAGGGTCTGGTACGAGCATGTTGAGTAGTCAGACATGACCGAGGTGTCACGATGGCAGTAGGATAGGTTCCTTCTGCAACGAGCAGGGGATTCTGGCATAGCAAGGTTGAGCAGTCCAACTACTTGTAGAGGTGAGCTGGTTTCTACAGGGGAAGGTCATCCAGATCTTCCATTTGGTTTTAGTGACTCATTGATGGTGTGGGGAACTTCACCGGTGTGGCAGGGTGATCAGCAGGAGGAGATCAAGGGATGCTTGGGCAAACGAGGGTTCAATCCCACCAAGACTATATTGCATCTTCAAGAGTCCACCCCTAAAATGAAAGAGGGACTATTCGATAGAGCAGCTTCATGAGGAGCTGATCAGGATACTACCATGATGCTCTACTTGGTGGCAGCGTGCAAAGGGCATTGGGAGCCTATGATGAGCTGGACAGCGAGTGGAGCAGGGGATACTTCATGCCAATTAGGATGGCCTGCGATCTTGGCAAGACAAGGAAGAGATTAGAGATGACTCGATGGTACATTTTGCAACTCGGTTTTGTGGGCAAAGACTGTTGGGGTCAATTGATAGAGAGGGTTCTTGTTCAGGCATTGCTTGAGGACAAGAAATTTTTGGTGGGGAGGACTGTAATGTCCCTAATTAAATTGATTTTTCTAAAATGAATTTCTATTTTTGCAATTGGGTGTTGGGAAATATCTTCGCATGTAAACTTTGGAAAAGTGGGTAGAGCGAGTCCCCACTTAAATTTTGGAGAGATGGAGGCCACCAACATTAGAGAAAAGGAAAGACTAAATTGGTAGTGGGATGTGGGGGCCACCCAAAAAGGGGAATTCGAACCCCTTACGAAAATCGAGTTGCTAAGGGAAGGCAGTCGAAATATGGGATGGAGGGACCCACATGAGAAGACAAGAAGCAATTATAAATAAAAGGAGCATAGAAGCTATTGGGGATTTTTTGTTCACTCATTTATTTGCTTTGTTCCTCAAGCTATTTAGCTGGGTCACTAGTGTTGTTTAGCACAGAGTTCTCCAAGGGCAGAATTCACCCTTCTTTCGGTGGACTTCGAGTGCCACCCTAAGAAGGCAAGCTACTGCTACTTTGGTGAGAGGGTTGTGGAGTATTGCAACGTATTTCAGCAGATTCCTTCAGCCAATTCGTACTCCAGGGAGGACGCAGTAGAGAAATTGTACCACTCATTTCAACTAGCTTCCGAGTGTATTTTGCCAAGGGAAAATCAGTGGAATTGCTTGAGGGAGAGCTCAGCGTTTGTGGAAAGTTTTAGCGCTGGAGATGACTGCTATTGAGGGGAACGAATTTATCTTCCTAAGGCCTGTGCAAGAGGGGGTCACTGGGCAGCGCTTTTGTGGCATAGGGTTTAGCTATCTTTGTGAAAATTTCTATATAGAAATCCTACTACAGTGAGTAATATTATTTCTTCTACTTATTACCTCAGAAATAAGTTATCTACTATATTCTTACGGCAAATATCGAAATATATTCGACTGCAGCCTTCACAATTAAAACATTGCAAAAAGTAAATGTAAAAAAAAATGCTGCATAAATACAATCACAATGACACAGTTATTGTTGGACAATTGTCCCCGAAAAAACCCAATGCGGGAAAACTGGTGCAGCAGATGAGGGTTTTATTATTCTTCAGCAAAAATCTTCATGTACAAATTACATTTTGCAGTATAGAACACAATTTTCTGAGAAAAATTTACAGACGTTCCTGAACAAATATATGATCCGAGAGAGAAGTTCCTCCACCCTCTGCGTCTCTCTGGGCCCAACGTCACTTTCTCTGGTTCCTGGACTGCCATGTGCAGTGCCAGTGTCACGCAAGCCATCGTTGCCTCTCCCAGTGTCAATCTACCCAGCATTGTCCTTTTACTGCTCTACATCTTCGTCCCTATCTCCCTCACTAATGCTGGACCCTCTTTGTCTCTCCTCCACCTGCAACTCTCCCTCTGAATCGATTTTCTCTAGTCGAACTTCGACCAGTAAGAAAATCGATTTTACTCGAGCAACCGAGTATCTGCCTGTTGCCTTTTCCAAATGACCCTTAAGCCCCTTCTTATATCTTCCTGTTGGATAACCAACGGCCTAGATTAACTCCTAATCAAAGGCTCAGATCGTTTTGACTTGATCTTCGTCTTTATCTAGAATATTCACCCACAATTAGATTAACACCCATTAATATTTTAATTTTCCTAAGTTTAGACTTAGGAACCCCATTAAAGATATTAATTATTTTAATAAAATCGTCTCTGGGTAGAATTTCTCAAAATGGTTTCTCGGTTCTTTGGAACACATGTGCCCAAGCCTCCCTGCAAAATTTGAGGCCTATAGCACATCCGATGCTACCCCAAATCAACACTCCCTCATAGCGAGGAATGTGCTCTAACAATATATTGTTGTTGCTTACTGCTCTAACATTGAAGCATCATCCTCTGTGCTACTTATGTCTGACATGTTGTCCACCAACTATTGCACTATTGTTGCAACTGTACTACTGCCTTTGACACTGCCAATGCTACATCTGTACTACAACTCCCTCCGAATTTTTGCATCTGTGTTGCTGCTAGCACTGCCACTGCCAATTATCCCTGCACTACAAACTATTGTTACTACTGAAACGGATTTTCAACCATACCTCACTGATCTCTGCACTAAGTCAACTTAGCCTTTGTGAGTATATCGTCCACCTGCTCTCCTGTGGGAACATATAGTAGTTGTACTACCCCACGCTGAACACGGTCTTCGATAAAGTGGGAAAGCATATCATATGCTTCAACCAATCATGAAATACTGGATTCTCATAGAGTTTGATGCAACTCTGATTATCGCAGTAAACCTTGGTCGCTTCCATCCTTTTTCTAAATAAGCTCACAAGAAATTTTCTAAGCCATATGGCTTCGCACGTAGCTGTGTTGGCTGCCATATATTCTGGTTTTGTTGAACTCAGTGCTATCAATTTTTGCTTCTTGTTGCACATAAATATCATACCTGATCCAACACTGAAGCAGTAACCCGAGGTACTTTTTCAATCTACTAAATTACCTACCAAATCTGCATCGATGAACCCATTCAAACTGGCGTCCTTCGCTCTAGAGTACTTCAACCCATATCCGATTGTTCCTCGTACATACCTAAGAATGTGTCTTGTTGCTGCCCAATGCACCCTCTTTTATTCCGCCATGAACTGACTAAGAGTGTTGACAGCAAAACAAATGTCAGGCCTAGTGTTGACTGTTGATTTGGGGTGGCATCGGATGTGCTCTAGCCACGAAATTTAGTGGAGAGGTTGGGGCACATGAGATCTCCAATACCCAGAAAGGGTTTGGGAAGATTCTAAACCGTTCAAGAGATATTAAAATAATTAACATTTTTAATGGAGTCCCTAAGTTTAAACTGACTAAGAGTGTTGATAGCAAAACAAATGTCAGGCCTAGTGTTGACTGTTGATTTTGGGTAGCATCGGATGTGTTCTAGCCACGAAATTTAGTGGAGAGGTTGGGGCACATGAGATCTCCAATACCCAGAAAGGGTTTGGGCAGATTCTAAACAGTTCAAGAGATATTAAAATAATTAACATTTTTAATGGAGTCCCTAAGTCTAAACTTAGGGAAATAAAATATTAATGTGTATTAATATGACACTGTGTTAGAATGGTCCAAAAGACATGGATCAAGCCAGATCTAATCTTAGCTTTTGATTAGGGATTTAATCTCGGCCGTTGATTTGTCAACAAGAAAAGTATAAGAGGAGGCTTGAGGGTCACTTGGAGAACACACTAAGGGAGACCAGTCAGTTCAATTTCTGGAGCGGGTTTAGCTGAGAAATTGAACCAGTGGTCTAGAGAGCAGTCAGGAGGCAACAAGTACAAAACAGAGAGATGGGAGATCAGCACAGAGGCAAAAGAGGCAGACGCAGGGGCCAGAGGAAGCCACACAGAGGTAGCAGAGACTGCGCAGAGCCAGCAAGGCCTGTGTCATCCATGTAGAGGCTGCAGAAGTCATGCAGAAGGCCAGAGAGGTTGCACAAAGCCTCAGTAGGCTGACACAAAGGGTTTCAGGCTGATACAGAGGTCAGTAGGGCCTACGCCGGGCTCAGTAGAAGTGCTGGAGAATTTGTCTATCTGTGGGTAAGCCAGTTTGGCACCCTGTTGTACTAGAAAATTGTTGAATAATAAAATCCTCCCTTGCTACACTGATTTTCTCACATTGGGTTTTTCCGGGGACATTAGTCCAAAATAACTGTGTCAATGTGTTGATTCTTGTGCATATGTATGTTTCTGTATTACGGTGTGATATCTGCACCAGTATTTATTTTAATGTTTGTTGAAGTAATTTCATGAATAACTTATCGTGAAATAAGTAGGAAAAGCAAATCATTTGCTACAGTGATAGAATTTTCACATGGTATCAGAGCAAGTAATCAGAGACAGAAAGGGAAAATCAGTTATGGGTCGAGGCCACGATGCAAAGGCATCTACCTCAAGGGACTCACGCAGATTTTCAGAAGATTGTACAAGAGAAAGAGATTTCGATTTCTCTATGTTGGCTTCAGGGTTGGAAAAAGAAGTGGCGTGCATGGCTAGTGCTGCATCATCAAAAGTATGGTATATAGATAGTGGAGCCTCGTGGCATATGATGGGAATCAAGGAGTGTTTCTCAAAATATCGAGGAGAAAATATGAACTTTCAGATCACCATGGGGAACAAGGCAAAGTGTACTGCAGTAGGAAAGGGTACCATAGATTTCAGACAGAATCGGGAGAGCGGTTCTATGCCACAAATGTGTTGTATGTACCAGGATTGGGGATGAACTTACTTTCCGTGTCACAACTACAAGACAAGGGCTATGACGTCTACTTCAACAAAGAAAAGGTATACGTCAACCACCCGAGCTGGAAAAAGAAAGTGCAGTTTGGGATCAAAAGTAATCAGTTGTACAGATTACAACTAGAATCTCCGATGGCACTAATAGGCAATCATGGGGACAAGGACTTGAACGAACTATGGCACAGAAGGATGGGTCACTTGCACCATGGAGCTCTGAGAATTCTCAGGAGCACTGTAACAGGAGTTCCGAATCTGGGTACAGAACGAGATGATGTATGCAGGGGATGCACTCTAGGGAAGTATGCCAAGGCAACATTTCCTAGAAGCAAACACAGGGCCAAGAGTGTACTAGGATTGATACACTCAGATATTTGCGGACCTATGTTCGTCAAATCTCTCAGCGGTGCCGAGTAGTTCCTTACCTTCACTGATGACCACTAGAGGAAAACTTGGATCTATTTTCTGAAAACCAAGGATGAGCTTTTCGGTCGATTCAAGGCGTTCAAAGCTCTAGTGGAGAATCTGACTGGTAAGAAAATAAAAGTCTTGCGCTCAGATAATGGTGGAGAGTATGTTGATAAGGACTTCACTGATTATTGCGCTAAGGAGGGTATCAGAAGAGAGTGGACAGCTCCCTACAATCCGGAGCAGAATGGGGTGGCAGAAAGGAAAAACAGAACCATTGTAGAGGCAGCTAGGGCCATGCTGTATGATCAGGATATGCCAAAATTCCTGTGGGTGGAAGCATGTAACACAGTTGTCTACGTTCAGAACAAGACTCCTCATCGGGCATTGGGCAAGATTGCTCCAGAGAAAGTCTTCACTGGGAAGACGCTTGAAGTCAATCAGTTCAAGATATTTGGGAGTTTAGCATATTGTCGCATACCCAAAGAAAAGAGGAAGAAGTTGTATCAGACTGCAGAAAAGGGGCATCTGGTGGGATATAGCGAGAACGCTAAGGCATACAGAATCTATCTTCCAGGGAGCATGCAGGTAGTAGCATGATGAGATGTAAAGTTCATGGAGGACAGAGCTTTTAGAAGATCTCGCGAAATGCCTTCCGAGGAGCAGCCGAAAGAGGATCTGTTGGTCATGCCTCTTCAACCAACGAAAGTGAAGAATCCTTCCTCTGGTCAAGAAGATTCTCAGGATGAGGAGGAGGAGCAAACAGAAGCACCTACTGGCAGAGGAAGAACTAGCAGAGAACTACATCAAATTCTGCGTGATGCAGAGAACTTCATCGATGAGCCAAGGAACAATAAGAGGGAGCGAAAACCGCCAGACAGGTATCAGGCGTTAGTAGCTTAGAATGGGGAGCTTGCCAGTTTCAAGGAGGCAGTGCAGCATTAGGTCTGGCTAGATGCAATGGTGGAGAAGTATAACTCCATAATGGTGAATGATGTCTGGGAGGTGGTGTCAAGGCCTCAAGACAGATCTGTGGTAGGTTAAAGATGGATCTACAAGATCAAATATGATACGGACGGCAGTGTTGAGAAATACAAGGCCAAGTTTGTGGCTAAGGGGTATGCTCAAAAGGAAGGGATTAACTATGAGGAAACCTTCGCCCCAGTAGCCAGGTATACATCTATTAGGAGCATGATATCTCTTGCAGCCTAGATGGAATGGGAGATCCATATGATGGATGTCAAGGCAGCATTTCTAAATGGGGTAATAGAAGAAGAGGTATACAATGAACAACCAGAGGGCTTTGAAACTCATGAGAAGAAGTCTCATGTATGCAGACTGAAGCAAGCCTTGTATGGACTGATGCAAGCACCGAGAGCGTGGTATGGTCGAATAGATGGCTACTTGCAGAAGATGGGGTTCATCAAGAGTGACACGGATCTGAATCTCTACTATCTGGTTGTAGAGAATGAGCCACTTATCTTAGTATTATATGTGGTTGATCTCTTTCTGACAGGATCATCTAGACTCATTGAGGACTACAAGAAGAATGTAGGCATAGAGTTCGATATGAAGGATCTAAGACGAATGCACTACTTCCGAGGGTTGGAAGTTTGGCAGCAAAAAGGAGATATCTTCCTTGGGCAAGGGAGGTATGCTATAGAGATCCTGAGAAGGTTCAGGATGGGAGACTGTAGACCTATGGCTAAGCCAATGAAACCCAATTGGAAGAAGACTCATGCATTAGAAGACAAGGATGTCGATCCCACCCTATACCGACAGCGCACAGGGTCCTTGATGTATCTGGTCAATACCAGGCCAAATATTTGCTACGTTGTCAATACCCTCAATCAGTTCATGGTGGAACCAAAGAGGGCACACTGGGCAGAAGCCAAACACGTTCTCGAGTATTTAAAGGGAACAGTTGATTATGGACTCTTATACACCAAGGGGAAGAATATCAAGTTGAGTGGATTTACTGATGCAAATTGGGCAAGAAGTTCAGTGGATTGGAAAAGTACCTCTGGGTACTGTTTCAACATTGGATTAGGAATGACCTCTTGGTGCAGTAGGAAACAGAAGTTTGTGGCTCTGAGTTCATCTGAGGAAGAATATATGGTAGCAAGCATAGCTTCGTGTGAGGCCATGTGGCATAGAAAACTACTGGTGAACCTATTCAGAATAAACATGGAGGCGACCAGGATCATGTGTGATAAGCAGAGTTGCATCATACTCTCTGAGAATCCAGTATTTCATGATAGGTCGAAACATATTGATATCAGGTGTCAGTTTGTCAGAGACTACGTCCAACGAGGAGTCGTACAATTGAGCTACACTCCTACAGGAGAACAAGTGGCAGATATCCTCACCAAGGCCCTTGGAAAGTCAAAATTTGACTATTTCAGGGAAAAGATGGGGATGGTAAAGAACCCCTTTCAGAAGTACTGTGTTAGCAACACGAATGAAGAGGAAGTTCCAGTGCAGATGCAGTGTTGGGAGAAAGGACCAGCAGCAGCACAGATGCAGAGGGAGTTGTCGTACAGATGCAGCAGTGGCAGTAGCAGAGTCATGGGCAGCAATACAGGATGCAGCAGTGCAGAGGATGTTGGGCAGGGAGGCTTAACATCAGCACAGGGACCGATGCTGGATGATCAGGGTGATACTTAGTGAGGAGTATTAATACAACATTGTCCTCGCTAAGAGGGAGTGTTGATTTGAGGTAGCATCGAATGTGCTCTAGCCACGAAATTTGGTGGAAAGGCTGGGGCAAATGAGATCTCCAATACCCAGAAAGGGTTTGGGCAAATTCTAAACAGTTCAGGAGATATTAAAATAATTAATATTTTTAATGGAATCCCTAAGTCTAAACTTAGGGAAAATAAAATATTAATGTGTATTAATATGAAACTGTGTTAGAATGGTCCAAAAGACATGGATCAAGCCAGATCTAATCTTAGCCACTGATTAGGGACTTAATCTCGGCCGTTGATTTGTCAACGAGAAAAATATAAGAGGAGGCTTAAGGGTCACTTGGAGAACACACTGAGGGAGACCAATCAGTTCAATTTCTGGAGCGGGATTAGCTGAGAAATTGAACTAGTGGTCTGGAGAGCAGTCAAGAGGCAACAAATACGGAACAGAGAGACGAGAGATCAGCGCAGAGGCAAAAGAGGCAAACTCAGGGGCCAAAGGAAGCCACACAAAGGCAGCAGAGACTGCGCAGAGCCAGCAAGGCCTGCGTCAGCCACACAGAGGTTGTACGAGTGACACAGAAGGCCTGAGAGGTTGCGCAAAGCCTCAGTAGTCTGACACAGAGGTCAGTAGGGCCTAAGTCGAGTTCAGTAGAAGTGTTGGAGAATTTTTCTATATGTGGGTAAGCCAATTTGGCACCCTGTTGTACTAGAAAATTGCTAAATAATAAAATTCTCCCTTACTGCACCGATTTTCCCACATTGAGTTTTTTCTGGGACATTAGTCCAAAAGAACTGTGTCAGTGTGTAGATTCTTGTGCATATATTTGTTTCTGTATTACGATGTGATATCTGCAACAATATTTATTTTAATGTTTGTTGAAGTAATTTCATGAATAGCTTATGGTGAAATAAGTAAGAAAAGTAAATCATTTGCTGCAGTGATAAAATTTTCACATTGACAAGATACATGAGCAACCCAATGAGTTGCCTGTACAAGGTGGGATCTACTTCTTTGTCCTCTGATGCATCTATTTTCTTCCAATTGGTGATCATGGGAGTAGCCATGGGTCGGCAATCCTGCATTCTGAATCTCTTCAAAATTTATGTAGCATACCTTCCTTGTCCAAGGAAGATCTCCCCATTCTTCTACCAAACTTCCAACCCCATAAAATAATGCATCAATCCCAAGTCCTTCATGTCGAATTCAGCTTCAAGATTCTTCTTGCAGTCCTGGATGAGCCTAGATGACCTAGTTAGGAACAGGTCATCTACATATAGTACCAGAATAAGTGGCTCATTCTCTACCAGTAAATAGTAGAGATTGGGATCAGCATCACTCTGGATAAATCCCAACTACTGCAAGTAACTATCAATCTGACCATACCACGCTTTGGGTGCCTGCTTCAGCCCGTACAGGGCTTTCTTTACCCTGCAAACATGAGTTTTCTTCTCATGAGTCTCGAAACCTTCGGGTTGTTCTATATACACCTCCTCTTCTATCACCTCATTCAAGAATGTTGTCTTGACATCCATCTGGTGAATCTCCCATCCCATTTGAGTTGCTAGGGATATAACAGATTTGATAGAGGTGTATCGAGCAACTGAGGCGAAGGTCTCTTCATAGTCTATTCCTTCTTTCTGAGCATACCCCTTTGCTATGAACCTTGCCTTGTACTTTTCTATGTTGTCGTCTGCAACATACTTGATCTTGTAGATCCATCATGATCCTACAACTGATCTATTTTCTGGTCTAGGTACTACTTCCCAGACATCATTCGTCATGATGGAGTTGTACTCTTCCACCATGGCATCCACCCATACTTGGTGTTGAACAGCTTCCTAAAAGCTAGAGGGTTCTTCAACCTGAGCTACCAGTGCTTGGTATCTATCTGGTTGTCTACGCTGCCTCTTCTCGGCTCTAGGAGCTCTAACAAACTCCTTTGCGCCGCTCAGTGTCTGCCACACTTCTCTGCTCGTTCTACCACTGGTGGTGGGAGGCTCAACCAACTCTTCCTCCTGATCCTATCGTTCTGTCTGTTGAGAAGCATCTGCATTTCCTCCTTCTAAGGAGATACTGGTGTTGGTCACTGCACTTGACCCAAGTGTATGCTCTCCTGCCTGTCCTTCTTGCTGCCCCTCCTACTCTTTGGACCTAAGTTGCACGAAACGGGGAAACGGAAACGAGTTTCGGAAACGGGAAGCGAAACGAAACGCGACCTCCCCAAATTTTGGAAACGGGGAAACGTGAATATAGATAATATATATATATATATATATATATATATATATATATATTAAAAACATTTAAAAATTATTAATATATATATGTGCAATCATAAAGCATTAATGATACATTTACTTAAACATTTTAACATTAAGATTAAATTTACATCACATTTACTCATGAGTCATCACATAATGAAAATAAAAATATAGGAACTGGAAAATCCAAAATCAGCCTTTATTTATATTAGTATATGAGGCTGCAAGTACAATAAAGACTATAAGGCTGCAAGAACTATAGAGACAAGTCACAAAAGACTAATCCTCATCATAACAATCCTCATCAAAAATAGAAGCAGCAGAATGCTCAACAGTGGATGGTGGTGCTGAAGAAGATGATGCACCAATTCCACTTCCAGAATCGTCCTCAATATTCAGGGCAGCAAGAGAGAGATCCAAATCAGGATTTTCTGCATCCACATCCCATTCTTTAGAAGGACCACTGTTGTATTCTGGACCCCTACGAGATGCAAGGCGAAGGTTGGAGTGCACATAAACAAGATCCTCTGCTTTCTGTGAGCCCAACCTATTGCGCTTCACAGAATGAATAAAACCATAAGTGCTCCAATTCCTTTCTGCTGATGAAGAGCTTTCCACTTGTGAAAGAATACGAATGGCAAGGCTTTGCAAATGTACACCATTTGCTCCATGACAAATCCACCACCTAACTGGATTCATGGTGCTTCTCTCCTCCAAAGCTGATATATCTGCATAATCATCTATTCCTGCAGCAAAACTGGCAAATTCCTCCTTTACCTCCCTATGTAGATGAGAAGGAAACATTCTCATAAGTGCCCTTTTCACCCCAGTAGCCACCTCTCTATCCTTATGGGGTGCCTTCCTCTTCCCATTGCTTTTAGCAATAAGCTCCTCATCATAAAATTTGGGGTTCAAAGCATGTGCTAAAGTGTGCAATGGTGTATTGAAATTGTTCCACCTGTCAACAATGATTTTCTTGATCAAACCAGCAAAATGATCATCAACAAACAGAAGTTGTGGAGACTCCTGCGAAATGATTTCCATAGTCTTCTCAACCATGGAATCCATGCCATCATATACCTCTCCCAAGAAAGGTTGGTCAGTGTCAGCACTCCGGAGAAGCTCAAATGCAGGGGTTGTGAACTTTAGCAAGAAATCTACCTTGCTCCACCAATCCTCATCAAGGCACAATCTACGCACCATAGATCCCCGCTCTGAATCTGCTTGTCTCCACTCAATCCAAAGTTGACTCACCACCATAGAAACTAATGCATGCTTAACCTCAACAAGGCGGCGCAACATCACGAAGTTTGAGGCATATCTTGTCTCAGCAACTTTTAACAACTCCAATTTGGAGTACTCTCGAAATATGGCCTGAGACTGGTGGTGGTTGGTGATGAATTTGATAATCTCCCTTGCTTCCCCTGTGACTTCCTTTATCCAGGAAACTTTGTTGTCGATCTCCTCTAAGATCAGATTCAGATTATGGACAATGCATGGTGTCCAAAAGATGTGGTCATACCTCCCCTCAATAATTAAACCTGCAGCTTTGCAAACTGGTGCATTATCCGTGATAACTTGCACCACCCTGTTAGGCCCTATTTGTTCAATAGCTTTTATAATAACATCAGCAATGAACTGTGCATGTTTCACCTCTCCTAAGCAGTCTTCTGCCTTGATAAACATTGCTCCTTTGGGGGAAGTGGCAATGATATTTATCAATGGTCTGCGCCTCATATCTGTCCAACCATCTGAGACTATGGTAACCCCAGAGCTACTCCAGGAAGAACGAATTGGAGCTAAAACGTCCTCCACAAGTTCCTTCTCATTTTTGAGAAGCTGGGTTCTGACTTTCTCATAGTTGGGCCCCTTGTACCCTTGAGGAGCTTTGTTAACTGCCCTTATCATATCTTGCCAGTAAGGAGAGCGAACAACATTGAATGGGATACCACATGCATAAATGCACCTGGCCACTCTGGAATCAACTTCTTCTCTTGCTTGCACATTCACCAATCTAGCAATTCTGCTATCCTGAACTGATTGGGATGCCCCTGAACCTCTGGTATGTTTGGGTGCTGGTTGTTCATGTTCTTGAGTGTGACCAGCTCTCCTCTTTCTTGCTTCAGCTACAATCCTTGGCTCAATGTTAGATGGAGCTTGAGTAAGGTCATCATGCCTTCTCTTAGTACCATCCGCCTCATCTTGCTCTCTTTGATATGCCCTCCTTACCAACGGATCTGATGTTTTTGTGCAACCCACAATCCCCTGTCCTCCTCCATGCAATAGATGCGCCTTCACTCTTGGGTAGGAGCCCTTGTACGTATTATTGCAAAGAGTGCATCGCCATTCCCATGAGCCACCACCTCCACATTTTTGAAGCTTCGTCACATGCCTCCAAAGAGGATAATATTCAGCCCTTGGGTTGGCCCTAGGGTTTGAAGTTGCAGCGGCACTTTGGCTGGAAGCCATTGCTGCAAAAATAAATTAAAAAAACAAATATGTAAATAATAAAAACGTTTTTCATATTTTTGGCTGTATAAACCCTAGAAAAATTAAAGAAATAGTAAGAAAAAAACTAAGAAATGAATGTGGCTTACCCAAATTAATTTTCTGTGGCTGAATCTACCCTAAAATGCCAGAAAAGAGGAGAAATATGGCTGTAGCTAAGCCAAATCTGCTGCAAAAATAAATTTAAAAAACAAATCTATAAATTAAAAACGTTTTTTCATATTTTTAGCTGCATAATTGAAGAAATAGTAAGAAAAAAACTAACAAAATGAATGTGGCTTACCCAAATTAATTTTCTGTGGTTGAAACTACCTGGAAATGCCAGAAAAGAGAAGAGAAATATGGCTGTAGCTGAGCCAAATCTGCTGCTACAGAAATCTCCTGCTGAAATCTCCTTCTCTCACTGCTGAAATCTCTTTCTCCCGCTGCTGAAATCTACTTTGCTCACTGCTCAAAACACCCTAGCTGAAACAACTGCCAATCTCCAAGAGAAACTCCTTGCTGAATAGTGTGATGAGAGAATGAGAGACACTGCTCTTTTATAACTTTAGAAATGGTTTCTAGAACAACTAAAAAAAAATAAAAACTAATTAGATAAAAAAAAAAAAAAAAAAATTAAAAACAAGTGATTTTTTTGGGGAAACGGGGTCCGTACGGCCTGGAAACGTGTTTCCGGCAGTACGGCCACGTTTCCATTTCGGGAAACGTGACCGTATGGCCGGAAATGCGTTTCCAGGCCGTACGGTACGCCGAAACGAGTTTCGTTTCGTTTCCTTGGCTGAAACGCCCTCTACCCCTGCGTTTCCTGCAACTTAGCTTTGGACTAATAGAACATCTCCTGACTGATCTTCTGCAGGCATTTCACAAGATTTCCTGAAAGCTCTATCTTCCATGAACTTTGCATCCCGTCTTACTACAATCTTCCTGCTGCCAGGAATGTAGATTCTATATGCCTTTGAGGTCTCGTTGTATCCTACAAGATACCCCTTCTCTGCAGTCTGATCCAGTTTGTTGCGCTTCTCGTCTGGAATGTGGCAATAAGCCACGCTTCCAAATATCCTGAGATGACTGACTTCCGGCTTCTTCCCTGTGAACACTCCTTCGGGCGTTCTCTTCCCCAATGCTCTATGAGGAGTTCTATTCTGGATATATACTATCGTGTTGCAAGCTTCTGCCCATAGATACTTAGGTAGATCCTGATCATACAACATGGCTTTGGTTGCCCCAACAATAGTTTTGTTCTTCCATTCTGCCACTCCATTCTGCTCCGGATTATATGGAGTTGTCCACTCTCTTTTGATGCCCTCCTTTGCGCAAAAATTTGTGAAGTCTTTGTCTGTATATTCTCCACCATTATCTGAACGCAATACCTTTATCTTTTTCCCTGTCATATTTTCAACGAGCCTCAAACTCCCAAAAACGATCAAAGACCTAATCCTTAGTCTTTAAGAAATAGATCCAAGTCTTTCTGGAGTGATCATCGATAGAGTGACGAAATTTTCGCCACCACTAAGAACCCTTGTGGACATAGGACCGCAAATATCTGAGTGTATTAATCCTAATAGTTGTTGCTCTATTGTTGCTCTATTTTCGCCATCATTATAGTTGTTTCCTATCAGTGCCATTGGTGACTCTAGCTGCAATCTATACAACTTGTTGCTCCGAACCCCAATTTGCTTTTTCTTCTTCCATCTTGGATGCTTAACGTATACTTTCTTCCCGACGAAGTATACATCATATCCCTTGTCTTGTAACTAGGACACTGAAATTAAATTCATTCCTAATCCCAACACATGCAGAACATTGGTGGCTCGAATGTTGATCCCTGCTTCCGTCTGAAAGGCTAAGGTACCTCTCCCTACTGGAGTACATTTCGTTCTGTTTCCCATAGTAATTTGGAAGTCCATTTGTTCTTCTTGATAGCTCTAGAAATGTACTCGTACTCCAGTCATATGAGCTAAAGCCCCGCTATCAATGTACCAAACATCCACTGATGTTGAATTAGCTAGGCATGTGAATTCTTCATCTAATTTGGTAGAAAAATCTAAAGACACTTTGAGTACCCATATTGTGCCAATTTCTGACGCTAAACTATCTAGCAACTGTTGTAGGAAAAATTGCGTCCCACCTGAGATAATCCTCCTTGATGAATCTTCTGTAGCGTTGTCCCTTCTACCACTGATAAAATTCGATTGGAAAAGACTTACCTCTCTGTCGACTCACTCAGAGAGAGTTTTCCCACGAAATCTGATCTCCTTGGCTTGAATTGTGCAATCCTCTAGGAGATTCAAGTTTTTTCCCCTGTAGGAATTTTGAATTCCCTTCTCTTCTCAGCGTTGGATCCTCTGTCTTCTCTCTTCTACTTTCGTGTAGCTCTGATACCATGTGAAATTTTCTAAATAGAAATCCTACTGCAGTGATTAATATTATTTCTTCTACTTATTACCTCATAAATAAGTTATCTACTGTATTCTTACGGCAAATATCAAAATATATTCTATTGCAGCCTTCACAATTAAAACATTGCAAAAAGTAAATGTAAGAAAAAATGCTAGCACAAATACAATCACAATGACAATTATTTTTGGACAATTGTCCCCCGAAAAACCCAATGTGGGAAAACCGATGCAGCAGATGAGGGTTTTATTATTCTTCGGCAAAAATCTTCATGTACAAATTACATCCAGCAGTATAGAACAAGGCTTTCTAAGAAAAATTTACAAACGTTGTTGAACAAGTCTCTGATCTGAGAGAGAAGTTCCTCCACCCGTTGCATCTCTCTTGTTAATCAAGGTTGTCATTGATGTCAATATGGCATTTTTGGAGATGGCAAATATTCTTGGGATATATGCCTTAAACCCTTTCATGATGTTTCCCTAACTACATGAAAATACCCTAATTCTAATGTTCATTGTAGTAAGGGTGAAGGTTTGTTGGCAAATCCTAACTTTAATAAAGAAAGTATCTAAAAATTTACATGGAAGCAACCCTAGGTTTATGAAAGGTGATCAAACATGATTGAAGATGATGATAATTCCTAGTCACTTCATAGGTATTTGTCAAATGTGTATATGCCAAGGATTCGAGAGGTTGAAGTAGCACATGGATAAAAGGACCAAAAACTATATATGACAATCATATATATAATATAATAATATTTTGGCATATATATACCTATATATATGTTTGTCAAAAATAAATATATATATTATATTTATATGATATAACATATATAATAAAGCTTTATATTGGACTTAATCCCACATAAATACACATGGTCCTCACTCCTCACGGTCAACCATGTCTTGGCGGTTTAAATCACGTCGGCAATCCCCACACATCCAACACTATGACATCTGTTGTGGTCCCAACACAACACACTTCAGCACTCATCCACCATTGCATTATGTTGAACGGATTATGTATCGAATTCACCAAAACATATGTCGGTTCCCATTCCAGCCACTGGTCGGCTTCATAAAAAAAATGACGACTTCTATCGTATATATATACATGATCTGTTTTTGGAAGGACGAATCAATCAACGCATTGGAGTAGATCGGAGCGAAATACAGTTCACATCTCGTGAACTAAATTCAACAAACAGAATCAAGAGGGCCTACGAAACTGTGAGATAAATTGATTATAGATTCCTCGTTAAAGACAGAGATATAAATTGCAGAGTAGTCAGATAGGGTTGATCAGTGAGAAACTCTTGAAGAATATCTCATCTCATGAACGCAGCCGAGGAGATAGAAATTCAGTGAAGCATAATAAAACGTGAAAAGTGAAAGGCAAATCACAGAACAAGCTTTAGATTAGCTGTTGGCTAGTGTTGAGAACAACAACAATTTTTTTTGTGGTTCGATCTTTGGGTATACTTGTTGCAGCTCGTATCATACAGATCTCGACCTAGTCTCAAGTCCTTTTGAACATCATACGAGTGAGTCGAGAGTTGTAGCACAACTATTGTATTGTGTTTGGCATCGTGTGGGCAAGCTGAGGGATTGTGGCATGACTCGTTTATAATTGGAATCCTGTAGTGACACTCTTTTACAGATCTGTGGAGGGTTTAGAAGCTCACATCCTTTGTTTAATCTGAAAATCTGGACAGTAAGTGGTATTCTAGGACAGTGGCTCAGAATTGATGCTAGAACCTCTTCTTCAGTGGCTTGAAGCTTCTCATATGACTGTATTATCATCACTAGCTTAAACCCTGTGGTTCAGGTCTCCCTTGAAGGCAGTCACAACACAGTACTGTTTTCTTTGACTGTGACTGTGGTACAACACCTCAAACAGTGTATTGGATAGTGAAGATCTCAGTGTGATGAATAATTGGACAGGGGCTTGAATTGCTCATTGATCAAAGCAACAGTGAAGTCTAGCACCTCAAGTGAAGTCAAACACAAATTGTTGTTAGAACATAAGAAGAAGTTTAACAGTGCTTTGGGTTTGAAGACATTCCTTGAATATCGTGAATATTAGGTTCTGGAACAGACATGGTGCAGCATAAAAAACAATCTTGAAGACATATTGGAATACCTTGAAGACATCTTGAAGATCATGGAGAAATACCTTGTTGGGCCCTTGTTAGAAGATCTTAAAAAAGCCCTTCAAGAGGCTTAGAGCAGGTGCAGAACTAGGGTTGCTCATTGAAGTCACATTGAAGATCTGTGGAGATCATTGGAGACCATGATATCATCATGAGGTGACTTTGGAGATATTTGTTTTGAGTATCATGAAGAAAAGTGGAGACACCTTCATGTGAAGAACAAGGTTGTCATTGATGATGTGACGTGGAGACTAAGTGAAGGCATAGCTGAAGGTTGACAGGGATCGTTGAAGAAGACATTGGGAGCCGTGAAGTATAACCAAACATATCTTGACGAAGTAAAGCTAAGGGTTGGACCCCAAGAGGTTGGAGCCTCGTAGAGACATGGTTCGTGCCTTGGAAGATAGGGTTGGACCCTGAACCAGATATAGGTTGGGAGCCCTTGAGGTTGGTGCCTTAAAATTGAGAAGGTTGGAGCCTTGGAAGTCCAAGTTGGTGCTAGGCAAATACAGGTTGGAGCCTGGGAGATTGAAGATCGGTGTCTTCATCTAGAGTTGGAGCCCTACGTATATTGTAATTGATTTATTCTAAAGAAGAAATTAATAAAAGCATTTATTCTTATTGTACATTTTGTGTTGTAAATATATGTGATCTAACTAGTAAAAGTAACAATTGAAAAGAAATATTGATCCCCCCCCTCTCAGTATTTCCAACATCTATGGCTTGCCCAGCGTCACTTTCTCTGCCTCCCAAACTAGCCTGCGCAGTGCCTGCGTCACCCAAGCCAGCGTTGTCCTCTTACTGCTCTGGGTCTTCGTCCATGTCTCCCTAACTGATTTTGGCCCCTCTCTGTCTCTCCTCCACCTGCAAGTCTCCCTCTAAATCAATGTTCTCTTGCCAAACCTCGACCAGTGAGAAAATCGATTTTACTCGGGCAATTGAGTATTTGCCTGGAGTCTTTTCCAAATGACCCTCAAGCCCCTTCTTATATCTTCCTGTTGGATAACCAACGGCCTAGATTAGCTCCTAATCAAAGGATCAGATCGTTTTGACTTGATCTCCGTCTTTATCTAGAAGATTCACCCACAATTAGATTAATACCCATTAATATTTTAATTTTCCTAAGTTTAGACTTAGAAGCGCCATTAAAAATATTAATTATTTTAATAAAATCGTCTCTGGGTGGAATTTTTCAAAATGGTTTATGGGTTCTTTGGAATACATGTGCCCAAAGCTCCCTACAAAATTTGAGGCCTAGGGCACATCTGATGCTACCCCAAATCAACAATATTCCGTCCGGATTTAATGTAAAGCCTCTCCCCTACATCTGGGAAAATTTCTTATACCATTCCTATTGCAGATTGAGGAGAAATAAGGATAGTTAGCAGCATATAGAGCCATTGGGGACGCAATCTCTACTGAGGAGGGGGTAGTACCAATTTTGGGTAATTCCAGGAGGTTCGAATACGCCCAAAACATTTATAGGTTTTGTCAATCAAGGGTCAAGGAGTTGTCTCCTAATTTTGCAAAAAATTTGGGAAGATTTGGTGCTCCGAACAGCAGAATTATTTGGCAGCCAGTGGGGAGGAGAGAGCTGAAATTTTGGGTCTTGGATGGTCGGTAAAATTTGCCAAAACCCTTAATGGGTTTTTAAGGGTTTTTCTAGGTTTTTGACAAGAATCTCATAAATAATTTAGCAGAATTTTCTAGGCAGATTTGAGGGGTCAAACAAGGGTCCCAACTCAGCCATCTATCAAACTCTTCTTTCAGTAGAATCAAATCAAGTTGAGACAATCCTAGACCTTTGACCTAGACCTTTCTCCAGCTATCAAGTCAACCTTCCATGAAAGTCGATCAGACTTCCAAAAATCATATCATGCCTGCTAGGATCTCGATCTTCTTCCTTTGCTTCTGCAATTTTCAGCCTCTTTCTATACTTCTGCAATTTTCAGTCCATTTTTCTTTTCATCTTTTCTTTTGGCAATATGACAGACTTCTCCAAAATTCTCGATGCTCCCTTTTTCTTTCTTCCACAGAATCAAATGGTTGGTTTTTCAATAGATTGAATGGTCCTTTATATATAGCTTCTTCAAAGGTGGATGCATCCTTTCATTAGGCAGACTTGAAGATTGAAAGGGCCTACTTGATAGGAGGCAAGGTTGACTTGATGCAGGAGAGACAAAAATTAAAAATATTTTTTCTTTCTTGACATAGGGAGCCCAAGAAGGGTCTTTTACATAATGATTTTTGACTTTGACTCAATAAAACCTAGAGCACACAATGGGTACTTTAACATATTGACCATTGACCCAAGCATGAAACCCATGCTTTAATAAGTCAATTTTTTTTACAATAAAATTTATTTTTCCTTTTTTAACAAATATATTACATCATGACTCAAATACAATTATGAAGACCAACAGTAGTTACATTCTTCAATACACCCCACCAGTGAGGAAAAACTACCCAATTTGTAAGCTATTTTTGAAAGCTGTCTAGGTTAGGCTGCAGCGAAATTTCTCAACGCAAACATAATCATTGCTGTGAAGGAAAAAGGTTTCCAATGATAACAAATATAGGCAAAGAGAATGGAACCTCTGTAAGTGACCTAGCCTATCTGTAAATACACAACCCTTGGTGAGTTGCCAACATGTTGATGTCTAAAGCAAGCAATGCATGTCAAAAAATAATGGCATTACAAAAATTTACAAAAGTGTTCCAGTTCATTCAAAGGGAGCATTGTAATTATCTTCCTGTAACTTAATTATTTAGCTCTTTGTGTAGCAGAATTTTTTTCTGAACAGGGCCATTATTTGAAGTCTATTCCTCCTACTCATTTTTGCAAATAAATCAAGTCTTTCGACTCTCATCTTCCAACTTCCTTTCATTAATTTTGTGGACTCTTCCACTTGTCATCATGTAAAATGCTCTTCAATGCATTGTTACATTTAACTTGGGATCTCTAATATTCGATACTTTCTGAAAAACCTTTCATAATCCAAAAACAACAATGTGTCACTCAACCATTTTTCTTCCCTTCAACCAGGATGGACAAAAATAATTATTTGCTAGAGTTTCATTTCTTTAAATTTGAATATGTTATCGTTATTTCATTGAATCACCATGCATTAGTGGTATTAGTTTCCTAGTATCATGGTAAGCTTATGTTATTTTTTAATTTATGGAGTTTCCCCTATTTCTCGCTATCTTTTGTCTTTCAATTTATGTAGTTTCCCTTATTGCTCCCTAATTTTAGCTTCTTCATTTTCCAATACACAGTGCACACACACTTTTGCAA
Source organism: Pinus tabuliformis (assembly GCA_031772625.1). Taxonomy (NCBI): domain Eukaryota; kingdom Viridiplantae; phylum Streptophyta; class Pinopsida; order Pinales; family Pinaceae; genus Pinus; species Pinus tabuliformis. Next base: position 402,155,398 of record CM062815.1, on the reverse strand, counting down.
CGTGTCTCTAGACTCTAAACAAATGTCTCATAGTCAAAGCCCAAAAGAATCCCCTTTTATCTTCATCTTAGGCAACTTTTTAATTAAGCAATCCCATAGACTGAAATTCTAAAAAAATTGCATAATGTGTTTCTCTGAAACTGATTCCTCTTTCCAAAGGTACTGTTTTCTTATATAGTCATTATGCAATTTACAAATAAGTCGAATGTGTTCACTATTTTGAAGATCTAAAAATATGCACACCCAGTGCAGTATCACATTATAAACATGCACACTAAAATTTATATGAATGCAGAGGCCTCACTCTGCATCATGCAGAAAAGACAATACCTGAGTTTCTCTGTTGAAAGCTCCTGAAGGAAGAAACTAGAGAAGGGCATAAAACATTGCAATATATCCTCAAAGGTAGGCTTTACAACTAGTGATTCTCTTGAAAATTCAGTCAAATCCATTGAGCCAACAACCTTACTAGCACCATGGTTAACATATGTAGAACAATATTGCTACAACATACAAGTGTATCCACACAGATGCAGGTGTATAATAGCAGCAAGAAATAACTGTATCAGCACTGGCATTAATAGATGGTTACAATGTTTGGTGTTTTAAAACATGATAACCTACTTTCCGTTATCTTGTATATGACCCTCCCTTAGATGTTTTTGGCCAAAAGTACTTCTATGACTTTGTTTGCATCAATAACATTGACAATTTGAGAGTGGAAGATAATAAGCTTTAGAGTTTTTTGTCAAAAAAGATAGTTGCACACTCTAGGCCTGCATATAAGAAATGACGTAATCTCGTTCCCTTCACCTTTTTCTCCACAGAGATGGACACATTTCTTGAAATTGACCACTCATTCTCTCCAAGTATTTTTATACAATTTTCTGACATATGCTTCTCATTCATACATTCCAGAAAAAGACGCTGTGGAAAGTCAGGCTTACCGTGATGACAAGGTAGAATGCGAAGCTTCTCGCCAACCTCATAACTTTCTAGACAGATTGCACATGTATCAGTTCCACTTATGTCGTGTGTTTTATATGTAACTGCAGGAAGAGCCTTTACTTCACGACTACTCAAGCCACGTGCCTCACGATTCAGTAAAAACCTTGAACTGAAATGTCGAATCCGGTACCTCCGGACAAAGAAAAATGTCAACAATACAGCTGATACTGCAAGAAGAGATAAGAAGGACACTGCCATCACTGACCAAGCAGTGTTTTCGAATGCTGGCAAAATATAGCATATTGTCTCCATATCCTTTACATATTGCAGAAGAACATTTGCAGTTTCCTTGGTCACAAATACAGCATGGATATTAACGCCAGCAGAATCTCCTGACACTGAACCCAAAATAATTATACAAAAATTGTTAATAGAAAGAATTCAAGGCATCTATCATTCAATATATGAGATAAAATAGAGATATAAACACAAAAAAGAAAACTTAAGCATATAACCATGAGGGTAATCATGAAGACATAATAAGACCTTAATTATTTGCATATTCAATACGTTTATCAACTTGCATCCCATTACCCAGCAAGTATTCACTGTATTTTGAGCAGGAAAATGCAAAGGGGCAAAGGATTTGACCATGAAAAAAAATACTAAAACAATGATTATCGATAGGGCATATGCAATATGCTCGCAAATGAAAATCCAACGAAAGCCATTCAATGATTCATTTTATGTTGAACAACAATGGAAAAGAACAATCAACCTATGCTACAGAAAAAAAAAATTACAGACTGTAGCTGTTTTGATGAATAAGATCCTTTTCAGGCTTTTACCCCTAAAACTATGCAGACTGATAAATTACTAATTACATGAAAAACTGCTTGCCAAAGTTGAAAACATCAAAAATAAAAACAGAAGTCCAATCATGACAAAGATTGCTAAGTGTTAAAAAGTATAACACAAAACAATTTTGAGTAATATGGTGACTGGTCACCATATTTTCGTGACATAGAATGCAGTAAATATTAAGATCAGAAGTTAGGAGGTTAAACTACCATAACTTATATGTCTTATAAATATAAGAATGACATTATGTGAAGTCAAAAGTGGTATATGTATGTTGGGTAGCCTATCTCAGGCCGCTGTGAATGTATTCGCTGCAGGGATAATATATAAAGATATTGATTATTTCTCCATATTTATATATGATGATGTGTATGCAGTGTGCCCAAAATTTATACAAGAAAGGCCGGAATGGCAGTAAAAATTAGCCAATGTACAAGAATTTTTCTTTGGTATATGTTAATTTCTTAATTCCAAGTATTATTTTGATTCTGAGCAATTATTTATACCCAAAAAATATTTCTGCAATTACTAAAGGTAAACACACTGAAATTTTTAACAGAAAATTAAATAGCAGAAGTACACACAGAGGAAATAATTCACACAGCAAATAGCCCACCAATTACTCTTCACTTTTATTATCCAAATAATGAAGGCTCCCTTACTGGGAAAATGGCCCACAGAAAATATAACATTTTTACAGCAAAATTAGAACTGGCAAATCTGCCCTAAAAACCCCGATCTGCACCCAGCTGAATTTTCCTCAACTCATTCGTGTTGATTTTTCAAGTGCAATAGATACAAGCACAAATTTCTGAAACACTGATAATTACTTCTAATGGTGTAGATCTTCTTTTAACAATTCCAATTTATGATTAAGCAATTACACTTTAGAAATTCAACCATAAAAGCATAAGGACAACAAAAATCACAATGCACAAAGAAAACACAAGATTAACCCTGGGAAAACCCAGCAACTTTTTCCTTAGAGAAATTCTTCAGTTCAACAAGAGATGCACCAAATGCAGCTAGTCAACTATGAGGTCAAACTGACCAACAATGCTATGGTCAAATCTGGTCAAGCAGCCCTCTTGTCAAGTCAAACTTCTGCCCTCTCTGATCTTCCTAAGCCAAATTTCGGTCTCGCAGAATATGCCCAGAAACTCAACCCTGCTGCCCAGAATATTGGTCTTGCACTACAGATTCGTCTTGCACTACAAGTTCATCCTGCAGCACCAATTTGTCCTGCACTACAAATCCATCCTGCACTTTCACTGAGATGCCCAGAATATTACTTGTCTTGTGTGAAGTCGAATGGTACAGTGTGGAGGAGGTTGAATGCTCTATATATAGTGCTTTGCCTGTCCAAATGGGTGTGTCTCTTCAATCAGGCCTACTTGACTTGAAGGAGGGCTGACTTGACAAGTTTGGAGCCACAAATTCAAATTTTAAATTTCAAAATTTTCTCTTTTAAATCTGACATGAAGAACATGTCTCCTATTAATTTTTTTAAGGGCTAAACAATGAAAATGGCATGAAAAACATGTCTTACAAATTCTTTATACATTACAAGGGCTAAAATATAAATTATGAAGACTGACCATAGCTATAACATTCAAAGCTCCCTCTTAGCTAGAGAGGTATTCATAATGGCTAGACAGATGTTCTTTTGTTGACAAATTTCTCTAAGAAAAAGGTTATAACAAATCATCACCATAATCTGGTCACAATTGTGACACATGGTAAACCAATAGCATCAACCAATTACCATAATTGAGCCAAACATCTTTGACACATGGTAAATCAACAACATCAATTTAAGCACCATAATTTGGGCCAATACCTCCGACCTAGGGTATATCCTCACCATAATTCGGGTCAGTACTTCAGACACGCGGTAGACCATAATTTGGGTCAGTACCTCAGACCTATGGTATATACTCACCATACAGGTCAATACATCAGACACATGGTACATCATCAAAAAGTCACCGTAATTGTGGTCAGTACCTGACACATGGTATTTAGACTAGCCTTGGTTCACCATCATTCCGGTCAATATCTCTGACAAATGGTGAATCTCTAAAGGCCACACTCTAACTGAGTAATTCAGGGCCTGATGCTAAACAAATTAGATGCCCCACGACCATCCTTGTGAAATTTCCACGATTGCAGCCACTTGGTATCATTCTCCTAACTTATGCAATTTATTTGTCTTCAGTAAATTTATTACGGCAAATAACAAATAATCCACTACTACAATCTTCACATATAAAAATGCTACGAAAATAAAATACTAGAACTGAGAAAATAATGTGCGCACACAATAAATTTGACACCAATATTTTTGAACAATCATCCTTGGAAAAACCCCGAAGGGAAAACCAGTGCAGCAGATGAGGCATGGCTGCTTGGGAGCGGGAGCGGAAGTGGGAAGCAAGAGTGGGGAGCGACAATTTTGAAAGCTCCTACGTCGGGAGCTATTTTGGGAGCGGATTTTATGTAATATATATTTTTATATATGTTGATGCATATATGTCAACAAAAGCATGTAGAAAAATGAATTCGTGATAAAAAACATAAAAACATGGATTAAACTATATAACATCATTCATCTAGTAGTTATAATCTCCATCAACCATAGGTGCACAAATTACAAGTTCTCATTTATATAGCATGTAAGGGTGCACAAAACCAAAATAGCATCGAGTGCAATCCATCTATAAACCAAAAATACATTAACAAATAGGCTCTAGATGGCCTTTAGCATCCAAGAAAATCATGCTACAACAAATACCTACATATCATCAAAATCATTGCGTATCTTGGGATCTTTATCATTAATATCACCCTCTAAGCATTAACATAAGATAGAAAAAGTGTAGCACGTCAAGTCAACATTTGGTTTGAGTGATGGATACATTTCTAGTAGGGTCGTGATAGAGGAGTTCGACAACCAATGTCACTAACATCAAGGTACATAGAGAGCTTGGTGCTCTTGATTAAATACGAGTTCCATACCCTAGTACATGACAAAATCCAATGGAAACATTGCAATCACCCCAATCCTGAAACACTGATAAGTCTATTGGATTTTGAGTGAGATCTAAAATTCAACTTTCTCCATATAAAATCCAATAAGGTCGAAACCACTCTCAAACATCTTGAGTCATTTCATGGCAATGTTAAAAAATTAAGTAAAAGGATGAAAATGAAAGAGAAAGGAGAATGTCACTTTTAGGCTTGAATATTAGGCTTCCCCACTCAAAAACTCTTGTTTCTTTGAAAAAAAAATTGTTTGGGACATCTTTGAGAAAAAAAATTGTGAAGAAAGCCAGAGAGCAAATTTTCTTTTTGCGGGAGCACGCTCCTAGGTCACTCCAGATGCTCTCTCGCTCAAAGCGCTCTTTGACAGCAGATTCGAGGGGGGCACTCCCCCGTAGCCCTGAGATGATGGTTTTATTAATTATTCTTTAGCAAAATAAAGAATACAATTGCTTGCCTATTCACTGGCAAAGCTTTCGACAATTTATCTCACTGGTAAAATAATTGGGAAATCCTTTTTCCCTCCAGCAAATCAACTCAGCCACCTCTCGGTAACTCGCACTCCTTCCTGCAACTCACATTGGCTAACTGGATTGCATAGCACTACTACTAGGAAACATGTTCTGCCTCTAGAAATCCTTTCCGACAACCTCACTACCTGTTGTTGCTCACTGAGACAACTCGCACTTCCTCTAGATCACCTCTTTGAACTGCAAATCAAACTATTGCCTCAAAAACACGCACTAGAAATTCGTGTTGCCTGCTTCAGCCTCCTTGTTAAGTTATGGTACGTTCTATGCTTAGAGCAATTTACTTTTCTTTCTTATTATTATTCATAGATTAGCAATCACGTGTGCACAATGTTACTTGGGAGCGGGAGCGGGAGCGTGGAGCGGGAGCGTGGAGCGGGAGCGAAAACGGGAGCGGGAGCGACCATTTTCAGAAGCTCCCGGTTTGGGAGCGAATCCCGGAGCGATTTTTTAAAAATATATATATATATTTATATTTTTTAATTTTTGATACATATATGTCAACAAAAACATGTAGAATGATGAATTAGATATAAAAAAACATAAAAAAGCATAGATTGACCCATATAACAACAATCATCTAGAAGTTATAATCTTCATCAACCACGTCCGCAAGTTAGTAACATACAACATATTGAGTCTCATGATTCATCAATCTTAAAGTTTCAAGCTTTCAAAATTCAATATATAACATTTATCATCATTGATCACCAAAGTTGAACTTGTAAGCTAAGTGTAACCATTACAACAAATAATATCTAACATGAAATGAAATGAAACAACTTTCAACTTTCATGAAGCATCATATTCATAATTCATTACTAATGAGTTATAATTGCCAACTTCAAACTTAAATTGTCATATATTGTTTAAAAAAATATCATAATAAATATGAAAGAGTCAATAGTTATAAAAGCTACTAGAAACTAGAAAAGAGAAGTAAATCTATTATCTATTTCTTATGCTTGGACCTCTTGCCACCACAAGAAATGTCTAATTTTTTAGTCTTGTTGCAAAATCAGGATCTTTGTCATTAATATCACCCTCCAAGAATTAATATCCAGAGGTATCTTTGTCATTACTTTTGTATCTGTATAGGGATCTTTGTCATTAATATCACCCTCTAAGCATTAACATAAGATAGAAAAAGCATAGCATGTCAAGTCAAGATTTTGTTTGAGTGATGCGTACATTTTTAGAAGGGTCATGATAGAGGAGTTCGACAACCAATGTCACTAACATCAAGGTACATAGAGGGATTGGTACTCTTGATTAAATATGAGTTCCATACCCTAATACATGACAAAATTCAATGGAAACATTGCAATCCCCCAATCCTGAAATCCTGAAAAACTGATAAGTCTGCTGGATTTTGAATGAAATCTAAAATTCTACTTTCTCCATATGGAATCCAGTGAGGACGAAACCACTCTCAAACATCCTGAGTCATTTCATGGTAATGAAAAATTTTAAGTAAAAGGATGAAAATGAAAATTAAAGAAAATGTCACTTTTAATTTAAGAATTTAACATTAACATGAATAGCATATCAATACTAGGGCCTAGACTTGATCATTAAGTTGCCCCACTCAAAAACTATTTGTTTCTTTCAAAAAAAATTGCATTTCGAACATTACTAACAATTGTTGAAATTTGGTACCGGAGGACAGGTGGTTCCCTTAGACTTTGATCTTTGGCCTAGGGAAAAGTGTCCAAAAGAATTTAATTTTTCTCCTAAAGTGACTTTATAATTTTATAAAGTTAAATCTAATTTAAAAGTGACTTTAAGTGATAAAGTTACTAAGTCTAATTTTAAAGTGACTTTTATCAAGTCAATGAAAAATTAGAAAGGAAAAGTGACTTTGGAAATAAATGACTAAGTGGGTCTTTATTAAAGTGGGGTGAATTAAAAAATAAAAAGTGAGATTTAAATGAGCATTTAATCTAAGCCATTGATCTAAATCTATTTCAGCCATTGGATTTAGAGATCACCCAAAAGTCACTAGGGTCACCCAAAAGTCATTTAGAGTTATATTAAGGGAGGAAAAGGAGGAAAAGATCACATTCGATTCAATTCTTTCATGAGCAGAATGGGAGAAGGAGAGAAAGAGAGATTTCTGAGCAGGGAGGAGAAGGAGACAGCAGCTTGGCACACATTCCAAGGCAGCAGTTGAGCAAATTTGTACAACTGATTCAGCACACAGTGAAAGGCAGATTTTGGCACGATTTTCAAGGAGAGGTTTGCACAAAAATCGAGGAGCAGTTTGCTGGTTTTTCTACATGCAAAACGAGGGCCATACAGCAACATTTAATGCTGAAAGTGGGCACGAAAATCGAGGAGACCGTACAGCATTTATTGCTGTCCTGTTTGCTGTAATTTCCAGTTTGCTGTGAAGCATGGGAAAAGAGATAAGTTGTAAATTTGCTCGCTGATTTTTTGCTGAAAATTTCTCACTGTAAAAGGCACTTTTCAGAAATAAAAAAGAGCTCTCAAACTGGTTTTCCCCAAGAGTTGTAGGGGGTTTTTCCAAGGTCACATTGACCAAAAATCTCAATGTTTAAATGTGTTTTAATGGCTGTTTATTACTGCTGATTTTTATTTCTGCAATTTCCAGCATTCTGTAAAATTTCCAAAATTTGTGTTTTCAGCAAATTTATTTTTTCAGCTTGTTAAATGTATGGTTATGGGAAAGGGCATTTAACTATATGGGAAAAATAAGGAGAAACTGAAAACCGGGGTGGGAAAACAGAAATTTCTACATGGTATCAGAGCTTCAGTGCTGAAGGGCAATTTGGGACAGCAAAAGGAAAAATTACAGTTGCTGATTTTTCACTCAGAAAATTCCAGCAAGCTGAATTTTTCATAAATAGCAGTTTTATTTTTACTATAGCAGTGCTATTTTTCAGTTTTAGGACAGCAGGATGTCATTGGGATTGAGGGTGGAGGATAGGTTGGATGGGCATATAAATTACAGCGTTTGGAAGGAGAGAATGCAGAGTATATTTGAGGAGGCAAAAGTCTGGGATATCATGATGCATACCACACAGAACCCTGTTGTTGTGCCTACTGATGCTACTCAGTTGACAGCTTATAATAAAAAGAACAACAAGGGTAAGAGGCTGATTCTAGATGGAATCAAAGACCATTGCATTCCTCATGTGAGAGGAAAGAGCAATGCCCATGAGATGTGGACAGCATTGTCCAATCTCTACCAGAGTACCAATGAGAACCGGAAGATGGTCCTGAAGGAGAAGCTAAAGAACATTAAGATGGGTAATGATAGTGCAGCTAGATATCTCACAAAGAATACTAATGTGAGAGATGAGTTGGCAGTGATTGGAGAGGCCATTCCACCCACTAAGTTGGTGCAGATTGCAGTGAATAGCCTCACACGTTCATGGTTGAACTTTGCTGATGGGGTTTGTGCACGTGAGACCCTTCCCACATGGGAGAGGTTTCGGGATGATTGCATTCAGACAGAGATCAGGAAAGGTCAGCTTGGGGCAGCCAAGCCAGTTGAGCAGGATGAGGATGTAGCACTGGTGGCAGGAGGCAAGAAAGGCAAAGGGAAGAAGCGGGCTTCCACAAGCAGTGGTGGGGGCAAAGGCAAAGGTAAAGGTAAACAGGGGAACACACAAAAGGACTATTCCAAGGTGAAGTGTTGGAATTGTCAAAAGATGGGACACTATGCAGTTGTGTGTCCGGAGAAGAAGAAGAAGAAAGGGAAGAACCAGGATGTGGCAGCTTCAGCAGAGATTGAGGACTTTGCTGGTCGTTTTGACCGAGAGTTTGAGTTCACTACGTGTGAGTCCTCTAGTGCAGGATCACCTGCCACACAGGTTCAGAGGGAGCATGCTTTTCCCTCGATTAGCGGAGCATCTTCAGGTATCTGGTATGTGGACAATGGGGCTTCACGTCATATGACAGGAGTCCGTGAGTACTTCTCAGAGCTTTCAGAGAGTGGCACTGATATTGAGGTAGTACTCGGTGATGACAGAGTTGTTAGAGCAGTCGGGGTGGGGACAATGACATTTCAGAGGGAGTCCAAACCTTCCCTTGAAGGTGTCAGAGGTTCTTTATGTGCCAGGGATGAGAAAGAACCTCATATCCGTCTCAGCTTTGGAGGACAGAGGATATGAGGTACTGTTCAGGGGAGGATGATGTATCCCAGGGGCACTTCAGCTGATTCAGCTACAGTGATAGGTGTACGCCATGCAAAGGTGTACAAGTTTGCATTCCAGCCCCTTTTGGCATTGAGCAGTAGTACCGACAGCAGAGCTAGCAATTCTGAGCTGTGTGAGATTTGGCACCGCAGGATGGGACATATGTATCATGGAGCCTTGAGGACATTGCGGGAGATCACAACAGGTGTGTCAGATTTCAGTACTAATCACTTTGATACTTGCAAAGGTTGTGAGATGGGCAAATTCGCCAAATCCCCTTTTCCCAGCAGTGACAGCAGAGAGACGGGGATACTTGATTTGATTCATTCCGATGTGAGCGGTCGGATGTCTCATGTTTCCTTGAGTGGATATGAGTACTATGTTTTATTCATTGATGATCACTCCAGGAGGACCTGGATTTATTTTTTGAAGACCAAGAGTGAGGTCTTCAAGCGGTTTCAGGAGTTCAGAGCTCTTGTGGAGACTCAGACAGGTCGAAAGATCAAGTCCTTGAGGTCGGACAATGGAGGAGAGTACACCCTTAGAGAGTTTGTTGACTATTGTGCGGAGGCAGGCATTAGGAGGGAGTTCACTGTTCCTTACAACCCCCAGCAGAACGGGGTTGCGGAGAGGAAGAACAGATCCATCATAGGGGCTGCCAAAGCCATGTTACATGATCAGGGGTTGCCATTGTTCTTGTGGGCAGAGGCCTGCAACACAGCTGTTTACTTGCAGAACAGGAGTCCGCATCGTGCCTTGGGGCACATGACTCCGGAGGAGGCTTTCTCTGGGAAGAAGCCTGATATTGGTCATCTTCATATCTTTGGATGCATTACATGCTCCTATATACCCAAGGAGAAGAGGACCAAACTAGAGCCCACCGCAGAGAAGCGTATCTTTGTGGGCTACAGTGAGACCTCAAAGGCCTTTCGGATTTACATTCCTGCACAGAGGAGAGTTGTTGTCAGACGGGATGTGAAGTTCGAGGAGGACAGGGCCTTTAGGAGGTCACGGGAGTTAGAGTATCTGGATCAGCCAGACCCTCAGCAGCAGTTGAGTCAGTCGCAGGGATCCAGTGGGCAAGGATCAAGAGGATCCGGAGGTACATCTATGAGGATGTCAGGTCCGTCAGTGAGCAGTGGCTCGTCAAGCCAGAGGGGTGGTGCTCCGGGCAGCATGCAGAGCAGTTCACTAGGGAGTCCATTGATGGACAGTTCACACGGTGCCTCAGCTTCTACAGGTTCAGGTGCAGGCAGGAGGACAGCAGACAGACAGTCAGGAGTTCAGGCTACTGATGGTGATGAGGAGGAGTTTCATTCTCCTATGGGAGAAGCATGCTCAGGGAAGAGAAAGCCCAAGTGGCTTCAGGACACCTTGAGAGATGCCACATCTGTTGCTGAGCCGAAGAGGCCGGTCAGAGAGAGTAGACCACCTGAGAGGTTTTGTAGCTATATGGCGATGGTCACCAGCATCCTTGACTCTGAGCCTTCTAGCTATGAGGAGGCAGCTAGCCAGCAGGTCTGGAGAGAGGCCATGCTGGAGGAGTATTCTTCTATCATGAAGAATGATGTTTGGGAGGTGGTGCCGAGGCCTGAGGGAAAATCCGTGGTTACTTCCAGATGGCTTTACAAGGTAAAGCATGCTGCAGATGGCAGTATTGAGAAATTCAAAGCGAGGTTTGTGGCTAGAGGGTTCTCCCAGGTAGAGGGAGTTGATTATGAGGAGACCTTCGCTCCCGTGGCTCGATATACTTCGATCCGCTCCATTATATCGATAGCAGCAGAGATGGGTTGGAAGATCCACCAGATGGATGTGAAGACCGCATTTCTCAATGGCTTCATACAGGAGGAGGTGTACATTGAGCAGCCACAGGGCTTTGAGGTGCATGGGAAGGAGTCCATGTGTGCAGACTGAAGAAGGCCCTTTATGGCCTGAAGCAAGCTCCCAGAGCTTGGTACTCCAGGATAGATACATATTTGCAGGGGATGGGTTTCACAAAGAGTGAGGCAGATCCGAACCTTTACTTTATTGTGATTGGTGAGGAGCCTCTCATTCTAGTGCTGTATGTGGATGACTTGATCACTACAAGTGCAGAGAGACTCATAGAGCACTGCAAGAGAGATCTTGCGACGGAGTTTGAGATGAAGGACATCGGCTTGATGCATTACTTTTTGGGTTTGGAGGTGTGGCAGGAGGAGGGGCATTTCTTCCTAGGGCAGGGGAAGTATATTGTGGACATCCTTAGCAGATTCCACATGGAGGATTGTAGACCCATGTCGACACCAATGATCACCAACTGGAAGAAGCTTCATGCTTCGGATTCCGAGTTGGTGGATCCCACATTGTACAGGCAGCTGATTGTTTCCTTGATGTATTTGGTCAACACTAGACCAGATATCTGTTTGCAGTCAACACGATGAGTCAGTTTATGTGTGAGCCTAGGAAGGTTCACTGGGTGGCTGCAAAACACATTTTGCGATACTTTCAGGGGACAGTAGATTATGGTCTAGACTACAGGCAAGGAGATGGAGTGAGATTGGCAGGATACACTGATTCTGATTGGGCAGGTTGTGCTTCTGATAAGAAGAGCACTTCAGGATGTTGTTTTGGGTTGGGTTCAGCAGTAGTGTCATGGTTCAGCCGGAAGCAGCAGTCAGTAGCACTGAGTTCAGCGGAAGCAGAGTATATGGCAGCCAGTCTAGCTAGTTGTGAGGCTATCTAGCTTCGCAAGATGTTGTTTGGCTTATTTGGTCAACCGTTGAGACCTTCAGTGATTTACTGTGATAAACAGAGTTGCATTAAACTCACGGAGAATCCAGTATTTCATGACAGGTCAAAGCATATCGGGATCAGATGTCATTTCATCAGAGACTATGTTCAGAAGGGAGTTGTGAAGCTTGAGTATATTTCCACTGATGAGCAGGTTACAGATATCCTTACCAAAGCCTTACCACGGGGCAAGCATGTCTACTTCAGAAACAAGATGGGTGTGGTGAGGAACACCTTCCTCGGTAAGAGGGAGTGTTGAAATTTGGTACCGGAGGACAGGTGGTTCCCTTAGGCTTTGATCTTTGGCCTAGGGAAAAGTGTCCAAAAGAATTTAATTTTTTCTCCTAAAGTGACTTTATAATTTTATAAAGTTAAATCTAATTTAAAAGTGACTTTAAGTGATAAAGTTACTAAGTCTAATTTTAAAGTGACTTTTATCAAGTCAATGAAAAATTAGAAAGGAAAAGTGACTTTGGAAATAAATGACTAAGTGGGTCTTTGTTAAAGTGGGGTGAATTAAAAAATAAAAAGTGAGATTTAAATGAGCATTTAATCTCAGCCATTGATCTAAATCTATTTCAGCCATTGGATTTAGAGATCACCCAAAAATCACTTGGGTCACCCAAAAGTCATTTGGAGTTATATTAAGGGAGGAAAAGGAGGAAATGATCACATTCGATTCAATTCTTTCATGAGCAGATTGGGAGAACGAGAGCAAGAGAGCAAGAGAGATTTCTGAGCAGGGAGGAGAAGGAGACAGCAGCTTGGCACACATTCAAAGGCAGCAGTTGAGCAGATTTGTACAGCTAATTCAGCACACAGTGAAAGGCAGATTTTGGCACGATTTTCGAGGAGAGGTTTGCACAAAAATCGAGGAGCAGTTTGCTGGTTTTTTTGCACGCAAAACGAGGGCCATACAGCAGCATTTAATGCTGAAAGTGGGCACGACAATCGAGGAGACCGTACAGCATTTATTGTTGTCTTGTTTGCTGTAATTTCCAGTTTGCTGTGAAGCATGGGAAAAGAGATAAGTTGTAAATCTGCAATTTGTCTATCGATCGCTACTATTCATCCGTCAAATGCACTGCCCTGTACAGCCTGACCCTTGCCCTGCTCTGCTCTATTCTGTTTGTTCTACCCTGTACTGATCTGTACTGCTCTGCTCTGTTCTGCTCTGCTGTGCTATGTTCTGTTCTCCTCTGCTTTTGTCCGAATTATGAAGAAGAAATGATCGAGGATGTATCATACTGACTCAAAGTCAATCTCAGAGTATGTACCACTGGTCCCAGACCAATCTCAACCAACCCGAAGTCAGCGTCATAGTGAGTACAACTCCTACCACTGGTCCCAGACCAGTATCATCCTCCATTGGCTCAAAGTCAGTCTCAGAGTGCGTACCACTGGTCCCAAACCAGTCTCAACTGACCCGAAGTCAGCATCATAGTAAGTACCACTCCTACCACTGGTGCCAGATCAGTATCGGAGTCTCAGAGAGTGTACCACTAGTCCCAGACCAGTCTCAAATGACCCGAAGTCAACGTCATATTATGTACCACTCTCACTGGTCCCAGACCAGTACTGCACTGACCCGAGATCAGTCTCAAAGTATGTACCACTGGTCCCAGACCAATCCCAACCGACCCGAAGTCAGCGTCATAGTGGCTACAACTCCTACCACTGGTCCCAGACCAGTATCATTGATCCCAGATCAATGAACGTCATCCTAGCGTAGGGAGTACGGTAGATACAGCGATGCGTCCATCCGTACTACTATGATCCCTAACTTCATTTCCCTGCTCATTGATCAGATGAGAGGTACTTCCCATGAGTCCCTAACTGCATGGGTAGGATGCCTTGACAGGAGAACTTAATCAATCCCATCCTCACAAGAGAACTAATCAACCTGCTGCACAATTGCCATGGAGAACGCATCATCCAGGGCTCAAGGAGAACAAATCATCCTGCTACATAATCGTCATGGAGAACACATCATGCAAACCTCACAAGAGAACCAATCATCTTGCTACATAGTTGCCACGGGGTGTACATGTACACCACCAGGGGATAGTGAATCACCCTATGGTCATATGTCGCTCCAAGAAGTACCCTGCGCCCCCCCGGATCTCCTAGAGCTCAATGCATCATACAGGACCCTCATCGGAGGGTCTTTGAACAACACCAAGTTGTTCTCGGAAAGTCAGGAATTTTACTTTCCCTAGGGGCTTTGTCAGAATGTCGGCGACCTATTCATCTGTATCGATATGTTGGAGCCTGATAGCTCCCCGCTGCACCATATCTCGAATATAGTGATACCTGATATAGATATGCTTGGAGCGATCATGAAATACGGGATTCTCTGACAAACGAATCCCACTCTGGTTGTCACATAGAATCACGGTGGTATCCAATGTAAATCTAAACAGCTCACTGAAGAGCTTTCGCAACTAGACTGCCTCACAGAAGGCCATGCTAGCAGCAATATACTCTGCTTCGTCGATGCTCAAAGCCACCGACTTCTGCTTCCTACTCATCCAGGATATCGCAGCAGATCCCAAGGAGAAACAGCATCCGGAAGTGCTCTTACGGTCCTCCACATTGCCTGCCTAATCAGTATCAGTGTATCCAAGTAGTCTCACATCTCCGACAGTGTATCTTAACCCATAAGTAATTGTGCCACGAAGATATCTCAACAGATTCTTGGCACCAATCCAATGTATGTGCTGAGGTTCAACCATATGTTGACTTAACGTGTTGACTGCGAAGCATATATATGGATGGGAGTTCACCAAGAACATTAATGCTCCGACAAGTTTCCAATACTCGATGGCATTTCGTAAAACAAGTCCAACAGCACTACCGCTTAACTTCTTGAAGACAAGTTCCATCAGGGTAGTCACAGGCTTGCAGTCCACCATACCGAATCTTTCCAATATCTTCACCACATATTTTCCTTGAGAT
Source organism: Pinus tabuliformis (assembly GCA_031772625.1). NCBI lineage: Eukaryota > Viridiplantae > Streptophyta > Pinopsida > Pinales > Pinaceae > Pinus > Pinus tabuliformis. The sequence continues at coordinate 402,140,127 of CM062815.1, read as the reverse complement.
AGGAAAATTTCCCCTGGCTTCTACCACACTTCAAGTCCTAGGAAATAGTGTGTCGGTCCTAGGTCCTTCATTTCAAATTCAAAAGCCAACTCCCTCTTACATTTGTGAATGAGATGGTCCGCACCTGTTAGAAAGAGGTCATCCACATACAGCACCAGTATGAGAGGTTTGTCGTCTTCAACCTTAAAGTAAAGGTTAGGATCGGCTTCACTCCTAGTGAATCCCAGCTTCATCAAGTAGCTATCGATCCTCTCATACCATGCTCGGGGTGCTTGCTTCAGCCCATAAAGAGCCTTCTTCAACCTGCATACATGAGATTTTCGATCATAAATCTCAAATCCTTCGGGTTGCTCAACGTAGACCTCTTCTTTGATCGAACCATGCAAGAACATGGTCTTGACATACATCTGATGTAGGTTCCATCCTTGTAAAGCTGCAAGGGCTATGATCGAGCGGATGGTCGTATATCTGGCAACAGGTGCAAATATCTCATCATAGTCTATACCTTCCTTCTGGGAGAAGCCACGAGCAACAAAACGAGCCTTATACTTTTCCGTACTTCCATCTGCTGCATGCTTTATCTTGTAAAGCCATTTAGAAGTGACAATTGTCTTGTCCTGGGGTCTGGGAACTACTTCCCAGACATCATTCTTCATAATAGACTCATATTCTTCGGTCATAGCATCCTTCCATACTTGATGCTTGACGGCATCTGAGAATGATGAAGGCTCATTTTGTATGATCGTGCTCATGATGGTCAGATATCCCTGATACCTGTTAGGTTTCTTACTTTCACAGAAGGTTCCTCGGGGTGCAGTATGTCCTTCAACATCATCAAGTAGCCCCCTAAGCCATGAAGGCCTCTTCCTGGAAGAGGAAGGCTCATGTGGAGGAGGATCAACCAGATCCATGGGTTCTTCCACGCTAGGCATTATTTCATCATCCTTTTCTTTTGGTTCCCTGGTGTCGGCTTCTTGAGAGCTCCTCAAAGTCGGAAGATTGTCCACCTTGCTGAGAGCCATATCTTTGTCAAAGGTGACATCATGACTAATCATGACTTCCCTTTGACAGGCTACATTGATTCTATAGCCCTTAGTATTTTCTCCATAGCCCACGAAGATTCCTTTCTTTCCAGATGCACCCAAATTATTCCTTTTCTCTTTCAGGACATGAAAATATACAAGGCTTCCAAAAATTCTAAAATGAGATACGTCAAGTTTCTTACCAGTGAACATTTCTTCAAGAGCCTTGGAACCCAATGCTTGATGAGGGCATAGGTTTTGTACATATACGGCGGTGTTTGCAGTTTCAGCTCATAGAAACTTCGGAAGTTTTTTATCATGGAGCATGGCACGGACAGCTTCCACAATCGTACAGTTCTTCCTTTCCACCACACCATTCTGTTCAGGAGTATATGGTGTAGTAGTCTCCCTCTAGATGGCAACCTCTTTACAAAAAACATGGAACTCGTTAGATTCATATTCAGTCCCATTATCAGTCCTTAAGATTTTGATCTTCTTTTCAGTTTGATTCTCGATCAAGGCTTTGAAGTGTCGAAACCAAGAGAACACGTCATCCTTCTTTTTCAAGAAGTATATCCACGTCTTTCGAGAATAGTCATCTGCAAAAGTAAGGTAATATGAATATCCTCCCATCGAGTTCACAAGCGTCATACCAGATATGTCTGAGTGAACCAGTTGTAATATATCAGAGGTCTTGCTTTGGCTTGAGGGGAATGGTCCCCTTTTGAGCTTTCCTTCGGCACATCCCAAACATACACCTTCTTTCTCTACTCGGAATTCGGGCATCCCTGTTACCATTTGTCTTACATCAGGTAGAGCTTTGTAATGAAGGTGGGCAAACCTCCGATGCCAAAGTTCAGACTGAAGAGATGTGTCACAAGACATGACACCCAGCGGACTTCCACCAACCTGATATAATGAATCAACTCGAAACCCAAGAGTGAAGGCATCTTTAACATTATTTTTCCATATATGTACCTTGCCATCACTAAAGGTTACCTTGTAGCCTTTGTCTTCCATTGCCGAGATGGACACCAGGTTCTTTTTTAGGTCAGGTACATATAATACATCCTGTAAGTGGATTGTATTACCTTGATTCAATTTGAGAGAGACAATGCCTACACCTTTCACAGGATATTTCATATTATCTCCAAGGACAATTTCCAGGTTAGTTTCTTTCTCTATCAGATTATGGAGAACTTCTTTGTAACCAATGAAGTGCCTTGAGGCACCACTGTCAATGAGCCAAATTCCCATTGAGTTTGAAGGAGCAGAGGTAGATAAAGCAACTGGTAGATAATATTCATCCTGCTTATTTCTCAGAAACAAAACTTGATTTGCATCATTAACTTTAAATAAACTCACCAGTCTATCGTAGATTTCCTTGGAGGTGTGCCGATCGGAGATGTAGGCCACCAAGCGCTTGTCGATAGAGTCCCGGATGATCTTCTTTGTTTTGACTTCTCCGGTTTTCCATCTGTTATTGGTAGCAGCGGATGCATTTATGGAGGCTCAACAATATTGCCTCTCACATGGTTCAACACTCCTTGATCTTCTAGGGTTAGATCAATAGAAATCTTCCATCCATGATAGTCATCTTTCTCACGAAGCTTGTCTTCGGCAGGAAAGAGTGTTGAGGAACCCATAGTTCTTTTAGGATAGCCTTGCCAATCTTCTCTTCGGTGATTGCTCTTGCTCTTGCTCGGGCTTTGTCTTCACCTCAGCTCTGATACCATGTTAAGTTATGGTATGTTCTATGCTTAGAGCAATTTACTTTTCTTTCTTATTATTATTCATAGATTAGCAATCACATGTGCATAAGTAAAGTGCAGATAGAACATTAAACGATCAACAGAAAACAAGCCAAGACAAGAGACACAAGATGTGGCGGCTAGCCAGGGACAAACCCCACAATGTGTGGGGAAACCCTTTGATCAAATCTTCTTTTATCTTCAATAATTCAGCAGAGAGAAATAGTACAATAAATCTAATTTATATCAGCAGTAGCAAACCCTAGATCAACAACATCAACATTAGCGGCTTCATCATCAAAACTAGGGCAGTCAATATCTCGCAAACCGACCATCGGATCAGCTTGATTCCACCACCAAAAAATGCAGCCTTCAGAGGAGGTCCAGATGAACCTACAGCGCAGTTCAGAGGAGGAGATCTGATGGTCAACACTGGTCAAACTTTGGATCTGCAGTTGCAGCTTCAGGTTCAACAGCTTCCTTCCACATGTGAGAGAGAGTCTCTTTTTTGCGCAGTAGAGAAGAGCCTCTTTTCTGCGCAGTAGATGTAGAAATTTCTGTTTTCCCACCCCGGTTTTCAGTTTCTCCTTATTTCTCCCATGTAGTTAAATGCCCATTCCCATAACCATACATTTAACAGACTGAAAAAAATAAATATTGCTGAAAACACAAATTCTGGAAATTTTTCAGAATGCTGGAAATTGCAGAAATAAAAATCAGCAATTAAAAACAGCCATTAAAACACATTAAAACACTGATATTTTTTGTCAACTTGACCCTGGAAAAACCCCCTACAACTCTTGGGGAAAACCAGTTTGAGAGCTCTTCTTTATTTCTGAAAATTGTCTTTTTACAGTGAGAATTATTCAGCAAAAAATCAGCAAGCAAATTTACAACTTATCTCCTTTCCCGTGCCTCACAGCAATCTGGAAATTACAGCAAACAGGACAGCAAAAAATGTTGTACGACCTCCGTTTTGTGTTCAGAAAAATCAGCAAACTGCTCCTCGATGTTTGTGCAAAAATCTGCCTTTCACTATGTGCTGAATCAGCTGTACAAATCTGCTCAACTGCTGCCTTGGAATGTGTGCCAAGCTGCTGTCTCCTTCTCCTTCCTGCTCAGAAATCTCTCTTGCTCTCTTGCTCTCCTTCTCCCAATCTGCTCATGAAAGAATGAATGACCTTTTCCTCCTTTTCCTCCTTTAATATAACTCCAAGTGACTTTTGGGTGATCCAAGTGACTTTTGGGTGATCTCTAAATCCAATGGCTGAGATTAAATGCTCATTTAAATCTCACTTTCTATTTTTTAATTCACCCCACTTTAATAAAGACCCACTTAGTCATTTATTTCCAAAGTCACTTTTCCTTTCTAATTTTTCATTGACTTTATAAAAGTCACTTTAAAATTAGACTTAATAACTTTATCACTTAAAGTCACTTTTAAATTAGATTTAACTTTATAAAATTATAAAGTCACTTTAGGAGAAAAATTAAATTCTTTTGGACACTTTTCCCTAGGCCAAAGATCAAAGCCTAAGGGAACCACCTGTCCTCCGGTACCAAATTTCAACACTCCCTCTTACCGAGGAAGGTGTTCCTCACCACAACCATCTTGTCTCTGAAGTAGACATGCTTGCCCCGTGGTAAGGCTTTGGTAAGGATATCTGCAACCTGCTCATCAGTGGAAATATACTCAAGCTTCACAGCTCCCTTCTGAACATAGTCTCTGATGAAATGATATCTGATCCCGATATGCTTTGACCTGTCATGAAATACTGGATTCTCCGTGAGTTTAATGCAACTCTGATTATCACAGTAAATCACTGAAGGTCTCAACGGTTGACCAAATAAGCCAAACAACATCTTGCGAAGTCAGATGGCCTCACAACTAGCTAGACTGACTGCCATATACTCTGCTTCCGCTGAACTCAGTGCTACTGACTGCTGCTTCCGGCTGAACGATGACACTACTGCTGAACCCAACCCAAAACAACACCCTGAAGTGCTCTTCCTATCAGAAGCACAACCTGCCCAATCAGAATCAATGTATCCTGCCAATCTCACTTCATCTCCCTGCCTGTAGTCCAGACCATAATCCACTGTCCCCTGCAAGTACCGCAAAATGTGTTTTGCAGCCACCCAGTGAACCTTCCTAGGCTCACACATAAACTGACTCATCGTGTTGACTGCAAAACAGATGTCTGGTCTAGTGTTGACCAAATACATCAAAGAACCAATCAGCTGCCTGTACAATGTGGGATCCACCAACTCGGAATCCGAAGCATGAAGCTTCTTCCAGTTGGTGATCATCGGTGTCGACATGGGTCTACAATCCTCCATGTGGAATCTGCTAAGGATGTCCACAATATACTTCCCCTGCCCCAGGAAGAAATGCCCCTCCTCCTGCCACACCTCCAAACCCAAAAAGTAATGCATCAAGCCGATGTCCTTCATCTCAAACTCCGCTGCAAGATCTCTCTTGCGGTGCTCTATGAGTCTCTCTGCACCTGTAATGATCAAGTCATCCACATACAGCACCAGAATGAGAGGCTCTTGACGAATCACAATAAAGTAAAGGTTCAGATCTGCCTCACTCTTTGTGAAACCCATCCCCTGCAAGTATGCATCTATCCTGGAGTACCAAGCTCTGGGAGCTTGCTTCAGGCCATAAAGGGCCATCTTCAATCTGCACACATGGGACTCCTTCCCATGCACCTCAAAGCCCTGTGGCTGTTCAATGTACACCTCCTCCTGTATGAAGCCATTGAGAAATGCGGTCTTCACATCCATCTGGTGGATCTTCCAACCCATCTCTGCTGCTATCGATATAATGGAGCGGATCGAAGTATATCGAGCCACGGGAGCGAAGGTCTCCTCATAATCAACTCCCTCTACCTGGGAGAACCCTCTAGCCACAAATCTCGCTTTGAATTTCTCAATGCTGCCATCTGCAGCATGCTTTACCTTGTAAAGCCATCTGGAAGTAACCACGGATTTGCCCTCAGGCCTCCGCACCACCTCCCAAACATCATTCTTCATGATAGAAGAATACTCCTCCAGCATGGCCTCTCTCCAGACCTGCTGGCTAGCTGCCTCCTCATAGCTAGAAGGCTCAGAGTCAAGGATGCTGGTAACCATCGCCATATAGCTACAAAACCTCTCAGGTGGTCTACTCTCTCTGACCGGCCTCTTCGGCTCAGCAACAGATGTGGCATCTCTCAAGGTGTCCTGAAGCCACTTGGGCTTCCTCCTCCCTAAGCATGCTTCTCCCATAGGAGAATGAAACTCCTCCTCATCACCATCAGTAGCCTGAACTCCTGACTGTCTGTCTGCTGTCCTCCTGCCTGCACCTGAACCTGTAGAAGCTGAGGTACCGTGTGAACTGTCCATCAGTGGACTCCCTAGTGAACTGCTCTGTGAACTGCTCGGAGCACCACCCCTCTGGCTCGGCAAGCCACTGCTCACTGATGGACCTGACATCCTCATAGATGTACCTCTGGATCCTCTTGATCCCTTGCCCACTGGATCCCTGCGACTGACTCAACTGCTGCTGAGGGTCTGGCTGATCCAGATACTCTAACTCCCGTGACCTCCTAAAGGCCTTGTCCTCCTCGAACTTCACATCCCGTCTGACAACAACTCTCCTCTGTGCAGGAATGTAAATCTGAAAGGCCTTTGAGGTCTCACTGTAGCCCACAAAGATACCCTTCTCTGCAGTAGGCTCTAGTTTGGTCCTCTTCTCCTTGGGTATATAGGAGTATGTAATGCATCCAAAGATATGAAGATGACCAAGATCAGGCTTCTTCCCAGAGAAAGCCTCCTCCGGAGTCATGTGCCCCAAGGCACGATGCGGACTCCTGTTCTGCAAGTAAACAGTTGTGTTGCAGGCCTCTGCCCACAAGAACAATGGCAACCCCTGATCATGTATCATGGCTTTGGCAGCCCCTATGATGGATCTGTTCTTCCTCTCTGCAACTCCATTCTGCTGGGGGTTGTAAGGAACAGTAAACTCCCTCCTAATGCCTGCCTCCGCACAATAGGCAACAAACTCTCCAAGGGTGTACTCTCCTCCATTGTCCGACCTCAAGGACTTGATCTTTCGACCTGTCTGAGTCTCCACAAGAGCTCTGAACTCCTGAAACCGCTTGAAGACCTCACTCTTGGTCTTCACAAAATAAATCCAGGTCCTCCTGGAGTGATCATCAATGAATAACACATAGTACTCATATCCACTCAAGCAAACATGAGACATCCGACCGCTCACATCGGAATGAATCAAATCAAGTATCCCCGTCGCTCTGCTGTCACTGCTGGGAAAAGGGGATTTGGCAAACTTGCCCATCACACAACCTCTGCAAGTATCAAAGTGATCAGTACTGAAATCTGGCACACCTGTAGTGATCTCCCGCAATGTCCTCAAGGCTCCATGATACATGTGTCCCATCCTGCGGTGCCAAATCTCACACAGCTCAGAACTGCTAGCTCTGCTGTCGGTACTACTGCTCAATGCCAAAAGGGATTGGAATGCAAACTTGTACACCTTTGCATGGCGTACACCTATCACTCTAGCTGAATCAGCTGGAGTGTCCCTGGGATACATCAACACCTGTCCTCCCCGGAACAATACCTCATATCCTCTGTCCTCCAAAGCTGAGACGGATATGAGGTTCTTCCTCATCCCTGGCACATAAAGAACCTCTGACACCTTCAAGGGAGGTTTGTACTCCCTCTGAAATGTCACTGTCCCCACCACGACTGCTCTAACAACTCTGTCATCACCGAGTACTACCTCAATATCAGTGCCACTCTCTGAAAGCTCTGAGAAGTACTCACGGACTCCTGTCATGTGACGTGAAGCCCCACTGTCCACATACCAGATACCTGAAGATGCTCCGCTAATCGAGGGAAAAGCATGCTCCCTCTGAACCTGTGTGGCAGTTGATCCTGCACTAGAGGACTCACACGTAGTGAACGCAAACTCTCGGTCAAAACGACCAGCAAAGTCCTCAATCTCTGCTAAAGCTGCCACATCCTGGTTCTTCCCCTTCTTCTTCTTCTTCTCCGGACACACAACTGCATAGTGTCCCATCTTCTGACAATTCCAACACTTCACCTTGGAATAGTCCTTCTGTGTGTTCCCCTGTTTACCTTTACCTTTGCCTTTGCCCCCACCACTGCTTGTGGAAGCCTGCTTCTTCCCTTTGCCTTTCTTGCCTCCTGCCACCAGTGCTACGTCCTCATCCTGCTCAACTGGCTTTGCTGCCCCAAGCTGTCCTTTCCTGATCTCTGTCTGAATACAATCATCCCAAAACCTCTGCCATGTGGGAAGGGTCTCACGTGCACAAACCCCATCAGCAAAGTTCAACCATGAACGGGGGAGGCCATTCACTGCAATCCGCACCAACTCAGTGGATGGAATGGCCTCTCCAATCGCTGCCAACTCATCTCTCACATTGGTAATCTTTGTGAGATATCCAGCTGCACTATCATTCCCCATCTTAATGTTCTTCAGCTTCTCCTTCAGGACCATCCTCTGGTTCTCATTGGTACTCTGGTAGAGATTGGACAAAGCTGTCCACATCTCATGGGAATTGCTCTTTCCTCTCACATGAGGAATGCAATGGTCTTTGATTCCGTCTAGAATCAGCCTCTTGCCCTTATTGTTCTTCTTTTTATACTCAGCCAACTGAGTAACATCAGTGGGCACAACAATAGGGTTCTGTGCGGTATGCACCATGATATCCCAGACTTCTGCCTCCTCAAAGATACTCTGCATTCTCTCCTTCCAAACGCTGTAATTTATATGCCCATCCAGCCTATCCTCCACCCTCAATCCCAATGACATCCTGCTGTCCTAAAACTGAAAAATAGCACTGTTGTAGTAAAGATAAAACTGTTGTTTATGAAAAAATCAGCTTGCTGGAATTTTCTGAGTGAAAAATCAGCGACTGTAATTTTTCCTTTTTGCTGTTCCAAACTGCCCTTCAGCACTCAAGCTCTGATACCATGTAGAAATTTCTGTTTTCCCACCCCGGTTTTCAGTTTCTCCTTATTTCTCCCATGTAGTTAAATGCTCATTCCCATAACCATACATTTAACAGACTGAAAAAAATAAATATTGCTGAAAACACAAATTCTGGAAATTTTTCAGAATGCTGGAAATTGCAGAAATAAAAATCAGCAATTAAAAACTGCGATTAAAGCACTGATATTTTTGGTCAACTTGACCCTGGAAAAACCCCCTACAACTCTTGGGGAAAACCGGTTTGAGAGCTCTTCTTTATTTCTGAAAATTGTCTTTTTACAGTGAGAATTATTCAGCAAAAAATCAGCAAGCAAATTTACAACTTATCTCCTTTCCCGTGCCTCACAGCAATCTGGAAATTACAGCAAACAAGACAGCAATAAATGTTGTATGACCTCTGTTTTGTGTGCAGAAAAATCAGCGAACTGCTCCTCGATGTTTGTGCAAAAATCTGCATTTCACTATGTGTTGAATCAGCTGTACAAATCTGCTCAACTGCTGCCTTGGAATGTGTGCCAAGCTGCTGTCTCCTTCTCCTTTCTGCTCAGAAATCTCTCTTGCTCTCTTGCTCTCCTTCTCCCAATCTGCTCATGAAAGAATGAATGACATTTTCCTCCTTTTCCTCCTTTAATATAACTCCAAGTGACTTTTGGGTGATCCAAGTGACTTTTGGGTGATCTCTAAATCCAATGGCTGAGATTAAATGCTCATTTAAATCTCACTTTCTATTTTTTAATTCACCCCACTTTAATAAAGACCCACTTAGTCATTTATTTCCAAAGTCACTTTTCCTTTCTAATTTTTCATTGACTTTATAAAAGTCACTTTAAAATTAGATTTAATAACTTTATCACTTAAAGTCACTTTTAAATTAGATTTAACTTTATAAAATTATAAAGTCACTTTAGGAGAAAAATTAAATTCTTTTGGACACTTTTCCCTAGGCCAAAGATCAAAGCCTAAGGGAACCACCTGTCCTCCGGTACCAAATTTCAACAGTAGAGAGAGAGAGAGATGTGACAAGATGAGTGAGCGCAAATGAGGAAAAGTCCTCTTGTATTTATACACAATTGTTGATGTTGGAATAGATGCCACTGTTGGGCTTCCGAGCCTACATGAGTTGTAGGTCGGCTTGATAATAATTCCATAATCAAAATAAATTCATATCTCCATAAATACTTATCGAAATCAAATGATCTTTAGATCAATCCTACACCTCTCGACGAGAGGAATCTAATTAAAATATTATCAGCCATGAATAAGATGACCCAAATGAAGTTTGGCCCTAGTTGCCAATTTTAGCACTGCTCTGTTGGAAATCTCAGCGTCCCTTACTTACACTGGAATGTTGGAAACCTCCTGAGAATTTGGTTGTCCAACAGAATATTATAAGAGCAAGTCGATGGGGTTTCGAGAATAAATACAAGACGTCAAGTAGTTTGCCTACCCAGCTGCAGTGATTTAGCAAGGGCGCAGTTGAAGAAGAGGGAGACACCAGCAACAGGGTTTTCAACAGTGAGAATTTCTGGAGAAATTCACTGCTGAAAATGAGACACCAACAGCGGGGTTTTCAGCAATGAGAACTTATGGAGAATTTTTCACTACTGAAAATGAGAGACCAGCAGCGGATTTTCAATAATGAGAATTCTGAAGAAACTCTCACTATTGAAAACTGCGTTGTTGGTGTCTCCCTCTGCTTCAAATGCACCCTTGTTGGATCACTGCAACTGGGTAGTTGAACTGCTTGAACGTCTCGTGTGTATTTTCCAAACCCTATCTGCTTGCTCTTATAATCTTCTTTTGGGGCAACCAACGGCCATGATATGATCACAATCAATGGCTAAGATCATCTTGACCCCATCAAGTGACTTTTCCAGAAGTCTCTAAAGAAAAATCAATTTACCACAATGAACCTAATTTAATTATACAGTTTTCCTAAGTTAGAGAAATATTTAATAATTGACTAATTAATCTAATTAAGGTGTTTCTAAGGCTTTTCTTGTGAAACCTTTCCTGCCTTTTCTTGTGAAACCTTTCCTGGGTTATGGAGATCTTTTATTCCTTAGCCTCTTAGACACCATAGAGACTAGAACATTTGTCCATTGCTACCCAAAACTAACACACCCTCTTAGCGCGGAAGGTGTTCTCCATGATTCCCAACTTATCCTTGAAGTAGACAAACATTGCCTTACCCAATCACACAATCTCCAATGAAGTGGTATCTTATGTCGATATGCTTTGATCTATCATGCAACACTGGATTCTCAAAGAGCATGATGTAACACTGATTATCACAGTGGACACTGGTTGAATCTAACCGTTGACCAAACAAACTCACTAGCATCTTTCAAAGCCAAATAGATTTGCATGTGGCCATGCTAGCTGCGATGTATTCTACCTAGGCAAAACTCAGTGCCACAAACTTTTTCTTCCTGCTGCACCAAGAGACAACCCCTGACCCTTGATCCAATATTGAAGCAGCACCCTGAGGTGCTTTTCCAATCCACTGAACTGCCTACCCAATCAGCGTCTGTATATGCACATAACCTGACACCATCACCTGGAATATATCTCAAAACATACTCAATTGTGTCGCGCAAGTACCTCAAAATATGTCTCGAATCTCGTCGTTGTCTAGTGCAACCTCTTTGATTCCACCATAAACTGACTGAGAGTGTTGACTGCGAAACAGATGTTTGGCCTTGTGTTAACCAGATATACGAGCGAACCAATGAGCTGTCTATACAAGGTTGGGTCCACATTTGCGTCCTTTGAAGCATCTATCTTCCTCCAGTTAGCAATCATAAGCATGGACATGGGTCTACAGTCCTGGATCCTGAACCTCTTCAAGATCTCCATAGTATATCTCCCTTGCCCAAGGAAGATGTCCTCGTCCATTTGCCATACCTCCAGGCCTAGGAAGTAATGCATCAGCCCCAAGTCCTTCATCAAAAACTCTGCTACTAGGTTCCTCTTGCAGTACTCCATGACCCCTAATGATCCTGTCAAAAAGAGATCATCCACATACAACACTAGGATGAGTGACTCACCTCCAACCATCAGATGATAGAGATTGGAGTCTGTTTTGCTCTTCATGAATCCCATTTTCTGCAAGTAGTTATCTATACAACCATACCATGCCCTGGGATCTTGTTTGAGCTCATATAGTGCTCTCTTTAGCCTGCACACATGTGTGCCTTGCTCATGTGTCTCAAAGTGCTCTGGTTGTTTGATATATACCTGCTGTTATCACTTTGTAATTTCTTAAGGCTGTGAAAGAAACCCAAAGGTAACCACAAAACCACTTTTAAGCTTAGAAGCTAGCCCTTCTAAACTCAGAGAGGGATCTCTCTATTGGATTTAGATTTGTTGTTGTGGGATTTTAGGCTAGTTATTAGGTTCAGAGTTTGGTTTTTTGAAATGTTTGGTTGAAACTGCAAGGAAAGGCCATTGGGCAATGGAGTCAAAGTCTTAGGGTGATTAGATACAGAAATATCAAAACAGATTTGAAACAAGGCAAGGTAGGCAAGCTATTGGATCTTTGAAGCTTTGTGGAGTGAAAGGGAGGAAAAGATTCAAATTCAATTAAACATAGAGCATTTTAACATGAATTCTATATTTAATCTCAGTTTGAAAACATATATATTGCTTATAAGCTAGGATAGAGTGTAATTAAACAAGTTCAGCCCTTCATCTTCTTTTAAACAATACAAATAAGAAAGACATATGAAAAACAGAGATATAACAAGTTTACAAGAGAAAAAAACATCATCAATTTGCCTGACACATGAATCTTGGAACGATCTTCTGTATTAATGAAATGATCACTTTTAGCTCAGTGAACAACTTTACATTAAAGTATGCTTTCTTGATACAAGTTCCAACATTTGTACTTCGATTTATGAAGTACTTATACAAAACTTGTCAAAATATTTTGATTTTAAAAATCAAGATCTTTTACAAAATATCTTAAAAACAGTTTACAAAAATAGTATAGAAATGTCGGCAACTAAAACTGTTGTAGTCCTATAGCACTATCTTCGAGGATTGTTGGTGATGAATTGCGCTGAAAAAGTGTTGCTTTGTTGTTGAAGGTGAAAAATTGTTTTACCCGAGTAATTGGCAAAATTTGTCCCATATGTCTTCATCTGGAGTGGAGAATTTAACTAGCTTCCTATAGGTTTCATCGACCTCGGTGTAGTTTTCAAAAGTAGGTTTGACAATGAATAAATGTTTTATCTCATGTTTGATAAGCAAGTCAAAATCCAAAGCTTCCATGAAGGCTTTTCCTGTGATGCTTCCTTTGATGGTGGAAAACTTTGACTTATCCCTAGCTATGGTATATAACTTATGGTGATAATCTTCTATCTTGATCAACTTATCTCCAATTCCTATCAAACCTGGCAGCCCCTTCTGATTCAGTACATTGAATTTCCTGTGAAACTTCTGAATGCTGGCCTCTAAATTGTGGCACTTGTTCTCCAACTGTAGCATCAGGTTCCTTTTTGTAAGGACCCTCCTCACCTCCAAAATTGTCTCTGTCCTGTCTGCAATCTCAAACTCCTCCAATTCTTCTTTGGTCTTCAAATTCAAAATCCTGATTAAAGCAGTGGCTTCACTTGGCTTTTGTCCTAAATCTTCTTTCACCTCTTCAATGACTTCTTTAGATCTCTGTACTAATTCCTCCTGCTCAAAAATAATCTCAATAGAGGGCCATATTTCATTCATGGCCTCATTTATTTCTATCCAAATGTTTTCCTTTGCCTGTGCAAGTGTTTGTGCCATGGCAGACTCATTTTCCAACTGTTCAATTCTCTAGGTTAACCTATGAGTCTTTTGAAGCTTTGCTATGTACACATTATCAATCTTTAATTTTTGTTCTTGGAGATTGTTTATCTGAGCTTTCAGCTTCTCAATTTCCTGTCCTCTGATAGATAGGTCCTCCATTGCTTTAACAAGTTCTCCTGAAGAATCTGTAGATTGTGCCTCAACTGTGATGGCTGCTAAAGTGGATGCCCCTGCTATTGATGTAGATGCAATAGGAACCGATGTGAGTGGAATGGTTGCCAACTATGTTGATTGTTCTCTCTCCTTCAGCAATTTCTCCATCTCAATCTCCATTTCTTTGATCTGTCCACTTTGTTCAATAATAATTTTGAACATGTCTTCCTTCTCTTTCTCTAACTGTCCAACTTCTTTTGTCTGTGGGTCTTCAGTGGATGGAAGCTTGAGCTGCTTCTTGAGTGCTGCAATGTCAGCATTCTTCCTTCTAATGATTTCTTCTGCAACTTTCACATTGTTGGGATCATATCCCAGTTTAATTACTAGATCTTCTAAAGACTTGATTTTTGTGTCTTTAGCTAGAGAAGAGATCTTTTCTAATTTGAGTTGGGACTGAATGTTGTTGACTGAAGCTTGCAACCTAGAAGTTGCCATTGTTGAAGTTGTCAAGGTCGAATACAACATTTCCCCTGTTTGCTTATGCAAGTCTATCTGATCAATTGGATGAATTTGGTCAACATTGAAGGAAAAGATAGATTTCTTGTAATCTTCTAGAGTTTTAGGGAAAGGAACCTCGGCTTATAGGAAGGTTATCTGCATCTTTCTTTCCTCTGTATCAAAGGCAGAGAGAAGCCTATGTTGTGAGGACGTTGTCGGTTTCCAAAACTGTGAATGAGTTGTAGCTTTTAGCATCTCATTCTTCTTTTTAATTTCTCTATACTTGGAAAATATGTTTGGTTCAATTTGTTCATGAACCAATTCCCCTGACTTAGAGGTATCCAGTGGCTCTTGGGAGGCCGAAGAGGATGGAGATCCTATAAAAATATCTTTATTCCTGGTAGAAGTACGAGGGGCTGTCAAAACAATGGTGGATGGTACATTTTCCTCCTTCAAAAATTCTCCTGCTAGATTGACTTTCTATGTCTTCTTGTAAATTTTGAATTCCTTTCCCTGGATTTCTGTGACTGAAGGGGAAAGATCTTCTCTTGGCCTCTTTCTTGCTTCTCTTGTGGAGTTGGAGGTCTGTGATGTTGTTGTTGAAAGTACCTTTTCTTCTGCCTCCTGTAAAGTATTCTCCTGCCATTGATCCTAATTCACATACTTTTCTATTTCTGCCCTGGGAGTATGAGTGTAGGGAGTAGTCTTCTGTTCTACTCTCAGCTTCGAAATTATTCCCAAGGTGTCATATGACCAGGCGAAGTTGAGTTTGAAGTTCATTGCTTGAGGAGGATGTTTGCTTCTTTGGTTGTTGTCCTGGTATTGCAGATAAAAGGGCCAACCTGTGTTTTTATTTTAAATTGAGATTTCTTCTTGGCTACCACAAAGTGCAGCTCATCCATGTTAATCATCTGTCTGATATACTCTAGTGAGAAAATTCTCATTGGGACAAACTTGGGCAACCTGTATGGTGGCAATTCACACCCATACACTCTGATTTTTGTATAATTTTGGTACAAGTACTAGTCACCTGTTTTGGTTTGCTCACTGAGATGAAGAAATCTTTTTATCTCAGGTCCTATCCTTGGCTCAACATTACTATTCAATAGGTAAGAGACTGTATATAAGAATTGGTCAACATACTCACTGAAGGTAAATTCATTGGAATGCTTCCTTACCAAGGAAGTCTAGTGAATTACAGATTGGGCATTCCCTTGCTCATCCAATTTCTGCAATGGAAACTGAAACCTGTCTGCCTAATGGTATAAAAATAAATAGACTAGAACTGAAGCATATTTAAAGGTTCCCTCTGTAGAAAACTTTAGGAACTGCTCATGGATGGCATCTGCTAGGAACTCACTATAGTTGAAAATGATTGAGGGCTTTTCACCCGTTGAGAACACTAATAAAAATCCTATGATGGCCTCATCAACCCACTGATCGGATTGATAGCCCAATAAGCAAGAAACTATGGAAATTATTTGCTTTGTCATTTCAGGGAACATGGAGGATGAATATGGGGGATTTTTCTTAGGCAATTGAGCATCCTCAGGGAGAAATGTTTCAAAGATCTTTGCTTTGTGTGGGAAAGTGAGGTTCTTGTAGAGTTCCATGAGGGAATCTACTGAAAAAGGTTTCAGAGGGGCAGAGTTTTGAATTTGGAGCATTTGGGAAATGGAATCAAAGGTAACAGTGAGAAGGATATCATTGTTTTGGGCCACAATTGCCCTCTGACTAGGAATGTACCAGAAGTGGCACCATGAAACGAATTCAGGGAAATGGTAGGTCTAAGGGAAAATGAATTGGGGTAGGGAGGAGTCCCACAAACCCAATTCATCACTAAGATCAATAAATTTCTGTTTTAACCAGTTGTGGAGTTCATAGAGGTCGAACTCACAACTGGTTTCAAGGATTTTATACTCTTGGTCTACCAGGGGTTGGTGGTCCAAATCAATTACAAGGGGTAGAAGGGGGTTTTCTTTTGTAGATTTAGATTTGCCTTTATGAGCCATTGTGGAAAGGAAAGAACAGGGAAGTTCAGAATTGCCCAAGAATTGGGTGGATGAAAATTGGTGTCTGGGTACAACGATAATTTGCTTGTTGACTAGCTGTTGTGACAAGTTTTGGTCTACCGACTGGGTGTTGTCACAGTTCTGGCCTCTCGGTGTCTTGGAACAGCAAAGGAAAAGACCAATAGAATGGGCTTTGGCTTAATTTATAAGTGAACTTGCTTACCATTATGATTAGGTTGTTTAACTAGAGCAGGTTCGTTGATCTGGAAAGGTTACATGACGGGTGCAACGGAGGTGCCACTTGGCAGGGATGAGTTGACGTGGAGCGCGAAGGGATGTGACCGCGATGAGAGAGGAGCCGATGGGGAGTGCCATGTGGCGGAATTATATTGGAGTGGGGTGGGGACGGGAGGCACCATTTGGCAGAAGAGTGGAGCGGGAAGGGATGAGTCAATGGTCATAAAGTAGGCAGGAAGAGGGAAAGTTGTCTTTGCAGGGAGGAGGGGGGGGGAGGGGTCCAAAATGGGACTGGGGGCGACACGTTGCAAAAGTGGTAGGCGGGGAATTTGCTTTTGGGAAGCCCCCCCTTGGTTAACTGTCGGAGGGGCGGAGGGGTTTCGAAGTCATCACCCGCTATTGATCTGGGTGGGTGAGATCGCGACCCTTCATTGATGTGCAAACTTTATTACAAAATGACAAGACTGTAGTGTCACCAAAAATTTATTTAAACTATTTAAAATCATGACTATACAGTGCGATTTGACTAATTAAAAATAACTTAATTAAAACTAATTTGACCACGATTAGACTGTGCGCTCAAATAATTAAACCTAACTTAACTCACTTTACTCAACAAATCTAATCACGCTTAAATGGTGTGATTAAACAATTAATCCTACTTATTTAACTCTAATGTGGCATTTAGACTAGCTACACATCTTTTTTATTTTCTAAAGGTATTTCTAATCATATTTTTTTTATTTTTTGAAATGAAGTGGCATTTGAATTTGCTCACTTATTAGGGATATTTTCATTTTTTTCATATTTTTATTTCTTTTATTTTTTCACATATATATTTTTTCTGTTATATCCCCTTTTTTTTCTTTTCTTTTTCTTTTTTTTTTAATTTTTCTTTTTTCTATTTTTATTTTTCTTGGAAATAATTTATAGAATGAAACATTATTTATAATATCTCATTTAAAAATCAACAGATAATCATCAATTGATCCTATAAATTATAGGACCCTAACACCTCATCTATCATCCCATTCAAGAATCTTGTCTTGACGTCCATCTAGTGAATTTGACATCCAATCTGCACTACTAGAGATAAAACTACTCGGATGGAAGTATATTTGGCCACTGATGCAAAGGTCTCCTCATAGTCTATATTTTCCTTCTGTGCATACCCTTTGGCCACAAACCTAGCCTTGTACTTCTCTACACGGCCATCTGCAACGTATTTGATCTTATAGGTCCACCTAGAGCCTACAACTGACCTATCCACAGGCCTAAGCACTACCTCCCATACAACATTTGTCATGAAGGAATTGTACTCCACCGTGGCATCCTGCCACACCTGATGTTGTGCAGCCTCCTCATAACTGGAAGGTCCCTTCTCAATGATCTTTTGTCACCAATGTCTTGTACATGTTTGGTTGTCTGCGGTCCCTCCTACCTGTCTTAGCAGTTCCAATAAACTCTTGGGCATCCTTTAGCGTTTGACGAACTTCTATGCTAGTTCTACCACTAGTGGTGGGTGGTTCTACCAGCGCCTCATCTATCCCCTCTCACTTCATCTGCTGCAAACTCGTGGGATCACCTACACCTGAGCTAGTGCTCATACTGGTAACTATACTCGTGCTCTAATATCCCTACGACTAACCCTATTGTTGCTCAGCCCTTCGAGCTTCTGCTGGCTCACTCTGATCACCTGTTAACAACTCATGAAATCTCCTAAGGGCTTTCGCCTCCATGGACTTCACATCCCATCTCATGATGACCCTCCTACTGCTCGAAACATAGATCTTGTATGCCTTGGATGTTTCGTTAAAACCAACAAAGTATCTCTTCTCTACAGTTTGATCCAACTTAGTGTGTTTGTCATCTAGCTCGTGGCAATATGCTATACTACCAAATATTCTGAAGTGAATGGACTTTGGTTTCTTCCCTGTGAAGACCTCCTCCGGTGTTATCTTCCCCAATGCCTAGTGAGGAACCCTATTTTGTATGTACACCAGTGTGCTACATGCCCTTGCCCATAAGAACATCAACATATCCTAGTCATATCACATAGCTTTTGTTGCCCCAACAATAGTCATGGTTTTCCACTCCACAACTCCATTTTGTTGTGGATTGGATGGAGTTGTCCACTCCCTCTCGATGCCCCCCTTCACACAAAAACCTGTGAAGTCACTATCTGTGTACTCTCCTCCATTGTTTGTACGAAGCGCCTTGATCCTTTTTCTTGTCATGTTGTCCTTTTTCTTGGAAGGAATTGAAGACTTCATCTTTCGTTTCCAAAAAGTAGACCTAGGCCTTCTTGGATGTTGAAGAATGTAACTAGTGTCGGTCTTCATAGTTTTACGTGAATCTTGATGTAATATATTTTTCAAAAGGAATTTATTATTATTATTAATTTGAATTATTAAAGTATGGGATTCATGCTTGGGTCAATAGTCATAGGTGAAGCCTCCATTGTAGGCTTAATGGATTTTTCAATTGAGTCAAAGTCAAAATTTGATGTTATAAACCCTTCTTGGGAACATAATAGAAAAAATATTTAAGTGTCAATTAAAGTCCTACCTCTCCTCCATCGAGTCGACCTTGGTCTCCTTGCAAGTTGGCCTCAAAAGTAATCCTCTGCAAGATGGCTCCTCAAATTATTCATGTCGGCCTCAACTACAGACAGAAACCACTATATATACCCCAGTGAAGTCATCCAAATGGTGAAGATGTCAAGAAGTTCGTATGGGCTACAGGCAGCGAAGTTAGAAGTGCAGAAAGGTTTGGTTTTGGATCACATACAGGACAGAAAAGTACTAAAGGATGACATAAACTCAGGACCGAAATTCTTAACAATTACAGAAGCCAAAATTTTATGTCATTACAGATTGCAGGACCGAAGTTTCTTTCTATTGCAGAAGACGAAGTTGTTCTATGTTTGAAGAAGGATCTCTTATTTCTGAAAGAAGACTACTTCAACTGAAAGGTTGACTTGATGGATGGAGAGAAGTTTAGGTTAAGGTCTTGATTGTCTCACTGTGATATGAATCTACTGAAGGAAGAGTTATTGACTAGGTTTTCCCCTACCTAGGGGTTTTTCCCTGGCTATGTACCTACATCTTGTGTCCCTTCTTGTTTATTGTTTGGCATTTATCTTGATGAAAGAAAAATATAGATAAGAACTAATAGGCACATAAGAATTTTCACAAGTAAATGTCAAAGATCTAAGAGAAATATAATGCCCTAATTTTCTCAACACTGGAATAGTCATCTATGAAGGTCACGAAGTACTCATACCCTACGAGAGATCTGGTGGAGATCAAGCCACAAATATTTGAATGTACAAGTTGTAACACACCATCTGTTCTACTGTCACTTCTTGGGAACCTTGTCTTAGGGAATTTCCCAAGTTCACACCCCCTGCACACATCATCGTGTTTTATGCTTAATTCTGGAACACTCGTCAATGTCTCCTTAAGCATCTGAAGTGCTCCATGGTGTTAATCTCCCATTCTTCTATGCCACAATTCACCGAAGTCTCCACCACTGCTATTGTTGATGTTCACTAATGCCTTTGGAGAATCGAGCTATAAATTATATCATATGTTGCTTTGAATCCCAATTTGCTTCACCTTCTTCCAACTCTGGTGCTTGATGAACACCTTCTTCCCTGTGAAGTAGACATCATATCCTTTATCACGTGGTTCAGAAACTGAAATCAAGTTCATGCCCAAACCCGGCACATGCCACACATCTGTAACATTGGTACTGGCACCTGACTCCCTTTGAATGTCGATGGCACCTCAACCAACTAGAGTAAATTTTGTCTTGTTTCCCATATGTATCTAGAAGTTCATCTCCTCTTCCTGTAGCTAGAGAAGTAGTTTCTTACCCCTATCATGTGTGTTGATGCTCCATTGTCTATATACCAGACACCTTGCAAAGTCGAGCTAGAGAGAAAAGCTATTTGAGCAAATTCATCTTCCAACCTGGAAGACAAATCCAAATTTCTCTAATCTCTAAATCCTTCTGTGGCCATATCTGGAAAATTTGTGAACTCTGATACACCGGAGAGCTTAATAAACTAGGTTATTAAATGTTATGAAACCAGCCCACAAAAAGATAGAAAAGATAGATTAACGACTTCACAATCAGCCTCTTCGGGGGGCAACCTCCTTTACATTACACAAATGAACAATTCTTGGATGATACAAATGACAATACCTCCTTTCTATATATAGGAATCTAAGGGGTCTCAATACAATCAGTGCCTACATAACAATAATATTGTAGGGGCACAACAATAACAACAGTGGGCTTCTATGGGGCATAATAATAACAACATGGGGACTATATGGGCACAATAATAGAATAAGGGGGTTGCACTAATAACAATAATGGGTTACACTAGTAGTATAGGGACCTAACATGAAACCCCGTGTGCTTTCTCTTCCTGGCCGTGCGTTGATTTACTCCTGCAAAACCTTTTTCCAGCAAACCCTTTGCGCTAGATTTGTTCTGTGTTGATTTACCTTGCAACTCTTTGTGGCAAACCCTTTGTTCTAGATCTGCTCTTCAATGCTCTGATCTCTTTTATCTACACCAACCTCGCCCTAATAGCCAATGAAATTTCCACAATTGCAGCTGCTAGATATTATTATCCTAAGTTACGCAATTTATTTGGCATAGGTAAATTTATTACGACAAATAACGAACAATCAACTATTGCAATCTTCACTAAAACATATGTTGTGAAAATAAACTATTGGAACTGAGAAAGTAATGCACACACACAATAAATATGACACCAATATTTTTGGACAATTGTCCCCAAAAAAACCCCAAAGGGAAAACCAATGCAGTAGATGAGGGTTTTATTGATAGTAAAACAAAGAATACAACTGGATGCCTATTCATTGGCAAAGATTTCGGAAATTTATCTCACTAGTAAAATAACTGGGAAATCCTTTTTCCCTCCAGCAAATCAACTCAGACTCCTCCCGCTAACTTGCACTCCCACCTGCAACTCACATTGGCTAACTGGACTGCACAACACTACTACTAGGAAAATCGATCTGCCTCTAGAAATTCTTTTCGGCAACCTCATTACCTATTGTTGCTCACTGAAACAACTCGCACTTCCAATGGATCACCTCGTTGGACCGCAAATCAAATTGTTGCCTCTAAAACACGCATTGCTTGCTTTGGCCTCCTCTACTGGAAATCTCGGCCTCCCTTCCTAACACTGGAATGTCGTAAACCTCCTGAGAATTTCTCCAGAAATTCTCACTGCTAAAAACCTCATTGTTGGTGTCTCCCTCTGCTTCAACTATGCCCTCGCTGAATCACATCAACTGGGTAGTCGAATTGCTTGAATGTCTTGTGTGTATTCTCCAAACCCCATCAAACTACTCTTATAATCTTTTGTTTGGGCAACCAACGGCCACGATCGAATCACAATCGATGGCTAAGATCATCTTGACCCCATCAAGTTATTTTTCTGGAAGTCTCTAGAGAAAAGTAGATTTACCTCAATTAATTTCATTTAATTAACTAGTTTTCCTAAGTTAGGCTTAGGAAAATAATTAAAAATTGGCTAATTAATCTAATTAAGGCATTTTCCTTAGAAATAATTATGGGTTTTAGAGAAGATTATCCTCCTATGTTCCTTAGCCTCTTAGACACCAAAGAGACTAGAACACCTGTCTGTTGCTTACCAAAACTAACACCCCTAACATAAAATAAACACTTTCAAAGTAACCCAAGAAGCTAACATCCTATATGCAACATTTTACCTCACAAATTAGCACCTTTAAATTAAAGTTCCAAACATTAGTACTCGCCTATGGGCAACTAAGAGGAGAAGGAAAATGTCACCTCACCAACCCTCTTCACAATTTAGGTTGGCTCTTCTCCAACTCAAGGGAAGTTTCCCTAAGATAAGATTGTTAAGCTTAAACAGTAAGGGCTCAAGGTGAAATGAAGAATGCATATAGTAAAACAAGTGTTGTAGTATACTAAAATGAAAAGATGATGATAGGTAGATTGAGCGTAATTCCTATCCATCAGGTATATGGACTCTATAAGGTCATGACTTATCTGTTATATTCTAAAGTAATAAAACAATGTTATGGCCAGAATGAACAAATTACAACATTCTCATATGGTTGTTCAAGAAAGAACAGATCTAATTTCAAAGGCCCTAACGAAGGACCACTAACAAATGAGCATGACAAAATGTTTGTGACTTAGAAAACATAAGTTCTAGCAAACTCTAATTAAGAATACATATCATTCCATAACACTTTCCAACATTAAACATAAAGAGTCCTAGTGGAAAATTAACCACAATTAAGTTTTCCACATAACTCCTCTAAAGAAAGAAAAAATTCCATATTTAAGCCCTCATGGCACACTTCAAGAAATTGTCTTCACAACTTCCATATTTAGCAAATTAACATCCAAGAAGAAGAACATTCCTCAAGCTTTCCATTTCCGTCAATATATTCAACAAACACTGAAGGGGGAGAAGGGGGGAATCCCCATCTCCAATCATCCTCAAATGGGGAAAGCAAACATTTATAGAGTTTGACCTCCACTCTTTTTACAATAAACAAGCAATTGTTTTCCTAGAGACATTAGCTCTCCAAGGAATACAACAAAATATTTACATGTCTATCATCCTCAACAAACTCCTTACATCTCCTAGAAAAGAAAAATAAATACGTGAATATATATAGAAACATATTTATATCCAATAAAAGCAATATAATAATGTTCTTATCTAACTAAGCCCATGAGAATTTTCAACAATAATAAAATAATTAGTTAGAATCACTTCCAAAAATAGCTCGGAACGTATAAATTTTGTGGTTCGTAATTTATTTCATAATTAATATCCAAAAACACAATGTAAACTTGGATCCTCATAATCAAAAGCAACTCCATATAGTATAAATGTCATGTCATATGCACCCTTGATATGGTTTGCATGAAGTAAGGAATAAGACATCAAGTCGCAACCAATGAAGGCAACGAACAATGGCTCAAACCGGTGGCTCCATCCCATGTAATAACAAATTGCACAAGCCTTAACATATGTGCATTTGTTGGCCCAATGTCTTTTTATGTGTCAAGCTCTACATATGTCTTCATACAAAAACGGTCACAACGGTACACCATGGCTCAAAGCCCAGGAAGGCGACCCAAACAAAACGTATTGAAAAATAAATACGTGTGAGGATATGCGTCAATATCATGTCATTTCCACATGCATGAGTTAAGATAGCATTCCCTTAAAGGTGGATAGGCTAATGTATGAATGAAGTAATGCCAGGGGTCGCATCACCCTTAAAATAACATAATAGGCCACCAAAAGAATTAATGGGTTGATAGTGTTGAAGAATGTGTGGCTATGGTCGGTCTTCATAATTATCATTGTACTTGAGAAGAACAAAAGTATTATTGTTTCTAGCAAGCTCTTCATTCTTTTGATTTGGTCAAAATGTATTTTATAGAGTTTTATTTTATTTATATTTGTAAATGGCTAATTGGATCACATGATGGCTAGTTGGCTTGCCTTGAAACTCTCTCATTCGGATCACATGATGGCTAGTTCACTTGCCTAGAAACTCATTCATTCGGATCATATGATGGCTATATAGAGAGGCTAATTCGCTCTCCTCTGTATGCTATTGGTTCTGTATGCTATTGGAACACACATACCCTATTCCTTGGCTCTCCTATGTGAAGTGATCCGACATCTACAGATCTGCTCATTACATTTATGATCTGAAATCAGTCATCATTAGAGATCTGCTCATTATACTTATGATTTGAAGTCAGAGATTCGAGATATGTTGATTATACTTTTGATCTGAAGGCAGAGGTTTGGGATCTGCTCATTATACTTATGATCTGAAGTCAGAGCTTCGAGATTTTATTATTATCATTCAGATCTGAAGTCTAGTATTCGATATCTGCTTATTATCATTGAGATTTGAACTCTGGTGTCTGAGATCTGCTTGTTATTATAGTGATCTGAAGTCTGGGTCCAAGATCTGAGCCTAGATCTGAGTTCTAATCTGATTGTCTTGTGTGATATGATGAGACAATCAGCCTCTCCTTGGTGATCTTTGTTGACCATTCAGTTGTGAAGACTTAGCACTTGTGGAAGCCTTCTTGGGTCAGTGTAATCTGTGTCTTGATGTATTGTTGAAGGATCTCTCTAAGAAATATTTGGTTGGGTTTTCCCCCTTGTGGGGTTTTGCCCTGGTCTTTGACCTAATTCTGGTGTCTCTTGTTATTGTGCATTGTGATCTCTTCTTTCTCCTTACTGTTCATTTAATTTTTGAAGTGTAATTACTTGATGAAGTGAATTAAATTGTAAAGAAAACCTAATACATTCACAAGTAATTCCCAGTAGTTCTAAAATTCTCTTCCACTTGCTTTCTCAACATGGAATCAAAGCAGGAGTAAAGTCAGAAAGTTGTGGATCATCACTTAGGAGATATCCTTGAAAGAAGCTCCTGGCATGCCCTTGAGAAAAGCCTGAAAGCTATGATTTCAACCCTAGGTTGAGGATGGCCTCATTATACTACTCACTACTGCAAAGTCAAATCTCCATCCATCTCTGTTGACCGAGGTTATTGTCTTATTAAGAATTTGATTCTCAAAGGTTTGCTATATGAAGATCTGAAGATTTGAAATGTATATACATCAGTTTATACAAGTTTGTATCTTCTTGAATCTTGCATTAGCATCTTCACAGATCTCTTGAGAAGTCTGTGGTCATTTATTCGTTCTCACAGTCTATTACTTGGCTAAAGGAACCATGTATTCGAATATGCCTCCATACATAAAAGGTACCTCTGTCAAAGTCATAGCATGTTTGAGGACTAATTCAAATTATGTTTCGAAGAAGGCAATGAAATAAACAGGCTTCTAGTCTGAATCCAATGACAAAGTCAATCTGAGTTGCATCAATGAAAATTTGCATGTCAAGATACATACACGAATTTACGAATGACATTCAAGTAGTGATCTGGCAATCAAAGACGAGATTTGTGCTCTATCTCTGGTAAGTACTATCATTCGAATTATCTCATGTATGACTGTTGTAAGTTGTCAAGATCAAATATATTTGGCAGATCAAGATCAAAGTCTGTTGCAAAAGTCTGGAGGTCTTAAAGTTCTGAATAAAACTCCCTTTACCTAATCAGAGAAAGGATAAAGTTCATGCCAAACAGAGACATCTATCTCTGGGATATGACATTCGAAGACTGAATCACCATCTAAATCTCCGTAATATCCAAGGCATTAATATTGCATCTCTGTAGAAGATCTATTGAAGTAAGATAATACAAGGTTTTTGTGGATTCTAGATCAAAGTCTGTTGCAAAAGTTTGGAGGCTTGGAATCCATTAGGTCATACACTCTGCTCCAAGATTCATATCTCTGTCAGACTGCCTGAAAATAAAAGAAATACAAAGTGTCATAATGAAACTATCTTCGTAGAATTGCAGAAGCTAAATCAGAATATGACACTGAACCATTTGAAGATATAGTACTATCTAAAGTCGTTGAAGTTGAGTACTGAAGCGTGACAGAACCATGTGGATATCTGATTAATTGATGTGACACAAGGCTTGCACTGAAATTCAAGATTCCAAGCTTGAGCACTTGCTTTCCTCGCACTGCAAAGGATTCATCTAGAACAGAAGATATCATCAACAACATGCTTGAAATAGAAGATTATGATGATGATTATCCAAAATATCAAAGAAGAACCCAAACTCCTTGCTTTAGGTAATAGAGGGTGATGAACTCATTCCTCACACATGGTGATAAGGGCATTGTTCTAACCAATGTTGGGGACATCGCAATCGGGATTAAATCGGCGAGGATCTGAAATTGGGATAAAATCAGCAAAATTAAAAAAAAAAATACAAAAATCAAGATTTTTTCCCAAAATATTGTGATTTTTGTTCGAAAAAATGGGATTAAATCACAATTTTTTCAAAATGAAAAAATCGTCGATTTAATCGTTTCAGCGAAAAAATCGCGATTTTTTCAAAAAAACACAATTTTCGCAACACTGAACTTCTAACATCTTATGACTAAACATTTTTTTAAAACCCCAGCAAGATGAAAAATCCTTGATTGAAGTATTGGTATGATAATGTTGCAAGTATTGACACCAAGGTATCTCTATATGAAATTGTTATCTGATGACATCCATACATTTGAAAAAGACCTAAGATGTGGAAGCATGTCTTGGGTTGTCCTTAGGGTTGTAAGTGTTTAGGGTTTGAAAACCCTAGTAGTAAGGGTTTGATCTAGAATTTGTGGACAAACCCTAGATTGACCATTTCATTATGCTAATGCAAGGACGAGTGTCACATATTCAGGGTTTCTAAACCCTAGACAAAATTTGAGGAATTATTAAATTATAGGGTTTGAAATTAAAGCCCTAGCCATACAATTGTAAACCCTAACCAATCAATAGGGTTGGAAAAGAAGGCCTAGGGTTTGTGGAATGAACCCTAGGAATGATTGCTTCCGCTTGAAAGAAGAAACCTTAGCTATTGGATGATGAGGTGAACAACGTAGATTTGATGATTGGATGCAAGAAGACCAAGATCAAGAGGGAGTCGATACACTCTCAAGAGATAAGTACCTTCTTGATTATTTCTGCTATTGTTTCAATTTTGATCTCTTGTCTTTGTATATCTTGCTTGGCTTTATTTGTTATTCCTTGACCTCTCAATTAGAATTGCAAGTACATAATAAGGATTGTCGTAATCTTGGCAATCGATGGAAGAACAAGATGACAAGAAGACTTATGATTGATGAGCAATGAACTCAGAGGGAGCAAGCAGAATCAACAGATTTAAAACTGTATAGTCTACTGTGACTTCCATAATATGCGAAAGCTTTCTAAAGAATGTCGCTGAAGATAAGCTCTCTTATGTGCTCATAACTCGTCTCTAACAAGAGCAAAGGGCGTATTATGAGGCTTAATAGACTCCTTGATGCGATCTAGTATTATGAATTTTGTGTATCCATGAACATATGCATGATGTGGAACCTGGTAAAGCTTTGCTGCTAAATTGATAAAGTCTTTCGATTGGCTCATCAAAATATTTGATGCCTGTCTATCAAGGTTTTGAAGACCTAGCTCTTCAATGAAAGAGGAATTGGGTGCTAAATTGGATATGAAGGATCTTTGGTAATAATTCTGATGAAGTCTCCCTTGAGCAAGGGAATGTTGTTATCAAAATCCTGCAGAGGCTTGGGTTGTTGGAATGCAAGCTCATGACAACTTCCATGATAATGAAACTGAGAGAACTAACTCTCACTCTGTTAATCCATTTTTGTACAAGCAGTTGATTGACTCTGTAATGCATTTGTTGTGTTGGATTATAGTTGTTAATTTTTAAGGCTAAATTTTTCTCTGCTGAGATAATTGCATTTTTTAACTTTTTCAACATTTTCATATTACATTCACCCCATAGCATCACATCATCATTAGCAATTACGTAGAGAGAACAATGACATCAAAAATGCAGTGTAATAGTAAGGAACAACAGAAGAAAAGCATACACAATAAAGACACCAAGATTTCGGTCGGAGACTAGGGAAAAACCCCACAAGGGGGAAAACCCATAAATCAATTCTTCTTCTTCTATTAGATATTCATCAATGTTCAACTGAGATACAAAGTACAATAAGAATGAGACATATGCCTTTCATCGTCAATCACATTAGGCCATCTAGGGCCAGCCCAGCAATAGACAAGTATATTAGAGAGACATGCACAGGCCTCCATATCACAATGTCATAAGAGCACAGCATACTTCACTGTCATTGTCATAAGGACATTTCCATACAACTTAGTCATATCACATTGTTATAAGGTCACTGTTATACATCATTGTCAAGCCATCCATACATCATTGTCATAAAGACACTGCCATACATCAAAACCACTATCATAGAGTTCTGTCATGCAATACCATTGTCGTAAGGTTTTGCCATACAGTATCAATGCTTTCAATGTCATATCACTACCATATATAAGATACATTGCCATACATTGCCATTACCATTCATTCGGATGTTGTCACATCAATATATATATATATATAAGTCACTGTCATCATTGTCACACAGCCACTGTCATTCATCCCATCTATATCCATACATTATTGTCCAAACAAAAGAAGATAACTTCTTTGTAACTTGATGAACTTTGGCTTGATGATGAGTCCTCTTGACATCATCCCTTTGGCTTCTCCAATTGTCTGTTAATTTTCCATTGTTTTATGTGATGTCAATTACTTTAGCCCAAATAAATTGTTCAACAAGCAATCTTTTCGGTAACAATTAATTCTTCCAATAATCAACAGTAATTGAAGATAGAAGAGTAAATGCAATGACAATAGGAGACAATCAAGAGAATCAATAAGAGACACCAATTTGGGCAAAGACCAAGGAAAAACCCCACAAGGGGGAAGACCCTTTCAAATTCTTCTTCTTATTAGATTGTCATAATGTTCAGCAAAGAGTACAACAATCCAATTTCAATAATGAGTTAAATTCAACCTTTGAATATCAATATACACAAACCAAAACCAACCAAAGATGAGCCCCCAAAGTCAATTCTAGTCAACTGTCAAAGTCTGCAACTTTTGTCCAAGTCAACAGCAGTCAAAGTGTGTCCTAACCATTCAAAGTCAACGGCCAGCCTTCCAAGAGCTCAGTCAACTATCCACAAACTCGACCTCTAATTCTGGTAAAAGTCAACCCAAAACAGTCAACAAATCTTGGTCAAAGGAGAGAGAAGAAACTGCAGTCAACGCACTTCTCATCTTCTTGCTCTCTACATCCCCCTCGCCTCACCCCACTGCCACCACTATCTTTCGACAACTAGTACACCATTCATTTTAAGGAGCTTATTGTCACCCTCTTCCTCCGCCACCCACGTCATGCATATGTTGAGAAATCCAATGGTGAGGCTATTAAACAGTTTCTTTAATTATCTTGACATTAACTTGTGATGTTTTTCATTACTATTACTTGTTCTTGTCAGGCCAGGCAGTAACTCCTCAAGGAAAAAATGATTTGTGTTTCTTCCTTCAGGTAGGTCTTCATTAAATACATGAGGGAGACACTGTTCAGTTCATCTCCCGATGATTGTTCATATTATTTATTTATCTATTTACATTATATTCACCCAATTTCGAGGATTAGGTGTCAACATCCCCCCCCTTAATCTGAAGGGATGTTGGTGAGTCCAAGCATCATTCAGAATCGTTCAAGCTTTTCTCTTCCAAGCGCTTTGGTGAAGATGTCTGCAATTTGCTCATTTGTGGAACAATGACGGAGATGGATCGTTTTGGCCTCAACATGATGTCAAATCAGATGATATTTAGTATTGATGGGCTTCGTTCGATCATGGAAATTTGGGTTCTTGGCCAACTTTATTGCAGAGGTATTGTTAATCATGAGTGGAGTTGATTATACTTGTTTTACCTGCAAATCTTCAAGAATTTTCCTAAGCCACACAATTTCTTTTGTTGCTTCAGCTGCTGCCATGTGTTCTGCTTCTGTTGTGGAATCTGTTGGAACTGATTGTTTGCGTGATCTCCAGGAGACAGCTCCTGATCCAAGACTCATAGCATATCTTGAAGTAGATACCCCAGTTTCTTTGTCTCCATCAAAGTCTGAATCAGAGTATCCAATCAAGCTGAAGTCGTCCACCTGTGTATACTTGATTCCAAAGTCTTGAGTTCCCTTCAAGTACCTTAGAACTCTTTTTGCAACAGACCAATGTCCCTCACAAGGCTTCTGCATAAACCTGGAGAGGAATCCAACAGCAAACAAAATGTCTGGTCTAGTAGTAGTTAGGTAGTTGAAACTTCCTACAAGTTGTCTATACTTTGTTGCATCCTCAAAGTCTTTTCCTTCAATAGATGTGAGCTTTAAGTTTTGTTCAATTGGAGTAGTAAGAGGATTGCATTCTGTCATGCCAACCCTGTTCAACAAATCTCCAATGTATTTCTTTTGAGAAAGAAATATGGACTTCGGATGTTGGGTTACTTCAATGCCAAGATAGTAATGAACATAGCCCAAATCAGTGATTTCAAAACTTTTCCCCAATTCCTTCTTTATGGATGCAATGTAGCTTTCATTGTTCCCTGTCATCAAAAGATCATCCACATATACCACAAGATATACAACTGTTTGCCAACTTTCTTGACAAACAAAGTTGCATCATCAAGATCGTAATGTTTGAAATTGAGTTTCAGAAGACGCTCAGTTAGTTTTTCATACCAGGCTCGTGTTGCTTGTTTGAGGCCATACAAGGACTTCACAAGTTTGCATACTTTATGTTCATGTCCTTCCACAGCAAATCCTTCAGGCTGGGACATAAAAACATTCTCTTTTAGATCTCCATTCAAGAAAGCAGTTTTTACATCCATTTGATGGACTTTCCAACCGTTCTGAGCTGGACTTTCCAACCGTTCTGAGCTGCTAGGGCAAAAAGTGTCCGGATGGTAGCCCATTTTGCTGTGGGGGCAAAAGTCTCCTCATAATCGACCCCTTCCTTTTGTGCAAAACCTTTTGCCACAAGCCTAGCTTTGTGCTTGTCAAGTGAGCCATCAGCTTTATACTTGTTCTTGTAGACCCACTTGCAGCCAATTGTTTTGGTTCCTAATAGAGGATCAACCAGCTTCCAAGTGTTGTTCTTTATGAGGGCATCATACTCCTTTTGCATCGCTTCTTTCCATTCATCATGAGAAGCAGCTTCTTTGAAGGAAGTTGGTTCAAAATCTGTAGACAATTTCAATTCACAATCATAAGAAACATCCATATCAACAGGTGAATTAGAGTCATCCACATCACCTCCATTTTACCAGTTTGAATTTCTAGTTCTTGTCTTTCCAACCTCATCAGAATGAACACTTTCAAGTGTCTTTGTCAGCCACTTTGGAGGGCCTTTCTCAGATGGTCCAGGCTGCTCTGTTGATTGAGTTGGGACTGAATCAAGGTTGAGTCTCCCAATTCTATCAATCACATCACTTAAAGCATCACCTGTTGTTGGAGTTTCATGCGGGGGAGAGTGTTCTTCAGAAGAAGATTCCACATGTTGATCAAGTATAGGAATCCCCCCTTCAAGATGTGGAACCTAGTTATCAAATTCTTGAAATGATTTTGCTTTTGCGAATCTATCCAAGCGATCAAGTTGCCGCTCAACAACATTGTCAGTTTTGGATGATTCAAGAAAAATTACATCTCTAGATACAACAAACTTTTTATTTACTTCATCATAAAGACGGTATGCTTTGGAGGTGTTTGAATACTCCAGGAAGATACACTTATGACTTCTAGCACCAAGTTTGTTTCTATGTACCTTTGGTATCAAGGCATAACAGGTGGAACCAAAGACCCTGAGATGCTTTACCGAAGGAACATGTCCATACCACATTTCATAAAGAGTCTTGTTTCTAATAGCATTAGATGGACATCTATTCTTTATATATGCAGCACATAGAACAGCATCCGCGCAAAACACTATCTTTACATTTTTTAAGAAGAGCATGGATCGTACCATATTTAAGATTGTCCTATTCATTCTTTCAACTACACCATTATGTTGGGGATTATAAGGCACAGTTGTTTGATGTTTGATCCCATGTTGGCGAAGATAGTTTTCAAATTCATTTGATGTGTATTCTTTTCCATTATCAGTGCGAATAGACCTAATATGAGATTGTGCATCATTTTCAATCCATTTATGAAAATTCTTGAATGTTTGAAAAGCATCAAATTTGTTCTTCAATAAATAAACCCAACACATTCTGGGGTAGTCATCAATAAATGTCATCATATATTTATTTCCATTTGCAGAATGAACAAGCATTGGACCACATAAATCTGAATGAATGAGTTCAAGTTTTCTATGTGCTCTTGAATGTGAATCATGAAAAGATTGTTTGCTATGCTTTCCTAGGATGCAAGCATCACATTGCTTAAGTTTCCTAGGAATTGTAGGCAAACAAACAACACCATTTTTCTTCAACAAGCGGAGACTGTCATGGTTCAAATGTCCAAATCTAGCATGCCATAATAAACTTGATGGAAGTGTACCTTCTTCATGATGAGAATTGTATGAGAAATGTTGTGCACGAGTAGAGGTTCCTTGCAGCTTGAGAAGCCTTTCTTCTTCTATTCCCCTCAAGATAAGTGAGTGGTCAGATGCTTTTCTCACCTCAAGCTTGCCATCAAACATATGAATGGAGTGACCTTGCTGGCGGATGTGGACCAAGGACAGCAAGTTTCTCTTGAGCTGTGGGAGATATAGAACATGATGCAGAAGAAAGTCTGGAAGACCAGGCAGTGTAAGCCTGATTGTGCCAAGCCCTGATGGCTTTAATTTTTATTGGTCTGCAAAGTATATTGCTCCATCAACATTGTTAGTAAATTATTCAAAAAAATCTTTTCTATGAGTCAAGTGGCAGGTTGCTCCTGAATCAAGCAACCAATCATTTTTCCAAGAAGCAAGTGAAGCATTAAATAAATCTTCATTTACTCCAATATTACATTGTGCCACAACATAGTGAGCGGATTCAAGTGCTTTACCTTTGTCTGTATCATCAGTTTTACCTTTCTGTTGGTTTCTTTTCTGCTCAATTTTGTCCCATGGTAGCTTGCATGTAGAGGCATCATGTGATCCATTTCTTTTGCAGCGAATGCAGTGTAAATCTGCCTTTTCTCCTTGAGAATGTCTGCCCCCCTGCCTCTGAAATATCTTCCTCTTCCTCTTCGACCACCTCTTCCTCTTGAAGAATCTTGAGTAGGATGCTTTTCTTTGTGAGCAAGGCACACAGCCTCTTCAAAAAATTCAGGGGTTGTCTTCTTTCCCAAAGCTTTCTCTCTTTCAACAAACTTTTTCACAAGAGAGTCAAAGGTGATATCTTTGAGATTTCCATTTGCTTGCAATGACTCAAGATAATTGGAGTAAGTAGGATAAAGTGCCTTGAGAAAAGCGATAAGAGGAATATCCAATTCAACCTTAGTGGATTTGATATCATGCATTATAGACTTTACTTCAGATGCAAGAGCAAGAGGATCATTATTTTGCAGTTCAAGAGTGAAGAGTTTAATCATGAGTTGAACAACTTGAAGTGCAGAATGTGAGTCAAAGAGTTCTTTCAGCATTTGTAAGGCTCCAAAGGCAGTTGAATATGACGAAATATGGCGACTCACCTCTTCATTTACAGATGTTGCGATTAATGCATAAGCTTTTTTGTTCTTGTTTTCCCAAATGACGAGCTCTTTGTCTGAGGTAGGTTGTACCGGTCCATTGTCTCCGTCTCTGACACACACTCCTTTTCACAACTCATTGAAAATGAGGGTGTGTTTTATCATGCGGGACCATTCAGGATAGTTCTCCTTGCCAGTGAGAATTATTCCCACCATGGATATGATTGAATGCATATTGTAAAAAAAAAAACTTATGTTGGTAAAAAAAATCTGTGTACTGTATTTTAAAAAATACCTTTGCTGGCAAAATGTGCTTTTGATGTAAAATAATGTGCTTTTGATTTTTTTATTTTAACAAAAGCTCAACCCATATGGTTATTGCAGCAACGTTCGACATTTTCTAAAAAACACACACAGCCAGTGAGGTGGTGTGGGAAAACAGTATGGCTATCGACGCACATGTATTAAAAAAATATCCAAAAGCCACAAACTTATTCAACACTGCCTTTTGGAGAACACCCAAGAGCATTACGCATAACAGCACATTCATGCAAACACAATCAAATACATGTTTCATAAGCTATAAGAATTTGCCAAGCACTATGACCACTGCAACACGAAGATGTAAGGCCCTCATCAACCAAAACTAGAAGGAGCATATAATTGTAAAATAAAGGCTCAAAATTGAAATATTGTTCCACCGCGTAGCTACTCGAGCTAGAACTACAAAGAGATTAAAATAAAAACAAAATGTTTCTTCCTGATAAATATCTGCAATCAGCTTTTGCAAATCCCTGCAGCTGCTCCGGTCTTCCACACTTTCTTTCCAGAAACAAAACGCAGTGGAACTGATTCTAATCATTCGAACCAAGGCGCGTGGAAGGTTCGGTCTCCCTCAATTCATCAATATTCCACAGTTCAACTCTTCGAAAATATCGATTCAACTCCAAAGATAGTAGAGTTGCAGAGATTGATCTTAAAAGATTTGATGGAACATGGAGAGACGGTTCCAGATATTAGAAAGCATGAGGATGGACAGCTAGAACTAGGCAGAATGTTAGAGAAGGTCCCCGCCTTTATTTACATTGATAACGTTTTGGGGCAAGATGAGCTTGGGCGGCTTTTGCCCAAGGATATGAATAAAGCGAAGAAAGTGAGACTGCTTCTCACTGCACGTAACATAGATGTGTGTAGAGCGTTAAAAATTAAAACTATAGTTTATGCTATGAAAGGGCTTCCGGCGTTGCAGCAGAGGAACGTAGCAACGTATTGGGAGGCAAACGCAGTATATTTACACAGGATATCACCGCATTTTTTCGCTGCACTGTCCGATAGGACTTGTTTTGGAGAATGGCAGCAGCATCCAAGCCAAGTAGCGTAACAGTAGCAGTCAATGGTGCAGGTAGGCTGGAGAGAAAATGTTAGGCAACTGACACCAACGTTTATATGGGCAGCGTATTATATGGACAGCGCTTTTGAATGGAGCAGCGCATTGTATGGAGCAGGCTTTGTATGGAGCAGCGCTTTTAAATGGAGAGCAGAGGAGCAAAATAGGGAGTTACAAAGGGCATAAAAGCTAAAAAGGAGTTGGCTCTGATACCATGTCAGGCCAGGCAGTAACTCCTCAAGGCAAAAATGATTCGTGTTTCTTCCTTCAGGTAGGTCTTCATTAAATACATGAGGGAGAGACTGTTTAGTTCATCTCCCGATGACTGTTCATATTATTTATTGATCTATTTACATTATATTCACCCAATCACGAGGATTAGGTGTCAACAGTTCTTTTCGAATTATCTTTTCTTATCATCAAGACTAATGCCAAACAAATAAAAGGAGAACACAAGATGTAAGCACGCTGCCAGGGAAAAACTCCACTATAGGGGAAAACCCGGTCAAAATTCTTCCTTCAGTAGATTCAAGATGAGACGACCAAGACCCTTCCAAACTAGACTAGACTTCCTCCATCAAGTCATCCTTCATCTCTGTGTTTTATCTTCTTTAGTTTGTCATCCACGTCATTATGTGAGCACCAAGTCCTTGTCATTGAGAGGGTACCAAATTCTTGTCTATGTGGCAGCATTGAAGCCTTATCACTGTCACAGCATCAAGACCTTATACCGAACCTAATTGACTGAGATAGTACCAAGATCTCATCACTATAATTATATTGAGATCTCACCATTGTAGATGCATCGAGACCCCATCACTATAATGCACCGAGACCTCCTCACGATTTCATCACTGTAAAATACCGAGATCTTCACCACTGTAATTACACCGAGACCTGTGATAACATGGCACCGAAATCCTTTACTGAGATTTCACCGAAACTGTGGCACTGTGATGAGACTTCATCTCTGTGTTTGCACCAAAATATAATAGCAGCGAGACTATAATAACACTAAAACCGTCCACTGTGATCACCAAAACTTCATCACCAAAAACTACTCTAAAATCTGAGCTTCTGTAATAGTGTATTGCGAAGATCATAGGCTTGTATATATAGTGGTATGTCCATCCTAAATGAGCCGACATGAATCATGAAGAGATGTGTCTTTATTTTAGGCTGACATGAGTTCATTTGATGATTATTCCTTTGAGGCCGACTTCAAGGAGACTTTGAGGAGGCCGACTTCAAGGAGACTTTGAGGAGACTTTGATGGAGGAGTCTTTGACCAATAAATAAATTGACTTTGACCCAAATAAATAATCTTAAAGCCTACAATGGAGGCTTGACCTATAACAATTGACTCAAGCATGAAACCCATGCTTTAACAAGTCAATTTAATTTAATAATAAAATTATTTTTGCTTTCTTTTGACAAATATATTACATTTTGACTTCAAGTACAATTATGAAGACCGAACCTAGTTACATTCTTCAACAGCATACTTCATGACATGGTGGGATCTCATGATCTCCTTTATCTCACAGAGATGCACTTAAGCCCACTTTGGACACCACCCCAAATCCACAAGTACCATTAAGTTTGAGCTTGATGACATGAGTCACCTTTCGAAACATTTTTTAACCATGTCAAATGTTCTAGAGGGGTCACATGTCTCATTCTTAACTCTTCAAATCAAGGTCTACCTGGTAACCTCAAATGAGCATTACAGGTGCTTATGGGTCCAAATTCACAAGAATGCCTTCCTACCTTAGGACGTTTATATTATAGTTCCTATTATCCCCCAATTTCATCTCACCTCACACTTCATATAGACTAATGGGGGATGCTTCCTGAAATTCAACATTAAAATCTCCTATTAATCCACTCTCAAGGAAGGCATTATTGGGGACTTCAACACTCATACCAAACTATGTGACAAAATTGTGGATCCACCTGGCCTCCAAGAGATAGAATCAAAGACCACGGGCCTTCACATGAGTTCTAATCACAGGATTGGATAACTCACAATATATGGAAGATACATTCTACAGCTTGGGGAATCCCACAACTTATAACCCTAAATTATCTCCCCTATGCCAGGGTCAGAGGCTTCACTTCCTTTGCCTACAATGTTGGGCCCAATGTGTAAAGAAGGTCTTGGTCAACCAAAACCTCCTCTTGCATCTGTGGCTTCTTTGTAGCCCCCCTTCCCTCTACTAGACCATGCATTTCTCATCTTCTACCTCTCTACATCCCCCTTGTCCCACCCCATTGCCACGACTATCTTTCATCAAAGACTACATCAATATCTACACCACTCACTTTTAAGGAGCCTATCCCACCCCCCTCCTCCTCACCCATATCACATGGCATATCAACAACCAAGTATGAGACTATTTCCAAGGCGTTAGAGGAGATGGCCCTTGATTCCTGCCTCCAGTCCATCCAAAAACAAATTCATACACATATCACTAGCGCCTGCCCCATGAACCAGTGATTAAACGAGGAATGCAAAACTCTCCATCGACACCT
Source organism: Pinus tabuliformis (assembly GCA_031772625.1). Classification (NCBI taxonomy): domain Eukaryota; kingdom Viridiplantae; phylum Streptophyta; class Pinopsida; order Pinales; family Pinaceae; genus Pinus; species Pinus tabuliformis. Next base: position 402,102,460 of record CM062815.1, on the reverse strand, counting down.
CCACTTCACCTTCACACATGAACCCCCACCCCCCCATCTTTCTCTCACCTCCATAAAAACCTACCATTACCTCCTACACCATAAAAAACAAGTGTTTATCTTGACAATATGTGAACTTTGGATGGCCCTCCACCATTTTCATTTTTCCACTGCTCTATGTTATTTCAATTACCTTAAGCCCAATTCAATTCTTCAATAAGCAATTTCAGTAACAATTAATTCTTCCAATTCAATTCAGTAACTGAAGATAGAACCATAAATGCAATAACAATAGGAGACAATCAACACATCAACAAGAGACATTCATTTGGTCAAAGACCAAAGCAAAACCCCACAAGGGGGAAACCCTTTGAAATTCTTCTTCTATTAGATTGTCTTCAAATGCTCAGCAGAGAGTACAATGAACACATTTCCATATACAAAAATCAAATTCGAAGTTTTGACTTGTCATCAGCCATCCAATATCAAAAACAGAGCCAACAGTCAGATCTAGTCAAAGTCAATGCTAGTCAAAGTCAACAGCAACAGTAGCAGCAAATGGTCAACAGTCAACTGTCCTCCAAATGAAATCGGTCAACAGTCAAAAAATGTGGCCTGATCAACTAGTCAAAGTGCCTCAAAAATTGTCCTTAAATCTCGGTCAAAGTCAAAGTCAAGGCAGTTGAAACCCTAGTTGCAGGTCTGAAGTCAACCACAGTCAAAGTGCCCAAAAAATCTCAATTTGTGTGCCAAGAAATTCAGCCTCCCAAAACAGTGCAAAAATCCAAGTCAAAATTGGTCAAACCATGTCCAATCTCCAAATGTCAACCCAAGTCAAAGTGTTGGTCAAAACAAAATTCGACCTCATGAAATTTCTCCTTCCTCTTGCTCACACTTGTGAATAAATGACCTGCTATCTTTAGATGTATCGAACCAAATAGAGAAGAGAGATGTGTGATGATGGATGTCCAAATGAGCTTGAGGTGACTCGAATTTATAGGCGTTGGAGGGCTAATTTGACCTTTACGCTGACTTGATCAAATGTGACATTGTGGACTTTCACTTCAAAAATAGACTTTCCCTTATCTGAATCCAATGCTTCAAAGGTCAATTTTTGTCCTTTCGAAATGAGGAATCTAGTCCAATGATTGGAATTTTACACTGAGTTGCCAAATTAACACTCTGTCTCAGCCAGGGAGAAATTTCAACTGCATCCTGTCATCAAATCATGTCCCATCTCTGCTCAACTCTATCTGCTGAAACATTCTCGAATCTAAAGAAGAAGAATCATAGGGGAGCTTCAACTACCACCCTCTATACCGAGAAATAGGTGAGATACAACTTATCGAGCAAGGATCACAACCATCCCATTATGCAATCAATGGGCGAGATACCACTTGCTAGATAAGAGGTAAGGATCACAACCATCCTATTGCCTACCAATCTTCCCAACAATGACCCTCAAGAATCGTGTGGTAGAACACATGCATCATAATCCAAGCTTGGGTGAGATACCCAACTTACCAAAGGTAAGGATCACACATCCCCAAGCCTCCTCAACCCATTAGCAGACAGAGAGGGATAATCCCAACAAGCCCGGCTTGTGGGTATGATGCCAACTGGGGTATACTATGCTAGACCAAGATAGGGGGAGATACTCGACTTGTCAAAACATACAAGGATCACGCACAACCCATGGGTAACAATAGGGGAGATACCCGACCTACTGCAAGGTTAGGGATCACACACACCTATTGTCTAGAGTTCCCTCAACCCTAGGAACCCTCAATGCTCCATTCCAACCTTGGGAGCACAACCAAGGGGGAAAGAGTTATGCTCAGTGTTCTCGATCAGCGAAGCCACTTATCAGGACGAGTCACATCCATTAGTCCAAGCTACTCTTTGAAGACCAAGAACTTCCCTTTCAGCAAAGCCTTGGCAAGAATATTTGTTATCTGCTCATTTGTAGATATGTGATGGAGTCTAATGGCTCCTCTCTGCACCATGTCTCGAATATAATGATATATGTTCTCTATGTGCTTGGACTTGTCATGAAATACAAGATTCTCTGCCAATTGAATCCTACTCTTGTTGTAGCAAAATATCACAATAGTGTCTAGGACCTACTCAAACAGCTCTCCAAAGAGTTTCCTCAACCAAACTACCTCGCAACTAACCATGCTAGTGGCAATATAATCAGCCTTAGTGGTACTCAAGGCTACAGACTTTTGTTTCCCGCTCATCCAAGATATCATGGCGGATCCAATGCTAAAACAGCATCCAAACGTGCTCTTCCTGTCTACAACGTTCCCTATCCATTCAACATAGGTATATCCATGAAGTCGAACATCTCTGACATAATATCTCAGACTAAAGGTGATTGTCCCATGCAAATATCTCAAAATATGACTGGAAGCAACCCAATGTGCATGGAGAGGCTCAGTCATGAATTGACTCAAGGTGCTCATTGCATAGCATATGTCTAGACGGGTATTCACTAAGAACATCAGAGCCCCAATCTATTGTCCATGCTCAGATGGATTCGCCAAATCGGGTCCTACAGCTTCTCCACATAGTTTCTTGTAATTCATTTCCATCGGTGTGGATAGGGACTTGCATTCTGTCATTCCAAATCTCTCCAACAACTTCACAATATATTTTCCCTGTGAAAGGAAAATCTCAACAGGCCTTTGCCATACCTCAAGGCCTCGGTGCATGAGTCCAAGGTCTTTCATCTCAAATTCAGAGGCTAGCTCCCTCTTACACTCAATCATTGGGGGCTCACTACCTGTCAGAAATCAGTCATCAACATATAAAACTAAAATCAATAGCATACCTTGCACCACCTTGAAGTAGAGGTTGGGATTGTCGTTGTTTCTTGTGAACCCAAGCTTCACCAAGTAACTATCTATGTGGGTGTACAATGCTCTGGGGGCTTGCTTCAATCCATACAATGCCTTCTTCAACCTGCAAACATGTTTCTTTCTTTCCTCCCCTTCAAATCCCTATGGCTGCTCAACATAAAATTCTTCTTATAACATGCCATGAAGGAATGTCATCTTCACATCCATCTGATGAAGGGTCTGTTCACACCTAATCCGAAGGCGGTTGGGTAAACTGGAACGTGAACAGTCATCAAGAAGATGAACTGTTACGTCTCCTTTGTGTATATAAACAATAGTTCTCTAATGAAATAATAGATCAGTTTTCTTCTGTTCATTCTGGAGTTACCCTGGCCTGACATGGTATCAGAGCACAGGTCCAGGTCCCTTTTTCTGGCGTGCCTTGTAACTCCTCTGCCTCTGCCAGCACTCTCTCCTCTAGTGTAATTGCATTCGTTGGTTAACGCCTCTGCCTATGCCAGTGCTCTATCCTCAAACGGCTATGTCAATCTGCCACACCTGCTCTGTCCTGCGCTGCTCTGCCTCTGTCTGATATTCCTCTGACATAGTCTAATGACGCTGGTCCGTTACGCTACTCGATACTTGCACCCTTGTCAGCAGTATGGCATTGTGCGCATTTCATTTTGAAGATTTTCTCTCTAGCATTACCATTGCCTGGAGGAACCTCCGATAGTCATTCTATCTATCTTCAGATCTTCTATTGACCGAACCAAACCTCTGCTTTTCAGCTAATTTCAGAGTCTTTTTCTGGGCTTTCAATTGCCGCTTCCTCTCCTTGCGCTCCGCTTTGGCCTGTTCTAATTGTCTCATCATCGCATTCACAGCGTCCGAGAGAATTTCTGCTCTGACTTGCTCTGTAAGGGATGCACTCGCATCTGCTGGGGTCGTAGCCAAAGCAGGAAGATCTTTCGATATAAATTCCAATAGATTCAGCCTCCTCTTATCTGATAGAGGCCGATCATTCAGAGGCGAAAGATGCTTCGATTTCAGCTTCTCTGATTTATTTTTCTTCCCACAATATGGTTTAACCATTCCACCGTAATATTGGAGGTGACTCTCATGGGAAAACGAAAATCGGGAAGCAATTTGTTGATTTGAAGATACAGAAAGCCGACCCCAGCCAACTGCGACATCGTTTCTGGAATGTCGACGACATATGACTCCAGGACCACGCCATCACAAACACAGTATTATTAATAATGCTGGTTAATACTACACTGCCTGCCCTACCTGCGTGACAGCTGCATCCAGAAGCTCTTCTTCAACGAGAACGACAGCGAAGTATTGATCCTGTGCTCCAGCGGGAGGTCCACAAAACATTAGTGACAAGTGCAACGCAGAGAGGACGTATCAAATGGCTATTCAAATGGTATCAAAGTGATATGCGTAAATCGAGGGCAACGGAATAGTAATATCGGTTTGATTGTATTGCTCAGTCTTGTTTTTGTGGAGGTGAATAGTAATATTGCACAATTCTTTATCATTTGAATGATAATGTTGTAGTATTGGGCCGTCTATATAAACAGTTTTTCAAAGCATTGCGCTGTTTTTTCAAAGTGTTCATATATATCATTCAAGGCAGTTTTCAAAGCATTCAAAGTTATATCAGTCAGAGTGTTTTTAGTGTTACATGATAAATTGATATATTGAAGTGATATATTAATACATTGAAGTGATATATTGAAGTGATCCCTTGAGCATTTTTTTAAAACATAGTAGTATTGCAATGATATGTACAATGAAATGCTGATGCTTTTAGCAAATATCAGAAAGATTTGAAGGCTGTAACGTAAGGATTTTTTTTATCAGCAGAAGTAATTTTTTTACAGAGTGCATTCAATCATCTCTATGGTCGGAATAGTTCTCACTGGCAAGGAGAACTATTATGAATGGTCTCGGATGGTAAAAGACACCCTCATCTACAATGAGTTGTGGAAGGGAGTGTGTGTCGGAGAAGAAGACAAAGACCCTGTGCAACCCACATCAGATAAAGAACTTGTCATTTGGGAAAACAAGAACAGCAAAGCCTATGCATTGATCGCAGCATCTGTAAATGAAGAAGTGAGTCGTCATATTTCATCCTATTCCACTGCCTTTGAAGCTTTACAAAAACTGAAAGAACTCTATGATACACATTCTGCACTTGAAGTTGTTCAGCTCATGATTAAACTCTTCACTCTTGAACTGAAAAATAATGACCGTCTTGCTCTTGCATCTGAAATAAAGTCTATAATGCATGATATTAAATCCACTAAGGTTGAGCTGGATATCTCTCTTATTGCCTTTCTCAAAGCACTCTATCCTACCTACTCCAATTATCTTGAGTCATTACAAGCAAATGGAAATCTTAAAGATATAACATTTGACTCTCTTGTGAAAAAGTTTGCTGAAAGAGAGAAAGCCTTTGGAAAGAAGACAGTCCCTGAATCTTCTGAAGAGACTGTTTGCCTTGCTCATAAAGAAAAGCATCCTGCTCAAGATTCTACAAGAGGAAGAGGTGGACGAAGAGGAAGAGGAAGATACTTCAGAGGCAGGGGGGGCAAACATTCTCAAGCAGAAAAGGCAGATCTGCATTGCATTCGCTGCAAACGAAATGGATCACATGATGCTTCTACATGCAAGCTACCATGGGGCAAAATTGAGCAGAGAAGAAATCAGCAGAAAGGTAAAATTGATGACACAGACAAAGGTAAAGCACCTGAATCCGCTCACTATATTGAGGCACAATGTAACATTGGAGTAAATGAAGATTTGTTTAATGCTTCACTTGCTTCTTCGAAAAATGATTGGTTACTTGATTCAGGAGCAACCTGTCATATGACTCATAGGAAAGATTTTTTTGAAGATTTCACTGACAATGTTGATGGAGGAGTATACTTTGGAGATCAGTCAAAAATCAAGCCATCAGGGCTTGGCACAATCGGGCTTAAACTGCCTGGTCTTCCAGACTTTCTTCTGGATCATGTTCTATATCTCCCACAGCTCAAGAGAAACTTGTTGTCCCTGGTCCACATCCGCCAGCAAGGTCACTCCATTCATATGTTTGATGGAAAGCTTGAGGTAAGAAAGGCATCTGACCACTCAGTTGTCATGAGGGGTATAGAAGAAGAAAGACTTCTTAAACTGCAAGGAACCTCTGCTCATGCACAACATTTCTCATATATTTCTCATCATGAAGAAGGTACACTTCCATCAAGTTTATTATGGCATGCTAGATTTGGACATTTAAACTATGACAGTCTTCGCTTATCGCAGAAAAATGGTGTTGCTGGTTTGCCTACAATTCATAGGAAACATAAGCAATGTGATGCTTGCATTCTAGGAAAGCATAGCAAACAGTCTTTTCATGATTCACATTCAAGAGCACATAGAAAACTTGAACTCATTCATTCAGATTTATGTGGTCCAATGCCTGTTCCTTCTGCAAATGGAAATAAATATATCATGACATTTATTGATGATTACACCAGAACGTGTTGGGTTTATTTATTGAAGAACAAATCTGATGCTTTTCAAACATTCAAGAATTTTCATAAGTGGATTGAAAATGATGCACAATCTCATATTGGGTCTATTCGCACTGATAATGGAAAAGAATATACATCAAATGAATTTGAAAACTATCTTCGCCAACATGGGATCAAACATCAAACAACTGTACCTTATAATCCCCAACAAAATGGTGTAGCAGAAAGAATGAATAGAACAATCTTGAATATGGTACGATCCATGCTTTTCTTCAAAAATGTAAAGATAATGTTTTGGGCTGATGTTGTTCTATGTGCTGCATATATAAAGAATAGATGTCCATCTAGTGCTATAAGAAACAAGACTCCTTATGAATTGTGGTATGGACATGTTCCTTCGGTAAAACATCTCAGGATTTTTGGTTCCACCTGTTATGCTTTAATACCAAAGGTACATAGAAACAAACTTGGTGCTAGAAGTCGTAAGTGTATCTTCCTGGGGTATTCAAACACCTCTAAAGCATACTGTCTCTATGATGAAGTAAATAAAAAGTTTGTTGTATCTAGAGATGTCATTTTTCTTGAATCATCCAAATCTAACAGTGTTGTTGAGCGGCAACTTGATCGCTTGGATAGATTCATAAAAACAAAATCATTTCAAGAGTTTGATAATCAGATTCCACATCTTGAAGGGGGGATTCCTATACTAGATCAACATGTGGAATCTTCTTCTGAAGAACAATCTCCCTTGCATGAAACTCCAACACCGAATGATCCTTTAAGTGATGTAATTGATAGAATTGGGAGACTCAATCTTGATTCAGTCCCAACTCAATCAACAGAGCAGCCTGGACCATCTCAGAAAGGTCCCCCAAAGTGGCTGACAAAGACACTTGAAAGTGTTCACCCTGATGAAATCGGAAAAACAGGAACCAGAAATACAAACCGACAAGATGGAGGTGATGTAGATGACTCTAATTCACCTGTTGATATGGATGTTACTTATGATTGTGAATTGAACTTGTCTACAGATTTTGAACCAACTTCCTTCAAAGAAGCTTCTTCTCATGATGAATGGAAAGAAGCGGTGCAGAAGGAGTATGATGCCCTCATAAAGAATGGCACTTGGAAGCTGGTTGATCCTCCATTTGGAACCAAACCAATTGGCTGCAAGTGGGTCTACAAGAACAAGTACAAAGCTGATGGCTCACTTGACAAGCACAAAGCTAGGCTTGTGGCAAAAGGTTTTGCACAGAAGGAAGGGGTCGATTATGAGGAAAATTTTGCCCCCACAGCAAAATGGGCCACCATCCGGACACTTTTTGCACTAGCTGCTCAGAACGGTTGGAAAGTCCATCAAATGGATGTAAAAACTGCATTCTTGAATGGAGATCTAAAAGAGAATGTTTTTATGTCCCAGCCTGAAGGATTTGCTGTGAAAGGACATGAACACAAAGTATGCAAACTTGTGAAGTCCTTGTATGGCCTCAAACAAGCACCACGAGCCTGGTATGAAACACTAACTGAGCATCTTCTGAAACTCAACTTCAAACATTTTGATCTTGATGATGCAACTTTATTTGTCAAGAAAGTTGGCAAAACAGTTGTATATCTTGTGGTATATGTAGATGATCTTTTAATGACAGGGAACAATGAAAGCTATATTGCATCCACAAAGAAAGAATTAGGAAAAAGTTTTGAAATGACTGATTTGGGCTATGTTCATTACTATCTTGGCATTGAAGTAACCCAACATCCAAAATTCATATTTCTTTCTCAAAAGAAATACATTGGAGATTTGTTAAACAGATTTGGCATGACAGAGTGCAATCCTCTTTCTACTCCAATGGAACAAAAACTTGAAGCTCACATCTATTGAAGGAAAGGAATTTGAGGATGCAACAAAGTATAGACAGCTTGTAGGAAGTCTCATCTACCTCACTACTACTAGACCAGACATTTCATTTGCTGTTGGAATCCTCTCCAGGTTTATGCAAAAGCCTTGTGAGGGACATTGGTCTGCTGCAAAAAGAGTTCTAAGGTACTTGAAGGGAACTCAAAACCTTGGAATCAAGTATACACAGGTGGACGACTTCAACTTGATTGGATACTCTGATTCAGACTTCGATGGAGACAAAGAAACTGGGGTATCTACTTCAGGATATGCTATGAGTCTTGGATCAGGAGTTGTCTCCTGGAGATCACGCAAACAATCAGTTCCAGCAGATTCCACAACAGAAGCAGAATACGTGGCAGCAGCTGAAGCAACGAAAGAAATTGTGTGGCTCAGGAAAATTCTTGAAGATTTGCAGGTAAAACAAGTACAATCAACTCCACTCATGATTGATAACACCTCTGCAATAAAGTTGGCCAAGAACCCAAAGTTCAATGATAGTACTAAGCACATCAATACTAAATATCATCTGATCCGACATCATGTTGAGGCCAAAACAATCCATCTCCGTCATTGTTCCACAAATGAGCAAATTGCAGACATCTTCACCAAAGCGCTTGGAAGAGAAAAGCTTGAAAGAATCAGAACGATGCTTGGACTCACCAACATCCCTTCAGATTAAGGGGGGGAATGTTCACACCTAATCCGAAGGCGGTTGGGTAAACTGGAACGTGAACAGTCATCAAGAAGATGAATTGTTTTGTCTCCTTTGTGTATATAAACAATAGTTCTCTAATGAAATAATAGATCAGTTTTCTTCTATTCATTCTGGAGTTACCCTGGCCTGACAGGGTCCATCCTTGACTTGCGGCAGGGGAAACTATTGAACGAATGGTAGTATACTGGGCCACAAGAGCAAAGATATCATCATAATCTTCTCCCTCTTTCTGGGAGAACCCTCTTGCTACGAACCTCGCCTTATATTTCTCAATACTTCCATCAGCTCCATGCTTGATCTTGAATAGCCACTTTGAAGTCACCACATGTTTCCCCTTCGGTCTCAGAACAACAACCCATACATCATTCTTCAAAATTGATTCATATTCTTCGGCCATAGCATCCTTCTAGACTTGTTCTTTCACGGCTTCTTCCAAGGTGTGAGGCTCAACTTGAATCATATTGCTCATTGCTACATGTTAGTTTTTGTAGCATCCAAAGTGTTCTAGTCTCGAAACTTTGTGGAGAAGCTAAAACACTAGAGTTCTCCACAACCCAAAAATTGTTTCTGGAAATTCCACCCATAAGTGTCTCAATTAGATTATTAGCCTATTTTTAAATATTTCCCAAGTCTAAACTTAGGAAAAGGGGGTAATTAATCAGTACTAATTGAGAAAGGTGTGAATTATCTAAAAACTCGCACAGATCGACTAGGAAATAATCACAGCCCTTGATTAAGTTTTAATCTTGGTCATTGGAGTCCCGAAAGAATATTATAAGAAGAAGTCGATGGGTAGACGGAGAACACACACTCGACACACTTGACACACTTGAGATCAATTTCCTTGGGCAATTTGATTTTCTAGAGAACAACAGTTGTCAGGAGAGTTTGAGCCAAAGAAGGGAAGCAGAGACAGAGAGGGGCAACGACAGTGAATCCAGAGGAAGTCATCCAGATCTGAAGAGTCAACAGCGAAAGGGTCGTATTTCCCAGAGAAGTTGCGCAAAGGCAGCGCAGATAGCTTTAGAGGGAGATCGATTTTGTTGAAGGTGTTGACCACTACTGGTCAACTACCCATGCAGTACACCTCCTTCCTGTTGGCAGAGAAGGATAGCTCCTGAGCGACATGTCCGTGCCAGCCTACAGTCATCGACAACTTGATCATTTTTGTTGTAAACCCAGTCTGCACGTTTGAATTGTAAATAATCTAGGCAGATCAGAGTCATGTATGTAAAGTTGCCTAGGTGGACCTAACTTTCTAATGAAAATCTGCGTCCCGGGAGGTTTTTAGTCTCACCGATCCATGGATCGGCAGAGTTTTCCTTCAAACCCGACCCCAAAGCCGGGATGCATTTCGTCATTAGGACTTTAGGAGAATCCTAGCGTGTTACTCTGCTAGATTATAGTTGTGTCGCAGATCTGGGTGGTCTATGAGGGTCTATGTTAAAGTGGATTCATCCCTTTGAGATGTAAATTGTAAAAAATTGTAAAAAATCGTGATGAATTGTGTCTTGAGGGTTGAAAATGTTGTAAATCCCCTCATGAGTCCTAGGTCCTAGGTGCTAGGTGATGATTCCAACGGCTGGGTTTGATGATCCGTCTTAAAATAAATTTAAAATTTTTTTTTTTTTTAAATAAAAAATAAAAAAATATATAATAAAAAATTAAAAATTAAAAAATTAAAAAATTTTAAAAATTTTGAAAAAATAATAAAAAATAATAAAAAATAAAAAGCATAAAGCAAAAACCCTAAGCAATAAAATAATAATATTTTTGTGGATCACCCAAAACTAGCCGTTGGGATCATTTCCTTTATGTAGGGTCTTAGGAGGTCATTTTGAGGTTTATCTGAACTGTGAGTCTGTACTGAAAGCTCTCTTGTAAACTGATTTCTGATTAATAAAAAGACTTTGGGGTTTCAAACTGGCTGGTGTTACTCTCTGGAACTGCTGTGAGGTGTTTGAATTTCTGCATATTTCAGTTTTTCAACAGTTAAAATAGCTGATTTTTTTTTTCAGAGCATTGTGAGCACAGGTATCTTGCTCACGTGCTAGGGTCTGAATGCTGTAGGGTTTCTGGAAAATGGCAGGTATCTCCATTTTCTTTTGAAATCTAGCAGCATCTCTTGCCCTTGTTTGCTGATGCTTGCTTGAGGTGTGCAGGAAACTTTAGGGTGAAGGTTATTTGTGGGCGTTTGGGGAAGTTCTGGGCTGAACCAGCCGACTCCCAGAGGCTGTTCTGTGCAGAGCCCAGCTGATTGTGCCCCGGGTTAATCTGTTAAAGTTTATTGCATGTTTTACATTGAGAAATTTTTCTGATTTACAGTGAAGTTCACAGTGAATTTACTTCTGATATTTCAAGAACATTACTGTCATTACTGTTAAATCTAGCTGTACAGAGCTATAATTTTTGTGATTTTGGGGCAAAGTTTCAAGGGTTTTACTGCAAAATTATATATATATCTGCCGGATTGCTTTTCCTGCAGGATTACTAAGACAAAAGCGTGAAAAGGGTTTTCTCTGGTATTGTGTTGATTGTTTGCCCATCTGCTGGGCTGGCTGTTGAGGGATTGAATTCCACAAACTGTGCACTGAAAAGAACACAGTCCAGTTTAAAGGGTTTTGACTAAGCTTCAGAAGAAACGCTGTTCCAGAATAGAAGTCAAGCAAGCTGATTTGAAATGAGATTTGCAAACATTTAAAGGACACAGGATATCTGTTCTCAGGTGAGGTTGGCAGTTCAATCTTCAGTAACCAGGTAATCTTCTGCCGCCTCCAGCTTTTCCAGTTTGAGCATATTTGTTGAATCCGTGACTGGTTTGACTGTAATGACCATTCGTATGCACCCACATTATAAGGCAAAATAGAAAAGGGTTACATTTGATGCGTTTGAAAGTTTCTCTGTCCACTCATATACTGTCACAGCTCTGGTATAGTTATCTGTGCTTGGTATCAGGGCAGCAAGCAGCAAAACCATGCCCGTTCTCCTCTCACAAAAGCAAGCAGTGGCTTCAAAGTTGCAGCACGTCTAAAATCGATTTTTCTCTCAGCTCAGTGCACGGATTGAGGTCATTCGCCAGGTGCACCACGGCAAACGTGATCAGGTAAGTCCAGCTACGTCCAGTCTTTTCCATTCGACCCCGTTTGCTAAAAGAAATGTGTCTCAGTCCTCTCTCTTACTGCAATCAACCCATCTGCATATTCTGCGTTTAGCGTCTATCTTCCAGTTCCAAATCGTTTTGTGCTTTCCCGGATTAGCGTGAATCGTTTTTCTTTTTCCTTTCACATTTGAGTCGGAGTCATTACGCAGCAAATGCATTCAGTTGATTTTAAAATTTGCGTTTGTTATGCGTTTGTGTGCTGGGACTCGCATCACGCCATTCCTCTGATCTAAACGTCATCAAAACCTGATCTTTATCCCCATGCGTTACTCCTGTTGCTGCATCGTTCTGTTTTGACCTGCGGCAGTCTCTCATTTCAAGAAAAAATCGACCAAGTACGCAGCCCTTTCTCGCCTTCTTTCCACCGTATCGACCTCAGACGTGAAACCTTTCCCTGCAAGTGTTTTCCTTGAGCCGTTTTGATTAACGCAGTTAGACTTAGGCTCGGCTGGTTTACCTTCGTGCACCGGAAGTCTCCCGGCGTGAATCGTTTCCTTTTCGATTTTTTGTTTCCGTCAGTGCTAGCGTAGGCATAGTTTAGCGTAGGTTATTTTAGGTTTGGAGTTTCTTTTTTTTTGGTTTTCATATAAAAAAAAAGGGAAAAGGCAAAAAGTATATGGGTCCGTAGTCATAGTTTTAGGATTAGCTGTTTTGTTTATTTTATTTTTTTAATAGTTGTGACATAGTTTTGAGTTAGATCTTATTTAGGTTTAGTTTAATAAATTTAATTTTTTTACTTTGTTTTAGGCTTAACATTTATATAGTTAGGTTTAGATTTATTTCTTTCTTTTCTTTTTTTTTTTTTAGGGCTTAGTTTTTTTTTAGTTTAGATTAAATTTTATTTTTTTTTAAATCACAAAAAAAAAAAAAACAAAAAAAAAAAAATATAAAAATATAAAAATATAAAAAAATATAAAAAAAAAAATTTTTTGGAGAATTTCTTTTATCTCATTCAGTCGTTTATCATTGCATATCTTTTAAGCTGAGATCTGAATTGAAATAAGTATCTGGTGTCTCTGTTATTCAAAGCAATTTATTTCTCTCAGTTTGCCGGATATCGTTATTCGAGGAACTTGGTGGTTTTTACTGGATATTTAAAGCATCGTTCTATTTGTCTGATAATAAATGATTGTTGTCCGTGGCTCATATTCTTAGATCATTCAGCTAATAATCATTTAGATCTTGTAAGGCACTGGTCTGCTTCGTTTCATCAAATCATTTTTGTGCTTGCCTCAATCGTGTATCTCGTCTCCCAACCCAACTGCTTGGCAGTTGGCCTCCATCTTTCCTCAGGGACTACCCCCCTTAGCCGTGGGAGACAGGCTTAAACGGAGAGACCGGGGATCAGAGTGACAGCCCCCGGTCTGAGCGTTGTCGTGTCATTTTGCGCGACAACAGAAGGGAAGAGAAATTCAGTTGTTGTTGGTCAGGAAATTCTCCAAGAGGCCAAGCAAATTTCTCCTAGAGGCAGAATCAGCCAAGACATCATTTTTTCTTGTAGTTTCGAGCTTAGCGAGTTGGGGTCTGCACAAGCACTATGCAGAGGCCCACACAGAAGCAAAATGATTGGCTAGTTTGGTCAGTTGTCAAAGCAAGATCAGGCATGGTGTTGAGGTATTTTCCTCAAAGATATTTCAACCAATTTATTTTGCTGATTGTATTTCCAGTTGGACATCCATAGATTAGACTCAGAATTTCACTACTGCTTAATAATCAAAACCCTCAGTTGTTACACCGGTTTTCCCAAGTTGGGTTTTTCTAGGGACATTGGTCCAAAAACAACTGTCATATTTTAATTGTGTGTGCCAGTATTTTCTGAGATTCCAATTTACCTTCCGCGGTATTTATTTATTTGCGAAGATAGTAGTGTGATTAATTCGTTATTATCATAAGCAATAAACTGCTAAATTAATTAATAGTTAGAAGAATTAATTCCAGTTGCTACAATAGAATTTCAGTGGTGAAATTTTAGCACAACATATCCTTGGTACCTTCATGGCTTCTTGCTTTCTCTAAAAGTCCCTCTGGCGGGAATATGTCTCTCGGCATCCTATAATGTGTCACGAAGCCAAAGTGGCCTCTTCCTGGCAAGGGGATCACATGGAGGAGGATCCAAGGGGTCCATGGGCTCCATGGGATCATCAACAATGTCTCTCTTGGATTCAAGCACGGAAGGACCTTCTAAAATATTCATATCATCACTTTCCTTCTCAGGAGGAGGCAGAGGAAGGTCCCTTGCTTTTCCAAGGGCAACATCTTCATCAAATGTTACATCCCTACTAATTTCAACCTTCCTTTGACCAGGAATATATATTCTAAATGCTTTGGAATCTTCACAATATCCAACAAACGTACCTTTTCTTCCAATGGTTTCCAGCTTGTTTCTCGTCTTTTGGCACATGGAAATATACAGGGCAACCAAATATACGGAGATGACCAATGTCGGGCTTGACATCAGTCAATGCTTCTTCGGGATTCTTGTTGTCCAATGCTTGATGAGGCACCTTGTTTTGAACATATACCACCATATTTGTTGCTTCACCCCAAAAGAACTTCTCCAGGTTTTAATCATGGAGCATGGCTCGGGCAACTTCTACAATAGACTCGTTCTTTCTCTCAGCCACTCCATTTTGTTCGAGATTATAGGGCACAATCATCTCCTTCTTGATACCTTCCTTCTTGCAAAAATCTATGAATTCATTTGAAATGTACTCTCCACTATTGTCAAACCTGAAGATCTTGATTTTCTTCCCTATTTGATTTTCGACCAAAGCTTTGAAGTCCTTGAACATTTTGAAGGCCTCATCCTTGTGCTTCAAGTAATAGATCCACGTCTTCCTTGAGAAATCATCAATAAATGTTTAGTAGAGATGGCCAACAAGCGAATGTACAGGCATCATACCACATATGTCAAAATGAATGAGTTGGAGGATGTCATTAGTCTTATTCTTGCTAGAGGTGAATGGTCCCCTTGTCTTCTTTCCACTAGCACATTCTAGGCATACTCCATCATGTTGAGCTTAAACATCAGGGATCCAAGAGACCAAATTCTTCAATTTCGAAAGAGTTTCATAGTGTATATAAGCCAATTTTCGATACCAAAGCTTGCTTTGATGATTAGAGTCATGTACCATTACTAAAAAACGTCTTACAGTGACACTATAGAGTCTTTCAAATCTAGATCCCAATGTGAAAGCATCTCCCATAGGTGATCCCATAGACCAAGTGAGTATTTTTACCTTGATGAAGGCAAGACTCATTCCTTTGTCCTCCAATGCAATCCCAGCACATACATCACATCGTGAAGCAAAACGGATTCCCCAGAGTCCAAGTGAAATTTAACAGAACCAAATCCCTTGATGGGATGAGTGGAGTTGTCTCCAAGTACAATCTTCAAACTTGACTCCCCCTCTACCAAATTAGAGAGAACATCCTTATACCCAGAGAAATTGTTGAAATCTGGTACCGGAGGACAGGTGGTTCCCTTAGGCTTTGATCTTTGGCCTAGGGAAAAGTGTCCAAAAGAATTTAATTTTTTCTCCTAAAGTGACTTTATAATTTTATAAAGTTAAATCTAATTTAAAAGTGACTTTAAGTGATAAAGTTACTAAGTCTAATTTTAAAGTAACTTTTATAAAGTAAATGAAAAATTAGAAAGGAAAAGTGACTTTGGAAATAAATGACTAAGTGGGTCTTTATTAAAGTGGGGTGAATTAAAAAATAGAAAGTGAGATTTAAATGAGCATTTAATCTCAGCCATTAATCTAAATCTATTTCAGCCATTGGATTTAGAGATCACCCAAAAGTCACTTGGATCACCCAAAAGTCACTTGGAGTTATTAAAGGAGGAAAATGAGGAAAATGTCATTCATTCTTTCATGAGCAGATTGGGAGAAGGAGAGCAAGAGAGATTTCTGAGCAGGGAGGAGAAGGAGACAGCAGCTTGGCACACATTCCAAGGCAGTAGTTGAGCAGATTTGTACAGCTGATTCAGCACATAGTGAAAGGCAGATTTTTGCACAAAAATCGAGGAGCAGTTTGCTGATTTTTCTGCACACAAAACGGAGGTCGTACAGCATTTATTGCTGTCCTGTTTGCTGTAATTTCCAGATTGCTGTGAGGCACGGGAAAGGAGATAAGTTGTAAATTTGGTTGCTGATTTTTTGCTGAATAATTCTCACTGTAAAAAAGCAATTTTCAGAAATAATGAAGAGCTCTCAAACTAGTTTTCCCCAGGAGTTGTAGGGGGTTTTTCCAGGGTCAAGTTGACCAAAAATATCAGTGTTTTAATGTGTTTTAATGGCTGTTTTTTATTGCTGATTTTTAATTCTACAATTTCCAGCATTCTGAAAAATTTCCAGAATTTGTGTTTTCATCAATATTTATTTTTTTCAGTCTGTTAAATGTATGGTTATGGGAATGGGCATTTAACTACATGGGAGAAATAAGGAGAAACTGAAAACCGGGGTGGGAAAACAGAAAATTTTACATGGTATCAGAGCTTGAGTGTTGAAGGGCAGTTTGGGACAGCAAAAGGAAAAATTACAGTTGCTGATTTTTCACTCAGAAAATTCCAGCAAGCTGATTTTTTCATAAACAGCAGTTTTATCTTTACTACAGCAATGCTATTTTTCAGTTTTAGGACAGCAGGATGTCATTGGGATTGAGGGTGGAGGATAGGTTGGATGGGCATACAAATTACAGTGTTTGGAAGGAGAGAATGCAGAGTATCTTTGAGGAGGCAGAAGTCTGGGATATCATGGTGCATACCGCACAGAACCCTGTTGTTGTGCCCACTGATGTTACTCAGTTGGCTGAGTATAAAAAGAAGAACAATAAGGGTAAGAGGCTGATTCTAGACGGAATCAAAGACCATTGCATTCCTCATGTGAGAGGAAAGAGCAATGCCCATGAGATGTGGACAGCATTGTCCAATCTCTACCAGAGTACCAATGAGAACCGGAAGATGGTCCTGAAGGAGAAGTTGAAGAACATTAAGATGGGGAATGATAGTGAAACTAGATATCTCACAAAGATTACCAATGTGAGAGATGAGTTGGCAGCGATTGGAGAGACCATTCCATCCACTGAGTTGGTGCGTATTGCAGTGAATGGCCTCCCCCGTTCATGGTTGAACTTTGCTGATGGGGTTTGTGCACGTGAGACCCTTCCCACATGGGAGAGGTTTTGGGATGATTGTATTCAGACAGAGATCAGGAAAGGACAGCTTGGGGCAGCCAAGCCAGTTGAGCAGGATGAGGACGTAGCACTGGTGGAAGGAGGCAAGAAAGGCAAAGGGAAGAAGCAGGCTTCCACAAGCGGTGGTGGGGGCAAAGGCAAAGGTAAAGGTAAACAGGGGAACACACAGAAGGACTATTCCAAAGTGAAGTGTTGGAATTGTCAAAAGATGGGACACTATGCAGTTGTGTGTCCAGAGAAGAAGAAGAAGAAGGGGAAGAACCAGGACGTGGCAGCTTCAGCAGAGATTGAAGACTTTGCTGGTCGTTTTGATCGAGAGTTTGCGTTC
This sequence comes from Pinus tabuliformis, assembly GCA_031772625.1. Taxonomy (NCBI): domain Eukaryota; kingdom Viridiplantae; phylum Streptophyta; class Pinopsida; order Pinales; family Pinaceae; genus Pinus; species Pinus tabuliformis. Next base: position 402,084,812 of record CM062815.1, on the reverse strand, counting down.
ACTACGTGTGAGTCCTCTAGTGCAGGATCACCTGCCACACAGGTTCAGAGGGAGCATGCTTTTCCCTCGATTAGCGGAGCATCTTCAGGTATCTGGTATGTGGACAGTGGCGCTTCACGTCACATGACAGGAGTCCGGGAGTACTTCTCAGAGCTTTCAGAGAGTGGCACTGATATTGAGGTAGTACTCAGTAATGACAGAGTTCTTAGAGCAGTCGGGGTGGGGACAGTGACATTTCAGAGGGAGTCCAAACCTCCCTTGAAGGTGTCAGAGGTTCTTTATGTGCCAGGGATGAGGAAGAACCTCATATCCGTCTTAGCTTTGGAGGACAGAGGATATGAGGTACTGTTCAGGGGAAGGTGATGTATCCCAGGGGCACTCCAGCTGATTCAGCTAGAGTGATAGTTGTACGCCATGCAAAGGTGTACAAGTTTTCATTCCAACCCCTTTTGGCATTGAGCAGTAGTACCGACAGCAGAGCTAGCAGTTCTGAGCTGTGTGAGATTTGGCACCGCAAGATGGGACATGTATCATGGAGCCTTGAGGACATTGCGGGAGATCACTACAGGCGTGCCAGATTTCAGTACTGATCACTTTGATACTTGCAGAGGTTGTGCGATGGGCAAGTTTGCCAAATCCCCTTTTCCCAGCAATGACAGCAGAGCGACTGGGATACTTGATTTGATTCATTCTGATGTGAGCGGTCGGATGTCTCATGTTTCCTTGAGTGGATATGAGTACTATGTCTTATTCATTGATGATCACTCCAGGAGGACCTGGATTTATTTTTTGAAGACCAAGAGTGAGGTCTTCAAGCAGTTTCAGGAGTTCAGAGCTCTTGTGGAGACTCAGACAGGTCGAAAGATCAAGTCCTTGAGGTCGGACAATGGAGGAGAGTACACCCTTGGAGAGTTTGTTGACTATTGTGCGGAGGCAGGCATTAGGAGGGAGTTCACTGTTCCTTACAACCCCCAGCAGAACGGGGTTGCGGAGAGGGAGAACAGATCCATCATAGGGGCTGCCAAAGCCATGATACATGATCAGCGGTTGCCATTGTTCTTGTGGGCAGAGGCCTGCAACACAGCTGTTTACTTGCAGAACAGGAGTCCGCATCGTGCCTTGGGGCACATGACTCCGGGGGAGGCTTTCTTTGGGAAGAAGCCTGATCTTGGTCATCTTCATATCTTTGGATGCATTACATACTCCTATATACCCAAGGAGAAGAGGACCAAACTAGAGCCCACCGCAAAGAAGGGTATCTTTGTGGGCTACAGTGAGACCTCAAAGGCCTTTCGGATTTACATTCCTGCACAGAGGAGAGTTGTTGTCAGACGGGATGTGAAGTTCGAGGAGGACAGGGCCTTTAGGAGGTCACGGGAGTTAGAGTATCTGGATTAGCCAGACCCTCAGCAGCAGTTGAGTCAGTCGCAGGGATCCAGTGGGCAAGGGATCAGGAGGATCCGGAGGTACATCTATGAGGATGTCAGGTCCATCAGTGAGCAGTGGCTCGCCGAGCCAGAGGGGTGGTGCTCCAGGCAGCATGCAGAGCAGTTCACTAGGGAGTCCACTGATGGATAGTTCACACGGTACCTCAGCTTCTACAGGTTCAGGTGCAGGCAGGAGGACAGCAGACAGACAGTCAGGAGTTCAGGCTACTGATGATGATGAGGAGGAGGAGTTTCATTCTCCGGTGGGAGAAGTGCGCTCAGGGAAGAGGAAGCCCAAGTGGCTTCAGGACACCTTGAGAGATGCCACATCTGTTGCTGAGCCGAAGAGGCCGGTCAGAGAGAGTAGACCACCTGAGAGTAGACCACCTGAGCAGTCACAGGGCTTTGAGGTGCATGGGAAGGAGTCCCATGTGTGCAAATTGAAGAAGGCCCTTTATGGCCTGAAGCAAGCTCCCAGAGCTTGGTACTCCAGGATAGATGCATACTTGCAGGGGATGGGTTTCACAAAGAGTGAGGCAGATCCGAACCTTTACTTTATTGTGATTGGTGAGGAGCCTCTCATTCTGGAGCTGTATGTGGATGACTTGATCATTACAGGTGCAGAGAGACTCATAGAGCACTGCAAGAGAGATCTTGCAACGGAGTTTGAGATGAAGGACATCGGCTTGATGCATTACTTTTTGGGTTTGGAGGTGTGGCAGGAGGAGGGGCATTTCTTCCTGGGGCAGGGGAAGTATATTGCGGACATCCTTAGCAGATTCCACATGGAGGATTGTAGACCCATGTCGACACCGATGATCACCAACTGGAAGAAGCTTCATGCTTCGGATTCCGAGTTGGTGGATCCCACATTGTACAGGCAGCTGATTGGCTCCTTGATGTATTTGGTCAACACTAGACCAGATATCTGTTTTGCAGTCAACACGATGAGTCAGTTTATGTGTGAGCCTAGGAAGGTTCACTGGGTGGCTGCAAAACACATTTTGCGGTACTTGCAGGGGACAGTGGATTATGGTCTGGACTACAGGCAGGGAGATGGAGTGAGATTGGCAGGATACACTGATTCTGATTGGGCAGGTTGTGCTTCTGATAGGAAGGGCACTTCAGGGTGTTGTTTTGGGTTGGGTTCAGCAGTAGTGTCATGGTTCAGCCGGAAACAGCAGTCAGTAGCACTGAATTCAGCGGAAGCAGAGTATATGGCAACCAGTCTAGCTAGTTGTGAGGGTATCTGGCTTCGCAAGATGTTGTTTGGCTTATTTGGTCACCGGTTGAGACCTTCAGTGATTTACTGTGATAATCAGAGTTGCATTAAACTCACGGAGAATCCAGTATTTCATGACAGGTCAAAGCATATGGGGATCAGATATCATTTCATCAGAGACTATGTTCAGAAGGGAGTTGTGAAACTTGAGTATATTTCCACTGATGAGCAGGTTGCAGATATCCTTATCAAAGCCTTACCACAAGGCAAGCATGTCTACTTCAGGGACAAGATGGGTGTGGTGAGGAACACCTTCCTCGGTAAGAGGGAGTGTTGAAATTTGGTATCGGAGGACAGGTGGTTCCCTTAGGCTTTGATCTTTGGCCTAGGGAAAAGTGTCCAAAAGAATTTAATTTTTTCTCCTAAAGTGACTATAATTTTATAAAGTTAAATCTAATTTAAAAGTGACTTTAAGTGATAAAGTTACTAAGTCTAATTTTAAAGTAACTTTTATAAAGTAAATGAAAAATTAGAAAGGAAAAGTGACTTTGGAAATAAATGACTAAGTGGGTCTTTATTAAAGTGGGGTGAATTAAAAAATAGAAAGTGAGATTTAAATGAGCATTTAATCTCAGCCATTGATCTAAATCTATTTCAGCCATTGGATTTAGAGATCACCCAAAAGTCACTTGGATCACCCAAAAGTCACTTGGAGTTATTAAAGGAGGAAAATGAGGAAAATGTCATTCATTCTTTCATGAGCAGATTGGGAGAAGGAGAGCAAGAGAGCAAGAGAGATTTCTGAGCAGGGAGGAGAAGGAGACAGCAGCTTGGCACACATTCCAAAGAAGCAGTTGAGCAGATTTGTACAGCTGATTCAGCACATAGTGAAAGGCAGATTTTTGCACAAAAATCGAGGAGCAGTTTGCTGATTTTTCTGCACACAAAACGGAGGCCATACAGCATTTATTGCTGTCCTGTTTGCTGTAATTTCCAGATTGCTGTGAGGCACGGGAAAGGAGATAAGTTGTAAATTTGGTTGCTGATTTTTTGTTGAATAATTCTTACTGTAAAAAAGCAATTTTCAGAAATAAAGAAGAGCTCTCAAACTGATTTTCCCCAAGAGTTGTAGGGGGTTTTTCCAGGGTCAAGTTGACCAAAAATATCAGTGTTTTAATGTGTTTTAATGGCTGTTTTTGATTGCTGATTTTTAATTCTGCAATTTCCAGCATTCTGAAAAATTTCCAAAATTTGTGTTTTCAGCAATATTTATTTTTTTCAGTCTGTTAAATGTATGGTTATGGGAATGGGCATTTAACTACATGGGAGAAATAAGGAGAAACTGAAAACCGGGGTGGGAAAACAGAAAATTTTACAGAAATTATGACAGGCCCCACTATCAACCAACCAACTATCCCAAGTATTCGAGGGAAAGGAACTAAAAAGTGCAAAAATAAGGATATATTCAGACTGACTAGTAGCAGCATTACTTTCATACCTAGATTTTTTTTACTTCTTTTGAGGACGGTGGTCTTCATCGCAATCATTCAGAGCATCTCTTCTTCCTCTTCCATCTCTTCCATTATGATCATTCCTTCGATCATCTCTCCCTCTTTGATTATTGAACCTGCTATAGTTGCTTCTAGTGTTGTATCTTGGAGTATGGTTCTTCTTAGGGCAATCTTGAGCATAATGACCCATTTTGTGACAATTATAGCATTCAATGTGCAACAATTCCTTATCTCTTCCATTCCTCCTATTTGAATTTCGGGGAGCAGGCTCCCTTGAAATTGATGAACCTCCTTTTCCTTTCTTTTTCTTGTTATGAGTGACGAAACCAGCGAGCTCTCCTTCTTCATGCTTTTGTATCTTGCCTCTTGATATCATCCTTGATTCTTCTTGAGTGAGTTTTCTAACAAGCTCATCAAATGACGAGAAACTATTGTTACTGCTTATGGTAGTAATGAAGGCTTTCCAAATAGGAGGGCGACCTCTAAGAGTTACCAACACCAACTCCCTATCAGGCATAGTTTCCCCAACTCTCTCAGATTGATCTCTAAGACAAGATATCCTAGTAATGTAGGATAGCACAATTTCTCCTTTATTCATCTTCATATCTTTGAGTTGATCTTTCAAGGAGATGGTTTCATTCAAATTGGTAACTTCATACATCCCAACTAGCTTATCATACATCTCCTTAGACTTCTTCAAATTTCCAACATAGGAAAGTAAATGATCTTGTAAACCATCAACTATAATTTTCTTTGCTTTTAATTCACTTTTCTTGTACTTGTTCTTAGCAACAACAGGAGCAATTATTGGAGGCTCAGGAACTTTTCCTTAATGTACTACAAGACATCATTATCATCCGATATGATTTCCAACCTGATCTTGCAAGCAGCAAAGTTAGATGAGTCACCCAGCTTCTCGTTTTCCTTGAAGTAAGAGGTTGACATCTTGACTTGATTAGAGAGGCCCCTTCAACTTTTTCAAAGATGTTTGCTCTAGCTCTTGTCTCCTTTGGGCTTCTCCTTCACCATAGCTCTGATACCATGATAATTTTTCCACTGCACTATGTTATTTCAATTACTTTAGCCCGAATGAATTCTTCAATAAGCAATTTCAGTAACAATTAATTCTTCCAATCCAATTCAATAACTGAAGATAGAACAGTAAATACAATGACAATAGGAGACAATCAACACATCAACAAGAGACACTAATTTGGTCAAAGATAGGGAAAAACCCCACAAGGGGGAAAACCCTTTCAAATTCTTCTTCTATTAGATTGTCTTCAAATGTTCAGTAGAGAGTACAATTAGCCCAATTCCATATACAAAAATCAAAGTCAAAGTTTTGACTTGTCAAAAAAATCAACCAACTAATATCAAAATATAAGCCAATGGTCAAATCTAGTCAAAGTCAACAATAGTAGCAACAAATGGTCAACAGCGAATTGTCCTCCAAATGAACTCAGTCAGTAGTCAAAAAATGCAACTTGATCAGCTGGTCAAAGTGCCTCAAAAACAGTCCAAAATTTCTCCTTAAATCTTGATCAAAGTCAAAGTCAATGACAGCTGAAACCCTAGCTGCAGATCTAAAGTCAACCACAGTCAAAATGCCCACAAAATCTCGATTTGTGTGCCAAGAAATTCGGCCCTCCAAAAAAGTACAATAATCCAAGTCAAAATCAATCAAACCATGCCCAATCTGCGAAAGTTAACCCAGGTCAAAGAGCTTGTAAAAACAAAATCCAGCCTCTCAAAATTTCTCCTTCCTCTTGCTCACACGTGTGAAGAGATGACTTGCAATTTTTAGATGTATCAAACCAAATAGAGAAGAAAGATGTGTGATGATGGATGTCCAAATGAACTTGAGGGGAATTAAACTTATAGGCGTTGGAGAAGCGCTAATTTGACCTCTAGGCCGACTTGATCAAATGTGAGATTGTGGGCTTTCACATCAAAAATACACTTTCCCTTATCTGGAACCAGTGCTTCAAATGTCAATTTTGGTCCTCCTCTCGAAATGAGAAATCTAGTCCAATGATTGGAATTTGTCACTGAGCTACCAAATTAACACACTACTCCCCCAAAACCTTTTTGCAAACCCATTTTTCCTAAATACCATGCCCTCCCTCGAAGCTTGGACCCTTAGTCCATGGTCTACCATAGGACTTCCTTCATTCCCCCATCTACATTAAGCCTATTGTTACCTCCTCCATTGTAAGAAGCATGTGTTCCTCTCATTAACAAGAAATTAACTCAGTGTGGCCCTCCACCAATCCCCCAAAACCTTTTGGCATGCCCATTTTTCCTAAACGCCATTACCTTCTTCCAAACTAGGACCCCTAGTCCATGTTCTCCCATACAACCTCCTTCCTCCCCCTACAATATTCCTAAACAACCACCCAACCATATCCCCTACCCCCCTCCCTGCAAGCATATTTTCTATGCAAGAGACATCAAGAGAGCAATGAAGGTTATGAACACCAACAGAGCAGCTAACAAAGAAGGCCTTCAAATCAAGTTCATCAAGCATGGAATCCGTTCTCTCCACTCATGCATTGCTAATTTATCTAACTACGCATTTTGCTCCAATTTCCCCTACTTTTGGACTACACATATCATTCAACTAATCTGCAAACTAAAGAACAATCCCAATCCAATCAACTACCAAACTATCATGGTTGGGCACACACTCTCCAAACTATATGCTATAGTCCTATGCCTATGGTTTTCAGATGAGTTGCATTACCTCCCAAACCTACACTCAAAGTGATAAAGCCCTAAAACACAAGTATCGCCCTAGCGGAACTTAAAAGTGTTGTCCAATGTCAACACAACAATGCTCTCTCTCTCTTCAGGCCGACTCTCCTTTGGCAGAAGAGAGGAATACCTGGGTGAAATGTGTAAGATATACTTTAACACATAATGGCATTGTTGATGATAATAGCAATGGACATGTACTACCCCACTGGCCTAAGTGTCTAACATGTGGAAGTCATTCAAAGGACCTTTAACCTTAGAAAATTACTTTAATTAAAGGAATTATTAAAGTAATTTCTTTCTATAAGAAAAATTAAGTTTAATCTAATGCTAGACACAAGGCTATGCAAAAGACCTTCGAAAGCTACAAAATCAGCACTCCCTCCTAGCAAGGAAGGGATTCTCCACCAGCGCGACCTTGTCTCTGTAGAAAACAAATTTCCACTTCACTTGAGGCTTGGTGAGAATATTTGCTACCTACTCCCCTAGGAAAATGTATTGCAATCTCACAGCTCCTCTCTGGACCCTATCTTTGATGAAGTGGTATCTGGTTTCTATATGATAGGACCTATCATGAAATAATGGATTCTCTAAAAGCATGATGCAGCTTTGATTACCGCAGTGAATCACCACATGCTTCATATTAATACCAAACAACCCTAACAGCATTTTGCGAAGCCATATGACCTCACAACTTGCCAAGCTCGCTGCCATGTACATGGCCTTTACTGAGCTAAGTTCCAGTGCATGTCGCTTCCTGCTAAACCACGAGATCACCACTAACCCCAAGCTAAAACAACATCCACATGTGTTCTTCCTGTCCACTGCACTCAAGGCCCTGTCTAAATTTGTATAGCCCTGCAAATGCACACCACCAACTATGGCATATCTCAAATCACAGTCCATTGTACCACGAAGATACCTCAAAACATTCTTTGCTACCACCCAATGAGCTCTCCTTGATTCCACCATGAACTAGCTGAGTCTATTCACAACAAAACATATACCTGGCCTAGTATTAACCAGATACATCAACGACCTGATCAACTACCTATACAATGTGGGATCCACCAACTCATCCCTAGAGACATTAAGCTTCCTCAAGTTGGTAATCATGGGTATAGACATTGTCCTACAAACGTCCATCTTGAATCTCTTCAAGATCTAACCTGCATACTTGTACTACCCTAAGAGAATCTCTCTTGGCTACTTCCGCAGCTCCAGTCCCAAAAAGTGGTGCATCAATCCAATATCCTTCAACTTGAACTCTAAAGCAAGGTCCTCCTTGCACATCCCTATGAGCCACTTTGATCTTGTCAAAAAGAGATCGTCAACATACAGTATTGAGATAAGTGGCTCACCATCAACAAGTACATAGTACAAGTTGGAGTCCACCTCACTCTTGGTGAAGCCCAATCCAAGTAGGTACCCATCAATCCTAGAGTACCATGTGTGAGGTGTTTGCATAAGTTCGTGTAAGGTCTTCTTATATCTACATACATAGAACTCCCTCCCATGAACCTCAAATCCCTAAGGCTGCTCAATATACACCTCTTCCTCAATTACCCCATTGAGGAAGGTAGTCTTCACATCCATCTGATGAACCCTCCACCCCATCTCTAAGCCAATAGACATAACTGCCCTAACAGATGCATATCTAGTGACAAGTGCAAAAATTTCCTCATAATCCACTCCCTCCTTCTAGGAGAGCCCTCTCGCCACAAACCTCGCTTTCTACTTCTCATTACTACCATTTGTCGAATGTTTAATCTTGAAGATCCATCAAGAAGTGACCACTGACTTCCCCTTAGGCCTCGGTCCCATCTCACACGTATCATTCCTCATGATGGAACTATACTCTTCCACCATGGTGTCCCTTCAAATCTGCTAGTTTGTTTCCTCCTCAAAGGTAGAAGGCTTGCACTCACTAATGTTGCTCATCAAGGCCATATAGCTAGAAAATCCAGCTAGTGGTCTACTCTCCCTAAGTTCATGCTAGGAACCTCCACATGCTCCTCGGCATCCCTCAAGGTCTGACCAACCCATCTCGACCTCCTCTTGGTAGAAATCTAAGGAACATCTCGCTCATCCTAACCATAAGGTTATGACCTTGTTGTTGTTTGTGTTGTTGGTCCCTACTCAACCTTTAGAGGCTCTCGCTCTCGATCCTTTGCAATTGTTGGACTTGTCTCATGCGACCTCCTAAAGGTCCTAACCTCCTCAAATCTAACATCCCAACTACTTACTATCTTCCTCTAACATCCCAACTAACTACTATCTTCCTAAACCTCAAAATGTAAACACTTTACGCCTCTAAGATATCACAGTATACAACAAGAATCCCTCTCTCAGATGAGGGATCCAACTTAGACCTCTTCTCTTATGTAATATGGACATACACTGGGCTATCGAACATGTGAAGATGGCTCACCTTTGATCTCACTCCTATAAATGCCACCTCAGGAGTTTTGTCCTCCACTATTTCTTAAGGACTCTTGTTCGGTAGGTACATTGTTGTGTTACAAGTCTCTCCTCCCACAAGAACATAGGCAAGTTGCCAAGTCCTAATCATGGATCATTGCCTTTGTTTCTCTGACCATAGTCCTATTCCTCCTTTCTGCCACTCCATTTTGCTACAGATTGCTTAATCCCTGCCTCCTTGCAAAAACCATTAAACTCATTGGAGGTATAGTCGCCCCCATTGTCTAACCTTAGGACTTTAATCTTCTTCCTAGTCTGGTCCTCCACTAGAGCTTTAACATCTTGGAATCAAGCGAGGCCTTCATCCTTGACCTTCAGAAAGTAAATACATGTCCCCCTGGAATAGTCATCTATAAAGGTCAGAATATAAGTAAACCCAAACACAGACTCCACTGACATAGGCCCACAAACATCGAAATGCACCAAATCCAACACTCCCTTAGTCTTGGTCTCACTATTAGGAAATGTTATTTTGGCATGTTTGCCAAGTGCACATCCTTTGCACATGCCATCTTGTTCCACACTAAACTCTGAAAAACTAGTGACAATCTCCCATAACAATGATAGAGCCATATAGTATAGATGCCCCATCCTCTCGTGCCAAAGCTCACTCTAGCTGTCACTATCATGTACAAGGGCCTTCACTAGTTGTCCTCTCAACAGATACAGGTTGCTCTATTTTTTGCCTATCACTCACCTCACGCTAGGATCAGCTCCTTTCGACCTAATGGATACCTCACCTCCCATGAAACTGACCTCAAGTCCTCTATCCTACATAGTTGATACACAGAACAAGTTCTTCTCCAATCTAGGTACATGAAATACTTCCTTCAACTCCATGCGACCCCCAAGGTCCAACTGGAATTGTATGTTGCCAATAAACTCCACTACATACCTGGCATTAACACCAAGCTCCACATGAAGATCATCGTGCTCCTTGGCCATACTATTAAATTTCTAATACAAACCAAATTTATTTTCTTGCAGCGATTTAATTTATCGCCAACAATTTATCTATTTACCCAAATAATTATTGAATCACCAAAAAATAAAATCACTAGTATTTTCAACTTCTAGAATTAAATAAGCCAAAAAGATCAATCACACATTACATAGTAATTCACCCACAACAATTCTCCGTCATTTAATTATATCGAAAATCTTGGTTTTTCGACCCACGGAGATACAAGGAAAAATACAAAATCCTAGAACCCGTAACTCGACTCCCACAAAGTGAATTCGACCCAAGGAACTCGGCCTCTAGAAAATTAGCCTCCAAAGGAAATTAGCCTAGAGAACTCTGCCCAAATACTCAGCGAGCAACTCAACCTGTACCCTCCTTGGTGCCACTAATGTGCACTAGAAAAGATCGGCCCTCCAGTAACTCGTTCTCCTCTAGATAAAATCAATCTCCCTCAAGCGACTCAGCCCTACAATCTCCTCCTACTCAGCACTCCTAGATTCGCCCCAATCAACTCGCACTTCTCCTTCATTGAGTTCTTGATCCACAGAGCCACTCGCACTTAGAAAAAATCGCTCTCTAAATGATGACTCGCTCACACAACTTGTGTCTTCACCTCCTCACTAGGCTCCCTTTATAATCTTCATTAAGTCCAAATCTCCCTTATAAAACCATCTTGAAGATCAACAATTGAGACTATTTCTAAGTCACTTAACTAAATTATATATCCTTAGAAAATGACTCAATAGACCACAATAACTAATTGACTTTGATTATTGTACTTTTCCTAAGTTAGACTTAGGAAAGCAAACATGAATCACTTACTCCAACAATCAAACACCTAGAAGATGCAAATAATGTCTTCCACAATCTAAGACACCAAGCCTATGCAAACGACCTTTTAAAGCAACCACTCACTTCAACACCCCCCACTAGCAAGGAACGAATTCTCCACTAACCCCAGCGTATCTCGATACTGAACATCTATCACCTGCTCATCTATTGAAATGTACTACAATCTCACAGCACCCCTCTGGACTTTGTCTATGATGAAATGATATCTGATCTCGATACGCTTGGACCAATCATGAAACACAGGATACTCAAAGGGCTTAATGCAAATCTAATTATCACAGTGGATCACCAATGTTCCCATCTACAGATCAAATAATCATGCAAGCATCTTGCAAAGCCAAACTGCCTCACAACTTGCCATACTAGTTGCCATGTACTATGCCTTTGTTGAACTAAGGCCACTGACTGTAGCTTCCTGCTAAACCACAATATCATGGCTAATCCCAAGCTAAAAAAACATCTAGATGTGGACTTTTTGTTCACCGCACTCCCTGCCCAATCAAAGTCTATGTACCCCTGCAGCTCCACTCCTCTAGCTCTCACATAACTTAGTCCAAAGTCTATTGTGCCACGTAGGTATCTTAGCACATGCTTCGTTGCCACCGAATGAACTTGTCTCGGCTCCACCATGAACTGGCTGAGTGTGTTCACAACAAAACATATATCCGGCCTAATGTTGACCAAATACATCAAGGAACCTATCAGTTGCCTATACAGTGTGGGATCCATTAATTGGTTGAAAAGTGTAACTAGGTTCGGTCTTCATAATGACGTGTAATTGTGATAAAATGTAATTGATGAAAAAAAGATAAAATTATTTTTGTAATACTTGAATCATGGGTTTCATGATCAAGAAATTTTATTTTAGTTAAGGTTCCCATTGTGAACCTTTAGGCTTTGTCATCCAGTCATAAAAGTCAATTTGTGTCAATGTCATGTAGGAAGGAACCTTCTTGGGCATGTTAAATTTGTATATAAGCCATTAAATGAATAAGAAGGCCCTCCAAGACCAAGCAAAGGCACCTCCTACAAGTTGGCTTCAAGATGGAATAAAAGATCTTCACCAAATGACATGTCGTCCCACCCTCTCTCAAGTCGGCCTATTTGATGGGGAAACAACTATAAATAAGTCAGCTCGGCCGCCTTTTAGACCAAGAATTTTGGTCATCAACAAGTATGAAACAAGAAGTGAGAAAAGGTTAAGGAAGATATTCCAATAGCCAGCGAAGTAAAGCAAAGAAAAAGAGAAGTCTTTAGGTGTGTTTTTGGGTTTGTTTCGGGTCACAGGTGTGAAGAAGAAAGAGGTCATTTGCTCCAGAAGAAGACGAGAGGAATTACAGTCCTCTTAGTTAGCCTAATTGGAAGAGGAGCAAGTCAAAGGAGAAGCCGAGAAAAGCTAGAAGAAGACCCTATCCTAAGCGAAGGTATCAAGGACATTTTTCTAGAAGGAGAAACTAGGGTTTCTAAATTAGGGTGGAATATTGCAAACCTAATTCAAGGAGGTCGAAATAAAGTGAAAGCCTGAAGCAAAAAGAAGTCGAAGTTGAAGAATAACCGAGAAGGAGGAAGGAACAGAAGGTTGACTATTGTTGACTAAGGATCTCATCAAGGAAGCTTTGTGTCATGGTCTTGGAGTGGCAAATAAGTCAATGGTCATGGTCTTGGTATTCGTCAATTGAAGTCACTATAAGAAAAATAATTTGTTTGGGTTTTCCTCTCAAGTGGGAGAAGTTTTGGCCCTCACTGATAGCCTACATCCTGTGTCTCTTATCTCTTTATGGTTTATGCTTTAGTGGTTGTTTAATGAAGAATAACACTATAATAACATAAGTAAAAGAAGATCCTAATCTAAGAAGTAAAAAGCATTCACAAGGAGTTATCAATAGAAGAGAAATCACCTAATACTTCTACGAATCAAGGTAACCTTGAAGTTTATTCATCCAAGAGAAGCACTTCAAGATCAAGATCAAGATCATATCATCATCAAACAAAGAAGCATTCTTGGGATCCACTCTCAATCATTGTGAAGTTGAAATATCTTGTAAACTATTCATCCAAAGGAAGCTAGATCAAAAGACGTTGTCATCAAGATTCTAAGGTGATCTCTCTCTCATTGAAGCAAAATCCCTACCATTGAAGACATCATCAAGAATTCATCATTGATCTTCATCAACAAGACTCCACCATCAAAGGATCCTAAGGGATCGCCCTCTTTGTGTGATCAAGGATCATTATTGGAGAAAACTATCTTCATCAAGGAATTTTTTGTTCTCTATATCATCATCAACATCAAGGAAGCAGTAAGAAGAAGGAGCATCCTATCAAGTAAGTATATTTATGTCCACATCTAAATCTGTCAAAATGTCTTTTTGCAAGGAAAGCAACAAATTGGTTGGGGCTTCAAACTATCTTGCATGGAAGAAAATGATAGATCTGAATCTCATTGAAAATGAGGTTATGGAACATGTCAAAGGATCTATCACTAAACCAAGAAAGGAAGATGCTCAAGCTCTTGCAAAGTATATGAAAGGGGAAGTTAGGGCTCAAAGGATTCTCATAGAATCCATCAAGGATCCCCTCATCCCATATGTATCAAAACTCGAAACTTCAAAAGAAATTTATGACAAACTGGTAGAGTTGTATTTCGTAAGCACTGTTGGAGAAGTCATCTCATTAAGGCAAGAACTCTACAAGTTGAAGATGTCAAGGGAAGATGGAATAGCCTCATACTTTATGAGGATATCTGAGATCTGGGAGAAGTCATGTTTGATAGAGAAATGAACACAATTGTACTACCGGAGGAGTGGAGTAACTTTACTTCAAGTATTTATGGGAAGAAAGAAGCTACTCCATTCCAAGATCTATGGTCACTGTGCAAGATTGAAGAATCTAGACTAAAGGCCAAATCTGGTGTGCGACCAGGTGAGCAGAATCAAGCTTATGCTACAATGACAAGAAGAAAGGGAAAATTTGAAAAGTCTGGTTCTCGGAAAATGAAAAGGGGCATGGCAAAGATTCAATGTTATGTGTGTCAAGAATATGGGCACTACAAAAGGGATTGTCCTAAGATCAAGAAGGACAATAACAAAAGAGGAAGATAAGAAACCCATATCACCGAAGAAGTGGAGGTCGTTGAAAAGAAGAAGTCCAAGAATGAGGAAGTAAGAGATCTCTGTTATGATTGAGATAGTTTTCCTCACCTAAGTTCTTTTCAAGTTCCTAAGTCTTGAAAAGAACTTAGGTGAGGAAAACTATCTCAATCATAACCAAAAGTCTTACAAGCTAGTAGGCCAATGGCCTCATAGCTTGTAGCATTGTTTCTGGACTTTATAAGCCATTTAGAGCCTCATTGCTTATGTATTTTGTCGATGATATGTATTGCACCATTTTAATATATTCACCTCTACATGGTATATAAATGAGAAAACTTTGCATATTTTGTCTTTATTAGATTGGAATCATGGTTTTAAATATTAAAAATAGTTTTCTTTCATTAAAGATTAATTATTTAATGTATTTTTTTAAAAATCGATTCATTTAGACCTAACCAGTCCCTGTTTGACCGGTTCCGATTTGAAACCCGGTTTATTAGGTGGACTAGTCCAGTCACCAGTTCCAGTTTTTAAAACTATGAGTTCAACAGAGATACCTCTAATTCTTCAAGTCAAACATAAATTCAAACTGACTAGTAACGCTGCCCTGGTCACACCTAGTCAAACTGCCCTCTAGACAAGTCAATCTGCTGCCCAAACAATTCGACCTAGTCTGATCTGCTAGGGCCGAAATTCGGCCTACTTCTGCACCCGAAAATCTAGGTCCGCTACTCTAGTATGCCCAAAAACTCTGCCTCAAATCTGTCCTTACTCTGCCTCAAATTTGTCATATGCTCTGCCTCAAATCCATCCTCTCTCTACCACAAATGGTGATCCGAATTTCCTTTTGAGTAAGAGGTCGAAGCCTTTATATAGTCTTATAGGAGGCCAAATGGGTACCTCTATAAGTTGAGCCGGCTTGATATTTTGATGCCAAAAATTCAAATTTAGAAATTCAAAATTCCCTCTCTTTTGAAGCTGACATGAAGCACGTCTTACATATATTTGAAGGGATAAAACATTTAATTATGAAGACCAACCATAGCCACAAAAATTCAACACCTCCAAAACTCAACCCTCCTCTTCAACAATTTGGACACTCTTTCCTAAACTTGACCTCCTTGAAATTTGCTCCCGAAATTTTCTTGCTACAATCATTTTCCCTTCTCTTCAGTCCTGGAGTCTCTCACTTCTTGAGAAAATCACTCTCTCAACAATAAAAATGTTTCTTCAACCTCTTCCATAGGTTCTCTTTATAATTTCTCCATGGGCCAAATCCCTAATCTCCAAAGTGATAAATGACTAAGATAAAAGCCTAGCCTTCTTTGATCAATGGGGATGATTAAATCTAAATCACTTAAATAATTCAATATTTATCCTTAGATAAACGTTAGCCCAAATGGGTGCCTCTATAAGTTGGGCCGACTTGATATTTTGATGCCAAAAATTCAAATTTAGAAATCCAAAATTCCCTCTCTTTTGAAGCTAACATGAAGAACATGTCTTACATATATTTGACGGGATAAAACATTTAATTATGAAGACCAACCATAGCTACAAAAATTCAACACCTCCAAAGCTCAACCCTTCTCTTCAACAATTTGGACACTCTCTCCTAAACTTGACCTCCTTGAAATTTGCTACCGAAATTTTCTTGCTGCAACCATTTTCCCTTCTCTTCAGTCCTGGAGTATCTCACTTCTTGAGAAAATCACTCTCTCAACAATAACAATGTGTCTTCATCCTCTTCCATAGGTTCTCTTTATAATTTCTCCATGGGCCAAATCCCTAATCTCCAAAGTGATAAATGACTAAGATAAAAGCCTAGCCTTCTTTGATCAATGTTGATGATTAAATCTAAATCACTTAAATAATTTAATATTTATTCTTAGATAAACATTAGCCCAAAGTCAACATTAATTAAATAATTAATCAATGTACTTTTTCCTAAGTTAAAACTTAGGAAGGAGATCATATTAGTTTCTCCTCTCGAACAACACCTAAAGAAGACTTCTTCTCCTACATGCTCGACACAAGCCTGTGCAAAAGACCTTCTGAAGCTACAGCATCAACAAAAACAAAAACATCCTCTCTAAGAATGATTATTCATCCTCAAAATCTGGCTAAACAATTTTGATTGACCTTCTCTATGCTGGACACTCCCCTCAAAGTGGACCTCTATCCTCAAAATATGCCATAAGCTTCTCAAAATGAAGCGCTTTAAAAATGTGTGACCCCTTGGTTTAAGTGCTAAGCTTCTTAAAACATGGTTTTGCATTCGATGCAATATCATAACCAAAAGTAAGCCCCGGCCTCCTGCCAAAGTCCACAATAGTATAAATATGGATGCAATATGTTGTGCTGTGACAGAATATGTCTGGGGTACTTCCAGACAGAATATGTTGTGCTGTGACTAAACCTTGTGCCCTGCCTTTGCTTTTGGAAAAACTCAGGCAGACAGTGGCAGAAATATTTGATTTCTGCTGGATATTGAGTGAAAACATGTTAAGGGCATCATAAAAAACATTATCACTATAGAAAAATTGCCCTATTCATTTAATCATATCACTATGATCTCTCCTCATAGAAGTGCTCTTCATTGTCCCAAAAATCAGGAAACTTAACCCAAATATCAGCAGTTCTATTCCTCCACAAAACAGTGCTTTATTTCCAGGTATGGAAAAAAAATTTAGTACAACAAGACACCCTCCTTATCCATAACTAGTATCATATTATCATGATAAAATCAGAACATTTCCTCAAACCTACAACAATGCTTCTCCCTACTAAAATCAACAATTTGATTTTCCAAATTAACAACCAAGACACATTGTGGCAGTGCCCTCCCATGAATAGAAGTTCAGCACTTCATACTGTACATATGCCGAAGTATAATGAGGAGCAATGTTGTTCTTATCAGGAGCATCAACTGAAGTACCTGCTTCAAGCAACACTTCTAAGATAAAGAGAGCCCATGAAATGTAAAATAAGACTCACATTAACAAGCGGTAACACATTGTTGCATAATAGTTAATTACTCTACCCCTTTTGCCCTCATCAAGTTTTGTCACATATTTCCACAATGATGTGGAAGGATCACATTTAGTTCTACTTGTAATTTCATTTCCCTTTGAAGCTCCACCTTCACTCCCTTCTATGGCTCCCTCCCCTAAAATCAATCATTCATTAGGGTTCATATTCTCATCTTCTTCGCAATCCATATTCCCCAGCAACAACATTAGAATCAAAAATAGCATCATACCCTACATGAGAAATACATTTGTCAAGTGTTTGACATAAAACCTGCCATTGAATGAAGGAAAAGGAATGAGAAAGAAGTGAAGAGAAGAAATCAAGTAATAAACAACAATAGAGTTTAGGCTTAGCAATTACATCTTCAACTCTCTAACAGCAACCGAATAATTGTTGCAGCCTTCAATCTCATCTCACAACTCTCAAAATTTTGTTCCCCTCAAGCTTACCCTTTAATATCTCAAAGCCCTAAACACATGAATGAAAACTCCTAAGAAAGGAGAAGGAATTAGGTCCTTTATCATCTCTACACCCTCTTCCTAGAGGATGTGTTCCCTATTGGAGCCGTATGGGAAGGCCCTAAAGTTTTCTAAAAAGGAGTAAAAAAGGGAAAAATCCTCTTGTTTATGGACCACTCTAGGGTACGCTCCCAGGAGCACTCATGGGAGTGCTCAAGAACACACACTCAAAATTCCAAGGACAGCACATGTGTTGGGTAGGAACGTGCTCTGAAAAAAGGCTCCAGATTGAGAGTGTTTCAGAAGCACGTCACTATGGAGCAAGATCCTTGAGCAGGAGTAGGAGCTCCTAGAGTGCTCCCTAGAACCCTAAATTTAATGTTACTGACAAAACATTAATATTAGTAGTTGGTTAGTTGGGATGAGTCTAGTAGTTTTCAACCACCAAGTATTCAAACAAAAATGTGTACATTGCAAATGTGACCCAACAATGATAAAAATCAAAGTCTCTCTTTTATTTCTTTCTGCGTCATCTCATTTGGTGCAAAATGATCATCACTAAGAAGTAGAAAACTTCTTTCTTTTTAAAACCAATTAATGGAACATGCTTGTCAGAATTCAGAATTATGCAAATTGAGCTTCAAAACCTTGCATTATGGATAAGATAATGCTCCTAAACATATTGGAGAAATTGCATAAATTGAAATAACTTTTCCATGGAATACATGTAACGTATGAAAGGAAAAAGACAGATTAAAAAGAAAAATCATAAGAGAAATTAAAATGTAAGCCCATGGGGTAACTCAATTGGCAATTGCCTTGATAATGAAGTGTTATGTTCCTTGAGATTCCAGGTTCAAACCCCCCTGGGTCAGCCAACAAAATAAAAAAAAATGAAGTAAGAGTTCCCACAAGTTGATAATTGTGTTCAGCTTCTCTTTGATCAGCCAGCTTCACTAACTGTTCAGAAAGTTCCAGAAATGTTTTCAACTTCACCCCAACCAATTATAGAAATTTATGTCGATGTCATCTCAAGTAGAAAGATGGAGATGGTTAATAATGGGTTTGTTGAACCATATTTGGATTCATCTGACATCATTTAGCATCTCAATCAATGTCGACTCTTGATTTCATTCAGCTAATTGATGAAGGTCCTTTTCAATCTTCTGTGAGTTCAGTTGGGTCAACAAGATCTCCTAGTAAACAGCAAGGAAGAAAGAGCTGAAATTCAGAGTTCAGTTGTAATACTAGATGCATTAATGCAATGCATTTGTTAAGGGGCAGGGCATGTGTGCTCCTAAGCACAATGACAACATTGTTGTATTAAGGTCCTATGTGTCTAAAAGAGTATTATACTTGTAATGTTGATGTAATGTTTTGTAAAGGCCAATCATCAATAGTTGCTCATATGTTTGACATGATACAATTAGAACTTAGCCCCCAGGGTTAGCTCAATTGGTCGAGGTCCTGTTGCTAAAGTACCTTGTCATTGGGAGGTCACAGGTTCAATTCTCCTAGATACCCTCGGGGTTAGACTCGGATTAGTTTGGCCAGGGGGTGTGGTCCCTTCAGGTGGACCTACCCTGATTTTCCACAGGAAAAAAAATGATACAATTTGAACAATCAATTCTGGAAGAACGTAGGTTGAGTTCTCATTATGATCATACACATATTTTACTCAATAATACAGGGTTCCTTTTAATACAGCTAGGGAAGCTCAGATATTTCAAAAGTCAAAATAGAGACTAGAATGCATGAGAAAGAACCCCCAAATTTATCTTTCTTTGTCAATTTGAATCCTATTGTTTTAACTATTCACATTCTGGTAATTGCAAAGCATATTGACCTACCTTGATTGGAACTATTCAGACCATTTTTACTTAACGGTGTAACCAATGTGTGTTAGTTATTGATTTAACAGATAAAACACAAGCATCAGGAAGCAATGCTGTGATTACACAAAAATACAGCACTCTTGAACTGAAAAAAGAATTATTCAGAATGAGATCGTTTGTACAGTGTTGAAAGTGTGAGACAAAGTTGATGGAAAAAATTATTTCTTCTTACCACACTGCTGAGATACTAGGTTTGAACAAAATATAGTAGACCTTGTAAAGATATCACCAGGGCATTAAGTACAGCAAGGCATGGCAGAAGTTGGACAACGGGAGAAACAAGAGAAAATTGGTTTCTTTGAAAACCTGAAATCTGCCTATAATTTCTAGAAGTATCATTTACATCATTCTCAATGGTGTTCAACTTGACTTGTTTAGTGATTACAATTTTTCCTGCAAGCAAATGAACATTATCCAATCTTGACTTTGTTTCTTTTGATTTGGTAAGATTTTGTCAGCAATGCTCATGCTCTCTCTCTCTCTCTCACACACAATGGTGATCAACTTGACTTGTTTAGTGACTACAATTTTTCCTGCAAGCAAATGAACATTATCCAATCTTGACTTTGTTTCTTTTGATTTGGTAAGATTTTGTCAACAATGCTCTCTCTCTCTCTCTCTCTCTCTCTCTCTCTATATATATATATATATATATAGAGAGAGAGAGAGAGAGGGAGAGATCAGAATCCAGATTCAAGCAATACGTTTCAAAGTACCTGAAGCTGATAGCATTCGCCTATTTTAAAGAATTTCTCAAGACATTTAACAAATTAGCAAGGAAAAATCTCTACAAAGAGATTTCAAGTAGCAGAAAATGAATCAATATTTTACAATAGGGGTGTTACCAATTACATATTCACCAGATCCTAAGTGCTGGAATTAGAGGAGGACATTTCTAGTCTCTGATGGATGATTTGACAGACCTCTATACATATTTTCATGCATGTTTTCACTATGAGAATATTTTTGAGGCTTTTTCACACTCCCCAAGGCAATTGTTGCATATTTGGAGGCATAAACAGGATGTCCTAACACGTCAGCACATGCTCAAGGAGCCCAGTCTATGAGGAAAGCATTTTAACGAGGAGCACTGTACATGGAAGTATTTGTTTAAAGAAGTTGCTAGAAGAACCTTCTTATCGCCAATAGTAAGAAGAAGACGCATGAAGTATCTGAATGTTTCTACTTCAATGTATCTAGCACTAAAAAGAAGAGCACCTTAGTTAAAGAAGACTTATAGACCTTCTTATGTATATTTTATTTCCTGAAGAGGGATCCATAACATCCTAGAAAATTCTTTGGAGGAGCAGAGGGATTCATAACATTTTAGAAAAATCTCTGTTAGAAAGTTGTTGAAGAAAAAAGCCTGTAAACAGAGGCCTCCTCCTCACTTGCAAAGTGTGTTTTCACTGTGAAGAAATCCATAGACAATAGGGCCATAGTTGAAGATAACTTGTGCAGTTTTGGAGCTTCAACAAGGAAATAGTCAGGGCTGTAATCTGCAATTGTAAGGCTGCCATTATGGTTTTTGTTTCCTCTCTTCTATGCTGGCAATTTCAGCTGCTGTTATAGGGTTTAATTACCAGCATATGAGAGTTGAGAAGTGACTCTTTCGCCCTCTTAAAGCCCTCGATTTCATATCTGGATTATGCTATGTACCTTGGCTGTTATGCTAACATAAGGCTGTCTTTTACTTCATTATTCAGATTCTCCTGTTATGTGATGAAACAAGTACATACCAAAAGTATTATGACATCTTTATGAGCTAGCTATGTTGGCTGAAAACTAAATTTACAGAACTGTTATCAAAAATAAATGCTGCAGTTTGGAGCATCTTTGTTGGTTAAAACATTGTCTATTATCTCATTCTATTAATCTCAGAGTGCTTTGAATCCATTGCCCAAGGAATAGGCACTGATCTACTTGAACAAACCACCACATATCTATCGCATATCATAAAATTTTAGATTGCTAAGTCTGAATTAGTTTTAAGGGTTGTGAAGAAAGACTCTGTAATCTCATTCAGGAATACCCCCTTGTGCCAGAGGAGAGCCAACCTAAAGTGAGAAGTGACAACTAACGTGAAACTGGGTGACACTTCTAAGTTGCCCAAGGGTTTGTACTTGGACGATCTGGAATGATCTTTCGTGCAAATCCAGGGGGTGGCAAGGCATATGTGATCTACTTTTTTCTTCACAGTGTGACCCTTTTTAGCAAACAGATTACAACACCTGAACAATAGAAACTTATCTGCCTATGCCATTTGATCCCATATGGTTGTTGCCCTTGTTGATCAAACAGATTCACAACATGTCTTCTTCAATTGTGGGTTGTACAGACTTACTTGTCACAAGTTCCTCTCCATCCTCATCATTGTAAACAATAACAGCTTCATAGCCAGCTTCTTGAGCAATGCGAGCCTTTGACTCAAATGTGCATCCACCGCGCTCAACTAAAAGAATAGGAGAATAATTTCCAGTCTTAGGAGCTAAATCACTGAGCTCCACGCAAGCATTCAATGGATTTGCAACGTAAACTACACCCATAATGCCAGCTCCTGAGATACGGGGTGCTGCAATGCAAATATACAGATGAGAAAACAGGTGACCTCCATTTGGACTTGTAACGTGTGAAAAGAGCACAAGAAGCAAAGAAATGATAAACTAATTCAAATAACAATAACAATAACAAGAAGTGTAAAGTAAAGATTGACCAGATATAATGTCAAGGATTAGCTTATATTTACCATTGTCCAACTGAATAGAAGCATCAGATTTTGTTTAAGCCAAACCATTTTGTAAGTGACAATTTTAATTAAAAAATTAAAAATCAAAAAGTGTGTGTATATGTGTGCATACGAGATATATATCATATATATTTAAAAGAAAAAGAAGCAGGTTCTAACGAAATATAAATTCTACCATGCTGAACTGCACAGAGAACATAGACAGAATAACATAAACTAAAGCACAACTCTAGGCGTAAGTGATAATATATAGATTCTATATTATTCCATGCCTTCAAAGGCATAAAACAAAAGTACACCTCATTTTTTAAAGAGGGAAGAGTGCAAGAAGGTGCTTCAGCTACCTATTTCTGCAAGTACACTACTTATTCCTCTATAGTTAAATCAGGCTGGAAGGTTAAGTGCAAGAAATGTAAAGCATGACTTTCAAGTTTTAGGCTACAAGATACAAGACATAAAATTTTCAGCTCCAATGTTCTTAATTAATTATTTTCTAGTAATTAATTGGATTTGCACAGAAGGATACGAATTCAATATATAGCCTTTAATTTTTTATTTAAATAATTCGTAAGGTACATGTACCACAATGATAGCAGTGATTGTAAGGTCTTCAATTAATTGAGCAAATGATTCGTATGGCAGTGTGTATGGCGGCTGAGTGACAATTTCTGTTTTCTTCAAGGTATTGCTATGCTTCTCTTCCGTGCTTATCGTTTCCAGATTTCTCTTCCTTTTTCTTCTCAGTGTGGGACCAAATGGTAATTTTTTTCCTTTCAATTTGGAAATCTAATTGTATACGTGCAAGGGCCTGACATGATCAATAACCAGGAACCAGAGAAACTCTGACAAAAAAATACTGTCCGAAGGCTAGGTCAGACAAAATCTCATAAGGCCAGGCTCATAAACAAAGACTAATACAAAATGTGAACCAAATAAAGCTCCCCAATAAAATAGCCAAAATATTTGGAATACAACTGAGAAATTCATTATAGGATAAAATTATAAATATATAATATATGAATGTATGAGTAAAAAATTAAAATGATATGATAACATTTACAAATGAGGGGCCCATATATATAAAGCTAGGTAAAAGTGCCCTTTCATTAAAAGCCATGTCTTTTAGTTGGGACATGTCCTTTAATATGTCACTTCATTAATTATAAGTTATGTCACTTCATATATATATATATATATATCTATATATATATATATATATCTATAAAACCCAACAACAGTAAAAAACACCAATTGTAGAAAGAGAAAGGAAAACAAACTAAAACTCACCAATTGAAGAGAGAAAGAAGGAAAACAATTGTAGTGTGGAATAAATTGGACTCTAAGGCATAGATGTGAAGACATGTCATTAGGCTACTATAGAATAATGGATGGGAAGCAAGTAGAAGTCAAGAAAGCAGAAAATGGAATCACTATAGTATACAACTCAAATTCTGAGTATGATGAAACGCCGCAAAACCCATCACTAGCTTCAACCTCATCTGCCCAACAAATAGAAATGAAGAAATGAACTTCAAAGAAAGATAATTACTCCAAAAGACCAAATATAATAACCAACTGCAAAGTATATTCCACCACATCTCAAGAAGAATAAGGTCCAGTTGCCAATGAAAGAAGAAATCAAACCTACAGTTCCACTCGAAACCATGACAGGGAACCACAACCTAAAACCTTAAAACTTGCAGGAATCATAAAATATAGAAATGTAACAATACTTCTAGATTTTGGCAGTACTTATAATTATATAGATATTGTTGTTGCTAAACAACTTAACCTTTTTGTGTAACACACCATGGACCTCACCATTATGGTTGATAATGGACAAAAGGTCAAAGAAGTAGGAAGATGCCACAAGGTTTCAATTCAAATACAACTGGATCTTGTAGGAATTTACAGGGCAAGATCCTTAGATAGAACACCAAAGGACACCGCTCACAAACAAATCACAGATCAGTACACCAGTGTTCTTGACGTGGTTAAAACCCTCAAAGAGGGGAACAGTGCACAGCCTGAGCCAACGCGGCCACTTCAGGTAATTTATTAATGTAAAAAAAAAATTACATAAGCTTCTCTCATGAACGGTCACCTTACAAATGACCCTCCATGCTCTTTAAATAGATATCATGGACCAATCAGGGGTTAAGCCACGACTCGAGTGTCGGTAATGCCGAGGAGAGAATGAACCGTCGACCACTTCATGTCTAGAACATATCGTGACCGTCAGATTGTAAGTTACAAAAAGTACATACTAAAGAAACACACTTTACCTAACTATACACTAGACCAAGTTATACTTAACTATTTCCTATGTGTTGAAATATCCTAACATCCCCCCTTAAGAACAACTTGGGATAGGATTGAAGGATGTACAAAGATGACACAATACGAGAAGGAAGGAGACATTAGAGCCTATCCCCCCTTAGTGACTACTTCCTGAACTCCAACCATAAATCGAATTTTAGTAAACTTCGCCTCTGTGAGAGCCTTTGTAAAGATGTCTGCAACTTGATCATCGGTTGAACGATATTGTACTTCAAGAACATGGTCACGAATGAGCTTTTTGATGAAGTGCATGTGTAGCTCAAAGTGTTTGTTGCGCTGATGTTGGACTAGATCTTTGCATGGTTGAATGGCACTTTGATTATCACACCAAAGTGTAGTCGGATGTCGCTGCTGAAAACCAAACTCTAATAAGATCTAACGAAGCCACAGGGCTTCCTTACTAGCTTCAACAGCGCCATGATACTCTATGTCTGCTAAAGAAAGAGAAATGGCACTTTCTTTCTTGCAAACCCATGTAATAGGTCCAAAACCAAGAGTGAAGACATAACCTGCAGTAGACTTCCGATCATCAGGGTCACCAGCCCAATCAGAATCAGTGAAACCAACCAATAGAAGAGATGCTTCTGCATTGTAATGAATCTGAAACTGAACTGTACCTTGAACATAATGAAGTATTCTTTTAGTTGTTTTCCAATGAATTTCATGTGGGTTTTGCATAAACCGAGCAATAAGGCCAACATCAAAGGAAGGTCAGGACGGGTATGGGTCAAATACAAAAGTTTTCCAACAAGTTGACGATATAAGGTAGCATCAAATTCATGGGTGTTGATTTGTGGTAGCATCGGATGTGCTCTAGCCA
The DNA here is from genome assembly GCA_031772625.1 of Pinus tabuliformis. NCBI lineage: Eukaryota > Viridiplantae > Streptophyta > Pinopsida > Pinales > Pinaceae > Pinus > Pinus tabuliformis. The sequence goes on along the minus strand of CM062815.1, from coordinate 402,059,214 downwards.
TGAAAATTTGTGGAGAGGCTAAAGCTCATGAGATCTCCAAAACCCAGAAATTGTTTGGAGAAATTCTACCTGGATGAGGAGATATTAAAATAATTAATATTTTTGATGGGGTCCTAAGTATAAACTTAGGGAAAATTAAAATATTAATGTGCATTAATATAATTTTGGGTTAGAAGGTTCCAAGAGAGGAGGATCAAGCCAAATCTAATCTTAGTTGTTGATTAGGGACTTAATCTCGGTCGTTGAAGACTCAACAGGAAAAGTATAAGAGGCTTAAGGGTTAGTTGGAGACACACCAAATTGATCAGTCAATTCGATTTTCTGGAGCAGGGTTTTGTTGAGAGAATCGAGCTAGTGATCTGTTGCAATGAGGGGCAGTTTGGCACGAGGCCGAGAATACATACCAGAGAGGCAGAGATAGTGCCAGAGAGACAGCGCAGATCCTGGAGAGGCTGACACAAAGGGTTTGAGAGCTGACGCAGAGAGACAAGGGGCTGACACAGAGGCTAGTAGAGCCGATGCAGGGCCAACAGGCAGCGCCGAAAGATTTTCATGGGGTGGACTAAGTGTTGGTAAGCCAAGAAAGTTGACACAGTCCCTGCAAAGTGACGCAGAGCAACAGAGAAGCTTGGAGCAGCTTTCGTTGTCCAGTTAAGGAGCTGCAATTGTTGTTGTGGGATCGTTCATCCGATGATTGATCAGCTGGAATATCTGTCTCCGAGGAGAGGTACTACTGCCGAGGGCATTCTCTGTTGGGTGAGCCATTTCTGGCACCCTAGTTGTATTCAAAAATTGCATAATAATAAAACCCTCATATCTGCTGCACCGGTTTTCCCGCATTGGGTTTTTCCAGGGACGATTGTCCAAAAATAACGGTGTCCCTTGCGTGTTTGTCTCAGTTATTTTAGTTGTTAATATGTATATGAGTTAAGGCTGCATTTGTGTTTATTTTCAATATTTATATTTATAAATAACTTGTTAATGAAAAAAACAAGTAGGAGAAAATAAACCAGATAAAGCAGTAGGGATTTCTAACGTGTCAGACTTAGAAATTTCAACATGGTATCAGAGCGTTGCAGATCACGGGAGAAGTGAAGGCACCAGCAGAATTCTAAAGAATTTGTAGCAGTAGCAGTTGTCTCGAGAGACAGCATTGTTCCAGAGCAGAAGCAGCAGAGAAGAAGTGACGCAGAGGGCTTGCGTCATCATTTCGAGCCAAGAGGAGGGTCAACGCAGAAGCAAAGAGAGGCAGATCAAACCTATGTTGTGCCCTGTCCTCTTTCTCAACCAGGAAGGATTGACGTTGTGGCCAGGAGGAGTAGATTTTGTCGTTGTCTGGATTGCGCAGAGCCTAAAAGGCTCAGTTTCTTCAGTTGTCGGGCCTTGGGGCGCTGTGGGCAAATTGTGATTGAGAAGTTGGGAGGGTGTTGTTTTTGTCGATGCAGAACAATACTTAAGGGGACAAAACCAAAGTAGAGGGAGTCGCTACCTTGATGGATTTCTAGCCAAGAAATCTAGATTCGAGTTACAGTTGCAAGGAGGATTGGAGAGGAGCGGTTCGACATTTGACGGGAGGATTTCCAACAGGGAAATTAGCACTTAGAGGGAGATTTCCAGGAGGGAAGTCGAAACTCAGAGGGAGTCCAGAAGAGGAGCGAAAATCGCAGTGAACGGACTGAGGGATCAGGACAGGTTGGACGGGGCTTCCAACTTTGTCATCTGGAAGACCAAGATCCTTGCAGTCCTGGATCGACATCGCATCAAGGACTTTTCCTTGAGAACCGTGGCTATCCTAGTCGACCCAGCTGAGAATGAGCGTTGTGAGGATGCAATGGCGAGGGCAAAGTGCATGATCTAGATAGGGTCAAAGATCATGTCATACCACATATTGTTGAAAAGAGCACAGCAAAGGAGATGTGGGATACTTTCACGACCTTGTATCAGGGCACTTTCGTGCAGCAGAAGATGTTATTGGAGAATCAATTGCGGTCGTATCAAATGCAGAAGGGAGAGCAGATTGATTCGTTCCTCCTCAGATTGCAGGAGATTTGTGACCAACTTACTTCCGTGGGGTCTACACCGGATCCGGAGTTCATGGTGAGGACTGCCTTGAATGCAGTCTCCGAGGAGTGGGAGACATTTGTCCAAAGTATTTTGGGCAGGGCCACTCTTCCAAGGTGGGAGGAGATGTGGGCAGCTCTTCGCCAAGAAGAGATTGGACGGATAACCAAGGCAGGGAGTAGTGGCAAGGGACGTCGAATCAAGAAAGAGGAGAAGGATGTAGCTCTAGCATCTGCGGAACAGCAAGGGAAGAGGAAGAAGAAGGACATCTCCAAGGTGAAGTGATTCCACTGTGGGGAGCTATGACATTATGTATCCCAGTGTCCCAGGAAGAAAAACAAGGGAGAGGCTTCCAATTCCAAGGCAGCTCCAGCTAAGGCGGAGAAATAGGTCGAGATTGATGACGATTGTGTCATGAGTGCTCATGCACCTCTAGAAAGAGGTGGGGAGACATCGAGTTGTAGTCAAGAGGACTACATACTAGGGCAGGATCCTTGAGGTGCCCAAACTCTTGGATCATATCTGGCTACGGGAGCCCTTAACGACAATAGCATGATGACAGGGGTCGGGTGGAGAAAAGTGTTGTGGAGCAGCAAAGCAGTTCTTGGGTGCAAAAATCTGAGGTAGTGCAGTAGAGGTTGCAACAGTGCGAGAGGCATAGAGGTGTATGCAACAACGCAGTGGCAGCAAAAGGAACACAGGATAGCAGCAGAGGCAGCTTCAGTTTCATAAGGCTTCCAGACTGACTAGGATGTCAGTATTTGGGAGAAGTCAGTTACCTACTTCTCGGTAACTAAGTTGCAGTGCAGCAGTTAGCAGTGGCAATGCTAGGGCAGCATGGGCAGCATATTGAGAGGGAGTTGCAGTACAGATGTAGCAGTGGCAGTGGCATTGTCATGGGCAGCAGTACAAGAAGCAGCAATGCAGATGATGTGAGGCAGCAGGCCAAGCATTAGCACAGGTACCGGTGCAGAGGATCAGTGTGATGTTTCCATGGTGAAGCATTACTAGAGCACATTCCTCGCTAAGAGGGAGTGTTGATTTGTGGTAACGTCGTATGTGTTGTAGCCATGAAAATTGGTGGAGAGGCTAAAGCACATGAGATCTCCAAAACCTAGAAATCATTTGGAGAAATTCTACCCGGATGAAGAGATATTAAAATAATTAATATTTTTAATGGGGTCTTAAGTATAAACTCAGGGAAAATTAAAATATTAATGTGCATTAATATAATTTTGGGTTAGAAGCTTCCAAGAGACGAGGATCAAGCCAAATCTAATCTTAGCTGTTGATTAGGGACTTAATCTCGACTGTTGAAGACTCAATAAGAAAAGTATAGTAACAGGCTTGAGGGTCAGTTGGAGACACACCAAATTGATCAGTTAGTTCAATTTTTTGGAGCAAGGTTTTGCTGAGAGAATTGAGCTAGTGATCTGTTATAGCGAGGGGCAGTTTGGCACGAGGCCAAAGGTGAGGGGCGTAGCGAAGCACATAAGTAAAGCGAGTAGGCAGGAGCGTAGCGGAAAATAGTCAGAGTGGTACCCACCAAGTAAGAATATTTCATCAAGTGTTGTGGAACGCCCATCCAATCACGGTTAGGCAGTTCAAGTGAATCAAAAGGTTAGTAAGGTCGGTCGCACGTAAAGTAAAGGCAAGTCTAATAAAGGCACGGAGTGGTCAGTGCCCAAGCCAAGTCGTCGGTAAGTTCTAAATGGTGGGTCTGCCTGTATACATAGCAGAGAGGTAGAAATAGTACCAGAGAAACGGCGCAGAGCCTGGAGAGGTTGACGCAAAGGGTTTGAGAGCTGACACGGAGAGCCAACAGGCCGATGCAGAGGGTTCAGTAGCTGCGTAGAGGCTAGCAGAGCTGACGCAGGGCCAAGAGGCAGCGCCAGAAGATTTTCGTGGGGCTAACTAGTGCTAATAAGCCGCAAAAGGTGACGCATTCCCTGCAAAGTTATGCAGAGCAACAGCAAAGCTTGGAGCAGCTTTCATTGTCAAATAGGGTGCCAAACTGGCTTACCCACAGATAGACAAACTTCCAAATTCTTTCCTAAACACAGTGTAGGCCCTACTGACCTCTGCTACAACCTGAAACCCTCTGCATCAGCCTACTGAGGCTCTACGCAACCTCTCTGGGCTTCTGTGTCACTCCTGCAGCCTCTGCGTGGATGACGCAGGCCCTTCTGGCTCTGCGCACTCTCTGATGCCTCTGTGTGGCTTCCTCTAGTTCTGCGTCTGCCTCTTCTACGCTGATCTCACGTCTCTCTGTTCCGTACTTGCTGCCTCCTGACTGCTCTCCACACCACTGGTTCAATTTCTCAGCAAACCATGCTCCAGAAATTGAACTGACTGGTCTCCCTCAGTGTGTTCTCCAAGTGCCCCTCAAGCCTCCTCTTATACTTTTTCTGTTGACATCTCAACGGCCGACATTAAGTCCCTAATCAACGGCTAAGATTATATCTTGCTTGATCCATGTCTTTTGGACCATTCTAACACATATTCATATTAATACACATTAATATTTTATTTTCCCTAAATTTAGACTTAGGACTCCATTAAAAATATTAATTATTTTAATATCCAGAATCTGCCCAAACCCTTTCTGGGTATTGGAGATCTCATGTGCCCCAACCTCTCCACCAAATTTCGTGGCTAGAGCATATCTGATGCTACCCCAAATCAACAAGAGGGAGTTCAAAAGAGGAGCAAAAATGCAGTAAACAGACTGAGGGATCAGGACAGGTTGGACAGGGCTTCCAACTTTGCATCTATAAGGCCAGGACCCTGGAAGTTCTGGATCGACATCGCGTCAAAGACTTTGCCTTGAGAACCGTGGCTATCCCAGTCGACCCAGCTAAGAATGAGAAGTATGAGGATACAATGGTGAGGGCGAAGTGCATGATCCTAGACGGGGTCAAAGATCATGTCATACCACATGTTGCTGAAAAGAACACAACAAAGGAGATGTTGGATACTGTTACGACCTTGTATCAACACACTTCCATGTAGCAGAAGATGCTATTGGAGAATCAGTTGTGGTCGTATCAGATGCAAAAGGGAGAGCAGATAGATTCGTTCCTCCTCAGATTGCAGGAGATTCGTGACCAACCTACTTTCGTGGGGTCTACACCGAATCCGGAGTTCATGGTGAGAACTATTCATGCACCTTTAGAGAAGAGGTGGGGAGACATCGAGTTGTAGTCAGGAGGACTACATTATAGGGCAGGATCCTTGAGGTGCCCAAACTCTTGGATCATATCCGGCTGCGGGAGCCCTTAACGACAGTAGCATGATGACAAGGGTCGAGTGGAGCAAAGTATAGTGGAGCAGCAAAACAATGCTTGGGTGCAGAAATCTAAGGCAGTGCAGTAGAGGTTGCAACAATGCGAGAGGCACAGAGGTGTATGCAGCAGCGCAGTGGTAGCAGAAGGAACACAGGATAGCAGCGAAGGCAGCTTAAGTTTCATAAGGCTTCTAGACTGATTGGGATGTCAGTATTTGGGAGAAGTCAGTTACCTACTTCTCGGTACCTGAGTTGTAGTGCAGCAGTTAGCAGTGGCAGTGCTAGGGGCAGCATGGGCAGCATATTGAGAGGGAGTTGCAGTACAGATGTAGCAGTGGCAGTGGCAGTGTCATGGGCAGCAATATAAGAAGAAATAGTGCAGATGACATGAGGCAGCAAGCTAAGCATCAGCACAGGTACAATGTGGAGGATCAGTGTGATGTTTCCATGGTGAAACATTACTAGAGCACATTCCTCGCTAAGAGGGAGTGTTGATTTGTGGTAGCATCGGATGTGCTCTAGCCATGAAAATTGGTGGAAAGGCTAAAGCACATGAGATCTCCAAAACCCAAAAATAGTTTGGAGAAATTCTACCCGAATGAGGAGATATTAAAATATTTAATATTTTTAATGGGGTCCTAAGTATAAACTTAAGAAAATTAAAATATTAATGTGCATTAATATAATTTTGGGTTAGAAGCTTCTAAGAGACGAGTATCAAGCCAAACCTAATCTTAGTCATTGATTAGGGACTTAATCTCGGTCGTTGAAGACTCAACAGGAAAAGTATAAAAAGAGGCTTTAGGGTCAGTTGGAGACACCAAATTGATCAGTCAGTTCAATTTTCTGGAGCAGGGTTTTGCTGAGAGAATCGAGCTAGTGATCTGTTGCAGCAAGGGGCAGTTCGGCACAAGGCCGAGAATACATAGCAGAGAGGCAGAGATAGTGCCAGAGAGACAGCGCAGGGCCTGGAGACGCTAACGCAGAGGGTTTAAGAGCTAACGCAAAGGCTTCAGTAGTTGCGCAGAGGCTAGCAGAGCTGAGTGCTGGTACGCTGGAAAAGGTGACGCAAACCCTGCAGGGTGACGCAGAGCAGCAGAGAGGCTTGGAGCAGCTTTTGTTGTCCAACTAAGGAGTTGCAATTGTTGTTGTGGGATCGTTCATTCGGTGATTGATCAACCGGAATATCTGTCTCCGAGGAGAAGTACTACTGCCGAGGGAATTCTCGTTGGGTGAGCCATTTCTGGCACCCTAGTTGTATTCAAAAATTGCATAATAATAAAACCCTCATATCTGCTGCACCGTTTTCCCCGCATTGGGTTTTTCCAGGGATGATTGTTCAAAAATAACGGTGTCCCTTGTGTGTTTGTCTCAGTTATTTCAGTTGTTGATCTATATATGAGTTAAGGCTGCATTTGTTTTTATTTATAAATAACGTGTTAATGAAAAGAACAAGTAGGAGAAATAAACCAGATAACACAATAGGGATTTATAACGTGTCGGAGTTAGAAATTTCAACAAGGGGAAGTACAAGTGACTGAAAGTTTGGTTCCAGACTGAAAAGGAGAAGGGGTTGGCTTATAGTCTTCCATGTGAAAGTGGCGTAGAAGATTACAGGCATACTTGGATTGGGAAAGGGAAATACCTTCTTTGGATTGCAAGACTTGAAGACCAAAAAAATAATGTAAGTGTCCTAAGTCTGTCATTCCAAACTACTTTTTAAGGATGGACTTCACATGGTTTATAAGGTTGGGATCACTACCAGTAAGGATAAGATCATCAACATAAAGAACAAGAATGATAAGAGACTTACCCACTTTCTTGGTGTAGACAGTATTGTCAGAATGACACCTAGAAAAGCCAGTATCTAAAAGAGAGCTATCCATTTTTGCATACCAAGCCCGAGGGGCTTTCTTGAGACCATAAAGGGATTTATTAAGCCGACATACAAGGCTGGAGTCTGTTTGTATAAAGCCAAGAGGTTGTTCCATATAGATTTCTTCATGCAAGTCCCCATGCAAGAAGGTTGATTTAACATCCATCTGATGGACGTCCCATTTGAAAGAGGCAGCAAGGGAAAGAACAAGGCGGATAGAATTCATTTTGGCAACAGGGGAGAAGGTTTTTGTATAGTCCATGCCTTCAACTTGTGAAAAACTCTTAGCAACAAGATGAGCTTTATGTTTACCACCTTTTCCACCTAGTCCAAACTTGGTTTTATAAACCCATTTGCATCTAACAAGTTTTCGTCCCTTTGGAAGAGGAACCAGATCCCATGTATCATTTGCCAATAATGAACGATATTCTTCATTCATAGTTGCGTCCCAATCTAGATGGCTTGAGGCTTCTACAAAGGTGTCAGGATCATAATTCGCTGAAGCTTGAGCCAATAAAGAAGAGGCTCTATCAAACTGAGAACGTGTACGACATTGATCTGTAGGATCACCTACAAGAGCACTTACTGCATCCCGAGTAGCACAGACCTAGTTTGGAAGTTGAGGAGATGAAGCAGGATCCCGAGAAGGTGGAGGAGGATTGTCATCCTCCCCGTCATCATTTGAAGAAGAAATATTTTCAGAAGTAGAAGGGATAGAAAGAGGTGGCTCGAGTTTATGGGCTCTAATTTCATTTTTAATTCCAAAAACTTTATTGAGTTGTTTCATTGCTTCATCAGGGCTATCAAGTTCTGTGATATGGAATCTAAGGTCTGGAGAAATAGACATCCCTATCAACCCACGTGTTTGATCTTGCTTATTTTCCCATTTGGCTAGCTTATCTTCATCTTTAGGTTTAGATTCTTGGCCTGAGGCTATTCTATAAAGACTTTTACTTCTAAGTAAATCCACAATGTAAGATAGCCATTGGAAGTAGTTGGCGTTGTCAAGAATAATTAGGCATGGACATTCCATTTTAAAAGAAACTGAAGCTGAAGATGTTGAAACCAAGTGTTCCAATGGAAATATCTTGAAAAATTAGGCCGATTCAAAAAAATGACTTTAAAAACGGCTTCTAGATGAAGAAGTTATGGCTTTTTGAAGAAAAGTTGTTGAAGATGCCGACGAATTACGTGAATGTTGGGTAGATAATGTTATATTTAAAAAAAAAAAAATCCCCCCCCCCTCTTTCCAAACTTAATCTAATTAACTCACTTTTAAAAAAAGATTACTTTATGTGACCCACTTTTATAAATAAGTGAAAGTTACTTTTACAATGCTACTCTTTATGAACTACCCACTAAATTGTAACTTAAATAAAAGATAAAGTGACTTCGGAATTACAAGTGACTTAGTTTTTATAATGGGTGAGAACACTTTTACATAAAGTAACTTTAAAACATAAGTTACATGTGATTTTTGAAAAGGTAACTCAACAAAAAGAAAGATTTGAACCCAAGACCTCTATTCTCATAAAGTAACTTTGGACCAAGTGAGCTAATTTAAAAGGTTAATAACTTTTGAAAAGGAGGAAGGGGGGTTTTTTTCTTTTTTTGTTCACTGAAGCTTTCGAGTGCGTGCTTTCCTGAAAAACCTCCTTTTGCCTACATAACAATAAAACCCACACAACCCAAAACGAACATGCAAAAGAAACCCAAGCCTTATGGCTTAAAGTTAGATTTGGCCGGAAACTAAATTTTTTCCTCAATGTTTCTAATTTTCCGAGATCGCACTAAGGCGCGGCGAAAAAGAGCATACGCAGAAATGAAAGGTATAGATCTGTTTCTGATTTTCCCAGATCGCACAGAGTCGCGGGGCAAAGATCATATGCAAAAATGAAAGGTATAGATCTGATAATAAAAAAACAGAGAGATAAATAAACCGAAATAAAGAGAGAGATAAATAACTAAAACTGCAAATAAACATTGTATACCTCTGGATATTAAAAATAACGTAGCTAGGGCCATTGAAAACATTTTCGTGTGAAACAAAAGGGGTTCCTCTCTGGAACAGATGCTCCTAACACAATAGAGCAGTCCTCTCGGCTCGAAAGCAGTCAAAAACAGTAGATCTAGGAAACGACAGTCAGACGCAGTGGTACTGGCTTCGAATTTGGATCACCAACGAATGCGGCCCTTACCTTCACTCTGATACCATGTAGGAATTTACAGGGTAAGTTCCTTAGATAGAACACCAAAGGACACCGCTCACAAACAGATCACAAATCCGTACACCAGTATTCTTAACGTGGTTAAAACCCTCAAAGAGGGAATCAGTCCACGACCTGAGCCAACATGGCCACTCAGGGAATTTATTAATGTAAAAAAAAAGAAAAATTACATAAGCTTCTCTCATGAACGGTCACCTTACAAATGACCCTCCATGCTCTTTAAATAGATCATGGACCAATCGAGTGTTAAGCCACGGACCAAGTGTTGGTAATACCGAGGAGAGAATGAACCGTCGGATCACTTCATGTCTAAAACATATCATGACTGTCGGATTGCAAGTTACAAAAAGTACATACTAAAGAAACACATTTTACCTAACTATACACTAGACCAAGTTATACTTAACTATTTCCTATGTGTCGGAATATCTTAACAGATCTCCAAACAAGACTCTAGCTCTTCCACTAAAAGAAATGGATATGGTGCTAGGTGTGGAATGGTTGATGCAATTAGGAAGCTATAATACAAACCTTGAAAAACAATTCATCGAGTTTAATTGGCAAGATCAACACTATAAATTATATGGTGTTGAAGGTACCACATGTTAGAAAATGTAACTAGGTTTAGTCTTCATAATTATCTCTGTACTTATATCATTGTATATTTTATGAAAAAGAAAAAGAAAAAAAAAAGGAATTTTTATTATTAATATTTATTATTTTATTAAATAAGTATGTTCTTCATGCTTCTAGGATTTGTTGAGTCAATAAGTCAAGGTCCTATTTGGACCTATTGTAAAGAAAAAGGAAAAAGAATTTTAAAATATGTAATTTGGGTCAAAAATCCCTCTAGATGCCAAGTCGGCCCTACCTGTCAAGTCAGCTTTGCCCCAAAGGTCATGTCTATTCGCACCCCTATGAACATTATAAATAGAGGGAAATTGGAGCTCATTTTCACACACACAATTTTGCTCGATTGGTTCTGAAATTTCGCAGAAGGGCCGAAGTCTGAAATGGATGAAGGGTTTGTGGAAGTTTTTCTTTATCTATTCTCTTGTTGAAGATTTGTTGTTGGTCTCTTGTTGGTCTCTTGTTGTTGTGCAAAAGTAGGGTTTGACTTGGCATCCAGAAGGTTGGTCATGGGTCTTGGATATCTCACTTTGATTTGATTCTATAAGAAAAAAAAAATTCTAGGTTTTCCCCTTGGAGGGGTTTTGTCATGGCTTGGAGCGTATATCTTGTGTCCTTTTGTCTTATGTGATATTCATGGCTTTATTATAGTAATTGCTTGATGAAAGAAGGAAAACATTATAATAGAAAAATGTCAACAAACTCAAACGTAATTATCATGTAAAGAGAAATATAATTTAATATGTAAGCCTCTTGATTTCTCAACATGGTTTTAGAGCAAGGTTTGAAGTAGGAGGCCTGAAGATCACATTTGTTCGCAATCTAGATCAAAGATTCGAAGTGCATCCTTGAAGGTCTTTGGATCTCTCTCTCTTTGTGGCTATTGTTGACAAATTGTTGCAGTGTCTACAAGATTTTGGGCATATAGTTGAATCTTTGTGACATAAAGTAAAGAAGATCTTGATCTGATGCTCACATTTGTTTCCTGACGAAGCTCACACTTGTTTTTCCAAGATGGCTCGTATATGGCACTTCGTTGTAGCTCACTCTTTATATCCGTGTAGGTTTGCATTTTTATGATTTGTTATCTAATAAAATGCTCTGAGGCTCGATCTTTGTACATCGTGACTCACAATGAATACTCAAAAGCTTACATGATTTGCACTTTGTGGAATTGTTATTATGAAATTCATGTCTCGCATATGACATCAACAATTAATGGATCTCGCATATGGATCATCAATATGGCTCATTGGGACGCATTCTAAACATTATACAAATTTTCTAAGGAATGCGAGGTATTTCCAAGACCCGAATTATGTTAGCAAAGTTTGATGCATCCCTAATGAATCTCGGGTTTCTAAGGGTTTGTGGCATGGTTCGTTTACATTCTTGGGCACATGTTAGAAATGATTTACAGTGATTCAAGCTATGTAGCTCTGCAGCATCATAATTATATCTTGACCCGCTATACACATCGGCATTGTTACTTTGTGGGTTGATCTATGCTTAAGTGGCTCATTGTTTCAGTAGCTCGTTATTTACATACATTACAGTAATCGCAATGACATTCATTGGCTCGATTTCATAACTTTCAGCGATGACTCTCCTTGCATTGGTTTAAAACAATGGCTCGTATGGCTTGGATCATGACTCTCCTTGAGTTGGTTTAAAATAATGGCTTGTATGGCTTGGATCATACTGTTGTGGCATCATATTGAATTACTAAGTGGCTCGGATGCCTGCACTGTGATACAATATATTCTCTAAAGATTAAGGCTCGTACCAACTATTGTTATGGCCTGCCCTATGGTATGGTGACTCATATATAACTACATAAAATCACACTTCTAGGGATCTCTCATTCATTATGACAAAAAAATCGCATTATGTATTAACTCTTTGCGGACTCGTATTTTGGTATGACTCGAGTTGCACACATTACATATTTTTGGGCCACGATTTGGTTACTTGACAGTGAGACAATACCTGTGATTTCTATTGATTGTGAGACCTTGATGACAATTGATGACAATGACGACGATAAATTGGCAAGTGATACTCATATAATTGACTTATACAAAAGGTCGACTTATACAACAATTATATAAAGTTGACTACCTATAGATCGCATACATACTCCTGTAAGCCTCATACAGTATTCCTAAGGTTCACATTGTGGCTTTCAAACTTGAAGTATGAACAATGACGACAACTTGGAGTCATGTGTTAGTAACTTGATAACTTGGTAACATAACATTTACGACAGTAAGGAATGACTAAGAAGTGACCTTAGTCTATATGACTATGGAGAGTTATAAAAGCCTTGTCCTCTGTCAATCGCATAGGTGATCTTATATCACATCCCAGTGACCTTAATCCGCGATGACAGTAAGACTATAAATCATGTGACAGAAGATGTGACAAATAACTTACATATGACAGCAATATGAAAGAAAGACAGTGTTCTAAATAACAGTGAGGAAACATGAGAGTAACTTAAGTAACAATAATGATTTATGACAGTTGTAAGGAGGTGACACACTATCGTATAGAATACCCATGACAAACAACTATATGGCAGTGACCGAGTAGCCATTCATGTGACAATGACTTTACAGTATTGCAAAAGAAGATGATGTATGACTTGGCAATAGTTAACAATGATGGTTGAAGGACAGTAGGTTGGATCATCTCTAAGAAATATGATGACCTGGTTCAAGAAAGGGTGATATCAATGAAGCCGACCTAAAGTTGTCTCTTTTGAATGAAGTTGACTTGAGAATCAAGTTCATATCTCTGAAAGACATGAAAAATTCAAAGAGGTATGCTTAATTATTTTGTCGTTTAGGTCATGGTGTTGATCATGAAAAGGGTCTCCATAGATATAGTTATAGGGGTTTCTAGGGTCTTGCAGCTAATTCTTCTTGAAGTACTCCAGAAAAACCCTAACCCTGACTTATTGTTCCCTCTAAGGAATCCCTAGCTCTTGGGAAATGGTATCTAGGGTTTGCAAGCTAAGCGTTCTTTGATATTAAAAATATCTCGAAACATTAACATAAAGAGTTTTGAGAGAAATATTTTAGGATATGTATTAAACCTAGCAAAAGTTGGATTAAGATAAAACCTAGGACTTAAAGACAAAAACCCTAGGACTGGGTGTCTCCGTTAAAATCAAAAACCCTTATAAGGGTCAGGTCAAGGAATATCTAGGGTTTGTAACTAGATCCCTAGAAATACCTTTCGAGAAATCATGGAAACCCTAGATTGATAAAAATTGGCATCATGCTCATGTCTTTGTATATTTTTCTTGGTTGTGAGATTTGCAAGCACATAATGAAGGCTGTCAAAATTATGGAGCAAGATGAGAAGGATGGAAGAACAAAACAAAGTAAGACTCGTGCTTGATGATGACTCTTTGACAATGATGATCATGATGAAAAGAGGGAGCTATGGGAGCCCTAATGATATTGAAGCTTCCAACCGATGATCATATTCCAAAACCACATTGATAATTGAAAGTTGAAGCATAAACTTGTTCCAATATGTATATAGAGCATGCAAAGGAATGTTGACTTCAAAGGGAGCAAGTATCAGAATTTGACATGACACTCTAGAGGGTATTATAATTTGGAAACTCTGATATTGATAATTTGTTTGAACATGTGAAGAGGTTGGAAGGAGAATTTGCTTGATGATGTTGAACCCACAGTTGTGTGGTTTGATCATGGAACACATGAATTGTGTGGATAACACTTTTGATGGCGCAGACAAGCACAAGGAAAGAATTGATATTGGAAAGTTGATATATCACTTTGAAGATAATGAGGCTGAACTCTGTTATGAAGGAAAAAGACATGTGCTCGCTGTTGAAAATACTAAATAGTGTAACTAGGTTCGGTCTTCATTATGCCAAATTTTGTGACTATGTATTTTTGTATCAAAGAATTATTTGTTTTTCTCTAATTGAGAGCCCTAAACAAGTGATGTAAATGAAGACAGTCATATCTTATTGTTCATGAAAATGTAATGAATGTAAGTCCTTCTAGATCATCAATGAAACCCTCCAACGTGTACCCACAGATTCATTGCAAGGAAACCACTCAAAGAAAATTATGGAAGCCTTCCAGATTCATGTCGGCTTAATTAATTAATTAATTAAAGGGACAGATCGGCCTAATCTACGCTCATGTCGACCTAATGGATGAGAGGGGAAGCCTATATATAGGCTACAGTTTGGCTCCTCCAAAATGCAATTCATTCACATTCACTCACGAAGAGGAGAAACAGTGATAAGGCTGAAGGAAGGAAGAGTAGCCACAGCAAGTGAGGAGGTTTGTTCCCTCATGCAAATGTATCAACGAGTCTGCTCTCCCTCACGGCATACAAATCCGGACTAGGGCTTTACATTTCATAACTGTATGGTCGATTTGAAGGGCTATTCTAGCTGCAAATACAAAGAGAAGATTTCCGTTGAAAAGAGGGAAGGTATCATAAGGCTAGAAGAGCCCTAACACTATTCTCATATAATACTGTGTTCTGAAATCAAAGGGTTCTGCTCTTGCTGTTTTTGAACAGTCAATGTCGTTGCCTTTCGAAACCTTCTAATCAAGCCTAATCATCGATCTAACAATGTATGGAGGATCTAAATAAAGTGTGAGGGTAGAACGAGGCTCGAAGAGCCTATCCGAAATTGTTGGTGCACACTGTCATGCACTGCAGAAACGCACAGTACGTTTGGGTGCACGTCTGGAGGTATTGTCATTTGATGTTGAAGGCATTTCTGAGTCAATGTTTGGGCCATGTAACTTCTCAATAAAGATTCTATAAGAAAGAGTTCAAAGGGTTTTTCGTCTCAGATTTTGGAGAGGTTTTTGCCCTGGCTTGGTGCCAATATCTTGTGTACTTGTGTATTTTGATCTTCTTGTTTTGGTCACTGTTTGAAGATAACAATAGAAAGAAGAAAATCTAAAGAAGTAATATCTCAAGAAGCTATCATAATTAAGAGAAATTGAATAATTCAGATTGCCCTTAATTTCTCAACATGGTATCAGAGGGTGGTTCATCAAAGGGCAGAAAGAAGATCAACTCCCTCATGCAGCAGTTGGCAAGTATTGGGCTATGGTTGACAAACCTCATCAATCAAAAGATCAAGCAAGCATGGGTTTATCTAATCTCCAAATCTGACAGATCTACAAAAGCTGATGGTTTATTCTCTGCACTCTCGGGCACATTCCAAGATGAAAACATCTGGGTAATAGACAGTGGAGCTTCAAGGCATATGACAGGTCACCATCATCAACTCAAGACTCTCTCCAAGGGAAAGTCCTCCTATTCTGTGGAGCTTGGTGACAACAAAAACTATCCAGTGAAAGGCATCGGATCTACCTCCATCAAGCTTGATGACGGAAGCAACATTCATCTCAACAACATCCTCTATGTTCCAGGTCTGTGCAAAAATCTTATTTCTATTTCATCTTTAGAAGAAAAGGGTGATAGAGTAGCTTTTATAAATGGAAAGGTAGTTGTTTGGGCTAAAGATTCAAGTCTTGAAAAAGCTAGAACCATTGGTGTCCGAGAAGGCAGATTATACAAATTAGCCCCTCCTTCAAATCAAGCACTCGTACACACTGAAATCAGCCCATGTGAATTATGGCATAGAAGGTTGGGTCACTTACACTTCAAAATTATTCCAACTCTGAATTCCATAGTGAATGGAATCCCAAATCTTAAGGAAGAACATGAAGGTCTATGCAAGGGTTATGCATTAGGCAAGATTACAAAGAAGCCATTTGGACATAGCACATCCTGTGCTCAAGAAATACTTGATCTTATACACTTTGATGTCTGTGGTCCTATGACCAAATCTCTTGGAGGACATCTATACTATGTCACCTTTATAGATGACCACTCCAGGAAAACTTGGGTTTACCTTCTTAAATCCAAAGATGAAGTCTTTTCAAAATTTCAAGAGTTCAAAGCCGAAGTAGAAAATCTCACAGAAAGGAAAGTCAAGATTTTGAGATCTAACAACGGTGGAGAATACACTTCGAAGGAAATTATAGCCTTCTGCAAGGAGGCTAGGATTAAGAGGGAGCTTATAGTTCCATATAATCCTGAGCAAAATGGAGTAGCTGAACGAAAGAACAAAGCCATAGAAGAAAGTGTCAAAGCAATGATTCATGACCAAGATCTACCAAAATTCCTATGGGGAAAGCAACAAAGGTTGTTGTCTATATTCAAAATAGAAGTCCCCATAGGTCTCTGAATAATCGAACACCTAAGGAAGTCTTCACTGGGAAGAAGCCTACCATGGATCATCTCTGAATATTTGGGTGTCCGGTATATATCCACATTCCCAAGGATAAAAGGAAGAAGCTAGATCCAGCAAGCAAGAAGGGAATATTTGTGGGATATAGTAATTCATCCAAGGCTTACAGAATCTACATCAAAGAAGGACATCATATAGAGGTAAGCCGAGATGTAATCTTTGATGAAAATATTGCATTCAAAAGGTCAAAAGACATTTCATCTGATTCCGATGAAGAAGATCTTCCTATATTCGAGGAAGAAGTCAACAAAGAAGAAGACAGTACTCATCAAGAAGATGAAGGTCCGAGCAAACCTGTCACTATCCCTGAAAAGAGGAAGAGACCTAATTGGTTGACCTCCACACTTCAAGAAGCTGAAGGACATCAGGCAAGTGGAAAATTTAGAGAAAGCAAGAAACCCAAAAGGTACTCTGGATATGCAGCCTACATGTCAAAATTGATAGAAGATGAGCCATCCACGTTTGAAGAAGCTTCCAAGCATCCTGAGTGGAAGTCTGCCATGAATGAGGAATACCAATCGATAATGAAGAATGGGGTTTGGGAAGTTGTTCCTAGACTAGAAAACAAATCTATGGTAACTTCGAAAAGGATTTACAAGATTAAGCATGCTACGAATGGGAGCATAGAAAAATACAAAGCCAAATTTGTGGCTAGGAGTTTCTCACAAGAAGAAGGAATTGACTATGAAGAAACCTTTGCTCCTACAGCAAGATATACAACCATTCGTTCATTGATTTCTCTCGCTGCATCCATGAAATGGAAAGTTCATCAGATGGATGTAAAGACTACATTCCTGAATGGCACCATAGATGAAGAAGTCTACATTGAGAAACCTTTCGGATTCGAAGTCAAAGGTAAATATGGTTATGTTTGCAAGTTGAAAAAGGCTCTATATGGCCTCAAGCAGGCACCTAGAGCATGTATGCCAAGATGAACACTTATTTGCAAAGATTGGGCTTTACCAAAAGTTTGGTTGATCCTAACCTCTACATCAAAGTGGTAAGAGACAAAGATGTTATCATCTTACTCTATGTAAATGATCTTCTACTAACTGGTGTAGAAGAACGTATTCATGAATGCAAGAAACAACTGACCACAAAATTCGATATGAAGGATCTAGGATACATGCACTATTATCTGGGACCGGAAGTATGGCGAGAAGCCAATGAGATTTATTTGGGTCAAGGGAAATATGTGATTGAAATTATCAAAAGGTTTGATATGATGGAATGCAAGCCTATGATGACTATGATGATCACGAACCGAGACTGTTGAGAAACTCTGAATCTAGTCTGGTGGATCCCACAAGGTAC
Source organism: Pinus tabuliformis (assembly GCA_031772625.1). Classification (NCBI taxonomy): domain Eukaryota; kingdom Viridiplantae; phylum Streptophyta; class Pinopsida; order Pinales; family Pinaceae; genus Pinus; species Pinus tabuliformis. The sequence continues at coordinate 402,041,488 of CM062815.1, read as the reverse complement.
AGGCAATTAATTGGATCCTTGAAGTACCTGGTAAATACTCGGCCAGATATATGTTTTGCAGTGAAAGTTCTCAATCAGTTCCAAATTGAGCCTCGTCATGATCATTGGGTGGCAACCAAGCATATACTAAGATACTTGTGGGGAACCGTACATCATTAACTGAAATATGAGAAAGGGAAAGATGTACTTCTAACAGGATTTACTGATTTCAATTGGGGAGGCAGCGAGAAGGATGGAAGAAGCAGAACCAGAGGATGCTTCAGTCTAGGATCCTCGATGCTCTCTTGGATGAGCAAAAAACAAGAGACAGTTACCTTAAGCAATGCTGAAGCCGAATATGTAGCAGCATGAGAAGTCAACCGGGAAGTGGTCTGGTTAAGGAAATTGTTATCGACTTATTTGTAGGATCGTTGGCCCCTACAATTATTCATTGTGATAATACTAGCTGTATAAGATTGTCCGAGGACCCAGTGTTTCATGGGAAGACAAAGCACATAAATAACAAGTATCATTATATTTGGAAGTTGGTGCAGGATGGAGTGTTGAAGTTGGAGTATGTTCCCACGGATGAGCAAACTGCCAACATATTAACGAAATCGCTTCCGAACAAGAAGCTTGTGTACTTTCAAGACAAGCTTGGTCTGGTTGATATGTCGTCCCTATTTGAGCGGGAAAGATAGACACTACATTTCTGTCTTTCGAGAATGAAGAAGAAATGGAGGATTGAGTTATCATCTGGCATTCGACACTCTTTGAGGATGTGGTAGGGCATCCAAGACAAGAGTGGGCAAGAGGACCAATATTCTTGAGGGCTGGGAACCCAAGATGAGAATAGTCCTAGTAGGGCATACTCAGAGAACAGCCGGGTGGGTATGACCCTAAGTCATTGGTCTCGCCAAGATCTCATCTATTTGAGAGATAGAGCAATTAGTCAAGGCCTTGTTATATGGAAACAATGTTGGTCAAAATGATGCTAGAATAGATGGATAGCTAATCCAAATCTTTGCTTATGAGAACTCTTGTATTGAGAATGTCCATGTACCATGTATGTATGAATACCTCCCCAGTTAAGAGGGAGTGTTGAAAATAGTGTAACTAGGCTCGGTCTTAATTATGTCAATTTTGTAACTATGTATTTTTGTATCGAAGAATTATTTGTTTTGCTCTAATTGAAAGCCCTAGACAAGTCATGTAAATGAAGACAGTCATGTATTATTGTTCATGAAAATGTAATGAATGTAAGTCCTTCTAGATCATCAATGAAACCCTCCAACGTGTACCCACAGATTCATTGCAAGGAAACCGCTCAAAGAAAATTATGGAAGCCTTCTAGATTCACGTCGACTTAATTAATTAATTAATTAAAGGGACATGTCGGCCTAATCTAGGCTCACGTCGGCTCAATGGATGAGAGGGTAAGCCTATATATAGGCTACATTTGGCTCCTCCAAAATGCAATTCATTCACACTCACTCACGAAGAGGAGCAGCAGTGATAAGGCCGAAGGAAGGAAGAGTAGTCACAGCAAGTGAGGAGGTTTGTTCCCTCATGCGAATGTATCAACGAATCTGCTCTCCGTCACGGCATACAGATCTGGACTAAGGCTTTACATTCATAACTATATGGTTGATTTGAAGGGCTATTCTAGCCACAAATACAAAGAAAAGATTGCCATTGAAAAGAGCGAAGGGATCATAGGGCTAGAAGAGCCCTAACACTATACGACTGCGTTCTGAAATCAATGGGTTCTCCTCTCGTTGTTTTTGAACAGTCAATGTTGTTGCCTTTCGAAGCCTTCTAATCAAGCCTAATCATCGATCTAACAATGTATGGAGGATCTACATAAAGTGCGAGGGTAGAACAAGGCTGGAAGAGCCTATCCGAAATTGTTGGTGCAGACTGTCATTCACAGCAGAAACGCACAGTACATTTGGGTACACGTCTGGAGGTATTGTCATTTGATGTTGAAGGCTTTTCCGAGTCAATGTTTGGGTCATGTAACTTCTCAATAAAGATTCTATAAGAAAGAGTTCAAAGGGTTTTTCCTCTCAAATTTTGGAGAGGTTTTTGCCCTGGCTTGGTGCCAATATCTTGTGTACTTGTGTATTTTGATCTTCTTGTTTTGGTGATTGTTTGAAGATAACAATAGAAAGAAGAAAATCTAAAGAAGTAATATCTCAAGCAGATATCAAAATTAAGAGAAATTGAATAATTCAGATTGCCCTTAATTCCTCAACTGTATATTTTGCTTGGTTGTGAGATTTGCAAGCACATAATGAAGGTTGTCAAAACTATGGAAACAAGATGAGAAGGATGGAAGAACAAAACAAAGCAAGACTCATGCTTGATGATGACTCGTTGACAATGATGATCATGTTGAAAAGAGGGAGCTACAAGAACCCTGATGATATTGAAGCTTCCAACCCATGATCATATTCCAAAACCACATTGATAATTGAAAGTTGAAGCATAAACTTGTTGCAATATGTATATAGAGCATGCAAAGGAATGTTGACTTCAGAGGGAGCAAGTATCAGAATTTGACATGACACTCTAGAGGATATTATAATTTGGCAACTCTGATATTGATAATGTGTTTGTACATGTGAAGAGGTTGGAAGGAGAATTTGCTTGATGATGTTGAACCTACAACTGCGTGGTTTGATCATGGAACACATGAATTGTGTCGATAACACTTTTGATGGCTCAGACAAGCAGAAGGAAATAATTGATATTGGAAAGTTGATATATCACTTTGAAGATAATGAGGCAAAACTCTGCTATGAGGGAAAAAGACATGTGCTAGCAGCTGTGAGGAAGATCGGCTCCTTGAAGATGATAGATGAACAACTTTATGATAATGTTCTTTGATGACTAACAAGATCTAGTTTTAATATGACATGATGTTGCTAGGAGCCGAGAAACCATGTCATGAGGATGAAACGTGAAAGAAGATCGAAACTCAAATATGATGTATTTCGAGATAGGGTCTTTTCAGCTACCACTAAGATCTCCACGGAAGAACAAGTAGCTGATGAAGTATGAGACCAGCTAAGGATTATGATAATGACTCCCTGATTGAGAAGGACTAAGAAATATCCTCCATGTTTGAGGAGTAAGGACCTCCTCCTTCGCTGAGAGGGAGTGATGGTGGACACCATATTCTCCATTTGTGTCATGCACTAGGAAAGGACTAACCATTGTACGTTTAGTGTATCACACTAAGAGGGAGAATGGAAGATTGATAAGCATCTAGGATTGGTACTCCTTAAGGATTGGGAATCCAAGATAGGAAGTAGTCTTGTGGACCGACACTCTTTGAGAATCTGGGAGGGTATCCAAGATAAGAGTGTTGGAAGAGGACTGATATTCTTTGAGGGTTGGGAATCCAAGATAAGAATAGTCCTGAAGGGCATACCTTGTGAACATCCAGATGGGGGTATGTGCCTTGAGAGCCTGAGGTGTCCATATGTATGCCTCCCAGCATTGTGCTCTCCTTGAGAGCCTGAGGTGTCCATATGTATGCCTCCCAGCATTGTGCTCTAGTCTTGTGGAGAGTTAGAGCTTGTCAAGTTAAGGCCTTGCTATGTTGTAATTTGACAATGTTGGTTATGATGTTGATGCTTAAAAGATGGCTTATCAATCCAACTCTTCTTATGAGAATATTTCAATTTGAGAAGTATCCTTGTACCAGTTATGGAATTATGAATACCTCCCTAGTTAAGAGGGAATGTTAGAAAATGTAACTAGGTTCAGATTTCATAATAATCTTTGTACTTATATCATTTTATATTTTATGAAAAAGAAAAAGAATTATTATTATTATTATTTTATTAGATAAGCATCTTCTTCACACTTCTGGGATTTGTTGAGTCAAAGAGTCAAAGTTCTGTTTGGAGCTATTGTAAAGAAAAAGGAAAAAGAATTTTAAAATATGTAATTTGGGTGAAAAACCCCTCTAGACGCCAAGTCGGCCCTACCTGTCAAATCGGCTCTACCCCAAAGATCATGCCTATTTGCACCTCCCTGAACAGTATAAATAGAGAGAAGTTGAAGCTCATTTTGACACAGACAATTTCGCTGGATTGGTTCTAAAATTTCGCAGAAGGAGGGTGGAAGTATGAAATGGATGAAGGATTTGTGGAAGTTCTGCCTTATCTTATCTCTTGTTGAAGATTTTTTGTTGGTCTCTCTCTATTGATGGATTTGTTGCATACAAGGAGGGACTTGGCATCTAGAAGGTTGGTCATGGGTCTTGGATATCTCACTTTGATCTGATTCTATAAGAAGAGAATTTTTTGGGGTTTTCCCCTTAGAGGTGTTTTGCCCTAGCTTGGAGTCTATATCTTGTGTTCTTTTGTCTTCTTTGATCTTCATGTTTTTATTATGGTAATTGCTTGATGAAAGAAGGAAAACATAATAATAATAAAATGTCACAAACTCATGGGTAATTATCATGTAAAGAGAAATCTAATTTAATATGTAAGCCTCCTAATTTCTCAACACCACCCATCAAGAAGAATCAATTACAAATAACAAAAAGGGGGCAAGAAACATGATCAAATAAATATATAGAAACATATGCAGAAATATAGTGCCAAAAGGCATAAAGTTTTCATGTTAAATAATGAAGTCAAAAGACTTCATAGTATGAGGCAAACGACACAAAAGAAACCTCACCAACACAAGGCACAAATTAAGGACTACAAAAAAATAAACTTCATTCTAGCACAGAATAATGCTCAACTATAGAGAATCCAATTTATTATACTTTGGGGACAAAGCATTCCTTAACAAAGTCGCAATATTATAATTAAAATAATACTAAAAATATAATAAATAATAATAATATAATTAAACTTAATGAAAGGTCCAAGGGTACATATCCCTTCACCTCGTGACCAGTAAATGCTTATAAGTAGACTATCACGAGGTTCATTGTAACATCAACATGTTGGGGTACGTTGCACTCAAGAGTTCATCAAGACCTCACTTAGGCCATCATTTGACCCTCTTCCATACATCATTAGGGGAACATATCACCACTTTTCATTCACTACTAAACCTTCCCTACCATTTGGGATCATCACTTATTTTTAGCATTTTCTATTTTTAGTAAGTCTACTTTTTAACAAGGGGTGACACCTAGGATGACATGTCGCAGTGATTGGGTAGTGACTAGGTAATGACATAGTTATTTCCTCTCCATTATTTTTAATTGCCTTATCCGTAAGGTCCAACACGAATTTCCTCTCTTATTTCCAGAGATAACATACCTAACCACCATATCCACTCACCTACCTACCTTGCCTGTTGACTTTCAATCTTATTTTTGGAGGTTGCATGGTAGTTATTGCATGTGAGGGTTATTATGTTAGTTCTAACTTCTTTTTAACTCCACTTACTTTCAGTTAACCTTATCATTAGATATTTTTCTAATTTAGGGTCTCGCGCTCCATTTTTTACTTACGTGCTTACACAAGGGAACCCCAACCTAGTTCAAATTGCTTTTCTCTCCCGAAGAGGATATGTATTGTATTCATGTTCAGCAATAATATCATATCAGAGTTTCACGAGTAATTCCAATTTTCTCTTTTTGTTGGTCAATTTTTTCAACAATTTTATTCCCTCTTCTCTCTTGTTTTGCAGTATGTAGTCTAGTATTTTTTCAAACTTAGATCATGTGCTTGTGCTTTGTTACCCACCAAAATGGGTAACCCTATAGGATAAAAAATTTCTCCTATTCTTCACATCTTACCGACTAGCCATGCAGCCCCTGATATCCACCACTAGCTGATGACATGCCATTATATCTCTACCACCTGAATCAACCATATGCTCTTCAGCCATCCGACAAGAACACATCGACAAGGGGGCTTCCGATCAAAAGGTACTTTATTCATTTTGCAATTGAGTGCTTATGCTTGTTTGTATTGGGGCATTTGATGTGGACTATAGGGTGACCTGGAAGAAAGAGGGGTTTTGGTTGTGATCTTGTTCCCTCACCTTAAATGCGGGGTTAATCTTCAATCCTAGTCCAGTGGGACCTCCCCTAATAGCCCAATGGGTATAGGAGGGACTACTTGGGACGCCCTAATAAATATAGCGTAGTTCCATCTATCCCTATTCCATACCACTTTCCATCATACATTACAAGCCCTTATCTCACACCATTCTTCAGGTTCAACTAACCATTGGTTGTATGGGATTTGGCACCCATACATCCTCACACCTAGGTAGGGCCTGGATCTATGCCTTGGTAGGTTGATGCAACTAAAAGAAAAAGAAAGAGCATATCATGACCACAAAACAAAATCAAAAGATAGAATGTCAAAATGCAAAAGATGGTCGGGACATACAAATTAGCAAGGAGGCAAAAGCCTAGCATGAGTTCTACCTCACTCATTATGGCCAACACCCAATTCCTGAGCACATGTTACTCCATTACATTATAAAAGGAACCCTTGCATGTTCCGACCCCAATGAGCAATGAAATGACTTATCCTTAAGTGGTAATACAACTATTATACATCATTTAAAGCTAGCTCTAACCCTTTTAGCTATCTGCATTGATACTAGAAAAAAAATCAAGTGTAAGTAAAATGCACACAAGAGGGGTGGAAAAACAAAAGCCAAGTTGGTAACTCATGTTGGAAATACTGAGAGGGGGGTGAATCAGTATTTCTTTTTCTCACTATTGTTTTACTAGTTAAAACATATATGTTCAGAACACAAAATGAACAGCAGGAATAAATGCTTTTATTAATATAACTGTGCAGTAAAATAAATACAATAAATAGAATATCACAATTGGTTCCCAAGCTCCAACTTGGACTTTGGTGAGGCTCCAACCTCCTGAGCACCAACTCTATTTTGCCAAGACACCAATCTTGGACTTAGGAGCACCAACTCCCAAGGACTTCAATCCTTTTTAATTCTGAGGCTCCAACCTCTTTGGTATACAATGGTGTGTTGCTGCACTCTTTTCTGCTTCCACTGCTTCCGCTGCCCCCTTTTCTTCTGCTGCTTCCACTATCTCATGCTCAAGTTATGCCATCCACCAACTACCCTGCAGTTCTCTGTTTTTGCTGCTTTTATATGCTCCATGCCCCTGTCCATTCGTTTCCTCTTACATGCTGGCTCTTTGACTTCCTCCTCACTTGATTGCTTGACACTTCGGCTTCCATTCCTTTGCTTCTTTTGTCTTACAGGCTTTATTGGAGGCATTTAATCACCCATCGGAAGCCACCAACCGAGCCTTTTATCAACCATCAGAAGCCACCAACCAAGCCTTTAATCAACCATCACCGAGAGCTTTAATCAACCATCACCAAGCGCTTTAATCAACCATCACCGAGCGCTTTAATCAACCATCGGAAGCCACCTTTTATTCGGCGCTTTCTATCAATAATCAACCATCGGAAGCCACCACCCGAGCCATTAATCAACCATCACACAGGCTTTAATATATATCTTAACCCCGCGGCCATGTATCATATAATACACGGAAAACATTATAAACCCCCGCTCTAATTCAAATGCCGGACTTCAATTATTATGCACCCGCCTTTACAATTATCGGCGGGTCCGGATTTCGCAACCATAACAAAAACTCTTAAGGCCTGACCTCCGATGAGGAGCAGACCCGATGCTCTTTTAGACTCCCTTCTATACTGGTTTCGGATCCGTCATATCGGCGGATTCATATCGGCGGGATTGTTATAACAGAACGGGTTTGCGGACCCGATCTCCCATTCAACCATCCTCTATATAATTTCGGCTCCGGACGATTTCGGCGATCGCTACCTCCGCTGCTCCGATGCGATACAAGAGTTCTGCGGACCCGATATGGTTTTACACTTCACTTGATAATAGTTTCGGCTCCGGATTTCGGAGCTTGCACCTTGAACAGTTCCGACATTCTGGATGCGATATATTATAGACTGTTTTTAATAAGTCCATCGGGTCCATGCCTCTATCGCAATCGGCAGATTATAGCGCCATCCCTTATGACTTGCGATCACTGCGGATGCGATATGATATTAAGCCACAGTCTATATTCCCGTCGGGTCCACAGCCTTATCGCAATCGGCGATCGGGAGAGTGTCATGCCTTTGTGTGTTGTTGCGATGGGCGGATGCGATATAGCATTCAACCATAACATAATTCTGCATCAGGTCCGCATTATTATCGCAATCGGAGGTTTCAGTGGTGGCACATAGCTGAACCGCCGATTAGCGATGTCGCCGATATATATATATATATATGCCTTTATATATAAACTTCTCCGCCGATAGTGTGTTTGTAATATGTGCCCGCCGATAGTTGTGAATGCATATATACAAGATTTTTAACCGTCGATAATGTTAAAGCATGCATACATGGGTTTTACAAGCCCGATAACATATCTATATGAGTTATGCTCCTCTTGGCATATAAATGGCATATATATATGTGGCTCCTCCTATAGCTCCTCTTTGCTCCAATGTGGCTCCTCTTGGCATATATATGTGTGGTTCCTCCTATAGCTCCTCTTTGCTCCAATGTGGCTCCTCTGGCTTGGTCTGCTCCTCTTGGCTCCATTTGCTCCTCTTGGCTCCGATATGCTCTGTCTCCTCCTCTTGAATATTGCCATATTGACATCAATGACAATCTGTGTCCAACAACTCATGCATCCACGATTGCTCCCTCCTCACATCTATGCACTCAAGATGTGGATCCCCATCACGCTAGTCCCTTTGACCATGGCACTTGGCCATGAAGTCTTCTCCCCTTCGTACAATCATTATTTTTCACTAACACCTATCAATTGAAGGGTGGACTAGAGAAATGTTACTTCCCATTAGGCACTGGAAACACCTAATAGGGTGGCCCTTTAGCCACTCCTCCCTAGGGAGGAAACACTATTTCAAGCTCAAGGCCCTAATTTTAGAAGGGAATCCCTATTTGAAGTATTGAATAGCCCATTACGTTCAAGCTTAGTTCACTTAGATGCAATAATCATTATTGTCCCTGATGACTGGTTGCTCTCACTAGACTTGATGTTGTGATTGTCAGGTGGTTCAGCGACCCATAACCTGGCATGTTACCCACAAGTACTCGAGCCACTAGAGAAGTGTATTGGCACCCACAAGTGAAACGTTAAGAGCTTTGGGTCTTCGAGCCACAATAGCACAACAGATATGACCATGGGCACCTCTGCACCTAGGACGGTTTGCCACTTTGTACTACTTTTGATGATTCTTTAGGATGATACACTTGGACCTAGCTTGCCCCCACGCCGACCTTAGCACCATATAATGGATGGCAGCTGATTCAGTGCCCAAATGAGGATGGTCTCGCCTTCAGAGACTTGGGAGGGCTATGTTGGAGTAGAGATGGATATTTCGAGCAGTTGGAGGCCCAGAAGACCACTTTGTGCTGCCCTAGTTGGATTTTGGGGACCATAAAATCATTGATGGAAATTTGAAGGCCAACACTCAAATGATGATTTTTAGATTCTACTACATCACCCTTGGCACCTTGTAGTATCAATGCTTGTCATTTGGAGCACTCTTCATGCATGGCATTAGCCCTAGGAGGCCTCATGGCTCACCTTTGTGGGCTTTTATTTACATTTATGTTAAAGCTAGTGGGTTGGCTTATAACCCAAGGGTTTCATTGTAATTTTACTTGTTCGTAGGGGCTTTTAGGCTAACTTAGAACTTATCCTCATCATATAAATAGAGGATAGGATCATGGTTATTCATCATCTTCTCTTGGACTATTTCGGCCCTCCTTAGAGAGATTTCGGCCTTTCTGTTTCTTGGTGAAGATGTGATCTATGGAGTATTCTTGTTCATTGGACCTATTTTCTTGACTTTGGAGAAGTTGTCTGGGAGCAATAAAGGATTGTTCATGCATATTGTCTTGTAAGTGACCCATTCTTTTATTGAAAGTTTCTGATTTATCTCTAATGTATGGAATAAATTAATGATCTAGTATTTTTCTATTGTGCCCTAATTTGTTGAAAATCAATTGCATAGAATCTAGGTCTCATTATTGTATGCATTACCCATGTATGATATGTGAATGGCAATCCCCTTGGTGAATCTTGATTATAGCTCTCCCAAGTGACCTTGATCCCTCACAAAGACAATAGTTAATGTTTGTGCTAGGGCATCCTTTGCAAGTTATAGCTTATCTTAACAATCCATAGACTCCATCCACCCAAGGGCTAGGCATTGGCCTTGTCTAGTTGGTAATATAGTCGTCTTTTATCCATAAATTGAAATCCTTTCTCTCTCTTCTCTAATCCGTCCCTCTAAAGGCCAAGTGGCCCAATCAGGGCTTAGTGCGAAATAGCTAGGAAGGGGAATTTTTGGGCTTGGAAAGTTTCAACATCAAGAGTTGTAGTGGTTGCCACAAAATCATTCCTCTTGGTGGCCATTCTTTCCATTTCCATCCATAATTTCTCTTGCCCTAGTTGTTTGCCCTAGGATAAAACCCTAGTTTGGTTAAGCTTCAACTTGAGGGCTTGTTGAAGGTTTCATGTGCCTTTGTTGTGCTAATACTCATTGTTGGAAACCTTTTCTTTACACCTTGACCTTGGGATATTCCTTTTTCCATGCTATTACTCAAACCCTAGGTCTAGCGTGCCCTATTTTTGGCTTGTCTAAGGGAAGCACATTTCCTTTACTCCATGGCTTGAGCCTTGTCCTTAAGTTGAGTCCTCCCTTCTAAGCCTTTTAGTCAACTCATACCTTTAAACATAGAACATCTCTTAGGTGACCTATCTATCGAGACTCCTCCCATTCGCGAAAATCCATAAAGAGCAAGGGGTAGTAGTTGTGGTGACAGTGGTTTACTACCTTATTGTTGTCACTTGGTCTAGTGATTGCCTTGTAGGGTTACCCCTCCACAAGGCCTGCTACATTTTCCAGCAACATGCTTAAATCTATTGTGTAAAAAATACTACACTAGCAAGTGCATAATAAGAATGGACCAACTTATTGCGATCCTCACTCCTTTCAATTACTTTGACTAAAAGCCAAAGATCCAATTGTTGTTGCACAGCAAGGGACTTCACGGGAGCACAATGGGGACTGAAACTAAGCCTAAATCACTTATTACTCTATACACATCTGCAGAAATATCATGAGATTTCAGTGCTAAACAATTACATTTATTAAAGCTCATGGAATGAACTAGAGATTACATGTGTTGCTCAATCCATGTTCACTACACCAGATCCTTGTTATTCTTGATTCTTGCACACAACAATGTGGATGTGGGCACAGCAACAGAGAGGGGCACCTTAATGATGATGAGGCACAATTATTGAGAGAGGTAGAGAGCACATACATTTGCTTTAGTTGATTTACGGTTTGGCAAGTTTTCCAGAATTAAAAGTGTTGTTTTATTTTTAATATGAGTTCAATTATAAGTTAGGAAAGTAAATGAGTAAAGGAATTTCCAATTTATGCACTTTGCATGATGGCTGTCCCTTCCAAGAAGTGGCATTTAAATCCCAAGGAGGGTGCATGTTTATCAGTTTTCTTAAGTTGGGTGCACTAATCCCAAAAGTGTTGTCCCTACAAGGAAGATGCACTAAAGTTTCCCTACCTAACCTAGGCACTCAACAAGAGTCATTCATACCATTTGTAAACCCTAGCCTTCTAATTCTATAAAGGATAAGCAAGATCTCCCAATAAAATTGCTACAGATTTTGTGTTCTGAGCTATAGCATTATAGATTTTTCAGTGCATAGAATACAAATGTGAGATCCGTATTTGTTCTAGTCATTCATTTTTTCAATTTAATATCTCTATATAATCTAGCAATCAGATTCTGGAGTTTTAATAGGAGTTAGTTTCCTAGTTTAAGGGAACTTCAGAGTGCAGAATCTTCTTACCATCATTTCAAAGTTTAGCATGATACCTAAGCACATTTTGCGAAATCTTCTAAGAATCCATGTATTTACTATGGAGGACTAAATTCACTATGAGAAATTCCGCCTTGACCTTGAGGTTCCCCATATACATTTCCTCTGAAAATTTAACCTTAGGAATGAATTTGAAGTATAAATTACAACATTATATATTTCACTTCTGTCCAGACTCCAAACAAATTCACAAAGCAGCCTAAGAAAATGAGCACCAAATAATTGTACTTCAAGGGCACTATGTTTCCATCCCATCACGAACAATCCTAACATATAACAACTCTGAAAAATAACTAATAGACACCAGATTTGTAACAGCAACAAACCTCCCCTCTTAGCTTCTCTATATACTTGTGATTACACCTTGAGATAAACCAAAAATCAGGTTTGTGATTACACAAAGTTTGGCCAAGTAAAGTAAACTTAATATATACATAAAAATGAAGTTACAAGTACATACCAACAACTTATCACAAGCTGGTACAAGCTAATCTCTCAAGCTTATTACAAGCTAGGACTCTCTAATGCCATCAAACCATAGCTAAGGCATCCACCATCATTAGCAAACCCTACCCAGCAATACAAGGCCTAACAAAGCCTCCCACCAAGATATCTAGGCACACTAAAATCTCCACAACAAGCTAGAACCAAAACCAACAAGTACACCCTTAATTTTTCACCAAGCTTGCCTCACATAAGCTCCCCAAGTAAAACAATTCAAGTCTCCTCTAGGGTTTCTTCGACACGCCCTAGATCCTTCTCACACAAGGACTGAAACCCTAGAACTTGAGTCTCCTCTAGGTTTTAATAAAATTATCCTTGCCCTCATCCTCACACAAACCATAGAACCTTCCACCCTTGCATAAAGACAAGTAAAAAGACTTAAGAATAGTTCATCTTGAAGATGAAAATGATCAAATGAACTCTCATATGCTTTTACATAATTGCTACAACTAAACATTCTCTCCTCCCTTTATATAAAATAGGTGAGCGAGGCCAACAATACTAAAGTGGCCTAAGTCCAAAAGCAACCTAATCTAGTCCACAAGATAAGGTCTCTAGTAGAGTGCTCTCTCTTCAAGGTGTACAAATGCCAAGACAAGGCTACTCAAGTGTTGTGCTCTGCGAGCATTAGTTCCAAGTGTTAAGCGCTCCTCATCACAAGGCTCATTGCTCTCCAAAACAAGTATCCATTGCTCCAATGATCCTTATCAACATATGTGTCCTAGATCCACATTGTGATGTCCCCTCTACTTAAATTCACCTAGCAACTACACCAATTTTGCAATTTTGTCTAAGTTATATTAATTCTGGTTCAACATGGGATAAGTGGAAGGAAAAGGGAGAATTACTTCATTTTGTGGGAGAAAGCATAGCCAAACATTAGAAAAAGGGAAAGATTAAAATGCTAGTGGGAAGTGGGGACCACCCAAAATGGGAAACCCACACCCCTTATGCTAATACGCACTTGTGGGAGGAGAAGAAAAGGGAGGCAATGCGAATTGGAGATAAAAGGAAGGTGAGGCCAGCAAGTATGAGGAAAAATCCTCCATTTCGGGCCTTTTTTATCATTTTTACATTGTCTCTATTGTTCTCTTGAGTTGTTCAGCCAAGACTACACAATGTTGCTTAGCACATGGGATTTTCACATGCAAAAATCCTACCCTACCTTCGATGGACTTTGAGTATGTACCCAAATTCTTAAGCCAAGGTTGACCGAGTATGATGTCAATATCGATCTTTACAACATGAAATTGAGATATGTACTCATAATGACCTACTGTCACTTGTAAATCACTAATGTTATACTGTTTTTGGTCAAAAATATTTTTCCTTACACCAATGCTTGCCTCTAGAATTAATAGCCGATTTGCCAAGTTCACGTTGCTGTAATTTTTATCATTGCTTGTGTTGATAACGATACTAATTTTTCTTCCTTGGATACTTCCTTTTAATGTAATTACTCTGTGATCCATAACTGAAAAACCTTTATAGGAAAATCGTCCTTCCTTCATCATTTTTGAATTAGGCTTCATTTTGTTTATCGATAATTTTTCATCAGCGAAACTGTTATGTTTTTCAAAAATGGACCTTTTTTTGTGTTCGTCGAAGAGCTTAGGGTTTAATGATAACCCCTTCCTTCGTTTTGTTTTTTTATAAATAATATTTTTTTTAACCTTAAATTATTTTTTGTGTAATTTATTTAATTTATTGATTTTTTTAATAAATAACTAATTTAATTAATTTAATAGTTTAACTTAATTAATTAATTTGTATTACTTAGTTTATAATATAGTTATTATAAACTATATAATATAATTGGATCACAGTCAAATTATATAATGAACCCACTATATTATGTTATGTAATATAATTAACAAGGAAAATTTGATACTAGTTGATATGATCCTCTAAGTGACAAACAAAACTGTCGCACTGAGAAGGGATCAAACCATCCTAGATTGATCTTCTGTGGAATCAAATTTTGTGATGAATAATTATCAGTACTGCATTCTGCAAACTTCAGTATCCTTGGGAACATAATTTTGTTGTTTATTTTATGAGCGATACAGATACGTAGCTTGATTGGAAAGTTTGCTCTTGTGATTTGGATGTCGATACATAGCTCCTTTGGTTTGGCTTTCCTCTATCATATTAGTGGTTGATTCCTGATTTTCTCCAGGCGTTGTTGTTGTTAAGTTGGCGACTGAATCATCATTTGGATTGCAACTTCTGCATATGTTTTAACTTCTCTAGATTCCTCTTCTTCCTTACTTGTGATATTCATTGGATCAGTATTTATTCCCTTATCTTCAACTTAAACAGAAACGACTGACGACTTCAATGCTTCATCTTGAAGTTTTTCTAGCTTGTCATTCAACAATTTCTTGTCATTTTTAAGTTTTTTTTATTTGCGTAAGTAGGGTTTGGTTATGATTCCTTAAACGTACAAGTTCATCATTTTCTAAATTGTTGACTTTTTTCTTAGTAGCTTCATCATCTTTTAAACTTTTGATTTGTTCTAATAATCTCTGATTAAGGCTCTTAAAACGTAAATTTTCTTTTTCTTGTTCTGATAAATGCTTCTTGAGTTCCTTCTTTGTGGCTTTGGCTTCCTTGACTTGTTCGAGTAGTTGTTCACTATAATCTATGTGGCGCGAACTTTCTTTGTCTTTACTGCAGATAGCTTCTTCAAGTTCTTTTTGCTTCTTTTTTTATTATCTTGAAACATCAAGTCTGAGGCATTCTTGAAGTCTTCTACTCAAGAAGTTATTGATTTTGATTTACTTGTTATGTCTCGAAATGCGACCATCTTTCCCTTGTAGGGAAATATCAAAACTTGTTTCTCTATGTTTAACATGAATGTACCCAAATTCTTAAGCCAAGGTTGATCGAGTATGATGTCAACATCGATCTTTACAACATGAAATTGAGATATGTACTCATAATGACCTACTGTCACTTGTAAATCACTAATGTTATACTCTTTTTGGTCAAAAATATTTTTCCTTACACCAATGCTTGGCTCTAGAATTAATAGCCGATTTGCCAAGTTAACGTTGATGTAATTTTTATCATTGCTTGTGCTGATAGCGATATTAATTTTTCTTCCTTGGATACTTCCTTTTAATGTAATTACTCTATGATCTGTAACTGAAAAACCTTTATAGGAAAATCGTCCTTCCTTCATCATTTTTGAATTAGGCTCCATTTTCTTTATCGATAAGTTTTCGTCAGCGACACTAATATGTTTTTCAAAAATGGCCTTCTTTTGTGTTCGTCGAAGAGCTTATCGTTTAATGATAACCCATTCCTTTGTTTTTGTTTTTATAAATAATATTTTTTTAAACTTAAATTATTTTTTGTGTAATTTATTGAATTTATTTTTATTTTTTTAATAAATAACTAATTTAATTAATTTAATAGTTTAACTTAATTAATTAATTTGTATTACTAAGTTTATAATATAGTTATTATAAACTATATAATATAACTGGATCACAGTCGAATTATATAATGAAGCCCCTATATTATGTTATGTAATATAATTGACAAGGAAAATTTGATACTAGTTGATATGATCCTCTAAGTGACAAACAAAACTGCCGCACTAAGAAGGGATCAAACCATCCTAGATTGATCTTCTGTGGAATCAAATTTTGTGACGAATAGTTATCATAGGATTTTTACACTTGGCATTAGAGCTCCATTCAACAAATTTGAATTTCTCTTTGGGATTATCAAATCGTGCGACTTGTTTAATCATTTATACATTGGGATTGGCTCCCATAGTTCTATATAATAGAGCCTTGAGCTCTCATTTGTATCATATTGTTACTAGCAATTGTGCTTGCGAAAGCGTTGTTGCCTTGTACATTTTCAGAAATATCAATAAAGACTTTGGGGTTTCATTTACGAGGTGTTCCTCCTTTTCGAGTATGATAAATTGTTGATCATTGGTATAATTCTCTTTACTCGTGCTTTGATCTAATTTGTTTTCATATGCTCTTGTAGATTTATTAATGTAGAGCTATCTTGAATTGACATTTGATTTAGAAGTATGCTCTAGGTATAGAATGCTCTAGTTGGTTTTAAATAAATCTCTAAAGTTTATTATCATTGTTTATTGCTAAATCTATATGGAACTAATTCTTGATTGAAGTTTTGTGGAGGGAACATCTTGTTGGGATCACAAAATCAAGCATGAGGGGAAGTCTTTGGAGAAACCACCGCACTCTTGATACATTCTTAAGGAATCGTCATTTGTTCTTTGAGCCTTCATAGTCTTATCTTACAAAGTGGTTTTGCAAGGGTTTTGGAACATAGCTTGTACACAAGCTAAGTACTTCTAAATTTAAATCTATTTTCAAAAACATTGTACTTCATTTCTTTCATTTGCTATCTAAGAGCTTGAAGATGGCTAAGCAAAGATGAGAGTTTACTCTCACTCTTTAACTTAGCCTTTTGTGAATTATAATTGTACATAGACATTTTATCTTGCTGATTTTTCCACTAATACTTAACTTATTTTGTAGTCATTGTTTAGATTGTTTGCTAACTCTTGTGTGGTAGATTTTGAAAAGCAACCTCCCGCAACATCTAACAAGTGTTTGCAGGACCTTTGGCAAGTGTTGGGGGTTCGATTTACAAGGATGTTGTGAGCCCTTTTGAGGCTTATTTTGGCCAAGTCGAGTTCACTAATGGGTTGCCCATTTTCCTCTCTAAGTCGTGGGCATTTGGAGGAAACTTTCACCTTGTTTCCCTTGCATAAGTTTTGTGAAATCTTGTCATTACTTTCTCAAGGAAGGAGGTCTAGTGTCCAAGTTTCAAGCAATTATTGTGAGGACTCTCCTTGAAGTTTAGTTGAGGACTTTAAAAGGCCCTCTTCTCAGTGTAATTAATAAAAGATCTAATTTGCTTGTGGGAGCTTAGGATTTCTCCCATGGTATCATATCTCCCTATTTAGAGGGACGCTTCTCTTGGGTGGATTTGACATTTGCATGGTTTGAACTTTCACACTTCATTCACTTGCATGCTTTAACACCTCACTATCATATTTCATTTTTTTAAGTTAGAGTTTGTTTTTTTTTGTGTAAGTCAGAATTTTGTATTAAAAGGAAAATATGATACAAAACAGCTGCGGCAGCAGCCAACGGGCCGCTGAACAACAGGCCAAGCGTCCGAAGACTAAAAAGAATGGACAGCACACCACACAGGGCGGCATAGAACCAAAAGACCTGAGAAAGACACTGGTAAACTAGAAGGATCTGAAACAGATCCCTGCAGACAAAAAGGCCCGCCGGAAAGGATAGAATATCCACCTCGGCTACCAAGAGAAGAGAGGACGAGAACAGAGCTGAACTGAAAGAAACCAAGAGAAGAGGGACCACGATCAAAACCGAAGATTTTACACAGCGAGGGTGGAATCATTTGGTCGACCTTTTTTCCCTTTCTTTTTACCAACTTTGACCCAACCATTTGGACACTGTTGGTCTTGCACGATTTGTAAACTGCGTTGGGCTGAAGGCGAGAGCTCCTTGTCTGAATCCGAAGGAGAAGACTCATGAGTTCGTTTCTGAGATATGGGCGGGACTGTTGCTTCTTCGTGACGAACCGAAGGAGTAACCTGTTCTGGTGTTTCGTCCATGACTTCCTCATCTTCCTCCTCGTCCTCTTCATCTGAGCTAGAAAAGACATCCATTGGGGGAGGATCATGAGGTTTCCAACTTTTGGATTTTGGCTTGGAGTTGGCTTTCTTTTTTGGGAATGGCATTGAAGGACATGAGCTTTGAAGGTGCCCTGTAAGATGACAATTTCGGCAGCGGAAGGCTGTGTTCTCGAAATCCAGGGGTTGAGTCCAGTGGAAATCTCCTATTTTGAGAATGATCTGATCAGGAAGTCCTTTGCTTATGTCTATTTCTGCGCAAATTCTGGCGAAGGTATAAATTCCTTTTAGCCCTCTTGAGGGGTCTGTGTCGAGGTAGCGGCCTAAGGAGTTGCCGATAGCTTCAAATACAACAAAGTTCCATAAATGCGCTGGAAGGTTAGGAAGTCTAACCCAGATGGGGAGTTTGGTGATGACTGCTGTGGAAGGATCGAACTCTGGGAACCACGGGGTAAGGAATAGACCCGCAGAGTTCCAAAACCAAGGGCCTTCAGTTAAGACTCTTTGGTAGTCCTCACTATCAGCAAACACTGTTATAAAGAAGCCTTTTGAACAAAGAAGAACCTTGCAATTGTTGGTCCAGTTAGCGTGAATCCATTGGTATAGATCTGTTGTGCGAGGCCAGAGACCATTGAACCTGCAGATGATGCCAAACTCAGCAAATATCTGGTGTTGCTTATCCAGCAAGGGATGTGTTATTTCAATGGATGGGGTTTCCTCCAGCGTGTCCACTACAATGAACTTTGCATTTTCTATCTCATTGTTGCTTGGAGCTACAAGCTTACACTTTACTTTGGGCAATTCATCCTTTACATGCAAGCATTGTATATTCTTAACAAACTTTGATTCGTTTCCATTTACCTTGGTAAATTGTTTCATGAGCACTTGAATACATGCTTCAGTTTTATGCTACATTGTTATCTTGAATATTGGAGCAATTTATTGTCATTGTCAATTTGAAACAAATTTTACTTTCAAGCAAATTACTTGTATCATTTTAATTCATTGATGAGACACATGCAACACTTGTAAGCTAATTTTATTCCTCCAATTGAAGTTATAATTGCAATTTATGTTGAACATTATTTCATTTTCAAAGCATTGCAAATCAATCTATCTTTTGGGGAAAAAACTTACATGCATTTCATCCAAGCATTTTAGTATAAGAAGGCTTCCAAGCCAAGCCCCTAGCCTCACTAAAATTAACCTCCAAGCATAACCTTGGTTGATAGAAAGTATAGGGAAAAAGACTTTCTTGGAAATTTCTTCCATCTAGTACGAAGTAAGGCAAAAGCGTTGTGACCCTGCAATTATGAAGGTGGCTTGTCCCCTTGTAGGAACGAAGGCACACGCTGGCTCATAAGACTAAGGGGACGAGTATCTTTAATGACACCTTCATGCCCTCACCCCCTCTTTTTTACAATCACCCCAATTTATACCCTTTGGTAAGATCTCAAGAGGAGGACTTCTCATTTAGATTAGGCATTTTGGATTAAAAATAACCAAGACTAATTGCATTTAAATCTAGTATAGGTTCATCTCATGCTAATACGTCTTATGATTTCACTTGCAATTGTCCATTTTACTTGTCATTATTGAATATTTTATGTTGGCAAGCATTGTTTCATTTTCCTTTTGCAAGTAAAACACTAATCGATTTTCCTTTTGTAAGATATCTCTATATGCTTTGATTTAGGCATTGATTGTATTTTAAAAGCATTTTATATCTTGTATGATTATCGTGCTAACATCTTTGTCTCCATTTCAGGATTGCTTTACTTTCATTTTTTTGAAGCATTCTACTTTTGTTTTGAGCAAATATATCTTTCATTCCTGTTGAGCAATTTATCTTAAGGCATTGGTTTTATGGTTTTATTATGTTAATGATTTTTATTGCTCATATCATATTTTGCTCATAATTCCTGAAAGTAATCCACTTTCACTTTAACATCTCTCCTAGAACCTTACGTTTCTTTTATCTTAGTTTTCCATATTAGGGACCACACCCCATAGCTAACCTAGGAGATAGCTTAAACGGAGAGAGGGGATTTAGTGTGACAGCCCGTTCTCTTAGTTCCCTGCCACCAACCACACCTTATGCAATTAAAGGCTTTTCTCACTAACTTGTAGGTAGGTGTAGGCAGCAAGGTTAACAACACCTTTTGTCGATTGGGTGTCACCCGATGAGACAGCGTTTTAACCATGCATTGCAGTCGCAAATTGGAACGAACGACGTCAGGGTCGTTCATGGTGGCAAGGGTTTCTGTTGGCTGATTGTTGGGGTCGTGGCTCGGACTTGTGGAGTGAAATTGTAACTGGCGGGAGTGTCACCAAGCTCCAAACACAATGGTGGCTCAGGAACGGGTTTGCGGCGAAGGGCAGACGAAGGGTGGAGCACGACGTTGGCAAGGAAGAGCATTGGCAGAGCAGGCATGATGGTGCAGCAAATTGGGTGTCAAGTAAGGCAGCGTCGGGGTTGCAGCGGATGGGAGGTGGCAGCGACGGGAGTGGAGGCAGGAGCGGAACAAGGAATCGAGTTGGCATTTGTGATGGCAAAAATAATGGAACGAATGCCTAGAGGGGATTGTACGCCGAGAGAGGAGCGAGGTAGTGCAAGGACAGCGACTAGAGTAGCGATTATGGATGTGGCAAGGTAGTAGCTGCGGCCAGTGGCGGGTAAGGTGGAGACTACGACTGTTGCAGCGGCTGGTCTGCCAGTGGAACGACGTTGTGCTGAGGAAAGGCAAGCGATGACAGTGTTGTGTCGAGCGGTCATGCGGCCTATGGTGGTCATGGTTGCAGCAACAGGGAGCCTGCAGTAAATTTTCTGTGTATCTTTTCTTTCCTTTTTTTTGGAATTTTTTTATTTTTTTAATTTTCAAGAGTATATCTATATTCTCCCCGTCTTCTTTTTTCTATTTTTTTTTTTTTTTTTAAGTGTGGTTCACGGGCACCGGAGTGGCCGCTACGTCCACATAGAGAAGCGGGGCAGCTCCACCCGAAGGGATCTGCCGGTCGGCCATATCAGGCCTAACCCCGAGGGCGTCGAGGAGATTTGACCCCGTGACCTCCCAAACCGGGAGAGTACTTAGCAACGGGAACTCGACCATTTGAGCTATCCCTCGGGGCATTTTTTTTTTTTTAATAATTTTGTTATCCAATGTTTTTTTAATATGTATATGACTTTTATAAATAGTTTATTTTTATTTTTTTCTATATTTTTTTAATCTTTTTTTTTATATAATAATGGCCAAAGCCCAGATCAAACATGGCTTGGACACCAATGTAACGACCAAAAGTCGTATACACAATGGAAATATTTAAAATACTTCATAGACAAAGACATCCATCGTAAGATAGTAATTGTAAATTATATATTGTATAAAAGAATGAATGTAGGATGATTACAAATGAGAATGACGGCCCGCTTATATACCCTAGGCAGGTGCCCTTTCACGAATGGCCATGTCTCTAAGACATGCCTCTTCATTACTAACTAACTAATCATTAGTTAATTAATTATCGTTTATTATTATTATATTTATATTTACATTTATTATTTTATTATGAATTATATTCATAACACATATCACCGAAGAAGTGGAAGAAGTTGAAAAGAAGAAGTCCAAGAAAGAGGAAGTAAAAGATCTCTACCATGATTGAGATAGTCTTCCTCACCTAGTCCTTTTCAAATTTATGTGTTTCAAGTTTTCTATGAGTCACAAGAGCTCGTGACATCATCACAGAGAAGCATGAAAGATAGTCGAAACAGAAATCTATTGCAATCACTTATAGAAGCATATAGCTCTTAGTAATCTCATTAAAAGCATAAGTGGTACTTATGAGAAGAAGAAAAAGTCATCTAGTACAAAGCTCATCATACATCAGTCAAAAGTAAACATTTGTTGAATGAAGATATTCAAGATCCTTTGTTGAAATCTTCGTTGGAAGGTTCACTGATTAAAAGGGAGCAAGTGTTTCATCAAGCATTCCAACTTGTCAGAATTCATGGGATGATGGTATAATGTCGAAAGAAGTAATGCAGGTCAAGGGATTGAATTCTTTCAATCTAGGAAGTTGTCTAAGGAAGTTTAGATGACCAAAAGAAAGAGATGAGGTATGTATGCTTGTACTTGATAAAATAGGGTCATGTCATATGGTTGCAGATATCATAAATGAATGCTCTACCTCAAGAGCATGATCAAAAGAAAGGATCTCCTCCTATGAAAGGATACATGAAGGCATGGTTCACACATTGACTAGATGAAATCAACATAATATGTCCTCATATGAAATATGAGGTGGTTGACAAAGTCGAAGGAACTATGATTGGAAGTTCCTGGGAGGAAATGTGTGAATAAATAAAGGAAGAGATCATGAAAAAAGCAACTATAAAGAAGGCAATCAACATCCAAGGACTAGAATATTTGACTATGATATCTCCATGGAAAGATATGTAGATACTAATAAAAAAAGAAAGAGACCCTTGATGTTGCATATCTTTTGGAGATGTGTCAATATGTATGCAGAATGTTTATGCAAATAGGAACATGTCAAGATGAAAGAATGTCATAAAGGTAATTTTGACTTAATCATCATCTGTTATTTTTGAACAATATCTGGATGGGCTTATGCAGGGCTGCTAAGGGAAGAGCTATGGAAGTCTTCTACAACTGATGCTCATGTGGCAAGATGAAAGGTCCTTAAGGAAACATGACATGAAGATGGCAGCAAGGCATGAAGGAAGGCTAGATATGGACTAATGAATCACTTTCCAATGAAAGGAATGATGACATGACTGACATGACTCATGGATGAAAGTGATGGATGGTCTATGCCCTACGAAGAGGTCCCACAAGATGTAGACTCTATGACAAAGAAGAAATTCATGACATCAAAGAAAGGAGTTCTACAAGCAATTGTTTATCCCATGATCTCCACCGAGAGAGTTGCTGGAAGCAAGTCCCTGGTCAAAAGGGAGCTTGGTCAAGTCCCTGATTAAGAGGGAGCTTGGGTACATTCCTTCAGTGGAATGGGTATGTCCTCCCTAAGTTGAGAGGGAGAGATAGACACATCATTCTTGTCTTCCCTTGGGAAGATAGAATGGAGAATTGGGTAAGCATCTGGCATCCGATACTCTTTGAGGATGTGGTAGGGCATCCAAGATAAGAGTAGTCGTAGAGGACAATATTCTTTGAGGACTGGGAATCCAAGACAAGAATAGTCCTGGTGGAACATACTCTGAGAGAAACTGGGTATGGTATGTTACGAGAGAGACAATGATGAGGGTGTCTATAAATCATTGGTCTCGCCAGCATTGTGCTTTGATCTTGTGGAGAGATAGAGTTGTTAGTCAAGGCCTTGTTGTGTGACAATGCTGGAGGATGTGATGCCAAACAGATGGGTTATCAAATTGATCTTCTTATGAGAATTATTCAAATTGAGAATGTCCAAGTACCTTGTATGGATTATGAATACCTCCCTAGTTAAGAGGGAGTGTTGAAATATGTAACTAGGTTCGGTCTTCATAATGACATGTGTAATCATGATTTTATGTAATTGATGTAAAGAAAAAAAATAAAATTATTTTGTAATGCTTGAGTCATGGGTTTCATGATCAAGGAATTTTAGTTTTATAGATGAAGCTCCCATTGTGAGCTATTAGGTTTGGTCATCAAGTCATAAAGTCTATTGAGTCAATGTCAAGTATTGAAGACCCATTTGGGCATGTTACACATTGTAAAAGAGAATTTGTTTGAGTCATTAACCCTCCAAGACCTTGTCACAAGCACTCCTTCAAGTCGACCTTCAAAAGAAATGAAGATGATTATAGAATAGCATGTCAGCCTAGGTACAAGGTCAAGTCGACCTATTTTGCATGGACAAACCACTATATATAGGACTCAGGATCACTTGAAGGACCATTTGATCAAGCATCCAAATTAAAAGAAGAAGTGCGAGAATCACATAAGAAGAGCCTCTCTCCAAGCGAAGAAGGAAGAACAAGAAACCGAATTGTTTTGGGTTTCTTTTAGGGCTAGTATCTCTCACACGTGGAAGGAGGAGAGGTATCATCTGTTGTAGAAGAAGCTGAGATTGTCACGGTCATCTTAGGAGGTCGAAATAAGGAAGAGAATAAGTCAAGAATACAAGTTGAATTGAAGTAGAAGAAGTCTCCATCCAAAGCGAAGGGAACAAGGGTACAAAATTGGTGGTGATCCTTTCCACGTGTTGCAACTAGGGTTTCTAAAGAGGCCGAGAGTTGCAGGTCTGAGCTCATAGGCCGAAATCTGAAGGATAGCAGAGATCATAGAGGAAGCAAGCAGTTTGACCATCATTGTCTCAAAGGAGAAGAACTTGCTCAAAGAAGCCAAGTGACTTGGTCTTGGAGTGGTTGGTTAGGTCAAGCGTCTTGGTCTTGGAATTTGTCACTTAAAGATTCCATAAGAAGAAGAATTCATTTGGGTTTTCCTCTCAAGTTGGAGAGGTTTTGGCCCTGGTTGATCGCCTACATCTTGTGTCTCTTGTCTCGTTATTGTTTATGGTTTGGTAACTATTTGAAGAAGAAGAACACTATAATAATCTAAGTCAAAGAAGAACCTAATCTAAAGAAGTAAAAAGTATTCACAAGCAGTTATCATCAAAGAGAAATCACCTATTTTCTACGCCCTAGATTTCTCAACAGATTTCACCATGAACCCCACATCACATGAAGGTAATCCTAACATGGTGTAAACATTTTGGGAGAAACACAAAAGTTAACACTCTCTCTCTCTCTCTATGAGAAATGTTTTTTCACCAACACCAGTCTTCTCCTCGTCATTATCAACTAAACTTGCCATCTACAAATATGAATCCAATACAACTCAAAATCAATCATTGACACCTCCAAACAAACTATCGCCCAAACATCATTCTCCTCCATCAAGGCATCACACTCACTTCATCAAAACAACATGAAGTATCACAAATGGAAGCAGCTAATGCAATATGGTTGGTACATCTCCTAGGAGATATACTTGTGATCATTGAAAATCTAGGTGCTACTACATGCTCCTATGAATCCTGAAATCTTTGTGTAAGGCATGTTGGCTTCTTGCAAGCTAAAGTAGAGAGTAAGGACATATTCTTTCTTCAAATCTCTGAACATAGACCTAGATCTAACTCTTCTCTTACCTCTAAATCAAATTCTACAACAAAAACCTCCTCATTCCCTTCAATTAGTAAGGGAAATACCCGTGATTAGATCACCAAACATCCCCATCAAACTTTGCATCTTGGCTCACCACAATCTTTTGTTGTGTTGGAATGTCAACGATATAAACTTTAGAAGTCTAAGTGTATCCAACAAAACCAGATAACATCATAGGATCTCAGACCCCTTGTCTGCTATGGGTTTGACCACCTATATCGCAAGGAACATAAGCCTGGACAATCAACAATCTACCAAATTCAAACATCCTTCATATAATATCATAAGTCAAAATCTTCAAAGACAACATCATCAGTGGTTCACAACTTCCCGCAAAGATGATTTCATAAAAACAAAGATAAGTGGCTCAAATCTATTAAAACCACAAAGACAAAATCTTGCACAAATCTCATCCATCCTAATATACCAAGCTTGTAGAAAATACTGTTGAATTTTGTAGCTATGGTCGGCCTTCATAATTTATATTTTAGCCCTTGAAATATATGATGTAATTGTAAGGCATGTTCTTCATGTCATTTTCATTAATTAGACCTTGAGATTATTATAAGACATGTTTTTTATGTCAATATTAAAAGAAAAAATTTCGAAATTTGAATTTTAAATTTTTGGCTCCAAACTTTTCAAGTCGGCCCCAATGAAGAGACACACCCATTCGAACAAGGAAAACTCTATATAAAGGGCATTTGACCTCCTCCTTAAGGCATCATTCGATGTCACACAAGACAAGTAATATTTTAGGCATCTCACAGAGGAAGGAGGAAAAAGTAGGGCAAAGAAGGACAAGTTTATCTTTAGCATCTATCTCACTCTCTCTTGACTTCGCACGTGTGAACTTCTAGGAAGCAGGCCAAATTTATGGGTAGCAGCTTCTGGGCAGTGGGGCCAAAATTCTAGGCAGATTGTTTTGGGCAGTAGGTCCGAATTTCTGGGCATATTCTGGGAGGCTGAAATTCGGCCTACACAGATCAAAGAGGGTTGAAGTTGACGGGCAAAAGCTTGACTTGACAAGAAGGTTGCTTGACCAGGGTTGACCACAGCATTGTTGGTCAGTTTGACTTGATAGTTGACTAGTTGCATTAGGTGTATCTCTTGTTGAACCGAAGAATTCTCTAAGGAAAATGTTGATAGTTTTGCCCCCAAGTGGGTTTTCCCAGGGTAAATCTTGTGTTCTCTTTGTGCATTGTGATCTCTACTGTCCTTATGCTTTTATGGTTGAATTTTTGAAGTGTAATTGCTTAATGATAAACTGGAATTGTTAAAAGAATATCTACATCATTAGAAGTAATTATCAATCTCATAAATTTGTGCTTCTATCTATTGCACTTGAAAACTCAACATGGTTTCAGAGCTATGGTGAAGGATAGGACATTGAGATCACTCTTGAAAAACTTTGGTAAAGGAAAGAGCTTGTGAAGAGACCTATATTTACAATCTATCTATATCCATGGGTTCCTCTATGAAGTTTGAGATCAAATTGGAAGGAGCTACAAATTTCAGGGCTTGGAAGATAAGGATTGACCTTATCCTTGCAAAGAATGATCTCCTAGGTATTATGAAAGGTAAAGTTACTAAACCTGCAAATGATGATTCAGATGATGAAGGGAAAAAAAATATGAGAAGGATGACATCACAGCGAGAAGCATCATTGTGGACTCTATCAGAGATCACTTGATTCCTTATGTTGCAAATCTTGAATCTTCAAAGCAGATGTATGATGCCCTAGTTGGATTATACACTATCAACAACATTGGTCAAGCAATGAGTTTGAAGAATGAGCTTCGTGATGTTAGAATGACAAGAAATGATACTATAGCTTCATATTTCATGAGGATTAATTAAGAGACCGACTTCAAGCATTTGTTGAAATCATTTATGAAAGAGAACTAGTGACTACAACACTTAATGGTTTACCTAACTCATGGGATTCATTTGCATCAGGCATATGTGCTAAAAAATAAGTTCCAAAGTTTGAAGAACTATGGACTGCATGTACTCAAGAAGAATCTAGGCTCATATCAAAAGGAAAGATTCAAAGATCTAAAGAAGGTGACTCTCAAGCATATGCAACACGTTTCAAGAAGGTTGGAGGAAGAAAGAAGTTTGGTTTCCAAAGAAGAAATGAAGGAATAAGAGCTGCAAGAATAAGATCTGCTCCTCAAGGAAAGAGACATATGTCAAAAGTTCAATGCTATCATCGTTACAAATTTGGTCACTATGGGCATGATTGTCTTGAAAGATAGAAGAAAGGGAAAGGGAAAGCAACATGCCACCACAACAGATATTAATGAACTTCAAAGAAACCTAAGAATGAAGATTCAAGTCCAAAGATTTCTTCTATTTCTCTGCTCTTACAAGTTCTATTGCAGATAGCGATGATTTCTGGCTAGTAGATAGTGGTGCCTAAGGCACATGATGGGAGATCATGACAACATCACAAGTGTAATCGAAATTATCTCAAAAGGTAGAACTTGGAGACAACAACAATTGTGCGGTAAAAGGTGTTGGTAAAACATCCATTGAGTTGGAATCAAATGAAAACATTCATCTTAGCAACATATTATATGTACCACATTTGAAAAAGAATTTGGTTTCCATTTCATGCTTGGAAGATAAGGGGAGATAGAGTAGCATTTGTTGATGGCAAAGTTCTTGTATGGCCAAAGGGTTAAAAATTGATTTTGTTGGAGTAATTGGAGTACATGGAGGAAGGTTGTATAGACTCTTAAAACAACCTACTCAAGCATTAGCAAATAATGGCATTAATCCATGTGAGCTTTGGCATAGAAGGTATGCTCACCTTCACTATAGAGCTTTGCTAGCTTTAAAACAAATGGTTTCAGGAGTTCCAGATTTGTAGGTAGAACATGAAGAAGTTTGTAAAGGATGTGTGCTTGGGAAGAATGTCAACAAGCCCTTTCTAAGCAGCGAAAGTGGATCCAAGGAAATTTTGGATCTAGTTCATTCTGATATGTGTGGTCTAATGCCAATGAAATCTCTTGGAGGCTCTTTGTACTATGTAACCTTTATTGATGACTTCTCTCGCAAGACATAGATCTACTTCATGAAGACAAAGGACGAAGTCTTTGACAAGTTTCAAAAATTTAAGGTTGAAGTAGAAAACTTTAAGGGAAAGAAAATCAAGATTCTGGGATCAGATAATGGAGGAGAATTTACATCCAAAGAGCTCGTTTCCTATTGTAAAGAAGCTACGATTAAGAGAGAGTTGATAGTCCCTTGCAATCCACGACAAAATGGAGTTGCTAAAAGAAAGAACAAAACCATTGAAGAATATGTTAAGGCAATGATGCATGATCAAGACCTGCCTATGTTTCTATGGAGTGTAGCATCTTTGACAGTTATCAATATTCAAAATAGAAGTCCTCGTCGAATTTTGGAAGACAAGACTCTTGAAGAAGCATCCACCGAATATAAATCACAGGTTGGACATTTAAGAATATTTGGTTGTCCAATCCACATCCATGTACCCAGAGATAAGAGAAAGAAGCTAGAGCATTCAGGAAAGAAAGGAATATTCGTTGGATATAGTGAGTCCTCAAAGGCATAAAGAATCCATGTTCCGAGACAAAAACATGGTTGAAGTCAAGGTTACTTGGGAGAGGGAGTGAAAATGGGGAGCAGAAGAGGGAGCGACATTTTCAGAACTTCCCGGTTTGGGAGCGTTTTTTATATAATATGTATATTTTTTTTTTAAATTATATTTTGATGCATATATGTCAACAAAAACATGTGGAATGATGAATTAGATATAAAAAACATAGATTGAACCATATAACAACAATCATCTAGAAGTTATAATCTTCATCAACCACGTCCACAAGTTAGTAACATACAACATATTGAGTCTCATGAATCATGATTCATCAATCTTAAAGTTTCAAGCTTTCGAAATTCAATATATAACATTTATCATAATTGATCACCAAATTTGTACTTGAAGCTAAGCATAACCATTACAACAAAGAATATCTAACATGAAATGAAATGAAATGATACAACTTTCAACTTTCATGAAGCATCATATTCATAATTCATTACCAATGAGTTATAATTGCCAACTTCAAACTTCAAACATAAATTGTCATATATTGTTTACAAAAAATATCATAATAAATATGAAAGAGTCAATAGTCATAAAAACTACTAGAAACTAGAAAAGACAAGTAAATCTATCATCTATAGCTTCCTATTGCCGCCATGAATAATGTCTAATTTTTTAGTAGGTCGTGGTGATCTTCTAGGAGTCTCCTCCCGCACAGTCCCACAACCAGAACCAGAAGGCAAATGCCCTCCACATGTGGATGTACATGGAGGGGATGACAACAAAGGAACAAGACTTGGAACTTGAGCATTGCTACTGGATGGTGAGGGTGGCAGGGTTGTTGCTTCATCTTCATCTCTCATTGGTTCTACTTCCAGTTCTTCAAGATGTATAGTGCCATCCTCCAAATTATCGTCCTCTGGGTGGTTGTCCCAAATTTTATATGTTGGATCCTCATAAGCCCAATCACAGTAATGACTCAACAACCTCAAGTTGTAGTGCACATAAACCAAGCTTTCTGCCCGGTTTTCATTGAGTTTGTTTCTTCTCACATTATGTATGAAGTTGTAGGTGCTCCAACACCTCTCTGCAGAAGAAGTATTTACAACCTATGAGAGAACTTTTTTTGCCAATTTTGGCAAAAGTCCCATGCTGCCATATGCTTCCCACCATGTGAGAGCATCAAATCTGTCTCTATCTTCCATTGCATGCAAAGAACCAAACAAACTAGTGCAACTAAAGTATCTGCCTAATTCAAGACACAGATTAGCACACTCCTCCCTGTTAGGTACCAACTTGTCTAATGCCTGTAGATACCTCTAGATCTTGTAGATACCTCTAGATTTGTATGGGGTTTGACCCTAACCCCACCCCTAGGTGCAGGTTGGCCCAACCAAGATGGAGAGTAGTATTTTGGCATAAGGATATACGCCAAGGCATGTAGTGGAACATTAAGTTTATTCCACCGTGTACACACACAATTGTGAATCAGTGTATACAAGTTGGGATCATCTTTCTGAACAATATCTTTTATTTGCCCCAACATGGTATCCATCTGCTCATACACCTCCCCAATCACTCATTTATCTGTATCTCCAAGATGAACCATGCGATAAATGGGCTTGGTGAATTCCAATACTTGCCTCACATGTGCCCAAAACTAACCATCAAGAGCGGTCTCCTCCACCTGTTCAAAACCTTGCTTGTCAGCGGCATTTGTAGCCCTTTCCTTTAATACCTGCCAGTGTGGACTTGATACCATGCTAGCCAATGACTCTCTTATGACTCTCTTACCTTCAAAAGGCGCCTGAAGGTGAGGTAATGGCTAGCAAATCTAGTCTTCGCAATCTTCAACAGCTCCAATCTTCAGTGACTGCAGAAAAGCCCATGGGTATTGCTATGATTTGTAATAAATTTTATCATTTTATTGCCTCTTGTACAAATCACCAATCCATTTGTATTGTTGGTTTTTGTTCTTAATAATATCATGCATCAAAAGGTTCATTGTGTGAACCAAACACCTAGACCAAAATATGTTGGGGTATTTATCCTCAATAATTGCTTGTGCTGCCTTACAATTAGCAGCATTATCAGTGATGACTTGGATGACATTGTATGGCCCAATACGTTCAATTGTTTCAAGTAATGGTTCTACAATGTTGATGTCGGTCTTGAACTTGTTTGAGTAATCATAAGTTGAAAAAAAGATGGCACCACTAACAGACACAGCAAGAACACTTATCAATGGCTTTCCTTTTAAATTTGTCCATCCATCAGATACAATGGACACCCCATGCTCAGTCCAAGAATTTGTCATTCTACTCAAAGAATGTGATATTTTTGCTTTTTCATGATCAAGTCCAACAGTTCTAGCCTTGTCATACCCAGGGCTCTTGTATCCTTTAGGCGCATCATTTATGGCAAAAACCATTTCATGCCAATAAGGTGAAAAAAGAACATTGAATGGTATCTCGCATGCATAGAGAAACCGATAAACTTTTGAATCCACATCATTCATACACCCTTCATCAAGGAAATCTGATATGGTTCTACGCCTTAAAGAGATGTTTGGTGACCCTGTGCCTCCATATCCACTGCCATGGGAGGATGTTGAAGGAGTTCTTTGTGCATGTTGATGTGATTGTGAGCTTGGTTCAAAGAAACCCTTTGATTTTTTAGATTTGTATTGGGCTTCCTCCTCTTCCCTTATGTATTTGGCTCTATCTGTTGTTGACACACTTGTACAAGTTTTGATTCCTATTGCTTTATCTTCATCCCATGCCCTTTTCCCACAGAGGTGCCTTTTGGCATAGGTGTATGAACCTGTGTAAGTTTTGTTGCAATGGGGGCAGTCAAATTTAGTGGTTCCACCCCCTTTCCCTGCTTCAAGCCTAGAAACATATTTCCACAATGGGGTTTGGTCTTGTTTAGTTTTTTGGGCTGAATCATGTTCACTCTCTTCCTCCTCACCAAGGTACTACTCTCTGGGGTTTTCATCAAATCCACTATAACCCACTTCTTCATGCTCAACCCTCCTCTTACTCTCCAACACCGTAATAACCAAAAAAGGAACCAAGAAGAAGAAAATGTTGAGCCATATAACCATGATGTTTGAAATTTGAAGTTTTGAATCTGCAAAAAAATGGAGGAATGGGAATGGGAAATAGAGAAATTTTTATTTATTTATTTAGCAATGAACATAAAAAAAAAATGCTAGATTAGAGTGTAGATCCTACCTCTTTGGCCTTCAATCCCAAGCTCCAATCTCCCCTTGCAAGCTCCTCAAGCTCCTCTCTCACCAAGCTCTTCTCTCCAAGCTTCAAACTCTCTCTTGCTCCAAGTCCAAACTCTCTTGCTCAAGCTCTCACTCTCAATGGATGAAGTGAATAATGGGAGGGGAGAGGGTCTATTTATTTTTCCCCTTTCCCTCTCTTTCCCTCTCTTTCCCTCCCTTTCCTCTCTCCTCTCCCCTTTCCCTCCCTTTCCCTCTCTCATCTCCGTCGTCGTCGTCACCCACCCTCTCGGCCGCAGTTTTTTTTTGTGCCAGCCGGAAGCGTTTTTTCCGAGGGGGAGCGATCGCTCCCCGAGCACTCCCCCTCTAAAAAAATGCTACCAGAGCGTACAAAAGCGGTCATGGAGCGAACCTCCCGACCGCTCCGTAAAACACAGGGAGCGTTTTTTTCAAGGAGCGCACTCTCGAAAACACTCCTCATAAGCATTTTCAGGAGCGCAAATTGGGAGCGGGGGCATGTGTGGGGAGTGGTGGGTGCGCTCCTCCGCAATGCTAGTTGAAGATAGCATGGATGTGACCTTTGATGAAAATGTTGCCTATTGGAAATCTAAAGAAGTTCCCGTTACTGCTCAAACTAGCAAGGGGGGCTAAAAGGGACAACTGCTAGATCAAGGGCAACAATGGAGACTTAGCCCATTGTCACCTCAGCTAAGACTCCCTACTCTTTACGGAATTTTACCGATGGTTGGAGACCTAGTATATGAAAATTCACTTGTGAAGGATGAATCCACAAATGGATGTGAAGTGACCTTAATGATCCTTTTCCTAGAAGGGAGTTAAGAACAGAGCTTGTTTGCTCTTCAAGCAAGGTACAAAGCTTTCTAGGAGGAGGATAGGTTTAAGGAATGTCTCTTGCAAAGGGATTTCCAAATCCTTGCTCTTCAAGCAAGGTACAAAGCTTTCTAGGAGGAGGATAGGTTTAAGGAATGTCTCTTGCAAAGGGATTTCCAAATCCCTAAAATCCTTATTAAACTTGGTTTCCCATGTGTTTCTTGAAGAATTAACTTTTCAAAAGTATGGGACCACACAAGACCAAGTGGACCCAGCTTAGGTTAAGGGGAGGGAGTTTAGCAACCAATGATGATATGAAGCCAGACAAGGAAGGGGAAAGGATCAAAGCAAAAAAAAAATCAATGAAAGGTGGCACAATGATCCCTATGAGGTAACTAGCTTAAGGAAAACCAAGGGCAAGAATTGGTCTTTGAGCTAGGGCTTGCGATATCTCAAGATCCCACTGTCAAAATCTCATGAAATTTGGAGGGCTTCTTGAGGACACACCAGCGCAGTTGTGGACCAAAAACGAAGTATTTGGATGGCTAGATTGTGAGATATTCGATGCCCTAGGTGACCTATGGGGTTAGACCTAGAAAGAAGAGAAGGTGAAGAAAAATAAGTTTTAGGGTGATCACCTATGGTAGACCAGTGCCTAATCCTTTGGGGAGATTGGAGTCAAGAATGATTATGAATTCGGATTTGATTTTCTTGGTCAAGGAGGCCTTAAAGGCAGCTTCACTTAGCACTAGGGCAAAGGAGAGCAGCTTCAAAGACTTTATACTTCGTTTTGCAAAATAGATGGCTTATCACGATAAATTTCAACCATGAAATATCCCTGGGAACATTCACTCATCATACATGGCCCATACATGAAGCATCACTATCTAGAAACAAAATTCCCACAATTTCGCAATAATAGATGCAGCAAATTAGCCCTAGAATAGTGAAATCCCAGCAACAATGTATGTGACAAAAATAGAGCAAAGAATAGCATTAAAATTGCACTTACAGTATTAGAGTATATTCAAACAAGAAGCTCCAAGACAAGAGAAAATGATCCAAACATCAAAATTCATTCCATGCTCCAAAATTTCGTCCACCAAGAAGGATAGCAAAGTTCTCTAAAACGATATAAGTCCAACCAAGTGATGATGCTAAAATGAATTCACATCACTTGTATTTATACATTTATAATGAGTTTGATTTAGCTAATTAGGCCTACATTAGCCCCTACAATAAAATAATATGCAAAATAACTAGCTTGTGGTGACAAGCCCACCAAACTAGCTCATAAACAAAAGAATAAGCCTCTCAAGAGGTCAAATAATGACTAGTGCATGTCATTGGGCCTTGGGGGAGGCCTAATGGAGTCCATATGCGTCATAATGTGTAGTTGAACTCCCAAAAGCGATGGACAAGGGTTTGGCTCCTTGTAATAACCTGTGGTGCTCCAAATGACATGTGGGGGCACACAAGTGTCCTCGTGGGTCTCCAAACAAATCGAAGATGCATGTAGATCGTCTACAAGAGCTAGGGTGATGGTGTAGGTGATGCCACATCATCGTGCAAGTCTTGGATCATCTGCCAAGTGTATGGTGCAACTATGGGGCCAGTTGGGCAGGATGGATCAGGTGCATCTTCCTCATCCAATAAGTGAACCACGAGCAATCTCTAAATGGTTGTGTGGATCCATGGAGTGTTGTCTATTGATGTAGAGGCCCATGGCCCTCTACACACACCCTACATGTGCCAATGTAGCCCTCTGAGGTCAAGACCCCGCATAGGGAGACCAAATCCAAATGAAAACCACTTGCAATCCTACATAAGATCCAATGCGTCCTCGTGCCTTCCAGCACACCAAGTCATTAAAGAAATCAAGTAAAAGAGTTTATAAACCATAGATAACAAGTGAACACTTCATAATGGCATGCCCTTCCATAGTGGCCTTTAACATGTGCTAATGTCTCCCAGCTCCAAATAGGGTTAACTAGGCATCCTATTAGGTGGTTTCTACTTCTAAAGGGGGTTGTATGTTTGTGGTACATGCTTCAAATGGTGGTGGCATGTGGCATAATGATGGAATGGAGTAGGGAATGAAAGGGGTCAACCTAGATCACATGCCATGGTACAAGGGTAGCTAATAAAAGGGAAGCCCAAACTTGGGTAAATAATGTGTAGGAGGGAGTAATCATGGTGCATGAGTTACCCCGACAATGATTTTTCCACCCTTCTTCATATGCCTTTTTCCTTTTTATGATTTTCTTTGGTTAACTGCTCGAGGCTCTAAGTAATGAGAGCATGATGCGTGAAGTATAGTAGCGGATACCCCCTTATAAGGTGGGGCAGTTCATCGCCCACTAGGGGTTGGGACAATCATGGGTTCCTGAATGATAAAGGAGGCTCATCAAGGGCCATGTAGGAACCAAGGTGATGGCCATAGAATGGGTTAGAGCTCATGTCATGGCTTTTGCCCAAGTGCTAAATGCTTTTGTCTCAGCCATCTTTTGCATTTTGTGGTACAATTTCCTGTTGAATGTGGCCAATTATGCTTTTTCTTTTTCTTTTAGCTGCATTAACCTCCGGGCATTTTATTTCCATTATGGTCCTTATCATTTATGTCATATTTTATGGCTTCTGTAGGATTATGATTAGTAGGTACTAGGCAAGGAAGACTAATGAGATGGAAAAACACGAGTAGGTTGCACATGATGATCATACCGAAAAGGGGGGATTATAAATTGATCATGACCTTCAGGGTGTGTCAAAGGAGATAAAGTATAGTCAATGAGGGGTTCTTCCTTGACACCATACTCAGAAGGGGGTAAAGGCTCATGGCCACTTGGGATCATTTGAAAAGGGGCCAAGGAACCACTTGTGGAAGACTTGACGTGATAAACAAAAGGATAAGGCAAAGGGGAGGGTGAAGTATAATATTCAACAGGTTTTTCCTCCTCAAAATCATCCTTTTCACGTAAGGGAAAAAAATGACCCTTCTTCTCAAGGGTATCGATGGATATGTCATCATAAATAATGTCTGAGAAAGGGGAGACCACTCGCAACCTCATTTCCTTGTCGGTGTCATAAATGGGAGCACAATCAAATTGAGGACCAACAAGTTCTCATTTCTCCTTTTCAATGTGGAAGTAATCTTCAATGTCATCTTCCAAGGGGCTAATGGGGTCACCTTCTTCAAGGTTCTCAAAAGGAGATTCATTGAGAGTAATATCCTTGAGAAAGGTAAGGTTAGTCTCAACTTCACTTTCCATAGACTCCCAACACGTGTTCTCAAAATCATTATTTTCATCATGTGGACCCAACGAGGACTCATCTTCCCATTCATCGCTTAGATTCTCAAGGTCTTGATGATGCTTGATGAAGCCTTCCTCTTGAATGCTCAATGCAGGGCATACTTGAAAATGCCTAAGAAAGCCATCAACGAGTTCCTCAATAGATGAGATGCTCCTAGGTTCGTGATTTTGCAACCATGAGTTATGACCATAGAGAGAACCAAAGAATAACAACATAAGGACATCCTGGTGGATCACTTTCTCCTTCGAAGTATATGCATTAAATCTTTCCACACGGTTAGTTGTGAAGCTTGGGTCACCATCAAACACGGGTACCCCACATACCATCCTTCCTGTGACATGATTGGGGTGCTCAAGGACGCTAATGATGTCCAAAGTGGGAAAATCATCAAGGAAAGACACCCTACTTTGGGTATACATGTAAATTATGTAGGAGTTGCCAGGGTGATTTTAAAAATGCCTAGAAAAATGCTTGCTTCACCCTACAAGCATTGACCTTAAAGTTCAATGAAGAACTAGGGCTTCGTTCTTCCAATGGAGTCGTCAATAATAATATGTCAATGTGTCGTATGGGGAACAAAACACACATTTCGTGTCCCCAACAACAACGCCAAAATGTTACTGCTCAAACTAGCAAGGGGGGCTCAAAGGGACTCCTAAAGAGACAATTGCTAGATCAAGGGAAACAACGGAGACTTAGCCCACTGTCAACTCAGCTAAGACTCCCTACTCTTTAAGGACTTTCATCAATGGGAGGAGACCCAGTATATGGAAACTCACTTGTGAAGGATGAATCAACAAATGGATGTGAAGTGACCTTAATGATCCTTTTCCTAGAAGGGAGTTAAGAATGGAGCTTGCCTGCTCTTCAAAAAAGGTACAAAGCTTTCTAGGAGAAGGAAATGAGGATTTAAGGGCTAGGTTTAAGGAGTGTATCTTGCAAAGGAGTTTCCCAATCCCTATAATCCTTATTAAACTTGGTTTCCCAAGTGGTTCTTGACGAATTAACTTTCAAAGGTATGGGACCACATGGGACCAAGTGGACCCAGCCAAGGTTAAGGGGAGGGATTTTGGCAACCAATGATGATCTTAACCCAAACAAGGAAGGGAAAAGGATCAAAGCAAGAATTTCCACTTAAAGGTGTCAAATTGATCCTCTGAGGTACTAGCCTAGGGAACACCAAGGAAAATTTTGATCTCAAAGCTAGGGCTTGGGATATCTCACAATCACACCGTCGAAATTTCTTCAAATTTGGAGGAAACCCTGAGAACACACCAGCACAGTAGAGGCTAGCAGATCGAACTTTTTCAATGGCTAATTTGTAGGGAAAGTGATGCCCTAGGTGACCCAACTTGGATAAACCTAGAAGAGAAGGGGAAAGATGAAGAAAAATGGTTCTTTGAGTGATCACCTATTGGTAGATCAGTACCTAATCCCTTGGGGACAATGGAGTCTAGGAGAATGATGAGAAAGGACTTCGTTTTTCAATCAAGGAGGCCTCAAGGACTACTTCGCTTGGTCTTTAGGGCAAGAAGAAGTGACCTCAAAGCTTTATACTTCGCTTTGC
The DNA here is from genome assembly GCA_031772625.1 of Pinus tabuliformis. Taxonomy (NCBI): domain Eukaryota; kingdom Viridiplantae; phylum Streptophyta; class Pinopsida; order Pinales; family Pinaceae; genus Pinus; species Pinus tabuliformis. Next base: position 402,003,685 of record CM062815.1, on the reverse strand, counting down.
AAAAAGAGATGGTTTATCAAGATAAATTAAATGATAGAATTATCCCTAAGAGAGTTCATTCAACATACATGGCCCATACATTGAGAGATGCTATATAGAAACAATAATTCAACAACGCAGCAACTAGCCCTAGTATAGCGAAAATCCCATTCCAATGGATATGACAAAGTAAAACAAGAATAGCATTAAATGTGTGTACTTACATGTAAGAGAACATATCCAACCATCAACAATTTGACAATAAAGAAGCTCCAAGATAAGAAAATCCTATCCAAACATCAAAATTCATCCATGTTCCCAATTCGTCCTCCCAGAAAGAAATGTGAAATTCTAAAGAGAGAATATGATCCAATTCAAAGCGATGATACAAATGAGTTCATGTCTCTCCTATTTATACACTTATTAGGATTTCGAATTACCTAGTTTGAGCCTACATTAGCCCAATAACTAAAATAATGTGCAACTATATTTTGGTGACAAGCCCACCAAACTAGCTCAAAATAATAAGCCTGCCAAGGGGTCGAATAATCAATAATGCATGTCATTGGGCTCTCTAAGAGGCCTAATGAAGTCCATAAGTACCAAAAATGATGAATTGGACTTCAAAAAGTAATGGACAAGGGGTTGGCCCCTTGTTCATCACATAATAAACCTGTGGTGCTCCCAATGCGTGTGAGGGCACACAAATGATCTCATGGGTCTCCAAGTGAGCCGAAAATGCCTGCAGTCCATCTGTAGGGGCTCAAATGATGGTGCAGGTGATGCCACATCAGCATACAAATCCTCGGTCATCTGCCAAGTGCATGGTACAATTGTGGGGAAGGTTGGGCAAAGGTGAACCAGGTGCATCTTCCTTGTACAATAGGTGAATCTCGAGCAATCTTCGAACATCTCTGGGGATCCATGGAGTGTTGTCTATTGTTGTGGAGGCCCATGGCTCTCAACACACACCATACATGTGCCAATGTAGCCCTCCGGAGGGTTAGGACCCCGTATAGGAAGACCAAACCCAAGATAGAGACCATCTACAATCCTGCATAAGATCCAATGTGTCCCCTAGCCTTCCAGTACAACAAGTCATCAAGGAAATCGAGTAAAAGAGCTTACAAACCATGGACAATAGGTGGGGACTTCATAATGGCATGCCCTTCCATGATGGGCTTTAGCATGTGTTAATGTCTCCAAGCTCCAAATGGGGTTAACCAAGTATCCTATTAAGTGGTTTCTACATATAAAGGGCATAATATGTCCAAGGTACATCCTTCAAAAGGTGGAGGCATGTGGTAACGAGATGAATGGAGTAGGGAATGAAAAGGGACAACCCTGGGCCACATGTTGGGGTACAAGCGTAGCTAGTAAGAGGGAAGCCCACACTTGAATATATAATGTATAGGAGGGAGTGATCGTGGTACATGAGGTACCCCAGCCTTGATTTTTCCACCCTTCTTTATATTCCTTTTGTCTTTTATGATTTTTCTTTAATTAATTGCTCGGGGCTCAAGGGGTAAGAGCATGATGTGTGAGATATAGCAGTGAATACCCCCCTTTAATGTAGGGCATTTCATTGCCCACCAAGGGTTGGGACAATCATGTTGAAGAAAGTGTAACTAGGCTCGGTCTTCATAATAACATGATCTTTGTAAATGATGTAATAAAAGAGAATAAATTTATTTTGTATGCCTTGTTGCATGGGTTTCATGCGCAAGAAGTGTCATTAGGTCAAAGACTTCTTCTTGATGTCTTTAGGATTTATTAATATGTCAAAGAGTCATGTCATGTATAAAGAAGCTCTTCATGAGCCTATGTGTAATGTACTCAAGTCTACAAAAGTGTGTCGAAGCCCTCCAAAGACAAGCACGATCCCCTCATAGAAGGCAACAAGCAACACGTTCAAGAAAACATCATGTCGACCGCAAAAATATATATTTAAATGTCATGTCGGCTCAGAACAAGGAGACACAACGTTTCACTTGACAAGTCGGCTTATTTGCAAGGAGCAACCACTATAAATATGTGGCTAGGGTATCCGCAAATGAAAAGAACAGAAGCTCAGATTTGTCTGCGTCCTCGGATGGGTTTAAGGTGCAGGTAGAAGGACTTCGGGCTAGTATCTTTGTGTTTCATATGGGCACCACAGATAACATCTTGGCCTCCTCACATTCTCGGTCAAGCACAGTGTTGTAGGGTCTCAGATGAAGGTGCAGGAGAGTGCACACAAGCCTCTGCAACTTCGAATATAATTATAGTAAGTATCTACAGTGGGACCCTCTCGGCGGTAGCACTCTTGTCATAGTAATGAAGCTCTTGGTGCAGGAAGAAAAGCACAGTTACTTATGGATGGAGAGATACAGTCTCGGCATGATTATGATGGTCTCGAGGATTCTATAGTCTCGATGGAGAGGATCACGATGATCCCACAATAGAACACAGTTTCATCATATTTGTTATACCCTCTCGGCATACTCACAGTCACAGCTGTAATGATAAGGATATCAATGCACACTCTGTCTTGGCATTCCAGATAGACGCAACATATCTATGATGACTAAGATCTTAGTTATATACGCGTGATGAAAAGATCTCACAGTGACTCACCTTGTCTCAGCATATAGATGTAGTCATGATTTAAGCATATGTGGAGTTCTCACAGTGACACTCTGTCTTGACATATATTATGGATGATGGTAATCATGATCTTGGTCATAATCGTGTTAGGTTCAAGATCAGATGTTTGATGAAGATCTCGGTAGAGCGCTCAGAGATGTATATACAAGATTTGGAGGTAGGAGCGGTAATGATGATGAGCTCAGCAGTGACAAAGAAGAGGATTGGTGTCTTGGTCTTGGAGTGGCCTAGGAAGTCAAGGGTCATGGTCTTGGTATTCGTCAATTGGAATCTCTATAAGAAGAATTTTTTTGTGTGGGTTTTCCTCTCCAAGAGGGAGAGGTTTTGGCCCTAGCAGAAAGCCAAATATCTTGTGTTTTTGTCTCTTTTGTTTTTTATAGCAGTTTGACGAGGCAAACACACACACTAACAATAATAAGAAGATCAAGCTAAGATACGACTGTAAAAACACTTCACAAATTGTTATCATGCTAAGAAGAATCTCATTAATTTCAGAGCGAAGGTTCAGAAGTCAAAGGAAGGGTAGAAAAGAGATATTCAAGGATCAAGTTTCAAGCAAAGCATCAAGGCAAGTTGTAGGAATCAAGATCTACATTCAAAAATCAAGACCTAGATCAAAGAAGCAGCCTACAACAACAGTCTACAACAGCAAGGGTTTTGGAGAACAACAGTCAAAAGATGAAGCGTTCAGATCTCAGGATACATGGCAACAGCTTTGGTGACTCCCACAATTTCGATCTACAACATACCAGTGATAGTCACCATCTCAAATTGAATCCTTTTCTATAAAGAACACGGTCCTGAAATTTCGGAACTTAATGATACATATTTGAGGGCATATATAGGAGTTTGAATAAAGAGTACTCGATATAGAAGCTATATTAACTGATGGGTCTCTATATATCATGGCAAGCAACCTCAATTCGATGTTGCATACTACAAGGTTCCTTATGTAGCCCAATTATATCAACAGTTTGTTGGATATATAAATCAAGATAGCTCGAAGGCAAAGAAGGCAATCTTCCTATCAAGGATCTCATCCGGAGGAAGCATCAATACATCTACCCCAACTACTACCAACATGATCAAGGTGAAGATTTCATCTTCACATCTCAAGTAAGTATTTTCATTAAATCATTTTGGTAAAATGACTTCATGATTGCAAGGAGATCTATAGATTGAATGAGTCATCAAAGGTCCTTGCATGGAATAAGGAGGATTGTCACAATCCTCATAGATAAGAGAAGTCAGTGAACAGGTCTCCTTTGAATTCATGAGAGAGAACTCTTAAGGTCCTCTCTTCCCTATGTAGCAAGAAAGGAGACAGAAAAGAGATATAGAAGATATACTCTCTGAAATAAAGTTAAGAAGGTCATATCATTAAAGGTATCAAAAATGAAGGAATATCTTCATGAGATCTCAATTGGGAGATCTGAGAAAGATGATAAGAAGATAATCATCTATGTTCTTAATAAGCAAGATGACAAGTGTCCTTGGGACAAGGAAGTTTCCTCATTTAACAACTTGTGGTATCTATGCAAGATAGAAAAAGGACAAGTTGTGGACAAAAGTGTTGAAGGCTAAAGGACTTAAACATGTGCAGAAAGGAAAGGGAAGTTCGGTCCTCAAACAAGACATAATAATATAGCTAAGATTCAATGCTATGAAAAAATTATGGAAAGAAGCTCATATCGTCGGAAGAATAGAGGAAGCTGAAGGAAAGGGCCAAGGAAAGAGGAAGTAACAGACCTCTACTATGAGTGAAATGGTGTCCCTCACAAAAGGGTCCGGTCATAAGCTCCTAAATCTTTTACAAATATGACCATGATAATAAGATGCGTCGTAGCATGAATATCACTCTTCAATGATTAGTAAGATATGGTACAAATGAAGAGTGGAAACATGGAGCTATGGTTTAATCTGAGCGAGAAGGTGATCTTGCACGTGGCCGCCATTATTGTTTGTTGGAGCGCTCAAAGCGAGGAGACGTGGGCCCTGGTTCATGGAGGAAATGGGCGAACTGGGTTGTGGCGGCTCCCCCTCCTGAACTACCCGAAAGGCTCCTAAAGGATTGCGGCAATTGGAAGCCTTGGAAACGCTACTCGCTGCCCCAGTTGGGCTCGACTCCCTGGCGGTCGACGCGGACTCCTCTTCTCATGTTTTTTCGTACTCAGGTTGCAAGCCTAACTTGGTTTCTGCTCAACAATTTCCTAGGTAGTCGGGCTCCAATAAGTTTTGTGCATGGAAGGTTGCAGGGGGATTTGTGGTGGGTTTTTGGTGTTTTCAGTAATTTGAAAGTGGATACAGGTCCGCTGCTCTGCCTATTCCGGACTCCCGCCTTCCCTAAAGGCGTTTCCTTCGTCCTCCATGTGGCTTCTACAACAGCTGTGAATGCGGTATACCTAATTCAGAGGTCTCCCATGCACAGGCTAAGGACCCTCATGATGTTGCCGACCTGTTGGAGCCGGGTAGTAGGGGCCTGGTCCAATATTCTCTGTTCATTCTGATACTCGGCGACTCATGATCTCCCTCCTAACCCGCAGACAGTAGGCAATATGCGGGAAGCTGGCTCCTCGTCACAGGTAAACCCTTCTTGTTTTCAAATTTATATAAAACCTCCAGAAGGGCCTTCCCTGTCAATCTAGATTAGTGTAGCAGACAATGTTCTTTTCCTGAAACATTCCATTACGCAGAAAGCTGGATTTCTAGCAAATTCTCAAAATTTAATTTATGGAGGCAAAGCCTTACAGGATTTTAGGCAACTGCAGAATTATGATATCCATCCGACATCCACCATTGTCCTCAACCTGAGATTATGGGGGGGGAGCAAGGACCGTAATACATCCCTCTACGGCTGGGAAGGTTTCTGGGAGCAATCCTTTGAAATTTCCAGAAGAAAAAACGAACCAAATATTCGGAGGCCCCTCATTTAAACATATTCTCCAGGGGAAAAGATCAGCGACAGAAAAAAATCAACAAGATAAAAAACAATAGGAAGGTTCAGCCACTAGCCCATACATAGTGGAGCTAATGAACTCAACTCCGGAATTACATATAGATGATTCTGAAGCAGATGTGAGTTGTGCCTCTTTTGCATCACAAGCCATCATCTGCAGATTTAATTGCTTTTGGCCAAAACCAGAGGAACTTTTTCACTGGATTTTGAGCAACTGGTCCCTCAATTGTGAAATACATCTTTGCTCAAAAGGTTTTTTTATTGTAAAACTCCCTTCCCCTGATACCAGAGACTGTATCCTGTAGGAAGGGCCATGGTTCTGGGGATCGAATGGTCTTTTCGTCACCCCACGGTTCCCTGAATTTGATGCAAACACTATGATTATTTCCAGAATGTCGGTGTGGATTTGCCTACACAACCTACCTCTGCATTTCTGGAATGAACGCATTCTCTCTAGTATCGGGAACAGCATTGGGAAATATCTCAAAATGGATTCCCAAAGGTTGGAAGAAAGGATCTACACTTTTGCGAGGATCTATGTGGATGTGGACTTCAACAAAGGTCTGCCAGATCGTATTCAACTAATCCACAAGCAGATGAACTGGACTCAGAACCTAGATTATGAAAACATAGCCTTCAGATGTAGAATATGCAAACATACTGAGCATCTTCAAAACATATGTCCGGAAGCAAAAAAAAACAATGTCAAAAGGAAGAGAAATGGGAAACAACAGAAAGGTTGGAATTTATTCACATCTCAACAAGAAATGGAGGAAGACGAGGCTTTGGTGGAACTCCCCTCTCCTGGGAACAACCAGACATCACAAGCACCAAAAAAACAAGATGTGTTCGTTCAGGTATTCAAGGAGACTCAGGACAATCAGGCACAAGAATCCCAGAGGGAACAAGAACCCATGGATTCACAACCAACAATTATGTCAGAATCATTGGAACCAAGCAGGTACAAGCAGATCCACTCATCAGACACTTCAAACTCAGATAAAGACATCCACAAACCTGATGAGTCTCAGCTTGCTCTGGTCACTACGACTCAGCCGCAAGGGGGATGGCGCAAGGTTGAGAAGAAAAAAAATTTGCCCATTGTATATTATTTTGTTTATTTTTGACACTCTTGTTTACCATCAGCGATTGGCTGGTGTTGCTTTGTTCTCGCGAGTATAACATGTAATTTTATTTTTCTATATTAATAAAATTACGCTTTTTTCATTGGAAAAAAGATGCATCGTGGCATCATGGAAGCATTAGAAATGAAAGCTCGTGGCATCATCATGGGATTCATTAAAGACAAAATCCATGGCAGTCAAACATGAAGGATATAGCTCTTGGGAACCTCATTGGACATTAAAGGAAAGGAAGAAATCATCCAGGACAAAGGAAAACATTTGCTAGATGGGGATATGCGAGATCCTCAAGATTCTCTGATGGAAACCTCAACGGAGGTTATAGATCGTCAGGCAACTAGAATACCCTATAAAGTACTAATGATAGAGTCCCTGTTTAAGAGGGAGCTCTGGAAGGTTCCTATGAGTAAAGGAACTTGAGTAAGTTTCTGAGTAAAGAGAAACTTGGAACTCTTCCCTAGGTAAGAGGGAGAATTAGACACAACATTCTTGCCTTCGGTTTGGAAGAAAGAATGGAGGATTGTGTAATCATCTGGCATCTGACACTCTTTGAGGATGTGGTAGGGCATCCAAGACAAGGATGGGCAAGAGGATCGATATTCTTGAGGGCTGGGAACACAAGATGAGAATAGTCCTAGTATGGCATACTCGGAGAACACCCGGGTGGGTATGACCTTAAGAAAGAAAATGATGATGCGTGTCTATCAGTCATTGGTCTCGCCAACATTGTGTGCTCTGATCTAAGTGAGAGATAGAGTTGTTAGTCAAGGCCTTGCTATATGAAAACAATGTTGGTTGAAATGATGCTATAACAGATGGATTGCAAATCTGATTCTTCTTATGAGAAATTCTTCAGATTGAGAATGACCAAGTACCATTATGAATACCTCCCTAGTTAAGAGGGAGTGTTGAAGAAAGTGTAACTAGGCTCGGTCTTCATAATGACATGATCTTTGTAAATGATGTAATAAAAGAGAATCAAATTATTTTGTATGCCTTGCTGCATGGGTTTCAAGAGCAAGAAGTGTCATTAGGTCAAAGACTTCTTCTTGATGTCTTTAGGATTTATTAATATGTCAAAGAGTCATGTCATGTATAAAGAAGCTCTTCATGAGCCTATGTGTAATGTACTCAAGTCTACAAAAGTGTGTAGAAGCCCTCCAAAGACAAGCACAATCCTCTTATAGAAGGCAACAAGCAAAACGTTGAAGAAAACATCATGTAAGCCTCAAAAATATATATTTAAATGTCATGTCGGCTCAGAACTAGGAGACACAACGTTTCACTTGACAAGTTAGCTTATTTGCAAGGAGCAACCACTATAAATATGTGGCTAGGGTATCCGCAAATGAAAAGAACAAAAGCTCGGATTTGTCTGTGTCCTCGGATGGGTTTAAGGTGCAGGCAAAAGGACTTCGAGCTAGTATCTTTGTGTTTCGTATGGGCACCACAGATAACATCTCGGCCTCCTCACATTCTCGATCAAGCACAGTGTTGTAGGGTCTCGGATGAAGGTGCAGGAGAGTGCACACAAGCCTCTGCAACTTCATATATAATTACAATAAGTATCTACAGTGGGACCCTCTCGGTGGTAGCACTCTCGTCATAGTAATGAAGCTTTCGTTGCAGGAAGAAAAGCGCAGTTACTTATGGATGGAGACATACAATCTCAGCATGATTATGATGGTCTCGAGGATTCTATAGTCTCAATGGGGAGGATCACGATGATACCACAATAGCACACAGTTTTTTCATATTTGTTATGCCCTCTCGGCATACTCACAATCACAGTTGTAATGATAAGGATATCAATTCACACTCTGTCTTGGCATTCGAGATATACGCAATATATCTATGATGACTAAGATCTTAGTTATATATGCGTGATGAAAAGATCTCACAGTGACTCACCCTGTCTCAGCAGATAGATGCAGTTATGATTTAAACATATGTGGAGTCCTCACAGTGACTCTCTGTCTTGACATATATTATGGATGATGGTAATCATCTTGGTCATAATCGTGTTAGGTTCAAGATCAGATGTTTGATGAAGATCTCAGTACAGCTCTCAAAGATGTATATACAAGATTTTGAGGTAGGAGCAGTAATGATGATAAGCTCAGAAGTGACAAAGAAGAGGATTGGTGTCTTGGTCTTGGGGTGGCATAGGAAGTCAAGGGTCATGGTCTTGGTATTCATCAATTGGAATCTCTATAAGAAAAAAAAAAAATGTGTGGGTTTTTCTCTCCAACAAGGAGAGGTTTTGGCCCTGGCAGAAAGCCAAATATCTTGTGTTTTTGTCTCTTTTGTTTTTGATAGCAATTTGATGAAGCAAACACACACACTAACAATAATAAGAAGATCAAGCTAAGATACGATTGTAAAACACTTCACAAATTGTTATCATGCTAAGAAGAATCTCATTAATTCTGGATGCCCTAGATTCTTCAACAAATCATGGGTTCCTATATGATGAAGGCCGCTCATAGAGCTTATTGGAACTAGGGTGATGGCCATGATGATGGGGTAGAGCTCATGTATTAACTTTTGCCCACATGCTAAATGTGTTTATCCCACCCATCTTTTGCATTGTGTGGTACATTTTCCAGTTGAATCTGGCCAATTATGCTTTTACTTTTCTTTTTACCTGCATCAACCTCTGGGGCATCATTCCAAGCCCAACCCAAGGTGTGGGTAAGGGGAAGGGAAGAGCTAGCCCTATGTGGACCTAGTAGAGGAATGTGGACCCAGGTGGGAGAAATGATGAATGGGGTTATAATAAGTAGAAAGGGGGCAATATATGTGGATGAGGGAGCGGGACCACGCAACCAAAACCCGAGTTTCCCATGAAATACCATCCCTAAAGCCAAATGGTCAGTGAAAGAGATCCCACGGGACTAGAATCAAGGTTAATATCCAAAAGGGGTCTAGAGGACAAGAGCACATACCTAGCCCATTCTTTTCATCGAATCCCCCTATTAATCCATGCCCAGAAGTGTCCATGATAGGCAAACTACAATACTCAAATACCAAATGACAAGGCATACCTTTAGGTTCGGGAGGCTCGCCTTCAAACATACGATCATGCAAATGGGTGAGGGACCACATGGTTGGCTCAGGTGGCGAAGAAGTGGCACAACAAGCTAGTTGGTGTCTGCAAGGGGTTGTTGGCTTCCACTTGAAGACCATCTTGGAGAAAAAAATTCTCCTAGGGGTATCACCCACAAAATGGTAGGTAACATCTAACTCCAACTAAAACGTGATCTCTTGAAGAAGTGGACAAAGTTGCCCGAACGATAGGTCACGAGAACTCCAACAACCTCTTGGTTACCGCAGACCTTTTGTCTGCACATATCAACGATTGAACTCACGGGGCAGCATGCTTTTCACATTGTCTTATGATCACCCATGCTTGGTGTTAGGTCGTAAAATCAACAGAAAAATAAAATATGCAAATTTTACTTTAAATGCATCTAATCTACCATGGGAAATATTACATGATGTTAGTTTTAATGCAAAATCAATATGCAATGCATCCTACTCTACCATGCATACGATACAATATCAGGTCTCAAGGAAAGGGGTGATACGACTTAACTTGACCAGCTCGTGCCAAAGTTCATCCTTTCCCCTCCCTTCGTCAATTTCCACTTAAAGGTGTCAAATTGATCCTATGAGGTACTAGGCTAGGAAACACCAGGGCAAAGTTTGACCTCAGAGCTAGGGCTTGGGATATCTCACAATCTAGCCATCCAAATACTTTGATTTTTGGTCCACAATTGTGCTAGTGTGTCCTCAAGAAGCCCTCCAAATTTCATGAGATTCCAACAGTGGGATCTTGAGAAATCGCAAACCCTAGCTCAAAGACCAATTATTGCCCTTGGTTTTCATTAAGCTAGTTACCTCAAAGGGATCATTGTGCCACCTTTCATTGAAAAAAAATCTTTGATCCCCTTCTCTTCCCTAATTAGGTCAAGATCATCATTGGTTGCTAAACCCTCCCCCCTTGACCTAACCTAGAGTCCATTTGGTTCTGTGTTGTCCTGTTTCCTATCAAAGCTAACTTTTCAAGAATCACACAGGAATCCAAGTTCCATAAGGATCTTGAGGAATAGGAAGCTCCATTGCATGACATACTCCCTAAACCTAACCTTCAAATCCTCATCAACCTTTCCTAAGAAAACCCTACACCTTGCTTACAAAGCAAGCAAGCTCTAATTTTGAGTTTCTCCCTGAAAATGGTGATTGGAATCACTTCTTATCCATTGCATTGATATATTATTTGTAAGTGAGTCCTCATACCGAGTCTCCTCCCATCGATGGAAGTTCTTAAAGAGTAGAGAGCCTTAGCTAAGGTGACAATGGGCTAAGTCTCCATTATTGCCCTTGTCCTAGTAGTTGCCCCTTTAGGACCCCTACTAGTTTGAGCGATAACAATTCCCATGAACTCTGATGAGAACAAAAAACATGAAGTCCCCAAGGAAGAAGTTGATCCAAAATGGATTTTGGATAGACTCCTAAGTCTAAGTGTTCTTCACAAAGAAAAAATGAAAGTCCAAGGAAGTTCCTGGAACTAGCCTCATTGCAGAGATTGTCTCATTCTAAATCTATTGCAACTTGAATAGGCAAAAACTGACTTAGGATGCAGAAGTTATAACAAAATCAAGTTGTCCTTTTTCCTTTTGGAAAAAAAGAAGCAAAATCCCCTAAGAATGGGTCCTAAAAACCCTCTAAGTCTTCAAAATCTTCTAAAAATCCAAAAACCATCGCAAAAGGAGAAGCTTTGGAAATATCAGATTACACTATTGGAAGGCAAAACCATAGAGAAAACATTGAAAAATGGGCTTATCGGCGGTCAACAAAGCAATGAACAGGAGTCGTCGGATCTGACCAATCAACAGTCCAGATCCGATCAGCGAATCGTAATCGGCGGTGGCAGGTGGAAGATATCGGAACGGGTTATATGATTATTGTGATCACGATATCGCAATCAGCGATTACAATGGAGCGATATCGCAATCAGCGATTACAGTGGAGCGCACCTTAAACGGCCCGGGGTATGTGCGATATGCGATTGCGACAAGTCACATTGCAATATCGCATCGGAGCTACGCAACGACACGGGGCTATATGTTATATATATATATATATATATATATGCGATGCGATGGCCGGACCCGACAGGGCTATAAACGATAGTTGATATATTTTAAAATCCGCCCAAAGGCATTTTCTATGTAATTTCGCATATTTCGTTTAATAAACGAAAAGCGAAGGAATGCGCCAATGCGATGAATCCGGACCCAAAGGGGTTCCGAAATGCAAATGAATAATATTTCAAATCCGCCATAAGGCCATTTTGTGGGAATTTGCAGTGTTTTAATGTATTTTAAAATACAAAGGGGAAACTATGAAACATGGGCATTGCGACTTGCGATAAGTGATTTCAGGCGGACCCGATAGGGATATAGTGCGCATTTATGAAGATTTGAAGTCCGGTGAACAGTGTTCTCTACGGATTTTTCCCATGTTTAGTGTATTTTCCTGTGTAGGTCGAGAATGCCAAAATTTGGGGATTTCAAATGCCTGATGACCCCTTCCGTTTCAGCACAGGTGACCACCATCCCCGAGGGCGTTTAGCAATGATGGCTAACGCTCAGAGAAGGGATTTGAGAGGACCAAAGCAGGAAGAAAGAGAGCCCGAAAGGGAAAATGAACAGGCAACGTCGATTGGCTTAAAAAACCATGAATGTCAAAGAAAGAGTGGTTGTTGAGGCTGTTGGGGTTTTGTTGCATGAAATAGAGAAAAAGAATAAGCCAAAGCAGGAAGCTAAGGCAAAAAGGGGCAGTGCAGAAGGAAAGGGAGCAGCCAAGGGAGTCACTTGGAAGTCAAGTGAAAATCCAAGAGAGCTGTAAACTGATAGAGGGCCAAAGAAGCCAGAGCTGAAGAGCTAGAGCCAGAGCCAGAGCCGAAGAGCCAGAGTTAGAGCCAAGAGCCAGAACCAAGAGCCAAGAGCCAGAGCTTCAAGAGCCAAGGAATGACATGGTGTTTGAACCCACTGTTTCTGTGTAAAACAGTAGGAGTTGAGCCAAGAGCTTGTAAAAGGACCTGCCATAATCCTAGAGAGCCTAGTCAAGTTGACTAGAGCTCAAGGAGACGTAGCCCAAGAGTTTTGGGTGAACTCCAGATTAAATTGTTGTCTTATGTGCTTGTTTTACTGCTGCATTATTTACTATTGTATGTATTTATAGATCAGTTTTAGCACATTAATTTACAGCACCTGAACAGTTTAAAACAAATATCAGCATACACCTTAATATCAGGCACTTATTAATTCCGCATTGGTTAATCAATAAGACTTGGGAATATTTAAAGTTTTGGAAGTGGGAGAGGTTCTTGTAAGTTAGACAAGAAGCCTAAGTGCCCCATTTTCATATTAGGTGGTATCAGAGCCTAAGTTTGGTTAACCCCACCTTCAAAGAAAGTTATATTAGCATGCTTGATTGACAGAGCAAAGATTGCTTGTTTGAAAGGTGTTTGGGCAGTCAAGGATTGATTGTCTAATTGATGTATGCTTGTTTGCAGACTGACTATTTTCTGAGTTTGCAGAGGTAAAAGGAAAGCTATTTGATAGCTCAGTCCAGAAAAAACAAATAGGAAGAAGGGTTGAAGGCATTCTTCTATCCCAAAGGACCTCAAGGCAGTCCTTAAAGCGCAAGAGGTTTGTTGCAAAAGGTTGCTGAAATAAGCTCTTTATTAATCTTGTTTGAAGTTCTTTGTTCATTGGCATAATGACAACTTCCTCAAGTGTATCCTTGAATTCTTCCTTCTTCATCACAAGACTCTTTGATGGAGACTTGAAGCAAGACTTGTTTATCATGATGGACAAGGTGAGAGAAATGTATGAGGATGGAAGAAAGAGCAGCATACTTAGAGAGCAGTTGAATTCCATGAAGGAAGAGAAGCAGATGCTTTCTGACAAACTGCAGGAAATGGAGAGGCAACTTCATATTGCAAATATGAACCTGAAGAGGATGCATGAGTTGGAGTCACAGCTCTTTGTTGCCCAAGAAACCTTGGTCAAGTATCGGCTTGAAGAAGAGGTAAACCATTCCAATTTGTCTTGAAATTCTTCTAAGAATGCTTATATTGGTTCTTTTGAAAAACATACTAGAGGCATAGGTTCCAAGCTAATGTCCAAGATGGGATATGAAGGAAAGGGCTTGGGAAAACATGCACCAGGTATTATTGAACCAATAATGGTTAAAGAAAAGCCTAAGTATTTGGGTCTTGGTTATGGACAGTCTTATGGAGAGAGTTCCAAAGCTGCCATTAAGGCCATTGATACACCTCCAAGAAGGGGTTGCATTGCAGAGTGTGAGGATTGTGTTCAGGAGGAATGCAATGGCTTGAAACATCATTTGCAGGATGCAGGTGTTCAGAAGCACACGCTTGAACCAGAGAGTTGTGGAAACTTTGAATACCCTGAAGAGATTGATGGTGTTCCAAATGGAGCTACTTCTTCACTCAATTCACCTCCTCATGAAGGCAATAAAGGTGAAAGAGGCAGGTCCAAATCTGGTTCTAATCATATTCCTTTTGATTTTGCAAAGCATGGTAATTTCCACATAAGCATGGGAAAAGAATTGCATGTTCCTTTTGTGGTTTGGATAACCATCATGTTTCTAGATGTTGGAAGAGAATGGCCACATACAGGAACTTTTGAAGGAAAAGAAGCAAGCAACCAAAGGTCCATTGGACAAGGCAAATCGTGCTGTCAAGAGGATGCACATGCAGTGCACTTGTTGCCATAAGCAAGGGCATCTTGCTGAAAGGTGTTGGACTCTGAATCTAACAATGCTTCCACAAAAGCTGAAGAAAGTAGAAAGAAAAGATGGCAGAAATGGAAAGGAAGTTTCCATGAATGATGTGCTTCAGAATGATTCACATGTTGATGTTGATGTGCAGACAAAGGAAAGACCTTTGAACTGGATTGGTAAGAAATGGTTAGAGTTCTTTTCCAATTAAGGATTGCATGCCTATTGATGCATCTATTTGCATTTCTTGTTGATGAGATGCAAGTTGTAGGTTTCTACCAAGATGGCGAATGGAAAAGATTGAGTAGGAGACTCACTTTGTTGCTGCAACATTATATTTCATTTCAGCTTCAAAAATACAGTGTGCTTAAGTGAAAGTTGAACGATGAAATGCATGCATAAGCATGATGTGCATGAACACAGGGATGTTGATGTTTTCCTTGTTTTGAACATGTATGTGTAATTAACTTGAAGGGCTGATTGCTTTAAACATGCATGTGATGTTGACATTGAAAGAAGTTCAAACCAACCTTCTATGACCAGTTCAGCAGAAATTCTGCAGGAGGGCAAGGAGGAAGACAGTGCTTCCCCGGAAGGCCAGCCCGCCCAAGAAGGGAAGTGGTTAGAAACTTTGGTTCAGAGGCACTATGCAAAGGCAAGTGTAGAGAGGCTGAAAGAAGAGGGTGAGTCACTCTCATTTACTGTTCAGATCAGTATATCAGTCTTTTGGAGACCAAAAGTTCTTTTAGTGCGGAGGCGTGATCCAAAATGGATTTTCAATAGACTCCTAAGTCTAAGTGTTCCTCACAGAGGAAAAATGAAAGTCCAAAGAAGTTCCTGGAACTAGCCCCATTGCAGAGATCGTCCCATTCTGAATCTACTGCAACTTGAATGGGCAAAAACTGACTTAGGATGCAGAAGTTATAACAAAATGAAGCTGCCCTTTTTCTTTTTGAAAAAAAAAGAGGCAAAATCCCCTAAGAATGGGTCCTAAAAACCCTCTAAGTCTTCAAAATCTTCTAAAAATCCAAAAACCATCGCAAAAAGAAAAGCTTTGGAAATATCAGATTACACTATCGGAAGGCAAAACCATAGAGAAAACATTGAAAAATGGGCTTATCGGCAGTCGACAGAGCAATGAACAAGAGCTATCGGATCTGGCTGATCAACGGTCGAGATCTGATTGGCAAATCACAATCGGCGGTGGCAGGAGGAGGATATCGGAACGGGTTATATGATTATTGTGATCGCGATATCGCAATCGGCGATTACAATGGAGCGCACCTTAAACGGCACGGGGTATGTGCGATACGCAATTGCAACAAGTCGCATCGGAGCTACGCAACCGCACGGGGCTATATATATATGTGTGTGTGTGTGTGTGTGTGTGTGTGTGTGTGATGCGATGGTCGGACCCCACGGGGCTATAAACGATAGTTGATATATTTTAAAATCCGCCCAAAGGCATTTTCTATGTAATTTCGCATATTTCGTTTAATAAACGAAAAGCGAAGGAATGTGCTGATGCGATGAATCCGGACCCGAAGGGGTTCTGAAATGCAAATGAATAATATTTCAAATCCGCCATAAGGCCGTTTTGCGGGAATTTGCAGTGTTTTAATGTATTTTAAAATACAAAGGGGAAACCGTGAAACATGGGCATTGCGACTTGCGATAAGCGATTTCAAGCGGACCCGATAGGGATATAGTGCACATTTATGAAGATTTGAAGTTCGGTGAACAATGTTCTCTATGGAGTTTTTCCGTGTTTAGTGTATTTTCCTGTGTAGGCTGAGAATGCCAAAATTTGGGGATTTCAAAGGCCCAATGGCCCCTTCCGTTACAGCACAGGTGGCCACCATCCCCAAGGGCGTTTAGCAATGATGGCTAACGCTCAGAGAAGGGATTTGAGCAGACCAAAGCAGGAAGACAGAGAGCCCGAAAGGGAAAATGAACAGGCAGCGCCGATTGGCTTAAAAAGCCATGAATGTCAAAGAAAGAGGGTTGCTGAGGTTGTTGGGGTTTTGTTGCATGAAACAAAGAATAAGAATAAGCCAAAGCAGGAAGCTAAGGCAAAAGGGGCAGCGCAGAAGCAAAGAGAGCAGCCAAGGGAGTCACTTGGAAGTCAAGTGAAAAGCCAAGAGAGTTATAAACTGATAGAGGGCCAACTAAGCCAGAGCCAACTAAGCCAGAGCCGAAGAGCCAGAGCCAGAGCCAGAGCCGAAGAGCCAGAGCCAAGAGCCAGAACCAGAGCCAAGAGCCAGGGAATGACAAGGTGTCTAAACCCACTGTTTCTATGTAAAACAGTAAGAGTTGAGCCAAGAGCTTGTAAAAGGACCTGCCATAATCCCAGAGAGCCTAGTCAAGTTGACTAGAGCTCAAGGAGACATAGCCCAAGAGTTTTGGGTGAACTCCAAATTAAATTGTTGTCTTATGTGCTTGTTTTACTGCTGCATTATTTACTGTTGTATGTATTTATAGATCAGTTTCAACACATTAATTTACAGCACCTGAACAGTTTAAAACAAATATCAGCATACACCTTAATATCAAGCACTTATTAATTCTGCATTGGTTAATCAATAAGACTTGGGAATATTTAAAGCTTTGGAAGTGGGAGAGGTTCTTGTAAGTTAAACAAGAAGCCTAAGGGCCCCATTTTCAGATCAGAAGTTCTAATTCTTCAGAACATCCTGTAGATCATCAAGAAGAGTCAGAAGGGTATAGCAAACCAGTGGACCTAGTTATTGTGCCTAAAATTTAGAAAAGGCCAGCTTCTCTTAGATCCACTTTGCAAGAAGTAGAAGGACATGCAGCACCTTCAAGGAAAGCAAGGGACCTAAGAGGTATTCTAGATATGCAACATTACTAGTCAAATTATTTTGAGCCTTCCACGTTTGAAGAAGCAGCTAGCCAGCAAGTTTGGAATGATGTGATGTTGGAAGAATACCAATCGATTATGAAAAATGATTTATGGGAGATTGTGTTGAGACCTAAAAGGAAGCCTGTGGTAACTTTCAAATGGGTATGTATACAAGATCAAGCATGTAGTGGATGGCGATATTGAAAAATACAATGTGAGATTTGTGGCTAGAGGGTTCTCCCAGAAAGAGGGAGAGGACTATGATCAAACCTTTGCTTTGGTTGCCAGGTACACTACCATTAGATCTATTATTTCTATTGCTACTTGTATGGGTTGGAATTTACATCAGATGGATGTAAAGATTGTTTCCCTCAACCTTGCGATTGAGAAAGAAGTGTACATAGAACAACCTCAAGGTTTTGAGGTTCATGGAACAGAGTCTCACGCTTGCATATTGAAGAAAGCCTTGTATGGACTTTAGCAAGCACCTAGAGCGTAGTATTCTCCAATTGACAGCTACGAAACAAGACTTGGTTTCTCCAAAATTGATGTTGATCCAAAACTATACGTCAAGGATGAGAAGAATGAACCTGTGATCATATTATTGTATGTTGATGACTTATTATTTACAAGTATGGAGCAGCTCATAGTTCAGTGTAAGAGGGAGTTAGCCTCTTAATTCAATATCAAGGATCTTGGTTTGATGCACTACTATTTGTGGCTAGAAGTATGCAAAAGCCAGGAGAAATCTTCATTGATCAAGGAAAATATATTATCAAAATCTTGCAAAAGTATCGAATGATGGAATGTAAATCAATGGCAACTCCCATGGTGATAAATATGAGAAAGTGGAGAGATTCTAAGTCAGATTTGGTAGACCCATCCAAGTACCAAAAGTCGATTGGCTCACTAATGTATTTGTTATGAATACTCTAAGTCAATTCCAAGTGGAATCAAGACATGATCATTGGATTGCAGGAAAGCATGTATTGAGATATTTGTGGTACAATTGATTACGGTTTGAGCTATGTCTCCAACGGTGATATACAATTACAAGGTTATACAGATGCAGATTGGGCAAGGAGTGCTCAAGATAGAAAGAGTACATCTGGAGGGTGCTTTAGTTTGGGCTCCGCTATGATTTCGTGGACAAGGAGGAAGCAAACATCTGTTGCACTCAACACTACTGAGGAAGAATATATTGCAACCAATCTAGCAAGTTGTAACGCAGTATGGCTTCAGAAGTTACTCGCAAGACTATTTGATCAGGTGCTAGAACCGACTGTGATATATTGTGACAATCAAAGTTGTGTGAAGTTGACAGAGAATCCAATTTTCCATGATAGGTTGAAGCACATCAAGATCAAGTACCACTTCATCTGTGACATGGTGCAGAAGGGAGCAATGAAGCTCCAATATGTTTCTATTGATGAGCAAATAGTTGATATTCTTACAAAGCCTCTGTCCAAAGCAAAGTTTGTATACTTCAGGGACAAGCTTGGACTTGTTGAGAATGCTTCTCTCAGTGAGAGGGAGTGTTGATGAGATAGCATCATGGACTGACATTCTCCTTGTGTCAAGTATATTGACTCAAATTAGGGAGAATGGTCCAGCAGAGGACAATCATTCTTCCTGTGTCTAGTATGTTGACCCGAATGAGGAAGAATGGTCCTGGAGCATCAAGTTCGTTTAGCATTAGGCCCCGAATTACTCAATTAGAGTGTGGCCTTTGGAGATTCACAATGTGTCAAAGATATTGACCCAAATGATGGTGAACCAAGACTAGTTTGGATGCCACATGTTAGGTACCGAAATGAATTATGGTGACTAGTTGATGTCAAATGATGTACCATGTGTCTGAAGTACCGACTCAAATTATGGTGAGGATATACCATAGGTCTGAGGTACTGACCTAAATTATGGTAACTTGTTGATGTTGTTGAATTACCATGTACCAAAGTTGTTTGACTAAATTATGGTAATTGCTTGATGTTATTGATTTACCATGTGTTACATTTGTTGACCCGATTATGGCAATGATGATGATTTGTTATAACCTTTTCTTAGAGAAGTTTCTCAACAGAGCATTTGTCTAGTCATTATGAATACCTCCCTAACTAAGAAAGAGTGTTGAATTTTGTACCTATGGTCAGTCTTCTTAATTTATATTTTCGCCCTTGAAATATATAATGTAATTGTAAGACATGTTCTTCATGTAATTTTCATTGATCAACCCTTGAAAGAAATATTATAAGACATGTTCTTCATGTCGGTATTAAAAGAGAAAATTTCGAAATTTGAATTTTAAATTTTTTGCTCCAAACTTGTCAAGTCGCCCCTCCCTCAAGTGTAGGCAGCCCTAGTGAAGAGACATACCTATTCGAACAAGCAGAACACTATATAAAGAGCATTCAACCTCCACAAGGTAGCATTCGATCTCACACAATACAAGGAATATTTTGGGCATCTCAACGAAGAAGAAGAAGGACGAAGTAGGACGAAGATAGATGAATTTATCTTTAGCATCTATCTCTCTCTCTTGACTTCGCACATGTGAACTTTTGCGTAGTTTCTCGGTAGCGGGGCCAATATTCTTGGCAAATTGTTCTGGGCAGCAGGGCCAAGTTTCTGGGCATATTCTAGGAGGCCGAAATTCGGCCTAGGACAATCAAAGATAGTAGAAGTTGAAGGGTGGAAATTTGACTTGACAAGAGGGTTGCTTGACCCAATTTGACTATAGCTTGTTGGTCAGTATGACCTCATAGTTGACTAATTGCATTAGGTGTATCTCTTGTTGAACTGGAGAATTTCTCTAAGGAAAAGGTTGTTGGGTTTTCTCACGAGTGGGTTTTCTCCCGAGTGGGTTTTCTCAAGGTAAATCTTGTGTTCTCTTTGTGCATTGTGATTTGTATTGTCCTTGTGCTTTTATGGTTGAATTTATGAAGTGTAATTGCATAAGGATAAACTAAAATTGTTAAAAGAAGAAATACATCACTAGAAGTAACTATCAGTATTTCAGAAATTTGTGCTTATATCTATTGCGCTTGAAAAATCAACAAAAACAAGATCCCACACAGAGCCTCAAACAAACAGTAAACATGGTACCTCACCCATTCACCTCAAAAACTCCAAAAACTTAAAAAAATCCCTCGGCAAGGTCAACTTCAGCTTTCCAAAAGAATGCTCTGGTAACCAAAGCAAGAACCTCATCAATGTCGATTCCCGCATTCATAGTACAATTCAATGCTCCCATCAACTACAAGTTGTTAATTTTCTAGTAGCAACAAGACTAAAACAAATTTTCAAACTGATAACTACTTCCAATGATACAATTTGACTTCTTTAGAGCATTCCAATCATTAAGCAGTTATACTTGAAAATTTCAACCATAAACTTCAGTAGAGCAATAGAGATCACAATAAAACAATGAAACAAGAGACACCAAAATTTTCTTGGGACAAAACCCCACAAGGGGGAAAACCCGATAATCTTTCCTTATGAGAGAGAGAGTTCAATTCATCAATTATACATCAGAATATTCCAATCAAAATGCCAACCTTTGACTTCAATAAATGCCAAGTCAAAACCAGTCAAATGAGAGAGAATAAGTCAACATTTGCTCACAGTCAAAGTCTGCACAAGGGATCAAATTTCGGCCCAAGGCTACTGGTCAAAAAAGCCGAAATTTGATCCTACAATTTCCAGAGAGAATTCACTCAAACCTCAATCAACAGCCCAAAACAAAGACAAAGCTTCAGTCAACAAACCACGGAGTATTCGACCTCCAAACCTCAGTCAATAGCTAGGTCAAATAGAAGAAATCTGGTCAAGTCAACGTTGGACCACAGAGGTCAAAACTTGTTGGTCAACACAGATAATTCTTCTTCTTCCTCCTTGCATGTGTGAGCAAATCTCCTTGTGATTGGTCAAATGAATAATTTGATGATGATGTCAAATGAGGTCCAACTAATGCCAATTTATATGTTTCAAGATGTGGGTTTTGACCATGGGGTCAAACCCCTTCAAGTGGTGGGGTTGACTTGTCCATTTGAGGCCGACTTGGACAACAAGAAAATAAATCATTTCTCCTTTGAATTTGATAATGAAAATATCGATCGGAGCTACCATTCTCCAACACTCCCTCTTAGCTAAGGAAGTACTTTTCATTCTCTCCCAAGATCAATCTCTCCGACCAATTCATTCGTTTCAATAATGACCTAAGGGAGAGATCACAAAATCAGATGTACAAGTCTCATCATAAGGAAAGATACATAGCATCAAGCTCATCCCACAAGCCAAAACCAATGGCATCAAGGTTAGAACCCAATTGACCATGGGATCAATCAATGAGGCCAAACTCTCCAACCATATGAAATGGTTTCTCAGTCAAGCACAATGACCCAAGAGAGTACTAAAAATCAATCTTCCCAACCAAGTCCACTTGGTCTCTCAGTCAAACACAATGACTCAAGGAAGAGAACTCAAAATCAATGTCCCCAACCAAACCCACTGGTCTCTCAGTCAAACACAATGACTTAAGGGATCACTCCAAGCCTCAAAACCAAACTCCCCAACCATATTGGTTTCTCAATCAATCTCAATGACCCAAGGGATTTTCAGCTACTGCAAGCTTTTTCTCTAAAATAAGAAAACTTCATTTGGGACAATGGCTTCGTCAAAACATCAGCAACCTACTCATTAGTAGGAATGTATTCAAGCCTCACAGCTCCTCTTTAGACAATATTCTGAATGTAATGATACTTGATCTCAATGTGCTTCGACCTGTCATGAAAAACTAGATTCTCAAAAAGCTTTACACAGCTTTGATTGTCACAATATACCACGGTCGATTCCAACACCTGATCAAACAAACCAGCAAACAACTTTCGAAGCCAAACTGCTTCACAACAGGCTGAACATGCAGCTATATACTCAACTTCAGCTGTACTAAGAGCAACAAAAGTTTGCTTCTTACTTGACCATGATATCATAGCAGAGCCCAAGCTAAAACAAAAACTAGAAGTGCTCTTTCTATCTTTAGTGCATCCAACCCAATCAGCATTTGTAAAACCATGCAACTGCCATTCTCCATTAGAAACATATCTCAAACCATAATCAATGGTGCCACGTAGATATCTCAATATATGTTTTGCTGCAACCCAATGCACATGTTAGAGCTCAACCAAGAATTAGCTCAACGTGTTCACAACATAGCAGATATCAAGTCTAGTGTTAACCAGATAATTCAATGAGCCAATCAATTTACGATACATAGAGGGATCAACTAGATCAGAATCACAGTCTCACAGCTTCTTCAAATTTGTCACCATGGGAGTATCCATAGACTTAATCAGACCAAATTTCCGAAGGATCTTAATGATGTACTTTCCTTGCCCAACAAAGATTTCACCAAGCTTTTGCCATATTTCCAATCCCAAATAGTAATGCATAAGACCAAGATCCTTCATCTCAAATTCAGAAATCAGCTCCCTCTTACACTAGACAATGAGATTCTCAACCCCTGTTAGAAATAGATCATCTACATACAGTAGCAAAATCAAGGGCTCACCTTCAACAACTTTGAAGTACAAATTTGTATCAACATCACTATTTGTGAAACCAAGACTCAACAAATAGCCATCAATACAAGAGTACCATGCATGAGGAGCTTGCTTAAGCCCATACAAGGCTTTCTTCAATTTACAAACATGTGTCTCTCTATTATGAATCTCAAAGCCTTGAGGTTGTTCAATATATACTTCCTCTTCAATGACTCCATTAAGAAAAGCAGTTTTAACATCCATTTGTAGTTTCCAACTTGTAATAGAAGCAAGAGCAATAATAGATCTAATAGAAGAGTACCTAGCAATAGGAGCAAATGTGTCTTCATAATCTTCTCCCTCTTTCTGGGAGAATCCACAGGCCACAAATCTTTCCTTGTACTTCTCAATGCTTCCATCAGCTGCATGCTTGATTTTGTAGATCCATTTGGAAGACACAATAGATTTTCCTTTAGGTCTTGGCACGATTTCCCATACATCATTCTTCAATATGGACTGGTACTCTTCAATCATAGCATCTCTCCAAACTTGATGTTCAGCTGCCTCTTCATAGGTGGATGGCTCAGATTCAATGATCTTACACATCAATGCTGCATAACTTGAATACTTCTTTGGCCTCTTGCTTTCTCTGAAGGTGCCATGAGGTGTTGCATGTCCTTCTACTTCTTTTAAAGTTTTTTCAAGCTAAGTTGGTCTTTTTCTAGTCTCAAGTACAATAACTCTTGGAGATTCAACAGATTCATGTGGTTCATCTGACTCTTTAGGAGGATCTTGTTCCATAGGTTCAGGTTCTTTAGGTTTTGATTCCACATTCTTAGGAGCCACCTGCATCTCATCATTAGAGTCCAAGTGTGATCCTTTGGACTTCCAAAAAGTAGCATCCTCATAAAAAATGACACCCCTGCTACTTTCAATTGATCATTGTCCTGGTATATAGACTCTAAAAGATTTTGAATTTTCACTGTAGCCAACAAAAGTTCCCTTCTTCCTAGAAGGCTCCAACTTTGTTCTTTTCTCCTTGGGCACATGAATATAAACAGGAAAACTAAAAATTCTTAAATGTTCAACATTGGGCTTCTCGCTTGTGAACACTTCTCCGGGAGTCTTATATTCCAAGATTCATTGTGGACATCTAGTTTGAACAAAAATAGTTGTCTTTGAAGCATTTCCCCATAGAAATATAGGCAGATCTTGATCATGAAGCATGGCTTTGGCAGCTTCCATAATAGTTATGTTTTTCCTTTCAGCAACACCATTTTGTTGAGGATTGTAGGGAACTATCAGCTCCCTCTTAATTCCAGCATGCTTGCAGAAAGCAATGAGCTCCTTCGATTCGTATTCTCCTCCATTGTCAGACCTTAAAATCTTGATCCTTCTTCCTATAGCATTTTCAACCTGTGCCTTGAATTCCCGAAACTTTTCAAACACTTCATCCTTGGATTTCAAGAAATAAATCCATGTTTTACGAGAGTAATCATCAATGAAAGTGACATAGTACAAATAACCACTCAAGGATTTGTTATACATAGGTCCACAATTCAATTTATCTTTTCATATCATCATCAAGACTAATGCCAAGCAGCAAATAGAAGAGAACACAAGATGTAGGCACACTGCTAGGGCAAAACCCCTCTCTCTAGGGGAAAACCCAATCAAAATTCTTCCTTTAGTAGATTCAAGATGAGACGACCAAGACCCTTACAACTCAAACTCGAGACTACCTCCATCCATCAAGTCAACCTTGTCATTCTTCAGTTCCATTGCTCCTGTAGCAGTCAGTCTTCTTCACACTTGCCTTTGAAGAGATCACCTCTGCTTCCAATCTAAGCTCCTTCATCCACTGTGATAGCAACGACATACTGTGAAAGCACCACTTTAATAGCATCAAACTAAACTCATTGTAATAGCAACGAGATCATTGTGGTTATGTGAGAGCACCGAATTAAGGTCACTGTAATAGCACTGAGATGATGTTACTGTGGTCGTGTGAGAGTGTCGAGATAAGGTCACTGTGATAGCACTAAATCTTGTAGTCATTGTAATGCGAGTTCATCTCTGTAATGACAACGAGCCTCTCC
The DNA here is from genome assembly GCA_031772625.1 of Pinus tabuliformis. Lineage (NCBI taxonomy): Eukaryota > Viridiplantae > Streptophyta > Pinopsida > Pinales > Pinaceae > Pinus > Pinus tabuliformis. The sequence continues at coordinate 401,978,642 of CM062815.1, read as the reverse complement.
TTTTGAAATAGCACCGAGCTGAAGTCATCCGAACTGTGCACACTGTGATATCCGAACTTTTCACTGTAAAGACCCCGAAATATATGTCTCTGAAATCATATCCGAACTTCTCTGTGATAGTATTAACGCGAAGACCTTGTGCATATATATATAGTGGTTGTCCAATATAATTGAGCCAACATGAGCATTCGAACAGTTCTGTTTATATTTCCTGACATGTGATCACCTTATGGAAGCCGACTTGATGGAGATTCTTTCAAGGAGACTTCGATGGATGGAGTCTTCACAAATTGATTTTGACAATAACCTAAAGCCTACAATGGAGGCTTGACCTATACATTTGACCCAAGCATGAAACCCATGCTTTAATAAACCAAATAATTAATAATAAAAAACCTTGTTGCTTTTCTTTTGACAAAATATATTTAAGTACAAGTATGAAGATTGAACCTGGTTACATTCTTCAATAAAGGGTTTAGTGAACTAGTGGAAGAGTGTGGCCTTCTTCCCTTAGTCAAACCCAGTCAAAGCAGAATCAAACACTCGATCAAAGGAGAGAGAATGTTGCGGTCAAACCCTAGCAAACCTGCAACCAAACCTTGCTCAAATCTGCAATCAAAGGTAGTTAACAAGGCCAGAAAAATTTGGTCAAAATGTTAGTCAACTCGACCTTCCAAAACAGGTTCAAAACCAAGCCAAATGAAGTCAAACTCTTTCAAATCAAAATTGGTCAAACAATCCCAAAATAGAAGTCAACTCTTGGTCAAATCATATTACCTCTCTCTCCTTCGCACGTGTGAACTCAGACCTACAAATTTCAGAGAAGATCAAACCAAATGAAGAAGGAATGATGTGTGATGTGATGCCTCCAAGTGATGTGACCTTAGGTGTATTTATATGTGGTTGAGGTGGACAAATTTCCTCTTCCAGGCCGACTTGTACTTTTTGAGATGACATGGACCAGCATTAAAAATATAGTTTTCCCATGTGCAAAAATAATTTTTCCAAGGGTTAGTAGGGTCTCCTTAGGGTGAGAAGGACTTCCCCAAGGAAGGAATTTCTCCCTGAGCTGCCAATTCTTAACATGCCATATTTCTTTGATCCCTTTGCTACAGCGTACCAACACGTGTTGGCTCAAACTGCAATAGAAACAAGTTGCCCTTCATAACCCCTATTACTTTCACTATCTTGGAGTTCTTGGGCCAAATATACATTTTACCCTCCTCAAAGGTCATAATGTAACCCTTGCCCTCTAAGTTAGCAACTGAAATCATGTTCTTTGTCATACCCGAAACATACAACATGTCCTTCACGAACAAGGGTTTGTCAGACTCCCTTTGAAACTTGACCGTGCCAATACTAATTGGATGGTACTTGGCATTGTCTCCAAGCTCTATGTAGAAATCCACCTCCTTCAAACTGGTGAAATACTCTTTGACTCTCGTCATGTGGCAAGAAGTCGCACTATCAATGTACCACAAGTTGGTGGCTATTGAACTGGAGAGACAGGCAATAAATGAAAACTCATTCTCGAACCGTGCTACAAACTCATCCACCTCTGTGGTAGCAACAACCTACTTCTTTTGCTCGCCCTTCTTCTTATTTGGGCACTAGTTGGCATAGTGACCTAGCTGATGGCATGCAAAGCATTTAACCTTGCTTGGATCCCTCTTCTTCTCACCCTTGGAAGAGGACCCCTTGCTTGGCCCTTTCTTGGCCTTCTACTTACCCTTGCTTGCCAGAGCAAGGTTCTCCTCTTCTTTGAACCTCTTCCTTTGTTCTCCCCGTTGACCACTTTCTCGAATCTCTTCTTGGATGAAATCATCCCAAAGCCTCACCCTTCTTTGTTCTCCCCGTTGACCACTTTCTCAGATCTTCTCTTGAATGCAATCATCACAAAGCCTTGCCCAGTCGAGTAGGTGATCTTAGCCTATAACACACTTAACAAAAACCTCCCATGTCTTCGAAAAGCCATTCAAGGCTATACGCACTAGCTCCTACTTGACAATCGTCTCTCCAATAGTAGCTAATTCATCCCTAACCTGTGTCAGCCTGGACAAATAAGATGTCACACTCTCACCCTTGGACATTCTTGTGCCATGCAACTTGTTCTTAAGCATCATCTTTCAACTCTGATATAGTTTCGTGAGCGCATCCCACATCTTTTTTGTAGTGTCCTTCTCTAACAAATGGGGTATAAGATGATCTTTGACCCCATCGAAAATAATCCTCTACATCTTGGCCTCCTTGACCTCATGCAGATCGATAGCAATTGGATCATTTGGTGGTGGAACCACTGTTGTATTAAGGAAATTCCACAGCTTGTTCTCCTTGAGAACAGCTGAGATTCAAACCTTCCATTGCAAATAGTTCGAAGAACCCTCAAACCTGTCCTCATATCGAACACTGGTAGCCATTGTAGAATAAAACCCTCAAAGATATTTAAAACTAAAGTATGAATTTTTTTTCCTGAAACCTATGTCAAATGACAAATATCACTGGCTTCGTATTTAGAGTTTAGAGCTTTAATACCCTGTTAATTTCTTTAAACCCAGTTACAAATTTATTGTCTCAACAAATAATCACAGATCTGAAATAAACAAAGCTTTCTAATTTGATTTGTAACAATAAATATTATGGGTTTTTAACCAAATAAACAACAGAAGAAAAAATACTCGAAACCAATCACATGCAATAAAGAATAACATAGATATACCCTGGAAACACCAAGTGACCAATGTAATAAAAACAACAAACGTTGGACTTCTTATTCAGCTTTAGGAGAAATATTTTCTTACAGCAATTACACAAAAATTTGCTTCGGCATACACCCACCAAAAGATCTCATCCCTCTCTCTCTCTTACTCAGATCTTGTACGACTCACACACGCAACGTGTCAGAGAACTTCTATGTACAAAGAAACTCAGCCTCTCTGTTGATCTTGCTCTAGCTCAATCTAGCCTTTTCTCACTCTCGCTGCCAAATACTGAGCTCCATTGAATCCCAGCTTGTGCCAAATCGAATGTATATTTTCTTTGGCTCGAACCCCCTATTAAAAAAGATAAAACCCTACTCTCAAGCGAAATCCCTAATCTCAACAGTGGAGATTAGATCTCGACTCACTGAGATCAACGACTATAAGTATTTGTCATTAACTTATTTTCCCTTTTATAAAAGATACCCAACAATTAAATTAAATTGTTGTCTAAAGTCTTAACTTAGGAAATTCATTAATTAACTATCGTAGGAGATAATTAAGGTGACTCGTTGCATGTCATGGCACTTGATCCATGCAGAATCACCTTCCAAGCTACAATCTCAACACCCAATAGATGATTTTGATGTGGTCGTGGAAATTAAGACAATTGCAAAGGATTTTGATGGGATTATGGAGCCTCAAACGATCGTATGCTAAGTCACACGATTCAGGTTCAAGTTTGGATTCAACAACAATTAAGTTTAATTCGGGTTCAACTTTTTCAATAAGTTTTGGACGAGGTTCAGCTTTAGGTTCGAACATATATATATGTATATATATATATATATGAATGAAATATAACATTAAAAAATAAGAAATCACTTTAATAAACACGTGAATAGGAATTTTGATTAATAAATATAAAATATATATGAAGAAATGGTTACGCTGATGATCTGAATTGGATCATTATATTGTTTGTCATCCATCTCGATGCTTCCAAAGTGGAAAAAGTGGAGGAATCAACTCTCATGACCATTTCCACTGGGGGACCCAGTTTGGCAAATTGGGCTGTGAAATCTTTTGGGAGCGTTTTGAAGCATCAAACGATGTTTTTTGGGGGTAATGTTGAATGATGTTGCCATTGATGCCAATGTCGGTTCTTGAATGCTCTTAGTATTTGTCTGGATTGTATTGATTGAAGCTCCAATTGTCGAGAAGCACTAAAAAGAACTAGAAGCCCCATGCTTATTGAAGGTTTTGTGGATGAGGGTCAATATATTTGGGCTCAAGACCATTATCAGTTGATAGTCCTCGTCATGCCGATTCTAATGATAGTTTCTCGTGGGTTCTCACGATTATGGAGATATGGTTTTTCGAAGTTAATGACCCATGAACTTGGTCAATAACCCCAAAGTCTGATGGTGTGACCAGATCAGTTTGTTGTGTAACAACTAATTTTAAGCCTTGTTTATTGTGCACATGGTCCAATGAAATATTTTATAAAGGAATTGGGTAACTGCGTGACTAACTTTTGGCCCCAAAGACAAGTTGGATTCAAACTAAAATACTTGTTGGTCCAAAAGAATTCTAAAAATTCAAAATTCAAAATTGCGCTTCCCTCCAAAGGAAGGTTGGCTTTGTACCTTTGTATCCTCCCCTCATGGCTATATATTGAAGGCTAGTCTACACTCTAAGGGGATCAAGGAGACTCGCATTCTCTCTTTGCAGCCTGTGGACGTCCCTGTGAAGATCTGTTGAGAGGCCAGCGAAAGGTGATTCTTTGCTTGGTGAAAATTCATGATTGGTTCAGCGAAGTCCTAGGACATTCGGCCCTTTTGTTTTGAGGATATTATGAGCACAATAATCTATGACATTCCTTGAAGATCAACTGTAGCAGATCCGAGAATATTTGAAGGGTATTTTGTGTTGGGGTCTGAATTTTTCATTTAAGGGTTTCGTTGGGTTTTAGAATTCATACTTGCAGGTGGAAAATTGTATTTAGAAAGCAATCCTACTAAGCCTTGTTGAAGACTTGTTTCGCCCTCCAGAGACTGTGTCAATTCGGCCCTCCAAGGGCACTACCTTATGCATTGTTTTGAGTTCTGAGATCAGATTTGGGTCGATAAATCTACCTGTATGCAGTTGCCTTGTGATTTTTGTGGGATGTATGTGCAGAGGTTCTAGCATCTCATTTGATAATTTGACCGAATACTGGCATCAATTTGGATCCTAAACGTAATTATGATTCGGAGATGGCTGGGTATGCTACGTCAACCTGTTTTGATGGAACGTTTGTGCATATACTGAGATGCACACACCTATGCATTCGATTGTGAACTGAACATGGATTGGAGTATGCATGGACAATAGCTGGAACACAATGTTGAATGTCTGCCAGCTCAAATGCAGTGCTATTCTTAAACTCAAGTCGAATCTCATGGAAACAGTTAAATACCCTGTTGCGCAGGCAGTTCTATCACAGCAGTTCAATTAAAACACGCTACTCCAACAATGGCTAAGTGAGAATGTTTGTAATAGTGACTGACCAAAATGCATATGATTCCATTACTGTGACTTGATTACTGATGTGCGAGTTATGTGTCGTGGAACGAGAGAGCACGTAAGTGATTTGTGTGTTTGTAATCTGCAAAGCGGCTTCTCTGTTGCGTATTAGCTGAGACAATAGTGTAATCTAGTAGATCAATTGTGTTGTGCACATTGGTTTTAAGCTCCAAATCTATGTAATAAAAATTGATGTTGAGTTAGTTTGACAATGCATATGCTCTTGCACAAAGAACCAGCCTAGAACAACCTCTGTAATTGGTTAACTATTGTAGCCATTGATCTGAATGTGCAATTGTTGTAGTGCGTATGGATCAAACCTATTGCAGAGTATAGTTGTTTGTTTATGTAGTCGATATGCATTGTGCTAAGTTGCAGGAAACGTGGGCAGGGGGTCCGTTTCCCCAGGGGAAACGAAACGAAACTCGTTTCCCCGTACCGTACGGCCTGGAAACGCGTTTCCGGCCGTACGGCCACGTTTCCCGAAACGGAAACTTGGCCATACGGCCGGAAACGCGTTTCCAGGCCATACGTGCCACGTTTCCCCAAAAAAAACACTTGTTTTTTTTTTTTTTTTTTTTTTTTTTTTAGGGTTTCCAGGTAGTAAATGTGATGTAAATTTAATCTTAATGTTTAAATGTTTATGTAAGTAAATGTATCATTCATGCTTTATGATTGCAAATATATATAATAATAATTTTTAAATATTTTTAGTATATATATATATTCGCGTTTCCCCGTTTCCAAAATTTGGGGAGGTCGCGTTTCGTTTCGCTTCCCCGTTTCGTTTCGCTTCCGCGTTTCCCCGTTTCGTGCAACTTAGGCATTGTGACTACTAATTGGTTGTTGTAGCTACACAATATCCCTTTTAAAGGTATGGTAGGGCGAGATCAAAAGGGCTGAGCATGCACTGTAATCAGAGGGTTTGATGCTGTCATGGCTAAGTTAGGATACACAAAGGGCTGATGAATGTATTGCCTCTATTTCATATGCTACTGTTAATGCTATATGAAAAGAGGGTTTGCATACAAGCAGTTAAAGTATTATTGATGTGTTTGGGCTTGTCAACCAGAGGTAATTATATCTCCTATTAACATATGTTAAGAAAAGCCAGTCATTAAAATAGTTGTGTGCTGTTGATCCAGAGGTTCATTAGATGTTATTGGCACAGTGACTTTACCCTAGGGTTTGCCATTAAAGATACATGAGCAGTAGTAGATCTGTTTGTTGACCTGAGAACGTTAAGTGCTACCAGTTTGTTCAGCTAGGGTTTGATTCTTTTGGTAAGCAGAAAAAGTTGGTGTCATTCCTGACGATCTTGTGCCAAAGTACTACAGATGGAAAGAGGTTAGATTTAAGAGGTTGTTGGTATGTCGCTGCTAGGAGGAACAGTGTTTATATGTTGCTATTGGAAACATTGTTGCACCACAGGATGTGTTTGTTTAACTTTGAGCATATTTCTTATTGCGGCTAGGGTTTGAAACAACAGAGCTAATGTAATAGGGCACCTGACTAATAAATTGCAGTGGCAGAACAACAATATTGATAGCAGTGTAGGCAGCTGATGAATGCTAGGGTTTTAGTGCTTGCTTGAACCAGGATTATATGGCTGGATGTTTGGTGACATGTTGATGTTGAACAGAAGCAGATATGATTGACGCTAGCGTTTGATGTAGCAGCTAAGTAACCTGACACGGGGATTCGGGATTCATAGGATACGAGGATTCATAGGATATTTAAAATATATATATACATATATATATAGATATATAGATATAGATATATTAAAAATTAGATATTTCTTACACAAATTCTCATTAATTATACAAATTCATTGATTTCAAACATAGATTTTCATCTAGATGTTAGTTTTACTGTTTACAAAGTAAGTTAGTAACATTATAGCATGCATAGTACATACAAAATTCAAATACATGTCACTGTCACATAAATCATAAATGATAAATCAATGAATCATAAATTCTAAATTCATAAATGATAAATCATAATACATATTCAATTCATCAATGATCCAATAGGAGAAAGACAAGATAGTAAGATAAAGACACTGACAGCTGTAGTTTTCTCATTAAGTCATCAAATCAAAATGTGTTACATAGGTAGTGCAATGCCAATGGCAAATAGAAATAGAAAATATAAAACAACTACAGATATACAAGCCTCAAGGCAGTAGGTAGCCCATGACTCATGAGTCATCAATCCTCATAGTCATCATCAGAATCAGCATCAATGTCCTCATCATCATGGTCACCACTGCTCTCCTCTGCATCCTCCTCCTCCCCTGTATCCATAGTCGCCTCTGCATCTGCTGGTGTGGAGGATGACCCCTCTACAATATCACCGTCATCAAATCTAACAGGCTCTAGCACTGGATCATTGAGATCCATGTTGGCCAATGCCAACTCAACACTGTTGTCCAGACCCATATCATTAGGAAAGACATCCCACATCTTTGTCTTTCCCTTTAGCCACTCTTCCCTCTACCTGTAAATAAGACGAAGGTTGGTGTGCACATACACCATTGTCTCTGCCCTGGACTGCTCAAGCCTGCTCTTCTTCACACTATACAAATTCCCATATGTTCTCCAATTCCTCTCACAAAAAGAGGAAGAAGTCACCTGAGAGAGGAGCCTCCTGGCTAACCACTGAAGAGGAGGGCTTGTTGCCCCATGATTTCCCCACCAAGAATAGGGCTTCTTAGCCCCCCTATCTCTAATCACATCATATCCTACAAATTGACCAGTGCCAGTGGAAAACTCTGCAAAGGCATCCTCCACCTCATCAAGCAATTCTCTATCCTGAAAAACCCGCCTGAATGCATCTTTCCTCCCTTGTGAGATTTCACCATCCATGTGCAGAGGGAATCTGCGGAAAGGTCCACCATTCAACCACTCATGGTTGTAGTATTTTGGGTTTGATGAGTGAGCCAAACAATGTAAAGGTGTGCAATTCTTGTCCCATCTGTTGACAAGAATATCCTGTATAGTACCACAGAAGGCCTCTGGTGATGTCTCATACTCGGGGCACTCACTCTGTAGAATAATGCTCCTCACAGACTCAATCATGGAATCCCATCCCTCATAAACCTCTCCTAGGATGGGTTTGTCTGTATCTACAAATTGAAGCAAAGAAATGATAGGGTCCATGATCTGAATAATTATATCTACCCTCTCCCACCAAGCATCATCTAGCACTATGTCCTTCACTCTTTTAGAGGCTAGTTGATTTGTCTTTCTTCAAAAAGACCAAAACTCAGAAATAACCATGGCCCCAAGAGCAGTATTAACCTCCCTCAACCTCTTCAACATGATGAATGAAGAGGCAAACCGTGTATCAGCAATCTTCAACAATGATAGATTGTTGTACTCCTTGTAGATAGTGAGGGCATTTGTATGATTTTGCACAAAGTTACAGATATGTCGTGCATCCTCAATAATGTTACAAATCCAAAGCACATCAGAAGCAAGGGATTTCAGTGCTAAGTTCAATGAATGGCCAATGCAAGGTGTCCAAAACACTTGTGGATATTTAGCTTCCACAATCATGCCAGCAGCCTTGCAAACAGGTACATTATCTATAATGATTTGCACACAAGAATCAACACCTACATCTTCAATAACTTTAATAAATAACTCACCCATAAATTGTGCATCTTTGTATTCTCCAAGTGTATCCATTTCTTTCAAGAAAACTGGACCATTCAAGGAAGACACCATGAAGTTGATGAGTGGGTGTCATGCTGGATCTGTCCATCCATCAGAAACAATGCTAACCCCAAATGTTGGCCATGATGCTTTAATAGGCTCAAGCATTTTTTCACCTCTTTTTTTGCCTTCGTCAACAATGTGGTTCTAAGCTTCTCTGAACCAAAAGGCACATACCATGATGGAGACCCGTGAGTTGGAGCTCGAGAGATCTCAATAAATAGAGGTGAGCGTGCAACATTAAAGGATATGAAGTTTTGATAGAAAAAAAAAAGGCAATGGTGAGATCAAGCTCTTCCCGTTTCTCTTTTTGAAAAATCTTGTCCACTGGACCAAGTGAAATTGCCTTTCTTTTTGCTACTTGTCCCCCCAATAGAACTCTCAAATGGAAATTTGGTGGTGCCTTTCCTCAAAAATGGAAAGGGGTCATCGTTCTTGGTTTTTCTTGATTTTGCAGCCACATTTGCTATACCAACAGTGAACTCTTTTTCTATTTCTTTCCTCTTTTGTAAAGGAACAGCTTTACAAGCTCCAACTCCACAACCTGGTAAAGCCGACAAATGGCTTTTCACACGAAAATATATGCTTGTGAAAGTATTGTAGAAAAAGTTGCATCTCCAATGCACATTGCCTCCTCCCTTCCCCTTGGTGCTTAGCCCATCCTCTCTTGTGACATATTTCCACAAGGGATATTTCTCAATGTTGTCTTTAGGAGGAAGTCTTCCCTCAACATTACTTGCAGCAGACTTTGATGATATTGGGGGAGGAGGGGCATCTCCAATGGGGACATTCTTCCCCTTCCTTTGCCCCCTACCTGCTGCCCTTGATTGAGCCATGAATACTGTAAAAAAAATAAACAAAACATGCACAAATTTGTAAAATAAATGCATATACAAACTGTTGTAATACAAATGCAAAAAAATAGAGATGAAATGCACTTACCTGGTGCTTGAATCTCCTTGCCGAGCGCTCCAAACCCTTGGCTCCTTGCTCCAAACTTCTAACAACAAACCCACAACTCACTGTTTGCAAAAGGAATGAGAGAAAATGGTAAATAAAAATAGGAATGTGTTGTTTTTAAAGCCCGCGGGTTTCATTTTCGCCGGATTCGAATCCGGTTTTTGGGACACGTTGTGTCCTAACGGGACACGACCCGGATTCGAGCGTGTCCCGTTAGGGACACGACGTGTCCCGAATTTAGGATTCGAATTCTTGCGAATCGTGTCTGATTCGTAGGATTCAGACACTTGAGGAAAATATGACGAATCCGGTTTCATAGTGTAGCAAATATGATCAAGCAAAGATTGCATTACAATTTGTTTTTTAGCACAAGTGGATCGAGTCTAAAAATTGTAAAACGCGGTTCCTTGTGATGAGCTAAAGGTTGGAACCTTCAGGGCAAGTGGCAGCTTGCTGAGCAAGGCGACAGGGTGGTGCAAGGCAGGAGAGTGGAGTCTCCTTCAAGTCGAAGCCTGAGAACACTTCAAGGCAGCAAGGTGGTGTTAGGGCAGGTTGGAGCCTGCGCAGAAAGTTGAAGCATCCTATCTTTATTGTCGTGCATTGTCGAATGTTGTTGATGATTGTGTTATGTTTATCTGATGCTAATAACAATTAATGCTCTATGTAGTTAAAATTAACTTATTGAAGAGAAATATTGATTCACCCCCTCTCAGTATTTCCAACAAATGAAATTTTGTTGCTTTAGCACAGCGCCTTTTTTTCCTATTTTACAAACAAATACCTTTCCAACGCCGCAAGAATCACGTCAATCAAAGTCCATATGTGAAAGTTGTGCCACTCAGAAGTTGATCTTCCTGTTTTCACCACCATAATTTGAGAGGATGCCACATCAACCCCCATTATCCATGGAAAAGGAGCTAGCCATGTGATTATGATGTAGAAGACTCTAGGAAAGTCTATATTGTAACTCTAGTTAAGAGTTGAGGTAGTCAAACCTAACCTTTAGTAGGCTATCGGGTTGTGTTGTAACTGGGCCACTAGGAGGAAAAGGGGTTTCATTCTTTCGAGTTCATTTGTTCTAGGTTGCATGAAACGGGGAAACGGGTACGAGTTTCCGAAACGGGAAGCAATACGAAACGCGACCTCCCCAAATTTTGGAAACGAGGAAACACGAATATATATATGTGTGTGTGTGTGTGTGTGTGTGTGTGTGCGCGCGCAATCATAAAGCATAAATGATACATTATAGTTTATTACACTTAAACATTAAGATTTAATTTACATCACATTTACTCATGAATGATCACATAATGAAAATAAAAATATCGGAATATCCAAAAGCAACCTTTATTATATATCCAAATCTCAAAATCAGCCTTTATTTATATTAATATATGAGGTTGCAAGTACAATAAAGACTATAAGGCTGCAAGAGACATATCCAAATCAGGATTTTCTGCATCCACATCCCATTCTTTAAAAAGACCACTATTGTATTGGGAGTCTCCTCCTACATAGTCGAACGACCTTAGTGCTCTTGATTAAATACAAGTTTCATACCCTAGTACCCTACATGATCTTTATTATTGGGAGTTTCCCCTGCATAGAAGGCTTGGTTCTCTTGATTAAATACAAGTTCCATACCCTAGTACATGATAAAATCCAATGGAAACATTGCAATCCCCCCAATCATGAAATCCTGAAAAATAGATAAGTCTGCTAGATTTTGAGTGAGATCTAAAATTCTACTTTCTCCATATGAAATCCAATGAAGGCGAAACCACTCTCAAACATCCCGAGTCATTTCATGGTAATGTTAAAAATTTAAGTAAAAGGATGAAAATGAAAAATAAAGGAGAATATCACTTTTACTTTAAGAATTTAACATTACCATGAACTGCATATGCCTCAAACTTCCTGATGAACTGCATATCAACACTAGGGCAAAAATTCACTTTTATAACTTTAGACACGCATCTAGAAGCAACTAGAAGTCACTAACATACCCTAAAAATAAATTTAAAAACAAATTTAAAAAAAACACAAGTTAATGAGGAAACGTGGGTCATACGGCCGTGAAACGCGTTTCCGGCCGTACTGGCCACGTTTCTGTTTCGCCACGTTTCCATTTCGGGAAACGTGGCAGTATGGCCGGAAACGCGTTTCACGGCCGTACCAAATGCGTTTCCGCGTTTCATACCAGTTTCCGTACGGAAACAGACCTCTGTACCACGTTTCCTGCAACATAGCATTTGTTCCATAGCTAAGCAAAAATAGCCGAGAGGGATAGCACATAGAGCACACACAGAGGATTTCTGCATTGTAGCAGCCCACAGGCCACAAGTTATACTTCTTTGTACTTGCAGTTAGTGTCGCACAACTAGTATTCATATAAGACTCGTCTGGCTATTGACTCAGCGACCCGTATAAGACTCGGGAACGACCCATATAAAACTCGTTTAAGACTGGGCAAAATTTTATTCCCTCCATTTTCCTTTTCCCTCCACATGACCTCCAAAAAAAAAACGAATTTTGAGGGTCTTCACAAGTCTTATGCAGTTCAATGCGAGTTGAATGCGGGTAGACGAGTTTAATGTGGGTCTTCACGGGTACGGGCAAGAATCGCAGGTTCTATGCAAGTGACTTGTCTCACTATAAGATTTGTCAAGACCCACGAGTACCCGCGGGTACTCGCAAGTCTTATAAGGGTCAGGCTTCATGGCTTGCAACCATATTTCCATTCAGAGAAAGAGAGCGGAGTGGCTGCACCTTCCAGTTGGATTTTTCACACAAAAGAATTTCCCAAAGCATATATTGTGTCAAACGTGTGTGTCAGCTTTTATTTCATTGTTCTCTATTTTCTGCATAATTTAAATTTGTAATCATGCATTATTAACAATAAATCTACATATCCATTAATCTAATAAAACTGTAATAGTGTAGAACATTAAGATTTAAAATATAATTTTATCAGATCTATTGTGACAAACTATTCAATGGAATATCCACGGTAGTTTATGGATCATATTGGTATGAGAGCAGGCTTCTTTGGGTGTATTGTGGAGATTTGCAAGAGATCTAGATCGGTTGGGCCAAAAATCGTAAAACCCTAATCATGGTCAACGAATATGTGAATAACCCTAATGATCCTACAAAGAAGAGTTTTTCGCAACTGAAACAATAAGTCGTTGATATAAATCATAATGTAAATCTCCTCATGGTGGCCCTGAGTAATAAGCTTGGGATATTTGGAGAAGATGGGGGTTCAAATGCAGAGGACAAATCAAAAGGGGGATCAGGAGATCGGGAAGAAACGAAGAACCAGTCGAAGAAAGAACCTAAAAAATATCAACCTAGTTCGAGTGTCGTGAATCAATCACAACCCTTGTTTAAAATGGAAGAAAAAGTCGATATCAAGTCGTACCATGGCAAGATCGATGCTCTGAAGCTAAATCATTGGATGCAACAATGGAAGTGTATTTCAATGTCCATCAAATTGAGGAAGAACAGAAGATTTCATTTGCGTGACTGAAATTAGAGGGCCATGCCCTGACTTGGTGGGAAAGCCACACAAAGACCTTAAGGTTGGAGGGAGAACCTCCAGTGACTAAGTGGGAGGACTTCAAAACCCTCATAAAGTCACAATTTTACCCTATTGGGTATGTAGAGGACCAGTGGATCTGGTGGCACTACTTCAGGCAAAATTCGAAGCAAAGCGTGCAAGAGTATACCACAGAGTTCCGAAAGATGGCCATAATGTTGGGTAACCCCCCAAAGAACCCAAATGTACTTCCTCAAGTATTTGGGGGGTCTACACCGCCAACTGGGGGAGCAAGTGATGTTGTTCAAGCCCAAATCAGTGGACGAGGCTTGTGTACAAGCACAGTACATCGAGAACATAGGCCTAAAGAAAGCATAATCAAGTGGATTCAAGCAAAATGAGCAACAAGATGCTTCTAAGGAGGGGAAGAAGCAAAAAGGGGGAAAGATAAAAAGACAACAACCATAGCAAACAAGTGCAAAGATCCCAGCAACCACTGTAACAACTGCAACATTCACAGCCATACAGAGGAGAAGCGTTGGAAGTTGCATCTAGAGGTTAACCCGGAGAACAAAAATAAAGATAATAAGAAGAAGAATCTCATGGCCACTGATTAGAGCAACCAAGTTGAAAGCAACTCGGACATGGATGAGAAGATGGTATGTACGTCAATGCAGAAGGAGGTGAATCTAAGTAGCCTTTAGCAACATGAAGAGAAGGGAATGGCCAAACTCTTCCATATAAAGATGCAGGTCGAGAAGACCAAGATTGATGCTTTGTTTGACTCGGGATCACAAGTAAATCTCATTGCAGCAGAGTTGGTCAAGAAATTGGGATTGGAAGTTCATGATCATCCAAGCCCATATCCACTAGGATGGGTAAAAAAGGATGCAGAGTTGAAGGTAACAAAATAGTGCAAAATTAGATTTTCCATCAGTGTTGATTTTATTGATGAAGTAGAACTATATGTGGTTCCCCTTGATGTATGTGGAGTCATGTTTGGGAGTCCCTACATGTACATGTGAGGTGCATTATTCATGCGAAGAGCCAACCAATATCAACTTTTCAAGGATGGAAAATCGTTCATCATCAATGTGCACAAAGGAAAGTCGAAAATTTCATTGGTAAGTGCCAACCAAGCCAAGAAATTAATCAGTTCCAGCAAGAAGTACGTTTTATCGTTTTTTAGAGAAAATCAATGTATAGAGGGGTGTACTAAGAAACAGAAACAATAACTAGAAGAGTTGCTACGAGCAAACAGGGATGTGTTCCGAGAGCCTAAAGGGTTACCACCTAAGAAGAGCACGAGATCCAGCTATTGTCGAATTCGCCATTGCCAAACATTGGGTTGTACCAGTAGTCTGTTATAGAAACAAATGAGGTGAAGAAACAATTGCAGCAACAACTGGAACAGGGTGTCATTCGACCGAGTACATCACCATGTGGGTCACTCATCATCACTGTGCCAGAGAAGGACAGGACTTGGCAGATTTGTATAAATTACAAGGCGTTGAACAAAATCACGCTCAAGAACAGGTACCCCCTGCCCAGGATAGGTGATATGTTGGATCAATTGTAGCAAGCAAAATACTTCACTAAGTAGGACTTAAAGTTTGGATATCACCAGGTTCTAGTCAAAGAAGATGATACCTGGAAGACCACCTTCAAAACCAGGCAAGGTTTATATGAGTGGTTAGTCATGCCATTTGGCCTATGCAATGCACCAACTACGTTTATGAGATTAATGAATGATGCACTACGCCCTTTTATAGATTCATTTGTTATTGTCTATTTGGATGATACATCGGTATACAATGTTACATGGGAGGAGCACATCTTACATTTGACGCAGGGGTTGGAGACATTAAAGAAGCACCAACTACCAACAAATCTCAAGAAGTGTGAGTTTACACAACAGTCTTTGGTGTATCTAGGGTATGTGATAGATGGAGGAGAGTTGATGATAGATCTTGCCAAGATGGAGGTCGTCATGAAATGGTTAGAGCCTACTAATGTTCCTAAGGCCCGAAGTTTCATTGGGGCAGCACAGTACCTGAGGAAATTCATAGCCTCATTTTCAGCAGTAGCAGCACCGCTCCATGCCATAACAGCAAGTGGCAAGAGTTTCCAATGGGGAAAGGGTAAGCAGAAAATCAGTCAAGCACCAGTTCTGACATTACCAAACTTGCAACAGCCCTTTGAAGTGGAGACAGATGCTAGTGGGTATGCAATGGGAGCGGTCTTGATGCAAGGAGGAAGGCCTATATGCTACCATTTTGCAGTATTTCATGAAGCAGTTCTTAACTACCCTACCTTCAACAAGGATCTTTCTGCCCTAGTGCAAGCTATGAAGAAGTGGAAGCACTATCTGATGGGAAAGGAGACAGTAATCCACACAGATCACCAGCCACTACATTACTTGCAGGCCCAACGTAAGTTACAACAAACCAGGCATTACAAGTGGATGGGGTTTCTACAGCAGTTTCATTTGGTGATCAAGTACAAGAAGGGCAGCACAAACAGGTTGGCTGACATGCTTTAAAGGCTACCCACATCAAAAATCACAGCTTTGGGGACTCTTATGCACACATGGAGCCATTCACCTATGATGCATATAGAGAGGCATATTCAGACGATGAGGACTTCAAAGAGGTGTTTCAGCAGTTGCTGAGTCAGAATCATGTGCACGATGACGACATCACCATTGACTACAATCTCCAGGATGGGTTACACTACAAGATGAATAAGCTATGTGTTTCTAAAGGTAAGTGATTGCAACTGATTAGAGAGGCTCACACCTCCAAGGGTGCAAGGCACTTTAGTGTAGGGAAGACCGTGGCCAACTTACATAGGTATGTGCATTAGCCAAAGATGCGAGAACAGGTAGCTAGGTTCATATGAGGATGCATGTTTTGTTGTACCAACAAGCCTAGCAACATCAAACAGAGTCTATACCATCCCTTACCTATACCCAATCATCCTTTAAAAAGCATCTCCATGTACTTTGTGGGAGGTTTACCAACAACCAAGTAGGGACATGACTACCTATTCATGGTAGTTGACAGTTCAGCAAGATATGTGTTTTGATGCCTTGTAAAAAGACCATCAGTGGGCAAGAAGCAGCAAACTTGTTCTTTGGACAGGTATGGGTACACTTTGGGATAACAAGGAGCGTCGCTTTAGATAGGGATACAGGATTTCTTAGTGCATTTTGGACTACATTGTGGGAGAAGATGGACATAAAGTTGAAGATATCTACAGCATTCCATCCACAGACAGATGGGCAGACAAAAGTAGTCAACAGGACTTTGGTATAGCTTCTGAGGGGATACAACTAGAAGCATAAGAAGACCTGGGATGAAAATCTGGTATATATACAACATTCTTACAACAAAGCAATCCACACTTCTACAGGTAAGTCCCCATTTGAAACATGTTTTAAATATTTGTCGCCTTCACCTTTGGACATTGCATATGGATAACAAGGAGGAGTGAGGGAAGATCTTACAGGAGATTCCTGGAGCGTTGAAAATTTTATAGAGAAGATCAAGCAGATCCATATACAGGTAGAGACATTGTAGAAGTCACAAGAGAAATATAAGGCCAGGCATGATTAGCATAGGACAGAGAAATTGTTCAAGGTGGGAGACAAGTTATGGCTACAGTTGAAAAAGGATAGGCTACAGGGGCCTGCTAAGAAATTCAAGGCTCTAGGGTATTGATCCTTTGAGATACTAGAAAAGGTGGGTGATAATACCTATCAACTCAGTTTACCACCATATATGCGCACTTACTCAATTGTGAATCTAGAGAATTTGATACTCTATGAGCCTTCCATGCTAAATCAGGAAGAGGAACGTGTCTTACCTTTTGTGAAGGGTTTGGCACCATATGCTCAGGCAGAGTTAACAAAAGATATAGTTTTGTAGAAGTGGTCTAGAACTACAAGACAAGGGCAGCATGACCTTTGGCAGATTGGGTTGAAAGGACAACTTTCAAGCAAAGCTAAATGGTACACTGGAGAGAAGGTGGAAAATTTCTTCATGTCATTTAGTAGATGCTTTTGGGGACCAAAAGCCTCCCAAATTGGGTAGGTGTGATCCGAATCGGATCATTATATTGTTTGTCATCCATCTCGATGCTTCCTGTAGAAATTTCTGTTTTCCCACCCCGATTTTCAGTTTCTCCTTATTTCTCCCATATAGTTAAATGCCCTTTCCCATAACCATACATTTAACAAGCTGGAAAAAATAAATTTGTTGAAAACACATTCTGGAAATTTTACAGAATGCTGGAAATTGCAGAAATAAAAATCAGTAGTAATAAACAGCCATTAAAACACATTTAAACACTGAGATTTTTTGTCAACTTGACCCTGGAAAAACCCCCTACAACTCTTGGGGAAAACCAGTTCGAGACCTCTTCTTTATTTCTGAAAATTCCCTTTTTCACAGTGAGAAATATTCAGCAAGAAAATTTACAACTGATCTCTTTTCCCATGCTTCACAGCAAACTGGAAATTACAGCAAACAGGACAGCAATAAATGTTGTACGGCCTCCTCGATTTTCGTGCCCACTTTCAGCATTAAATGTTGTTGTACGGCCAGCATTAAATGCGTTGTACTGACTGCAATAAATGCGTTGTACAGCCCTCGTTTTGCGTGCAGAAAAATCAGCAAACTGCTCCTCGAAAATTGTGCCAAAATCTGCCTTTCACTGTGTGCTGAACCAGCTGTACAAATCTGCTCAACTGCTGCCTTGGAATGTGTGCCAAGCTTCTGTCTCCTTCTCCTCCTTGCTCAGAAATCTCTCTTGCTTTCTTGCTCTCCTTCTCCCAATCTGCTCATGAAAGAATGAATGACCTTTTCCTCATTTTCCTCCTTTAATCTAACCCCAAGTGACTTTTGGGTGATCCAAGAGATTTTTGGGTGATCCCTAAATCCAATTGCTGAAATAGATTGAGATCTAAGGCTGAGATTAAATGCTCATTTAAATCTCACTTTTTATATTTTAATTCACCCCACTTTAATAAAGACCCACTTAGTCATTTATTTCCAAAGTCACTTTTCCTTTCTAATTTTTCATTGACTTTATAAAAGTCACTTTAAAATTAGACTTAGTAACTTTATTACTTAAAGTCACTTTTAAATTAGATTTAACTTTATAAAAATTATAAAGTTACTTTAGGAGAAAAATTAAATTCTTTTGGACACTTTTCCCTAGGCCAAAGATCAAAGCCTAAGGGAACCACCTGTCCTCCGGTACCAAATTTCAACACTTCCAAAGTGGAAAAAGTGGAGGAGTCAGCTCTCAATACCGTTTTTACAGGGGGGACCCAATTTAACAAAATGGGGATGTAAAACCTTCTCAAAACGTTTTCATGCATCAAACAACATTTTTTGGGGTGTAAAACTTTGTCGTTGTAGCATTGCACCTTTTCTTTCTATTCTACACACAAAGACCTTTCCAACGACGCAAGAATCACATCAATCGGAATCCGTATGCGAAAGTTATGCCACTCAAAAGTTGACCTTCCTATTTTCACCACCATAATTCGAAAGGATGCCACATCAGCCCCCATTATCCATGGAAAAGGGGTTATCCACGTGATTAAGATGTAGAATACTCTAGAAGAGTCTATATTGTAACTCTAGTTAAGAGTTGAGGTAATCAAACCTAACCTATAGTAGGCTATCGGGTTGTGTTATAACTGGCCACTAGGAGGAAAAGGGGTTCCATTCTTTCGAGTGCATTTGTTCCATAGTTGAGCAAAAATAGCCGAGAGGGATAGGAGATGAAGCACACAGAGAAGATGTGTGCATTGTAGCATCCCACAGGCCACAAGGCATACTTCTTTGTACTCGCAACCATATTTCCATTCAAAGAAAGAGCGAGGCAACCTCACCTTCTAGTTGGATCTTTCTCCCAAAAGGGTTTCCCAGAGCACACCTTGTGTCAAATGTGTGTGTAATTTTTTATTTCGTTGTTCTCTATTTCCTGCATAATTTTAAATTCGCATGCATGCACTATTAATAATAAATCTAGAAATCTAATAAAACTGTAATAGTGTAGAATTTTCAGATTTTAAATATAATTTTATCAGATTTGTTGTGACGCACTATCCAGTGGAATATCCACGACAATTTACGGATCAATTGACCCATAGCCAAAAAGCATGATGGAGAAATGCATTAGCAGCAACGGGTTTTAGTGCACCAAAATTCAATAATTGTGACACAGGTTCCATATTAGATATCATTTTTGGGATTCAACTGCGTTAAGTAAGTCATTCAAACGTATGACCATTTCCATGAGAGGTAGTCGTAACTGACTAATTTCTCATGATTTTTGAATAGTTCACTTAGCACTCATTGCATCGAGTGATGCTCACAGGGGTGAAGAAGTGGGATTGAAACTAGTGAAATGTGGAGAACGAATCACATAGCATCAATCATCACTTCCGGGGCTTGCACCCGGTAACCAGGACTTCCCAGGAGGTCACCCATCCCAGAACTCCTCTGGCTCAAGCGCGCTTAACTGTGGAGTTTTTCCCACAATCAAGCCCACTTAGCTTGCTACCCCATTTGCAAAACCTTAGCAAGTATTGTGCCTCATGAACCATTCAAGTAGAGATCCCTTGACTCTTTTTGAATTTAAGTATGGGGGATTACGCAGTGCATTATATTAGATATCATTTTTGGGATTCAACTGCGTTAAGTAAGTCATTCAAACGTATGACCATTTCCATGAGAGGTAGTCGTAACTGACTAATTTCTCATGATTTTTGAATAGTTCACTTAGCACTCATTGCATCGAGTGATGCTCACAGGGGTGAAGAAGTGGGATTGAAACTAGTGAAATGTGGAGAACGAATCACATAGCATCAATCATCACTTCCGGGGCTTGCACCCGATAACCAGGACTTCCCAGGAGGTCACCCATCCCAGAACTCCTCTGGCTCAAGCGCGCTTAACTGTGGAGTTTTTCCCACAATCAAGCCCACTTAGCTTGCTACCCCATTTGCAAAACCTTAGCAAGTATTGTGCCTCATGAACCATTCAAGTAGAGATCCCTTGACTCTTTTTGAATTTAAGTATGGGGGATTACGCAGTGCATTATATTAGATATCATTTTTGGGATTCAACTGCGTTAAGTAAGTCATTCAAACGTATGACCATTTCCATGAGAGGTAGTCGTAACTGACTAATTTCTCATGATTTTTGAATAGTTCACTTAGCACTCATTGCATCGAGTGATGCTCACAGGGGTGAAGAAGTGGGATTGAAACTAGTGAAATGTGGAGAACGAATCACATAGCATCAATCATCAATTCCTTGATGATTGATGCTATGTGATTCGTTCTCCACATTTCACTAGTTTCAATCCCACTTCTTCACCCCTGTGAGCATCACTCGATGCAATGAGTGCTAAGTGAACTATTCAAAAATCATGAGAAATTAGTCAGTTACGACTACCTCTCATGGAAATGGTCATACGTTTGAATGACTTACTTAACGCAGTTGAATCCCAAAAATGATATCTAATATAATGCACTGCGTAATCCCCCATACTTAGGTTCCATATTTTTTATCTTTTTAACAAATTTTAAAAACCCTAAATTGAACCTGAAGTGGACCTTGACTTTTTTCTAATTAAATTCGTGATTCATTTCAAATCAATTTGATTCAATTATGTTCAATGTGAGGTCCATCTTTGAGCCTCATTGAACATCAACAAAACCTAATTCGGGTTCGATGAATTTTGAACTTTAACCTTCAAGTTTGGGGAACCCTGTGATTTAGGTCACATGCAGACACAGATTCAATTGGGTATGGGATGGAGTGTTATCCTCTCCACCTAGCTTCTATTGTCGTAAGTGACATGTTGAACTCATAACGAGTATATTGTTGTAAATTGTTAACCTAGCCTTGTGCCCTAAAGAATCTAGGTTTTAACTTGGTTACCATCCTCGGAATGAGGGGAAATACCCAAGGGTTTTCCTTGAGATATGTAACCTAGAAAAAAATTATATATATCATTTTACTTCGTCAAGTCCTGCTTAAAAAACCTGTTGAGGATGGGCCTCGTTTGCAAGGCGACCCACGATCAAACCTCATGGGGGGTGGTTGTGCCCTGTGTTAGGGAGGGAGACATGCTAAAAAATCCAGTCAACTTAGGGCTAGTGTGGCCCAGGTCGGGTGCCATCCCTAGGTGACTTTCACGGATTAGATGCCCCTAGGTCGCAGCTCTTCAAGCCACAGGTCAAGCCTAGAGGATCACAAACAACTTGACAAACAAACAAACAAAAATATATCGTTTTACTTCCTTTCAATTTATTCATTTATATTTTTGCCAATTTGAAAAAATTGCATGCTTTTAAGTTTTCTTACAAATAAGAGATGCAGTCCCAAAATTCCTCAGTCTCCATTGATAGAGTGATTATATCTATTGAAATGATGGAAATCTTCATTAGTGGTTACTTGACATTCTGGCTAAGCACCCTCATCATAGTATTAACATACTATTGTTTAATAGTTGACCTAGTCAAAATTATTTTATATTATTCTCTCTCTCACTCTTGACAAGTTCTTGAGTTGTCCAAACTCACTTGGTATTTTGTAACACCATACCTTTGTCATGGTTTATCCATTTATACATATGTTTTGATGTTGTACCTATGTAGATTTCTTGTTTATATTATTTTCGACATTTCTAGGAGTTGTGCTTGCACTCCCCCATTATATTCACACCAATTGTACTCTTCAATCCCATTGACCTACTATTGTGGTCATTTATCAAACATTAAAACAATTATATTATCTTATCTAAGTCTCTAAGGCCAACCTCAGCATTTATGTGGGCCCATACCCAGCCCCCCTTACGAGGAAAGGCACACCATCTCATAAGTTGTGTATAATAAACACTTTAGGAGTCTTTTGTATCATCGTCTTGGCTACATTAGTGATTGATTCCTTTGATAAGGACACCATATATCTTGTTCTCTTTTTCATGGTTTCATCTCTTTATGTGATCTAGTTAGGGTTTATGTTGGAATAGGGTTTGTTGAATGTTCACTATAGATCCATCATCTCTTTATCATTCCAACAAGGCAATGTTATCAACACAAGGACAACACACTTCTCTGAATTGTTTTAGGGCTATGGTTTCCTTACCTAACCTAAGCGCTCCACAAAGGTGGTTCATGCCTCTTATAAACCTAGCCTTCCTACTAGAGAAAAGACAGTTAGGGTCTTCCAAGGAGATGATTGGAGAATTTGAGTTTTGAGCTATAGCATTGAATTTCTTTCAATTGAATGAATAAAGGCATGTAATTGAGTGATTTAGATTTATACTAGTTGTTTGTGTTTCTAGTGTGATGCATATGTCAAATCTAGCATTCATATTTTTCAATTTTAACATGAATTTATTTTTTTAAAGTTTCCAAGTTATGGGGTTTGAATCTTTGAGTATATAATCTACTTGTCGTGATTTGAAAGGTTAATAAAAAGAATCCATAGTAGTAGATTTGTGTTGATAAAATGGTTGTTATTGATGTCAAAGGTTATCGAGCTAAAGAAGATGATATTCAAGGCTTAAAGATCATCTTGAGACCTTTCTAACAAGGTATGGCTCACCCTCTAATTCCTCTTGGTTGAGGAGATATGAATTTTCAAAATAAAAATTGAATCTTTTTGGACCTATTTAAGTCGGCCCTCCCAAAGGTTAGGTCAACCCTGCTTGGGTCAAGTGGGCCCTATTTGGAGGTCAACGAGGCCTATAAATAGGTCGTCCACTCTCCCATTCGGCGAAGGAATTTGGTAAACAATCAAGGAGCATTTTGGATCTATTGAGCAACAAAGAAACGAGGTTCATACCTCATGAACTTAGGCAGCAAGAAGCAAGAAATTTAGCAGCAAGTTTGAAAGGTCTGTTTGGTTTTTGAAAGCCTTTTTTGATTTGTCTTTGAAGCAGGTTTTTGGACACAAGACGACCTTGGTTACAGCCCTGAAATTCGGCTCTATAGTAGCCCTAAACTTCAGCCATGTGGAAGACTGAATTTCAGTTGTGTGTTAGACCCTAATTTGGCCCTGCGACAACGTGTATTTCGGCCCCTGCAACAGCGTCAGGTTCAACCCTATAACTGTCTCAGCCTTGGCCCTAATCTCGGCCCAGCAATAGACCTATCTCGGCCCTATGACAAGCCCTTTGTTTGGCCCTGTAACATGCTCTTACTCAGCTCTATGGCATTGTTTTACAAGTTACAGGTGTCAGTAGGAGGAATGAGACACATGGGAAGCTCAGGAATGATCCACACATGGATGAGGTCCTATTTACTTAGCCAGATTCGGAAGGAAAGGTCCGGGTCAAAGGGAGGTCAACGGAGAGTTCTATGTCGACTAGAACTCTATTCCTGCACGTAAAAAAAGCCTGAAGCCATTCCTGAAATCGTGGATCCATTTTTGCCACCTGCAGGCCATCTCCATAACGCAATCTAACATCCACTTTGCATAGATTTATTGCTCATGGCAATCGAGAGGCTGAATCCTCGGATTTTGACCTGTTCACGTGTCCATTGTTGAATAAATTCCTCTAAGATACAATTATCCATTTTCTCTATAAATATAAGCGTTTGCAACATAGATAGTTAGTTTTGGATATATTGTTTTAGCATTATTTTGAAGTTCTGTAACCGAGATACATATTACTCTGTTTCATAATACAAAACTCAACCCACAACCACAGCCAATCTCGAGTTGTTTTAGAGTGAAATTGAAGTTGTTGGAAGTCTAATTAAACATTGAAATGAAGCCTAATTTGAAGTTGTCTTGGAACATGATTTGAAGTTGATGTGAAGTATGAAAAGGAGTAGTTTTTGAAGCCTGTCTTGAAGCTTGTTTAGGAGTCTTGGAGTAGATCCTTGATCAATTTTGGAGCCTATCTTTAAGTCTGTCATGAAGGAGTTTTAGAGCTTATATTGGAACAAGGTTTTGAAAAGGATTGAAGTCTACTTTGAAGCAATTTATCAGGTTGGTGCCTAAAGAGGATTGGTGTCCTCATTCATTTTTGCCAAGTTGGCGCCTGGGTTTTTGTTAGGGCAACATAATTAGGGTTTCATAAATTTGACTTCTCTTTCTTGACATTTTCCTGTGATATTTATTATTAGATCTTCTTTCAAATTATCGTTTTCTTATCATCAAGACAAATGCCAAACAATGAACATCATGAACACCAAAGTGGACACAAGATGTAGGCACTTAGCCAGGGCAAAAACCCTCTTCTAGGGTCAAACCCATAAATTCTTCTTCTCTTCTTTAGGATCAAATCAAACGAGACAACCAAGACCTAAGACCAAGACATAGACTCCTTCCATCCATCAAGTCAGCCTCCCATATAAACAAGTCAAACTTTAGTTCATTCCTCCATAAGTCAACACAAGTCTATTCCTCAAAAAATGAGTCGATCTGTCCTACAATTCTGAAGCTCTGTCAGCACCTTCGAACCCGCTATTTTCCTCTATTCCCTTCGCATGTGTGACAAAGTCTAGGCTCCCAAAAATCTCTTCTTACTTTATTCCTTCATTGAGATGAGAAAGACTTCTATTTTGGACATCCTCGCACTTCCTTCTTCACTTGACAATTGCAGATCGAATACATGTCTTGAATCTGCTCCCCAATAGGTCAAATGTATGGGTATAAATAGTAGTTCGAAGCTCCTTTAATAGGCCAACATGAAGAATAGGGTAGGTCGACTTGATGATGGAATATTGCATGACTAATTTACATAAAATAATCTTTTTCTTTTTGACACAATGAGCCCAAGAAGGGTCTAGAATGTAATGACAATGACAATGACTCGAGATACAAACCTAGAAGCCTTCAATGGAGGCTTGACCTAGAAAACAAAAATAAATAAGCATGAAACCCATGTTAATAAATACTTTTCTTTTATAAATAATTTTCTTTCCTTTCCTTTTGACAAATACATTACATCATGACTCAAATACAATTATGAAGACCGATACTAGTTACATTTCTCAACATGGGCTTTTCCAAGAGGATAGGTATCCTCATTCTAGGTTGGTGACTTGGTTTGTACAAAAGTATTGGTGTCCTTATTTGACAGGTTGGAGCCTAAATTTGTAAAGGAGGATTGGTGTCCTCATCATTGTAATCTAAGCTAAAATTATACAAGTAATTTTTTATTTTTAATTCTTGTGTTCTGGCATGGTTTGTGCTTCTTATATGTAAAATATTTCTAACTGGCAAAATTAGCAATTAGATGAAACATTTATTCACCCCCCCCCAGTATTTCTAACAACTTGTTTCTCTTATTTCATTTCTTTACTTGTCAGAGACTTAATCTTAGCAAAAATATTTAAATTCTTATTTGTAAATTAGGCACATGGTCTATTTTGTAAACATTATTCTATCCATGTTATAACTCTTTAAGTCATGATGGCCTACTCCATTTCATATTCCACTTCTTGTTATCTAGTTAATAAATTTGTAACTGCCATATCATTGATGTTGTCTAGTTCATTTTCTATTCTACTTCGTGCTATCTATGTTTTATTGAAATACTTCCAGCGAGCACCCACATGAGCCCTCTATTGAAAGTGTTATATCAAAATGTGGTACAAGCATATCACAAGCTACAAATGCATCCCTTCAACTAAGTTATTATGAATAGGAGTTATCAATTCTGCCAAAGTCATCTAGGACCTACCCCTAGCCCCATCCATAATAGCAACTATTAGCACCAATACACGCACAAGCACAAGAGCACAAGGAAACCACAAGGGGAAAACATGTCAATGGGAAGACTTGAACTTTAGTACGAGATTAATAGCACCTCACTTTCACCAAACCCAACAAGCCCCCTTGGGTTGCTCTTTGATTGTTAACTCTACAACTATTAAATGGTTGATGATATATGGTCTTGTACTAAATGGTTAATGCTTTGATCTACTACAAATAATGCTTTTTAATATATTTAATATTTAGTTCTCAAAAATGTAGCATTTACTATTAGTATTAGTAGACTATAGTACTCATATCTATGTTTTCTGCAGTGAATTTGATATTTCGTTCCTTTTTAAAATGTATATGCATTATAATATATAAAAATATAGGTCAAAGGATCTTAGCTCGAGTGGTTTGGTGAACAATTTGTTTCCTCAACTATGCAGGTTCAAGTCTCCAAATGCATGTTGTAATTTGTTTGTTTGTGGCATTTATGAAATAGTTGTATCTGATGTAATAGTGGTAGTCAATCTTTCAAATTTATTGATTCTCCAAAAATTTGCGTTATATATATATATATATATATATATATATATATATATATTCAATCATACTATTAAGCTCATAATATGGATATGGTACAACAAAGACAAGGAAATGGAAGTTGGAGGACCCAATAAAGGATTTTGATGTGGTTACGGATGCAACAATAGTGGTGTGTGTGTGTGTGTTATTATCTTTAAAACTTTTTTCAAGGAAATTATCCTCTCTCTCAGCCCTTAGGCAAGACTGAGGGTCAATACAACAATATTCATAGGCATGAAGCCATTACAACAATATTTCTCATATCATGTCACTCGCAAAGATTGAACCTGGGTAGGGAAGATAACAACCATTCTACCCAACCACCCAAGATAACTCCGATTGACTCTTCAAATTTATTCATTTATATTTTTTTCTAATTTAAGAGATTGCATGCTTTTTTATTAATAATATGTTCCCTCAATAAAGTGACTAAGTTCACCGATTTTCTAAGGTCAATCAAGCAATTATGTTCATTGATCTCCTATGATCAATCAAGGGACTTCGTTCCTCAACAAGGGCAAAATAAAGTCACTTTATTCCTCTCTTAGGGCAACAAAGAAACTTCATTCCTATCCCAAGGCACAACAAAGTCACTATGTTCCTCTTCTGACACTGAATAAATTCACCATGTTCCTCTCATGGGGCACAATATAGGAATTTCATTCCTCTTCCTCTTCCTCTCCCTTATAGTCAAACAATTAAAGTTCCTTCAATCAAGCAACTGAAAGTTCCTATCCAAAGAGAGCATATCCAAAGAGAGAGGGAGAGGGAGATAACTTAATATTAGAATAATATTAGATAGTGTATCAGCATTGTTTTATTACCTTTAAAATTATTCATTTGTAATTTTTTACCAATTGAAAAGATTGTGTGCTTTTTCATTAATAATATGCATAGTAGTCCCAAAGTTCATCAATTTACCTCAATCAAGTGACTATGTTCCTTGATTTCCTATGGTTAATCGAGAGTTTTCTTCTTTGATCTCCTATGATTGATCATGCAACTCCATTCCTCAATCTCCTACGATCAATTGAGTGACTTCATTCCACAGCAAGCAAAATAAAGTCACTTCATTCCTCTACTAGAGCATAATAAAGAAACCATGTTCCTCTCCCAAGGCACAATAAAATCATTATGTTCCTCTTCTGACACAGAATAGTCACCGCATTCCTCTACGGAAGCACAAATAGAAACTTTGTTCCTATCCTTCTCCCTTATGATAGAACAACTAATGTTCAGTCCAGCAACTGAAAGTTCCTCTTTCCTGATAAAATAGCTTTGTTCCTCTCCTTCTCCCACATGAGTAACTAAATTTCCTCTCCCTTGATTACAGAATTGAGCAGCTTTGCACCTTTCCCTTTCAAGCAACTAAACTTGATTCCACTCCCTCTCCCTCATCGCGAGCAACTAGAAGCTACTCTCACTCTCCCTTGTGAGCAATTAAGCTTCCACTCCATTTATTAAAAGAATCAAACCGCCCTGCACCTCTTCCTTATGAGCAACTAAATTTCCTATCCTTTCAGTGTCGAGCAGCTCCACACCTCTCCCTTACAAGCAACTAAAGTTCTTTCAATCGAGCTACCAAACTCACCTCTCCCACAATGAAGAAACGTTATTTCTCTCACTCTCTCTTACAAGCAACCAAATTTCCTCTCCCTTTATTAAAGACTCCGAGTGCATTACAGTTACTTCAGTCAAGCGACTAAACGTAGCTCGACATCCGCTCCTCTACCAGGTAACGATATTTTTCTCATTCCTTTTTTTTCCATGTCTAATCGTATTAGGCTTCAGATTTAAATGCGAACTTGCTGATTATGATGGATGCGTAACACTCCTAGGACCAGACCGCTAACAGGATTTCTTTGGGAAGAAGCGTCTGGCTACATCGATCTTGAATTCCATCTCTGAAATTTAATTGGATGCGTTTAACTATCTTCGCCATGATATCATCTTTTTATCCAGTGCCAGCTGGCAATTTTTTTCCAACGCAGTGGCTTTAGGAAATTGTTTCCTAAATTTCATTGTTGCGGAATTCAAACCCGAACAAGGTCCAGGTGGTTTGTTTTTGGATTTTCCAGTTTAGGATACCAACCAATTTCCCAATTTCCCTTGATAAGCTACATTCTGATCAATGAATGCAATGAAACAATCATAAATCAAAACAGCAGGGACAATCTCTTCAAATCTCAGACTCTCGGGATCCCTTTATAAATTATGAAATTGAGGTGAATGAAAAGACAAACAGCTTACCAAAGCTGGCTTCAATATCTGGGAAAGGAATGGACTCATTGGAACGTGTGATGAGAACAACGGTGGAGTGTGCCCTCCCCAAGACGGCAATAAGGAACACCACAATAAGACCAGCCGAGGCAACCATAATTCCTTTCTGGATCATAATTGGTCGCATAACCCTAAAACCCAAACCTATCAATCTGCACAGAATCGCCAACTTGCCCCTGCGCAGAACAAGATCGTGAAAAATCACAGACACTCAGGCTGAAGCACAAAATAGAATGCAGAAGCCATAAACTGAGAAAACATTTATCTGGAACATAAAGGGCACGCAAACCCAAAAAAAAACACACAAACAAAAGTGGAAAAATCGAAGCCAAATCGGAACCGCTCAAAGTAAGATTACCCGCATGTGATTTTGTAAGCCCGTACGTTTATCAGCGATGCCCATTTGCTCCAGCTGGGCCCAAAACCTGCAACGCTGGGATGTGCAGAGACCTTTATAAGTAAATCCTGTGATTTTGTCCGCTGCCTGACACTGTGCGAGTGCTTTTGGCTCGACCGAGATTTTGGGTAATGAGAGGGACAGCTCTAGTTTTGTTGAAGTAGGACTCTTAATATGTAACCAAATCTAAACGTAGGAATATGCTAGTAAATCCTTCGAATTGCATAGAGGTTGTGAACTGGGAGAGATCTTCGAATTGTAGAGGTTGTGAACTGGGAGGGATCTTAGAATTGTAGAGGTTGAGAACTAGGAGACATCTACAAACTAACTAACCATAACAGTAGCTGGCCCGAGAGAAGATTGATTTCGAAGAAGATCTTGCTTGAGCTGGGAAGGTTTATACAATTGTTTTAAAAGATAGCAAAGAGAATTGTCATGAATATTATTTTACTCGATAGTTTGTCATAATATATTTAATAAAATAATTTGAAATTTATATTATGAAAAATAAAGAAATATAAAATAATCTGAAATCAAAAAAATAGATTCTAAATATGTTATAATTGATTTTGATATTTATGTATATAATATTTGAAATATGAAAAATAGAGATTGGGTAAAAACAATTACTCATAAACCATAATAACACTAAGATATGACTTGTAATTTTATTGGGAAGAAAATCTCAACTCGAAGATAGGGTTTCTCTACTCTCTTTTGTTTGGAATGGAAATGATATAAATATAAAGGATATGGAACTCTTTATAAAGTTGTTTGAGATTGTCGTTTATGGATTGCTACAGACACAAAACCCCATTTGTTATGCTCTCTCTCTATCCACACACAATTACTCTACTCTACTATAGAACAAAATACAGAATTGAACCCATTTTCCTCCTAATGGCATGATTATAACACAACCTAATAGCCAGCTAGTGGTTAAATTTGACCCATTCAACCCTCAATATGAGTTGCAACTTGACCCTTCTAAACTCTGCACTTGGGAGGTTAGCCTTTGACTTTAGTCCAGTGGGACCTCCTCTAAGGCTTTAGGGTTTAAAAAGGGCACTACTGGGGAGGCATTAATTGATATAACATGTCCAAGGTAAGCAATGCTTAGCATTTTCCATCTCTCCCAATTATCCATCTCCATTCTTCGAGGTGGTAATAATTGGCCATTGGGATTGGCACCCTATATCTATATCCTTGAGTCAAGGCCTAGAAACATGGCCCTAAAAGAAGGTTAAAAGCATATAAAGACACAATGAAAGAAATGTAAAATGAAAAGGATGATTGGAAAATATTTAGTGTGTGGGAAAAAACTTAGCATAACCTCTACCCCCCTCATTAGCCATCACGGAGTTCCTGAAAACATGCAATGCTTCATCTCAAATAAAGGAACTCTTGAATGTCCCAATCCTAATGAGTGAGAAACTATTGCATCATAAAGGGGTATTAGAAAAACATAAAGCAAGTTTAGGTTCATGAGTTATGCACCAAATAAAAGCAAAATACTAAAGTAAAAGGCACACCTTAGGGATGGAATAAGCAGACCAAGAAAAGGGTTGACTCACCACAATTGCTCCCTCCTTACATCGTTACACTCAAAATGTTGGAGCCCCTTTAGTTGGTCTCACGGTTATGACACCTACCTCAAAGTCTCTCCCACTCCATGACCATCATTATCACACAAACCTGTTGATTGATGGGTTGACCTAGGACAAGTCACTCCCCTTGGGGACTACAAGCATCTAATGGGGTTGTTGACTTAATCATCCCTAATATAAATGAGGCAACTTGTTTACAAATCCTGATCTAGTTACACACTTGAAGGTGAGTTTTGTGTCAAGTATTTTTGTGCCCCTAACATTTGATATGGTTCACTATGGTGCTTTAATGGTTTTATGTCCCTAATAAAGTTGATCTCAATTGATATTTAGAGGTTTTGTTCATGTGTTATCACATATGCAGCAAATATCCCTTGAGGAATGGTTTGATTCTTCTTCAACATATTCGAGTGGGTTCTTTGCCCCTCTATGCAAGTAGACCTTACTTTATGGCCCCAGCATTGGCCCTCCAAATATGAGTGTTGGCCCTTGACCAACTTCCACCTGATATTGCACCTCTTAGTGAGCCTTTAGATGTTGAATTGTTGAGCCTGGAAGCTTAGGTATTGGACTATTTGACGATGTGCCTAGATAGACCCAAGACACCCTAGGGCTAGCTTTGACCCTATTGGAAGTACCATACCATATTTCAAAGCCCAAATGAGGATGGATACCATTGAGATGACTTGGGAAGGCTAGCACATCCCTCTTCAATGCCAATCATTTCCCTTGGATATGCCATGTCACTCCTACACACTTGAAAAGGGTGAAATAGGCCCTCTCTTAGATGATGTACACATGCACTTTATGACTTTCTTGTAGTGAGATCACTCTTAGATCCTTCTCTCAATGTCTCCATGCCTTATCACATGTTTTGAAGGATTATGTCGTGGTGGAGACTACTTTTATCCCACACATGTGAGTTATTTTTGGCTTTATGTTATGCTTTAGAGCTATTTCAAGGTTGAATTGTGGCCTTTGACCTAAATGAATGCTCAAGTAAATTTTTTAAGGGATTTTGCTTACAAAATTAGTGATTGGTTACCCTCATATAAATAGAGGGGAGCCTTGTTTATTTTTCATGGTCATTCATTATCACACTTTTCTCTCTTTGGAAGTGTGCACTAGCTTTGCTTGTTTTCTACTTGGATACAATGTAGTTTTACGGTGCAAATTTGTCTCATAAAAGAGTTTTTACTTGAGCAAGATTGCTAAGGATTGATTTAAGAGATTGTTGTTGAAATTTTGTAATTTTATTGTTTATCTTCTATATTTTGCATGTTATCTTATGTGAATTGGGGTTTCTTTATGTGCCATGTTTATAATTTTATAATTGATATATTTATCTTGAAATCTCAACTCTCCATCCCATGCAAAATTGTTTTCTTTAAATCCTTCAAGAGAAATTTGAGTTGTGTGTCTCTTTAATTTAAAATCTCCCACTTAAGGAATTCACTATGGTTTATAAGAAGAGGCTTTAGTCCTCTCACCCTCTTCATCAAGGTCATCTCAATTAATTTTTCTCTAGGTGACTACATTGCCCATTCAGATCAAGGCACTAGTCCGGGATGTGGTGATCAATCCCTCTTCTATAAATATTTTTTCTCTCCTAAAATTCTAGATATATAGGGTCAGGGTTTGTTTGAAATATTGCTAAAAAGTAATTATACTTGATGCGTTATTTCCCTTTTAGTAGGGATTGCAATAAATAATAGATATAAAGAAAAATCTAACATTTATTGCATCATAAAACATTAATTTAAGGATTGATGTTATCATTGTATTGTTGTTTTATGCATGTTTCATCTATGAAAACTCAACTTCAAATGCTAAGCCTTGGATATCTAATTGATAGTCTTGATCCTTGGTTGATTTGTCATTGCAAGGTTATTTCTTCCAACTATTATATGACATTACATGCAATATCATTGAAAATATATCAAAACCTAACTTATAACAACTCTCTAATTTACTTGATTAGTCCAAGGATAGAGTGCTTGAACTTTGGTGAAGAACATCTTACCTCCTTCCTCCGCCAATGCCCTATCCTAATCATTAGACATGCCCATCACCTTAAACCCTTCTTGTTGAATATCCTTTAGGTGATATACATATAAGGAAGCCTCCCTTATATTAAAATTACTACTAAACAATTGGAGAATGTTGAGGTCACAGTGGTGGTTGATCTCTTGTTGCCTCGAGGTCTAGACCTACCTAGTGAGACTTTGCACTAGGCTTGCTAGATTTTGTTATAACGGGGCTCACATGGCTAGCCCCTTTTCCATGAGCAATGGGGGTTGACATGGCATCCTCTTGAATTATGATGATCAATCACAATAGGTCAAATTTTGAGAAGCGTAACTTTTGCATATGAACTCCAATTGGTGTGACTCTTTCATTGTTGGAAATGTCTTCAAGTGTACAATAGTGTCAAATGGCACCATACTTAAGCATAAAATTTATGCCCACAAAACATGTCATTCAAGGCCTCAAATTGGCCTTGGAAGGTTGAATTGGGTCTCACCGCTAAAACTGCTCCTATAAGCTGATTTTTCTTATTTTCAATTTTGAAAGCATCTAGATAAATGGAAAAAAAATATATAATGAACCAATTTGGATCATACCTCCCAATTTTGGGAGGATTTAGGTCCCAAAAAGCTTTTACTAAACAATGTGAGGAATTGTTTCCTTGACCTTCTCCCTGGAGTACCATTTAGCCTTGCTCAGAAGTTGTTCTTTCAACCTACTATGCCAATGGTCA
Organism: Pinus tabuliformis; assembly: GCA_031772625.1. Classification (NCBI taxonomy): domain Eukaryota; kingdom Viridiplantae; phylum Streptophyta; class Pinopsida; order Pinales; family Pinaceae; genus Pinus; species Pinus tabuliformis. The sequence continues at coordinate 401,944,779 of CM062815.1, read as the reverse complement.
TGTTGCCCCTATCTTTTAGTTATAGACCTATTTTGCAAAATTGTATCCTTTGTCAACTTTCCCTAAGCATTTGGCGCTAAATCCTCTATAGAATGGAGGACCTACTCCTCTTCCTAATCTAGCATGGAAGGCTCATGGAGTTTCAAATTTTCCATATTCACGATTGAGTAAATGTACATGTTGTTGAAGAATGTAACTAGTATCAGTCTTCATAATTGTACTTGTTAAAATAAATTTTATTATTAAAGAAAATGACTTATTAAAGCATGGGTTTCATGCTTGGTTCAATGTTTTCTAGGTCAAAGCTTTCATTTAAGGCTTCTAAGTTTTGTATTGAGTCATTAGAGTCGTTGTCATTTTTATTGGACCCTTCTTGGGATTTTGTATCATGTAAAAAGGATTTATTTGAGTCAAAAAGGTTATTTGTCACCTCCACACCAAGTGAGGTTTGTCCCCATGAAGTCGGCCTACATTAGGGTAATTTGACCGAACAAAAAGGTTATATATAGAGAGGAAGTTCAACCTATTTGGAGCACTCACTCAACAAGTTCGATCTTCAAGGAAGAGAAGCAGAAAAAAAGAGTGAAGTAGCTGGAGAAGGATGAAAGAAATTAGGAAGACCTAATTTGAGTTTCTGGGTTATCTATCTCTCACATGTGCGAAGTTTCTGGGGCTGAAATTTTGAATCTACTGCAAGTCCAAAATTCTATTGTTGGGGGTCGAAATTCTGCTACTGGAGGGCCGTAATTCTGGACTAAAGTTATTGTTGTGGAGCTATCACTTGGAGACTTTGATAAGGATCATGTATTGAATGGAAGGGTTAACTCGGTGGTTGAAGAAGGTCTTTGTCTAGGTATAATAGGCCTTGGAGTGTCTCATCTTCATTTGAATCTACTAGTGGAAGAGTTGGACTAGGTTTTCCCCTTGAAGGGGTTTTTCCCTCGCTGAGCGCCTACATTTTGTGTATCTTGTTCTTGTGCTCTTCATATGCATATAATTTGGTAATTGCTTGATGAAAGACAAACTAATAAAGAAGTAAAGGAAGCCAACATAATTCACAAGTAATTATCAAGAAAGAGGAATAAAACCCTAATTCTCTTAAGTATTAATTTCTTAACATGGTATCAGAACTAAGGTCAAAGAAGGTTGAAGATAACTCTATTGGCTATCACTTAAAGAAAGGAAAAATAGTCTTGGAATAAAAGGTTACTCTCACTATGGCAAGTTACTTGAATATGGGACTCAATATCGTGATATTTGCAAGAAGATGGATTAGAAGAATCATCTACAATCTATCTAGGAGAGTCAAGAGTAAACGATTATTGGTTGCACTTACAGGTACTCTTGATCATGACAACACATGGATCATTGATATTGGAGCATCAAGACATATGATAGGAGAAAGTGGACAAATTCATACTCTATCAAGGGAACCATCATCTCATGCAATGGAGCAAGGAGACAACACCAATTATGCAGTCAAGGGCCTTGGATCTACATCATTGAACCCAATGGTGCAAAGCTACACCTCAACAACATAATCTATGTTCCAGGTTTGAAAAAGAATTTACTTTCCATTTCTTGTTTAGAAAATAAAGGAGATAGGGTTTTATTTTTATATGGTAAAGTTTTGGTTTGGGGAAAGGATTCAAGTATTGAAAAAGAAAAGATTATTGGAGTTCATGAAGGAAGACTATATCGAGTTATATCACCATCTCCCCAAGCCCTAGTTCATATGGAGATCAATCCTATTGATCTTTGGCATAGAAGATATGGGCATATTCATTACAAGATAATACCCTCTCTTAGTCAAATGGTAAAAGGCACCCCCAACACCAAAGAAAATCATGGAGGATTTTGTAAGGGATGTGCTTTGGGAAAGAATACAAGGAAACATTTTACAAGCAGTGATACAAGGCCTAAGGAGATATTAGACTTCATTCACTCAGATGTGTGTGGGCCAATGTCTAATAAATCTCTTGGAGGCCATATTTATTATGTGACCTTCATTGATGATCACTCTAGAAAGACATGCCTCTGTCTCCTAAAAAAAAAGGATGAAGTATTTGAAAAGTTTAAGAAATTTAGATCTGAAGTGGAGACCTTAACCGAAAGAAAGATAAATACTTTGAGATCTAACAATGGAGGGGAATACACTTCAAAGTAATTAATTGCATATTATAAAGAAGGAGCTCATTGTTCCCTACAATCTTAAGCAAAATGAAGTGGCAAAAAATAAAAATAGAACTATTGAAGAATGCATATGAACTATGATATTTGATCAAGATCTACAAAAAATTATATGGGGAGAAGCAATAATGACAGTGGTATACATACAAAATAGAAGTCCTCGTATAATCCTTTATAATATGACACTAGAAGAAGCATTCATAGGAAAGAAGCCATGTGTAGACCATCTTCGAATCTTTGGGTCTCCTGCATACATCCATGTTCCAAAAGACAAGTGAAAGAAATTGGATTCTACAAGCATAAAGGAATCTTTGTTGGTTATAGCCTTTCGTCAAAGGCTTATAGATTCTACATCAAGGGAGGAAGATGAATTGAAGTTAGCAGGGATGTTATATTTGATGAAAAACATGCCTACAAAAGATCAAAGGATATACCAATCGAATCAAATGAAGAAGATGTATCATTATTTAAAGAAGAAGTGCATCATTACAAGACAACTACAAACCAAGTAGAAGAAGAAGAAGGACTAAGTGAACCTATTCAACCTATAATCATTCCCGAAAAGAAGAAGAGGCCAAATTTGTTAAAAGTTACACTTGAATATGCCAAAGGACATGGAGCAACTAAATGATATTTCAAAGAAAGCAAAACACTAAAGAGATATTCAGGATATGTTGCTATGACAAATTGATAGAAGCATAAGCTATTACCTTTGAACAAGTTGCTCATTAAGAAGAATGGAAGAAGGTGATGCAGGAAGAATATCAATCCATCATGAAGAATGGGGTTTGGGAAATCGTTCTTAGACCAAGTGACAAATCAATTGTCACCTCCAAATGAATTTACAAAATCAAACATGTTGTTGATGCAATCATAGACAAATATAAAGCTAGATTTGCCGCAAGGGGTTTCTCACAAAAGGAAGTGATAGACTATGAGGAAACCATTGCTCCTATTGCTAGGTATACTACTATAAGATATTTGGTTTCGCTAGCTACTACTATGGGATGGAATATCCATCAAATGGATGTGAAAACAACATTTCTAAATGGAAGCATTGATGAAGAAGTATACATTGAACAACTGGAAGCGTTTGAAATAAATAGCACATATACACATGTTTGCAAACTCAAGAAAGCCCTATATGGCTTGAAGCAATTTGTAACTGTCCTGGTTAAACATTCATGTAAAAATATATAAGGCCACAGTCATGTGACACGTATTCCAAGCATAATGGTGGGAAAAAACATCCTAGTGGGTGTTCATTCAATATATTATGTCTAAGGCAATGGCAAAGGATTTGGAAAGGCATGAGGCATTATTTGGAATTTTATTTATAAAAATAATGGAAATTAGGAGAAAAGGAAAGTGAAAGATCAAAGGTTGCATGTGAGGAGGAAAATGAAGGAAAATAATAGAAAATGAAGAAAATAGAGGCCCCATTGATAAAAAGGCTTATGAGGATCAGTGGGCAAGCTTGGTTAGTGTAAGCTTGGTCATTTCAGTTTTGGAGCTCTCTCTCTATTATCTCTCTCATACTCTTAGACACTTAGAGTTTTCTTGGCGCACTCTTGGAGAGTGTGGCATACTTGGATTTTTGGAGAAAGAAGGCAAAGGAAGAGTAGGAAAGTGTAATAGGATATCCGGATCAGCAGCTACAACAGGTTTTGCTTGCAGGTATCGAGTTGCATGTATGTTTTCCTCACTAGTTTCGACATACATGGCACATGCATGTGGTTTCTTGGTTATGAGCTATCATTGGCGTGGAGGATTGCCTGGATTGACAGTGGATTTGCCTAGCCTTGCCATTCCTGGATGGCCTTGGTGTCGTGGGTTTATTTATTTGTTTTTTTGGTTGGTTCTCATGTTTCCTTTACCTTGGGTTGAGTTATTAGTTCGTAGAGCCTTGGTTGGACAAATGCTTTGAAAGCCTTGTAACAACTTGGGTTGAGTTACTAGTCCTAGAAGCCTTTGTTGGACAAATGCTTTGGAAGCCTTGTAACAACTTGGGTTGAGTTACGAGTCCTGGAATACTTGGTTGGGCAAATGCTTTGGAAGCCCTTAATGGGTTGAGTTACTAGTCTTGGAAGCCTTGGTTGGATAAACATTGTGGAAGCCCGACGACAGCTGTGGGTTGAGTTACTATTCCTGGAAGCTTTTGTTGGACAAACGCTATGGAAGCCCAACGACAGTTGTGGGTTGAGTTACTAGTCCTGGAAGTCGAGTTGGAACAAACACTCTAAAGTGTTGGAAGGCTTGGGTAGAGACCGATCTGATGATGGCTTTGTGATGTCTGACCGTAAGGTGGAATCATTGTTTGATGGGTTGAGGTGGTTTGGCCTCTAGAAGCCCAGGATGGTTTGGATTGATGTGTTCTATGAGATCCCACATTCATTCTTGGAATATGGCACGGGCGTGACAGGCTAAAGAGAGATTTAGCTCAACCATGTTTACGATCAGGTGGAATGTCGTAGTCCCATGTCGGGTTGGCTTTTGCATCATTCATATGAGGTTATTTCTCCTTGTTATCTCATGAGTATTATACTAGTTTGTATGTGGATTATATGGCTATTGTATCCTTGGTATTTCTGTTGTTTTTACGTTGGTTATGAATATGTATTATGACAATGCTTATGTATAACTCACATCATATTTGTACTTGTATATGAATGAATAATTTATCTATGGCCTAATGGATGAAATTGCAACTAAATTTAATTAATGCCTTGTAGCAAATATCAGATAAGTATGAGACCCTTATGCTTAGATCTGTTATTTAATACTGTAGATTTCATTCGGGCCAAGTGTTGACAGAATGTCAGACCTAGTTGGGGATGGTTAGGCCTAGTCCTGGAGTTAGTTTTTGGTCTATTAGTCTTGTCATCATGTGTTTAATGGATTTTGGAAGTTACAAAAAGTTTTGGGCAATGGTCGGAATTCTAGGCTTGAAAAGTTTCTTAACTTCCTCAGACTCTGGGAAAGGTCTGTTGGAAATAGTCCTTAGACGCAGGCATGCAGGCTTATGGGAGCATCTAAAACTCTCTGGTCATTGGCATGCCCATAGCATGGGAGCATACAGAGGTTTAATAGTTTAAAGAATCATTGGGACCTAGGGGCTGGTTAGTAGAAAGGTTGGGATGGTTCCTAGGGGACCTATTGCTGATGTTGAAGGTCTGTATGGTGTGTTTCCATCAGTTCCACTTACTTAACGTGACTTAGGAGGTCAAGTCATATCATAGTAACTTCTCGTTACATGTTTACCCTGGTTGGTCGATTACTTGGGTAGATGTGGGAGGAGGGTGTTACACAATCTCCTAGGGCATGGCATGCAAGGATGGATGCATATCTATTAAGGATTAGGTTTGACAAAAGTTATGTCGATTCAGACCTCTACATCGTGGTGGTGAAGAATGAACTAGTGATTATACTATTATATGTGGATGGTTTATTTATTATAGGCGTGGAGCACATAATACTAGAATGCAAGAAAATATTGGTAGCAAAATTCGAGATGAAAGATTTGGGACTCATTCACTATTACTTGGACTTGGAAGTCTAAAAGAAACCCGGTGAGATATATATGTTACAAAAATTTGATATGACAGATTCCAAGCCTATGACTACTCCCATGATCATTAACCTCAAGAAATTGAGAAGTTATTACTCTAGTCTTGTCAATCCTACTAGTTATCGCAAGTTGGTGGGCTCTCTGATGTACTTGGTAAATACAAGACCTGATATATGTTTTGTTGTAAATGTTCTTAACCAATTTCAATTTGAGCCTCATCATGACCATCAGATAGCTACCAAGCATATCTTGAGATACTTACGTAGCACAATACGTCACTACCTAAAGTATGATGGAATGGAAGCCAAGTTAACAGGTTTACTGATTCTGATTGGGGTGGCAGTGAAACTGATGGAAGGAGAACTACCAGTGGATGTTTCAGTTTGGGATCTACAATGATTTCATGGACGAGTAGAAAAAAAATCATGTTGCATTCAGTAGTTCTGAAACGGAATATGTTGTTGCATGTGAAGTAGGAAAATAAGTTGTTTGGTTAAGAAAATTATTGTGAAATTTGTTTGGAAAGCCTTTGGATCCTACAGTAATAAATTGTGATAATAAAAGTAGCATTAAGATGTTTGAAGACCTTGTGTTTCATGCAAGGACGAAGCATATCAATAATAAGTACCACTATATTAGGAGTTTGGTACAAGATGGGGTAGTGAAGCCATAATATATTTCGACAGATGAATAGGTAGCTGATGTGCTAACGAAATATCTTTTAAATAAGAAGTTTGAATATTTTAGAAACATGCTTGGATTGGTCAACATGAAAGATTTAGTTGATAAGGAGAGATCAAGCATCTTATGGCAAGATTCTTGGGAGAACGTATGGTCGGTTTATGTGTTGATGTTTATATCCTAGAGTAGGGAGGGTGGCGTTGGTCATGGAGCTCCGACCTTGGTTACACACATAGATCCCTGGGTTGATGGTAGATCTTAAAACCCTGATGGTACCTAAAGTGGCTAAAGATTGAGTCCATATTAGTCCCACTTGATTAGGGCACCTTGGTCAGGTTTATTATCTGTAGCACTGAGTGTGCTAGAACTCTTCATAGTTCATTTCATGTTGAGATATTACATGTACCTTCATATGTATGTAATTATGAATACCTCCCTAGTTAAGAGGGAGTGTTGAAGAATGTAATGAATGTCAGTCTTCACAATTGTTCTTGTCAAAAGAAATTTTATTATTAAATAAAATGACTTGTTAAAGCATGGGTTTCATGCTTGGGTCAATGTTTTCTAGGTCAAAGCCTCCATTGAAGGCTTCTAAGTTTTGTATTGAGTCATTAGAGTCATTGTCATTTTTATTAGACCCTTTTTGGGCTTTTACATCATGTAAAAATAAATATTTTCTAGTCAAAAAGGTTATTTGTCACCTCCACACCAAGTTAGCCCTATCCCCATGAAGTCAACCTACATTAGGGAAATTCGACTAACCAAATGCTCAAAATTATGCTAAAAAATCAAAGTGTCAGAATTTTGTTAAGATTAGCTTCAAATCAAAGATCTCGTCATTCTGATTCTAACAGTGCGAACATCACTCAAATTTGAGCTCATATGCAGAAGTTAAGGCAAGTCAAAGTTCAAATTTGACTTGGTTTCATGGCAGGATTGGATGATGCGGCAAGGTCTTTCAGCGAATGAGGAGGCGCCAAGTGGTAGGCTGCCATTGGCCCCCGCATATTGCAAATCACATGTCGTGGGCGGGTCGTGTTAAATAATCGGCCCCAAGCAAGGCCAGGGTTGCGATACGATAAATCGCAATCACACTTCGCAACAAGGAAGGCATTGCAGAAATCGGCTCCCGACAGGTATTGGGTTGTGATGCGATAAATCACAATCACACGCCACAACAGGGAAGGAATTGCATAAATCGTCCCCTGGCAGGTATCAAGTTGTGATGCGATCGCAATCGCACATCGCACATCGGCGAAGGGAAGCATTGAAGACAATCAACCCCCAACATACCTGGGTTGCGATGTGATGGATCGCAGATCGCAATTGCACACAAGTCTCACATTATGATTATCACCGATACTTTGTTGAATTGTGATTTAGCAATAAGTTCCGGATGCTGCGACTTTAGATACCAATTTATAATTTTGTCGGGTCCCCCACATCGATCTCACAATATCGCTCGCCGCGTACACAAAACTTAAGCTCGTAGGTCCTCACCGATTGCAATTTACGATAAGACTCAGCCTACTAAATATGGCTCACCGTGCGGCAAACTTTTTGCCCAGTTAGCGCGATTTTGGGGCTAATTTGTAGGATCATGCCGAATGTGGGGCATTTTGTGGAACGATTAGTGGGGAAACTAGGAGAAGTCATAACTCCTTCAGTTTTCCACCAAATTGGTTGCAAAAAGAGGCTAGATAGCCATTTTTTAGTATTATGGACTGGTGGGAGTAGGTTTTGGAAGTATTTGAGCATTGTAAACACATATTTTTACACTTTTGAGCATAATAGAGAGGCCTAAGCCATTGGAAGCTGGACTAAGGAGACGTAACCCAGGAGGGTTGAACTCCTTTATCATGTGCTTGTTGTAATGTGTTTTTGATGATGTTTTGTATATGTTTGTGTTGTTGTTCAGTTTTTTATTTATGTTAAATTGCTTATAAAATTAACATAAAAACTCTTCATTCAACTTGCAAAAATTGATGAATCCTTAAGCACAATGAAAGCATTTTGTTTATAATCTGAGGAAGATCTTAGCACTGCAAACTAATATTCTAAATCAAATCAATTTGGTATGAGAGCACTAGGTTTTGGTTTGTGAAAGAAGGATTTAATTGTTTGCAATTTTATGTCATGCTTGCAAGGTTAAAACTCAAAAGAGGTGAAGGAAAGCTGGTTGGAAGCCTTGAAGTTGGGTCAAGGGGAAGAAGAGCAAGGTTGCCACAATCTCCAACACCAGTTCAACCTCAAGTTGCAGTTGAGACTCCAAAGAACATGTCTCATGAAGGAGAACCTACAAACATGACAGAAGATGAGAAGACCTTCGTAAAGGCATTCTCTAATATGACAGAGATGGTGAAGGTCTTCTATGAAGAGAGGAATATCATATTGCAAGGAGAAAGTTCCAAACCTCCTAATGGAGAAGGCTCTTCAAGAGGAGGTAATGGAAAAGGAGGTGATGGGAATGGAGACAAACCTCCACCCTCTCCACCATCTTCTTCATCTTCTTCTTCACAAACATCTTCACACTCTTCCACTAATACAACCCTTACTCATACTCATCACCATTCTTCAAAAGGAACTGGTGAATCACCTTTTTAAAAACTTGATGCTAAATACAAGTTGCCCACGTATAGTGGTGAAGCGAATGCAGATAAGCTTAATAATTGGATTCGTCAATTGGTGGTCTACTGTAGGATTCAAAACCTTCAAGAGGATTACATAAAGATTCAGTTAGCTTCCTTGAGAATTGAGGGTGAAACACTTATATGGTGGGAATCAAAGACCCAAGAGGAGATTAAAAAACACGGTAAGATCTCAATTTCTTGGAATGATTACATTGTTGCAATTAAAAGACAATTCTACCCTCTAGCTTATATGTAGAAATCCATCATGAATTGGCAGAACTTCAGACAACTAAAAGGTCAAAATGTGCAAGATTACACCCAAGAATTTAGAAAAAGGTCTTTGATGTTAGGTGTATATTTGCAGTCATAGGACACTTTATTGAAGTACATATGGGGTTTACACAGTTATCTTAGGCATATTATCTTAATGTTTAATCCCAATAATCTAGATGATGTGTGTGTGCAAGCCACTCATCTTGAGGCAAGAGGGAAAAACACCCCAGAAGAAGGTAGTAAAAAGTCATTTAAGAGTAAAGGAAAAGAAAAGGCTTTCAAAGGGAAGGCAAAGAAAAATGCATCTATCAAAAAAAAAGGAGAGAAAATTACATGCAAACACTGTTCTAGAGAGGGTCATGATGAAGCTCACTATTGGAAGCTTCATCCTGAAACGAAACAAAAAAGAAACAACAACAGGGAAAAACAAAAGACCACTGCAACCACTCAACAGGATTTGGGATCTGATTCAGCCGATGAAACTAAAATCACAACCATGGGGTTAAAAGGAAAAGAATCCATTGCCAACACTAGTTCTTTAGACTCACAAAATGAAACTCCAAATGAAAATAGAAGAATATAATTATTTCACATAAGGGTGATATCGAAACATAACAAGATCGATACGTTGTTCGATAGCGACTCTGAAGCCAATCTTATCTCTGAAAACATGGTCAAGAGTTTAAATCTGGAAATTGTTACACATCATAAACCGTATCCACTTGGATGGGTATGTGACAATGCGCAATTGCAGGTTACTAGAAAGTGTAAATTGAGATTCGTTATTACTGCAAATTTCATAGATGAAGTGGAGTTTAACGTTGCGCTGTTAGATATCTGTGGCATGGTTTTGGACAGCCCATACCTTTATGACATAAAAACTATCTTCCATCGACATGAAAATCAATATCATCTATTCAAAAAATGGAGTAGAATATATTGTGATAGCTCATACTAAGAAAACAAATCTTTTTCTTGTTAATGCAAGGTAGATGACAAGACTGGTGAATTCAAGCAAGAATTTCGTGCTTCTCATGATCAAACCCAAAAATGATGTTGATAATGAAGCTTTTAAAGGTTGTGATTCGAATTTGAAATCTGAATTGGTTGACGTAGTTAACCAATATGATGAAATGTTTCAGGAACCAAAGTGATTACCTCTCAAGAGAGGAATACAACATGAGATACAGTTGCAACAGGATTGTCCTCTTCCTAACATTGGCATGTACAGGATGTTAGTGATGGAAAGCGCAAAAATTAAGACGCAAATCCAAGAGTTGTTGAATAAAGGGATCATCAGACCATCTTCCTCGCCTTGTGGTTCACCTATTGTCTTGGTGCCAAAGAAGGATGGAACATGGCGCATGTGTGTGGACTTTCACGCATTAAACAAAATTACAGTAAAGAACCGTTACCCACTGCCCCGAATAGATTATTTACTAGATCAATTAAAAGAGGCAAAGTATTTTACTAAGCTGGACTTAAGAAGTGGCTAACATCAAATTAGAATAGTTGAAGGAGACATTTGGAAGACAACATTCAAAACAAAACAAGGTTTGCTTGAATGGCTAGTTATGTCGTTTGGTTTATCTAATGCTCCTGCTACATTCATGGTCCAAATATATCTGGTAACAATATGGATGGTCTACAGTTAGATATAAATGATGATGAAGATGATGCAAGTCAAGACAAGGATGGCGATAATATTAACTAATTGAAAGATCATATGGACATTGACAATGATACACTAGATGACATTGTTGCAAACAATGATGTTACTCACCAAGACTTCTAAATTTTCAGAATTATTTGTAATCCATGTTTAAACAATGACGGTTCTTATAGCCTAAACTTTGAAATGCTTCAATATTATTTGTGTTAATACAAATTACCTATTGCAATATCATTAAAGTGTTCAAGATATGGTATGAATTATTGGCAGAAAAAATTAGGATTACTTGAATGCTTCTTCCATTCATTTTGTATCAACATATGTTTGTGAAGACATAAAATTTAATAAAATATTAATGACAGTATCTCACAATGATTTGAATAAGCAATTTTTTTTTAACTTAATTAATTTATATTGTTTGCATTTTAATGTTGGTTGACCCCCTCTTAAATTTAATTATCAATCCAAGCAAGCTTTAATTTTTACAAGACTGTCGCGCAAAGTTTATTCTAAGGCAGATGATGACTAGTATAAAATAATATCAACCCAAAGTCATTGCACACACACTCTCAACAATCAACAAAGTTGTTACACACTCCACACAGATTCAGTGTGAAAAAATACTGAAGAATAAGTTATTTTGTCATTCAACCACTCTCACAACACTCCTGAAAACAATCACTCATTCAATTTGCACACATAAAAGGAATTTCAACACAAATTGTAACAACAAAGCAAATAATTCATTGCACACTAAACCAAGGGAATGGTCTAAGGCTGAAGCTATCACACCATCCAAAGCTTATTGCAATTAACTAAATTACACACATAATTAACTATAACAACAATAGTAACAACAATCACATAAATGAGAAATATTTATCTGTCATTCAACCACTCCCATAGTACTACTGAAAACCATCGCTCATTCAATCTACACACATAAAGGAAGTGCAATCCAAATTGTAACAACAAAGCAAATAATTCATTACCACTAAATTGAGGGAACAATCGAGGACTTAAGTTGTCACGCCATCCAAAGCTTATTTTAATTAACTAAATTACACACAAAATTAACTATAACAATCGCAGTAACAACAATCACATAACAAAAATATTTATGCAATTTGTCAATCTACCACTCTTACAGCTTTCTTAAAAATCATCACTCATTCAATCTACACACATAAAAGGCAGTATAATCAAAATTGTAACAACAAAGCAGATAATTCACTGCCACACTAAATTGAGGGATTGGTCCAGGACTTAAGTTGTCACACCATCCAAATCTTACTACAATCAATTATATTACACACAAAATTAACTGTAACAACAACAACAACAACAATAACAATAATCTAATTGATAAATATTTATGTAATCTGTCATTCAACCAATCTCACAACATTCCTGAAAACCATCACTCATTTAATATGCACACATAAAAGGAAGTGCAATTCAAACTATAACAACAAAGAAAATAACTCAATGCCACACTAAACTGAGGGACTGGTCTATGACTTAAGCTATCACACCATCCAAAGCTTACTTCAATTAATTAAATTACACAAAGAATTAATTGTAACAACAACAGTAGAAACAATAAAATATCTTAGAAATATTTATGCAATTATGTATTCCACTCTAACTAACCAGTGATCCCTGCTAAGAAGGAGGGCCCTTCCTCCTCAGCAGGGGCTGGTGTACTAAAAATCACACAAACTACTCAAAGGAAATTATTGAACCACAAAGTTGAGATTTGCATTAATAAAAGTATCAGGATTACAGAGCTCTGGTGTTTCCCCTTTCCAATCCTATTCTCCAATTCTTCACTCTAGCCCTCACAGGAAAACAGTCTTCTCTTTTAGAGATCTTAATTACAATGAGAATATCATCATGAGAATATTTTGATTCTCATGTGATCTTAAAATAAAATGATATCTTAACAATTACACAATGATTTCCATGGAAGGGGTAAAACTATAACAATTTCCTTTAATTACAAATAGAGTTACAAAAGATCTCAACCAAATGATCTGGATGCTCCACAAATATCTCCAAGTGATGAGCTGTTTCTTTTGACTTTGACGTGCTCCTAGATCTAGTCTAATTAGGAAAGGAAACACGTGCTTAAGCAACTATCTGTGTAATAACAACAACTCGTGGAACTGAAATGTAATCTTGTAATAGCAAGCTTCAACAGACCATCCAAACCTGAAACAACCCATACATTAGTTTTATGATAAAATGTAACTTATGAAAATAGTTCAAATGTCATATTATAAGTATAATTGGACTAAGAAAGAGACAAGTGAAAAGGGACATACTTAGGTGAATAAGGGTTGTTACAATAATAAGATATGGTCTTGTTGGTAAAAAAGGGATAAAAGAAATAAGAAAACAAGTAGGGAAAAGATGACAATTCCGTGACGCAACATCTCCCCTAGCTTAAGCTTCTGCATGTCCTCATGCAGACTCATGTCACTGATGCCTGACACGCTGAGAGTGAATTTGTGTGAGGTTGTATTTTCCTGCCACATCTTCACCTCTGTCGCTACATCCTCGAGAAATAACCAATTCTCCCTCCCAACACTTATCAATAATAATATATGGATGTTGATACCAATGGGTGGGTAACCAAACAATAGGGAACTTGAATCTAAGTCCTATCTATCCTGCACCAATATTCCTAATATAATCAACACACCAATGAACTCTGGAAAGTGCTTGCTCAAAATTCTGATAATAATAAGGGTCTCCCTTCTTCAACTATTGTCAAGAAATATGCCATCTCAACTTGCTTCCTTACAAGGCACTAATTCTCATTCCTTCTATATTTATCTAGTATCTTAGTATAATTGATTCTCAATGGTCCATCAACAATGTCTTAGTGGCTGGAAACCGCCATATTGTATTGTATATGTGTGCAACAACTTCAGTTGAATCGGGTTCTCCTCTAATAAACAGTTCTACTTGTTCTTCATTAGCTATTACAATATCATGGGCAACTTTCCAACCTAACTGAATTTGCATAAAGAAACAAAAGCCCTGAGTTGTACATTTCCCACATAGGGTGTCAATTAGAATGATTCTTCCCCAAAGCAAGCGAGATCATGCAGGTACAACTAGAAGAACAAATGTTGTTATGAGAAATTAGCACTTTGAAATGTTTCCAGGAAGTCGTGTATCTGCCTTGTATTATATGGTCGCTTTTCCTTCAGGGCTGTTAATTGGAAGAGATAATGTTTTTATTGCAAATATAAAGGATAATAAGGAGAAGGAAGCTTATCGCACAATAAGCCATTAATGATCTCACAAAAGAGTGTTGATTTGGGGTAGCATCAGATGTGATCTAGCCATGAAAATTGGTCGAGAGACTAAAGCATATGAGATCTCCAAGACCCATCAATGGTTTAGGAAGATTCTAACCGGTTTGGGAGATATTGAAATAATTAATATTTTTAATGGAGTTCCTAAGTCTAAACTTAGGAAAAATAAAATATTAATGGGTATTACTATAAAAGTGGGTTAGAATATTCCAAAAGTCATGGATCAAGCCAAATATAATCTTAGCTGTTGATTAGAGATTTAATCTCGGCTATTGATGGACCAACGAGAACAGTATAAGAGGAGGCTTGAGGGTCAGTTGGAGAACACACCAGAGTGATCAGTCATTCTATTATCCAGAGCGGGGTTTGCTAAGTGAGATAAAGTCAGTGATCAATAGCGAGGGGAAGTGAACACATAGCAGAGAGGCAGAGTTGGTACTAGAGAGACAATGCAGAGCCCAGAGAGGTTGACGCAAAGGCAACTGGGTACTGCGCAAAGGCAGTGAGGAGTTGCACAGAGCTAGGAGAGGCCAGTGTGTGAGACGCAGAGGCTCTAGGGCTGACACAAGCTCCAGAAGCTGACGCAGAGGCTAGTAGAGCTGACACAGGGCCAAGAGGCAGCGCTAGGAAAATTTTCATGGGACAGACTAGGTGTTAGTGAGTCGAGAAGGGTGACGCAGCCCCTATCAGAGTGACGCGGAGCAGTGGAAGCTGCAATTATTGATGTGAGATCGTTCATCAGGTGATTGATCAGCTGGAATCTCTGTCTCCGAGGAGAGGTACTACTGCCGAGGGAATTCTCTGTTGGGTGAGCCATTTCTGGCACCCTAGTTGTATTATGAAAACTGCACAATAATAAAACCCTCTAAATAGTTGCACCAATTTTCCCGCATTGGGTTTTTCCGGGGACATTGGTCCAAAAATAACGATGTCACTTGTGGGCTTGTTTTATTTCAGTTGATGATCTGTAGATGTTGATACTATACTTGTGTTTATTTTTAGTATTTACATGGTAAATAACTAGTTAAGTAATTAAACAAGTAGGAAGAAATAAACCAGATAGTACAGGAAGAATTTCTAACGGGTTAAACTTAGAAATTCCAACAAATAGCTCATTTTCTTATTGTAACAACTTAACGTCTCCTTGCAGTTCCTTCACCTATTTCATTGCTTGATTCCTCTCCTTCTAAATTTTCACAAATTCTGCAGTTCTTAATTTTTAAGCCCACTCCTTGTTAAGCTTATTGACCATTTCCTCATGCTACTTTAGGAATATGACTTGATCTTTGGGAAAGAGCACTAATTTGTCCCACTACTCTAGTACCCTAATCAAATCTTCAAATTTAATGTGAGATGTTTCAGATGTTGTTTCAACATCGTCCTTCTCATCCCTTTTCTCTTCCTACTACTCTATCTCAACTGTTGATTCTTGCATAACAACAACATCATCAATAGGTTCTTGTGGTACAACATTCTTTTTATTTTCAATCTGTTTTATTTCAACTATTGGTTCTTGTGCAACAACATCCTCATAAACATGTTCTTGTGGATTATCAGGTTGTTTTTCTTCTTCCTACTCTGATTCAACTATTGGTTCTTGTGTAAAAACATCGTCATCAATAGGTTCTTGTGGAATAACAGGTTGAAATTCTTTGTCTTGTTCCCCCACTTGTACTCCAACTGAAACAGTAACAATCTCCATGATTTTAGCCTCCTTAAGGATTTGTTGGCAACCCTTACAAAGTTTTTCTAAGATAGTAGATGATGTCATTTCTACAACCTCTGCCAACATATCCAATCTAATTTCATTCTTAAAATGAAGTTTTTCTTTAACCAAGGAAAGTTGTTTCTTTAACTCCTCATTTTCCTTTCTCAGATTTTCAATTTGAACGAGAGGGTCAATTTTCATCTTACCTGGTGAAGTAACAACCTCTTGTTCTTTTGTCTGCTCTTTTGTTACTGGTCCTTTTATCTCTTGTTGTTTCTCTGGTTCTTGTTTAGGCTCTGGTGTAAAACAACAGAGGTTTCAGATGTAGAGGGGCCTTCCTCTACAAACTTCTCCTATTTTTCTTTGTCTTGTTTCTCCTCAAACCCATGAGGACTAGTAGTATCAACACATTCCCCCTCAGCTGTAACAATTATAACAATTATAATGACTACTCACACCTTTTTCCCAGGGATTCTTCCACCAATTGGCTTTTTCACTTTCCTTTTTTGCACTATTACCTTCATTGATACTCCTAGCTTGGTCCCTTTAGATGTCTTCACTTCCTCAGATCCAGTTTCAAGCATAGTTGTTGTTCCAGTAGTTTGTTCCTTCGCCACTTCCTCTACAATTGGGCACCCACCTCGATTTTTCTATGATGATTCACTAGACATCACCATAAGTTCTTTTATCTACATCTCTGTTCCTCATGAGGATGAACTAGGGGCCGTTATAATGGAACTCCACCTCTCAGGGTTCCGTCGACCAGTCATACGAGGTGTATCAACTTTACTCCACTTAGAGCCTGTAGTTGTCTTTCTCTTCGAAGATGTAGTAGTTTTAGCAACAAGTGTTGTTTCAACGCTTGGTGTTGTTTTAGTACTTGGTGTTGTTTCAGTGCTAGGGGTTACTTCAACACTCTCCTAGCACAAGGTCTCACTATCAGAGCATGCCACGAGATCCCTTGTCTCTGCAATGAATGCATGATGATTAATTTAACGAGAGCATGGTTAGTGATGCAAGTTTTTGGATGTTTTGCTCCTTTCACAACCTCTACCATGTGCTGTAATGACTTCAAAAAGTAGTATGGTAAATTAATCTGCCACCTTATATGTAGGTGTGCTAGCAAAGTGATAATTGAAAATAATCCCAAAACGACCCGCACATGTAATGAATGTTTTATAAAAACCCTCACGAAGAGGGCTACATCTTCCCATGGGCGAGGAAGAGATGTTTTATTAAAACCCCTGTGCTTGGGTGTCAATTCTTCTCCCTCTTGTAAGAATATGGCCTTAGCTTCAGGATTTTCCACTTTCCTTGAGAACCATCGTTCTCATGTCCTAGGCAACCCTATCACTTTTGCGATAACTTCTTCTATAACATCAATTCTGAAGCACTTGACCACAGAGTGTTGTTCAACTAAGGCTTGTGCAAATTCTGAAGTGACCAACTCACTAAAACCCTATAATTTTTCAAAATAACTCACCCATCGAGCCCTTCGACAAATTTCCAATTCTTCGAGATGTTGTAACAACACTTTAACGGAGTTAGTTTCATGTTTGACTCTTGTTCCACCCATAATTGCTCATAAGAACACTACTCAACAATGCTAGGAACCTATTACAGAGTTGATTTAGTGCACACAGATGCTTTCTTAGGGAAGAATGTCAAGGTGTTGGAATTATCAATGGTTACTCCTCCTTATTACCAACTTATAACTTTTAAATCAAAAGGAGTTTTCAAACAATTTCACTGATACCCGGATGTAACAACACAAATAATAAAGAAAAAAAGTAATAATGATGGAGTATTGTTACTAACGAAGATGGTTATGTTGGTTTAATTGTAAAATGTAATGGTGTAAGAAAGGTCTAATCATGCAAAATTATGGCAATGTGAGGTATGTATTAATAGGAGGAATAATTGGATTTCCTACATCCGGTGTTATTAAGAAAGGAAACACGTGCTTAGGCAACTGTCTGTGTAACAACACCAACTCCCAGAACATTAATTAATCCAAATTAGTAAAGGAACTGGAATGCAATCTTGTAACAACAAGCTTCAATAGACCATCCAAACCTGAAACAACCCAACCATTAACAATTAAACTACCTAACCCGTAAGAACCAAATCCATTAACTCTTGACCCTTAATCTTTGTACTATAAATTCCTATATCCCATAATCCTCAAAGCTCATATCGACTTAACCCCTGACACCTCAATGAATTAACTATTTAGGCACATTCGTAGATTATTCTAGGGCTAAAAGGGAGCTAACCAAGGAGGTAATGTAGGTGGAAAAAAGGAGATAAACTCGATGCTATAACTGGTGCTATTTCTGGGGAAATTGATGGCCCTATTTCTGGTGCTATTTACGATGCAACTTATGGTGTTAATTTCTGGTGCTACTTCCGTTGACATTTACATCGCTATTATTTCTTGAATTAGCACCTAAATGTTTTTTCCGACGAAATCATTGCCAAAAATTGCGTCATCCTAATAAATAAAGTCAAGTTTAAAAAAAAAATGGAGAAAAATACACTAAAACAGTCCTTGGAAGAAAAAACAGAGGAAAAAAGTGAGCTAATCAGCGAGATTTGTTGTAGTGATGCAAAGGGGTGATGAGTTATGGTGTCATATATGGCACAAAATTATGGAAAAAAACACCCTTCTTTAAAAACATATCAGAATGTAGTAGGCACTAGTAGGCTCATCGAAATAGAATCTAGCAAGCAGTGGTAAGCACCTAATCCAAAATCATTGTTTTTGGGGGATTACGGATGGAAGAATGATGTTTTTCGGGATGACTCATGGAATAAATTCCAAAAACTCAATGCAAAATATCTTCAGATCAAAATGATATCTAAGGACCATCTGAAGGTAGTGATTATTAGGGTATCTCCTAGTAAACACTATGGAAGATATGGCTACAATGTAAGTATTTTGGCCTGCTAATGGCTAATCTGGACTAGGAGACATTCTAAGACTCTCTTCCCTAGAGAAACTTATATATTTTAGAAGTGACGAATAAATTAATATGGTGTAGTACTCCAAAGACACCATTACAGTGAAAGAAGCCTACATGATAGAGACAAAGCACAACCTTGTCAACAAATAGGAAATCTAGAGGAAGATATGGACCCAAAATATTTTCCCTAGGGTTCCTCACTTTCTCTATATTTTTTCTAACAAAATGATGTTAACCTAGGATAAATTAGCCAAGTGATGCTTTAAGGGTCCCTCCCTTTGTAATTTATGTCAGAACAAGGCTAAGGATGCATAACACATTTCAATCTTTCCCTTCCTAGGAACTCTTTAGAAATAGACCACCATTCTTTTAAGGCAAGTGAATAGGTGAAAATGCAATATCTTGAATACCATGGCTTGTTGAGAAACTAATTGTTATTGATGTCAAAGGATGATAAACTAAAGATAAGAGTAGCATAGGCTTAAATATCTCTTTAAGGCCTTTATAACGAGGTACTACATGCCCTCTAACTCCTCTCCATTGAGGAGAAACGTTTTTTAAAAGACAAAAAACCACTTGTTTTTTCCCCTATCCAAGTCGACATTATTTTGAGTGGATTGTTTAGCATAAATAAGAGACATTTCTCCCTCATTCGACCACCAACTCAACCAAGTAAGAAGAAGAATTAATTGGGGTCTTCAGAAGAAGTAATAGGTTCATATCTCATGAACCTTGAGGCAAATTGAAGAAGCAAGTTCTTGGTTTTCTAGTTTTCGTTCTTGGGTAAATGTTATTGGTTATCTTTTATACAAACCTTGGAGCAGAACATGCGCTATCATTTCAACGTACTTTTGGAACATAACTCAGGCTAATATTAGTTTACATATGGAACAAAACTTGGCCTGATCTTCGCACAAAATTCAACCTCCTATACTTGGATAGATTCTACCTCTTACATATTCAGCCTCCTATGGCTAGATTCAACCCTACAACTTGGCCATTATGTCACTGAATTCGACCCCCCCTGTAACAAAATTCATCCTTGTGAAACTCAGGCTCTACTGTGACAAAGCTCGGCCATGTGGACATAATTTATACTTATTTTTAGGAGCTAATTCAACCCTATATTGACACATATTTTAGGCTTGTGGAGGTTTAATTTGGTCATCCTTAAACCAAACCTTGGAACTGACTTAAAGTATCCTTTTTGGAGAAAACTTGAAGTTGGTTTGTTGATTTGTTTTGGAAATATTCTTGAGAGAGTTTTTGGTGCAATCTTGAGTAGACTTTGGATCAACTTCTTAAAGTGAACATGGAGCAATCTTGAAGCCCTTTAAGAGAAGATTTTGGATCAACCCTTGAAGTATTTTTTTTTTTAATATTTTGAAGCAATCTAGAAGTCATATTTGAAATCCATCCTTGGAGTAGATTTGGAGACATTTTCAAGGAATTATTTTGGAAGTAGTTTGATAAATTTTGATGAAGATTGGAGCCTTAGAGACCAGGTTGGTGCATGCATTTATCTAGGAGGATTGGTGTCCTCATCATTTTAAGTATATTTATATAAGTTATTTTTGTTTTATTTATTGTGTTCTAGTATATCTTATGCTTCATATCGTGAAAAAACTTAATTGGCATAATATAACAATTGAAAGAAATACTGATTCGCCCCCCTCTCAATATTTCCAACATGGCTAATTGGAGATCAACAATTTTCGCTATCCAAATCTTAATAGGATTGGTTTCATCTTCCTGGTTTCCTATTATGGCAAATTTGGAAGGCATTTTCCATAGCATGAGTTAATCTACTAATTCCATTTGGAATTGGATCCTATTATGAATCAAATGAACCATTATTCTCCACCCCTGTTCATTAACCTTAGACTGGGTGCTTCCAAGTGTCGGGGCAAGAATTTTCCAACTCTTGCAAGTTCCTCATAAATGCATCACTCCCCCTCGACTTCTTATAACGCTTCCCCTAATTATCCTTGCCTTTGGTCCTACCCTCTATTTGATTTCACAAAGCTTAATTTTTATGGATCTTCTAAATGTAACCGAGGGCCAGCTAGATTTGTAGGCTTATTCTGAGAATATCTAAGTAATATCTCTCATATCTATGTTATCCATTTGGGATTTAGTAGTAACAATGCATAGATTTGTATGCCCTTTAATTTGGTTTTCATTGGGCCCTTTGTGATAACATCACTAAATTATGTATAGAGGAAGACTCTCAACTAGTTATTTTTATTATCCAATAACTCATTCGTGACTTTGATTTGGACAACATATCCCATAACTAGTGACTATAAATATTCTTGGCTCAAATATCTACCTTGATCCCACTACTTCCAATAATTCAAACTTCTCATGTGCAATGCAATGGAAATAAAGTTGTAGACCACTTAACAAATGAGGGATGTTGAAGCTCTACTAACTTAATTAACAGTCCTAAAAGGAGCTTCCAGACTCATAAGTGAAAGAATATTGCTTCCCCTTAGACAAAGCAGACTCCTTTTCCCCATATAAGGTTTTGAGGTATGGGATAGGAGGGGTGGGTGGCGAGGTTGCTGCCACCTCGTACAATCACTAAAGAAAATGTGGCCTACTACTCACATGCTCTAAGTACAACATGTTTTAGGTCTAAGCATGGTTGTTTAATGGGCATATATGATGCGTAATCCTCCGTGGTGGGGGGTGATATTTTCCCCACGGTGTTTATTTACTCTTGGATAGCTCTCGCTCTCCAAGCACATTGTCTTATGATGGCATGGCTTTATGTTTCAATGTTTCCATTCTCGTCCTTGGTTCACCTTTGCATTTAGCCTCTCCTTGTGGATATCTTAACCATTGATTTATCCCTTTTCAATCCCCTCATCTCAACTAATGGTGGTTTTAAGTCCAATTACCATGTTGGTTTTGTATATTTCATGCTTTGGTATCATAGTATCAATTCCCTCTCGTAGTTTCATCACGCTCGCTTCCTTGCTACATGCCCTTCCCTATTGTTCATTCTCTTCTTACGATCTCCATAATGACTAGGGAGATAACTCATTGCAGTGTGGAGGAGGGGGTGACAACTCACCAAGTAGCTCTCATGCTTGATTCAAAGCTGAGACTTATGCATGGTTGTTTCACACCCAAACTCTACAAGAGATCCAACAAAAATTCGATAAAGTTGAAGATGAATTGTGTTAGGAATGTGCATGTCACTATGAATCAGAGGTAATAAAGGATCTTACCACCTGGGTGCTCGACATTGGGCACATCCATGGGTGAAAAAACTAATATATGCAAAGTATTAGAATGTACTAACACATTAAATATTTGTTAGGAAAGATCTTGCTAGAGTGCAACAACATGAAAGATGAGATTTTTTTTTTTTTTTATATGAGATGAAACTACAACCGAAGGATATTGACAACAAAATTGGTCACATTGAAGATAAATTTGCTCCAAGTCCTACTATAGGAACCAACAAGGATATGGTGGTGCCTATTAAGCTTTTTCAGTTTATTTTTTTCTTTAAATAATGCTTGGATGGAAGGATTAATTTTCTGTTGGTGGTTTAGTTTCCCTTAAGGTAGGGCATTAGAGAGCCACAACCTTAGAGCTATGTGCTTTTGTCGATGATCAATCAAACTTAGTTTACAAAAAAAATGTATATAATTCATATAAGTTGATATGAAAATATTTACTTACAATGGAAATTGAAATATTTTATTTGTGGTTTATATTGAAATATATTTTATTTTTAATATTTATTTTTAAAAGTTATGTATCAACTCCTTTTTTTACATCAAAGGAAACACACATCTCCCTTATATTAAAATGCACAAAACTCCATGCAATAAGACTTAATTCACACACACACACACACATATTAACAGGGATTTTTGGAGAATTAGTAGCTTCGAAAGTTTATATGCCACTATTACACCAGCTATGACTATTTCATGAATGCCACTAATGGGCCAATTACAACATCTCTCCGAAGAATTGAACCCACGAAGATGGGAAAACGAATTGTTCATCAAATCACTTGAGCTAAATCCTTTGACAAAGAATAAATAAAATTAAAGACAAAAATAAAACATTAAATTCAACCAAACATTTTTGTAAAATAAATTGGAAAAATCTCTTTTTAAAAATTTAAAGTGAGTAAATTTATGAGGAAAATTTGAAAAAAAAATTCTTTATATTTTTTTGAAAAAAAATGTTGATCAAAACCAAATTCTAATTTGTAACAAATATTTCATATCACATAAGCTTCTTATGTATCAATAAAGTATGCATCTCTTTATATTTACTTAAACAATAAAAGAAATTAATAAGGTATCTTCAATAACTCAACATTCTTGAGTGGAAATTATAAATACATAATTCAATAATTAAAAATTAAATTATATATATATTAATAACATTGATATGTTTCTTGTTTTTATTGAAAATCTTTATTTTTTTTAAATCCCTAATTATAATACATTTAGTGAAATTGTTCTGCTAGTGTTTCAAGAATGGTCAGTGCTGAAGGGTTTGGACATGCAGAGTTCGCAACGATTTGGAGCTTAGATCTGGAGAGTTTTGCAATTTTGGTGAAACCAATTTCAAGGGAATACTTTTGTTTGCAGGTTTAGAACTCATATCTTGTTTTTTGGTTTGTGAAAATAATACGGGAGAAGATGCACATTCCTCATGAATGAGTTTAGATCATTCACGAAGGATGATAGCTTCAAGATCAAAATCTCCTTAGTGAATACAACATTTCCAAGCATTCCATGATTTACATGGTAGCAAGAATTCAATGTCGAGCCAAAGGGGGAGGTGCATCCACTTGAGCCCCACCAAGTGTTGAAATTCAAATGCAAGCTATAATTTTTTTATTATGATAATTACTTGTGACTGGTATATATGTTTTGTTTTAGCATCTACTTCATTTAGTTATGTCATCAAGCAATTATACTTTCAAAAACATAAAGAAAGTAGATATTATAGCGTACAAGAGACAAGATACATCAGAGATTAGGCCAATGGCCAGGGAAAAACCCAACAATCCTTTCCTTATAGAATCTTAGTCAACAAGATAGAAATCCAAGTGATAGACAAATTGACCAACAATAGCTAAATGACTCTCCAAGTACCAAGCCAACCCTCTCAAGACTTCCAAAATAAGGTGCCTCAAATTGTCCATGATTAATCTTGCAAAGAGGTCTGTCGAGTTTCATCTTCCTCTTCAGATCATGTCACATATTCGAATGGGAGAAATGTTCCACAAAGGCACTTTGTCTCTTTCCATAGACATGTCATGCCACAGAGATACTTTGCATTATTTTTCAGATGTATGTTCTTCTACTTCGCATTGTTCCTTAGACCTTTGTATATATTAGCCTCAGACCTTCACATAAGTTAGTCTCGATTACCTCACACTTTTGTCTCAATAATCTCACATTTTTTTTCTCATGATCCTTGAACTTCTGCCTTATATAAGATCAATTGAAATCTATGTTTGATGGAGACGAATTGGCTCTATTTATAGTTGTTTGTTCATGCGAAGGGACACATCCCTTGGGCAGGCCGACTTGGACAACTTGGAGACATAAAAAACATACTTTTAAAATTCAATTTCTTTCTTTTAAATGCCCAAATGGGACAGGATAATAATACTTTTCCTTTTGACACAAATTAATTATTTTGACTCTAGAATGAAGAAGATGCTTAAATAAATACATCAATGAAAAAATATACATTATGAAGTGTGACCATAGTTACAATTTCAACACTCCCTCTTAACTAGGGAGGTCTTCATAATGAATCATCGAGATATTCTCAAGTTGAATAATTCTATAATAAAGGATCCAGATCGATAAGCATCATCAATGATAATCATCATCATAACCAACATTGTTAAATTACCAAGGCCTTGACAAGTAATCTCTATCTCTTCACTAGATTAGAGCACAATGTTGGGAGGCATTTAATAGGACACCACACAACTACCTCTCTAAGGCACATACTCCACCTAGATTCACAAGAGTGTGTCCTCCACATGACCATTTCCTACTTGTCACAAGGAAATGTCAATCCACCAAACCGTTCTTAAATCGGGTCAATGTACTTAACTTATGGTGTTAATCCTAATCAGCCACAATACATGACAAAAGAATGTTAGTCCAGGATGCTTATCCAATACATCATTCTCCTTATCTAGACCCATGCACTTAACTTAGGGTGTTAGTCCTAGTGACAATACATGACACAAGAATGTTAGTCCAAGATGCTTATCCAATCCATCATTCTCCCTATCTGGGCCCAGGTACTTAACTTAGGGTGTTAGTCCTAGTCATAATACATGACACATGGAGACCTAGGTGTCCTTCCTCACTCTCTCTCATTTTGGGAGTAGCTATCCACAATTCCAATCTTATATTAGAAGTAGTCATGTTTCCCTTACATCGACTATATATTCATTCATGGAGATATATTGTAGCTTCTTGGCTCCCATCTGCACAATATCATGAATCATAATGTGCTTCAACCATTCATGAAAAACTAGGTTCTCTAACAATATTTGTACAAATTTGATCATTAAAAAGTATAACAGTTGAATCCAGCACGCAATCGAATCAAACATTTTTTAGAGCCAAACTACCTCACAGTTAACTGCACAAACTATCATATCTTCCACCTCTACATTGCTTAGTGCAACAAAATCCTGCTTCCTGCTCTTCCAAGAAACCATAACATATCACAAGAAAAAACAACCACCAATATAACATTCTTTCATCATCAACACTTCCAACCAAATTTCTGCCAAACCTCATGTCCCAAATAGTAGTGTATCAATCCAAGATTCTCCATGCCAAATTCTACTCCTAGCTCCCTCTTAAGGCAACATATTTTCCTTTAGCTCATGAGTACTTCTTACCCAAAGTACAAGGTCTTCTTTAATCATAATATTTCTTCTTACTTGGCAATCATCTTAACGTGATTATCTCCCTATTAGTGGGAGAACCTTCTAGGTTTTATGTTTCCAAATACTAGATCTTGACTTATGACAAACAATAAATACTTCAAAATATTCGCTCCTCCACTATTTAGGTCTTCTATAAATTTGGAAAGTCCTCTAGCTATGCTTTATTGTTCCATATTATTTTGTTTCCAAAGCCTGGGAAACCCTATTAATTTACTTGCAATCCTCACTAGGAGGATATCAAAGAAAAAATATAGCCAAAGATTAAAGACAATAACAATAGTCTTAATCAAAGAGAAAATATATAGAATACTTATCTTGTGAGAAGAGTTAGCTCCCTCTTCATCTTGGACTTCTTGTATTATTACCATCCTTGTCCTCGTGATCTCATTTATGTGTTTTCCAAGAGCTAGGGATACTCCTTTCAACGAAAATGATTAGTCTTAGGGTTTTGTCCCTAGGGTTTTCTTAGTTCAAACCTTTGCTAGGGTTTACAAAGCCTAGATGATTCAAGACCTACCATATTGATCATGTATTTGTCCTTAATAGATAGGACATGACCTTTAATATAATGTATCTTTATAGACCCGTTGATAATACATCAAATGTCATGAGTATCTTATTCTTCCAAAAACAGACTTTTGACTTGATAGTCCTTACTTATCATTCAGTTCTTCCTTCGAGTATGGTGTTAACTCTTAAAATTTCTTTAGTTTGCTTCAAAGAGATAATGGGCCATGTCCTTGAAATGCCATTTGTCTTTATAAACATGAACACGTTCAGATACAACTCAAACTTCTTAGGAATCGATTGTCACCATATACCTTTTGACTTGAGCACAAAACTATGCTCAAAATATAGACCTATGAAATGTCTTTTTGAACTATACATGAGTTAGTCCATAACAAGATAAATTTAGAATTTGTCTTCATTTCACAACTTCAGAGAAAATTTGGATGAAAAACAACAGAGGTACAATAATACCACTGTTCAGTGAACTTCAAATGTCAGATACAGATCATTGGTCTAACACAGGGACTTGACCCTTCATACACATGCATTATAATCTTAATTATGGACATGGATCATCATAAGTAGTCTTGTATTCAATTATAAAGACAAATACTTCTTCCTTTTCGACTTGATATATGTCTTGGATTCAGAACATACCACAAATTTATTTTTTATGAATCACAGAGATATAGCTAGGAATTAACACGATTCCATAAAGGAAATTTGGACTTCTTTAGGAAGCATAAATTTTGGGTTTGAACAATACCACATAGATCTTGCTCTAACACAGAGAGAAGGCTCAGAATTTGGATTGGTTATAGATCAGTTGAGGCTCAAAGACTGAAACCATACACAATCCCGAAGTGGCTTGGATCTCGGGCTAGAAGAAAAACTGAGTTGACCTCAGATCTCGGCCTAATCACAGGCCTAAGGTAGCTCCAATAAGAGGCTTTGAATCACATAACAAGATACATTTAATTCCTCTCTAGGATTTGCCCTAGAGACCAATCTGTTGAGAAATCAATAGTCTTATAGGTTAGGGTTGATTTCTCTTACTTGGCAGTTACTTATGAATTTATTGGCTTCTTTATTAATTTTTTATGTTATCGTCTTTCATTAAGAAATTACCAAAAGTACAAAAACATGAAGATCACAAGAGGAAAGAACACAAAGATATAGACTCCACGCTAGGGCAAAAATCCCACAAGGGGGAAAACCCAAAAAAATCATCTTCTTATAGAATCAGTTCAAAGTGAGATATCGAAGACCCAAGACCCAAGACCAAGAAAAATACTGCCACATAGACCCAAATCAACCCTCCTTTAATCCATCTCCAACAAATCCTGGTCAACAAAATTCAACGCTGGTCAAAATTTATAAATATGGTCATCTCGTGAAATTTCGAGCCTATAATTCCACATAAATTACCTTAGAAAACTCGCATATGTGAGCATAAATTAGGGTAGAAAGCATAGCTTTCTCTCTACTTTGACTTCGCTAGTCATCTTCTTCTTTTTGGCACATAAATCGAGTTGGTTGCAAAAAAGTGGAGCACAATTGCCAATATATAGTTGTTCAATCATATGAAGAGATGTAACTTATGGGATGGCAAACTTGTCCATTTGTAGGGCTAACTTGGTCTTGTGGTAACAAAATTTGACTCTTTGACTCAAATAAAAATTTCTTTTATATTAACCTCTGATGCATCCAAATATGCCCTTTCTGAAGCTCTGTATCAAAGCTTGCCCCCTCATCAATGCTCATGCCTACTGGGTTCCCAGTAATGGAAAAAGGATCAACCTTTGGACAGACAGGATAATGAATAATGAGCCGTTGGGAGACTGTCGCTCACTTCAAGCGCTGCGCAGATGGATGAACGAGGCTGGAATGCGTTCCCTGTGGGACATTTCCATCTGGCAGGATTCACGTTGGGCTGGCTGGAATCTTCAAACGCCCCCAGAGCTGTTTATGGAGCGCGAGGTCCTGATATCCAAGCTCCATGGCTTGGCTCCAACGCTGGCTCGAAATTGTGACTCAAGAGGATGGGGTGCGCAGGCTAGTGGATACACTGTAGCTCAAGGCTACGCCAAGCTGTGTGAGCACCCTCATGTGGCCATGAACCCTAAGTCGTGGAAAGGGATATGGCATTATCCCTCCTTGCCAAAAATAAACTTTTTTCAACTGGCTGCTATGTCACTCCAAAATTTTGACCGATGATAATCTTCAGAAGCGAGGTTTCCACGACCCTTCAAGGTGTAGCCTTTGTAAGGAAAACCAGGAAAGCGTAACTCATCTGATGCTTGAATGCACTTTCACAATGAAAATTTGGACCGAGCTATTGGGAACTTTGAGCTCCAACTTCGCTTTGCATTCCTCCATTCCTGATCTTTTTGCTAAATGGTTGCAAAGGTATCCTGGTCCCCCACCAAAAAACAAAACTATCAGAGCTGCTTGGTCTATTCTCCATAAAATAATTTGTTGGCAGGTTTGGCTTGAGCAAAATAAAAGGATATTCAGAAACTATGAACAGGATGCCAAGCTTGTGGTAGTTAAGATTAAATGCCAGTTAAAAGAGTGCCTGAGAGAGCATAAAGACGATTTAAGTTTAACCTAGCAAGATATAAATTGGGGCTCTTCTCTCGATCTTCAATTCCAAAAAATTGCAAATAGTATCTCCCTCCCCAAAGATTGGCAAATAAGGGCTACAACAAAAGAGTTCCAGGAATGGATTACAAACCATCCAAGACACTCTCTATTTTTTAATGGGGCTGCAAAGGCCAACCCTGGAAGAGTTGGCGCTGGAGGTGTCATATTGAATCTAGATGGCATAAGGATCCACAATGTTGCCTGGGGTTTAGGCATCGCTTCTAGCATTCAAGCTGAGGCTTTGGCTCTTTTCCAAGGTCTCAAGCTTTTGAAAGTGTTGAACATCAGGGAGGCTAATGTAATTGGGGATTCTCAGGTTATCATTAACACTATGGTGACACATTCTAAGCCAACGGACCTAAGGCTTGCAAGGCTCATCTTCAGAATAACAGATCTTGGAGACTCATTCCATAAATTGAATTTCTACCACGTGTTGAGAGCTAATAATAAGGAGGTGGACATTGAAGCCAACAAAGCAGCCCTTCTTACGGCTGGAGCTTTGCTCAGAGGCGGACAGGAAACATGGGAACCAATTCCTTAGTTTAGAGAGCTCTCATGTTTTATTGCCTACTGTTAAATCAGTATGTATGTATCCACAAACTTGGGAAAATCTCTGAAATTGAGCACATAGTAGCAACTAAAAAGAGATGTGAGCTAATCATAAATGCTTCTTTGAAACGACCTTGCAAGGTTGTGCGGTATTTGTGGAATTAGGCTCACCTTTTGTAATCCGCTTTTTGTCATTGAGGCCAAGTATCTAATATATCCACTATCTGTTTCTGTAAAAAATAAAAAAATAAAAAATAAAAATAAAAATCTTTTATATTTCTTTCAAAAAGTTCAAATGAGACTTTGACTCAATGACTCATAGTAAAATTTTATTTTCAATAAACCCTATAAGCATGAAGAACATGCTTTGACCAAAAATAATAATAATAATTTCTTTTTCTTATTTTTGGTTTTTACATGAAATACATTTTGATATAAATACAATGATAATTATGAAGATCGGACTTAGTTACATTTTTCAACACAATCTTCAAGAAACTTAGACAAGGAGTAGACTTTGGTCCTCTATATAAGATCTCCAAACCTCAGGTTTGTTCCACAAGCACCATGAATTAGTACAAAAAAAGAGAGACTTCTTGCTTGATCTAACGCTTGAATACTTCCTAGAAGACCTTCACATAGATGAACATATGAGAGATGCTTGAGTGATAAAATTTTCTTTTCAAGGAAAATGAATTTTAAGTCACTAGCCTTGAACTTATGCTTAGCGATTTTGGATATTTCAAACTTTGGATAGATATATATCTCAAATTTTTGTTGTAGTTCCACTAGACATTATTCCACTGAGATAAACCATAAAGAGCTCGACCCTTCACATATAAAATATGGATCTCTTTCTACAAAAGAATTCATACTATACCACAGGATCATCGTTGGTTGGATTCTAATCATAGAGAATACTTAATTCTTGATAACCTCTGGACTTAGACTACATAAATGATTTGAATATTTTCATCGATTGTTCTTCAAAACTAGCTCTAATTCCATGTTGAAACTCAAATGCAAGTTAGAATTTTTTATCATGATAATTACTTGTGACCGATATATATGTTTCCTTTTAGCATTTAATTAATTCAATTATGTCATCAAGCAATTGTACATAAAAATTAAAAAAAGAAAAAGAAAAAAGAAAAAAAAAAAAGAGTAGAGATTATAATGCACGAGAGACAAGAGACACCAAATATTAGGTTGGTGGCAAGGGAAAAACCCACAAGGGGAAACCCAACAATCCTTTGCATATAGAAGGTCAGTCGACAAGAGAGAAATCCAAGTCATAGACAAACTAACTAGTAGTAACTAAATCACTCTCCAAGTACTAAGCCAACCCTTTCAAGATTTCCATAATAAGGTGCCTCAAACTCTCCACGATCAAGTCTACAAAGAGGTCTTCCAAGTTTCATCTTCTTCTTCAAATAATGTCACAAATAAGAATGGGAGAAAGGTTCCACAAAGGTACTTTGTACCTTTACACATGTGTCATGCCACAAAGATACTTTGCATTATTTCTCAGATGTATGTTGTTCTACTTTGCATTGTTCCTCAGACCTTTATATATATTAGCCTCATACTTGCACATAAGTTAATCTTAGGTAGCTCACACTTTTTGCCTCATGAATCTTGCATTTTTTGTCTCAAGATCCTAAAACTTATTCCTTAGATAAGATTAATCGAAATATATGTTTGATGGAGACGAATTGGATCTATGTATAGTTGTTTGTTCATGCGAAGGGACACTTTTAGAGGCCGACTTGGTCAACTCTGAGACATAAAAACCATAATTTTAAAATTCATTTTCTTTCTTTCAAATGTCCAAATGGCACATAATATTAATTATTTTTTTTACTTAAACGAAATATTTTGACTATAGCATGAAGAACACGCTTAAATAAATACATCAATGACAAATTATACATTAAGAAGACCGACCATAGTCACAATTTCAACACCAATATATTTTAAAGATGCTCTAAATCCAGGTCCTCCTCGCTAAACCCTAAAGATATCTCTGGATCTACATTTGTGGTGGAGCAATTAGCTGAAACCCCCTCCCTTGAGGTGACAAATATTGTGTCTATTTTCATAGATGCAAATTACAAACAGAAAGAGCTTATATGTCATTTCAATGGTTTTTGGTCTTCTTCATCGCCTCTCGAGGAGTGGGTTCACCAAAATTGGTTTCCAAATGCTGCGATACATTTACGCTCAAAATGATTTTTTATTATTATTTTCTAGAAGATAGAGGACCGACAAAAGGTTTTCGATTAGGGAGCCTAGTTTTGGGGCTGATTTCTCTCTCCCTTCAACCCTGGTTTTTAGATTTTAATCTATCTATGTCAAATATGGCAACTCTAGTATGGGTAAGGTTTCTCAATTTTCCCATCCATTTGAGACATCTAGCTATCTTAGAGGATT
This sequence comes from Pinus tabuliformis, assembly GCA_031772625.1. Classification (NCBI taxonomy): domain Eukaryota; kingdom Viridiplantae; phylum Streptophyta; class Pinopsida; order Pinales; family Pinaceae; genus Pinus; species Pinus tabuliformis. The sequence continues at coordinate 401,912,654 of CM062815.1, read as the reverse complement.
TGGGAAATTTGTTAGGTCACTTGATCAATATTGATTCAGAAAGGATTATGAAAGTAATTCACACATTCATTCACATCTGTGTTGAAGTGGACTTCAGTAAAGTTTTAGTGGATTAAATCCTCATTAAACGAGGAAAAAGTGGAAAAAAGGTTTATTACCTAATGGTGGATTATGAAAATATGGCTTTTCATTGTAGATCTTGCCAATAGCCATGACACCTATAGAATGTTTTCCCATATTCATAAGGCACCTCTTCTCACCCTGAATCTAAGAAGAAAAATCAAGGATTGAGAGATAAAAAAGGAACTAATGGTTCTAAGTCCATATTGGTTCACTAGTCGAGTAATTCTCAGAATTTGAATACTCGTGGTGCAAACAATGTTCTTGCATACCCATCTTAGACTCATGATATGCCATCTCAACCATCAAGGGAGCAAGCTCAATCGTCATTTAGTACGACACAAAATTTAGCCATAATTTTGGCATCTGCAAAGAGTGGGTAAAAATGTATCCACAAATGAGACCATTCAGATAGTGACATGGAGCCAACAGATATGCCAAAGCACTCAAAGATGGAAACATCTCAACGAAAGGAGGTGGTTGTCTCAAACAATCCCTTGGGTTAGATAAATGTTCGGAAGAGGAAAGACAAGAAACATAAGCCACTATATAACCATGGAGCCTAAGTCCAAGAAATCAAAATGTAACGTTGTGTAGCATGATTAGGGAAAGATTGATGCATTGTGATGTGATGTAATTCATTTTTATGGATCAATAGAATTAATAGAATTACAAAAAAAATTCCCTAATTATTATTTTCCAACTAATAATTCCAGCTCAAAGTCTATCAACACTTTTCTTTCTCCCGCTTGAATTCCATTTCTTATCCATTAATCATATAAAGTCATCATTAATGGATCTATACCCATCCTTGATGGATCTAGACTCACTCTCCATCCAAAATCTAGAAGAAGGCTTTAATTTCTCCCTTGTTCTTAAACACAATCTTGTGGAAGATATTCATTTCTCTATCATGTCCACAACGCATCTTCCCCCAACACATGAAGAAAAATAAATTCAACAAGAGTGTGGTGAAATTCTTTACCTCGCTAAGCCTCCTGAACCAAACCTAACAAAAGATGAATTTCATTCCATTCATCATCTTAATGTCAATGCAAATATAATTATTTTGAAAGTCGATAGAGGAAATGCTACAATCATCATGACTACATTTGACTATGAATCTAAACTTTAATTCCAAACGTGTGAGTTTCAAGAGAGAGAAGAGAGAGAGAGAGAATTCGTCCTTTTATTCATCCTTATTGTCCTTGCTTGCTTGCTCGAAAATTTTCTTGTATGAGAGAGATCGAATTCCCAAGTGGAGGAGGAGGTGCTGATTTGATCTGTCTAGGTTGAATGAGTGTATTTTGGAGCTAGGGTCGGCTTGACTTGGAGGTAAGCTGACTTGTCACTTTTGGAGCCAAAAATTACATTTCAAAAATTCAAATTTTCATCTTTAAAACGTCACAATGTGACTTTGACTTAAAATAAATTTTCCTTTGACTCTAGCATTTATAAATATGCTTTACAATGATAAATAAAAGCACATCAAGTGACCAAATATACGTTATGAAGACTGACCATAGTTACAAATTCAACACTTGGATGTTCTAATTACTCATCAATATAATGACACCCTCACCCAAAAATCTTGTAGAGAGAAGACTCACATGGATATATATCTTCATGCCAATTCTCACCTGCGCCCACCCAAAACATCTACCATTTTAAAAACTCTCGTTAGTCAATCCATTTGAATCTTTGCTCAGTAGTTTCTTTAGAGGATAAGAAAAAGACACGCTACTTGACAAAGGCCCTTTTCTCTAATGGTTACTCCTTATCTCAAATCAATAATTTTTTTTTTACTTGCTTGCCACTCTAAATCTTTAAATTATTCATCTTCTCCCTCCTTACTCTCATTTCCCTTCCTTACATCCAGGGCACCCATAGACCAAATTTCAAAGATTACATCCAAGAAGAATATAAAAACTCGATTTAAACCCAATAAAAACATCAAACATTTATGCAGAACTGCCAATGACAAATTTGGTTAATATTTGATTAAGGAGTTTACCAAATTCCCTACTCTTATGGCATATCATACATTGGCCAAATGGGTAGATCTTTTAAATCACGCCTAAAGCAACATATAGTGGATAATTTCCATAATCATATCTCTAAATTTGTGGTTGTTGAACAATCCCTCAATTCTAATCACCTCATTTGCTTTGACCAAACCAAATTATTGTGTATGTTCCCTATCGCTCCTTTTGCATAATTTAGGAAACCATTGAAATTAAAAGGCATCCTAATAATTTGAATCATGAAGATGCCCTTGAGCTTAGCCAATCTTCGAAGCCCACCATTTATCATCTTAATCATTAATATTTTTTTCCCTTGATTTAGTTTATTTTATTTTTTAAAGGATTTTTTCCTTATAGTTGTTTTTTTTCATTCATCTCATTAATTTTACCCCCTTTTAACCCCACTCCTATCCCTGATCTGGATTTAAACAAGAATGCAACAAATTACAGAGATAACCATAAATACAGAGCTGCAACAGAAATAATACTTCATTTCATTAATGTAGAATACTGAAATATGCTTACAAACAAAAATGGAAATAAACTAGCTTGAGCGATGGTAGCTTAGCTCTGAAGAGAGATGTGGTTCTTACATGCCTCTGAACTGTCTTACAATGAGGCTCGAAGGCCTATTTATTGTTGAGAAACAATGGCAAACCCTAAACATCTAAAAATCTAACCCTAGGAGATGAAGCACCAAACTATGGGCTCGTTTTAGGTAAATTGGTACATCAACTTCTCGGGGTCGTAACTTTGCATACGATATTCGTTTAACATGCACAATACCTCGTTAGAAAGATCTATCCGAGGAATAAAACTTTGGGATGAGCAACATCGGTCCATAGACCCTTGTTGCTCCAAGTTTTCCCAAAATATGTCGTTTAGGGTCTCAAAACGGATCCTGAAGTTCAAGACCCGCAAAACTTCCAAAAATAGTAAATTTTGCTACAATAAAGGAAACTGAAAACCTGAAAGAAACAATGGTGGGGGTCTAAGTGGAACTGGTGGGTGGCCATCAATGTCCACCTGGATCATCCATCCCCCCTTGGGAAGTAATCGTCCCCATTGCGTTGAGTTCCTCCATGAGATGAGAAAACTTTTGTTGAACTTGGTCCATAGTTAGCGACTTGCCCTGGTGTAGGAGTTGGGCTGCTTTGACAACTCGATACAATTGGATCTTCTGTTGGTGAGTGCGCTTGATCTGCGTGTCCATGACCTGATCAGTTGCAGCTTGTTCCATGCAATCTTGATTTAACTTTGTTGGTGTGAGCTGTTCTACAATGTCGGATGTGTCTATTAATGGTGGAAAGTATGGCCGAAGGCGGTCCACATTGAACACTAGGTGCAGGCCAAGGAATGGGGAAATGCTGAGCTCAAGTACATTATCTCCCACAGACTTGGTAATGGTGTAAGGACCATATCAGAGTGGTATGAGTTTTCGATAGGCTCCGGTAAGGCGTTCCTTCTGCAAATTCAACCAAACTTTGTCGCCCACCTGAAACTTGTGTGGCACTTGGTGTTGATCATGTCACTGCTTGTACTTGGCATTTGGTTTCTCCATAATTGTTGCCCTATTGGTAGATAAGTTGGATGCGCTCAATGAAACTGTTTGCCTTACCTATTTCGGACTGGACATGAGTCGAATCTGTCTAAGTAGCTGCAAATGGCATGGCCACATCAATGGGACATAGTGGCTGGAATCCCAAGCCCACCTGAAAAGGGTTGTGGCTAGTTGAGCTGTGGAGAGCTCGGTTATAGTTATGCTGAACATAGGGGAGGCTCTCATCCCATGTGCGTGGATGTTTTAAGTTGTACATGCGCATAATGTGTACGATCATCCTATTAACAATCTCTGTCTGGCCATCAGTTTTGGGGATGGAAGGCTATGGACTTAGTTTGTTTGGTGTCCAGCATCGACCAGAGACTGGACCAAAATGTACTGAGGAACCTTCTATCCTGATCTAAGATGATAGATTGTGGGATCCCAAAGTGTACCCACACTCCTTCAAAGAAGAGTTGAGCAGTGGCTTCTGCTATGATATTCTTCTTGCAGGCCACCATAATGGCCATCTTCAAGAACCTGTAGATGAGCACAAAAACACAGTCGTTTCCATGCTTAGTAGAAGGAAGGCCCAACATGTAATCCATAGAGATGGATTCCCAAGGTCTACTAGGGGTAGGCAGCAGAGTATAAAGGCCTAGCTTCTTGATGGTCTGTTTGGCAATGGCGCAGGCAGTGCAGGTTCTAATGTACTTCCCAACATCCTGTCGAAGATTCGGCCAATATAAATACTTATGCAGTACTGTTTGGTCAATTTAGTGATGTCTAAATTGCAACTTTTAAATGTCAACCCGGGGCTCGTAAGCTGATGAAGTGAGGTGTACTATATGTACTTAGGTAACTGTTTTCTTAATCTTTTGTCGTTTTTATCTTTTTAGTTTGTTTTTTATTGTATCTTTCTTAATGTGATGTGATGGAGATGTAATAAAGCGAGTGAATGTGGGTGATTGTGATGATTTCTAAGTGATTTCTTGAAACTTAAAGAGTATTCTAAAAGGAAACTTGAACAATAACTGAAATAAAATCAAAGCTTAAAATCAAATAAAGGACTAATGGCATCGGCCCAGTATCTCTGCTGCTGATGAAAATGAAAATGAAATCTATATTAACTCAATGAAAAGCAAGAACAACTACTTTATACTACTTTACACTATTTTAACTCTTCATTAAAATCTAATCAATGTGAAATCTAAGTGAGACAAATCACACCATGTTAACCTTTTCTTAATCATGTGAGAATAATTATGAACAGGTCAGCAATGTGAGTCTTAAAGCAAAATAAACCAAGCTGCACTAAGTGATATTTTGGCTCTCAATAAAGATATTGGATTATGGAAAAAGAACCATCAATAGATGAACAACTTGATAACTACTGAGCAGAAAGTAAAGTGCAAGTTAAAGAAATGATACTAATGAAAATCAAACTGCAGAAAAATAAAGGTCAGCAGCCTAGACAAGATGATCACACATGCCACTAGTTGTACAAAGAAAAGAAAGAAAACTGTCTCGGGCTCGCCTAAGAAACCTGCATAACACACTGATCAGTCATGAACAAAAGTGCAGAAATGTAAATCAGCAGAATTCAAAGTTTATGTACAGCTATTATACATGTTGAAAACGCAGCAATTAAAAGACATCTGTACAACTATTATACATGAAACAAGAAAAAGAAATGCTGGAAATTAAAAGTAAAACTACTGTACAGTGGCTGCCGCAAACAGGGGCCCTCTGCCTACTTCAGCCAATCCAAAGAGTAGTTATACGCTTAGAAACATAACAGTCTTCTCATGTATTAAACATCAAAATGTCAAGTACAGTGGGGAGCTCAAAATTACAAAACGATTACAGCAACGACTAACACAATGACTAACTATCCAGCGTTCAAAGACGCTTTATTTATAACAGAGGAAAGCAAACTAACTTAACGAAAACTAAGCTATTCAAGCAGCTATGTAAAAACACGTAATCTGGCTGCGTCCTCGGATTTAGGCAACGGTCGTTGTGGGAATTCAATCTGTTGTTGGATTCGTGTTTCCCACTGTCTTCGTGGCTGAGGAAGATGCCACTTGTTCTTCACGTGCTCCAAAACAGAACACGCAGAGCCGTGCCACCGCTAATGACTTATGTTGAACGTATTTGCCTCCTCGTTGACCACGGGTTTTTATGACCGGTTTGGGTGAGCTGGAAGGATACACACCATGTCCTTGGTTCCACGAACTTGTCCATGTGGCTCTTCTTACCGGAGGACACCTGAGACATATCATTTAATAAAACAGCTGCGGAATCCGGGGTTGGCTGCGGAAACCGCGATCAGCTACAGAAACCCTGTGTGAGCTGCGGAAACGCAGCACTTTGAACCAAAATTCTAAACCAACAATAGTCATTAGCATAATTAGCAAACCATGTAAAAAGTCCTAAAATACAATGATTTGAGCAATTTGATGGAGGGAATGAGTGGCAAAAGAAGGAAATGAATAGGAAAAGGAGGCTGAGAGGATGTGTAAAGAAGTGCAGGTTTGAGGCTCAACATACCCCCACTGTGAAGGTGTTGCATGTCCTCATGCAACCAAAACTTTGTCATTGTTTTTCAATCCATGTGCTCAGATGCTTCTACCAAAACATCTAGCCTTCTTCTCTTTCTCCTTGCTGCCAAAATTGTCCTTGGTTTTCTGACTAAACACTTGAATTTCAAATTGATCAATGCCTCGCTCAGCTTCTTATATTTTCTCTTCAATTTTCTGTTCTTCTTCTGCCAAAGTCCTAAGTGAAGCATGGTATTGTCATGGACAATTTTGTCCACCTTGCTTTGTTCTTTCAATGCTTCGTTTTCTTGTTTAATATGCCGGTTCAGGACTTCTAGCTCAAACACTTCCTGTTTTAAAGATTGGACATGTTCATCAAGAGGCAATATAGTGCTTGGACCTGCAACTGATTGCTCCAAGGTCTCCAAATAATTGTATACCTCCTGCTGGTCAGGGTCAATTTCAGGTGTTCTTCTTGGGCTATGTTCAAAATCAAATTTTGTTTGAGGTTCTGGCTGAAAGGGACTCTCTTCACGTGGAGGAGTGGACTCAACACGTGGAGGACTCGACTCAAGGTCAAGCTGAGTTGGAGCCTTTTCAGGTGTACCTTCTCCCAAATCAATGAAATGTGTTTATTTTCCTTTAGTCACACTCATTTTTTCTTTAAGTCTACTGCTTCTTCTCACTTGTGCACTAGTGCTCTTTTGCTGGGCACTCTGTTTTTATTTCTGTTTCTTCTTTGAGAGGGCAGCAGCTTGAAGTTGTGCTAGTCTATCAGCCAAGGTTTGGGAGTCTTCTTCTACTGAAGGTTCAGGTGATGGATATGATTCTTGAACAATTGTTTTCCCTTTATCCTTTTTCTATTTCTTGGTTTTATCTCCCTCTTCCTCTTCTTCTTGAGCAATTTCTTGAGTTTCTAGTGTAGGAGGATCTTGGGCTGCAACATTTCTTTCTCTTCTCCTACTTCTTTTTGGGATTCTAGGGGAACTGCTAGAGGCTTCAGTCACCTCTTGGAAATGGTTTCTGATTAGAAACTTTTCCCATGTATCCTTGTTATTCTTCAATTGCTCTTCTATGAGAATTCTAATGAACCCGTGATGATATAAGTGGGGTTCAATATGGCCTACATTTTTCTGGATAGTGGAGCTCATTTTCTTTAGGCTTGCTAACAGAAAGTAGGGTAAATTGAGGGCATGGCCTTCCATGAAATTCATCATAATCTTTTCATGGTACATATACATAATGCCAAAGCGGCCCTCACATGTGATAAACTTTTGAACAAGTAATAACAATGCAGTCCATTCTTCCTTAATTACATGCACAGGAATCCCTTTAGTGAATATTGAAGTGTCCATACCTGGGTTCTTAAGCATGTCTTTCCATCCCTGATCTTCCAGCCCTCTGTTCTTAAACCATCTGTCTCCCTCTTGTGGTAAACTGGTTGCTGCTGCTATGGTGTTCTCTGTTATTGTGAATTTCAGGTCCCCTACTTCCACGGTGTGTCCATTGAAGGATCGAGCAAATGCTTTCGTTACCTCCTTATTATACCCTCTGAATTTTTGAATAAACTTCAACCACTTTGCTTTCTTTAATGCTTCCTTCGTCTGTGGATACCCTTCTAAATACTTCGGACCCTCAGGTTCAGCTCTAAGCAGCTTCCCCATCTTCGGCTCTCAACTTCGGCTGAAGCTTTGACTGTGTGTGGATGCTCACGGGAAAAACAGGTGGATTACGGCTGTAAGTGGAGTAGCCGTAACGTAATGCAAGGCGTATTGCAGAACTGTAATCAGGGTTTGAAACAGAGCTGTGGAGTTTGCGGCGGAAATGAGAGTGGAAATAGTGTGAGTACGAGGGAGTAGAAGACAAACACGAGAAATGAGTTCAACGCATGCGGAAATGGAGTGATAAGTGGATGGAATAACGGCCGAATCCTTTAGAGTCGGGTGGCTTACGCACACGTCTCAGCATTGGCTGCGGAAATGATGGTAAGGAGAGTTGTGGTACATTGGGTTATCACAGAGGTACGACCAATAAATGAAAGCGCAGCCCCATTTCGAGTTTGAATTAAGAGTGATTATGGAACCGTTAGAAAGGTATGAGGTGGATTATCATGGAGGAGGAATGGGATGATCTTGCCGAATCATTGCATTTAGTGGCTCTTTCCACGATTTAATAACTATGCATAAAATGACATTAAATTGTTGTTTGGAAAAGATTTTGATCATACCTTCATAAGTTCGCCATTTGTTGATTAAGGTTGCTGACCCATTATTGCTTTTTGATCTTGCAGGTGCCTCATATCTTTGCTGCCTTTGGTGATGATGATGTTAACCTTTGACTGAGGTTTTTTTCTTTGAAAACAGAGTGCTGCTGTAGAGACAGAGTGATGCTAGCTGCGGAAATCGTTTCTGGCTGCGAAAACTGGTGAGAGCTGCGGAAACTGAGACAACACCCCTTTAACTGCACAAAATAGTTAGAAAAACAACTAACTAAATGAAATAGTCCTGAGAGGGACTTTTATTAATGGAATGGAATGAAATGGAAATGGAATGGAGTGAAGTGGAATGGAGATGAAGATGAGATGGAGGTGAAGATGGAAATGACAAATGAGGTGGAGTGAAGATGGAGAGAAAGAGATTTTTTTTTTTGGAAAATATAGAGTGTCAGTTGTCCCTGATTTTCACTCCATATTTTCTGTATAAGACCGCCAATCTGAGATTGGTTTTCAGGCTTATACACATTTTTTCTTTTTTTCTTTTTTCTTTTATTTTTCAGAAAGAAACAAAGACTAGGCTGATGGAGGAGAAGAATTCTTCTCCACCAGACTCATTGCAGAATTCTCTTGAAACATTTTGACAAAGTCCTCTTTTGAGAGTGGCTTATGATAAATTTTCAATCGATGGCCATTCACAATGAGAGGAGTTTGAAACTCATCAATAGTCTTGACTCGAACTGCTCCATTGCTAAAGACTTCATCAATCTCATATGGCCCAAGCCAATGAGTTTGAAATTTTCCTTTGAAGTCTTTAAACTTTGAATCAAACAGTAACACCCAATCTCCCTTTTGAAACTTCTTCTCTTTGATATATCTGTCATGCCACTTAGTTCTTTGGTGCTGAACTAGATCAGTCCTTAAAATTGCATCTTGTCTTATTTCATCTAGCTCATTCAACTGCTCCATTCTGTGCTTTTGGGCTTCTGATAGACTCATCCCTAACTGAACTGCCATCTTGAAGTTCTTGACTTGGAACTCAATGGGGAGCAAGACTTCTTTCCGATAAACAAGTTCATAGGGAGAATGTCCTGTTGTGTTCCTCCATGTAGTTCTATAGGCCCATAAGGCTTCAGGAAGCCTTTTTGCCCAATCTCTTCTATGAAGATGAACAGTCTTGGTGATGATGCTTTCAAGAACTTTATTTGTAGATTCCACTTGACCATTTGCTTGCGGATGGTATGGAGTAGATGTTCTATGCTTGATTTTGTATTCCTCCATCAACTTCTCCATCAAGTTAGATGTAAATTGACTTCCCTGATCTGTCACAATTTCTCTTGGGACACCAAAACGAGTAAAAATATCCTCAAAAAGAAATTGAACAACTGAATTTTCAGTGGCAGAAGGCAATGCCTTGGCTTCTACCCATTTAGTAACATAATCAGTGCAAACCAATATATACTTCTTTTGTTTAGATGGTGGATTAATAGGTCCAACAAAATCTAAAGCCCATTTCTCAAAGGGTTCGATGAGTACCTGTGGTTGTAATGGCATTTCATTTGAAAGAGTTAGTCTCCCAACTCTTTGGCAGCTGTCACACCTTCTAACATATTGTTTTGCATCTTTGAAGAGAGAAGGCCAATAATATCCCAAAGAAAGGATTTTATAGGCAGTCCTCTTGTCAGCAGAGTGTCCACCGCACGGTTCATCATGACATGCCTTAAGGATGTCAAGCATTTCATCTTCCCGAACACATCTTCTGATCACACAATCTAGCCCTGTTTTGAACAATTCATTAGAAATCCATGAATACTTTGAACTCTCCTGAATGATTTTCCTTTTCTCATTAGGAAATAAGTGTGGAGGTAGCTTCCCTGTAACCAAATAGTTAGCAATGTCTGCATACCAAGGAGTTTTAGTAGTTACTGCAAATAGATATTCATCTGGAAACTTATCCTCTACGGGAGAATCTTCGTTAGTATTTTGGATTCTAGACAAGAAATCAGCTACTGTATTTTGTTTTCCTGGTCTATCTAACACAGTAATATTGAATTCTTGTAAAAGTAAAAGCCATCTTGTGACTCTGCCATTAGTAACAGGTTTGTTCATGAGATATCTAATTGCAGAATGATCAGTATGGACAAAAGTTTCATAGCCAGTTATGTAATGTCTAAACTTGTTAATTGCATGCACAACAGCTAAGAACTCTTTTTCAGTCACAGTATAATTTAACTCAGTGGGAGTCAAATTTTTACTGGTGTAATAAATGGCATAAGGAACTAAATCCTTTTGACCCAACACAGCTCCTAGAGCTGTATCTGAAGCATCTGTAGAAATATGGAAAGGAAGTTTCCAATTTGGCCCTCTCAAAATTGGTGCTTCAGATATTCTTGTTTTTAGAGTTTCAAATGCAGATTGACAGTTAGGATCCCACTTGAATTCACAGTCTTTTGTAAGTAATTTGAAGAGTGGAGATGCTATCTTGGTCAAGTTTTCAATAAATCTTCTATAATATCCAGTAAACCCAAGAAAACTTCTAACATCTTTTTGACAATTTGGAATAGGTAACTTGGAGATGACTTCAACTTTTGATCTATCAACTTTAATTCCATCTCCTGAAATATGATGTCCTAAAACAATCCCTTCAGTAAACATCATAAAACATTTTTCATGACTTAATGAAAGATTTGTTTCTTTACATCTTATAAGGACTTTTTCCAAATTTTCTAATGCCTCTTCAAATGAATTACCATAAACTGTAAAATCATCCATATAGACCTCTACACAATCATGAATTAGATCAGAAAAGATTCCTAATACTGCCCTTTGAAATGTTGCGGGTGCATTACATAATCCAAAAGGAAGTACTCAGTAAGCAAAAGTTCCCCATGGACAGGTAAATGTGGTCTTGTCCTGGTCTTCAGGTGCTACCTGAATTTGATTGTAACCACTAAAACCATATAAAAATGAGAAATACTTTTTGCCTGCTAAAGTATCTAATACTTGATCAATAAAGGGTAAAGGAAAGTGATCCTTCAAAGTTGCTTTGTTCAATTCCCTGTAATCAATGAAAACCCTCCATTTACCATTCTTTTTAGGTACTATAACCAAAGGGGAAACCCACCGGCTATCTGAAATGGGGTAAATGAAGTTTACATTAAGTAACTTTTGGAGCTCTTCTTTCACTATCTCCCTAAGGTTTGGATTCATCCTTCTTTGAGGTTGTCTGATTGGTTTACTGTTTTCCTCAATGTAGATGTGATGAATGCAAGTCTTAGGGTCAATACCTTTCATATCGGTATACTCCCATGCAAATGCAGTAGAATGTTTTTGCAAGATTTTGGTTAGCTCCTCCTGTTGTGATTTTTCCAAGTTTTTGTTGATATTCAATGTTTTTCCTGGAAAGATCTCAATGGCAGAACTACCAAACTCTTCCATAGAGAAAAGAGACATTTGTCTAGATGATAGACACTCAATGTCAGAATCCAACTGAAATTGTGTGGAGTCATATTCTGAAGATGGTTCAAAGTTTTCTAATGTGTTCAGAATTTGACTATCTTCACTAACCTCATAAATGGTAAAGACAGGTTGTATAGTATCTTCATCATCACTCCACTCATTATCCCCTATTTCTGTAATTGCTTTTGCTGGAGGATACAGATTGAACTTCTTTGTCGAATTACCATCAGAAATATACATATCCCCAGACCTACAACTTATGAAAGCATCAGTTGTGGCTAGCCAAGGTCTTCATAAAATAAGAGCATGTCCTCCTAGATTACTCTTGGGAGTTAAAATCATAAAATCCACTGGATATTCCCAAGAGTCTAGGGAGACTGGAATGTCTTCTAATACACCATCTAGTTTAATAATTGATCGATCTGCAAGTTGCAATAAAGTAGGTGTAAAAAGAAGATTAGGAAGTTTTAGCTGTTCCATAGTCTGTCTACTCATGATGTTGATAGCAGCCCCTAAATCAATCAAAGTATTTGGTATTTCTACCCTATTGATATGTGTTTTGACAATTGGACTACCGGGATCTACATATTTTTGCATAGTAATTTTTCCCATCATGATATCTGCAATTTTTCCTACCAGGTGGATCCTTCTGGTATCTCTTGGTTTCCTTCCTGGTCTTTTAAGGCTCAACTCCTTTATTGTTTTTGCTAGAATAGGAATTTCCTTAATGGCTTGTAACAAGGGAATCTTGATACAGACATTCTTCAATTCATCTAGAAAATTATAGTCAGGCAACCAAATTTATTTTTCCACTCCTTTGTCAATTTGTAATCTTTCAAGAAAAGGAGGTGTGGATAAAGATGCAGGTTGCTCAACTATGGGAGTTGTGGGGGTTAATTCTTTTTCTTTTTCTTTTTGAGTGTTTGGGTTTTGAAGAGATGCTTCAGAACCCTTATTGGCTTCAAGAGATTCTTCCTCAAAAATGCTTTGCTTTTGATCATTTATAGAAGGCTTATCTAAGACTCTACCTGATCTGAGTTGTACTTCATTGAGAGGAACAATCATATAGGTAGGAAATGGTTGACCTTCCAACATGTAAGCATTTTGAGGATTTTTATTATTGGGGTTTGGCAATGGCTGAGAAGGAAGTTGATTTGACTTCTGTTGGAATGGAAGCAAGAGTTGAGAATTTGGATTATGTTGAGAAGGTTGTTATTGTTGAAATGGCAATGATAGTTGTGGATTTTGATTTGGAAGTTGTGGAGCTTGTTGGTTTTGAAAAGAGGGAGGATATTGGTAAAATTGAGCAAATCTCCCATAAGGATTTTGCATACCTTGTACCCATGATTGAAAAGGATTTTGAGGTTGGGACCAAGGTTGTTGCCAAGGATTCCAATTTGGTGGGGGTTGAAAATTCATAGAGTTGTTAAACCCTTGATTTTGTTGCCCCTGCCAAGGTCTCCTTGCAACAAAACAGAGAGATTCGAGTGTATTTGGATCTTCTTGAAAGACAGCTTTGAGCTCAGGGATTGAAGGACAATCCTTGGTATCCTGATTCTCTGAAAAAATTACACATGTCTCTACAACTTTTGCATCCAAGGGACATTCCCTTAGAGCATGTTTCTTTCTACACTTTGGGCGAAAGATGGCCAAAGCCTTAGCTTCTGCTTTCTGCTTATTGTGAATCTTAAGGGTGTCTTGTTGTTCACTAAGACTTCCTAAGATATTAGTTTTAAACTCATCAAGCATATTGCCAATCTCAGCCCTACTTACTAATCCAGTTGCAGATTTGTTTGCTCTGATGAGAGAAGGATCTCTAGGCCCTTTTTGAGTTTTAGACTTCCCCCTTGAGAGATGGACACATAGTTCTGCTATATCATTGAGTGAAAGTTGAGATATATCTCCCTTTCCCATCATGTTCAAAATATCTATCCATTCATCTCTAATGGCTTTCAATAGAAGGGCTTTTAAGGTCTCCTCATCTAAGTTGTTCATTTTTGCTCTTTTCAAGTTGTATTGAAATCTTTCAAGAAAATCCTCCAAATTTTCATCTTCTTTTTGCATCATTTTGAATACCTCATCCTTGTGATTGGTGGGCATACAATAGTCCAGGTACCTATCCAAAAATGTTTGTTTCATATCATTCCAAGACCTAATGGATTGAGTGAGTAATCCCATGAACCACTTCAACGCTGCTCCTTTCAATGTTGAATGGAATAGTTTGAGTTTTTGAGAGTCTTCCAGATAATCATAAGTTCGACACACTACCTCAAACTCAAATAGAAATGTTTCAGGGTCCTCATTCCTCATCCCATGGAAGTTTGGGAGGAGAGATGGTGAGATGTTTTTCATGGTGGCTCGGGAGTCCTCATCGACTATAGGAAATCCGAATGAGTTATATCCATCCCTATTTCCCCCAATGTTACCTCGACTCCATTGTTTCCTCCTCCTCCTCCTCCTCTACCTCTACCTCTACCAAATCCAGTTGCTCCTTCCTCTGTCATAGTAGTTTCCCTAGAGACTTCAGAGTCTTTTGGTTCTTCTACAAAGGGTGAATGAGAAGGAATTTCTCCCTCTTCCTCAGATGATTCTATTTCTTCAATTACAATTTGTCTCTCTGCAGAAGGAAGGAAAGGCTCTCTCTCTAGGTCAGATTCAATAGATGGTGTCGGAGAGTCAACTATTGCCTCTTGAATTCCAGGAATCCTAGGACTAGGAGTGTAAGTTGGAGATGATGGAGGTGTCTCTTGTCTATTCCTTGAAGTAGATGGACTTGTAAAAATCAAACTCTTTGCTCTAGCTAAAAACCTTCCCCTAGAATCTCTTGCTCTATGCATGTCATTTTTTATTTTCCTTCAAGTTGGGGTAATAATTCTCTTTCTGATCTTCCAGATCACTCTAGGTGAAAGAAGAGAGCATACTCAAGAAACTATTAAACCAATATTTTTCTCATTTCTGATCCTCCAGATCACTCTAGGTGCAAGAGGAGAGCATACTTTGAGAGGTTATTAATTTTCCTTCCTTGAAATTTTCTTGTTTTTTTTTTTTTAAGAATTGGCTACCTAATTTCACTTCCCCAGCAACGGCGCCAAAATGTTTGGTCAATTTAGTGATGTCTAAATTGCAACTTTTAAATGTCAACCCGGGGCTCGTAAGCTGATGAAGTGAGGTGTACTATATGTACTTAGGTAACTGTTTTCTTAATCTTTTGTTGTTTTTATCTTTTTAGTTTGTTTTTGATTGTATCTTTCCTAATGTGATGTGATGGAGATGTAATAAAGCGAGTGAATGTGGGTGATTGTGATGATTTCTAAGTGATTTCTTGAAACTTAAAGAGTATTCTAAAAGGAAACTTGAACAATAACTGAAATAAAATCAAAGCTTAAAATCAAATAAAGGACTAATGGCATCGACCCAGTATCTCTGCTGCTGATGAAAATGAAAATGAAATCTATATTAACTCAATGAAAAGCAAGAACAACTACTTTATACTACTTTACACTATTTTAACTCTTCATTAAAATCTAATCAATGTGAAATCTAAGTGAGACAAATCACACCATGTTAACCTTTTCTTAATCATGTGAGAACAATTATGAACAGGTCAGCAATGTGAGTCTTAAAGAAAAATAAACCAAGCTGCACTAAGTGATATTTTGGCTCTCAATAAAGATATTGGATTATGGAAAAAGAGCCATCAATAGATGAACAACTTGATAAATACTGAGCAGAAAGTAAAGTGCAAGTTAAAGAAATGATACTAATGAAAATCAAACTGCAGAAAAATAAAGGTTAGCAGCCTAGACAAGATGATCACACATGCCACTAGTTGTACAAAGAAAAGAAAGAAAACTGTCCCGGGCTCGCCTAAGAAACCTGCATAACACATTGATCAGTCATGAACAAAAGTGCAGAAATGTAAATCATCAGAATTCAAAGTTTACGTACAGCTATTATACATGTTGAAAACGCAGCAATTAAAAGACTTATGTACAACTATTATACATGAAACAAGAAAAAGAAATGCTGGAAATTAGAAGTAAAACTACTGTACAGTGGCTGCCGCAAACAGGGGCCCTCTGCCTACTTCAGCCAATCCAAAGAGCAGTTACACGCTTAGAAACAGAATAGTCTTCTCATGTATTAAACATCAAAATGTCAAGTACAGTAGGGAGCTCAAAATTACAAAACGATTACAGCAACGACTAACACAATGACTAACTATCTAGCGTTCAAAGACGCTTTATTTATAACAGAGGAAATCAAACTAACTTAACGAAAACTAAGCTATTCAAGCAGTTGTGTAAAAACACGTAATCTGGCTGCGTCCTCGAATTTAGGCAACGGTCGTTGTGGGCATTCAATCTGTTGTTGGATTCGTGTTTTCCACTGTCTTCGTGGCTGAGGAAGATGCCACCTGTTCTTCACATGCTTCAAAACAGAACACGTAGAGCCGTGCCACCGCTAATGACTTCTGTTGACCGTATTTGCCTCCTCGTTGACCACGGGTTTTTATGACCGGTTTGGGTGAGTTGGAAGGATACACACCATGTACTTGGTTCCACGAACTTGCCCATGTGGCTCTTCTTCCCAGAGGACACCTGGAACATATCATTTAATAAAATAGCTGCGAAATCCGGGGTTGGCTGCGGAAACCGGGATCAGCTGCGGAAACCCTGTGTGAGCTGCGGAAACGCAGCACTTTGAACCAATATTCTAAACCAACAACAGTCATTAGCATAATTAGCAAACCATGTAAAAAGTCCTAAAATACAATGATTTGAGCAATTTGATGGAGGGAATGAGTGGCAAAAGAAGGAAATGAATAGGAAAAGGAGGCTGAGAGGATGTGTAAAGAAGTGCAGGTTTGAGGCTCAACAAGTACTGCCACTATTTTCTCAACCCTGAAATGCCTAACAGCCCGACTGTAGTGTGCTTCCCAAATCATCTTGGCATGCTCGCTTGAAGGAAGACAAAGGTGACCCAGGTAGCATAACAGGGCATCCTGGAGGTGAAAATCTAGAACATGTTGACCCTCCAAGAGTGTCTAGTATATGTGGCCGAATTCTGGGTCGCTTTTGTGGAGAAGTGTCCTAGCAGAAGTCTCGTGCCCACAAGAGTTGAGCACAGTGGTTAACTCCATGATCGGTGGTCGACTGAGGCAATCTGCAACACTATTGGTGTTGCCCTTCTTATACTTCATATTCAAATGGAACTAGTGCGGGTATGTGGACCACTTATGATGGTGATCATTCTGCAACTTCCCTTGGGTCTATATGAACTGCAGGGGTCGCTGGTCTGTGTGGATGATAGTTTCCTTTCCCAAAATGTAATGTTTCCATTGTCGGCAGGCCTGCACAATGGAATACATCTCTTTGTCATAGGTGGCATACTTCCAGACTGTGTCTGAAAGTGTTTCACTGTGATATGCCATTGGATGCCCGTGTTGAGTAAGGACTGCGCCAATAGCATAATTAGAGGCATCTGTCTTGATCTCATATGGTTGTTGCAAATCTAGTAACGCGAGCACTGGTGCTGAGCAGAGACGATGTTTCAACTTTGTGAATGCCTTATGTTGAGATTCAGACCAAAATAATTTTTCTTTCGCTCCTCCCTTGGTGACTTGACTCAAGGGTCAAGTGATATGAGAAAATCCCAACACGAACCTGCGGTAGAAGTTGGAAAGACCCAAAAAGCTGCGAAGCTCTGTCAAAGTGGTTGGAGATGGCCAATCTCGAATGACTTGGATCTTGGTTGGATCCACATGCACCCCCCATTCATCAATAAGGTATCCTAGATACTGAACTTGAGTCATGCCAAAAGTGCATTTCTCCAAATTAGCACATAACTTGTGTTGCCGCAGCGTTTGGAGAACCTGTTGGATGTGGTGGAGGTGCTCTTCCCAACTCTGGTTGAAGATCAGGATGTCATTCAAGTATACCACTACAAATGAGTTGGTGAATGGCTGCAAGATGTCATCCATTAGCCTCATGAAGGTTGCAGGAGCATTCGTCAACTCGAAAGGCATAACCAACCATTCGAAAATGCCCTCCTTAGCTTTGAAGGTAGTCTTCCACACATCGGAGGGTTCGATTGGTACCTGGTGATATCTTGACATCAAAGCAATCTTGCATAAATATTTTTCCCCCTTCAGTTGGTCCAGAAGGTCATTAATTTGTGGGATTGGGTACCCATTCCAGACAGTGATCTTGTTCAACGCTCGACAGTCAGTACAAAGTCTCCAAGTCCCATCCTTCTTCTGTACCAACACGATCGGGCTCCCATAGGGTGATCAGCTCGGTCGAATGTGACCTTTCTGCAACAGCTCCTGAATCTGCCTCTTGATTTCATCGTTCTCTAGAATGGAGTGCCGATAGATTGGTCCATTGGACAGCGGCGCACCTGGGGTCAAATCGATGGAGTGCTTAACCTGACAGTGCAGAGGAACCCCTGTGGGGGAGGTGAAGATGTCCTTGTACTCCTCCACAACCTTGTCCATCTGTAGTTGTCGTGTGGAGGTGCCATGTCTGGAGGTTGTGGCCACTGTCTTCTTCTTTCCTTGAGGGCGTATCATCATAAAAACAAATTTCCCAGTTTTGGAAATGAGCTTACTGCACTGTTTTGAAGTAACCAAAGAGATGGCGATAGGTGGTACTACCTCCAGTATCCTGTACAACTTATTTTCCAAAGTAACAATAACAACAAAAGGCCTTGACTCATAAACAACATGTCGCTTCCACAAGTATGGTTGGCTTAATAATACATCACAAACATCAAGGGGAGCAACGTCACACAATACCTCATCCGTGAAGGGCTTGATGTTGTATGGAAGGCGACACTGTTGGCTCACGCGAAGATCTCATCATTGGTGAAGTCACCCGATGGTGTATGGTTGTGGATGTGATGTGGCCAGTAAGCCCAACCGCTTCACGACCTCTACTGAAATGAGGTTCTTCTAGCTCCCGCTATCGACAATGATTTGTAGCGGGGAGCTCTTTACCCACATCTGGGAGTGGAAGAGGTGTTCCTCCTCCTCTGGATCTTCGGGTTCCTCCTTCTAGATCTTCATGGTGGAAACAGTGGCGTTGGGCTCCGCATCGATAATCTGCTTCCCTCTGTCATTCCCCTTATCGAGTTCTAACTCAGAGTTGAAACATGCATCTAATTTTGAAGACTTTAGCTCGGCCACCAGTGACTGCTTGTCCTGACACTCACTTCTATTGTGAGTGGAGGTCTTATGGAACTCACACCACTTTCCTGTGTCCTTCTTCAGCTTCGCAGTGTTGTTATTTGCTTGCGGCTTTGGCGGGTTGTCCTCGGCTACGTCACCTTGGCTTTGTCCTTTATTCAACTGTTTGGGGGCGCCTTGTGGTCAAGTAAAATTATAAGTGCAGACACGAATGAATTCCTCTAGCTCGATGATGGGTCTAGCCACAACAGATACATTCTATGGAAGATTTCCTTAGGTTAGAACCAATTAAGAGGGCCTACCTCTTAGTCCGCTTATCTTGTTTGATGATGTCCTTTCTTGCTCGCTCCAACTATCTCTCGCTTCCTTCTTCAAGCACCTGAAACAAGTAAACAACAACAAACATGATAATAGATAATTTGTAATTCAACCTACATAACAAGTCAAGAAACATTAAGCCATGAATATGTAAGATGACAAATAATGTAGGAAATCAATAGATAGTTGCATATATTAATATCAAAGAGAGATTACAACCATTTGTCTTGACGTTGCAGTCCTCCTCTGACAAGACCAGGTTCCCACACACTTCTGCTAGTATTCCATGATGGCCTCAATCAACAATAGTTTTAAGGCTCTTCCCTTTAGGCTTCACTCCAAACCAAAATATCATTAGCACACCAATATCCACACTATCTTATGATCGGGAAGAAGGGAGGTTTATATATGATGAATGGATTGGAAATGGATCCTCTTCTCATGGGATAAGGGCTTATCCCTTGAGGTAGTTCCATCATTTTAGGGAAAAGGAGCCCAAACTGACATTCTCGACCCCATCCGGCAAAACCATTTACCAGACTTTCATTATGAAGCTTCTAGAGCTGGAAGCGTCGGCTCCAAATTTAAAAAACTTTCCATAACAGGACCGACGCGATAGGAACACAGCTCAGTCGCTCCAGTTGGCATCAAGGATAGTGCTAATATTTACACATCGGCGTGGGGGAGACAAAAGTCATTAGTGCCAGTCTTGTAAACTGGGCAAAACATGAGTTTTAGGGGAAATGATGTAAAAGGGAATTGATCTGCTCATGGAGACAGACACAATGGGAGTTTCTTCATGAAGGCAAAGCATGTGGGGTTCACTGTAGAGGTCCTCCAGGATCAAGGAATGGGGAGTAGAGGGACAGTGACAAAAAGCTGTGTAACAGATGCCCCCTAAAGCGTGAAGGCCAAGCTAGAGTGTGGGATGAAATGTTGTATAAAACAGTGCGGGGAACCGATCTGACATCGGAAAACCTGCAACCAAGTACAGATACATATACATAAACTTAGATCTTAGTCAAATGATACATGAATCATGGCATGGATGCAACCATCCAGAGAATGATCATGTAAATGGATCCAGGTATGGGTGCAACCATTCGTCAAAGAGGATCATAACTAAACCAACGTATGGTCGCAGCCATCCAATAATGAGAAGGATCACATATGATAATTCATGGTCTGGTTGTAGCCAGCCATCTGAAAGAGACATGAATATCATCATAACCATGTCACACCACTTCGCACCCTGGACTTTTGTGATCTGAGTCCAAGGTCTTGCACTCCAACACGACCTCATCAAAGTACAGAGTCTAACATGTGAATAGATGTGTTGACGTCGAACATGCTAGAAAGTCGCTAGATTACCAGACAATGATGTAAACTTTTAACAAGCGCGAGAGAAACCACCAATAATGAAAATAGTCCTCAAGGTACTATCAGCACAATCCACGGAATGTGAATAGAGGAGCTGAAGTTGAACACCCATGAAATCACTAGATCGAAAGCCAATGATGTGAACTTGTCATCGAGTGCAAAGAAATTGCCATTAGGGCATGCAATCTCTAAGCTACTAGAAGGGAGTTTCTCGGTCAACTTCCGGATAATGCGTTGAAGTCGACGGAAAACAACTGTGTTGAAGGAGGGCCATAATGAATCCCACTTCATCAATGCAAGACGTGAGGATGCAAAATGATTTTGGATGATACAGAGAATGAGAGGTAAGTGTAATTGCAGAAGGACAACTCTTGAACATATCAACGACACAACTGGAAGTTTTGCAGCTTTTGGATCCATGGGATGAGTGGTCATGATGACGTGGAAGAGATCAAATGGAAGGAAAAAATGAACGGCCCAACCCAGGAAAGGTCAACGATACAAAGAAGGATATCCCAACCCGACACGAAGTAGAAAGTGTCATGTTCAAGAGTGAGTTGCCGACACAACTGATAGATTTCCAAATTCCCCCCCACCATTTCTGGTAGGTATCCCATTTATTTTTTTAATCGCAAGCTTGAAGGGGATAGCATATGCTTGCACTATAAGTTCATCCTTCAGACAAATCCGACCTACAAAGTTTAACGAGCCCTAGGAAGGAGAATCTCATGTTCATCATGGTGACAAATCCGATGTCGTTTAATAGTTTAACGAGTCCGACAAAGGTGTAATTCGATATCTTTTTCATGCTTAGAGAGTTTGAAAAAGACACCTAAAAGAAAACTCCACATGGTCCCTTTTCGTACATTTGTGTCTCTCGAGTTCGAAAAGGTAGAAAAAAATAATTGAGAGAATCACTTGACCATTTCAATCAAGGAGTACCATTTTCGTAAATATTTCCTCCCAACCTGAAAAAGGGGTAAACTTATACTGGACGCATGACGTTTCACATCCGTTAACAAGTTCGAAACGACAAGGGCTTGACCATCTTTTCGTTTTTAAAGGGTTGGAAAAGAGTTGAAAGTGAACCCCCCATTTTATTTTCTTTTACAAGTCAAAAGGGAAAAACACTCTACAATCTTTTGATATGAGTTTAACGTGTCGAGAAAAGAGCTTAAACGTGACTCGTCATCATTGTCGAACATCCATCACCTGTCGGTGCGCAAGTAAGGTAAAGTGTATTATCGAGTTCTTGAGGCAAAACAGGTCAAAATATTTACAAAAACCTGATATTTTCATGAAAAAATGAATAAAAAGGGGAAAAGTAAATATATTTTTACCATTTACCATTTTACCTTTGTTGTGAAGACTTTTTACTCACTTTTGCCCTAATTGTTTCGGAGCAGATTGCGGGAGATCCAGGAGGTCAATCGACGAGCCGCCAGTTCCAGGTAACAGCTAAAGCCCTAAGCTCCATTTTCATGTCCTTAATTTCTGCTCTTAACCATTTTTTTTAGTTTTGTGAGGAGGTTTTTGAAAAACATTTTCCACCTCGGTCGGCAGGATTTCTGGGCACGGAATCGCGCTCGCCGAGGATGATTAGAAAAGCCATCTGCGCCAATTGGCACAACTTTTTTTTAAAACAGGCGCGTTGAGGCCGTGGATAGGGAAAAACCCTATTTTCTTAAAAATTGATTGTTTAAACATAAATTTTATGGGCCAAGGATGACTATTGACTCAAATTGATGGCTTTCGCCGGAAAGAATCACTGAAAATGTTGGACTGGAAAGAATGGGAACATGAAGATGTTTACACCCAGGCAATGAATAACCCAAATTTCCCGGAAGCTTTAAAGGCTTGCGGGCTCCTCAAATTCTTTCTTACGTCAAGGATGTTGGCCCAACCTGAGTTGCTTCGGTACCTCATTAGTCTTTGGGACATTAATCGGGAGACTTTTGTCATTGGCGACCAAGAGCTGGAGTTGAAAACTTCAGATATATACTTCATCACTGGATTTTACCGTAGAGTTGAACCAATGAACTTGTATGGGTCATGATCGATTGGGGCAAGCATATCTTCCTTGCTTGCCGAACACTTCCCTGAGA
This sequence comes from Pinus tabuliformis, assembly GCA_031772625.1. NCBI lineage: Eukaryota > Viridiplantae > Streptophyta > Pinopsida > Pinales > Pinaceae > Pinus > Pinus tabuliformis. Next base: position 401,889,764 of record CM062815.1, on the reverse strand, counting down.
CCCTGAAATCCAAGAGTGGGAAGATATAGATTTCCAGTGTTCGGGATCTGACACTGAGCGTGCTTCTGTTGACTCTCAACAGAGTGGCGGGGTCCCAGGTGGAACCTAAGACTAACAAGTCGAAGTTCCTTTATGCTATTGACTACACAACTCTTATGATCTTCAATTGGGTAGAGGTAATGCAGATGAACATCAAGCACCAGCTGTCCAAAGTTAAGGTGGGGAATCTGAAGCAATTTGGCTCCGGATCGATGCTTGTGACCTTCTTCCTGGAACGAGTACCATTGTTCCAGTATCAACTAATTGAGGTGATCCTCCTATGCCACGCGATTCATGGATGGTCCACTAGAGTCGTTTGATGCCCAGGATCACTAGGGGTTAGCACATGTCATACCAACCTGCATTCTTTTCATGGCTACGACGATAGAAGATCATCATGGAGGACTGGCCATACAGTGGCACTGATTTTCGGGGAGATCCAGATATGCCCTTACTAGATGGAGAGGACTTCGATGATGAAGGTAAACAATCAAATTTTTAATTTTGGGATTTTTTAATTATTTTTGGTATATATGTGCTTATAAAATTTCTCTTGTTAATGCAGATGTTGGATGAGAGCGACCTGCTGGGATGTCCGCAATAGCCAGGCGCGTCCCCCGCCCTATTGATGTTGTCGCCCCTTAGCAGGAAGGGAGTGACAACGAGGAGGAGATCGCGAGGAACCTTGAGGGGTTGAGTCGTGGCATCTCGGAGTATGCTCGGGTAGGAGATGTTCCTCATAAGTACCAGAGACACACAATGGGAGTGTCGGAGCGGATCCACCGATTGTTGAATTGTGTCGCACGAGCCGTATCATGCTACCATGATCACCATGCTGATTAGTTGCTAGGTCTAGCACTTACATATTTTTTGAGGCCTGCGTGCCACAGATATATGAAGCTTGCAAGCCGCCGATGTTATTTTAGACCCATATTATTTTTTGGGGTTTTGATGTATAAAACATTATCACCATATCCCACACACACACACACACACACACATATATATAGATGTTGTATTTTCCTGTCTATTATGGTACAAATGGTTTGTTTTATCTTTTACATGTTTCGTAAATGTCTATCCAACACATGATTAGCTAATTCATCTGTCAATGTATTCATGCGTCTAGGAATATGATTATATGTAATGTAATCAAAATTCCTTTCCAATCGACGGATATGGAGATACATTCCCAATATTTGAGGGTTCCTAACGGAATATTGCCCGTTGAGTTGAAGGACGACAAGTTGTGAATCCAGGTAGTCAACCACTTCTCTAATGCCCAGAGTGATGGCTTCTAACAACAGTTCGATGACCACACTATATTCAGTAATGTTGTTGGTTGTGTGACCTAGACAGATACCTTGAATATCAATCAACAAACCATTAGGGTCATAAATAGCCCATGCCACAGATGATAGGGCAAGCACCATCAACGAAACCAATGTGGGGAGCTGCAAACATCTGCAAAGCAATAAAAGCATAGTAAATAGGAAAGTTGCTTGAAAACTACCACAAAAAACCACACTACACAAAAATGAATGACACACTAATGCACATAAGTAACCTTGCAAAATGACCTAACCATAGTACTTCTTGAGGTGGGAGTCCATGCTGGGACTCAGGTAATCGATCAACACAGAAAGACACCAGAGTTTTACCGTTGTCATGATGAGTAAGCATCGACTCAGCCAAATAATGGAGTAGAACTCATATAAGGATTTTCCCCCATGCCCCCTAGGTGAGGGAGGGTTACGAGTCAGATGGCAACCCCATTGCAATAATGGGCAATTGGTAAAAACTCGGGGAGGGTAAAAAATCCTAAATCAATGAAGGGATAAAGGTTCCCTTAGTTTTGAGATCTTGATCATGTCAGGATAAACTGGCACATCAATAAGCAGTGAAGAAGAGAACTCTTCGAAAATGATAGACATGACCGTCGGGCGAAGCAGGAACGGGGAGCGATGATGAGTATCAATATAAGGTGGTTCCTCGAGAGACATGACTTCCATGATACCTTCATCAATAAGGAAGGTCTCGACGAAGGGATCAGACGATTTCAAAGTGCTAAGCCATGGGGATTGAGAGTACGTATCGAGAGAGGTCTTCTACATAAAAGAATAAGAGGATGCATAATTGAAGCCAAAACAATTTCCACGTAACTGAATTTGGAGGGACTAAGCGGCATAAAGTCACCCCAGGTATCAACAAGATCCGGTGCAGGTATGACCCAAGGATCAGATTTGACCGAGATCATGTTGACAGAGGCAACATGAGGAGGTGGGAGTGGAAAAATTCCCATTAAGGCAGAATCTTTGAAAAGTCCTTCCCCCACACTCTCATAGGGAGCACCAGTGTGCTTGACGTATAGAACATTTCCATTTGAGAAGGAAGAGGCAAAGAAAGACAGTTGGTCGACAGTGACAATATTCCCTTAATGGGGAAAACGAATAACGTGAAATAAAGAGGAGGCCATGGAATGCATGGCATAAGTCCAACTTCGACCGAGTAGAATATTATAATTGAGATTAGCGTCAACAATTTCTACTTTGACTTGCACTATCTTGCCTTCCAGGGTGATGGCAAGGTTAGGTAAGATACCAAAGGGTTGTGAATCACGCCCATCGAAAGCTTCCAAAGTGTTTGGAGATTGGTTCAGTGTAGGAAATCCAATAGCCTTCCAACATGTAGTCGACATGATACAGGTGGAAGCACCTTCATCGATGACAGTTTGGTGGATGATCTTCTCATTGATGATTACCTGAATTAGAAAGGAAGTCTGATGAGGGAGATGTGGAACATGGTTCTCTAGATCAAAACATATCAAATTGGAATCAGTGGGATCGATGCCCCTGATAGTTGACAACAAAGATTTCTGCTGCGATGGGCATCTTTGAGAGTCGACATGGCTGACGGTGCTTGAGCCAAATCCTCAACAATATTGTAATTCTGAGCAGCTCGGGCGTTGGGATTATATGAGGATTTCTGCAGCACACCTCGAGAGGGTCGCCGTATAGCGGAATTAGGGTTAGGGTGCTCAATATGCAGAGGTCCAAAACTCGGGGTAGAACAAGAAGGGGTAGCTTCCTTCTCTTTCTCGGCTCTTGAAGTAGGATTTGATAGTCTTTCGACCTAGTAGCCACATTAATAGGCATACTCATCATGAACACTTGAGATCCAGAGGAAGCAGATTGGGGTTGGTCTACCATCTGGGTTTGCTGAGACGGAAACGACTCTTTGAGGACAGCGGGGGTCCCTTTTTGCAAGCGAATAACTTGGATCGTCGAGGACAATCCTTAGTGTAATGATCTTCCTCGCAAATGAGGCAGGGATAGTTAGGTTTTTGTTGCAAAGGTTCGCCAGTAGACGATTTGGGAGGACCCTATTTCGAGGCATCGAATTTAGCTTTGCCTTTGCCTTTCTTCTTTCCTTTCGAGGATTTGTCTGTTGCGGTAGACTGGACAGTGTGGACCTCTGAGGTTTTACCAGGACTAGGTGGATTCTGGGATGAACTATTAGGAACAACATTGGAGACTGACTTCTGTTTGGAAGAAGTTGTTATAGCTCTAATACCACTTGTTATAGATCTAACCCGGAAATACTATAGATCTGATATAAAAATATAACACAATGCAAATAAACCCAGAAATAATATGAAATGATTCTTTATTAATCAAAACCCTTAAGGTAGGGCAACACCATATATTCACTCCTTAAGGAAGGAGAACACTCCACAAGCCATATGCCTGTTCATACAATAATCCTTGACACAATGGAGTCTCTAGCCTCTATATAGGCCTCATACATACAATACCATGGTTCCCTCATAGCCTCAAACTAATACCATGGGCCCATTACATTATTACTAACTACTTGTGGTCCCTTACATGATATGGGTTAACCACCTTATTTACTACTATGGCCCATCCCATTATTACATTATTACCTTGGGTACCTCCCTTGGTACCCCATATTATCCCCCTTAGGTATATAACAGAAGTTTTAGCGGGCGTTTGGGATACTGAACTAATAGCTCCATCAACAAGAGAAACAATTGGTGACTTTGATGCTATGGGATTAGATGATGGCCGCGAAGCATCAAGTAACTACTCGTACAAAGTGTAAGACTGAGAGTAAACTAGATCAAAGTACTGGGCACAAGCGATGGCTTGCTCTTTGCTGACGCATCCACCCATAGTTATATCGCAAGCAATTGGGGCCATGAATGATTTGGTGAACCAATTAGTGAGCAAATGATCAGCAATCTCGAATTTGATCACGCGACGTATACGTCTCCATTCATGGATGTGATCAGAGATGTGTGTCACAGTATCTTTCTTAAGCGACATGAGCAAATAGGTGCCAGTTTCATAGCGAACCGACAACTAAAAATGCATGAGGAAAGCCATGGCTAAAGAGTTAAATTCATGGTAAGTACTTCGAGGTAGCTCGATGTACCACTTTGCTGCAACACCCGTGAGGGTTCGTTGGAAAAGACGGAGACGAATGGAATTGTCCACGTACAAGTTTGACGAGCACCAGAGGTGATATGTCATCACATGGGCATGAGGATATTCTTTAGCTTTCACATCGAACTTTAGACAATCACTGGGTATCTTGGACGACACTGGAGGGAAGTACGATAAATGAAGGATCAGATCATTCATAAGGCGAGATACATCTGGCAACTCGAGTGTAGCCAAGAAAGGAAATTGAGTGTTAAAAGGCATGGGAGGTCGATAAGCGGGCCCATAGGGAGGAGCCCATCCCTGCTGGTAAGGATTTTGGCCCCATAGTGGGGGATTTTGGCCATATGGCATCTGAGGCTGCCCCCATTGCAGATTACCTTGACCATAGGGAGGATTTTGACCTTGAATACCTTGGAACTGTCTAGCCATAGGTTGCTGATAAGCAATGTACGGGTCAAAAGGTTGTTGAGCCTATTGAACTTGGACATATGGATATGGGACCTGTTGTCCTTGAACATGCAGGTGATGAACCTGTTGTCCCTGAATACGAGGGTTTTGGACCTGCTATCCCTAAGCATAAGGTTTATACACTTGTTGCCCTTGGACATAGGGATTATGTACCTGATGCCCTTAGCTGATAGGATTATGAACCTGTTGACCTAGGACATGAGGATTTTGAGCCTATTTCTGTAGGACTTGACATTGAACCTGGCCTTGCAAGGGTTGCAGATGCCCTGGTTGGTTTTGCTGTTACAAGGGTTGACCTTACGGTTGCAAAATTTGTCCCTGGGGCTGTAGATGTTGGCCCTGTGAGGACATGGGTTGAGAGGCGTGCAGAGCATATTGCATCTGCTGCTGCGTGGTTTGCTGCAAGTGTTGCAAGGGTTGACCTTGTGGTTGTTACAATTGACCTTGTTGCGGGATCATTTACCCCTACTTATGTGTGGAGAGCCCTTACTGCAATAAAGGTTTCCCTTGCGGTAACAAAGGCTGCCCTTGTTGTTGTAGACATTGTCCTTGCTACTGCAAGGGTACTTGAATAGTGCTCGAGAAATTTCCGAACTGAATCTAGCCATAGCCAGGCTGGATGTACTGCCCAGATTGGAGGGTGTAAGGTTGATTAACCATTCCTTGAGAACCATATGGAACGTAAGGATTTTGGTATTGGACCTAAGCCTCATAGGGCTGTTGATACTGAACATTGCTCGATCCAAATGGACCAACGAGATTTTGAACCTGTTGGTACTGGACATTGCTTGATCTAGTAGGATCAGCAGGGTTATAAATAATACTAGAAGAAGGCTGGTTTATACCAAGCGTTTGAGATTGTGAGTCGCTCATTTTAGTGGTACCTGACACAATCGAGACATTCAGGTTCTGCCCCTAGGCGATGGTAAAGCCTGGCCATTGACTAGAGGGACGGAGGAACCGACAGAGACGATCTTTGAAATCGTCGGTTGTGCCTGACGGGTAACTAGGATTGACGATACAAGCGTATTCAGAATGGTGGGTTGCACCAGTACTGAGGTTACAACCTGTTGGGAAGTCGTGTTCGTAACGAACGGACCTAAAGTAGGCATGGCGCCTGACGCCTAAACATGGTTATGGTAAAGTGATGAAGCACTAGGTGTACCTGAAACCAACTGCGCCAAAGATACAGTTGGGTGGCAAATTGGCGGGAATACCTTCTGAAAAGGGGAAACCATTGGGAGGAAAAGGAAATTATTCCCCCTCAACAATGTGTGGAGTAGAAACTTCGAACTCATTTGGAGACGTGACTAGAGCATCTCCTTCAGGTTCCATGTTTTAAAACAAACGACGACGAATGGCCGAACGAGTACAAGGGGATAGTTCCAAAGGAACACCCGGCTGGTCGTACGGACTATAAGAACGCTGCAGTGATATCACAATAGGGTCAAATAGAGGGGTTCGATGGTAGATAACTAGTCCAAGTTGACTTGCAGTGGTCGGCGAGTTCTCTGGAGTTTGAATGGGATTGTTTGGAGATTCTGGGCCAAGATCAGCAGATGACCCAGTATCGAAAGTAAGTGGAGGACGAGATGACAAAGGTTGAATGCTCAAAGCAATTACGAGTTCAACATCTTGGTCCTTGAGTGACTTTGGTAACTCAGGAAATGACTCCTCAGACAACCTTTCAAACGGAGGAGAGGAAGATGAATTGGGTGAACCAGATGGTTCAGCCACGATGACCTTGTCTTAGTCGACAGAACAATTAACTTCAAGGCTTTAAAATGTTCTTTTAAGGGAAACTCATGATTTGGTCTCAGAAAAATACTAACAAGGTGTTTCGTATTGTGGGCAATCAATTATCGAGACGCATAAAAGACTGGTGCTCTTTCATTTGTTAAGATTCGAGAAAGAAACAAAGATGACTCTATGACTTTTGATTGGAAATGAGCTCGAAAGGACAAGTGCTCAAATGATATTTTAAGTTTAATGAGTCAAAAAGATCAAATGACTACTTTGGATGATCTAGGTAAATAGGATTACCAGGCAACCGTGAACTATAGAATACCTCTCGACGAACCAAGAAGTACGAGCAGGCAATCTCCCCGAATGTTGTGTTCGGTGTATCACATTCGCAAGGCGGCCAACTCAGCTTCCTAAGGGTAAAAGGATTGCAACCTAGTGGGTTCTCCCATTATATACTCAATGGTATGGGGAGCACAAATCTGTACTACCGCTGTCTAATGCCGAAGCTAACGACAACTGCTAGGTTTAAAGACACTGAAACACGTCTCTAGCCCGACCTTCTAGATATGAACGTTAATGTCAAATGCAGTTTAGGTTAATTGAACTCTTTTTAAAGTTGATCTTGAGTTATGTTTCAGTTTTTATGTCTTAGCGATGTGACTCGAAAAACCTTAAATGCAACTAAATGAGACAAGACCCTTTCAATTCGATGAAATTCCTACACTAGAGAGGGTAGAAACTACTAAATCAAATGCAAACAATCAAGCAACTTAAAACGAAATGATCTTTCACTACCTTACTTTTTCAAAAAATAAACTAATGAAAAATGCATTCCAAATCCTAATTTCCTCAGAAGCACTTATCTATTAGTCCTTTCTAAAGCAAAAAAAGTTATCTTCCTTTTCAAATGCCGATGCAATTCTAGTCTTTTAATGATGCAAGTTATCATACCACAAATATGCAACAAGCTAGAATTTCATACTTTTTCATGAAACAACGAAACAAACTTTTTGCATATAATCTTTCAGTGAAAAAGTTCTTGAGACAATAAGCTCTTCAAGCAGATGAACACAAGAAAAGAGAAACTCATTGAGACTAATGAAACACCGACTTTACCAATCACAAGACAAGCAACATAATCCATGCTCGAAAAGAAACGTTTAGGCAAGCAAACGAAACTTTTCAAACTTGTGTAAAAGAGGTCAAAGTCGTAAAAGGACCAAAAACACAATGCAAAGAGTCAGTACACCTAAAACCAAACTCATTGAGTTCGCAAACTGCTGAATGGACGACCGACTAGATTCCCTAATGTCACTGGCCACTCAATGACTCAATTTATCAAGTAGGAAGATGATAAGCCAACAAGCAAACAAAACCAAATGAAATGTATCTTTCTAATCAGTGAGAAAATGGTCCAAAAGGCTTATGGGGTCAAAACCACAAGAGCAGAACACACTGGGCAAGATTGAGGTCAGGCCATAATCTTCACTTATAGGCATCGACGTGACTACCTAACTGACAGCAAGCGCCAGAAGCTGGTCGGCGCGACTGTTTCTCAACAACTCCAACCGATCGGCGCGACTCTCATCACTTAAGAGCACTGATCAAGGGAGCTAAGGGGAAATTTTTTGAAACAAGGACTAGATCTGCAACTATGAATTTTAGACTCAAACCAGTAAGCAGGAGAAAAGAAATAGAACCAAAGAGAAAAAATGGATCTAGAAAAGTTCTCACGAAATCATGAAATCCAAGACAAACAAGAGGATTAGGATCCCCAGTAGAGTCACCAATTTGTGGTGAAGTAAAATTATAAGTGCGGACACGAACTAATTCCTCTAGCTCGATGATGGGTCTAGCCACAACATATACATTCTATGGAAGATTTCCTTCGGTTAGAACCAATTAAAAGGGCATACCTCTTAGTCCGCTTATCTTGTTTGATGATGTCCTTGCTTGCTCGCTCCAGCTATCTCTCGCTTCCTTCTTCAAGTACCTGAAACAAGTAAACAACAACAAACAACAAACGTGATAATAGACAAATTGTAATTCAACCTACTTAACAAGTCAAGAAACATTAAGCCATGAATATGTAAGATGAAAAATCATGTAGGAAACCAATCGATAGTTGCATATATTAATATCAAAGAGAGATTACAACCATTTGTCTTGATGTTGCAGTCCTCCTCTGACAAGACCAGGTTCCCACACACTTCTACTAGCATTCCATGATGGCCTCAATCAACAATAATTTTAAGGCTCTTCCCTTTAGGCTTCACTCCAAACCAAATCACACTTCTCCCTCACACAACTAGATAGCTACAACTAGTAATAGCTTGTTGTCTACTCCAAACCAAAATAGCATTAACACACCAATATCCACACTAGCTTGTGTTTGGGAAGAAGGGAGGTTTATATAGGATGAATGGATGGGAAATGGATCTTATTCTCATGGGAGAAGGGCTCATCCGTTGAGGTAGTTCCATCATTATAGGGGAAAGGAACCCAAACTGACATCCTCGTCCCCATCTGGTAAAACCATTTACCAAACTTCTGTTACGAAGCTTATAGAGCTGGAAGTTTCGGCTCCTAATTTAAAAAACTTTCCATAACAGGACCGACGTGACTGGAACACAGCTCGGTTTCCCCGGGCGGCGCAAGGGATAGTGCTAATATCTGCACATCGGCGTGGGGGAGACAAAGGTCATTAGAGCCGGTCTTGTAAACTGCGCAAAACAAAAGTTTCAGGGGAAATGATGCAAAAGGGAATTGATTTGCTCATGAAGAGGGACACAATGGGAGTTTCTTCATGAAGGCAAAGTATACAAGATTCACTGTAGAGGTCCTCCAGTATCAAGGAACGGGGAGTACAGGGATAGTGACAAAATGTTGTGTAACAGATGCCCCCTAAAGCGTGAAGGCCAAGCTAGAGTGAGGGATGAAATGTTTTATAAATCAGTGCGGGGAACTAGTTTGCAATTGGAAAACTTGCAAGCAAGTACAGATACATATACATAAACTTAGATCTCTGTCAAATGATACATGAATCGCAACATGGATGCAACCATCCAGAGAATGATCATGTAAATGCATCTAGGTATGGGCGCAACCATCTGTCAAAGAGGATCATAACGAAACCAAGGTATGGTTGCAACCATCCAATAATGAGAAGGATCACATATGATAACTCATGATTTGGTCACAACCAGCCATCTAAAAGAGACATGCATATCATCATAACCATGTCACACCACTTCACAACCTGTACTTTTGTGATCTAAGTCCAAGGTCTTGCGCTCCAACACGACCCGATCAAAGTACAGATTCTAGCATGTGAATAGATGTGTTGACATCAAACATGCTAGAAAGTCGCTTGATTACCAGTCGATGATGTAAACTGTTAACAAGCGCGAGAGAAACCACCAATAATGACAATGGTCCTCAAGGTACTATCAGCACAATCCACAGAATGTGAATAGAGGAACTGAAGTTGAACACCCGTGAAATCACTCGATTGAAAGCCAATGATGTGAACTTGTCGTCGAGTGCGAAGAACTTGCCATTAGGGCATGCAAGCTCTAAGGTACCAGAAGGGAGTCTCTCGGTCAACTTCTCGGATAATGAATTGAAGTCGATGGAAAGGGACCGTGTCGAAGGAGGGCCATAATCAGCTCCACCTCATCGACGCGAGACGAGAGGATGCAAAATGATTTTGGATGATATAGAAAATCAGAGGTAAGTGTAACTGCAGAAGGACAACTCTTGAACATATCAGTGACACAACTGGAAGTTTTGCAGCGTTTCGATCCATGGGATCGGTGGTCATGATGACGTGGCAGAGATAAAATGAAAGGCAAAAATGAACGGCCTATCCCAGGAAAGGTCAACGATACAAAGGAGGATATCCTAACCCGACATGAAGTAGAAAGTGTCATGTTCAAGAGTGAGCTGCTGACACAATTGATAGATTTCCAAAATTTCCCCCACCATTTCTGGCAAGTACCCCAATTATTTTTTTAATCGCAGCTTGAAGGGAATAGCATATGCTCGCACTGTAAGTTCATCCTTCGGACGGATCCAACCTAGTAAGTTTAACGAGCCCTAGGAAGGAGAAGCTCATGTTCACCATGGTGACAAATCTGATGTCGTTTAATAGTTTAATGAGTCCGACAAAGGTGTAACTCGATATCTTTTTCATGTTTAGAGAGTTTGAAAAAGACAGATAAAAGAAAACTCCACATGGTTCCTTTTCGTACATTTGTGTCTCTCGAGCCCGAAAAGGTAGAAAGCAATACTTGAGAGAATCGCTTGACTGTTTCAGTCAAGGAGTACCTTTTTCATAAATAATGCCTACTAGCCCGAAAAAGGGGTAAACTTATATTGGGCGAATGACGTTTCGCATCCATTAACGAGTTCGAAACGACAAGGGCTCGACCATCTTTTCGTTTTTAAAGGGTCGGAAAAGAGCTGAAAGCGGACCCCCTATTTTATTTTCTTTTGTGAGTCAAAAGGGAAAAACACTCGGCAATCTTTTCATATGAGTTTAACGAGTAGAGAAAAGCGTTGAAATTTGACTCGTCATCATTGTCGAACATCCATCACCTGTCGCTGCACAAGTAAGGTAAAGTGTATTATCGAGTTCTTGAGGCAAAACATGTCAAAATATTTACAAAAACCTGATATTTTCATGAAAGAATGAATAAAAAGGGGAAAGGTAAATATATTTTTACCATTTACCATTTTACCTTTGCTGTGACGACTTTTTACTCACTTTTGCCCTAATTGTTTTGGAGTAGATTGCGGGAGATCCGGGAGGTCAATCGACGATAAACCAATTCCAGGGAACAGCTAAAGCCCTAAGCTCCATTTTCATGTCCTTCATTTATGCTTTTAACCATTATTTTAGTTTTTTGAGGAGGTTTTTGAAAAACGTTTTCGCCCTCGGTTGGCACGATTTCCGGGCAGAGAATCGCGCTGGTTGAGGGTGATTAGCAAAGCCATTCACGCTGATTGGTGCAACTATTTTTAAAACAGGCGCGCCTACGTCGTGGATAGGGAAAAACCCTATTTTCTAAAAAAAATTACCATTTAAACTTAAATTTTATGGGCCAAGGATGATTATTGACTCAAATTAATGGCTTTTGCAGGAAGAATCGTTGAAAATGGTGGACTGGAAAGAACAAGAACATGAAGATGTTGACACAGAGACAATGAATGACCCAAATTTCCTGGAAGCTTTGAGGGCTTGCTAGATCCTCAAATTCTTTCTTATGCCAGGGATGTGAACCCAACAGTAGTTGCTTCACTACCTGATTAGACTTTGGGACATTAATCGGGAGATTTTTGTCATTGCCAACCAAGAGCTGGAGTTGGAAACTTCAGATATATACTTCATCACTAGACTGTCCCACAAAGGGGAACCAATGAACTTGTATGGGTGATGACCGATTGAGGCAAGCATATCTTCCTTACTTGCCGAACACTGCCCTGAGGCCCTGGAATCCAAGAGAGGGAAGATAGAGATTTCCAGTGTTCGGGATCTGACATTGAGGGTGCTTCTGTTGACTATGAACAGAGTGGCGGGGTCCCAGGCAAAACATGAGACTAACAAGTCGAAGTTCCTTTATGCTAATGACTGCACAACTCCTATGATATTCAACTGGGCAGAGGCCATGAAGATGAACATCAAGCGCCAACTATTTAAAGCCAAGGCGGGGAATTTGAAGCAATTCGGCTTCAGATCGGTACTTGTGACCTTCTTCCAGGAACAAGTACCACTGTTCCAGTATCAACTCACTAAGGTAGATCCTCCTATGCCACATAATCTGTTGATGGCCTGTTGGAGCCCTTTGATGCCCAGGATCACTGGGGGTCAGCACATGTCATATCGACCTGCATTCTTTTCATGGCTACGACGATAGAAGATCGTCATGGAGGACTAGCCATACATCATCACTGATTGTCGTGGAGATCCGGATATGCCCTTACCTGATGGAGAGAACTTCGATGATGAAGGTAAACAATAAATTTTTTGATTTTGTGATTTTTTAATTGTTTTTGGTATATATGTGCTTATAACATTTCTCTTGTTAATTTAGACGTTGGACAAGAGTGGCTTGCTGGGATGTCCCCAATAGCTAGGCGTGTCCCCCACCCTATTGATGTTCTCGCCCCTTATCAAGAAGGGAGTGACAACAAGGAGGATATCGCGAGGAACCTTGAGGGTTTGACTTGTGGCATCCCGAAGTATGCTCGGCTAGGAGATATTCCTCGTCAGTACCAGAGACACACAGTGGGAGTGTCGGAGCGGATCCGCCGATTGCTGACTTGTTTCGCACGAGCCGTATCATGCTACCACGATCACCATGTTGATTAGTTCCTAGGTCCAGCACTTACATATTTTTTTAGGCTTGTGTGCCACAGATATATGAGGTTTGCGAGCTGTCAATGTTATTTTAGACACACATTATTTTTTGGGGTTTTGATGTATCAAACATTATCACCATATATATACATACACATATATATATATATATCTATATATATATATATATATATATATATATATGTTGTATTTTCCTGTCTACTATGGTACAAATGATTTGTTTTATGTTTTACATGTTTCGTAAATGTCTATCCAACACATGATTAGTTAATGCATCTGTCAATGTATTCATGTGTATAGGAATATGATGATATGTAATGTAATCAAAATTCCTTTCCAATTGACAGATACGGAGATACATTCTCAATATTTGAGGGTTCCTGACGGAATATTCCCTGTTGAGTTGAAGGACGACACGCTGTGAATCCAGGTTGACAACCAATTCTTTGATGTCCAGAGTAATTGCTTCTGACAACAGTTCAATGAACGCACTGTATTCAGTAATTTTGTTGGTTGTGCTATCTAGACAGATACCTTGAAGGTCAATCAACTCACCATTAGGGTCATAAATAGCCCATGCTGCGGATTATAGGGCAAACACCATCAACGAAACCAATGTGGGGAGTCGCAGACATCTGCAAAGCAAGAAAAGCATGGTAAACAAGAAAGTTGTTTGAAAACTACCACACAAAACCACACTACACAAAAATGAATGACACACTAATGTACATAAGTAACCTTGCAAGATGACCTAAGCATAGTACTTCTTGAGGTGGGAGTCCATGCTGGGACTCGGGTAATCGATCAACACAGAAAGACACCGGAGTTTTACCATTTTCATGATGAGTAAGCATCGACTCGGCCAAATAATGGAGTAGAACTCATATAAGGATTTTCCCCCATGCCCCCTGGGTGAGGGAGGGTTACGAGTCAGATGGCAACCCCATTGCAATAATGGGCAATTGGTAAAAACTCAGGGAGGGTAAAAAATCCGTAATCAATGAAGGGATAAAGGTTCCCTTAGTTGAAAGATCTTGATCATGTTAGGATAAACTGACACATCAATAAGCAACGGAGAAGAGAACTCTTCGAAAATGATAGACATAACTGCCGGGTGAAGCAGGAACGGGGAGTGAGGATGAGCATCGATCCAAGGTGGTTCTTTGAGAGACATGACTTCCATGATACCTTCATCAGCAAGGAAGGTGTCAGCGAAGGGATCAGACGATTTCAAAGTGCCTAGCCACAGGGATTGAGAGTACGTATCAAGAGAGGTCTTCGACATAAAAGAATAAGAGGATGCATAACTCGAAGCCGAAACAATTTCCACATAATTGACTTCAGCAGGACTAAGAGACATAACCTCGCCCCAGGTATCAACAAGATCCGATGCAGGTATGACCGAGGGATCAGATTTGACCGAGATCATGTTGAGAGAGGCAACATGAGGAGGTGGGAGTGGAAAAATTCCCATTAAGGCAGAATCTTTGAAAAGTCCTGCCCCCACACTCTCATAGGGAGCACCAGTGTGCTTGACGTACGGAACATTGCCATTTGAAGAGGAAGAGGCAAAGAAGGATAGTTGGTCGACAGTGACAATCTTCCCTTGATGGGGAAACGAATCACACGAAATAAAGAGGAGGCCATGGCATGCACGACATGATTCCAACTTTGGCTGAGTAGAAGATTATAATTGAGATTGGTGCCAACAATTTCTACTTCGACTTACACTTTCTTGCCTTCCAAGGTGATGGAAAGGTTAGGTAAGACACTGAAGGATCGCGAGTTGCACCCATAAAAAGCTTCCAAAGTGTTCGAAGATTGGTTCAGTGAAGGAGAGCCAATAGCCTTCCAACATGCGGTCGACATGATGTAAGTGGAAGCACCTTCATTGATGACAGTTTGGTGGATGGTATTCTCGTTGATGATTACCTGAATCATAAAGGCAATCTGACGAGGGAGCCGTGGAACATGGTTCTCTAAATCAAAACATATCAAATTGGAATCGTTGGGATCGATGCCCCTGATAGCTGAGAGCAAATATTTCCACTACGATGGGCAGCTTTGGAGTACCTCGAGATCCAACATGGCTGATGATGCCTGAGCCAAATCCTCAACAATATTTTAATGCTGAGTAGCTCAAGTGTTGGGATTATACGAGGATTTCCATAGCACACCTTGAGAGGGTGGCCGCATAGCAGAATCAGGGTTAGGGCGCTCAATATGCAGAGGGCGAGAACTCAAGGTAGAAGAAGAAGGGGCAGCTTCTTTCTCTTTCCTGGCTGCTGAAGCAGGAGTTTGATAGTGTTTCGACCTAATAGCCACATTAATAGGCGTACTCATCATGAACACTTGAGATCTAGAGGAAGCGGATTAGGGTTGGTCTACCATCTGGGTTTGCTAAAACAGAAACAACTCTTTGAGGAAAACGAGGGTCCCTTTGAGCAAGCAACTAACTTCAGATCTGGCGACAATCCTTAGTGTAGTGATCTTCCTCGCAAATGAGGCAAAGATACTTAGGTTTCCGTTGTGAAGATTCGCCAGTAAATGATTTGGGAGGACCCTGTTTTGGGGCATCGGCTTTAGCTTTGCCTTTACCTTTCTTCTTTCCTTTCGAGGATTTGTCTGTTGTGGTAGACTGGATAGCATGGACCTCTGAGGAACAACATTTGAGACTAAATTATGTATGGAAGAAGTTTTAACGGGGGTCTGGGATATTGAACCAATAACTCCATCAACAAGAGGAACAACTGGTAAATTTGATCCTGCGGGATCGGATGATGGCTGCGGAGCATGGGGTAACAACTCGTATAAAGTGTCAAACTGAGAGTAAACTAGATCCAAGTACCGGGCACGAGCGATGACCTGCTCTTCAGTGACGCATCCACCCATAACTATATCGCAAGCAATTGGGGCTATAAATGATTTGGTGAACCATTCAGTGAGCAACTGTCAGTAATATCGAATTTGATCATGAGATGTCTATGTCTCCATTCATGGATGTGATCAGAGGTGTGTCGTAGTATCTTGATTAAGAGACGTGAGAAAATAGGTGCCAATTTCATAGCGAACCGACAACTAAAAATGCGTTAGGAAAGCCATGGTTAAAGAGTTAAAGTAATGGTAAGTACTTCAAGGTAGCTCGATGTACCACTTTGCTGTAGCACACGTGAGGGTTCGTTGGAAAAGACGGAGACGAATGGAATCATCCACGTACGAGTTCGACAAGCACCAGAGGTGATATGTCATCACATGGACGTGAGGATCTTCTTTAGCTTTCCCATCAAAATTTGGACAATCACTCGGTATCTTGAACGGCACCGGAGGCCAGTACGACGAATGAAGGATCAAATCATTCGTAAGGCGAGATACATCTGGAAAATTGAGTGTAGCCAAGAAAGGCAATTGGGTGTTAAAAGGCATGGGAGGTTGATAAGTGGGCCCATAGGGAGGAGCCCATCCCTGCTGGTAAGGATTTTGGCCCTATAGTGGGGGATTTTGGCCATATGGCATCTGAGGCTGCCCCCATTGCGGATTACCTTGACCATAGGGAGGATTTTTACCTTGAATACCTTGGAATTGTCCAGCCATAGGTTGCTAATAAGCAACATACGGGTTAAAAGGTTGTGGAGCCTATTGACCTTGGACATATGGATATGGGACTTGTTGTCCTTGAACATATGGGTGATGAAATTGTTGTCCTTGAACAAGAGTGTTTTGGACCTGCTCTCCCTGAGCATAAGGTTGATACACTTGTTGCCATTAGACATACGAATTCTGTACCTGATGCCCTTGGCCGGCAGGATACTGAACCTGTTGACCTAGGACATGAGGATTTTGAGTTTGCTGCTGCAGGACTTGACTTTGACCCTGCCCCTGCAAGGGTTGAACTTTTTGATATGTATACAAGGGTTGTCGCTGCCTTGGTTGGTTTTGGTGTTGCAAAATTTGTCCCTAGGGCTACAGAGGTTGGCCCTACGAGGACATGGGTTGAGAGGCGTGTAAAGCATATTGCATCTGTTGCTGCGCTGTTTACTGCAAGTGTTGCAAGGGTTGACCTTGCGGTTGTTGCAGTTGACCTTTCTATGGGATCATTTGCCCCTACTGTTACGCGGAGAGCCCTTGCTACAACAAAGGTTGCCCTTGTGGTAACAAAGGCTGCCCTTGTTGTTGTAGAGGTTGTCCTTGCTGCTGCAAGGGTACTCGAAAAGTGCCCAAGAAATTGCCGAACTGAATTTGGCCATAGCGAGGCTAGATGTACTACCCAGATTAGAGGTTGTAAGGTTGATTAACCATTCCTTGAGAACCATATGGAACGTAAGTATTTTGGTATTGGACCTGAGCCCCATAGGGCTGCTGATATTGAACATTACTCGATCCAAATGGACCAACGTGATTTTGAACCTGTTGGTACTAGACATTGCTTGATCCAGTAGGATCAACAGGGTTATGAATAATACCAGAAGAAGGTGGGTTTATACCAAACATGTGAGCTGCTCACATTAGTGGTGCTTGACACCATAGAGACATTCAGGTTCTGCCCCCCAGAAGGTGGCATAGCCTAGCCACTAACTAGCGGGATGGAGGAACTGACAGAGACAATCTTTGAAACTGTTGGTTGTGCCTGACGGGTAACTGTGATTAACAATACAAGGGTATTCAGAACGGTGGGTTGCACTGGGACTGAGGTAACAGCCTGTTGGGAAGTCGTGTTCGTAACGAACGGACCTGAAGTAGGCATGGCACCTGATGCCCAAACAGGGTTATGGTAAAGTGATGAGGCACTAGGTGTACCTGAAACCAATTACGCCAAAGACACATAGTTGGGTGGCAAACTGGTGAGAATACCTTCTGAATAGGGGAAACCCTCGAGAGGAAAAGGAAGTTGTTACACAAAATATTATCACCATCACATTCTGCAGTCAGCGTGAGTCTATCACCACTCATACTTTCCTCCTATGCAAGTCTCAAACCTCAGCTCTTCATGTCAAGCCTTGAAAAATGAGAGAAAGTCCTTAAAAAATATCTAAAACTCTGGTTCCGCACTTTCTCTTAGCATTACTTGTGATCCCGCATCCCTTGGTCATGTCCCCTGTGGACCTGCCTACTCTGTTTCTGTGTAAAGGGTGCGGACCCCTGTAAAAGTCAAAAAGGCGCAAGTACATTCTTAAAAACTCACTTTGGGTTATTTCTGGAAGCTTCTAGAGGGAATCTTGAGGTGGCAAGTTCGCTCCTTTGATGTTCATGCATCCCATAACTAAAGGAGCTAACCCCTTGATGTGAGGAGCTTATCCCTTTGAAGGAGGACTCTATCCCTTCATAGGTGGACCTGTAACTTCCTTCCTCTACACTATAAAATGAGGCATTGGGCTAGTTACTGGGGAGGTTGAAAGCTGAATATTTTTTAGGGTAAATGTTGTTGGAATTTAGACTTCCTAATTGAGCTTGAGAGGAGAGATTACATACCTTTTGATCTCATTGGGAAGAGTGTGAAGCTTGTCAAAGTAGAGGAGATTCTTGCTTGGACCTTGGGAGGAGCTTGTACAACAACAATTCTTCCCCCTCAATAGTGTGTGGAGTAGAAACTTCGGACTCATCCAAATATGTGACTGGAGCATCGCCTTCAGGTTCCATGTCTTAAAACAAACGACAACGAATGGTCGAAAGAGTATGAGGGGATAGTTCCAAAGAAACACCCGGCTGGTCATACGGACTGTAAGGACGCTTCAGTGATATCATAACAGGGTCAAACATAGGGTTCAAAGGGTAGATAACCAGTCTAAGTTGACCGTCAGTGGTCGATGAGTTCTCTGGAGTTTGAACGAGATTGTCTGGAGATTCCAGGCCAAGATGAGTAGATGACCCGGTATTGAAAGTAGGCAGAGGACAAGATGGCAAAGGTTGAATGATCAGAACAATTATGAGTTCAAAATCTTGGTCCTTGAGTGACTCTGGTAACTCAGGAAATAGCTCCTCGGACAATCTTTCAAATGAAGGAGAGGAAGAGGAATTGGGTGAACCAGATGGTTCAACCACGATGACCTTGTCTTAGTCGACAGAACAATTAACTTCAAGGCTTTAAAATGTTCTTTCAAGGGAAACTCATGATTTTGTCTCAGAAAAAGACTAACAGGGTGTTTCAGATCGTGGGCAATCAATTATTAAGACACATAAAAGACTAGTGCTTTTTAATTTTTTTAAGATTCGAGAAAGAAACACAGATGACTCTATCGCTTTCGATTGGAAATGATCTCGAAATATCTTTTAAGTTTAATGAGTCAAAAAGATCAAATGACTGCTCTAGATGATCTAGGTAAACAAGATTACCAGGCAACCGTGAATTGCAGAATACCTCTCATCGAACCAAGAAGTACGAGCAGGAAATCTCCCCGAATGTTGTGTTAGGTGTATCACATTCGCAAGGCAGCTGAATCAGCTTCCTAAGGGTAAAAGGATTGCAGCCTAGTGGGGTCTCCCGTTATATACTCAACGGTACGGGGAGCACAAATCCATACTAGCGCTGTGTAATGCTGAAGCTAATGACGACTTTTAGGTTTAAAGACGGTGGGATACCTCTCTAGCATAGACCTTCTAGATATGATCGTTAATGTCAAATGCGCCTTAGGTTAATTTAATTCTTTTTAAAGTTGATCTTGAGTTATGTTTCATTTTTTAGGTCTTAGCAATGCGACTCGAAAAACCTTAAATGCAACTAAATGAGACAAGACCCTTTCAATTCAATGAAATGCCTACACTAGAGAGGGTAGAAACTACTCAATCAAATGCAAACAATTAAGCAACTGAAAATGAAATGATATTTCACTACCTTACTTTTTCAAAAAATAAACTAATGAAAAATGCATTCCAATTCTTAATTTCCTGAGAAGCACTTATCTATTAGTCCTTTCAAAAGCAAAAAATGTTATTTTCCTTTTCAAATGCCGATGCAATTCTAGTATTTTAATGATGCAAGTTATCGTAGCACAATGATGCAACAAGCTAGAATTTCATACATTTTCATGAAACAACGAAACAAACTTTTCACATATAATCTTTCAGTGAAAAAGTTCTCGAGACAATAAGCTCTTCAAGCATATGAACACAAGAAAAGAGAAACTCATTCAGACTAATGAAACATCGACTTTACCAATCACAAGACAAGCAACGTAATCCATTCCAGAAAAGAGACGTTTAGGCAAGCAAACGAAAACTTTTCAAACTTGTATAAAAGAGGTCAAAGTGGTAAAAGGACCAAAAACACAATGCAAAGAGTAAGTACACCTATAACCCGACTTACTGAGTTCGCAAACTGCTGAATGGACGAATGACTAGATGCCTTAGTGTCGCTGGGCACTCAATGACTCAATCAATCAAGCAGGAAGATGATAAGCCAACAAGCAAACAAAACCAAATGAAAAGTATCTTTCTAATCAGGGAGAAATCGGTCCAAAAGGCTTAAGGGGTCAAAACCACAAGAGCAGAACACACTGGCCAATATTGGGGCCAGGCCCTAATCTTCACTTACAGGCATCGGCATGATTGCCTAACTAATAATAAGCGCCAGAGGCTGTTCGGCGCGACTGTTTCTCAGCAACTCGCACTGATCGACGCCACTGTCAGCGACTTAAGTGCGTTGATCGAGGGAGCTAAGGAAAAAAAGTAAATTTTTTTGAAATAGGGACCAGATCTGCTACTATGAATTTTAGACTCAGACCAATAAGCATGAGAAAAGAAATAGAACCAAAGGGAAAAAATGGAACTAGAAAAGTTCTCATGAAATCCAAGACAAACAAAAGGATTGGGATCCCCAACAGAGTCGCCAATTTGTGGTGAAGTAAAATTATAAGTGCGGACATGAACGGATTCCTCTAGCCTGATGATGGGTCTAGCCACAACAAACACATTCTATGGAAGATTTCCTTAGGTTAGAACCAATTAAGAGGGCCTGCCTCTTAGTCTGCTTATCTTTTTTGATGATGTCCTTGCTTGCTCGCTCGAGCTATCTCTCGCTTCCTTCTTCAAGCACCTAAAACGAGTAAACAACAACAAACAACAAACGTGATAATAGACAAATTGTAATTCAACCTACTTAACAAGTCAAGAAACATTAAGACATGAATATGTAAGATGACAAATGATGTAGGAAATCAATCGATAGTTGCATATATTAATATTAAAGAGAGATTACAACCTTTTGTCTTGACGTTGCAATCCTCCTTTGACAAGACTAGGTTCCCACACACTTCTGCTAGCATTCCATGATGGCCTTAATCAAAAATAGTTTTAAGGCTCTTCCCTTTAGGCTTCACTCCAAACCAAATCACACTTCTCCCTCACAAAACTAGATAGCTACAACTAGTAATAACTTGTTGTTTACTCCAAACCAAAATAGCATTAGCACACCAATATCCACATTAGCTTGTGCTTGGGAGGAAGGGAGGTTTATATAGGATGAATGGATGGGAAATGGATCCTCTTCTCATGGGAGAAGGGCTTATCCCTTGAGGTAGTTCCATCATTATAGGGGAAAGGAGCCCAAACTGACATCCTTGACCCCATCCGGCCAAACCATTTACTAGACTTCCGTTACAAAGCTTCTAGAGCTGGAAGCTTCAGCTCCTAATTTAAAAAACTTTCCATAATAGGACAGGCGTGATTAGAACACAGCTCAGTCACTCCCATTGGTGCGAGGGATAGTGCTAATCTCTGCACATTGGCGCGGGGGAGACAAAGCTCATTAGCATCGGTCTTGTAAACTGGGAAAAATAGAAGTTTCAAGAGAAATGATGCAAAAGGGAATTGATCTGCTCATGAAGAACGACACAATGGGAGTCTCTTCACGAAGGCAAAGCATGCGGAGTTCACTGTAGGAGTCCTCCAGGATCAAGGAACGAGGAGTACAGGGACAGTGACAAAATTTTATGTGGCACGCCTTTCCCCTTGCTTTGGATTTGCAGATCCAAAGTCTCACTTCTTCTGTTTAAACTTTCGCTCGATCTTGACAACGTATCGGTACGCCGTGCCAAGCGAGGA
The DNA here is from genome assembly GCA_031772625.1 of Pinus tabuliformis. Lineage (NCBI taxonomy): Eukaryota > Viridiplantae > Streptophyta > Pinopsida > Pinales > Pinaceae > Pinus > Pinus tabuliformis. The sequence goes on along the minus strand of CM062815.1, from coordinate 401,867,627 downwards.
GATGTCCAAGAACTCCATCTCATCCTAGATGTACCTATGTAGGAAACCACGGTATTTGAGTACTAAATGCAGCTCAGATTCCTTGATACCTGACTTTGTGCGAAGGGTATGAAAGATATTTGTAAACTATGACACGGCTTGGTCCCTTCCCTGCTGCAACGTGGTCCACTTTATGTATTTATCCTCATAGCTTCTGATAGGGTAATACTACCCTTTGATGGCATTTCAGAATGAATTCCAAGTGGGTGCGGCTGAAATCAACGAGGCCGTACTTTCATCCTTCTGCTTGTAGTAGGTTTCCCACCAGTCCTTGACATGTGGGGTGGCATTGAGAAGAGCGAAAGTAATCTTTTCCCGGCTAGAAAAATCATGAACAGAAAAATACCCTTCTAGCATATTTAACCATTTATCTACAACATCTACATCTATCTGACCCTCAAATATGGGAATGTCAAAGTTAACTTGTACCTTAAAGGGTGTGGCGCTTCCAGAGTAGCCGCAGGAAGTAGATGTGTCACACCTGGGTAGCCGCTGAAGGATCTGGGCAAAGTTGTCCATAATCGCGTTCCTTTGTCGGTCGAGGGCCTCTTTGAGCAAGATTTTGATAGGACCTCCTGCCCCCTCGTCTTTCTTTTCATCTACCATGGCAGGCCATCGGTATTTGCGAGGCTGGTCTTGCAAAGGTTCGACTAGTTCAAGCCCTAACTCCTTATATCCCGACCTCGTTGGGGACATGCAAAGAAAAACAGAGAAAGAGCAGACTGCTATGATATCACAAATCCATATTTAAATAGGAACGCAACAAATTACAGAGATAACCATAAATATAGAGCTGCAACATAAATAATACTTCATTTCATTAATGTAAAATACTGAAATATGCTTACAAACAGAAATGGAAATAAACTAGCTCGGGTGATGGTAACTTATCTCTTAGGAGAGATGTGGCAAATACATGCCTCTTAATTGTTTTACAATGAGGCTCGAAGGTCTATTTATTGTTGAGAAAAATGGAAAACCCTAAACATCCAAAAACCTAACCCTAGGAGATGAAGTGCAAAACTATGGGCCTGTTTTGGGTAAATTGGTACATCAACTTCCCAAGGTCGTAAATTTGGCATACAATCTTCGTTTGACGTGCACAATACCTCGTTAGAAATATCTATCCGAGGACTACAACTTTTAGATGAGGAACATTAGGCCATGTGGCTATGTTCCTCGCAGTTTTCCCAAAAAACGTTGTTTAGGGCCTCAAAACGACTTCGGAAGTTCAGGACTCAAAAAATGCTAAAAATAGTAAATTGTGCTACAATTAAGGAAACTGAAAAACTGAAAGAAACAATGGTGGGGGTCCAAGTGGAATTGGTGGGTGGCCACCAATGTCCACCTAGATCAATCCCCCACCCAACCCTTTATTACAAACCATTTTTTACAACTCCTCACCCCAACTTTTCATTACCCTAATCTAATTTTTTCTTGATTAATTTTTATTTTTACTCTTTGGAATTTTCTTTTACTTTCAATTTTGCCTCTTAATGTGGTTACATCATAAATATTGGGTATGTTTTATATTCTTTCCATGACTAATTCCAAGCGTTGTTATGTTATGTCGAGAGAAACAGATTTTTTTATGTGGACCCAATAATAGCTGGGCAAACCTAAGGATGGTGGGCGGACCTACCCATAGTTTTGCTTGTGGTGGTTTTTGCCGATGGTATTTTGTAGATCCGGTCAAGGGAATTACGATTTTGTTCTAATCCAGGGTTAATGGATTGGGATTTATGAATGCTTCGGCGTGTATATAATGTATTGTAACATTGAAAATAATATAATGAAAAATCAATCTGGTATTTTCAGATTGGGTTCCAGGAGAAAATATCTATGTATATTTGTTTTTATGTTCTCGCCATTATATATTTTTCTGTTTCAAGAATTCGTTTGCAGGTAATTTATGTATAGGGTTAAAAACTACATTTGGTATTAGAGTTGTTTCGGCTTCAAGGGGATGCCTTTGTTGTTAAGGGGTTTTGCTCGGGCCTGTGGTAGACCCTATTACAGTGGGAGATCTATGGGATCGATTCTTACGGAGAAATAATATGGTGAACAATGGAAAGATAGAGATCGAGAAATTTAATGGACAAAGTTTTGATTTGGGGAAGCTGAAGATGGAGGATCGGTTGGTGGACAGAGATCAGTGGATGTCAACAAGAATGTCAACTAAAGAATGAGAAAAGGTAGATTGGAAGGAAAAGAGGAGAATATGATTATGTCTCTCTAATTTAGTATTGTTGAATGTATCAGGGGAAGCTACAATAAAGGTTATGTGTGACAAGTTAGGGATTTTCTATCAATCTAAGTCTTTGGTAAACAAACTATTCCTACAAAAAGATATATATAACCTAAGGATGAAGGACAGAGACTTGGTGACAGAGCATCTAAATGCCTTCAATATTGTGTTAAGTAAGTTGTTATCTATTGATATTAAAATTTTAGATGAAGATAAGTGCATCAAAATTTTGTGTTCTCTACCGGAATCATGGGATAGTCTAGTTGTTGCTATATGTAGCAATACAACTACCTTGAAGTTTGATGAAATAGTCTCATCCTTGTTGTCATAGGAGATGAGAGGAAAAATATGGAGAGCCAAAATGGATATGCCTTGTATGTAAGAGGATGATCCCATAATAGAAATTGAAATAAGTCCTCAAGTGGGAGATCTAAATCTCTAGGAGAATCTGTAAAGTTATGCTGGAAATGTGAAAAAGAAGGGAACTACAAAAATGATGTATATATAAAACTCCTTAGAAATGAAAGAGATCTGATGATGCTCCTTTTGCAGAGGCAAAATACAGTCAGATAAACATGGGGATGTACACACGTAGATAATGAGGAATGGTTGATTGACTTAGGTGCATCCTTTCACATGACTCCCCATAGATAGTGGTTTTGCCAGTACGGGAAATATGATGGTGGTGATGCCTTCCTAGGTGATGAAAAGAAGACCATAATCATAGGATGTGGAAAGGTCAAGCTAAAGTTGCAAGGTGGAAGGATTAGAACACTTCCTAGTGTTCTGCATATTCCAACATTGGCCAAAAATATGATTTATGTAAGCAAGATTGATGATGTGTGTGTAAAAACAATGTTCGATAAATATACCTGCAAGATGGATTAGGGAGCACTAGTATTGATGCAGGGAGTTCAGATTGGAACTCTATACAAGCTTCTCGGTAGCATTTTTATTGATGGGTGCAACAATTTTGCGTTTCCTCAAAGTGGAGAAGAAAATCTTGTAGTATCTGGTGAAAATATTATGTTGTGCTGTTAAATGTTGGGACACATTAAAGAGAGGGGCCTTCAAATACTACATGGTAATGGTATGGTAGAAGGTATGTATAATCTCTTTGGATTTTGATTTCTGTGAACATTGTGTATATGGGGAGCATAATCGGGTGAGTTTCCCCTCTAGTGCTAAGAGGGAAAAATGGATATTAGAGTTTGTGCATAGTGATATGTTTGGACCTATGTTGGTTCCATCATGAGGTAAATTTGTGTACTATGTCTCGTTTATAGACTTCTCGAGGAATACATGGATATATTTTGTCAAAAAGAAATCTGAAGTCTTTGACAAGTTTAAAGAATTCAAGGCTTTGGTGAAAAATTAAATAGATAATAATATTAAGGTGTTGAGGACAGATAATGGTGGAGAGTTTTGCAAAAAGGAATTCAAAGAGTTTTGTAAGAAGTGTGGTATAACACGACAAAAGACCACTCCATACACACCTTAACAAAATGGAGTTGCAGAAAGAATTAATAGGACATTGATTGAAAAGGAAAGAAGCATCCTTAGTGGTGTTGGGTTAGGACAAGAATTTTGGGTAGAAGTAGTGGAAACTACATGATACATGTTTAACAAATTACCTTCATCAACGTTGGAGGATAAGACTCCACATGAGTTATGGAATGGTAAGAAACCTTCTCTCACATATCTCAAAATATTTGGTTGTGATGCGTATGTACATGTTCCAAAGGATAAAATAACCAAGTTGGATAGTAAATCTGAAAGGTGCATCTTTATTAGGTATAGGGATGGTTTAAAAGTGTTATCACCAAAAATTGATCACCTAGCTATTTCTAACTAGGTGGATCAAAATACACCATGTAGGATTAATTCTACCATAGTAAAATCACTTTCACCATGAGAAATAATTTTGTAAACCATTTTTATTCAATTATTTTTTATTTAAATTAAAAAACTCATGAGAATAATTGAATAAATTATTATTTATTTAATTTTCTCTAGGAATAATTTTTAAATCATTAGTTGATAATTATTCCTTGTCACGTTTGACTAAATCACCTCAGAATAATTAAATAAATCACTATTTGTTTATTATTCCTTAATTTTATTATTGGAATAAAGGTTAAATCATTATTTAATAATTATTTCAATTTCACACAATTCTTAATCCTTGCAAAATAATTAATAAATCATTTTTTTAAAACTTTTCTAAGATATTTGACCATTTTGAATATCTTTTCCCTCTCCAAAAAAATATAATAAAGTATTCCTAACGATTAGATCTTGATTTGGTCAATATTATTTTATCATTCTCCATTTTCAAGATCAACTCAATACTTTCTTATAAATAAGAGAGTTTTCCATTCATTCTTCACCAAGATTTTTATCATTGTCACCACTATCATCTTCTTGCATTTGAGCTCCAACTTGAGTTCTACACATTGTTTTGGGTTTTATACATATTGAGGGAGAGAATCGATTATTGAAGCATCAAGGACATCAAAGGACTCGTCCCACAGAGGGGAATTTGCAAATCCTTTTTTAGATCTCCTTCACTAGGTGTTATCAATAAAGATTATTATTCATTTAAAAGTCTTTCCATATTGGGTTATTAATTGGATATCTATTTCTGTTTGTTGTTTTTGATCACATATATCTTTTTGCTGCAGGGTTTTTTCGTTTTATTATTGCAAATTTGAAGTGTAAGCAACCACAAATTGTTGATAGGGTCACTTGTCACAATTGACTTAAGTGAGATGTTTTTTGTACACCTTCCGAGAAATTTCATACTAATAAACAAGCCTCTCTAAGTCACTAATCTGGATGGTTGTTCCATTTGTAAGAACACCCAGTACACAGCGACGATCCAAAAACTCTCCTATATGCCTCTCATGATATAAAACTGGGTGTATCTCCCCCACCACCTCCAAGGGGGGCAATCCTGTCAGAAAATATATGTCTTGGATCATGATCTCGATCCTATGCCCCTATACTACAAATGCCTCTTGATCTAGGTCTCAATAGCTCATAATCATCGACAACAAAGGATCACCATCCCTCATCAATGGGTTCTCCAAGAACTTCAACACCCCATACTATGCCAAACCCCTTTGACTTCTTTGTTCCCCTGAATCTAAACATGAAGAGATTCCAAATCTCTTTCTCGTCATGGCACCTTTAGCTCTACCATACTTGCAGCATACCATTATGATTTTTTAGTTCAGATTCAAAGGTACACATCATGGGTTCAAATCTTCAACTCAACGAAGACCCCCCATCTTGCTTTTCCTCTCAGTCCAGAACACAATTTTTCCCCTAAAAATTGTGTTGGACGCACTTCTTGCCCTAATTTTTGTGTTCCAGAATGTAGATCAGGGCCCAAAAAGTGTGCTCCGACTATGAAGAAGAGCAAGGGTTTCCCCTAATGCACTGAAGCCCTAATATTAAAATCCAATCCACCAAAATTGATGAGTAAGGTTAGGCCACCTCTCCAACTTGCAAATCCTAATTCTGATAGTCGGTCTATCCGCTACGATCTCGACAAGAAATAGAGCCTTCTCCTTCTCTCCAAATTCTCCAACAACTCACTATTCAAATGAATTAGATTTGGGGGCAAGAAGCCCTTTTATAGGAAAAACCCTAGTTTCTTTGTCACCCATTGTGACCAAACCATAGCTCAGTTTAAAAAACCGTTAGCACCATTGGAAAGCTCTTATCGAGTTTTATAATGGGCCTCCCTTTGTTTTTGGTAATGTGACACTTCACCAGGAAGGCATTTTTTTCCATGAGGTCTCACTTTGCCGCCTATTAAAATAGAATTTCTTCATTCGAGCGACTTATACTCTAGTACCACTTTACCAGCGCATTGGTTGACCCACATGTCAATTTTCGTCATGAGTAACCATAATTTACTCATGTTTTTATGGTCCCCTCTAGACCTCCCCCGTGTGGCAACACCATTGAGTCACCCTTGTTCAGATCATCCGATATGCATCACCCTTATATCTAAGGAGTATGGTTAGAGTCCCCTTGAGTCTAGTTATAATATTACATACACCTTTGTGTCACATTCATCCCATCGTGTTCATATTTTTCCTCCAGCTATGCTGCTCCGTATTTGAAAATCCCCCGTATGAATAATTGACCATCCCCTTTGGAATCGAGTCAATTGTTGCAAGGTCAACCATGCATATTATGCTCTAATAAGGAAAGTGGCCAACCCACCACTCATCTTGTTTCCTTCCATCATCATCCCTGATGTCATTCCATCAGTCACTCTACTATGATACCTCGTGCCTTTGTTAAGGATTCCTCATTGCTTCAACTCTAGTGAGCCCTCTTCTATTGACTTCAACACATTTATTCCATAAGTGTGGTTTAGAGGGTGGTGTACCTTGGTTCCAGCCTTTATCTTTGTTCAGTGCCTCATATCAAGCAAAGGGAATCATTATTTCCCTTTGACTTGGTTGTTTCTCACGTTCTTGACGCCAACTCATTATCGCACGCTTGAGAATCGTACACTTGATGGTTCGGTGATCCATATGATTGTCCCATTGATTCTTGGGTGTGTGAGAGATGTTCCAGACCTCATGAGGGGGTAGCCCTTTAGGTAGCCCCCCACATGCCTAGATGTCCACAAATGTTGATCCAACCTTAGATGCAATTTTGTAGATGTGATGCATTGGTTTCAGCCACTTACAATGCCCACAACATGCATGTCTCCTTCAGATTTTCCAATCAGATCTTCAGAGCCCTTTCCTGTTCAATAGGGCTTCTTTGGTTATGATCCCCCCCCTCACCATGTTAGCTGGAGGGGCATTGTGTCTCATATACTAAGATATTATATGTATATGGGATTTATTGTATTATTTTTTCAGCCCATTGATGCGAGAATATCATGTATCATGTACTTTGTAGCTCAGTCCCACATTTTTGGGCTCACCATTACTCTTTGTACTCAATTATCTTGGTGGGTATGGGTATGCCTCCCCCGCCTTGTTTGAGATTATGTACTCCAACATAAAAGGAGACTTCTATCAATTTAGTAGGTCTCGCCCCTCCATTTTTGCCGTTCCTTGCATTGCTCTCTCTCTCTCCCCTTTGGTGTCTCGTGGAAATATAACCTACAGTGTATTTCGGTCATACGATTTGCTCCTAACACTCATACGTTAGGGGGCAATCTGTTATCACAAAAAATGATCACCTCGCCATTTCTAACTAGGTGGATCGAAATACACCATATATGATTAATTTTACCAAATCAAAATCACTTTCACCATGAGAAATAAGTTAGTAAACCATTTTTATTAAATTATTTATGATTAAAATTAAAAAACCTCATGAGAATAATTGAGTAAATCATTATTTATTTAATTTTCTCTAGGAATAAATATAAATAATTATTGTTGGGCAACTTAATTGCTTAAATTGCTTTCATTAAATTATCAACCAGGGAAGCTCGTAAGCTTGTGATGATGCCAACAACATATATGCAGGAGTAGGCAACTAACTCTATGACTAACTAAATGATTTTTTATTCAATATAATATGCAAGGGAAGAGGCTCCTAATTAAGGAGGTCCGAGTTGTCCTTCCCTACAGTATTATAGATTGAAAAGAAATCATTGATTACATAAAACCATAAACTTGAAATAAAGACAAGAGAATGAATTTTACTTGTTGTTCAGATTCAAATAGAGAGAGAGAGACTAACTTAGTCCCTTGATTGTCCCCTCGTATACTGATCCAAACTAAACTAAGATTCATTCATAAGCATAAGAAATGAAATAACTTGAAACTTAAAAGCAAAAGAATGAATTCCAATTTATCATGCAAATCAAATAGAGAGAGACCCTAACTTAGACCCTTGGTTGTCCCCTCATATGCTGATAAGATTTTAATTTAAAACTCATTCATCAATCATAAACAAGTCCTCAAACATCTAGGCAATTAAATGAAATAAGATCTATTATGAAATAAAATGTTTCTTTGATCTTTTCAGAGTGAGCTCAATTCTCTTAAGAACAAAGTGACAAGCTATTTCATATACTTCATTAAGACAATTTATATCTAAAACTATAGAATGGAAATTTATGTAAAATGAAGCTTTATTCTATTCCATCATAAGTTGGATACATGCTCCAAGAGTCTTCCCTTTGGAATAGAGGAGGTGCTCCTATTTATAAAAAAATTTAAGCAACTAACTCGTTAATGGGGATCCACTAATCCCTCATATGGTTACAAACAATATGAAACACATATTCCTTTATCCATGATTTTTCTCCATGAGATATTCTTGACCCCTATCCCAAATCTCCTTCAAATCTTCAAGAGAATTCGAATTTGAGTCTTGGAGGCCACATAAGAGTATCTTGGAACCTTCCAAATCACCTACACATGTCACCAAACACATTCCACCTTTAGGTATAAGCAAATACATGTTATTTTTCTAACTTTTAATCATAAATTCACTTTAAATATTTGAAATTAATAACTTTGGAAGATGAGAATATAAACCCATATGGTAATGGAAATATAGGGTTATGTAATGATAATGTGATGACATGAAGTGACAAAATGAGGATAAAGGTGAAAATGGAGTGAAAATGTATGCTAATTTGGTGGCCCAACATATCCCCCAACTTAAGTTATTGCATGTCCTCATGCAACCTATTACATTGATCATGATTAGATCTTTTAAATTGTCTTGCTTTTACATGAACTTTGGCTGATATTGATTTTTTTTATTTTTATTTTTTATTTCCATGACTTTTAATTTTTAATTTTTTGACAACTTTGTTCCTTTTTGCAAAGTCTTCTTTCTTGAAAAACATTTGATTGCAACATATTATTTTAGTTGGTTCTTGTGTGACAACCAAAATTTGATTAGTATTGGTTCTTGTGTAACAATACTTTCATTGTTTTTATGTTGCATCAAAAGGATATGAAAACATTTAATCAACCATTCATTCTTTGCTCATTATTTGCAAAACATGTCATGTTTGAATCATAATGTAATAGTAATTGTTTGGAGAAAGTATGTTGGTTAGGATGATATGTATAGAAAGGACATATATGGCATATGGAAGGTGATAATGGAGTATGAACGTGAATATGAACATGGTGAATGTGAATGTGAATGAACATGGTGAAACATTTTCCAAAAATTATAATTTTAGTATTAAAGGAATTGTATGATAAAAAGCTAGAAAAGAACATACCTTTACTTACCTAAGTGGACAAACTTTGTATATGTAGAAAAGTGTAGCTCCTGCTGCTGAATCATGGAATGAAGAATACAATAATGTGATATGTGTCTTGGTTGCATACATGATGAATGAAGTCGTAAATGTGGATCCTTATTACTGCTGAATCTGCTACTAAATCATATGGTCTTCATATCGTTCCATATCGTGGCACAATTCTTTACATGTGAATAAATGTGTCAATGTCGAACATGGAAAGAAGTCATTGGATTACCGACCATTGATGAATGTCGTTAACCAATGCGAAGCAAACTCACCATTAATGTCAATGAGTGCCAAGGTACCTAAGTACATCTTGCGAAGTGCGAATAGATGAGCTGATGTCGAGCCACTTGCAAGATCCACCGATCAAGGGACATTGGTGTATTCCCATGATTGCTGGCAAGAGAGCCTATCATTAAGGCATACAAGCCTCAAGGTACTAATAATGACTCTAGTCTTTATCCCAGATAAGGTACTGAGGTTGATGGGTCAAGACTTGTTAGAAGGGAGGCCTTACGGAATCCTCCATCATCTAACACGAGTATGAAATAATGATTTTGAAGGACCATAGATGGAAAATTTGCATTGAAGTAGGGTTTATTTAGAAGAAAAGGAAAATGGGGTGACTCAGCTTTGTAAGGGAGCTGAATGACTTTATTCATGGGCTACAAGTTAGTGAAAGAGACTGGAAAATGACTGTAAAGGAAAATGAACAATGGATCAAGGTTTTATTTGAAAACACGAAAAGGAAAATGGAATGGAAAATTTAATGACTAAAGAAGTGAGAATGCAATGAAGTTTTTATTTACTTAAAAGGAGTAGAAATATAATGGCGAATGTAAAGGGAAATGAGGTGAATGTTTATTAATTGAAGAAGCATGGATGCAATGGAGACACTGGCATCTGAAAGGCTTGCAAGTGATGGATATGATGACACTCTCCCCCTTGGCTTACCCAAAAGCTTGTCCTCATGCTTGAAATGGGGTCTTTAAAAAACATTGTTTACTTGTGGTAATTTGTTTATCTTCCTCGAACTTGCAAAAATTTAGTACTTTTTCTGCAATGAAATGTAAGTTTATCATAATAGAGAGGTGATCAATCTCTCTATTTATGGCATTTACAAAAATAAACTGAGAATTGGTACTAATGAAACAAATTCTTGAAAGAAAAACCAAAAGAACTTTAACCTGTCTCGAAACTAGTGCCTCATTTTACCTATTATGTCTTGTCAGCAATTTCTTCATTCTTGAACTGTTTCAAACCATTTTAAAAGCTTTCTCATTGTGTAGTTCTCTCCGAGATTGATCTGGATTTAAGCAGGAACGCAATAGTTACAGAGATAACCATAAATACAGAGATGCGATAACCATAAAAACAGAGATGCAACAGAAATAATAATATGCGATAACCATAAAAACAGAGATGTCGCGGAAATAATACTTCATTTCATTAATGGAGAATACTGAAATATGCTTACAAATAGAAATAACCCAGCTAGGGCGATGGTAGCTTATCTCTAAGAAGAGATGTGTCGGCTACATGCCTCTGAACTGTTTTTGATCTGTGTTACAATGAGGCTCGAGGGCCTATTTATTGTTGAGAAACAATGGAAAACCCTTCACATTCCAAAACCTAACCCTAGAAGATGAAACGCCAAATTGTGGGCCCCGTTTTCGGGTAAGTTGGTACATCAACTTCCCGGGGTCGCGAATTGGTCATACTATCTCCGTTTGACGTGCATGATAGCCCGTTGAAAAGATATCTCCGAGGACTACGACGGAAAAGACGATTTTTATCAAAAATAGCCATGTCATAAGATTTTCCATTCAATTTGTGATACCATCGGCTTCTGTACCTGCAAGACTCAACAAGACATGATCATTCTGTTTAAAAATACTTGTGCCAGAATCTAAGAGAGGACGTTCTAATTAAAACAAATTGCAAACTTTTAAAACTTTTCAAATTTCATTCTAGTTTGCTCAAAAAAAAAAAAAAAACCAACACAACAACAACAACGAAAAATAATGGCTTCAGACCCAAAATAAATCGAACCTTTACCAGACATCCAAATTCAACAACAAATTGCATCCAAGAGCATGAAACATCAGCAAAATGAGCAATATCAGCAGATGCCTTTAAATATTGCAGCACGTTTCTTGCCATGTAATCGTTGCAAGAAATCATTGCTCTCCTCCATGGGTGAATCCTGGTCAAGCTCCATCTAATCTTCGAAATCTAGAAATGGAAATCCTTAGAAGCAGGAAAGCAATTAGATTATCAAAACCCCTGCTATTATTCGGACGTAGCCTTCATCAAAAAAATTTCTCTATCAAATCATGGTCTGAAAAGTTCCATTTTTTTCAAACCATATTCCTCTATTGTGAGAGATGCTGGGTGGATTTTCTTTCTATCGTATGGTACTAATAATTCTGCATTTAATTGTGGATAGCAAAGACGAAATGTTGATCTTTGAAAAGCCAATACTTAGCATGGAAGCACCAATAAATAAATAAAAATCCAAACACAATTCCAAAAACTGAAGTAAGAATAAACCTCAGAGTCATTATCTATGCTGACAACCGTTTTTTTTTTAAACTTAACTGAATTTTACCAGACAAGGCCGATATTTCTTCAAGAACCATCAAGGCCATGATTTATGCCCTCGGCCTCCAAAACTAATGCAACGTTTTCCTTGAGCCACTGATTGAGAGCAGACCAGGGATGAAATAATAGATCTTGGCAATTACGATTTTTCCACTCAGTTTTAGCTCCAGCGCTCATGCATTCACAACCTTAACACTGACTTTGAACTCACCATTTTTTTATTTTTTATTTTTTTCTAGAAAGAAAATCTTTATATTATATTGAGTAAATATACATACAAAATGATTAGGAGATCTGGAGATCTGAAGGAGCGCCATATGACACAAAAAAACAACATGTATCAACATGAAACATGTGCGGCTTGCATGAAACAGTTCAGAACTAAAGGCAATCTGAAAAACATCTCTGAGAAACATCTGATAGAAAAATCGCCCATATGACTTAACCTGTATATGTGCACCTATGTCAGGAGATGGAAAAAGCAGACCCCATGGAGATCGATCAGCTGTCCGGGGAGAACAGAGCGGAGACAGATTGCAGGACAAAAGCTGCAGAGAGAGTGGAGTCTTCAAAAATTAACCGATTTCGCCACCGCCATAGAGACCAGATGGTAATGGGGAGAATGGGGCGGAGGGATTTTTGACGCCCCCACCAGGCAAAGGCTGCATCCACAGAGATGAAACATAGGTGTTGAAAAGAGAAATAATTTGCAAGGACATACCAGATGTGTTGGGCAACAGAGCACTTGAAGAAGAGATGAAAATTTGTTTCCTCGTCCATCTTGCAGAGAGCACATCTGCTGGGGCCATGCCAAGACCTCCGCCTCAAGGTGTCCCAGGTTAGGTTCTTGTTGAAAAGCACCAACCAGGAGAACAAAATAACCTTGAGAGGGCAACGGATCTTCCACCAGAAGACTGGAAAGCGCCGCGATGCTGGAGCACAAACTGAAATGAGATCTGCGTATATATCTTTTACAATAGCATGTGGAGCAGAGAAAGGGAGAGACCATGTAAGATGATCAGCAACGTTGGAGCGCAGAAGACCACCCCGCCGGAGAGAGATTGAGAGGTCAGACCAGAGGGGGATGAGGTCGAGAGGGAGGTTGATATCATCAGCGTCCCGGAGCACAGGCTGGAGGCCATCCCATTCCTTTATGATTTGATCCCATGTATATAAGCCCGATCTTCGAAGGAAGAAGAGTAGAGGAGGGGGAAACTGCATAGTTCCCTTGAAGCCAGCAAAGGAGTCTAGCCCAATGTAAATCTTGCTGCCTGTGTGGATATTCCATTTCAGATTGTTGAGGAAATATCGTTGGATCCTTCGAAAACATGACCAGATAGCAGAGCCTCTTTTGGTGCCAATAGAGTCGAACCTGAACCAGTAATCAATTCCCCTGCCTTTAAGGTATTTCTGCCTGACAATGTCACTCCAAAGGCTGGATCCATAAATACCCCTCCACAATGATTTGCAAATTAGAGCTGTGCCAAAAATTTTAATATTCAGAATGCCCCATCCGTCATAGTTTTTCGGCAGAGAGAGAGAGTCGAGCTTGGAAAGATGGATTTTATAGCGTTCAGCTTTCGCGCCCCAAATGAAGCAGGAAATGATTCTGTTTATAGAAGATATTATGCATGGCGGGAGAAGGAAGAGATGTCCCCAGAAAACGGAGAGCTGAGTGAGAACAGATTTAACAAGGACCACCCTGCCTCCCAAGGAGAGGGTGCGGAGGCTCCAATCGGCAAGCTTCTTGTGGAAGCGGTCAACGATCCAGCGCCAATCCTCCGACTTGTAGGAGCGGCACTTCAATCTGAACCCGAGATACTTAATGCCCTCTGTAAGCGGCAAATATGAAATGTCGAAGATCTGTGCAATCTGGGAGATAAGGAGGTCATCAGCATCATTATAATAAAGAAAAGACTTTGCTTTGTTCATGGCCAATCCCGTTGCCTTGTGAAAACGATCCAGGATGGACTTGATGCAAATCCAGGTGGTCAAAGAGAGCATAGCAAAGATGAGAACGTCGTCCACGAAGAGGCTGTGAGACATCTTGATGTTCTTGCAGATTTTAATAGGAGCAAAATGTTTCAAGGCCACCGCGCGATTGATGTGGAGGCTCATGGCGTCGATTGCAAGAATAAAGAGGAGGGGGGACAAGGGGCAGCCTTGTCGAAGGCCCCGCTCAGCCTTGAAAAAATGTGAGGGTTGTCCATTGACCAGGATCGCATAGTTAACGTTTTCAATGCATCCCATTATCCAGCGAATAACTGCATGAGAAAGCCCAATCTTGGCGAGTAGACATTGAAGGAATGCCCAGTCGATGACGTCGAAAGCCCAGTGAAGGTCGATTTTTAGGATGGCGGCATTGGTGTTATTTACAGCAATGGAGTGTAGGCATTCTTGAGTGGAGGCTACGGCGTCGTGGATGATACGGCCTTTGAGAAAGGCATGTTGATTTGGAGAGAGATGGCGGGCCAGAGAATCCTTGATTCTAAGCGCAATTATCTTAGTGATGATCTTGAAGCAGATATTGCAGAGCGAGATAGGGCGGAAGTCTGAGAAGGTATCGGGGTGATCTTTTTTCGGAATGAGGGCTATGAGAGTGGAGGATGTATGGCTGTGAATTTGACCAGAGTGTTTGGAGGCGAAGACCATACTCAGCAGATCGTTTTTAAAGAGATCAAAGAAATGTATAAGGAAGCCAATAGTCCAGCCATCTAGGCCAGGGGCTTTGTCCCTTTTGAATGTTTTCATGGCGCGGAGGAGCTCATCTTCGTCAACAGGACGGGAAATTTCTTCATTCATAGCATCGTCAAACATCACTGGCATAGGTTCAATCGCCCATCGGATGTCATTGAAAGTGATGTCGCCAGATCGGCTGTACTGTTTGCTAAAGAAATTTACTGCAAGCCGAGTGATATCTCCCTGTGAGGAAGCCTCATTTCCGAATTCATCCTTTATTTTCCAGATGAATTTCCTTTCTCTGCGGGCGCTGGCGAATTTATGAAAAAAATTTGTGTTTTTGTCTCCCAATTCGAGCCAAGTGGCTCGGCTCTTGAGGCGCCATTTGGCTTCTTCCTGTTTTAGAAGAGCAGATCTGCGCTTTTCGAGTTCCCAGATGCGGTTCTTCCTTTCAAAAGAGCATGTGGAAAAATCTGTGGAGTCCATATAGGACTGAATTTCCTTTTGGATCCTTTTGAGAGCCGCTCTGTCTTGTTGATGTCGATTAAATTGCCATTTTTTGACCAGGACTCTGAGTTGAGATAGTTTCTCTCTGAAAGTGGAGAAGATGAAATTTGTTTGCTCTCGGGTCTTTATGTCTTTCCAGGCTTTCTGAATAAAGAGATTGAAAGCGGGGTCCAGGAGGAGGCTATTATCGAACTTAAAAGAATAGCCTGTTTTGAAGATCCTGCCTGGCCATGTCAAGTGGATGGGGAAATGGTCGGATATCATGATATTCTCCACAGACAATTTTGGAAGACCAAATTTGTGTAAGAGGCTGAGGTGGATGAAGACCCTGTCCAGTCGTTTAGCGATGTAAGCCCTCCTTGTTCTGCCATTTGACCATGTCGGCCTATTCCGAACTGGGCGAACGTCGACCATATCCCTGTTTACCAGTTCTGTGGAGATGAGATCCGCCAGGGAGCTATTGACCTTGCCTGTGCCCCATACCTCATTTGAGGATAATACAGTATTTGTGTCTCCCGCTATGATTAGGCTGTTTAGATTGAAGAGGTGAGAGGCAAACACCCTGTGCCAGAAGGAGATACGGGATTTGTACGGGGCGTATAGATTAAGAATGTTGATAGGTAAGTCTATGCCCCGGATGGAGACTGTGATGAGTATTCCTGCAAAGCAACTGTAGGCCTTCGCCTTGACCTTAGTCGGGTCCCAAAGAGAGATCATGCCTCCCGAGAGGCCATTGGCATCTATGGCAGCCATATGCCAGGATGGCAGCATCTTGCGGAAATAAGACAGAGTTTCTTCCTTTCCATGCATCGTCTCCTGCAGAAGAATTATTGAAACCCTGGAACGAAAGAAGAAATCCTTTAGCGTGTTGAATTTAGGGTCCATGCCAAGACCACGGATATTAAAAGATAAGATTGAGATCATTTTGGAGTGTTTGCAGCCTTGCTTGCTCTAAGGGGCTGTGTGGAAGTGTCATCAAGAACAGGGACTTCGACTAGGGAGAGATTTCGGATGTCTGCGTTTGATGCTATGGATCTGCCCCTGAAGTGTCGAGAGCTACCTCGACCCCGCTTCCAGACCGTGATGTTCATGGCTGATGCCGGACTGATGATTGGCGAGCAGGGTCCAGGTTTGTGGACCGTCAAGGGAGCAAGCTGAAGAGACTCCCTGACTTGCGAGAGGTCAAGATCGCTGTCGAAGAGGTTGACAGGGGAGGAGAAGGGGGAGTTTGGAGGGGTGGGGCCGACTGACTGCATTTTTTGCTTTCCTGTATCAGGCCTAGCCCCCGGGGACGAGGAGGAGATTGGAATGGGAATTGTACCGACAGAGAAATCCTTTTGGAGCAGGGGGGAGTGTTGGGGGGCTTCCATCGGTTGCGGGGAGGGGACAGGGGGATCGTCGAGGGGTTCTGTAAAAGGAGGGGATTGCATGAGGAGAGGGGGAACTTGATAGGGGGGGTTTTACTGAGGGATCCAGATTTGATAGGGGAGGAGGGGGACGAATTGCTTCCATTGAGGAAGGTTTTCCGGAGATTTTTCCTGTGAGCGTAAAGCTTGGAGCTGGGACAATTCCTAACAAGATGACCTGTCTTTTTGCACGCAGCACATCGGAAGGGGATTCCCCAGTAATCCAATCTTTGGGAGATAGATTGATCTTTCCAATTGATCTCAATGTGGTCGGGAAAACCACCCTTGTATGTTCGCTGGATGAGAATCCAAGCGATGCGCTTATCACGTTCACCAATGCACCAGGGATCTACATAGATAAAACGGCCGATGGCATTGCCGATCATTTGCAGGATTTCCGGAGTCCATAATTCAAGAGGTAAATTTGGGCATTTAACCCAGATCAGATTGTTTACTGGGGTGTTCTTCAGCGGATTGAAGCCCAAGAACCACCTGTGCAAGGCCAGAAAGCTGCGCTTGTAGACCCAGGGTCGACCAAGGATTTTGCCTGCATCTTCAGTTGAGAGGAATATAAAGCTATACCAGTCACGCATGAGACTGGAGATGATAGGGACATACCCGATGACCGGTTTCCAGGCTTTGACAATCCAGGATCTCATCTCAGCGTCGGTCATTTCCGGGAAGTGCCACTTCCCCACAAGAGCATTTTGTTGGAGATTCTCCAGCCTTTCATTGAGCTGTGCAATGTCGATCCGGATCGCACGAGGAGGGGAGGAGGTGTTTACAGCCTTGTGTTGCTTTTTCCCACGTTCCATATGACGTGGATTAGCTTTGGGCTGAGATGGAGAGGCAAGAAGACTGTTCATGGATGCCAGGGTGGCAGATGTCCATACATTCTCCGCGTTGACAGAGGCGTTTATGAGGTCTTCTGTCGGAATGGACCCGTATACATCCTCCATGCAGCGCCAAATTGGGCATACCCGAGGAGAAGGACGGAGGGGGATGGAGAGTGGAAGGGGCGAAGTGGATGGTTCTGACAAACTCAGCTACCCAATGACTTCCAACGTATGGAAGGAATAAATGTTCCAGCAATTTTAAATGGAAGAAAGGACGAAAGAGCACTGCTCACTGTGTAAAAAAAATAAGAAGAACTCTGTTTCCAAAATCAAAATTGAAAATCACAACCACGGGACCTTAACTACGCATGAGGAATTTGCGAGATTTCTTTATCTGGAAGCGATTTTGCAATATCTCTGAGATATCTTTGAGTTCCTGTGTTTAGACAGCGCCAATTTAATAAAATGAGTTATGATCCGATGAAGATTCTCCTCCATCAACGCATGCAATAGGATCATGATGTATTTATTACCAGATTTAGATTATTGGAGATTTCCACTAGATTTATTGATTTTCGTTTACCAAATAAATAAAATCAACAGCTTAAACAACATGATCTCACCTCCTTTGTTAAAATTAGCATGGCCGCAATTGTTGTATGTTTATTTAATTGAAAATCCGTTTTTCCATGAAATCTGGCAAATAAAGCTCTAGAAAATCTCAAAAATATCTCAATTGGTTGGGAATTTTGATGAAATCTCTTACGCTAAACATAAGTCACCCATTTTTGATAAAAACCCATGTTTTATTTTTCTCAAATTCGTTTTTATTTAGTCCCAAAAAGCATTTAAAAAAAATGACGTTTTTTTAAATTCTTACGCATTCTGGCAAATGTTCAAGTATATAAAATTATCTTTGCTTCTTCATCGCCCTGACTCTGCAATCTCGTTGAGCATCACCAGGGGCCAGCAATCAATTTCTGCTGCATCGTCTTTCAACAAGAGACTGCCCGGCATGCATTGTCTATACTCTGCCATTGTCTAAGCGTGTTGAAATTCGATTTTTTTTAGCTCATTAAACTGATTTTCTAATTATTAAGCCACAAGCGTTCCTTCCTATTTGCCACCGAAATGATCAATTTAGATTCAAATTCGAGCTTTTTTTCTTCCTTTCTTTTTTCAATTTCCATTTGCACCTATTAATACTAACACAATTGCATAACCATTTCCATCATACCAATCCATTTTCTCTAAAAGTGAGACAACAAATTGATTTTTATTTGCAGATTTAAATGTTGAAGCCGAGCAATGGATGGAACCCAAATTAGAAGTTGCATGAGCTTAAGTGGCCAAATATCAACTTTGCAACAATTTTGTTTTATTGGCACTGCTTTTGGTTATATGTTGTCGGGCCTAGCTCCATGTGTCCTTTTTTTTAACTCTCAACCTTACATTTTATATGACTGTCCTTTTTATGTAGTGAATTGATAAAGAATTTAGGTTTAAAAGTTTTGAGAAAAGGAATTAGTTTTGGTTTTTGTTTTTTTTCAAATTAAGAATATTTTACATATTTTAAAGTAGATCTAATTGTAATTAAGAGATCAAAAAAATAAATTATAGAATGAATAGTAAATTTAGATCTTTTAGCCATTTTTAGATCTATGAATTTTATTGTGAAATTTCAAAGCTAACCTATCCAATTTTCTTTTCTCTTTTTTCAGGGTCACACAAAGAGTAAGAAGAGAGCATTCCTTGAAGTTTTGCCAGTTTCTTTATACAATTGAAATTTGGAATTTTGAAAAACAAAGTAACATGGGATCATTCAAACCTCAAATTTTAGCGCTCTAAACTCCACTTGTTTTCCTTCTTCACAAATATCATTTTGATTGTAGATCTTCCTGCCAAAGGTTAGTGAATGAGGTGGCTCTTACTGCACCACCAAAATTTCCAAGAAATAAATGAAATCAAATTTTAAAATCAAAAACTTTAAAAAACTTTCCAAGCTTGGTTTTATTTTCTTATTCTATACTATTCTATTTTGAGAACTAGATTTTTTTATTTTTATTTTTTTAAGTGTAAGAGTATTTCCAATGAAGCCATTTACGGATCAAAATATCTAGTATGCTGACATCCAAATGTGAAAAATATACTTGAATGTTTACAAGGATATGAGAGATTAATTGCACATTTGGATTAAATGTTAGGATTCGTTGAAGAATGGAAGAATGTTGTCCCCTAGTCACCTTTGAAACTAATCTTCAATGTAGTCCTCATTCTCTTGACTCTCCTCCAAATGTTTGAACATTATTCTAGATCTCATGTCCATAAATGGTTGGATTAGTTCAACACCCTTATAGTGAAAATATTGATTGAAATATATGCATCCTATTTATCATGATTTATGATTTATATATGCAGCTAAAAATGAGATTCAAAGCTAACCCCTATGTATACTTCACCATGTTACTAAGATCTTGCTGTCACCAAGTCATCCTTTTAACATGAGTTAGTTTTTCCAAAGAAAAATATTGGTACTGAATTAAATTCCTAATGCCTAATCCCTTAGCACCATCCCCGGCAACGGCGCCAAAATGTTGGGCAACTTAATTGCTTAAATTGCTTTCATTAAATTATCAACCAGGGAAACTCGTAAGCTTGTGATGATGACAACAAAATATATGCAGGAGTAGGCAACTAACTCTATGACTAACTAAATGATTTTTGATTCAATATAATATGCAAGGGAAGAGGCTCCGAATTGAGGAGGTCCTAGTTGTCCTTCCCTGCAGTATTATAGATTGAAAAGAAATCATTGATTACATAAAACCAGAAACTTGAAATAAAAACAAGAGAATGAATTTTACTTGTTGTTCAGATTCAAATAGAGAGAGAGAGACTAACTTAGTCCCTTTATTGTCCCCTCGTATACTGATCCAAACTAAACTAAGATTCATTCATAAGCATAAGAAATGAAATAACTTGAAACTTAAAAGCAAAAGAATGAATTTCAATTTATCATGCAAATCAAATAGAGAGAGACCCTAACTTAGACCCTTGGTTGTCCCCTCATATGCTGATAAGATTTTAATTTAAAACTCATTCATCAATCATAAACAAATCCTCAAACATCTAGGCAATTAAATGAAATAAGATCTATTATGAAATAAAATGTTTCTTTGATCTTTTCAGAGTGAGCTCAATTCTCTTAAGAACAAAGTGACAAGTTATTCCATATACTTCATTAAGACAATTTATATCTAAAACTATAGAATGGAAATTTATGTAAAATGAAGCTTTATTCTATTCCATCATAAGTTGGATACATGCTCCAAGAGTCCTCCCTTTGGAATGGAGGAGGTGCTCCTATTTATACAAAAATTTAAGCAACTAACTCATTAATGGGGATCCACTAATCCCTCATATGGTTACAACCAATATGAGACACATATTCCTTTATCCATGATTTTTCTCCATGAGATATTCTTGACCCCTATCCCAAATCTCCTTCAAATCTTCAAGAGAATTCGAATTTGAGTCTTGGAGGCCACATAAGAGTATCTTGGAACCTTCCAAATCACCTACACATGTCACCAAACTCATTCCACCTTTAGGTATAAGCAAATACATGTTATTTTTCTAACTTTTAATCATAAATTCACTTTAAATACTTGAAATTAATAAATTTGGAAAATGAGAATATAAACCCATATGGTAATGGAAATATAGGGTTATGTAATGATAATGTGATGAAATAAGGTGACAAAATGAGGATAAAGGTGAAAATGGAGTGAAAATGTATGCTAATTTGGTGGCCCAACAATTATTCCTTGTCATAATTGGTTAATTCACTTAGGAATAATTAAATAAATCATTATTTATTTATTATTCCTTAATTTTGTTATTGGAATAATTGTTAAATCACTATTTAATAATTATTTCAATTTCACACCATTCTTAATCCTCGCAAAATAATCAATAAATCATTTTATTTGTTAATTATTTCTAATAAAGATATTTGACCATTTTGAATATATTTTCCCTTTCAAAAAAATATAATAAAGTATTCCTAATGGTTAGATCTTGATTTGGGCAATATTATTTTATTATTATCCATTTTCGAGATAAACCAACACTTTATTATAAATAAGAGAGTTTTCCATTCATTATTCACCATGATCATTATCATCGTCATCATTATAATCTTCTTGCATTTGAGCTCCCACTTGAGTTCTACACATTGTTTTGGGTTTTTTTAGATATTGCGAGAGAGAATTGATTACTGAAGCATCAAGGACATCAAAGGACCCGTCCCACAGAGGGGGATTTGCATACCCTTTTGTAGGTCTCCTTCACCAGGTCTTATCAATAAATATTATTATTCATTTGAAGGTCTTTCCATATTGGGTTATTCAATTGGATATCTATTGTTTGTTGTTTTTGATTGCACATATCTTTTTGTTGCACATTTTTCAAGTTTTATTATTGCAGATCTAAAGCGTAAGCAGCCACAAATTGTTGGTAGGGTCACTTGTCACTAGTGACTTAAGTGAGATGTTTTTGGTACACCTTCCAACAAATTTCATACTAACAAAAAGGTTACAAGCTTTAGAACCTAGAAACAAGGAAGATTGTGTAAAACCGAGATGTGGTGTTTAGAGAGGTAAAAGATGTTATTAAGTCCTACCAAAGGAAAAAGAACTAGAGAAGATAGAGTTTGAACTGAAGGAGGAAGAATTAGAATCTATAGAAGAACAAGAATCAGAAGTGGAAGAGCCACACACTCAATTTTTGAGATCAATTCGAGAGAGAAGACGACTAGAGAGGTATAATCCATCCGCGTCCTCTTCAAATTTTGCTTGATCTATTATTGATGATGATCCTAGGATTGTTAAGGAGGCAATGGATTCAGAGGATGGAGAACTATGGAAAAAGGCCACGGTGACGAAATGGAAGCCTTGGAAAAAAATGAGGCTTAGGATTTGGTGGAGTTGTCGACTGGAACCCATTGGAAGCAAATGGGTGTTTAAGAAGAAGATGAATGTAGAAGGCAAGACGAAGAAATACAAAGCTCGGTTAGTAGCAAAAGGTTATTCCCAGGTGTAGAGGATTGATTTTGGTGATATTTTTTCTACTATTGCCAACATAGCTTATATTATATTACTTTTATTTGTTACTGCTGCTTTTGATTTTTAGGTAGAACAAATGGATGTGAAGACAACATTTCTTCATGAGGACTTGGAAGAGGAGATATGCATGAAGCAACAAGAAGGATTTGTTGTGAAGGGTAAGAAAGAACTGGTATGCAGGTTAAAAAAGTATATGTATGGGTTAAAGCAGTCACCAAGGATGCGGTGTCAAAAATTTGATACATATATATAGGTATTTAGCTTCACAAGTAGCAAAGCAGATCATTGTGTGTATTTTAAATTAATTGGTGAACATGTTATTTATTTGGTCTTGTATGTGGATGATATGTTACTGATTGGAAATGACAAAGAAATTATCCAGGATTTGAAGACCCAATTGTCCTCTAAATTTGACATGAAGGATCTTGGTGTTGCAAACTATATTTTGGGCATGGAAATTAAACAAGATCAAGCAAAGAGGAATCTCTAGTTAAACCAGACGAACTATGTTGAGACAATACTGTAGAGATTTAATATGTAGGATAGTAAACCGATGAAGGTTCCTATTCTTGTAGGTGCAAAGTTATCTGTTGAATAGTGTCCCAAGGCACAAGAAGAGGAAGAGGACATGTCTCGTGTTCAATATGCGAGTGCAGTTAGTAGCTTGATGTATGCAATGTTTTCTACTAGACCAAACATTGCACATGCAATGGGAGTATTGAGCAGGTTTATGTCAAAACCAAGGAAGGAGCATTGGACATTAGTGAAGTGGGTTTTCAAGCATTTGTGTGGCACTAGTGATTATAGTTTATGGTACCAAGGAATACCAGGATTGAACATAACATCAGACATATGTGGCTTTGTTGATACAAATTGGGTTGGAGATCTAGATTAAAGAAGATCTACAAGTGGGTATGTGTTTATACTATTTGGAGGAGCAATGAGTTGGATGAGCAAGACATAGTATGTAGTGGCACTTTCCACTAGAGAGGATGAATACATGGCAACCACTCATGCAGGGAAGGAAGCAATTTAGTTGCAGAGATTGTGTTCAAGTATGGGGTTGGTACAGCGAGGTATAAGGATAGACTATGATAACCAAAGTGCAATTCTCATGGTAAAGAATCTTGCTTATTATTCAAAGACAAAGCACATTGATGTTCAATAAAACTTGGTGAGAGATATGGTTGAAGACAAAAAAGCTGTTGCCGGTATATGCAGACACTTTGAAAAATGTTGCATATGCATTGACAAAGTCTGTGAGCATTGAGAAGTTTTATTGGTATATAGAAACTATGGCCTTTGCAGCTTGGGACCAATGACGATGCACTCCTGTGACCCTCTGTGTGGAAATAAAACAACAAATGGGAGATTTTGGACCGTATGTTTTATATTCTTTCCATGACTAGTTCCAGGTGCTATTATGTTGCGTCGGGTGCAACGACCCAATTTTTTTTTTTAATGCAAACCCAATAATAGCTAGGTGGACCTAAAGATGGTGGGCAAACTTACCAATGGTTTTGAACATGGTTTTGGGCATGATGGTTTTTTCCCACGATATTTTGTATATCTAGTAAAGGGAACAACAATTATGTTCTAATCCACGGTTAATGGATTAGGATTTATGAATGCTTCAACATATATATAATTTATAACTTCTCGTTTTGTCCAACGTTGAGCTGGTACTTGATGGTATATTTAGGCCTAGGGTGTTCATATGGTTAGTATGGGTATTTTAATTGCACACGATATCATTTCGGGTTGCGTGTTTGTGTTATTTTGCGATACATCCCAGTTTGTATTATGTTGATGGATATAGTTAAGGGTGGTGTTATTTTGGTTGGTCTCCTCTTTGTATTTTCCATTCTCTCATTATCATCAAATGTATTTTGTGTTCTTTTGTGTTCTTTTTGCATAAATGTTCGACAGACTTACAATCCCTTAAACCTTCCAGGTTACCTTTCAACTGCCAAGTCTTGGTTGTCGGTGTCTGATACAGTAATTCATTTTCAAGGATTTGGTTTTAACATTGTGAGGTGTTGAATTGGTCAATGGGTGGTAACGTTGTCTCAGGAGGAGGAATTGTCTGTGGTTTGTAGTCGTACTCAGTCTCGAGTCCTATTTAGTTGGAATATTCATGGTTGTGGGTATGTGGATGATGTTTACACTGAGTCTTTCTCTGCGCTAATTGTTTCTAGTCTTTTTGGAATCGAAGGTTTTTTTGTCTCGACCTGACCCAACCGTCCAACGTAACTTCAGTTGTGGGTTGTCTCGAGTTTTATTGCAAGTTATTTTGTTCGATGGCACAATGTAAACAACTTATATGTAGAACAACAGGCTCATAAACGATGTCCTCATCTAGACAACATTGTTTCTTGGATTGGGTGTCATTGGAAAAAATTTATGATGTTGTGCCCCTGGGGGTTCAACATGAAATACGATCCCTGGGGGTAAGAGAATTTGGTGAAAGACAATATCATTTAGATTCTGAGGTTTTTGAAAGAAAAACAAAGTGGGTTCCAAACCCAGGTAAAAGGAGAAAGCATTGGTTATACTTCATGCAATTAATATTCTCTCATAAACAAATGGCCTCTCTACTCCACATGGCGTTGAAGGACAAACAAGTAGATAATTACAAGTTTCTTGTGGGTCAGGAGGACCTCAAACATATTATGCGATATGTCAGATATGATATGGATGACATTATTGTTCAGCTAAACAAAATCAAGCACTACATCAATTCAGATTCACATACTGATTCCATGGTGCCCCAGAATGGTGAAGCAATCATTGATGCCACACCAATCAACATGGTTAGTGGAAATTCGTCTCCAGATGATCCAGTGATCATCCTTGATGAATGATTGCTCCTGGTGCTCTTCCAATATTCGGGTTACTGTGTTTGGCTACTAAGTTTTCTAGCTCTTTAATGTTATGTTTGTTTTCTATTATTGTAGTATGTATGTTTTGCCAGTGGTTAACCTTGTGTAGTTGTAATTTCTACTAGCTAGTACTTCTGGTTTTTGTTGAACGTCGGGGCAATTGTTACTCTCGGTTATCTGTGGATATTAAATTTCTGGCTGACAAAGTCAACAATATGCTACAAAGCTCATTAGTTGTAAATTTTACTTTTTGAATATCAATAGAAATTATGGTCAGATATTACAAAAAAAAGAAAGATAAAGGAGCCTACCAATAAGAAATTTTGGCCAAGTTAACAATTTTATAAGCCAAATTCAAGGTAGCCTTTAGGGTAGTCTTTGTTTTCAAGATTAAGGTTTCAGAATGATGAGCCAATGATAAGGAATATTTCACTGAGTTAGAAGAGGAATTGAATTACTAGGGAACATTGTCCCACCTCGTCATCATTGAAGGAATGTGAGCAAGACATCCAAGGAAATTCATACATCCAATCTACCAAATATTCTATGCCAAGATTGATGAGGTACTAGTATATTATCTTTGATATATTTCTTAGTGTTATTAGATAACTAGTCATATTATACTCTTGGTTTTTCTCTACTTTATATTAATACAAAAATATCTAATTTATATAAAAAAAAAATATATTAAAATCTAATTTAACATTATCATAAGATAAGTAAATTTGAATAAACACACTGATTTTATTTA
This sequence comes from Pinus tabuliformis, assembly GCA_031772625.1. NCBI lineage: Eukaryota > Viridiplantae > Streptophyta > Pinopsida > Pinales > Pinaceae > Pinus > Pinus tabuliformis. The sequence continues at coordinate 401,841,288 of CM062815.1, read as the reverse complement.
TTAATTAGGAAAAGATTCCATAAAATTAAAGTGCAAAATTGTTATCCACGGGGTCTTGGATAGACAGTGATCGGGTGCTTTGTTAAGACACTCCTTGATGTGAAGTCATCGGTTCAATTCCCTGCCCTAATCAGGGTGATATATTGGACATGATGAAGATGTAGTCCTACCAAGCTTACAAAAAAAGGAAAGTGCATATTTTTTTAAGTCCTCAAAGCATTGTGGCCCAATTTCAGTTTACTTACGCTCTACAAATCATAAAGAGTGTCACGGGTTTATGGATTTTTTTATTGAGTAGTCTTTAGGTGCACCTTTTTGGAAAGTTTTTCTGTTTATTTTCCAATCTAATTTGTTTAGAATCCGACAAGGATTCATTGAAATCACAAGTTTGACAGGTGAACTCTTCACAATAGAAGTTCCCCAAGGGTTTTAGAGGGTGTTGAATCCATATATGCAATCAAAAAACCAATTTAGACAATACAAATCAAGATTTCGCCACAAATTTTTTCATTGGGTTATGGCAAAAAATCCAGTGTTAACTACAAAAAGTCACACTTAAAGATTGCTCTGCTTTTATCTTATTTAATATCTTAAGCTTTGTTTATGGCTTATGAGTAAGTGGTACAAATGTTGAAAAGGCGTTTTTTTAAAGTTTTAGAGGTTTTCATTATCATATCAAAAACATGGTGAAATAATGATTAGTTGTGAAAATGAGAAAACAATTATGAGGAAATTTTGGTTTTTCCCTAAAATCCAAGTAGTTAGATGCATCTCAGTAAGCATGTCGATTACTTGAACATCAAAAAGACTTAAATCTCATTTGTTTTTCTTTGGGAAACCTCAATCTTTTTGGGAAGGTGTTTTGACACTTGTCAAAGGCAGCTTATATTGTTTTTGTTTTTTGGTCAAAATGGTTTGAATTTAATTAATTTTGAAAGTTTTGAACATATTCTATCAAATTTATTAAAATTTGAAAAGAATAAATATTGAATTGAATATTTTGAAGGAAAAAAATGTAATTTTTATTTTATTTTATTGGTGGTTATACAATGATAAACAATTTTTATGGGATTTTAAACAGATTTGTCAGAACTAGAAATTAATTTTATTGGTGGTTATACAATGATAAAAAAAATTTATGGGATTTTAAACAGATTTGTCAGAACTAGAAATTAATTAAAAAAACAAAAAAACAAAACAAAACATTATACCTACACATAGGTGAGCATCGATATCGTTGTACTGGGTTTCATTGGTTACTTATTGTATTGATTTATATTTATAGTTTCTAAAATGTCTTTGCATAGTCTTCCGATGTAAAATATTTATTGTTTGTACATGTTTCGCATACTGTTCCATTCAACCATGACAAACCTTCATTACTAGATAGAAATGGCAAGAAATATTTACCAGTCTATATGGTATTTAATACCCCTAAGAGTACCTTTCATATCTGCATGGTTGGCTTGAAGTACAGCTCTGCATCCACGGATCATCATGCATGAGCATGAGCATGGGAAAGAAATATTTACCCGTCTATAGGGTATTTAATACCCCTAAGAGTACATTTCGTCTCTGCATGGTCATCTTGAAGTACACATTTGCAGCCGTCGATCATCATGCATGGGCATGAGCATGGTAATTGCCCCATTCCCGTATACTTGACAATTGGTTTGCGTGGATTTGGCTATTGTAAAGCCACCACATAATAGGCATTCATTATGTGGTGACTTGACAATAACCAAATATGTACAAACTAATTGTTAGGTATACAGGAATGGGGCAATTACCATGCTCGTGCCCATGCATGATGATCCATGGTGCATAGTTGTACTTAAGGATGACCATGCAAAGACGAAAGGTAGTCTTAGGGGCATTAATTACCCTATAGACTGGTAAATATTGCTTGCCGATAGAAATGACAAGTGAAACTTTAATGTTTTTTATGATTTATAAAAGATATTTTTAGCAAATTGTCATGACTTGATCTACTTTGGCATATCTCCCGAAAGATATAACTAAAGTAGTTTATCATCTAACTATTCTAGGTTTGTTATATACACCAATGTAACCCCATTTTATGTATGAATCTTATATATATAAATTATTTCCATCATATCATATCATTTAACTATGGCGTATTCTGCTAAATTATTGAAACAATAACCACCATCCTAACTTGGAGATGAAAAATGTCCGTACATTCACGGTGGGTTTCAAATTTGAGGGCTTAGCATAAAAAATCATATTACAACCATAAGTGTTTTTTTCCCATTACACTCCATTTTAGACTCCAAAGAAACCAATTATATTTTCGAAAAACAATCATTTGCATAATAAATGGTACACCTGACTGGAGTGAATAAAAAATTGGAATAATTTATTTACGGTTAGGAAGAGAAAGGATGAAGGGAAATGAACAAAAATAAATCAATGATGACATTGAAGACTATAATCTAGGTTTCATAAAAGTATAACATAATCACATATATTTCCTTTTCATTAATCACATATTGTTCCGCATTTACAACCCTTGTAACAACAAGTCAATACAACTTTTCGACCAACCACTTCAACCTCTAGTGTGCAGCGTCTCTTTCGGAGTTTGTCAAACACCACTCAAAGGTTTGGGCCCCACTCTTCTTTGTAGGAAATGGCACGCCAAGGGTGAATTTCTCCCTCCTGGTGTCCCTGCTCATGCTAAACTTGAATCTCAATTCTACCTCCAGATTTCCAGAGGTCAAAGATAGAAAGGATACCGAATCGGCTAGCGAATCTAACTCCATAGTAATGGCTTTTTCCAATCTTACTAATAGTTGGCATCTTGATGATGTCCAAATAGAATCTCTTGGTCAATTGGATCCCACTGCATGTAGTTGGCTTGTCATAACTATTGTGCAACTCTGATATGAACAATGGTACTCTACATTGAACAAGTCTGACTCTCCCTCCTCGGGATTTATTTTAACTCTCTCCCCTCAACATTTGTTAACAGGGTTTGGTTCTCTTCTTTGGCCTCAACATTTTCCTCCACCTACACATTCTTCGCTCATCTCCCTCAAGCTTTCTCATTCTCCTCTTGGATTTCTATTCCATGTGATATCATCCCCCATTAGCACTCTCTCTCATTTCCCTCCTTCTCACCTCTCAAGGCAACGGTTGACTTTGAGTCCCGGTGCGTCTCTCCAGCGTGGCCTTATCTAGTTACTCACAACCTCTCCTTTTCCATTGTATATTCTATTCATGACATCTTTCCTTGTGTCCTTTGGCTTGGTGTCCTCCCCTGTGATACTATTATGCCCCATCAGTGAGCCCGAGTCCAATAGGGTGCTACTTACTATCAGGAGCAGGCTAGTTGAGGAACTACTAGAACCCACCATAGATTGGCGAAAGTTGTTGCACGCTTTCAATATCTGACATCGGACCCCATTCAGGTGGAACTCACATGAGATGAAAAGGAAGGAACCTCTCAACGAGACCTAGGGTAGGATCTATCTAGGAGCGTGTTTGATCAGTCTCCAGAGTCTACCTTAAGCCATTAATTTTGTAACCTCACAACTTCATCCCACATGGAGCCATACTTTATTGAAGATTATTCTAGGGTGTCAAATTTGCAAGATCCTTAGAGTTTTGATTTGGGAAACCTTAGCCAACTCTAAACCTCTAAGTCTAGTTGGGGAAGCCTCCCTTTTGGTATAACATCTACCCACAAAACAATAGGGGAATTCGCTATAAGGTGACATTGGTTGTTGATCCCATTGTTAGTGGGGATCTAATGGAACCTAGTACTAGTTGTTGTAATAGGTACCATCCTCAAAATGAGAGAAGTATGTAATGTGTTACCCTAAAATGTATATTTCATCAAGAAAATAATTATGTGTGTTTGTAGATATATAATTGTTTTCTCGGTGAAATGTACATTTTAGGGAAACTCAATTATTACTTCTCTCATTTTCAGGATGGGTACCTAAATTAAATTAGTCTATTATAGTTTTCACAATCTAACTTAATTGGAAACATTGAGTAACGCTGACAATATTCATAAAAATAATCATTAGTAAATAAAAACATTAAAATTAAATATAAAACATTAACTTTAACACATTGTTAGTCTTCATTTTTATTTTTTCCACTATTATAAATACAACAAAATATATAATTTTAAATGTCTTTATTTATTTATATAAAACAATATTATAAAATATATAACATGTTTAGTACAAATTTAGTGGGCTTAATGGTTAAGAGTGTGTGTTTCCTCCTAAGAAGTTACATGTTCAAATCCAAAGGTAGGGTAGAGTATATATACATCCATATACTTAACAATGAAATCATTGTATTGGGGGAGTTAGGTGACAATGGTAGAATTGATAGTGCACGTTGCAGGGGAGTCAGCGGAGAATCCAGTAAGTACAAGAAACCCCTAGTATTTCCCTGTATCTGGTTTGTTTTTGAGAGGGTTGGAGGACATTGCCATTAGCAGTGGCATTCGGGGAAATGAGGCTCTAAAATTGTGTTTGGTTACAGACCTAGGGAAAAAAGAAGCCAGTGGGGGGAAAGGTTGAACAGATCTATTGCATGCAAGAATCCATTGAGTCAGAAGGCTAGTGAGGAGACTAATCTCTGTGAAAATTTCAATTTGGATGAGCCGACATGAGAGGTATCTCTTTAGGGTTTTCGAGCAAATTCTTACGAGGTAGTAAAAGTTTTAGTTGAGTTCAAGGGGAAAAAGGGTGGTTGGTCCCTCTCCTGGATCACTGATACTTGAAGATGAAGGGTTTCAGGGTCTTGGTACCCAGGAAGCAGGGGAGCCACTCCAGAATTTAGGCCTAGGAGAGGCGGGTAGCTTATAACTACCGTGGGTTTTACTAGTTGGAAATGATTAGCAGAGGAGTGATCAAGGCCACTCTTTGAGGAAGGGACTGATGAGCGGGAGGTGCAGTCGTTTTTAGGAGCAACAAGAAAGTATTGGAACATCGGGGTGAAGAGGGAGAAAGGAAAAAGAATAAAGAAGAAGGTGGCATGCCCGAATTTAGTCCTAGGAGTCAACGTCAAGATTGATAAGGCCATGGAAGCCTCATAATTAACACTGGTTGGAAGAGAAAAAGGTAAAAAATAATCAACAAACTACATTTCAGAATGGATAGCCAAAGCATGGAGCGAGACACCAGATCATAAGGTCGAAGTGCCCATATTGGTTGGGGTTTGTTTATGATCAAATTTTGTAAAGGTGAGACATTAGAATGGATTATGAAGCGAAATTGGTGTTTGGGGAAAAAGCCAATCCTTTTTAAGAGGTGGAATCCTCTGTTCGATGCACAAAGAGAAAAGGTAGTAGATATTCCAGTATGGTTTCGTTTACCAGCTCTCCCTCCACACCTCTTGACAAAGGATGTTTTTAGAGCGATAAGTAACAGTCTAGGTTCTTTCCTGGACGCAGATATGTCTTTCGTGGAAACAAGGAATAGGATTCTGACTCGCATATTGGTAAGACTGGACCCAAGGGAGGGCTTGGCAGAGAAAATTCATCTCCAACTTCAAGATTACTCTTACACTCAGTTCATTGATTATGAGAAGCTACCCTTCTAATGTCACAAGTTCCATAAATATGGACATTTAGCGTGGGATTGTCCTTTGGGGTTCAGAAGGAGAAGAAGGCATAGAGGCGACCCAGGGTTAGAGGATCGACCTCAGGCTAAAGAGGAGGAAATGGTACAGGCAGAGGAATTGGGGAATCATCAGAAGGGTGAGAAAGTGTCAATGGAAACTCAGGACGATCAAAGTATGAGGCTAGAGACTGAGGTTGTGCCGCAGGATCAACTCCAGCAGATAATTAAGAAGGAGGTGGTTATAATCGACCTTGCTCCCCAATTGAAGGGTACAATTTCTCTCCCCTCTCATTAAATGAATCTCTTCAATCTTTGCTCAATATGTTCCCGATGCCTGGTCCTTCTAGGCCTGACCCGTTGGCTGATTCATTTATTGGATCTGTGCCTTCTGCCATGGACAGTATAATAACATCTATCCCAACTCTTAAAATAGACTTCCCCATGTTTGATGGCCTCGTGTATTTTTCTTCCCCTGTGTACCCTGTTGAGAAATCCCACTATAACCTTCACCCTTGAGAAAAGAAGGATATCCTTCTGGAAGCTATAGGCGGTTTGGGAGACATACAGACTCCCACTCTGCCCCATAAGACTCAAGGAAAGAAGTCTAATCTATCAAAGGCCCAACTATGAACAAAAATTGCCATTGGTGATGGGAAATAATTATCTCTGAAAGGGGCGCTTAGAGCAGCGCAGGCCTTGACAAAGGTTTCCAAATGATTGTTTTGTCCTTCAATTATCGTGGGTTTGATAACACCCACAAGAAGCTATCTTTAAAATCTTTTTTTCTTAATTATTGTCCTGATGTTGTTATGCTCCAAGAAACTCTTGGAGCTGGTGAGGAAGTCAAAAATTCCCTTAGTAAAATGATGTTAGGCTAGTCATTTTTTAGGGTTGACGTTAAAGGAATATATGGGGGATTAGCTTTAGGATTCAAAGATAATACTGTGAAGATACTAAACTCATGGGGATCAGAACTGGTGCTGGGGGATGAGGTCTATTCACAAGAACTCTGCTCAGAATTGTCACTCATTAACATCTGTGGGCCGTGTCAGGATAAGGTTCTATTATGGAACAATCTTCTTTCCAAATCCTTCATGAAAAATTCCAATTTGGTTGTGGGGGGGATTTCATTTTTTCTCTGGATTGTCTGAGACCTGGGGTCCAGTAGCCCAAGCTGACCCTCTGGCAGATTTCTTTATGAATAAAATTCGGTCAGGAAAGTTTATAGATGTAAATCTATTGAAATCTAGACCTACTTGGAGGAACAGGCGAGTGGGGGAAGCCAGGGTAGCGAAGAGATTGGACCAGTTTCTTCTAAAAGAGGAAATGGCTACTAAAATTACTTTCTTTATACAATGGGTAGGAACTGGAGGAGATTTAGATCACTTGCCTATTCTGTTGGAGTTGAAAGGGTCCAGCCGGAAGCCAGGGTCACCCTTCAAATTTAACTCAGCATGGCTCAAAAAGACCTCATACAATAATTTAGTAAAATAAATATGGAGGCCATTGGTTAGTCATCAAATGTCTTATTTAGCCCAAACTTTTATGGAAGATATAAAAAGAATGAAGAGGGAAACGATAGAGTAGGAAAATGGCAAAAAGATAAAGGATGAACTTGAGTTAAATAGGATAGGAGAGGAATTTGACTCATTGGAGAGCCTAAAAGCGGATGGATATGAGACTGAAGATAAGATGGAAAGGATCAAATAGCTGGAGATAGGAAGAAAGAAAATAATTAATGATATTTAAGAACAATGGAAACTCGGGAGTAGAGAAATTTGGCTCGTAGCTGGGGATGGAAATTCAATTTTTTTCCAAAACTATGCAAAAGGAAGGAGAAATACAATTACTATCTCGAGACTTAAAAGGGTAGATGGGGGCATAGCAAAATATTTTGATGACCTTGCCACCATGGGAAGGGATCATTTTAAATAATTGTTCCAATCCCCAGAAGAGGTTTCAATTGCATAGGTTATTCGGGTGGCCCAACTTTTTCGTCACCTTATGGAGGAGGAGGAAAATGAGATGCTTATGGATCTAGTTTCAAAAGGGGAAGTTGAAGGGGTTTTAAAATCCATGCAAAAAGATAAGAGTCCAAGGCCTGATGGATGGACTGTGGAATTCTTCCTACATTTCTTTGGGCTAATTGGGGATGAAATCACTGGGGTGGTGGAGGAATCTCAAGATAAAGGCTATGTATATGAACCTTTCAACGCTACATTCCTAGCTTTAATTCCTAAAACTGATGACCCTTCCTATTTTTAGGAGTTTAGGTCTATTTCTCTATGTAACTGCATTTATAAAATTATAGCCAAAGTTATTGCTATCCACCTGAAACCAATCCTTTCAAGCAATATATCAAAGGAACAGTTTGGGTTCCTCGATGGTAGACATATCGATGAAGCTATCAGGGTAGCTCAGGAGACATTGCATAACATCAAATGGAGTTGGTAAAAAGAATTGATAGTTAAAATTGATCTATCTAAGGCATATGATAGAATCAACTGGCTTTACATCTGCATGTTGTTGACACATATGGGCTTTAGTATTGGTTTCATCAATTGGGTCATGAGATGTATATCCAATGTTAGCTTTGATGTTCTGATAAACAGTGTTGCATCCCCCTTCTTCCATAGTCAAAGAGGGCTCAGACAGGGATGCCCACTGTCTCCCCTCGTCTTTTTACTGGCAGTGCAAGGCCTTAGTCAACTGATTCTGGCTGCGAAAAGAAGAGGTGTGCTAAAAGGAATAAAAGTAGTTATCAATTTGCATATCACACACTTGTTGTTCGTGGACGATATAATTTTGTTCAGTGATGGAAGTAGAAGTGACATTCAACACCTAAAATCCTCTCTTGATCTATTTTTAGTAGCAACCAGGATGTGCATAAATTCGCAGAAATCATCATTAATACATGAAGGCTTCTCAGGGAATGAAATAAGCATGATTACCTCGTTTCTACCATTTGAAACAAATGCCATGAAGGAAAATTTCAAGTATTTGGGTTTCCATCTTAAACCGGACACTTACAGGAAACAAGATTGTCATTGGCTTCTAGAAGAAATTGAAAATCACATTAAACATTGCAGTTATAAGTGGTTTTCAGGAGCTGGGTGACTGGTTATAATTAAATCGGTCCTGGCCATTCCAGTCTATTGCATCGCTCTCGCATGGGTCCCAAAAGGCATCCTTACTCGGATTAGGAAAGTGTGTGGCCATTTTCGTTGGGGTGGATCAAAGGAGGATACAGTACTACCATGGGTAGCTTGGGACAAAATTGCTCGGCCAAAGGCATGGGGAGGCTAGGGCATAAAATATCTTTCATCTTTTGCATCCTGCTTAGCAGCAAAATCAGCGTGGACGTTATTATCAATGGAGAATTTGTGGATGGCAGTTGTTAAAAGGAAATATATAGACCCTATACCCATTAATGAATGGATGCGTAGACCTAATAAAAACCCCCTCCATGCTTTAGTAGTATGGAAGGCGACATTAGATTTTTTCAACATTATAGAAGATGGTCTAGCTTGGCACATTGGAAATGGGAAGAACCTCAAAATAGGAATTGACCCATGGGTGGGTTGTAATGAAGGTTTTGCTCTTTCAAGGGAGATTATGATTTGTTTGCATACCCAAGGTGTTCATTTTCTTAATTAGATTGCAAAGGAGGACCTCTCCACTATTTGGCATAAGGGATGGAAACCAGTAGAGGACCTACAACTAAAGCCTCTCTGGGAAGAGGAATGGTAGAATTACCTAAGAGAACTACATCGCACTAATGTTAGGATAAGGGATTGGTTAGATGTGCTTCGATGGGTTCATGCTCCTACAAGCAAATATTCTCCCAAGTATGGTTACAATTATCTAATGGACAAAAGGGCATGGGGGGTACAAGATTAATGGTGCAAACTTATGTGGAAACTAAAATTCTCGGCGAAATCAAGACTTTCCTTTTGGTGCAACTTAGAAAACAAAGCACCTACTTGGGATAACCTCCAGAAGTGAAACAAACAGGGACCCGGATGGTGTACTTTATGCAAAAGTTTGGAAGAAAATGTCCATCACCTTTTCTTAATCTGTCCTTTCATCAATAAGGTCTAGGAAGACACACTGAGACTTTTGGGGATATCAAAAACATGGAATGGGGCAAATATATGGGATGCATAGAAAATGGGAATTCTGCTACGGATGAAAATCACAAAAATATCCCTTTGATCATCTCTTGGGGCATTTGGCTCGCTCAGAACAAGGGCATTTTCTAGGACATCACTCCCTCGCATTCTCTGATTACTATTGAATGTGCCTCTATCTTTTCTCTAATCCCTTGGCCATCTCCAAACAAGACATCTAGGATTGTTAGAGAAGAACAAATCAGGGCTGAGCTACCATGGGCATACTTTCATGGAGCATCCGAATCTCAGAACAAATGTGGATCGGGGCTAGTTATCCATCTCAATAACCAAAAAACTTTGAAAGCTTCGGTGGGCCTTGGCTTAGGATCAAACAACTATGCAGAACTTCAATCCTTGAAATTATTATTGTGTTGCCTTCATTCATATGGGGATGGGATCGGTTCAAATATTTGGTGACTCACTAAATTTTATTAACTGATTTAACGGAGTACAAAGATGTCAAAATTATATTTTGATTCCAATATTAGAAGAAATTTCACATTTAAAACTCAGTTTTGATCTCATAACTGTTTGCCACATCTACAGGGAGAGAAATACATAATCAAACCTCCATTCTAAGGAGGGTTTGCAACAAGATTTGGGCGAATGACGCATAACTGAAGTGAAGGATGATAGGATCTGTGTGTCGGATCAACAATTTTTATTTGACTGGTCTGTCAGCAAACTATTTTATCAACTCGGCTTTATGTTGATGTTGTTACTTTTTAACAGACTTCTTATGTTTTTGGTGGATACTGGTCTACTTATTGTTTTTTTATATAAAAACATATTTGCATATATGGGTTTCTTTCCAACGAGCTATCTTGCACCTGATTTGGACTCTGGCAAGGCTTCCAAAAGTGGCCTAGAAAAAGTATTGCGCATTAAACTGATTTTGCCAATTTTGCCAATTTTGCCTGATTTTCTAGATTTTTCTTGGGAGATCACTTTTTCCTCTTTTCTTGGTAAATGTAAGCATGGTAAATGATGAATTCAATGTAAATATGGATGAAAATCACTTCATAGGGTAGATACATCAAGTTCCAAGTGGTTTTGAACTGTAATGAATTGGTTTCCTTGGTTTTAGAGGCAAGTTGTTCCACTACCTATATTCTTGTTCTTTGTTTAGATATGGTTGAAACCACCCCTTTTCTCATGAATTTGACCCTGATAGCTAGCTTAAGTAGTTTCCTTGCCTATATTATGTACTTTTTCAGTCATTTGTAAAGGTTAGACTTTGGCAGAAGTGTTGGACTCACTGAACATTTTGTATCAACAGTTGGCAAGGAATAAAACCAGGTTTCACAGCTATTTTTGTGGGATTATTGTGACAGTGAGTTTATGTATTGTTTTTTCTTTGTAATGAGTTTTTTCTGATGTTATATATGTATCCACATCTCTCTCTCTCTTCTAAACTAAATGAATCAAGATGAATAGACAAAATACACTAAATTTACAGTGTTTTGTCTTGGGAATGCATTTGGTTTTCAATGTTTTGACTGTTTGAAGAGGATTCATAGTTTCTTATGCCCTCCTAAACTCTTCAGCTGTCTTACTTTACCATATCAATCCATTGCTAGTACATAAACTCTTGTCTACCTTGCCCCACAGGACATGACCGTATCCCTGAGTTGATTTCTTGGACCCAATCTACCTTCTCCAATTGATCTAGCAACCAAAAGCTAAAATCAAACCAGAAACCCTAATATCCTATACCTAGCCTAAAGTCAACATTCATTTCAGTCATTTCAAGCCCTAGTTTCCAATATTCTAATTGAGATTGACAAGGAGAGAGCCCTCTCCCGACCTGGTAGGGCTAGCTAACAGGTTAAGCATCATTTGATGTTACCCTAGACCTGCCTTCCTTCAACCTGAGGTAGATATAGGCACTAACATAGTGGCGACCATACTGGGGAACGTAGTTTTATGTTCCTCAGGGAAATGTAATGAAGTTCAGATATGATTGTTGATGGCGGACAACGATCAGAGACCGGAAAGGATGAAATCATTCACCTGGCGACTCCAAATCAGTTTCGAGATTAGATCCAAGGACTCCACTGGAGGATGAACCTGACCAGCAGAAACATGAAAGGACAAGATGGAAAGATCAGGTATTCAAGTTGGAATTTCATTCAAGACATTTTGTTCTTTGTTATAAAGTATTTCTTCTCTTTTCCCGAGAATGTCAAAAAGGCTTTGCAAAGTATATTGTATTTGAGAAAAGATCCTGGACCTGCATTTGATTCCTTCCCTTTGAAGATTGTGAATACAAAATGTTCGCATGCCTTTGATCTTGATCAAGACCTTTCTTCTGAATTTTTTGATGACCATCTTCAAACTGATGAGCCTAAAGAGACCAAGACTGATTCTACAGCTTCTATACATACCCCTATACCTTGTAAAATTCCAGATCGATACACGCCTCTGATTTTACCTCCTATATCCCATGCTTTCCCTAAAAATCATGACCTATATCTACCAAGATTTGATGGTGATTGTAACGACATCACTGCTGAGAGACATGTACTGAATTTTGAGTCTTTTCTTGACCCTTTTGAAGTTGATGAAGAGGATGTCAATATTAGGCTTTTGCTCTTTCTTTGCAAGCAAAGTCAAGAGTTGGTTCAAAACCCTACCTGATGCGAGCATCTCAGATTTCCAGCAGTTAATCAAAGTTTTCCTCGACGGGTGGGTGGTCAGACAGAACCCTTTCTTGATTCTAGAAGAGCATAACCAGCTGAAAAGACAGCCAGGGGAGACGGTGCAATAGTTTTCAGCTAGGTTTAACCAAGTCTATTTTTCGATACCGGTTAATATAAGGCCTCCTCCTGGATCCGCTCTCTTGCACTACCCGGAAGCCTTTGATCTGGAAATGGAGTTTCAGTTGAGAGAAAGGAACCTTGCAACACTTGCAGAGATGCAGAACAATGCAGTAGATGTAGAGGCTAATCTGTTGATCAAAAGGGCAAAGTTGAAGGAAGAAGAGATGAAGAACATAGATCCAGAGGAATCAACATCTTTAGAGGTAAAGCTCGACATTTTGGTAAGTGTAGTGGAAGAGATGATGCAGAAGACCACTACAAGGTATGAGTACGATGTTCAAGACCATGGCTCGCTGATTGAAGAGGAACAAGTCGATGATCCAAAACATTTCTTTCTTATCCCAGTTGTCATAGATCTGATAATGATTGTTTTATAGATCATCTTGGAGAAGAGAGATCTGTTGATCTGACATGTATGCTTGATGATGTGATATAGTGATCAACCGTTGCATATCAGCTATGGAAGTCAGAAGGAAAGTGCAACAAATTTTGAAGTAAGTGATAGATCTTTGCCTTTTTGTTTTGCTTCATTTCAGTTCATCAGAGACAACTTTCATGCAATCAGAAATCAACCGTCGATAAGTTTCAATCTTGACCATCTTAAGGGCAGTGAAATCCTTGTTCAAGACTTTTCATATCCAGAGTTGCAGTCTCCGAATGCCATTGATTTTCAAGTTGCAAATGAAGACTTGGAAGCTGGACCATATGATCAAATGATGCCAAATGATTCTGTACCATTTTGTTTTGAATCATTTCAGTTTTTGAAGGGAAAATTGCATAGTATATCTTCAAATGAGTAGCATGTAGGAAATCATGTAATCTCATTGGAACCAATAGAAAATGGGTTGCAACAGTCTTTTCAAGTTTTCACGATCCAATAGTTGATGTGTTGGATCATGTCTGCCGTCAAAGTCCTTCTCTATTAGCTACTTGTGAGCTTGAAACATGTACTGAGACAAACTTGATCTAGCAGCCGGTTTCTTTGTCATTTTCAGCAGGAGTCTCGTCACAAAGCTCAAATGAAAGTTTGCATTCATGGTATGAGGAGAAGAAAAGTTATCCATTAGATGAGCTAAGCCCCAGTGTGCATGAATTTCAAGATCCTTATGCAGTGTTTTTGGAGTTAGATAGAGAATCCATATTATTCAACAGATCTATTTACAAGTTTTCATGGGAGTTGTCTTTCAGTAGTTCTCTCTTGTTGTTCATAAGCAAGCACTTACGGAGAATGCAAACAACAACCAGAATACTTACTTGGTTGCATTGGTTATTTCATTTCACTTGATTAGGTGATGAATGGAACAACTAGAGTAGGTTTTATTGAATAAGCTCCATTTTGAGCATATTTTCCAGTTTGTCAGTTGTGTTTTAGTATTGCGTCAGTTTCATTTCAGTTATGATTCTTGAGTCTTGAGTTTTGATGTTTTGTTTCCAAGATATTGATTCCATATTGCCCAATGGATAAGGCACTGGTTTTCTCTCCCAAAGATCTGCGGTTCTTGGCACCTCCAAGGAGCTACCATCCCCATTGGAGCCAATGTTAGTGTCAGTCCTTGAAACCTTCCACTAATGATCAAATATGCTCTTACAAAGTGGTCTCAGGGTGTCAAAGTCAAATTTTGTCATTTCAGAGAATCTTCAAGTAAAATTTGGTCACTAGGTATTAGGTCTAGGATTTGTTTTCACTGCTTTCAAAGTTGTCCAAATGTCAGTCCATGTCACCATTCAGCTGAGTGTACCATCATTCAGAGAGTTGTCATCATCATTTCAAGTTCCAATGGGTCATTTTACACCTTTTTCATGCTTCAGTTGTACTGGGTAAGGCTAATTTCCCTCTCCTAGGGTTTTGAAGGTAATTTCTCTTGGATGGTCAAATCATCAACAAAAATTTTGTCCTGATGTTCATACACATTTCCTTATCCTTAATGTACCTTATTAAACACTTCCCATCACTAATATCCCTCAAATTCCTTATTTTCCCACAAACCCTAGTTTCTTGCTACAATTTGACAATTTTCTAGGCTAAGCCTGTGTTTTTCCCTTTTGGACACCTTCCCCTCACTCAATCTTTGAAATTCCACTTTCCCCTATTTTCTAACATCCCTCCCTACTTCCAAAAATTTTATCAAGAATTTAGAAGCCCCTTATCCCCTTCATTTCACTTCATTTCCAAATCCCTCGTTCCACACATCAGGATAGGTTTTACTCAAATGATGTTTCTCAGCAAGAAAAAATGAAGTTGGAAAAAGTGAGAGAGGTCTTTGTCCATAATAGGCCAAGGAAGAAAAACCTCTTTCACTTTTTACATAGGTGTCATTTTTTTAGAGAAATGTCAAAAATAAAGTTGCCTCAGGAGGGTTGTTGCACCTCTGGAGTGGCCTTGGGAAAATCAAGATTTCTCCTAGCTTGGTTGGCCAAATGACTTGCTATATGAGTCAAATGACAACTAGACATAAAGAGATTTCTAATTAGCTATCATGAGCTCAACTTGGAGTTGAGGAATACCTTCAAAAGTTCACTGCAACAACACTCTGCATTTAGGCAACCTCATTTTGCACATTTTGACCAATCTTGGGAGATTGGACTTTTGACAGGGCAAATGACCTCCAAATTGGAAAATTCAAGATGTTTTGGAAATTAGACTCGACAAGATTTCCAACGAGCTATCCTGAACCTGATTTGGACTCCATGAAGGCTTCCAAAATTGGCCTAGAAAAAGCGTCGTGCATTAAAATTTTGGCGCTGCGCATTAAACTGATTTTGCCAATTTTGCTTGATTTTCGAGATTTTTCCTAGTTTTCTTGGAAGATCACTTTTTCCTCTTTTTTTGGTAAATGTAAGCATGGTAAATGATGAAATCGATGTAAATATGGATGAAAATCACTTCATAGTGTAGATACATCAAGTTCCAAGTGGTTTTGAACTGTAATGAATTGGTTTCCTTGGTTTTAGAGGCAAGTTGTTCCATTGCCTATATTCTTGTTCTTAGTTTAGATATGGTTGAAACCACCCCTTTTCTCATGGATTTGAACCTGATAGCTAGCTTGAGTAGTTTCCTTGCCTATATTATGTACTTTTTCAGTCAGTTGTAAAGGTTGGACTTTGGCATAAGTGTTGGACTCACTGAACATTTTGTATCAACAGTTGGCAAGGAATAAAACTAGGTTTCACAGCTATTTTTGTGGGATTCTTGTGACAGTGAGTTTATGTATTTTTTTTCTTTGTAAGGACTTTTTTTTGATGTTATATATGTATCCACATCTCTCTCTCTCTTCTAAACTAAATGAATCAAGGTGAATAGATAAAATACACTAAATTTACAGTGTTTTGTCTTTGGAATGCATTTGGTTTTCAATGTTTTCACTGTTTGAAGAGGATTCATAGTTTCTTATGCCCTCCTCAACTCCTCAGTTGTCTTACTCTACCATCTCAATCCATTGCTAGTACATAAACTCTTGTCTACCTTTCCCCACAGGACATGACTATATCCCTGAGTTGATTTCCTGGACCCAATCTACCTTCTCTAATTGATCCAGCAACCAAAACCTAAAATCAAACCAGAAACCCTAATCTCCTATACCTAGCCTAAAATCAGCATTCATTTCAGTCATCTCAAGCCCTAGTTGCCAATATTCTAATTGAGATTGATAAGGAGAGAGCCCTCTCCCGACCTGGTAGGGCTAGCTACCAGGTTAAGCGTGGTTTGATGTTACCCTAGACCTGCCTTCCTTCAGCCTGAGGTAGATTTAGGCACTAACAGAAAGTTCGATTTTTTCTCAGGGAAAAAAAAAAAAGAAAAAAAAAAAAGATTCTTTAAAATTGTAAATGTAACATAATTAATGGTATAGTTTAAATTGTTGTAGGGTAGTTGTTGATTAATGAGAATTTTCAAAGTTTTCTCTACAATAAACATATTGGTGGTCAATGTTTAATCTAGGGATAAGATACGTCATCAAGACAAAAAAGTCAAGGTTAAAGAAATGGAAAAATAAATGCAAGATGCCATAAAAGAGTGAAAAAGGATGAGAAAACGATGGGTCCCTAAGAAGCTAAAACTAGACCTAAAATAACAAAAAAAACAAAGCCCTAAAAGCTACAAACAATGACCAAAACTCTAAATAATATAAAAGAGAAAAATATGTAAAATAAATACATAATAATATTAATATTAACTCCATTACTAATTTTATAAATATCAAAATATATTACTATACTTCAATAATATAGTAATAGTGTTAATGTAAAAACTAAAATTTAAAAGAATATTCAAGATATAAGACTATAGTCAAAACGACTCAAAATTAATGTTAATATTAGTTTTAACATATATAATGATATAGCAGTAATACAATATTACTATTAATATAGCAGTAATATAATAAATACTAATAATTGTTTATGGAAGAGGGAAGGAGCTCTCGAAACCCTTGCGGCGGCTAGGATTTTTCCCTAACCATCTAATCTTTGTTGTTTCATGGATTTTTTGTAGATATCTTCTGTAGATCGTTCAATGGTGAATCCTTGTGATTTTATGAAAAAGACAACTCCTTTGTAGGTCTGGCTACTTGTCAAGCTAGCTCTTCTTCGGTTTCGTACAACTTTATACTTAAATTTTGTTTTGGTCTTCTAATGGATCAAGAAATTCCTTCCCTCAATGTTCTTGTGGATGAGGAAGCTTTATGTTGTGAAAAATATTTTTTGGAGAATGGCTTGGTTTGCAGGTTTAATGGATACTAGTCGTGGTTGGCCAATTTGAACAAATAGATATATGAGACATGGAAGTCCCTTTTGACAGACGAATTGAACATTTACCCCATGCCTCGAGGTTTTTTTCTTGTTATTTTTTATAACATAGAGGACAAGAAGGCCATCTGTGAAGTTGGGTCATGGTTTTGGGGGTATTGTTGGTATCTTCATGCAGCCCTGGGGTCCCACTTTTGATCTGGTAACGACATAAATATCTATAGCCCAAGTTTGGGTAAGGATTATGAAACTTCCCTTGCATTTTTGGAATCTTAAATCTCTTTCCTCCATTGGGAATGTGTTGGGAAAGTTTTATCAACGCTGTCCTAAAAGATTTTTTTTTACAAGACTACTTATGCCCGCATTTGTGTGGAGATGGACTTTAACAAGGGTCCCACAGATATTAATTTTATGGCTCCAAACTATGTTTATGTCTAAAAACTCGACTATGAGAATATTCATTTCGGTGTAGAGCACGCTATGATACATGGCGTGTAATTAAACACTACCCCAAACATTCTTAGAATAGAAAAGAATGGAAAAAATCCCAAAGGCCCAAATGGTGGGAAGGAGTGCAAGGTGATCACTACATGGTATTCAAAGAGGAAAAGCTTCAAGACAGGAAAGAACCAAAAGACGGGAAGGAAGCAAATTCGACCAAAGGAAATGCATCTGCAGAGATAGAATCTAAGTAGGAAAATTTGAATGTAAATGTGGATCCTCCAATTACCAATAGGATTCCTCGATTGCAGAGTTAATGGAAAAGAAACAATCCCTCATGGAAAGCAGATCCCCTCCAGAAACCACAAGGCATACTTTCAAAAAGGCAACTTGTTGGGCAGGTTAGGTAGATGAGGAAGATTTCAAGAATATTATTGTGCACTTGTTGAAGATCAAGCTGCCAGAATTTGTAGAAATGTGAGTTGGACTCAAGTTGGGAAGAAAGGAAAAAGATTTTCACCAAGAAAAACAAGAAATTAAACTAGATCAAAATAAAATTAGTGAAAATGGAATGTAAATGTGTCTGGATATCGTGGGTTTTCTGGAAAAAAATTACTTGGAAAGGGACTGAATTGTTTTTGTCATGGGGAACTTGCTTGAGGGTTCTAGATTGAGTCTCCGCTCAATATCAAATTTGCAAGCCTTGGATATCTTTGAAACATGTAAATGGTTTTGGTAATGTATCCAATTATTTTAATATAAATGATATTCGTTATATATATATATATATATATATATATATATATATATATATATATATATATATATATATATATATATATATATATATATATATATATATATATATATATATATATATATATATATATATATATATATATATATATATATATATATATATATATATAATGAAATTTCACATTAATATTATCGATAAAAAATACATTATAAAATAACTATTATTATTGTTAATTAATAATATTAACATAATATTAAATTATTAATATTACTAACTTTATATCGATTTTAATACTATATAATGCATTAAGAAATAAAAAATTTCCAAAGAAAAAACCGTAATTTTCATCATTTTGAAAGTGATAAAAAAATTACATTTTGTATATACAACTAAAGTGTATTCACACTATTTATAGTATATGATTTGTAAACTTTTCAGCTTTGTGTACAAAAATCCAACTGGCATATCAATAACAATTAACTATTGTAGAAACAATACTAAGCATACTATTAGGAGATGAAAAATAACATTCTCGGTTGTATACGACAACCTATATATATATATGATCAACGATCATAAGAAAAAGGGAAAACATGAGTAAGAAGTTGTAAGCATGATTTATTCCTTCCTTTCCAAGGTGTCCCTAAAAGGCATGTGGTAGTACTCATATGGTTTGGACTCACGCTACTCCAAAATCTACCACATTTTTTTTCTAAAAGAAGCGTCTCGTTTGAAAAGCGATCTACATCCTAGTTGCATTCCCCGTAAGTGTGAGAAAAAGAGGTGTAAGTGAAATTGTCTTTTATTCTTAATGTTTCTTCAACTAGTGGAGCAAGGAGAATATTTTTGCATGCTTGAAATTTGTTAATCCAATTTATAATTCACATAGAGTCCCCATAAACCTATAAAGTAGAGCAACCTTTTTCCTTTGCAAAAATTAAAAGATATTTACATGCAAGAAGTTCCGCTAGGTTATTTTTTGTGAGACAAAACCCCTTTTTGACATAAAAAGAATGAGAATTTGATAAGACAAAAGACAAAACTACCTCCAATCCTTTGACCCTGATTACATGAAGCTCCATCAAAATAACCCCAAGGTTGGGATCAACACATAAATTCTTCAGGATCCTTTCTCTTTAGTAAAATGAATAAGAATAACCATGCCTTCAACTGTAACATGATTAGGAAAAGAGATTTTATCCTGAAAATTAGCTTCATTACGCCCCAACCACACCCCCTAACAAATGATCAATGGAAGAGCTTTAAAGGAGTGTGAGCAAGGAATTGAAAGCCACCTCCTCCAAGGATCTTGCAAAGCTACACCTTCCCATTGTGCAAGCTAACCTACTAATGCTTGACATTGCAACATACCCCCTAATATCCTTATCTCAAACTAAGGTTTGTAAGAGGTAGTTACTAAGATGACCTGATCTCCATGGTCTAGTTATCAAAATGGGGTCCAATTTTTTTCTCTCTTTTACTCTTGAGAAACTCAAAATGAATGATACCATCATGTTCATCTCATCAAGACAATTTCAATGATGTAATTTTTGTTCTAACTGACTCTTGAATCTAGATATATGGTCATCCAATGATAAGTCATTTCATTAGTGCCACCTCACCAACCTATCACGTGGTGTCATCATGGAAATACAAGTTGGCCTCTCATTGCCACATGGAAGTGTTATTGTAGTTGTTGACTCATTCATCCTAGTCATGTAATACCCCACTATACAGCATACATGACCCAAGCCATACATATATGCACTACAAGGGAAGTATTTTGGGTGCAGACCCCTCGAAAGCCACATCACCCCATAAATGTTCTCCCTGGAAATAAATCTTGTTGCCCTTCATTGTTCCTTATGAGGAAAGCCCTTTTGGGATTACATGAATCTTGTCACACTGACCAACACCTTGGTATGGATTGCCCAACCACGCGGTCCCACTCTTTTTTACCTATACCATTAGGGTCCGTCATGCCACATCATCTCGGGGATAATACCTCAGCATCTTTTACCATGCTCCATTTGAAACCTCCAGGGTCCGGG
The DNA here is from genome assembly GCA_031772625.1 of Pinus tabuliformis. Classification (NCBI taxonomy): domain Eukaryota; kingdom Viridiplantae; phylum Streptophyta; class Pinopsida; order Pinales; family Pinaceae; genus Pinus; species Pinus tabuliformis. Next base: position 401,820,690 of record CM062815.1, on the reverse strand, counting down.
GTCTAGGGTGATATGACCGACCCTAAGTGTCAGGGTGTCATCAACCTCTGTTAGCTTCTCCATGTGGACGGGGTCCCCACGTAACCTTTGTCCCCTACCTTTTTCTAGTCTTTTGGTTACATGCAATTGAGGAAATCCTCCACCGAATCTCATAAAGCACATTCGAGTTTTGGCCCCACTATGCCATGGTGCCCCAACAATCTAACATTAGCAAGAATCACCCATCCTTCCACCAAAACCTCTGGGGAAGAACCTCCAGGGTCATCTAACAACCATGATTTTTTCCCATCAATGACCCAAATCTCTCCACTTTTTCCCTTGGGTGTGGCCCCTGGCCATATGACACTTATGCGCGGGTACCTTCACACATCTTAGGGCTACAACTCTTGGCCCTACGATATAATAATATTTAAAACATAACGTAGTAACCAATTCTTTCCAATTTCATAACTCATACATAGATATCTTCTCGTTCATTTCCATGATCTCAGAACAATGACAAGTAGAAAACAAGCCTATGGATACATGCAATGGTCCCTTTCATTTACTTAGGAAATATACAAGGAATTAACGTTCCTTAAGCAGACAGAAAAATCACGCTTCATGACATATCACACACATTGAACCATCGCATTGAAACCATATCAATACAAGCCTTAGGCCAACACAGAGACTAAACCATTCCATTTCCATGTCTTTAAAACAACAATGTTCATTCATATAAGAATGTCTCATTCCTTGGAATTGAAAGCTATAATAAATTAGTACAATACACAAGCATAAAGCATTTAGAACATGTGAGCCATAAGAAGACACTTATTTGTTAGATTGGTCCAAGAAAATGAGATTGGGAGTTCAACTCTCTGCCTAACCTGAGACGCAACCAAGTCTTTCTTGCAGTAGTAACCCCTGAGCCAAATTCTAAAGCTTTGAGGATGAGTGCTTAAGGGATTAAACCCAATTTTCCAACTAATACAAGGACCAACTATCTCCACCCACCATTTGAATTAACTACAACCATTCTTTAACAACGACTCCATAGGTCCACTACCTCTGCCCTCTAACAAATCAGGAGACCAATAAATCTTCACGATGATGCTGAACTAGGGAATCCAAAGGTTATCCACCTCCACCCTTAATGATACCAGGGAATCTAGATACCTATGTCTCCACCCTAAATGAAGCAAGGGAATCCAAACATTGTTGTCTCCACCCTTAGGTCAAGGAAGGGGATCCAGAGGTTGAGCCTCCACCCTCAAATCAAATAAACATAGTGGTTCCTCCCAATGAAGGAAACCCAAAACTCACTACAGAAACCAAAAACAAGTAGAGGATACCTCAAAATTCCTCCTTATTATGAATCTAAATAAAAAATATTCCACCCCAGTCATTAAGGGAATCCAAGGAAATCCATCACCACACTCCATCCCAATGGGGAATTGAGAGAGATCTGTCAGTCACCAGAGAGGAAAAATTTCAATCCCATCATGCTTAACCAAAGTGTTTTCCTTGTCTCCTTTCACTAAAATAATACAAGACTTGCCTCCTACTTCCAACGTTCTTCTTGAAACTTTCTTTTTTATAATGGGAATCCTTTGCTCCTCTCCCCATAATTCACATTGTCCTTTTTTTTCCTCTATATCTTTCCAATATTTTTTTTCTTTCTCTCTATCTGGACTCTCTATTTCTTTCAATGCATGTTTTTATTGCATGTCCAATAGCCTCCCCAACATCATGCATTCCTTTGTTTTTAATAGAATCTTCATATCCCGTGGGGTGATGCCATGTACCACACAATCAACTTCTTATTGGTTGTTACATCCAACCAACAATCCATTGCCTCTTGTATGCTTTGGCCTTCACAACTCAATAACATTGTCATCCCTGCATTAGGTTTAATCTTCTTGCTCACATTTTCTTTCAGAGAGCATGGCCCTTGTCTTGTCATCCAACTCCTCTTAATGGCATAATTCTGTCCCATTGAAGATGCACACCTAATACCCTCTTGGATGTCATAATAAATTAAAAGCAATCACAATAAATTTTCCTTCCTCAAAGTTCTAGAATCTTCCCAATTCTCGGGCCTTTTAATTATAATCAAAACATATGACTTATTTATAATGAGGGGTAATTAGCCCAGGGTTGTCACAAACCCCTCCCACTTGGAGGAACGTTGTCCTCGGTGTTCTATAGCTAAACAAAAAGTAGTAGCATTCTTTAAAATCAAGTACAATAGATTTGGATATTTATATACATAACTCTACACAACATTTACATAATTTATTTACATCTGCCTCAACCAACAAACAAAAAATGATTAATAAAACGCACATTTGGTCAACCATTTCCCACGTAGCTTCCTTTGGCCCAAAGTCCCTCAACTACACTTTTACTTACTCTATTTCTTGATTATGGCACATGAGTCGCCTCCAATCCAGAATGTGTAAAGGTTATGGTTGGAACTCTCCCTCTAGCTCTACATATAGCACAAACAAATCAACGACATGATTAGCATCATGTGTAACACCTCCTCCCACATTTACCCACTTTCATCGATCTGTTAGGGTAAACATTAGACAGAGAGCTACTATGACATGACCCGACCTCCTAGATCCTCTTAAGGAAGTGGGGCCGACTACTGACAACCAACTGACATCTCAACACATCCTACAACGTCTATGGGTCACTTAAAGGCTAAGAAACCACCCTAGGTGTCCAAACCCTGAGCTAAATCTCTTTTCACATCCATGGGCTCTCAATCTCTGGCATAACAAGGCATCCATGTGGTTGGGAGCCTCCAATCGTATGCATAACCCTACATCCCAATGATTTCAACCTAAACTTTCAAGTTCAGAGCATGTGGTCCCAGATTATGAGCCTAATTTCCAGGTCATCCTCCAAACCACTGCTTAGAACTCAGTGAGACTTTCCAGAATCATAAATGACATCGACAAAGACCTTCATACAAAATTTACTCAAAGACTTGACTTAACCATGACATTCATTTTGTCAAACACTTTGTGAACATGTAATATGCATGTCATGAATGCATATCTGAACATAGGGGTTTGATACTTATATGAAAATCATCAAGAAGGTCTAATGCCCCCTCATAATAACTGCAATAGCATCTATTATGTCATGCATTTAATAACCATTCATTTACTAATCAAAACATGATAAGAGCCATAGCTAGAATTTTCCATGAAAACATGCTTATAACAAACATATAACCAGAATCATAATAATGATAGAACAACCATCAAAGCCACATAATAACAAGTATAAATACAAGAGGAAAAGAGCTCTTATTAACATATGCAAAAGCCAACCAAGTCAGGGACTTCCACGTACCACCCGAACATAGATTGGGCTAAACCAAATATTTCTTTCATCCAATCACCCCCATGCCATATTCCAAGCAATAATGTGGGACTCACAAAAAAATAACCATGGTTTCTGGGAGCTTTATCACAATCCTGCCAAAATCGGTGAAGGGACTCCTAAGCCCGAAACGAGCACCTACACAACCAGGATTTGCCACAATCCCACCAAAACCAGTCAAGGGATCACTAGGCCCAAAAAAAGAACATACACTACCAGGATTTACCACAATCCCATCAAAATTGGTCAAGGGATCACTATGCACTAAACAAGCTTAGATGCCTCTGGATTTCTTCACCAATACCTTGAGGAATTTTCTCGTCTCTGCCCCCAGGTTTTACAACAATCCCGCCAAAACCGATCAAGGGATTCCTAGGCCTTTGGGAATTTTCTTAAGACCACCTCACCTAGTTCTAAAACCATATGGTAATCCAAAGCTCAACCAAATGAAAGAACCCCATCACACGATGGTTATCTGGAAATGGCAAGGCAAGGCTGAAACCACTGTCATACCTATCATAACACATGCCCATGAAAAGAAAAGAACCAAATCCATACATGCATGTACCATGCATTCACCAACCAGCTAAGAAATCACACATGCAACCTATTATGTGCAATTATTCCTACTGAAGCTACTTAATCCAACTTTTCCTTGCTTTATCCTTGCTTTCCTTTGCTTTCTTTTCCTTCCTTTATCTAATGCTAGAGTGCTCCAAGAATTCTCTAAGTGTACAAGAGTATGAGAGAGAATAGAGAGAGAGCTCCAAGCTAAAGTTGACAAAAGTTGTGAACTGATCCTCATAAGCCTTTGTATTATTGAGGCCTCTATTTTCTTCAGTTCTCTAATTTTCCTTCAATTTACTCCCCACATGAAAAATTGTGACCTTTCACCTTCCTTTTCTCCTAATTTCCTTTATTTTCATAAATAAATGCCAAATAATGTCTCTTGAATTTTCAAAGCTTTGCTAATGCATTTTCCATTTTCCCTTAGCCATAATAAACGAAATGAACACCCACTAGGATGTTTTTTCTGAACATTAAGCTTGGAATACATGTCCCATGACCTTGGTATTATTTTTCCTTTATTAACTTTATTACATGAAAATTTAACCCTGGGGATGTTACAAACCCCTCCCACTTATGGGAACACCGTCCTCGGTGTTTAATGATACCTATACCTAACAAGACTGCTGAAAACCAAAACATACTGACATACTGCCCATAGAGCTTTATAACTTAGCTTGATGTGATATTTACAATGAACAATCTTGCTTAAAAGCAAACCGACATGACAAACATAACAACATGACAACCATACCACTTATTGGAGCTTTATAACATAGCTCATTGTGGTATTTACAATAACAACCAAACATAATATGCACATATACCAAAAATCATTTGCCTCAACCGACAAACAATGAAGGATACCTGACCCACATTTAATCAACCATCTCCCATGTAGCTTCATTGGGCCCAAAGAGCCCCTCTTGGGCTTAATGCGCAAGTACACATGCTCCCCAACTTGAAACCCCTTAATTCAATGTGCTAATCTACATAACTCTTTATGTCTATCCTGTGCTTCCTTTAGATTCTTATAGATAACTTGCATTTCCTATTCCATTTCTGTCAACATGTCCGGTCCAATCAACACTTTGTTCACTGGATCACTCCAACTGATGGGAGTATTACAACTCTGCCCGTAAAGTACCTCAAACAGACTCATCCTCAGTGAATTCTGATATCCATTGATGTAAGAAAACTCAACCAGTGGAAGATACTCCTCCCACCTCCTTTGTTGTTGCATAACATACATTCTCAACATGTCCTCTAAAATCCTGTTGACCATCTCTGCTTGTCCATCCATTTGTAGATGATAAGTTGTACTGAAGGCCAAATTTGTACCCAAACATGCAAATAACTCCTTCCAAAACTAGGAAGTGAACTTGGAATATTTTTTGGATACAATCTTTTTAGGAATACCATGCAATCTCATTATCTCCCTAATGAATACTTGAGTTACCTCACTAGCTGATTAAGTAGACTTAACCGCTATGAATTGAGCTACCTTAGTAAACCTATCAACCATAACCATGATGGAATCATGTTGTCTAGATGTCCTCTGAAAACCTGTAATCAAATCCATAGAAATGACCTCCCGTTTCCACTCTATAATCATAATTGACTGCAATAGACCACCTGGATGCTTACACTCTAGTTTTACCTGTTGATAATCCAAACACATGGAGATAAATTTAGCTACTTATTTCTTCAAATTCGGCCATTAGTAAAACTTCTTCACGATTGTCAATGTCTTCTAAGATCTCAGATGACCAGAATACTACTTAACATGAAATTCCCACAATATAAGATTCTTGAGTTCATTGTTGTCTGGCACATATATCATGTCCCTAAATTTGACCAAACCATCTACTGCGAGATGATAGTCTGCATCTTGTTCACCTATACCGTATTGCAATAATCTATGCTAAAGCTCCTTGTACCTATCATCCTGTTGTCCTTCCTGTAAGATCTGATCCTATAAACCTGTCCCATATGACCTCATAGCTTCTATGTGATTCACCTACACTTTTCTGCTAAGAGTATCTTTAACCTTGTTCTCCTTTCCTTTGATTTACCTCATCTCAAAGTCAAACTCACTGAGTGTAGCCAACCGTCTACCTTGTCTGGCATTCAGATTAGGTTGGTCAAGCAATTACCTCAATCCACTGGGATCACTCGCCAATATAAACCCCCTTCCAAGAAGATAGTGCCTCCACATTCAATGCATGAATTATTGTTGCCAACTCCAGATCATGTGTCACATAGTTCTGCTCATGCTCATTCATTTCCCTTGACTCGTAGCATACCAATTGACCCTCCTACATTAGGACTCCACCAAGTCCTCTCTTGCAAGCATCTGCACACACCACAAACTCTTTGTCTGGATCTGCAATATTTAAATCTGAAGAATTTATAAGCAACCGCTTCAACTGCTCAAAACTAGTTGCAGATTCCTCTTCCCATTCAAATTTATCTCCTTTCCTCTGCAATGAAATAATAAGATAGGAAATCTATGAGAAGTTCCTAATGAACCTCTTGTAGTAACATGTTAACCCCATGAATGATATAACCTCATCCACATTTCTAGGAGTTGTCCATTCCATGATAGCTTTGATCTTTTCCTAATCCACTGTTATGCCTTCCTTGGAAACAACATGTCCCAAGTAATGTACCTGTGTTCGAAAGAAACTGAATTTACTAAACTTGGCATACAATAGATGCTCTCTCAACCGTCTTAACACTGTTACTAAGTGATTGGCATGCTCTTCCTCATTATTTGAATATATCAATATATCATCCATAAATACAATCACAACTTGTCCAGATAAGGACACAAAACATTATTCATCAAACACATAATGTAGTGTCCAAGGACAAATAATATGTTATAACTATGGCGAAGCAGGGCATTTTGCGCAGGACTGTCAGAACCCTACACATCCTTCTTATCAATATTGCATACAGTTTGATCATGTGATAGAAGATTCCCCAGTGCTCATTGCCAAGATGTAAGAGAAAAAGATACAACAACCTTCACAAAACATACAGATGATGAGGGTGGAGCCTCACAAAGAGTACCATAGTGTTAATATTGTGACACGCATTGGTATGGCTATAGGAGAAGATAAGGGAAAGTGACCAGAAGTTGAAGGATGGGTGAGTAAGGCTACTAAAAAGGAAGACAGATTTGATCTCAACTGGGCTAAAGTATCTTTTATGGAGGCCAAGAAGAATTTTGTTGAAGCTTCTACATCAGGAAGTCAAGAAAAATTGGTTGGAAACAGTGAAGTGAAAGGACATGGATACCTTGCTACTAGCCACTTTTCTGAAAACTTGTATGAAGTTGTTAAGAGATAAAAAGGAAGTGGAAGGAATACAGGAGATAATCAACAATTGTATGGGAAAAATTAAGGTTCCTTCAGAACAACACACTGTGAGGAAACTGGGTAAACATAAGAAGCAAACAAGGCACGAGATGAGGCTGACCATGCAGATTGGAGAATATGAAATGGATCAAGTCATCCTGGATTTAGGTTCTGATGCGAATGTACTACCTAAACAGACATGGGAGAGGATGGGGAGGCATGCACTACAATGGTCTCCTATACAACTACGCATGGCCAATCAACAAAATATCATTCCTATGGGGCGCCTATATGGGGTAATAGTAGACATTGAAGGAGAAAGTGCTCTGGCTGATTTTGAAGTAATTGAAATAGTGGATGACAACAATCCTTACCCTGCGCTACTAGGAATTGATTGGGCCTTTGACATGGATGCAGTAATTAATCTGAAGAAGCAAAGAATGACATTTGAGAAGAAGGTGCTTAGGGTTATTGTGCCACTAGATCCTGTTGAAGGAGCGCGGTACACTGAACCGGTCCGCGACTATGTGGAGGAAGATGACTTAGATCAAATATACAAGATTACTGTGTGCGATGAAGATTGGATCAATCCCATTGCAGATGGGCAAATCACGTGGGATAGATGTAATATCCCTCCCCTTAATAATAAATACTACAAAATAATAAATAATAATAAATAAATCACTTAATAATAAATAATAAGTCATAAATGTTAAATAAATGATATTAAAAATATATACAAGAAAATAAATAAAAATAGTAATAACCATACTAAAGCTCTAAATAAGAATAAATAGAAATAAAACAAGAAAACTATAAAAAAGAAGAAAATAAAACAAGAAAGCTAAAAATCAAAAGAAAGTTGCATGTAGACACATGGAGTGTGTACATGTGGTTTCCCATCCAATGTTTGTTCTATTTATTAGATGGTGAGGAGGATGGGAGGCATTCCATCATTCCAAGATTCTATCTTTCATTCTCTTGGGAGAATGGTGTTTTAAGACATAGGAGTCATTGGCAGTAGTACGTTGATTAAGGGCTCGGGGTGGCCAGTTTAATAAATACTTGCGCAATTGAGCCTACGGTTGGGTGGAGAGTCATCCCCAAAACCTTGCTTCCATCTGGCAGACATCGATCACAGGTAATATAGGTAAGTGCTCATTTGTTTGAATCTGATATTAATTAGGAAATTAACTTCATATTTATTTTGGACTGTTACATATGGTATCAAAGGAGGTTCAACCCTTAGGACCTATAGGCATCTAAAAAAAAATATTATTTTGTCGGGATAATTAACTTGACTTGTTTTGAAGGTAATTACAGGATGCTTACTTTCGGGAGCTAGATACCCTCTGGAGATTTTTGGGGTAATCTACGATCATTCTCGTTCGAAATTTTGTTTTGTTTTGTTTTTAATTTTTGAGGTTTTGATGCATTTGAAGGTACGTAGGACGTTTTATTCCCCGACTTCAAGGTTCCTTAAAAAGGCCTTAGGCGTTTTATGAATCGTTTCCGACAGGCAAAACTCTGTTTATACCTGCGAGATGGTTCTGCTGCGAGTATTTTCGTTGTCCTCGGCTGCTGGGTTCTGAACAATGTTTACTCCTCCTGCCAGCATTACCAACCACATTGCCATGCCCTTTTTCATTAACTTGGGTTTGCATATCATTTTCTGTGTTCTTGGTCCTTGGGGTCTCCGTCCTTTTATCAATCTGCTTGAATTTCCAATTGGGTGATCAATCTCATTCTTTGGAATCTGTCTTTTGATATCTGAATCTTAGTATCATTCTCACTTCTTTCTTCTTCTTCGTCTTGTGCCTCGTTTGTGCGATTCTTGAAGATGGATGTCACCACTTCTCGATGGGTTTAGAGTGCCCCCACACATGTCACAGAACCAAACCAATTCACACGTCAGTGCTTCCTTGCTATTATATTATGAGAAGATGATTCCATAACAAGTTTACGATTCTGTAGTTTGAGATATATTTCAGAATTGCCTGTGGTACATTATCATCTTCTAGCACAATGATTTCTGCTTGCACCTGTTTGTTGTTATACATCTGCTAAAACGACCTTAACATGTTTAGAGTTCGTGATTCAACTTCTTGCACATAAGCAGCCACAACATCACCGCATACCTGTACAATTGGCATCTGGTTTCCCAATGTATGAGCGTCAATTAGATCTCTCTTCAATAAGTTTAAGAAAGAGCAAGGTAGCTAACTGCTTTGGAATTTGAAGATTGCAATTTGCATCCGACTAATTCATTACTTCTGAGTCTGCATTTACATTAGGCGGTGTGGGCAAATAACGACGTATAGAGTTACAGGGGGGTCGCACAATGGTGGAGGTCAATTAGGCGGAGTTTGGCTCGGGTAGACTACCCTGGCCTGATGTCTCGTGTTCATTTCGTTGTTCATTTCTCAAATAAATGCATGAACTCGGCTATACACCTATTCACAAATGGTTTCCGTTCTGCGGGGTTCAAGGTTCACGTGCATTGTTGCGGCAGTTTTCTTAATATCTTTGTGATTTTTATTTTATTTTTTTTATGCTCTCTGTTAATACAGGCTGTTGAGTGAAATTACAATAAAAACAATGGTTGAAATGTTCGTTTAGCTTGTCGTATAGGTGTATTTTAAACCGACTGGACAGTTGTTGAAATGTTCGTATGGTTAAAGAGACTGATTTGAAATATGTTCATGTGGTTAAAGAGATAAATTTGAAAGCTGTAGGGCTTCGCCGAGCAGAAAATATCTGAAATAACTCTTAAGGATGTTGCTATCTGCAACACCAAAATTGATCTGACCCGGGGAATGGAGAATCCAATGAATAGAGTACATTTTGCATTTTCAGTCTATTTATAACTAGATGAAGGCCAACTGAAGTAGAAGATACTTGTTCTAAATCTCTTCACGTGAGATCTGAAGAACGGCTTTAGTCTTCAGGTTTCTGCGGAGATTTCACATACAATAAATTTGCCTTAAAGGAGGAGCCAATATTGAGGGATGAAACAATGAGAAAAGTACTGATGGTAAGCATAATTGTTGGAAAGGGGTATTTGGAGCCGGTGGTATACCAAGGTTTCAATAATTGAAATCTGCTGCTCTTTGTTGTCTGCTACTGATGCTCTTCCAGAACCTTGAGACCTCCGCTGCCGAATACATAATGAGAAATGTTGATTGAGGGGTTGGGTTTCTGTTAACATGCAGGCAATTTTACGTCTTATTCGGGAAATTATTATGGCTAAAGTGTATTGTAATTTAAGGGATTTGATATGGTGTTGCCTTCGCAGGTGCGCTTGCAGGTGGGCCATCTTATTAATAAAATGATTTTGTTTTGTGTTTTGGGAAGGATAACCTTCCTAGTCATCCGATTCCGTTTTGGGTCGGGTGGCGGTGTCTCTTCTTGTTTATGGTGTGCAATATTTCTTTGGTTGTTTGATTTCTTAAATTCACTTAGAGGAATCATTTAATAGCCATAAGAATCTCAAGATACATTCAATAAATTTGTTTAACGAATTATTTTGTTAAAAGAAATCCATTTAATTCTTCTAACATAAGTTATGATTGCTTAAGAAGATACTTAAATATTTCACTCTACAGCACAAAATTTCAATTTATCTTTATCCTTAAAAATCATGAATCTTTAGAATTAATGTTAGTGTGACATATAATGAATAAATTTTCTTTCGAAATTCAAATACCTTTTTAACACAATAATGCCACCAATATTCTTAAGCTTTAGTCATTTGAATTTGGATTTTACATTGAGACAATTCTCTAAGTTTTATTTTGACATCATTATTACCTTCTAACTCATGTTTTCAATGGTTTTATACTACAAAATTTGTGATTGTTGATAATTTATGGTAAGTATTGTGATATGGGATACTGGCACTCTTTTGTGGAGGAACAAATATTTAATGTTGGTGTAACTACTCACCACCGGTTCATTTTACAATACAATTTACATAGCACTTGAAGTATTTGGATAATTGATGTTGAAATTGTCACCAATTAAAGTGCTCTAAAATACTGAAATCTGTTCCAATTCACAATGGATAAACTTTGATATCTTATTACCTTTAGATGATTGTTGTTCACTTGCATCTATTCATTATTTTATGGTTCAATCTGATCTAAAAACACAGAGATAACATTCCATGAATGTTGATCATATTATTCACTAATTATTTGTTGGATTACTATCCTTTAGTGATAGCAGTTGCTTGGCATTTCTCTGGTCTATTATTGCAAGAACACAACTCTCTTAATATGATCTTCTAATAAATTTAATTTTGCATTGTAATTTCCATTAAGATTACATGTATCTGCTCATTTACTACTCATATCATTTGTATATTAAACATCATCAAGCTAACATTGAAGTTCCCTTCATTCTTGAGTGAATCAGTTGGGTTCGCAGTATCCACAGGATGGTATATTTTAGTCTCAGTGGCAAATCATACAAATTTGGATTTCAGTGCAGATGTTGAGTATAATGTTACATGAGGTTTCATGATTCAAGGTTAATTGCATATAGTGGATAAAGTTGTCTGAGGAGAAATGGAAAGGAGAAACTTGCAAAATTTTTTATTTTTTATTTTTAAAGGATGATAGCTAATGATAGTCCATGCGATTATGGCCAACTTGGATCAGATGCTTAAGGTGGTGAAGTATCACAACAAAGGTAATAAATCAGTAAGAAGAGACAACCTATTTTGGAACATAATGGAAGTGTTTGGTATAAACATAACTTGGTACTCTAAAGGTATCACTATAAGGTCTATCTAAGGATGATGCACATAAAGAAGAAAATATTGGCAATCAACCAATGAAGTTGAATAATTATGGTAATAATAAAGGACATTTTTACGGAACTTGGATGGTATGATAACATAGAATGATTGGAGAAGATAAGTGGTGTGCGTGACAACATATATAACAATTTTCCCTCTAATGGGAGAGCCACATTATAAAGTTTTCCATAGGTGACTAACTATATGAATGAATTATGGATAACAAGACGTATGATCAAGTAGTTTTATAAGCATATTACATTTGGTAGCTATCTTAACGAATTTATTTTTCAGGTATCACCCAAGTTGGGAAAGAGTAATGTATGAAGTTGCATGATGACCAAGTAATGATAAACGAGGAAGATATAGGAAGGAATGTCGCTAGAAATTTTATAAGGATACCGTGAGAAGGATTGTGTACATAGTGACAAAGAAGTAAAAATCAATTAATAGAGGTTGTATTGACTAGCTTTCACTCATTGTTTCATGAATAGGACTTTCCATAACGTTAAAAGAGGTTGTTTCCACATAACACCTCACATTTAAATTTTTCATGGACAATGATGGTAGTAGTGTTTCCAACTGATTCAAAATCTCACATAATGATACTATTTATAAATATCCCTCCCCTTAATAATAAATAATAAATAATAATAAATAAATCACTTAATAATAAATCATAAATGTTAAATAAATTATATTAAAAATATATACAAGAAAATAAATAGAAATAATAGAAATAAAAATAGTAATAACCATACTAAAGCTCTAAATAAGAATAAATAGAAATAAAACAAGAAAACTATCAAAAAGAAGAAAATAAAACAAGAAAGCTAAAAATCAAAAGAAAGTTGCATGTAGACACATGGAGTGTGTACATGTGATTTCCCATCCAATGTTTGTTCTATTTATTAGATGGTGAGGAGGATGGGAGGCATTCCATCATTCCAAGATTCTATCTTTCATTCTCTTGGGAGAATGGTATTCTAAGACATAGGAGTCACTGGCAATAGTACGTTGATTGAGGGCTCGGGGGTGGCCAGTTGTAGCAAATCCTTGCGCAATTGAGCCTACAGTTGGGTGGAGAGTTGTCCCCAAAACCTTGTTGTCATCTGGCAGACATCGATCACAGGTAATATAGGTAAGTGCTCATTTGTTTGAATTTGATATTAATTAGGAAATTAACTTCATATTTATTTTGGACTGTTACAATAGAGACATCTCATGTACCTCAGATTCAAATGAAGAGCTCGAACATTGGCATAATAGATTGCATGAAGTATCTACGCTACGTTGCAATATGATGACAAAATCGCTACAGTGCGTATCAATGGAGGTAAGGAATCTCCCGCATTATGATGGCTTAAATAATGTTAATTTATTTTTGGATGAGTTTGAAAGGGAGGTGCTCTAGGAACATCGATTCTAGGCACTAGATCTGGCACTGTGTGCTATGCCTGCCCGTTGGTGGGGTACGCATAAGGATAGCTTCGATGACTAGAAGGAATACAAGCGAATGATGAAGCTAAGGTTTGGATATGCTAATACTCATATGACTGAAAATACAGCGGAACGGATAATCCGCACGAGCATTTGGCGCGGTGGACTAAAGTATGGGGCGAAGAGCCACAACATTAATGGGTGCATATCTTCTGTCACACCTTAGATACTATTCCAATGAATTGGTACTTGGAAACAGAGCTACGCCATGGGACAACTGAATGGGATATCTTGAGGGAGAGTTTCTTATTAACCTTCAGCTTTGAGGATGGATTTGAGTGCATTGATGAAGCGCTCCAGGAAATTAAGGCCGCTATCTTTAGAACACCTGCAGAGCTGGTAGAATGGGTTCAATCAGACTAGAGTACCCAGCTGCGCCATGCGCTGGAGTGCTACAATGTGACTGCAGAAGAAGAAGAAGAAGATCTGCGAAAAATCAACATTCCAGAGACCAAAGGACAACACGAGGTTGAAGGTCCTAAAGTAGTGAACCCTGATATATCAGAACCTTTGAAGACCAGGCAAGTAAATATTGGGTCTGATGTGCAACCTAAGTTTGCAAAGATAGGTGATTATTGGGATGAAGATACAGTTGATAAAGTTGCGGAGCTACTGCGCGAATACCAGGACTTATTTCCTACCAAGTTCTTGAACTTGAAAGGAATAGTAGGGGATCTGGGAGTGATGAATATCACCTTAAATCCCGATGTGAAGCCCATGAAACAGAGACCTTACCGTCTAAATCCTAAGTATAAGGAGAAGGTGCGCAAAGAGCTGGAAAAAATGTTGGAAGCTGGAATCATTGAGCCAGTAGAAGAGTCTGATTGGGTAAGCCCTATGGTTGTTCAAGAAAAGAAGCAGCAAGGTGAAATCAGGATATGCATAGATCTGAGAAAGCTTAACGATGCGTGCGTTCATGACCCATTTCCAACCCCATTTACGGATGAAGTTTTGGAGAATGTTGGAGGATAGGAAGCTTATTCATTCACTGATGGGTTCTCAAGGTACCATCAGATTAAGATCGTGCTAGAGGATTGCAACAAGATGACCTTCGCGATGGAGTGGGGATGCTTCCAATACACAATGATTCCATTCAAACTAAAAAATGCACCTGCGATCTTTTCAAGGGTTGTAATTGCAGCGTTCAAAGAATTCATCCATAAATTCTTAGAAGTGTAATTTGATGATTAGATTGTGTTTGGATTGTTAATGTGCCATGTTACAAGTCTGCACCTTATGTTAGATACTTGTCATATATACTAAATTGCTCTAAACTTGAAGGAATGTATCTTTTGCATGCCTTATGGGATAATGCTAGGCCATGTGGTATGTAAGCAAGGATTAATGGTAGATCTAGCGAAGATAGCAGTGATTGTCAATTTAGAAGCTCCAAAGAATGTAAATCAGTTGCGCGCAACGTTGGGCCACACTGGCTATTATAGGAAGTTTATCAAAGCTTATGCACAAATAATTGCGCTAATGGAGAAATTACTGAAGAAGGACACGACTTTCTGCTGGGATGAAGAGTGTCAGCGCAGTATAGATGTATTAAAGGAAAAGATGGTGATTGCGCCCATTTTGGTATTCCCAGACTGGAAGAAATAATTTCATGTTCACGTGGATGCCTCTTGTATTGCGTTGGGTGCAGTATTGACCCAACCAGGCGAAGGCGAGATAGATCACCCTATAGCCTTCGCGAGCAAGAAACTGTCAAATCCCGAGAAGAATTATTCAACTACAGAGCGCGAAGGACTGGCGATGGTCTACGCGCTACAGAAATTTTGACATTACCTATTAGGCATGCATTTCAAAATGTATACATATGACTCCACTTTCATGTACCTCGTCAATAAGCCTGTGTTGGGGGGAAGATCTGTAGGTGGTTATTGTTGTTTCAGGAATATGACTTTGAGGTGATTATCAAGCCTGGACGATTGAATGCGGGTCCATATCATCTATCCAGAATTGAGACAAGCGAAGAACCTACTAATTTGGAGGAAGGATTGTTGGATGCGCAGCTCTTCGTTGTACGCGTCAAAAACGATCATTTTGCTAATTTAATCCAATTTTTTACTATTGTAAAAGCCCCGGAAGGATACTATACACAATAGAAAAAGGAGTTGGTGGTTCGCGCAACTAACTTTTCTGTGATTGCGGGACACTTGTATAAGATGGGCACTGATGAAATATTGTGTCAATATGTTCCGGAGTTTGAACGCTCTAGCATCCTCGTTGAAGCACATGGAGGAGTGGCGGGAGGACACTATGTAGGCAAAGCAACTGTGTGGAAGATTCTATGCATAGGATTATGGTGACCAATGATGCATAAGGATTCTAACGCATATTGCAGGGCATGCGATGCTTGTTAATGAACGGAGAAGCCATCGCAGAGGGACGAAATACTCTTAAATCCTCAGATTTCATTACAAGTGTTTGATAAATGGGTGATTGACTTTATGGGTCCAATATAGCCACTAGGGAAAAGGACAGGCGCGCAGTACATTACTATTGTGACGGAGTATTTGAGAAAATGGGCAAAAGCACAACCGGTGAAGGACTGTAGCACTGCTACAGTCGTGAAGTTCTTGTTCGAGTATGTCTCAACAAGGTTTGGGTGTTCTAAGATACTAATGAGCGATAGGAGTACGAACTTTCTAAATGAAACTATTGTCGTGATGCTTGAATAATTCCAGGTTTATCATCAAAAGAGTACGCCCTATCATCCTTAGGAAAATGGTATGGTTGAAGCATTCAATAAAATTTTGGAAAATGCATTGAAACGATTGGGATGTGCGCATACCAGCGGTCCTATGGGCATATAGGATGACGTGAAAGAAATTAACAGGACAAACCCCATTCAGGCTAGTCTATGGGATATAGGTTGTGATGCCCACGAAATATATTGTGCCGATTTTGCGGATTGCAGCATTGACTGATATGGCGGACCGCGAGACTATGGAGGAGCACCTCGCGCAGTTGACGGAATTAGAAGAATATCGATTTCTAGCAAGATTTCACCAACAGGTGTAGAAGGAGCATGAGAAGGCCTGCCATGATCAATATATTAAGCTCCGCACCTCCAAGATGAATGATCTAGTGCTACTATATGATAGCAAGTTCACGAAGTTCCTTGGGAAGTTTCAACTGCATTGGTTGTGACCCTATGTAGTCAAGGAAATTACAAATGGTGGCGCAGTTCAGCTCGTGAAGCTGAATGGGGAATTATTTCCAAGAAGAGTCAATGGAAGTTGACTGAAGTTATATCAAGGGGATCCTACCCCTACGCAATGACTACATGATGGTCGGACAATCTTAGTACAATAGTGCAAGCCTCCAAGGCTTTCTCCTTCGAATTCTGGACCTGTATTTGATACAACAATTAAGATTAAATAGCAGAAAACAACTCAATCTATTATGTAGAGCATTGAGGGCATTTAAACAGATCCCTTCAACAATGCTTAAAGGAAAACAATTTTTTGGTAGAAGTTTTTGAAAGTGATTTGTTGTCTTCATCAACTTCGTTTGTTCCATAGAATTCTCTAGATGTTTATCTGCCTATTTGATCTGATCTGCCACTGTCAGCACAACTTTCTTTCTCTGTCATGAACCTGAACATGGAAAACAAGAATCGATAAGATAAACATAAATGAGATGATGAACAAATTTTATTTGAAACAAATCACTTTTGCAGGAAATCAGGAAAACGTAGAGCGTAATAAATCCAACACTGACATCATGGGGAGGAATGCGGAGTGAGGAGGTGAAGCTTTATGACCAATCGCAATAAAAAATCAGAGTTTTGGGGCAGATAAATTGTTGCAATCGAAGTAGAATCAGGGGAAAAAATTTAGAACAACCGCAATTGGTTTAGACCGGGAGTATTTCATATAAAATCCAAAAGGGGGTCTTCTCAAATAAAATTGCAATCGCAATCGGAATGGGCAAGAGTCTTTATAAACTGCAATAGTTCAATACGCGAGGATTTATGGAATAGATTTTATAATCTTGTCGAGTCCGGTAATATCACATATCTCAAATCAACAGGGGTGAAGGATTTATTATAAGTTGTGTCCCTATGAAACTTGCGATTACGGGGTTCCGGGGTGACGTCAGGGGTGTTGTCATAGTGATGTCACTATGACGTGGAATGGTGATGTGGAAAATGATGTGACAGCTGAGAAGTGACGTGGAAGGTGACATGGTGATGATGTGGATCTGACGTCATATCGCAATCGACATTGGGATGAGGCATGAATTTTTAGAATTTTGCGATTGTGGTATGGCCCCGGACGTAATATTAATATAAATCACAGTGTATAATCCCAGCGGGTCCGAGCCTTATCACATATCGAAATCTTCAAAGGGAGCGGGGTATGGAATTAAGTTTT
This sequence comes from Pinus tabuliformis, assembly GCA_031772625.1. NCBI lineage: Eukaryota > Viridiplantae > Streptophyta > Pinopsida > Pinales > Pinaceae > Pinus > Pinus tabuliformis. The sequence goes on along the minus strand of CM062815.1, from coordinate 401,802,685 downwards.
GTTATTCTCGATAGCCCATGGATGCAGGATTAATATGTATTTGCATGTATTTTCCTGTCGGTTCTGGGCCTTATTGCATATCGCAATTTTCTATGACGCATTTTTTTTTGTAAGCTATGGCATTTCTATTATCTACAGCAAACTTAAAAATACATACTAAGGAACCTCAATCGCCCATATGGGAAACCGAATCTGTTGGCTCCTCTTCATCAAGCATTCGATATTGTTTTTCGTTTTACATACTGTCAGAAAAAACTTGCAAGACATTAAACCTTTGTAATCAGAATGTTTCCAGAAACTGTTCTTTCTAAGATCTACTAAAAGACCTATTTTCACTACTAGTTGATGAGACATGCAATCAAACTCCCAAAAAACATAGTAGTAGCATCAAAATTCAAAAAAAGATAGTTAACAAGCCTCTCAATTCTCCGCGCTTCCCCTTTTGATTTCATTGTTGTCTTTGGTTTTAACCAGCTCCTTCAGCATCTCCCGAATCTCCTTAATCTGTTCGTTCTGTTGACACATTATACCTTCCACATTAGCTACCTCCTTCCTTGCTGCCATCATTTCCTGAGCCATATCCACCATTTCTGCCGCGACTTGTTCCATTGCTTTGGCCAAAAGGTGTTTCAAGACCCAGTACGTGTGAAGAGCTCGACGGTATAGGGTTAGTCTGCCTCTGGTATTGCCTGGATCAGGCATCTGGGTTGTCCATTCTTCCATCTCAGGGTCCGATGGTTCTTCCAGGACTCTGTTTTCCATAACTTTAATGATTTTCCAGATGTCTTCATTTGTCTCTTGATTGTAAGCCTGCTCTGCTTCATGCACTGTCCTGCTGATAGATTTCCTTCCCCTTTTTCGCCTTCCCTGAGGTTGGTTTCCCTCCTCTCCGTTGTTTGCTTGCCGGGGTCGACCTCTACCTCTTTGTTCCCGAGCTTTCCTTCTTCCGTATGTTCTGCGTCGTTTAGCACTTTCGCTACTCTTTCCTGTTTCAAAAGTCTTACTCCGAAAACCCTTGTCCTGGTTAATCTCCATGTCTTCTGAGCTTTCAACTTCAATTTTTATCCTGATCCGCTCAAATTGTCTGTCTCCGAAATCCTCCCGCTCTGCCTGGACTTCTTTATCCCAGCTCGTTGCCATCTTGATTCATTTAAGACGTTGATTTTGGTTCCTCTGCCAGGTCTCTCCTTTCCTCACCACCTTCTTCAACTTCTTGCTGTCTTTCATCCTTCTCTTGTTCCGCCTTATAGATTTCTCGCCACCTTTCCGTTTATGATGAGTTTGTGCTCCACTTCCTTTCTCTCTTGTAACTTGAATGATGCTCTCTTCGGTGTTTTCCGAGATTTGTTTTGGATTGCGTACCTGCTGCTCTGAATTATCATTAATTGTTATAGTCAGGGAGGTATGGCCGCCGTCCTTCTATCCTATCTTTGTTGCCGAATACACCTGCCTTATCTTCCCGCTCCGGATCTTCACGGTTTTTTGATTACCATTATGTTGCTTCATGGATATCGTTGTCTATGAGTTGTTTTAAACTTTCCCATCTTGTCATCACCATTTGATTTGTCCAACTGTCATCCACTTTCACCATTAATTCCTTACTTCCCCAATTGGCCAAGCAATCCGCAGGCTTATTTCCTTCTCTCTTGACATGAGAGGTGATCTTGTATTCAATATCTTTCAATGTTTCTTCGATTTCTTGGACTATGCTCGCTGTTCTCCAACTTTTGACAACCTGCTCCCACTGTTTCCATTGTATTAATTTTTTAATGGTGTTTATGACCAAGGCTGAGTCACCTTCAATCTCTAACTTCCTATATCCGTTTCTTGTCGCAATTTTGAGGCCCTGATAAGCCGCCATAAATTCTGCTTCGTTATTACTCATAGTTCCTCCATGTTCTGCATAAATCCATTCTACATCTCCTTGTCTGTTTCTAAAGATTCCTCCATATCCTGTTGGACCTGGATTCCCCTTAGCCACTCCGTCAAAGTTAAGATTGATAAACCCTTCCTATGGCCTTCGAAAGATTGCAAGACTTTGGGCAGCAATAGGTTGTTTTTGCTTTGTTTTTTGTTTAAAGACCATCCCTTGTTCCAGGTTCAACCTTCTTAGGATTTCTGCTTCTTCCTCGGAGGTCTTCCAATATTCCTATGTCCAAACTTCTGCAAGGATTGATTCCCTGATTTGTCTCAAGGTCCTTTGCCAAACTTCTTCCGGATTTGATATTTTCCCTTGGAAAATTCTTCCATTTCTTTCTTTCCAAATATTCCACACATTGAAACCTGCCACCATGTTCCAGGCTCTTCTTACCACCGATCTTTTAAACTTTCCTTCTCCCCAATTACATAGAGTTTGTATGATATCCTGAGGATTTCGTTCAATTGTTGAAAATAGATCTTTAGTCTTATCCCATTGGAATTGGGCCATTCTGCAACCATTTAGTAGGTGTTCTTGGTCTTCTCCGTATTGGCTGCAGAGACAACATCTTGATGGGCCTGAGAATCCTCTTTTTTGGATTTGATCCCAGGTTAGAATATGTTTCCTCCCTACCAATCACACGAACATCTTTATCTTCGGCCACCATTTATTTTTCCAAAGTTTCCTCCATTTCTGCTCGTCTTCCCTCTGCTCTTGCTGGATTTTTATATTATATGCTTCCCTAATAGTGAAAGTTCCTTTAGTTTATTTTCCCCGTCGTAGAATATCATTGCCTCCTCTGTTTTTTATTTTCCTGGACTCTAATTCCTTACTAAACAAGGTTTTTTGTTCCTCTGTTGCATTCCTGTTCCAGTCTTCCATTGTTTTCCATTCCCTCCATTCTTCACTTTCTCTTCCTTCTATCCAATAATCTTTGACCAAAATGAGTTCTCTGTCCATCCCTGTTCTGTAGATATCCTGCATTCCCTGTATATTCACCATTTTCTCCCTTTGCTGCCACGCTTCCTCCCAAAATCTCACATTCTGGCCCCCTCTGATTTCCCAAAATATATTTCCATCAACTAATTCTCTGCTTTGATTAGACAGGTTCCATATGTCTGATCCTCTTGGTATTTCTTGTTTCCTTAATATTTCTTCAGGAGTTGATGGCATATTATATTTTGTTGTCCATATTTCTTTCCACAGGTCCTTCCCTCCTTGCATCCATCTCCATCTTAATTTGGCTGCTAGACCTTGATTTAGAACAAATGGGTCCCTTAGACCTAGTCCGCCTTTTTCTTTTGGTTTAGTTAGGCTATCCCATGAGCAGAGTGCCCATTTCTTTTGTTGCTTAGGCCCTCCCCATAGGAATTTTTTGTATATCTCTATCAACTTATTGCATATCCCTTTTGGTGCTGCCATTACTGATAATGGATATATCGGGATCGCCTGAATGGTTGATTTGAGAAAAACTACTCTTGCAGCAAGATTCTGAGTACGGAAAGACCAATTTTCAAGTCTTTTCATGATCTTTTCCAAAATGGATCTCCAGTTTCCTATTTTTAGGGATGATGAGTCTAGCATAGTTCCTAAATACTTTGTTGGAAGCTCCCCTTTTCTATAGCCCAAGGTCCTGGTTAAGTGATTTTTGATGGGTTCCACTGTATTAAAAAAGAACGCTCTTGATTTTTCATTATTTACCTCCATACCTGAACCTTTCATAAACACCTCTAGAATTCTCTTTATCCTTCTCACCTCATTCAGGGATACTTTACAGTATATCATGATGTCGTCCACGAACTGTTGGTGAGTGACTGTAGTATGATTGCCCCATAGTCTCAGACCCTGGATTTTCCCTTCTCTTAATTCCTTTTTGAAATATCTACCTAATCCTTCTGCTGCTATTATGAAGAGAAAGGGGGATAGGGGATCTCCCTGACGAAGACCTCTTGAAGCATTAAAAGTAGCAGATGGGGCTCCATTTAGCAGGATGGAGAAATTCGGCGTAGAGATCATACTTAAGACCCACTTCACCCATTTGTCGCAGAATCCAAAGGCTTGAAGGATGGCTTCTAAATACCTCCAATTTAATCTGTCATAGGCTTTTGACAGATATAATTTAATCAACATTCCTTTTTCCTTTTTCATTTTTAATGTGTGGATTACTTCCTGGGCCACCACTAATCCATCCATAATCTGTCTGCCTTCTACAAACCCAGTTTGTTCTGGGGATATTATGTTCGCGAGAATAGATTTCAGCCTCTGGGCCATCACTGATGCCATTATCTTATATATAACATTACATAAAGCTATAGGGTGAAAGCCTTCAGCTTGATCCGCTTGGGTAGTTTTAGGAATGAGGATTAACAAGGTTGAGTTTATACCTGGCCATATTCTTTGATGGATTCTAGCTTCCTCCACCACTTCTAGGACTTCTTCAGAAAGGAGGTGCCATCCTGCTTGGTATAATTCTACCATATACCCATCTGGCCCAGGGGCTTTGTTCCTTTTCATATTCCTGACTGTTTCCTCCACTTCTTCCATAGTAATTTTCCTCATCAGTGCCAAATTCTGTTCTCTGGTTACCAGTTTAGGGATCTCCTTGCTTATCTTCATTATAGCCTCTGTTCTATTATGTTGAGTTTCATTTAGCAAATTTTTGAAATGACTAACCAGAACTTTTTCTATTTCCTCATCCTGGAGGACACGCTGAACTTCTTGGTTCTTAATGGAGAAAATTATGTTTCTTTGTCTATGCTGTATCATTGCCTTATGGAAGAACTTAGTATTCATTTCCCCTTCTCTAAGCCACTGAACCCTTGACTTCTGTCTCCATAAGATCTCTTCTTGTTTCCTTCTCTCTTCTAGTTGATTTATTATAATTCCTTCTTCCTTTATTCTATCTTCCTGTATACCTTCTAGAATATCCATCTGTTGCAGCTCTTCCATTCTTTGCTCTAGGCGTTGTTTCTCTTTCAGTATATTTCCAAATTCTTCTTTGTTCCACTTTTTTATTTTGTCTCTCGGCTCCTTTGATTTGAGTTGGAAGGTGTGCATTTTATATTTCCCCTTTTGTTCACTCTTCTTCCACCATTCTTCAAGTTTCTCTATCAGCCCCTCATTTCTGAGCCAAAATGCTTCAAATTTAAAAGGTTTGTTATTTGGTCTTTGTTTGAGATCTATTTCCATTTTAATCGGCTAGTGATCCGATCCTGCTGGTGGGCTCCAGTATTGTAGCAATAATGCTACAACTCCTGGAGCTTCCTTCTCTAATTTTATCAACCCGGTAGTTCGTAACAAACTTGGAAGCGACGGTGTTGTATGCACAAGTACTAGCTCTTGCCGCAGCTGTCACTTGGTCAGCTGGCACAAGTCCGCTAGGAGCTTAAGCCAACTTCTATGAGCTCTTAGAAGAAGCTTTTTAATTGATGGATGAAAGCTAACTCGAAAGAAGCTAATCTAATTGCGAAAAGAAAATGAAAGCCAAAAAGGAACGCAAACCCTAGCAAACCCTAGCAAACCCTAATTCTACCAACTAGTCCTACTGATGCAAAAATGAGAATGCAAACTACGAGAAGAGATGCCATTACTTCTAGGAAGGTAAAATGCATGTGTCTAAGTTATCACTATCTGAAGAAAACATCTTTTTGTATTTTTGATTAAGTTATTAGAATTATCATGCATGTGCTTTTAACTAGTTTTCCACTGTGCAGGGATGGATCAAGGGATGAAATGCTTTGGGAAAGGTTGGGATGGTACAGAGAGGGTCTAAGGGATCCCTAGCATTCTTTCTGAGAGTTTCACAAAGTCTGGATGCCATGCAACCGTGTTTATGAACTTCTACAGGAAGTCTGCAGGGGTTTCTACAGGAAGTTCTGTAATTCTTCTACAGGATGTTTCGAAATGGGATTTTTGAGGATGGGTGATTGATGGAAGATGCATGGATGGTTATGGAGGTAGGATGGGGGTCTGAAGTGACCCAGGAACTGATGGGTGGAGTGGTGAGATGATATGTGGAAGGCTGATTTGGCTTTAAGGTAGTTGAGACAACAATGGAGAAGAAGGTAGGGTTACGTGGGCAAGAGGATGGGTGTGAAGCGAGAAGCCTAGATATGGGATGAATCAGATGGCTCTGATGAAGCTTGACCATGTGAGTGAGTGATAGAGATGCCCTGCACAATGCACATTCAACTGAATCAATGAATTCTTGCAAACAAACTAAGTCCTAGCTAACTTAATCTAACTGTCAATGAAATGAATAGACAACAACCTCGTTTGGAAAGAGAACCATGTACATCACGTGAGCAAGAACATTCCGAAAGATCTAAATGCATGACAAACTCCTACCAATCGATTCCCAAACATAAAAAGCTACTTTAACCAACAAAAACAACCAAAATAACAAAGCAAGATCTAAAGAGCAGATTTTATTTTAAGAACGCAGCAAACACACATAAAGATAAACAGGGGAGGTACTGGGCGCTTGAGATGGGCCCAACCCCAAGAGCTACAGCCTCCCAAGAGAGATTTAGAGCTGGTGCAAAGCTGGATTCATCTTTATTAATCAAGAATGAAGAGTTACATCAAAACTGTCCACAAGGAGAGCTTGAGAATGAGTTGAAAGCAAAGCTAATCTACTGCATACAAATCGAATTACAAAATGACTACAACAAGGCTATGAAATGACTAACTACTAGCTACTATCTACTGGCTAACTAGCTAACATCCACTGGCTACACTGGCTAACCCCAAATGAGGCCCTAAGCCTTCTTATTTATACAATTTGAGGACCCAACAGTCCTCCTAAAATTTAGGGACTCGGCTGCCCAAAACTTGGAGTTAACAGCAGTCCTACTTGACTTGCTTGGCTGCCCTTGTGTTGATTGATTCGGTGGCCCTTGAACTCCGAGCTAATGGTGGAGAATTCGAGGCAAGGGCCCATAAATGAAGGGGACACCTTCCTACAAATCCTCTAGCTTGTCTTCCCACGAATTTGGCTGCCAAGTGCTCATTAAGACCTTCAATTTTGTCTCCAAATTGACCAAAAAGGCTACACAAAGCACCCATTAGACTTGTTGGCATAATGACTAACCAAATTCACTCTATTAGCATAAAAATAATCAAAAACATGCAATAAACCAATGAGAATGGTGGATAAAGTCAAATTAGGAGGTTGAATGAGCCCAAATAATTGTACATTTTTTGGGCTCATCATCACCCCCCTACTGAAAGTGTTGCTCATCCTCTGAGCAACCAATCTCTCTCCTCGTCTTTGATGGCCCTGGTGGCTTCTTTGGCTAACATCTCGGCTGATTTCTCCTTTGGCTTCCCTCTTTTCAAACTTCCTGTAGAAACAGTTCTCTGTCTTCCTGTAGAAACAGTTTGCTAACTTCCTGTAGAAACAGTCTGCTAACAGTTCTCTGTCTTCCTATAGAAACAGTCGGCACTGTCTTAGCCTGCTTGGCTGAGGGTGCTTTTCCTTTCAGATTGGTCGTGGCAGCCTTCGTCTTCTCGCCCTTCTGCTCTTCTTCCTCACTGTCTGTTGCTTTTCTTAGTGAATCCTTAGCCTTGTTATGAGTGCACAAGTATATGCAATCATATGGAAGAAATGGTGCCCTTGGCATTCCCTAAAACCTGCAACGTGAGGGCACTCGTATGTCTTGTAACAAGAAAGTTGGTTAAATCCACAAGATAAGCCATGGTCATGTTTCCAAGCAACAGGAATATGATAAAGGTGTTTCCTTTCCTTATGCTTTGGCTTTGATACAAACAATTGGCACTGGCTTCTTTAACTGTGCACAACTAATCAATTTTCCCCTATTTGCCTCATGTTGACTAGATTCTGCATAATCAGTTGTAGGTCTCCACCACACCTCTTCCATATCTGATGGGTTCTGTTTCATATGTTTCTTTTCATCCAGATCACTAAGCATATGAATGCCCGACAAGGGATCCTTCAATGCTGAAAAAATCAGAGATCCTTCCTCTCTTCTCTCATGTTCATTAGAAACACCAGCTTCTTTAAATTCGTATTGAGCTGCACTCTGGCCATCTGGCATACCTGATATATAATCTTCAACCCGTTTCATGCCCTCTGTATTATCAAGTTCTGCATAAATGTTTGACATATGTTCCTTGAGTTGTGAAAGAGAAATTTGTTTCTCCTTACCTTTATCTTGTTTAAGAGGAAACCTTATGTCCAAGAGCTGGTACGTTTCCTTCTGGACCTCAGTCAAGTGTGTAGGAATGATTTCCTCATGCGTCACTTTAGGGAAACTTATCTCCATATGTTGCTGACTTTTCTTCTGAATAATAGTTGGATGTGAAGGGCTAGTTTCTTTACATACCACTTTTGGAATGGCAGAATTAAAATGTTGTTTCGGAAGCTGCATTTCTGATCCAGTATGGCTGACATTGTGAATTTCATTTTGATGAGCATGAATTCTCTCTTTATGCACTTTTCGGTGTGTGCAAATTTTGTGTCCCTTTCAAAAGCACAGCTTTAATGGGCTCCTTTGCATCTTTCTCCTCTTGAGTATTTACAGTGGCATTTTCCTTTAAACACCCATCATCATTTCCAGGCCCACTCTGATCGGCACCAACATTGTTTGCCTTCCCTACATAATCTTCCAAAAGGCAGTAGCAGAAATTCTTTTCCTCTGAGGTGCAGAAACAAGCTTCATTGGGTCAGTAGGATGTCCGAGTCCTCTGCAGCAGTTATTGATGGGAGTGTTCCATGAGTAGTGAGCACTAATGCTCCGTGAATCAGAATCCCTGACCCTGTCGAGTTTATGCTTACTATGGCTCCTTTGTTGGACAAGACACTTTCTCTTATTTTCTCTGAACAACCAGGCTCTGCACACAGGTACCCACAAAAGCAGGATGCATTGCTCAAGAAACTCATAAGGGAAGCCTTTGACTGCTTGCTCCCAGTGTCCAATGATTACCAAAAGAGCCGAAGATTTTCTGACGAGTTTCTGATTTTAAACCCTTTTATCTCTGCTCCATAAATATATATATTTACTGCACACAAGAAGACAACAATAACTGAACATAATTCATTTGTGTGTGATGGAATTGACACACAAGGATTCCATCGCATTCATGGTCACTACCAGTAAGGGATGACATGAATATTACTCGGTTTTGACACTTTCATGAAAGAAAATGCAGGGCTTCATTCTCTTCTGGATAATGGGAATGATCAAATAACAATTTTCACGAGTACACCAGCAAGGAGATTTTGATCAGAAGCTGGAAAGGTAAAACTTGCATGGGCAGTATCAGGTTCCTCCCGCTCCAAATCATAAAGCTTTGGAATAGCATTTGCAGCACACCTTCTCAGATAAGTAGAAGGATCTATAACACATTTCTTAAGAGTCATTGAAACCAGAGGTGCCACACCATGAACACGGATTCCAGACATTGCACGAAGAGTCCATGCACACAACAACACGGATTCCAGACATTGCTATGGAGCTTGTTACAGCTGCAAGGACGATGATAAACTAGAAACAATAGCTGTGAGAGTTCGATTGGATGTTTATGAAGATTTTCGTTGATGAAGGGTGAGCTGGCCAACTACACGTTGGCCCCATGCAAACTGTTGTGCTATCATGAACTGCAGTGGTTACTATTTGTTCTCTGCTTGAAATCTCATCCATCAGTTGCACTGGAGTTAGACTACCCACACTGTCTGTGTTTTTTTAAATTTCACGTGCATGACTGACCCATGCATGCTGCGTGACTTTCTCGTAAGTGCTAGAGAACTGGGTGTCTTGCTACATTCATGGCTTAATTTCACCATTCCATTCGTTCATGCAATGCTTAGACTATATTCATGCAATAGATGAACAAGGTTTAGTCATGTACCTGAAGTCAAACGGCTGCTTGTGAAGCTTTTTGCTGCTGCATGCTCTGATTCTGCTGCTGCATGCTCTGATTCTGCTGCTGCATGCTTGGATCCTTTGATTGCATGAGGGCTTGGCTGATGATTTTTGATTGCTTTTCCTTCTGCAGGTGTCCTCTGGCCGGATCTGAGCTGCATGCAATTGTTTCCACGTTCAGATCTGCACCTTCAAGCTGCTGCTGCTGCATGGTCACAAAACCAGAACTTGTTTTCGCCATTTCTCTCAAACGGTAAACCGGATTGATCTGAAACTCGGTGAGCATGTTCCTATCATCATTATGCATCTCCCATAGCAAAATCGTGATCAATGGATGCACGGATTTCGAGAAAAATGGAAAATGGCTGAAGATTTCAGAGCTCGATTTCTCGGAAACCGTGCATCAAAATCGGCTGAAACTACTTGGGTAGGTTACCATCACTCACATGCATATCCCCATGAAACAGGTTTTGAAACGGATGCACGGATATGGAGAAAATGCAAAAATGGCTGATGGTGATGGAGGCTGATTTCTTGGAAACCGTGCACCGGAATTGCATGGAACTGCTCAGGCATGTTGCCATCAACCTTGTACAATTCCCCATAAAACGGTTTGTCAAATGGATGCATGGTTCTCAAGTTATGGCAAAAACAAATTTTGTTCTATGGATTTTTGCCTCAAGGCTTTTTGCAAATGTTTGCATGGAAGGAAAAACTGAGCTTGGGCTGTGATGCAGGTATGAAGATGATGGAGGAGGAGTTGGAAGATTGCATGAGGACTTCTGAACCCTTGAGGAAGCTACCAAGTTCGCCAAACCACTTTTTGAAATCCATGTCTAGTTTCCCACAATTTCTACAGGAAGTTCCTGTAGAAGCACAATGAGGTGGAAAAAATGATGGAGGAAGGCAAGGGATGGACACACAAGTTCTTGTAGGCCTAATCAACAGATTCCCACCATTAGATTCACTTTTGAAATTGGATTTGGCTCGTCCAAAGGTTCTACAGGATGTTTCCTGTAGAAATACAGAGCTTCCTGTAGAAGGCACAAGAAAAATTCCTTTGATCTTGATTTGAGTGCTCCTCCTGTCATGAAACGTCCTTCTTGCAACCTGCAATTAGCCAATGGAATTAGTTTTATTTTTCTTTTTCTTTTTCTCTTTTGTTTTTTTTTTTTTTTGAAAAAAAACAACTAAGGCGCCTCATGGAGGTTTTCACCCTAATTGCCTGCCTTGGGCGCCTCCAAGGGAGGTTTTCACCCAAAGATCTTATTCTCTTTTCCTTTTTTTCCCAACCCATTGACCGCCTCATGGAGGTTTTCAATCAATGAACCAATCTAAGGCGCCTCCGAGGAGGTTTTCACCTTAGATTTCTATTTTCCTCTTTTTTCATTTTTTTTCTTTTTCTTTTTTCTCTTTTTTTTCTTTTTCTTTTTTCTACCCTACCCTACTTGAAAAACAAAATCGTTCTCAAGTATAAGAAAACTTCCAATGGAGCCATGTGCACATCGAGATTAGAGAAAAAATGATGTGAAGGCTCGAAATGCATGCTTGGATAACTATCCGGACTTTAGAGACCAAATGATCTGACTTTGAAGGGATCAAACATAGCTGAGGAAGAGAGTACCGCTGCAACTTAGGGACCTTCTGAAACCATATCTCAATATAGCTTTGATATCCTTGGTCCTTTTGCTGATCTGGGTCATGTTTCATGTCACTTTCTACTATGACTTCCTCATCTTCCTCTTTTTGTTGATCTTTCTCTTGAATACATGGAAGATTTGATGGTAACCATGAGGGATCTTTCTTTATCTCTGATTCTGATGTCTTCTCTTCATCAAGTGCAGCCCATGGTTCTTTGATCTCCTCTTTGGAATCTTCTTTTTCCTTTGGTCCTTCAATGTTGTCAATATAATCTCTGTTTTGCAACACTCTTCCTGAGCTTTGGTGAACATCATTGAGCTCAAAAGGAGTCATTTGCACATGTTGTGCCTCAGCTTTGCAATTGGGTTGAGCTACTCCATTGTATGGCTTTGGAAATGGTACGGGTAGTTGAGTGGAGGTGTGAAATTGAGATGGAGATGGATGGCATTGTGGTTGGGTAGGCATTTGGGGTTGCCTTGGTGGAGGAGGAGGCGATGGTTGTGGATGAGCAGGTGGTGGAGGAAAATAAGCAGGAGGAGTGTTGTATTGGGGCCTCCACTCCTGATGAGGTGCATTCCACTAAGGCTGTGGCTGAGCATAAGAGTGAAACGAATGAGCAGTTGGTTGGGCATAATATGGATCTGTGAAGGAACAAGGAGGAGGTGTGAACCAGGAAGGATGAGCAGGGGGACCCCAAGAAGGCATGAAAGTGGCTTGATAGGGGTCATAATAGGTCTCGGATGTCCCTTGCAGTTCCTGCTGGTAAGATCTAGGTCCATGCGGCCTCCTTTGGTTCATATAATAGAGTGATTCAGTGGCTCCTTTGGCTCTTTGATATGCAGCTTTGAATCTGGGTAAGGAAGGGCACTGATCTGTAGGATGGTATTCTTCACAGACAAAACACACTTATATGGAGTACAATGGACATTCGTTCCTAGGATGCTTTCTAGTGCACCTAGGACAAAAAATGACCAAAGCCCTCTTGGCTTCCTCTTGCTTCTGTTGGATCCGCAAGGTATCCAGTTGCATGGCAAGAAACTGCCTCATATCACTCTTGAAATCTTTGATCTGATTTTCAAATTCATCTTTGGACAAGATGTTGCTCCCAACATTTCTGCTTGTAGCCATTTGCTTCAGAGGAATGTTTTCTTCTTCTTCTCCCCTAGGGGTTCTTCAAATATGTCTTGTTGTCCACCTAAGGGTTCTTTAATCACAGCCATCGAAGAAGAGAGAGAAGGTTGGCTGTGTGAAGCAGTGGGGGTGTTGTGCAATCATTTTTCTAACTTATCTCTACTCCTACAAGGCATGAAATGAAATCTTTTTGGTTGATTTTTGCTTTTTTCTACTTCTACTTGCAAAACTGAAATAGATTGAACTGCAACTAACTATCTTGCTAAAATGAAAATGCGAAATTGAAATGAAAGCAGGAAAGGACTAATCTCTTTTGCTCAAATGAAATTGCAGGAATGAAATGCTAGTCTACGCTTGCGGAATTGAAATGCTAATCTACGCTTGCAGAAATGAAATTGCGGAATTGAAATGCTAATCTATGAAAGCGGGAAATGCTAATCTACTTTTGCATAAACGAAATTGCATAATGGAAATGAAATAAACTACTTAGTAGAAGATTGTAGTGGAAAATAGAAGAAAAGCGACAATTACTAATACTCTGACGCTTCCCCAGCAACGGCGCCAAAAAGATGGTGGGCTCCAGTATTGTAGCAATAATGCTACAACTCCTGGAGCTTCCTTCTCTAATTTTATCAACCCGGTAGTTCGTAACAAACTTGGAAGCGACGATGTTGTATGCACAAGTACTAGCTCTTGCCGCAGCTGTCACTTGGTCAGCTGGCACAAGTCCGCTAGGAGCTTAAGCCAACTTCTATGAGCTCTTAGAAGAAGCTTTTTAATTGATGGATGAAAGCTAACTCAAAAGAAGCTAATCTAATTGCGAAAAGAAAATGAAAGCCAAAAAGGAACGCAAACACTAGCAAACCTTAATTCTACCAACTAGTCCTACTGATGCAAAAATGAGAATGCAAACTACGAGAAGAGATGTCATTACTTCTAGGAAGGTAAAATGCATGTGTCTAAGTTATCACTATCTGAAGAAAACATCTTTTTGTATTTTTGATTAAGTTATTAGAATTATCATGCATGTGCTTTTAACTAGTTTTCCACTGTGCAGGGATGGATCAAGGGATGAAATGCTTTGGGAAAGGTTGGGATGGTACAAAGAGGGTCTAAGGGATCCCTAGCATTCTTTCTGAGAGTTTCACAAAGTCTGGATGCCATGCAACCGTGTTTATGAACTTCTACAGGAAGTCTGCAGGGGTTTCTACAGGAAGTTTTGTAATTCTTCTACAGGATGTTTCGAAATGGGATTTTTGAGGATGGGTGATTGATGGAAGATGCATGGATGGTTATGGAGGTAGGATGGGGGTCTGAAGTGACCCAGGAACTGATGGATGGAGTGGTGAGATGATATTTGGAAGGCTGATTTGGCTTTAAGGTAGTTGAGACAACAATGGAGAAGAAGGTAGGGTTACGTGGGCAAGAGGATGGGTGTGAAGCGAGAAGCCTAGATATGGGATGAATCAGATGGCTCTGATGAAGCTTGACCATGTGAGTGAGTGATAGGGATGCCCTACATAATGCACATTCAACCGAATCAATGAATTCTTGCAAACAAACTAAGTCCTAGCTAACTTAATCTAACTGTCAATGAAATGAATAAACATCAGCCTCGTTTGGAAAGAGAACCATGTACATCACGTGAGCAAGAACATTCCGAAAGATCTAAATGCATGACAAACTCCTACCAATCGATTCCCAAACATAAAAAGCTACTTTAACCAACAAAAACAACCAAAATAACAAAGCAAGATCTAAAGAGCAGATTTTATTTTAAGAACGCAGCAAACACACATAAAGATAAACAGGGGAGGTACTGGGCGCTTGAGATGGGCCCAACCCCAAGAGCTACAGCCTCCCAAGAGAGATTTAGAGTTGGTGCAAAGCTGAATTCATCTTTATTAATCAAGAATGAAGAGTTACATCAAAACTGTCCACAAGGAGAGCTTGAGAATGAGCTGAAAGCAAAGCTAATCTACTGCATACAAATCGAATTACAAAATGACTACAACAAGGCTATGAAATGACTAACTACTAGCTACTATCTACTGGCTAACTAGCTAACATCCACTGGCTACACTGGCTAACCCCAAATGAGGCCCTAAGCCTTCTTATTTATACAATTTGAGGACCCAACAGTCCTCCTAAAATTTAGGGACTCGGCTGCCCAAAACTTGGAGTTAACAGCAGTCCTACTTGACTTGCTTGGCTGCCCTTGTGTTGATTGATTCGGTGGCCCTTGAACTCCGAGCTAATGGTGGAGAATTCGAGGCAAGGGCCCATAAATGAAGGGGACACCTTCCTACAAATCCTCTAGCTTGTCTTCCCACGAATTTGGCTGCCAAGTGCTCATTAAGACCTTCAATTTTGTCTCCAAATTGACCAAAAAGGCTACACAAAGCACCCATTAGACTTGTTGGCATAATGACTAACCAAATTCACTCTATTAGCATAAAAATAATCAAAAACATGCAATAAACCAATGAGAATGGTGGATTAAGTCAAATTAGGAGGTTGAATGAGCCCAAATAATTGTACATTTTTGGGGCTCATCACCTGCAACCAGTAGAATTGTGGCTTCTATGAAGACATCTTTCATCATTATTTGTTCGGAAATTAAGAACATGTCAAGTCGTGAAGCAATTTGATTAACTCCCCCTCTTCGGTTGTTCCAAGTATGATTTCCATTTATAGTTTGAATATCTATCAGTCACTGTTCCCTTATCATATCTCCGAACTGTTCCATAGCTGTATCCATTCTCCTTAGCCCTCCTCTTTTCTCCGCTAAGATTTTAATCAGATTGAAATCCCCTCCTACTATCCACTGTTTTCCAGGGATTAGATTCCTCACTGCTTTTAGATTTTGTATAAAATTTTCCCGTTCACCTTGGGTATGGGGTCCGTAAACACCTGTTATAATGACCTCCTCTGTTGTTCCTATAATATTTGCATTTCCTGTTAGAATTCTTGGAAGGTTTATCCAATTGTCTAATTGTATTTCTTCAGGGTTCCAAATTATTACCAAACCCCCCGCACTCCCAATCACATCTTGTCCCATCATTTCATATCTCTTCTTGTTTCTATTCAAAAAATCTCTCATTTTCTCAGTACTAATTTTTGTTTCTTGTACTATCATTATGCTACGCTTATATTTTTTCAGTTTGTCATTTAAATACCTCTATTTGCCTCTACTGTTGAGGCCTCGTATGTTCCAGCTTGTGATGATCATCGCAAAAGTTTCGAGGGGGTTTGAAATACCTCTGAGAGAGGTATAACTCTTCCTGAATTAACTAACATTACTCCAACTTCTTGAATTGTTTCACTCATTGTTCTTCTACCTCTTTTTTACCTCCCTTGCCAATACTGCTCATTCCTAGATTTTAGGTTTCCTACATCTCCATTTTCCCACCTCTTCGATCTTCAGTTATTCCTTTTTTCTCTTTGTATCTTTGAAAGGCTTCTTTGTACATCTGTTTCTGATCCTCTGGGATAAATCTTTCATCGAGCCTGTTCCATTCCTACAAGATCTTCGTCATTACTTGTTCTTCTTCCTCTCCTTTTGTTTTCTGTGGGTCTATTTCCATTCTTCGTTGATCCTCTTGGTTTTCTATTGGATCCTCTGTGCCCTCTTAACCTTTATCTACTTGATCTGCCTCTTTATCTGCATTTTCCTTTATGACTTCCATTCCTTCTATTTCCTCATCTTCGTTCTCCTCTGTTTCTACTTCTTCGTCCTGTAATACTTGGAACTTGTTTTGAGATTCTCTAATATGGATTCCTTTTTGTTTATCTGATTGTGTCTTGTTATTCCCTCTTTTTTTCTTCCTCTGCACTTCTCTGAAGTTCTCATCCTCCTGTACTGATTTATTTGCCACAATTCTCCTTTCATTTTTTTCTTCCTTTTCCTTTTCTGATAAGGTGATAGGGCATTCTCGGTATAGATGTCCATACTCATGGCATCTTCTGCAACGAAAGGGGATATGCTCGTAATCAATTGGTTGATGCCAGATCTCATCGTGATATTCCAACTCTATTGTGTCTGGAAGTGGCTCTGTTATGTTCATATACACACATATTCTTGCGTATGTTGTATATCTACCCCTCTTTGTCGACTCTGCCACTTTCACAAAAGATCGTATTGCGTTCCCTATACCCTCAAGGATCTCTGGGTCCCAGAATTCTGTTGGTAAGCCAAAGAGTCTGATCCATACCGGGGCTGCTAACATTCTTTCCTTATCTGGGTTGTAGCAGTCTACCCACTGTCTCATAAATAATCCAGCATTGTTCATGAAGTAGGGTCCTTCCTCAAAGATCCTTTCCCTGTCTTCTAGATTGGAGAATATGACTGTAAAAAAGCCCTTCGCCCCCAGCTTTATTTCCACATGTCCTTTTGGTTTCCACCTTTGCTGGATCCATCTGAGAAGATCTTTCTCTGCTGGCCAGTATCCTACAAACTTACAGATCAAAGCATAATCCTTCATGTAACTTCTATATTTCTCTAATCTATTATGCGGTATTACGAACCTGGGTTTGTTCGTCGCCCTCGACAGACATTTACTTGTTGCTCCCATTCTCCTTTGCGTTCCTGATGCTGAGGTCTCTCCTTCATTTTTTCTATCTCCTTCCTTCTGTCGTTCCTTCCTTGCTTCTCCCGTTATCACTGCTTTGAAGGAGGGGATCTCTCCCCTCCCCTGTGTCGTTTCCATTTCTTTCCTTCAGATCTTGAGTCTTCCCCCCCCCCAGACTTTTGGTTTTTGGACTTTTCTTGCTCTAGTTCCTACACTTATGGTTCTCAAGCTCGTGTTCTGCCTTGGTGCGCTGCTCCAGCATTCGGCGACCCTTCTACCCTACCTTGACGAAACCCTCGACTGCGAAACCCTCATCTCGTTCCCTCCCTTCGAAGCAACCCCAATTTTCTATGAAGCATTATGAAATGGCCCTTTTGATTTTTTTTGCGATTGTGATATGTAGGGTGACGTCATGATGATGTCAGAGGTGGCTCTTATCGCAAATCACTTTCAACAAAGGGTTATGATATGGCGGTTGTTATGGAACTTACGATGCGATGGACGTGGGACAGATTATGTAATGGAGTTAATAATCTCTTCGGGTTTGGGTTACATTGCAAATCGCAATCGACACGAAGCAAGGGGCATGACCCTTGGAAGTTGTGATTGCGCAGATGCGGGGGATTTATGGACTGGAATGTATAATCCCGTCGGGTCCGGATTATATCGCATTACATAATCGGTGGTGCAGAGGAGTATTGACTTAAGCCTTTGAATATTGCGATTATTCTGGATGTGATATTTTTATTCAATGGATTTAAATCCTTGATCGGGTATGGTTTAAATATTGTAATCGCAATTGCAAAGAGGCAAAGAGGTGTCAATCTGTGGCTTTTTTGCGATCACGCAGACACGGGAGTTTATGGACTGTAGTGTATAATCCCAGTGGGTCCGGCTATATCGCATATCACAATTGGTTAAGGCTAAGACTTAAGTTCTACGATCATTATGATCTGCGGACGCGAGTGATATTAAAATTGCATTAATTTTACCATCGGGTCTGGGATGATATTGCAATTGCAATGGAGTTGTGGAGGGGTCTTTGCCTTATGAAACTTTTGTGACGCAGGGAAGTGATAAGGAATAAGACTCCGATTGTTCATATTTTTTGTTAATAACCCCTATTGTTTAATACTTAAGGTTTTTTTAAGGCATAAGTATAGTTTTGGTTTCGAGGGCTATTAAAAAAATGTTTTATTCAAGAGAGAAAATATTTTTTAATTCTTATGTTTTAAAATTTATTAAGGGTCTCCATTTTAATAAAATAAATTTAATGGGAAATTTATAAAATAGAAAAATGGCGGTTGTTGAATAACACAACAGGTCAACATAGGGCTTTGAAGGAGCTAAATAAGAAGATTAGTTAAGCACCAGTTATAGCATTACCAAACTTGTAACAACCCTTTGAAATATAGATGTGAGTGGGTATGTTATGGGAGCAATCTTGATGCAAGGAGGAAGGCTTGTGTGTTACCATTATGAAATAGTTCATGGGGCAGTTCTTAACTACCCTACCTACGACAAGGAACTCTATGCGTTGGTACAAGCTGTCAAAAAGTGGAAGCACTATCTAATGTGAAAGGAGATAATAATCCACATAGATCACTATCCACTACAATACATGCATGCCTAAAGTAAGCTACATCTGACCAAGCATTGCAAGTGGATGGGGTTTATGTAGCAATTTCATTCGGTGATCAAGTACAAGAAGGGAAACACAAACAGGTTGGTTGACATGCTTTCAAGGCCATCCACACCAAAGATCATAGCTTTGAGAACTCTAATGCACATGGAGCCATTCACCCATGATGCATACAAAGAGACATATTCATAGGATGAGGACTTCTAGGAGGTGTTTCAACAATTGTAAATTCATAGACATGTGCATGATGGCGACAACACCATTGACTACCATCTCTAGGATGGGTTACTCTACAGGGTGGATAAGCTATGTGTTCTTAAGGGTGATCAATTGCAACTGATTAGAGAGCCTAACACCTCAAAGGTTGCAGGGTACTTGTAGGGAAAACCATGTCCAACTTGCAAAGGTATCTGTATTGACCCAAGATGCAAGAACAAGTAGCTAGGTTCATAAGAGGATGTGTGCTTTGTTGTACCAGCATGCCTAACAACATGAAACAAGGTATATGTCGTCCCTTACTTGTACCCATTCATCCTTGGGAAAGCATTTCCATGGACTTTGCGGGAGGTTTACCAACAACCAAGAAAGGACATGACTACCTATTCATGGTAGTTAATAGGTTCAATAAGACATGTGTTTTGATGCCCTTTAAAGAGACCATCAATGGGAAAGAAGCAACAAACTTGTTATTTGGACATGTCTGGGTGCACTTTGGGATACCAAGAAGCATTGTTTTTTACAGGGACACAAGATTCTTGGTACATTCTGGACTACATTGTGGGAGAATATGGACATGAAGTTGAAGAGATATACAACATTCCATCCATAGACAAATGGGAAGATGGGCGTATTCAACAGGGCTTTGGTGCAACTTCTAAGGGGATACAACTAGAAGAATTCGAAGACCTAAGATGTAAATCTGGTATATATACAACACTCTTACAACAGAGCAATCCAAACTTCTACATGCAAGTCCCCATTTGAAACTTGTTTTGGATATTTGTCGCCTTCACCTTTGGACATTGCATATGGGCAACAAGGAGGAGTGAGGGAAGATATTACAGGAGATCCCTTGAGGGATGTAAAATTTATAGATAAGATCAGGCAGATCCATATATAGGCACAAGAGACACTGCAAAAGTCACAGGAGAAATATAAGCTAAAGCATGATTAACATAAAACAAAGAAATCTTTCAAGGTGGGAGATAGAGTGTGGCTACAATTGAATAAGGAGAGGCTACAAGAGTCTGGTAAGAAAATCAAGGCTCTGAGATATGGTCCCTTCGAGATATTGAGAAAGGTGGGTGATAATTCCTATCAACTTAGTTTATCACCATACATGCTCATTTACTCAGCCGCGAATGTAGATAATTTGAAGCTATATGAGTCTTCCATGCTAGATCAGGAAGAGGAACAAGTCCTACCTTTTGTGGAGGATTTGGCACGAGATGCTCAGGCAGAGTTGATGAAAGATACAATTTTGTAGAATAGGTCCATAACTACAAGACATGGGCAACGTGACCTTTGGCAGATTGGTTTGAAAGGACAACTTCCAAGTAAATCTAAATGGTACACTAGAGAGAAGGTGGAGGAAAAATTTCCTCATCTCATTTAGTGGAAGCTTTTGGGGATGAAAAGCCTCCGAAAATGGGGAGGTGTGATCCAAATTGGATTATTATATTGCTTTCCATCCATCTCGATGCTTTCAAAGTGGAAAAAGTGGAGGAATCAAATCTCAAGACCATTTTTACCGGCAAGACCCAATTTGGCAAATTAGGGTATGAAGCCTTGTGGAAGCATTTTGAGGCATTAAACGACATTTTTTGGGGGGGTAAAACTTTGTCGCTTTAGTGTTGCACCTTTTTTTTCCTATTCTAAATACATGGACCTTTCCAACGATATAAGAATCACGTTAATCAAAGTCTATATGTGAAAGTTATGCCACTCAAAAGTTGACCTTTCTATTTTCACCGCCATAATTTGAGAGGATGCCACGCCAACCCCCATTATTCATGGAAAAGGGACTAGCAATGTGATTATGATGTAAAATAATCTAGAAGAGTCTATATTGTAGCTCTAGTTAATAGTTGAGGTAGTAAAATCTAACCACCAGTAAGCTATCGAGTTGTGTTATCATCGAGCCACTAGGAGGAAAAGGGGTTCCATTCTTTTGAGTGCATTTGTTCCAAAACTAAACAAAATTACTAGAGAGGGATAGGAGATAGAGCACACAGAGAGGATTTGTATAATGTAGTAGCCCATAGGCCACAGGTCATACTTCTTTGTATTCGCAAAAATTTTCTATTAAGAGAAAGACAGCAGAGTGACTTCACCTTCCAGTTGGGTTTTTCTCTCAAAAGGGTTTCCTAGGTCATATCTTGTGTCAAATGTGCGTGTGAACTTTTATTTCGTTGTTCTCTATTTTATGCATAAATTTTAATTCATATGCATGCACTATTAACAATATTCTACAAATCCATAAATCTAAAAAAAGAAATAAAATTGTAATAGTGTAGAATTTCAAATTTAAAATATAATTTTATTAGATTTGTTACGATCAATTTATAGATAAACCAAGATGATAATAATATTTATTGAAGTGTTTTTGTATTGGGTTTGCATTAATCACCATTCTCATCTTTTCCTTCTTATGATTTAATTTGTTTTTTTAATTTCCAGAGCACGTTCAAGCACTTCTTTCAAAATTGATGACTTGTTAACATAAAAGCCTCTAATGAATAATTTTCTTCATCAACAACCTCCTTATGCAGATCGATAGCATTAATTTTTTTACCATATTATAAGATGAATATGCATTTCAAATCAATATTGTAGCTCGACCTTCACAAACTTTCACTACATCTCCACTACTCTACTTCTGTAAAAATCCTATTGATAAAACCATATTATTGGTTATTTTAGAACCTTAGGGCTTAAAAAAAAAGTCCAACACGTGTTTTATTTTGCATTAATCTAATGTGCCAACATGAAAACTTATGATTCATACCTCAATAATTAATCACATTTATGAAAGCATAAATGAAACAACTCATGTGCATATAAAGAATGAAAATATCATCAAAATACGTGGAAATAACAAACAAATGTGTACACTAATTATTATATACATCCAAAGATCACACTTTATATGCGAGTAGAGTTTAGTAGTGTCATGTAGCATACATCCATAACTTAATGACAAGCTAATGTAAATGTGTACACTAATTATTATATACATCCAAAGATCACACTTTATATGCGAGTAGAGTTTAGTAGTGTCATGTAGCATACATCCATAACTTAATGACAAGCTAATGTAAGGAATCTTGACAACCATCAACGTTTTAATGTTCCAAGTGAATCCTTCTCACTCCAAATTCATCACTTATAAATCAGGTCATAGTTTAATTTATAAAAATGAGGCTATAGTCTAACTTATAAAAGAAATAGATTTTTACCACATTACAATTTCAAGCAAAATTATGATTTTTTGTTATTTCAAAATACATATTTCAATGTATAAATAGATTCAACACTTTGAAAAATTCCTAGAGCAATTGAATTCTATATTAAACAACTTAAACTCAATTTTTAAAAAATTTGTATGGGATTTTAGTTAAAATTAATTAGGAAAAATGCCATAACAAAGACTATTCCATCTATAAATTATACTATATGGTAAATAAATAATTAAAGTAATTGTAACTTTTCTTTAAGCATATCTCAAATTTATTGATTGTAATCCATTAAAACAAATCTCTATGAAAGAAAGAAAGAAATAAATTATTTTAACGTCCACGAGGATAAAGATAACTTATGGGACAGATTGCTTCTACACCTAGCTCTTGTATTCAACCCTTTTCATGTGAAGTCTCACAATAAATGCTCCCACCTTCTCGATAAACCCCTCCATGAATAGATTATCCCAAAAGCTAGCTGCCAAAATATCTACATAACTTTCCTTGTTGTCTTTGAAGGCCTCACATTCTAAAATGAAATGATTTTTTGTTTCCACTTTTCTAGAAGAGAAAAAAATACATATTCTTTCCTCCCACACTTCTTTTGTCCCTTTCCAGTGCCCTATTTCACAATGGAGTTGATGAGAATTAGTCCTTAATCGAGCAATAAGAATTTTGGCTCTCCAAGAAATATTGGCCCCTACGTACGCTTTTTGTTGATGATTATGAGTGGGATTAAACTCTTTAGTATGGTACTTTTTCTTTCTCCCTAGCGCCTTCTCCCAAGTATGTTTGTGGAACTTATCCATAACAAAAGGTTTTATCTCTTTACTATTTGTGGGACACATACTCAAGCAAATACCCCATTTACTAAATCATTTGTTATTTTTCCACATCATAGTCTTCTTTCTTTTGCACAATATGTCATTAAACACAACCTTAGGTCATCTACCCTTTTCCATTTGCTCATTTTTTTAGATACCTTATGACTCGCACCATAACAATTGCTTCAATAAGAGCAACCCTTGTTTCACTTAACGAGGTAGCATAAGGAACTGCACTTTTAATTTTGAATTTGTTTGTAATCAAATGCTTCTGAATTTTCTCAATTTGTTTCCACTACATGTCAGATGTACTGCTGGCCCATAGTTCACAACCGTAGAGAATCACTAGAATCATTAAAAGCCCAAAAAGAGTTAGAGTTGTTTTCCAGTCCCATATCTCTGCCTCTCTACACCTATTTTGAAAAGCATAAAATGCTTTCCAACCCCCCAAAGTTCTTTTCTTTCTACAACCATCCCAACGCAGATTTTTGTTGAAGTCAATTCCGAGGTATTTGTAATTCGTGACTTCTTCCAGAATGTTGCCTTCAAAGTAGAACTTATGCTGGTTATGTTTTATTTTGTTAGAGAAAACCACTACTTTCATTTTGCTAATATTGACTTACATCCCCACCCTTTTACAAAAATTATCAAGGGAAAGTAAGTGCTCTTGCAAACCAAGAGTAGATTTAACAATTAGAATAATGTCATCTGCGTACAAAAGAAGCCTTATAACAAACTTGCCCAAATGGATACCGTCACCCCCTTGTGAATTTAGCCACTCTTCAAGCTTGTCGATTTATAAACCAAAAAGGGTAGGAGACAATGAGCAACCTTGCTTGACCCCGATGTCGCTTCTAAAACTTTTAGAAATGCCTACTGAAGTTCTAATTTTGACTTTCACCTCTTCATACAGCCTATGCACAGTTGCTCTCAAATGCTTGGGAACCCCAAGTTCCTCCATTATGTGCCAAAGCTTATCCCTAGGAACCGTGTCAAAGGCTTTTCTAAAATCAACAAAGCAACAAAAGGCTTCTTCCTTTTTCTCCCAAACTTTTTCAATGACGTGCCTTAAAGTTATACCATGATCAACTTTGGAATGTTTAGGTTTAAAACCTGCTTGCCCTTTAGCACATTTATCTCTTTCTTCTGCCCACTTGTTGATTTTATTTTCTAACATGCTTCCAAATAACTTCACAAACAAGGGTTTATCATTATGGTCCTATAATTGGAGGGATCATTGATGTCACCACTCTTGAAAAGAGATATTGCCAGACTAGTTGTCCAATCTGTGGGGAACCCCTGTTGTATGATGTTATTGAAAAAATTTGTAATGTGAGGTGCAAGAATTTTTTAGCCCCACTTTAGATACTCTGCTTGGAGTTCAACTAAGTATTTTGATTTTCCAACACCCAACTTCTTGATACCCATCTCTACCTCTTGCATGATGAAGAGTTTTGTATCAGTGTTGACCAAGGGAGGAGGGTCAACCTTGGGATCCTGCTCATAAAGTTGTCTTGCATAGTCAAACCATTTAGAAGCTATACTAATGTTTTCAGTTTGCATCTTTCTTGATTGGAGCTCCTCCCAAAATAATTTGGGGTTATTTTTCCCAAGGAAGACTAGTTCTTCTCTCCTCGAAACCATGAAATCAACCTTTTTATTTCTTAATATCTACTTGTAAGCTTTGAGCTTTAGGTTATCCTTGTTTGACTCTTTCCACATTCTCCTTGCCTTTTTACATTCATTGTCAAACCAAGCATTAACCGAAAAGCAATTTGTTTCAAACTTCTTATTGACTTTGCAAGTGCACTTTGAATTAAATGCGTTAATTTGTGACTATGAAGGTCATAAAATGGGATTTTATCCTTCTTGAAGAGCCTCTCTAGCGTTATTTTGAAGTTATTACAATTTTTTTGAGTCAAAAGAATTTTGCCCTATGGGAGATTTTGTTGAACACACTGAGTTTCTGACCCTAACCGCTTCTTTCCAATCTAAAAGAAACTTAAATAAATTGGCTTGTGATATGATTTTAAGTCCCAAAGCTGATCTCCAATCAAAACTTCTTCCATTTTCTCACACAAACTATGCGAGCAAATTACATAATCTACTATACTTGCTCCATTGTAAGTATTGCAAGTGAAATTACCAGACTTTTCCCATCTAGTCAACCATTACAAATGACTAAATCGAAAGCCCCACATAGAGTAAGCAATTGTTCACCAAAGAGATTGCAACCCTTGTCCCCTGAAATTCTTTCCCATTGATGATTACTCTCTTCTGTAAGCCAGATAGGGTCACAATCTTCTTTACAACAAAGAATGCTAGCTTGATCACATGCAATCCTAGCATTGAAATCACCCATTATAAGGACTTCACCTAACTGAGAATATGTTGCAATATATCCTTTTAAGGTTGCAAAGGGATCTTTGTGGTCAAGCCCTCTACTTTTGTAGATTTTTGAAACTTACGATGCAAAATAACATGTTGCAATTCTGATGTGATTTCCATTTTCTAATATTTTAAACCAAATGAATTGTTTATTTGAGTCTTCTTTTTCTAGCTGAATGAAACAACCTTCTTTTTCTCTCACTAATACCATGATACCCCCATGTCCTTTGCCATTCTCTACTGCCTTGTTCCACATTGCCATCTTCCAGTACCCTTCAAACAAAGGTGTCTTGCACCCTTCATGCTCATGTGTTTCTATGAGGCAACTTATGTCTCTATCTTCCGCAATAGGCCTTAACCTAGGTTCTCGTCTCCATGGGTAACCTTTGCAGCTCCAACAAACTAATCTTAAGGAAACTTGGGTATGACCTGATTGCTATTTCTTTTGACATGCAAGACTCACAATTGAGTCTTTGTCCTTGCTTGCCTATACTGACCTTGCTTCCTAATTTTCAGCTAAAGAGTTTGTCGCCTCTTCTTTATTATCGCCTTGATGCCTTGTTTTGGAAGGAGGTCCAAATCATGCTATCACAACTTTACCTTTATAAATCCATGCTCTCTTGCCCTCATCTCTTGCTGCCCTAACCTTTGACATTTCCTCACTCTTTTCCTCTTGTTGTCTTACAGTTAAATCTTCTTCTAGAAAAAAGCGAGAACCCCTCAAGAGCTGCTTCTTGCTTAGAATGACATATTTATCATGCAATCTAGGCATGATGACTTTTACGGGTCTGACCCTTTCACTGCTAAACTTACCTACCCTCCACGCTTGGCATATTTGTCCTTGCCATAACAACTTGTCTTTCAAAAAGTCCCTTGCAAGGTCAAGAGTACATTCATTTTTCCCATAGTCTTTCACCCCTCTAATAATTATGTTTGTTGCTCTATCTTGCATGTTGTCGACCCGAATGTTTGCTTCTCCTTCCTTATTCGTAAAATTGCTAATAACTTGAGCCCAAGTTTTGGAAACTTTTATGGAACCTCCTTTCGTTTCTTCTCTTGTTGTCTCTTCATGGTTTTCTATTTGGGCAATCGCTTTCACTTTATCTTGAGATGGTTTCTCATTCACCACCTGTGTACTCTCCATTACAAATTTCTTCATGTTTTGCACATTTGCCTTCATGCGTTGCCATTTTGTCTTCCCTATCACGAGAGCTTCCTGTAGCAATGCCACTTGCTCCTTCAAAACTTTATTGCTTTATGCTAAAGCCTTGTTTTCAGTTGTTATTACATGAATTGCATGATCTCCTTCCGCTCTTTAGCTTCTAAAACCCCCAACCTCTTTTTTTTCACTTAATGATTCTTTCATATAAAGATCAGATGACCAGGTGAGAGGTGTGGATGTGGGACTATAGAAGGCAGGATCATCGATGACTTTTCATCTGGGCTTGTTGTTGTCACATGCTTGCAAATGAGACTTGTTTGAATATTGCTTAATGCGAAGGGCTCAAGTACTTTCCTTGTGAGACCGTTTTCTCCTTCTC
The DNA here is from genome assembly GCA_031772625.1 of Pinus tabuliformis. Taxonomy (NCBI): domain Eukaryota; kingdom Viridiplantae; phylum Streptophyta; class Pinopsida; order Pinales; family Pinaceae; genus Pinus; species Pinus tabuliformis. The sequence continues at coordinate 401,775,685 of CM062815.1, read as the reverse complement.
TATTCCCATTTTATCTTCATTTTAAAATGCCCCGAAATTGTTTGGCATTGACCCAAACCCACCTCACAACTTTAGTTGATGAAGCAATTTTAACTTGTCTTAGATCATTTGTTTCCACAAGTTCTGAAATTTATTGCCCCATTGTCATGTTTAAATGCATTTTTGATGCACTTCCCTTTCTTTTTTGTGTAAATTAGTGTATTATATTAGCGTAAGAATACATATATTACAAAAGGTCTGCACGAGCAGACAACAGACTGCCATTTTACATAGCATGCACCAAGAAATGACCAAAAATACCAGCCAAATGACCCCGGGCACACCACGCAGGGCGGCAGAGAAAAAGGGGGTTGACAAAAGCAGTAGAGACCGGACCTCTAAACAAGTAGAGCCGCAAACAATGAACGTTGAGTTCCTGAGCAAACATATAACAAAACCAAGAAAACCCACCAGGGTAGGTAGATACAACAACTGACCCAACCTCAGGAATTCAACGAGAATGATAGCCAAGACCCGTTACATTTCAAGAACAATATAATTTTTGGAGGTATTCGGCGCAGACGCTGTCTTAACTTTGCTTGACTGAGCAGGCGCTGGATGAGTGTTCTGACAATCGCCAGTGTGCTCCTCCATCCTATCCTCAGCATACCTGGCATCAGGACCCATAGTGTGCCTCAAAAGACTAATCAGAACTGAGAGTTTCTTTGACATGTTGTCAAACTGTTGTTCCAGTGCGCTTGATGCACTTCCCTTTCATCAAATGTCTCCGAAAATATTAAAAAATACGTCCAAAAAAACCTCAAAATGTAAGTAACCTACAACAACAAGAATATATGTTAAGTTCCAACCCCTTCATTACTACGGTACCAAACTCCTAATTCCTACACCCAACTTTCAACAATACCTCCCTCAAACCCAAACCCTCATTTTTTTCTAAAACTAGGAAAAATACCTTTCCCATTCCAACCGCAGAGGCCAACGTTTCTTCTTACCCTATTTCTTCCTTTATTTTTATTCTCAGCCAGTATTCTGTTATAAGCAATTATTTTCGCTTATCTTACCAACTAAAAAAAACCTACGCACCCATGGTGTAAGGTCCTCGGAGCTGCAGTGTGGTTGGGCGTCGGGTGACCGGGCACGGGCGCGCAATAGTGCAACGGGCGGGTGCGATGAACCGGGCGTGCAGAAAGAATGCGACGAAACCTTGCAACATTTATGCGACAATAATAGAAGTGCAGCGCACTTATATGGCGATTGGAGCATGGAACGCTTGGCTTAAAGCCGACTTGCGATGGCAGGCAGGCCGACTTAGAAAGTGGGCATTAAACGTTGCGAAGGGGTATGTATGTGCGATGGTGGGCGGTCGGCTGGGTAGCCCACCCACATGCGATGGAGTCTATATATGTGTGTGCGATGGAGTTCATTTCCTCAATCCAACTTCGCACTTCTTACTTCTATCTTGGAGTAGGTTCACTTGTGCGCAGTTTTGAGGAGGATGAGCGCATAGCTCATGCGCTCCTCTAGTGTGTCGCACTTGGTGAAGAACTCTTGGTGGAGAGGTGGACGCGTTGGGCAAGGCGTGCCCGAGGTGATTGTGCGGAGGCGTTTGTGCGACGACTTGGCGTGGGTGTCTTGGCGACTCGGGTGAGCGCCCGCCCACCGTGCAAGTGTGCACGAAGGTGAGACGGAGGTTGGAACCGGAGGTCATTGAGTTGGGCAGGTGGTACTACGTGTTGTGCACACGATTTGGGCGTTTTTCAAGAGTTGGCAAGTGGGATTGCGTGTGGGCAGGGATACACGGTTTGGGCATTTGCGACCAAACGAAGAGCGAACCGGCGAAGACATGCGACGAGGTGAACGACGGGTTGGAGAGTCGTGCAGCGATTGTGCGGAGGTGCCGATGAGCTTGGCAACTGAGTTTGCCGAAGTTGTGAAAATTTGGCTAAGTGTAAATTTGGGGTTCCCAAGGACTTAGTCTGTACATTGTAAAAATGATGATTATATAATATATTGATTCGGGCAGGCTCACATTACGGGGAGTTGCCCCTCCCCTTTATACTGTTGCAATTGTTGTTGTTCTTGTTATAATTGCTATGGATAATGAATGAGTATGGGCTTCATTGGTATAAAGGATAAATGTATGTTTACTTGGTTGCGAAACACAAGCTAAGTAATGTTAAAGTGAAAGTAGGCGTAGTCCACGAACATAAGTATTGGTGAAAAGAAAGTGTTCGGTGGTGCCGCACCTTGCTACAAGCGGTTGGAAGACTACCGCAGGTGTAGGGGCATGACAGTTGGTATCAGAGCAGGTCTGAAGACTTGGAGAAGTCTTGCAGGAAGCTGGGTGAAGCAAGTGTGCATACACTTGGAAGTTGATGACAGGTGATATTGAGACTTGAACAAGGTTCAGGTGTTGAAGCATTTGAAGGTAGTTCCAAGACTCGGTTTGAGCAGGGTTGCTCGTGACAGTGGAAACAAGTTTAGCAGAGGTGAAGCTTAGTGCTTGGACCAAGCTGAACGACAAGACATGGCAAGTTTGGGAGAAGGTGAAGGGAAGCTCTTGCTTACCTTATACAGGTTGAAGAGGTTGAAAGAAGAAAATCCCCGGATTCGAAAGGAACTTGAAGTCTTGGAAATGAATGTTGAAGACGAATTTCTTCAACTTGGTTGGACAATGGAGCAAGATGAAGTTGCAGATTGTGCTAACAAGGAAGAGGAAGCTGTGACAGTTGAAGATGTTGCAGACATGACCATGATGGAGGATGAACTTGAGAATGATCAAGTTGGACCAGGATCGTGCAGTTTGCGGACATGGATGAATGAGGAAGAGCCTCATGATGATGAAGTAAGTATTGATACTTGTGTTTCATTTGGGCATTTGGTGGATGGACCGTATGCAGGGAGAGGCAAAGCCAGTTTGCCTATGCTATGGAGGATCTTGCCATGGATGTCTATGATGAGACCTTGTATGGAGGAACAAGGATTGTCGATTGTTGCAAGACTTGTTGGGGCTGCTTGTGACCTTATGGTAGAAGGTGCAAAGGCCCTTGACAAGGGAGGAACATGATGATCGTTGTGAAGGAATGGGTCATGCTTCAGCCATATGGAGATTTGGCTAAGTGCCCGGCATGACTCATGGATAGGTTGAGGAGGGCACACACTTGTGGTGATGCTTGGGTGGACTTCTCATGGCCAAGACCAAGAGCAAGTCTTGGTGGTACCTTTGGTGGAGGAGTTATGATGGAAGGGACTCATGATGTGATGATATGGTTGGGTGACCGAGTTCACTAGACCGAAGATTGAAGGCTTGGATGAGGATGACCAAATGTTGTGATGGGTCTACTTCGTTGGACTACATGGACAACATAGTCATGGACATCAGGTTGGAGACATGGAGCATGGCAGTCTGATGCAGGGACATTATGTGGGAGCATTTGTAGAGGTGTCATGGGCATCCAAGGAAGAGTGCCAAGGCAGGGATGTTGTGCAGATGGATTTGCTAGTGTGACATGGAGACTTGTTACTTATGAGTCGATGGAGAGGTTGTGCACTTATGTACAACAAGACCATGGACTTGGATGGATTGTGAGCAGATTACGGAGCTCATGATGACATGAGGTTGTGAATTTTAGGGACTTCATATATGGTGGACTTAGAGGATTTGATGCATTGAGGAGTTGAGGTCAGATACTTTGATGCAGTATGGGATGCATACTTTCAAAGTACATGTATGGGCATGGCTTGGAAGAGTGACTTGATGTAGAGGATCAATATGAGACACTTTGAAGTGATAGAGTTACGACGATGATGATGCCTTGACTTGGGCATGGGTTGAGCCGAGACTCAACTACTCTGGACAACATTTTGCAGATGAGATGAGGACTATTTCATGGACCTGAGCATGGCTTACACTTATATGGAGATGGATTCTTGATCGAGTTGAGGATGTGGCAGGATGTCTTGAGAAACAAATGATTGTGGCATGAGGAAGTGCATTCTCATGATTGAGCGTGACAATTGGACTGGCCATCCGACTAGTTCAGACATGGGGGTCGACAGTGCGCAGAGATCTGTTAGCATTGTGTTGGAGTATCATGGCAGCAGTTCACATGGTGACTGTTGGTATCATCCCAAGACCCCTTTTTCGAAATTGATTTAGGGGTTTTATGTTGAAGAATTAGAAGTTTTTGATGAAATGGTTACAGGAAGTTCCCACATCCTGTAATATGCTTATCGTTTGACATGTGGCGCAGCAGTTGGGCTGGAACGAAAGGCATGGACGAAAAGCAGAATGTCCAAGCATGGACAAACACCTATCTCCCAGCCGAATCGATCCTCCTATATGCGCGGTCAACTCAAGTCAAAGCATGGCACCTGGCAGACAAAAGCAGCAACAACAGCTCGTTCTATTTTTATTTGGTTTTTGTTCTTTTTGAAAACACTTAGGATAGAAACATTTTGAAAAGGCTTGATGTAATAAAAGCGGCAACAGCCGAATGTACATTCATTGTAGCAATGACATGGCTGTGGATATACATATGTAAATACAGTCCGGTTAATGGTTAATGTTTAATCGTTGAATCGTTCCAGAACAGAGTTTTTAAGTTTAATACTAAGACCTATTCACAGTTACGACTTGTGTATCTCGTGCATTGATTTGGTAGCCGGTCGATTATAAGCCAGTGTACCCTTGGAATGCGGACGGGCCCTGCGTTCAATCGGTATACTGTCCATTTATTTCATTTACATTTCGGTTATCGTATGGTTTGCACAGTGATTGGATTTCGATTTCAATAGGTTTTATATGGTTTGCATAACAGTTACAATTACATAGCTTTCGATTTCCATTGAATGTATATGGTTTGCGCTTATGGTTGGTTTGTGTTTACGGTTATGCTGCACAGTCATCACTGAGATTTGGAAATGCGTCTTGTAAGGGATTCGATCCCTGTGTGTCTTGTAAAAGCACCATCATAAACTCTGTTTTTATTCCACAATTCATTTATGCTCTCTATATAGTTTGATATAGTGTAAATATCATTGAATGTTGTGTGTTTACTGAACAAGGGTTTTCTGGGTAATATCTTTGTAAGGAGATTAAAATCATTGTTACAGTCATACGCAGTGCTTAGGTTTGCACAGTCATACACAATGCTTAGGTTCAGGGTTTAATTTGGTAAATGCATTTAATGATAAGCATTGTAATCAGGTATATTAGTAAGGTAATCTGAGTGTTTGAATGATAGGTGACATATCCCAGCCTTCTGTAAAGAAGCCTTGTAACCTACATCATAATCACTTGGCCAACAATCCTTTATGTCTATATATTTTAGACCATGCCTCTAAGCTTACGCACCTTGGTCGATATTAAATATAGAGTCTAGCCTAGTACCCTAGCTAGAACACTACAGTGACACATGATGAGGTCGACACAAGATGTTGCAGTGGAGATTGTGGCAGAGGGGTCGATGATCGTGGATTGAGATGATCTCTGATGGATGACATACCGATGTGGTGTATACCTTGGTATGGTGATCTTGGTGACAGATGGTTGCTGGGGCGAGACATGGTGGAGACGGTGGTTCTACATATGATGCAGTGATAGTTGCAGTATGTGGAGGAGTTGACTTCATGGATGATCTTGGTGGATGGCTACCAGGATGATATGTTGTCGAGGACGACAACGATTTCAGGTGGAGGAGGATGTAAGGTCCTTGGAGCTGCGGTGCGGTTGGGCGCCGGGTGACCGTGCACGGGCGTGCGATAGTGCGACGAGCGGGTGCGACGAACCGGGTGTGCGGAAAGAATGCGACGAAACCTTGTGACGTTTATGTGACAATAATAGAAGTGCGACGCACTTATATGGCGATTGGAGCGTGGAACGCTTGGCTTAAAGCCAACTTGCGATGGCGGGCAGGCCGACTTAGAAAGTGGGCGTTAAACGTTGCGAAGGGGTGTGTATGTGCGATGGTGGGCGGTCGACTGGGCAGCCCACCCACATGCGATGGAGTCTATATATGTGTGTGTGATGGAGTTCATTTCATCAATCCAACTTCGCACTTCTTACTTCTATCTTGGAGTAGGTTCACTTGTGGCAGTTTTTAGGAGGATGAACGCATAACTCATGCGCTCCTCTAGTGTGTCGCACTTGGTGAAGAACTCTTGGTGGAGAGGTGGACGCGCTAGGCAAGGTGTGCCCGAGGTGATTGTGTGGAGGCGTTTGTGCGGCGACTTGGCGTGGGTGTCTTGGCGACTCGGGTGAGCGCCCGCCCACCGTGCAAGTGTGCACGAAGGTGAGACAGAGGTTGGAACCGGAGGTCGTTGAGTTGGGCAGGCGGTACTACGTGTTGTGCACACGATTTGGGCATTTGTCAAGAGTTGGCAAGCGGGACTGCGTGTGGGCAGGGATACACGGTTTGGGCGTTTGCGACCAAACGAAGAGCGAATCGGCGAAGACGTGCGACGAGGTGAACGACGGGTTGGAGAGTCGTGCGGCGACTGTGCGGAGGTGCCGATGAGCTGGGAAACCGAGTTTGCCAAAGTTGTGAAAATTTGGCTAAGTGTAAATTTGGGGTTCCCAAGGACTTAGTCTGTACATTGTAAAAATGATAATTATATAATATATTGATTCGGGCAGACTCACATTACGGGGAGTTGCCCCTCCCCTTTATACTGTTGCAATTGTTGTTGTTCTTGTTATAATTGTTATGGATAATGAATGAGTATGGGCTTCATTGGTATAAAGGATAAATGTATGTTTACTTGGTTGCGAAACACAAGCTAAGTAATGTTAAAGTGAAAGTAGGTATAGTCCACGAACATAAGTATTGGTGAAAAGAAAGTGTTCGGTGGTGCCGCACCTTGCTACAAGCGGTTGGAAGAATACCACAGGTGTAGGGGCGTGACAGTTGGTATCAGAGCAGGTCTGAAGACTTGGAGAAGTCTTACAGGAAGCTGGGTGAAGCAAGTGTGCATACACTTGGAAGTTGATGACAGGTGATATTGAGACTTGAACAAGGTTCAGGTGTTGAAGCATTTGAAGGTAGTTTCAAGACTCGGTTTGAGCAGGGTTGCTCGTGACAATGGAAGCAGGTTTAGCAGAGGTGAAGCTTAGTGCTTGGACCAAGCTGAACGACAAGACATGGCAAGTTTGGGAGAAGGTGAAGGGAATCTCTTGCTTACCTTATACAGGTTGAAGAGGTTGAAAGAAGAGAATCCCCGGATTCGAAAGGAGCTTGAAGTCTTGGAAAGGAATGTTGAAGACAAACTTCTTCAACTTGGTTGGACAATGGAGCAAGATGAAGTTGCAGATTGTGCTAACAAGGAAGAGGAAGCTGTGACAGTTGAAGATGTTGCAGACATGACCATGATGGAGGATGAACTTGAGAATGATCAAGTTGGACCAGGATCGTGCAGTTTGCGGACATGGATGAATGAGGAAGAGTCATAGCCAGTTTGCCTATGCTATGGAGGATCTTGCCATGGATGTCTATGATGAGACCTTGTATGGAGGAACAAGGATTGTCGATTGTTGCAGGACTTGTTGGGGCTGCTTGTGACCTTATGGTAGAAGGTGCAAAGGCCCTTGACAAGGGAGGAACATGATGATCGTTGTGAAGGAATGGGTCATGCTTTAGCCATATGGAGATTTGGCTAAGTGCCCGGCATGACTCATGGACAGGTTGAGGAGGGCACACACTTGTGGTGATGCTTGGGTGGACTTCTCATGGCCAAGACCAAGAGAAAGTCTTGGTGGTACTTTTGGTGGAGGAGTTATGATGGAAGGGACTCATGATGTGATGATATCGTTGGGTGACCGAGTTCACTAAATCAAAGATTGAAGGCTTGGATGAGGATGACCAAATGTTGTGATGGGTCTACTTGGTTGGACTACATGGACAACATAGTCATGGACATCAGGTTGGAGACATGGAGCATGGTAGTCTGATGCAGGGACATTATGTGGGAGCACTTGTAGAGGTGTCATGGGCATCCAAGGAAGAGTGCCAAGGCAGGGATGTTGTGCATATGGATTTGCTAGTGTGACATGGAGACTTGTTACTTATGAGCCGATGGAGAGGTTGTGCACTTATGTACCACAAGACCATGGACTTGGATGGATTGTGAGCAGATTATGGAGCTCATGATGACATGAGGTTGTGAATTTTAGGGACTTCATATATGGTGGACTTAGAGGATTTGATGCATTGAGGAGCTGAGGTCAGAGACTTTGATGCAGTATGGGATGCATACTTTCAAAGTACATGTATGGGCATGGCTTGGAAGAGTGACTTGATGTAGAGGATCGATATGAGACACTTTGGAGTGATAGAGTTACGATGATGATGATGCCTTGACTTGGGCATGGGTTGAGCCGAGACTCAACTACTCTGGACAACATGTTGCAGATGAGATGAGGACTAATTCATGGACCTGAGCATGCCTTACACTTATATGGAGATGGATTCTAGATCGAGTTGAGGATGTGGCAAGATGTCTTGAGAAACAACTGATGGTGGCATGAGGAAGTGCATTCTCATGATTGAGCGTGACAGTTGGACTGGCCATCCGACTAGTTCAGACATGGGGTCGACAGTGCGCAGAGATGTGTTAGCATTGTGTTGGAGTATCATGGCAGCAGTTCGCATGGTGACACATGATGAGGCCGACAAGAGATGTTGCAATGGAGATTGTGGCAGAGGGGTCGATGATCGTGGATTGAGATGATCTCTGATGGATGACATACCGATGTGGTGTATACCTTGGTATGGTGATCTTGGTGACAGATGGTTGCTGGGGCGAGACATGGTGGAGACGGTGGTTCTACATATGATGTAGTGATAGTTGCAGTATGTGGAGGAGTTGACATCATGGATGATCTTGGTGGATGGCTACCAGGATGATATGTTGTCGAGGACAACAACGATTTCAGGTGGAGGAGGATGTAAGGTCATCGGACCTGCGGTGCGGTTGGGCGCCGGGTGACCGTGCACGGGCGTGCAATAGTCCGACGGGCGGGTGCGACGAACCGGGTGTGCGGAAAGAATGCGACGAAACGTTGCGACGTTTGTGCGACAATAATAGAAGTGCGACGCACTTATATGGCGATTGGAGCGTGGAACGCTTGGCTTAAAGCCGACTTGCGATGGCGGGCAGGCTGACTTAGAAAGTGGGCGTTAAACGTTGCGAAGGGGTGTGTATGTTCGATGGTGGGCGGTCGGCTGGGCAGCCCACCCACATGCAATGGAGTCTATATATGTGTGTGTGATGAAGTTCATTTCATCAATCCAACTTCGCACTTCTTACTTCTCTCTTGGAGTAGGTTCACTTGTGCGCAGTTTTGAGGAGGATGAGCGCATAGCTCATGTGCTCCTCTAATGTGTCGCACTTGGTTAAGAACTCTTGGTGGAGAGGTGGACGCGTTGGACAAGGCGTGCCCGAGGTGATTGTGCGGCGACTTGGCGTGGGTGTATTGGCGACTCGGGTGAGCGCCCGCCCACCGTGCAAGTGTGCATGAAGGTGAGATGGAGGTTGGAATCGAAGGTTGTTGAGTTGGGCAGGCGGTACTACGTGTTGTGCACACGATTTGGTCGTTTGTCAAGAGTTGGCAAGCGGGATTATGTGTGGGCAGGGATACACGGTTTGGGCGTTTGCGACCAAACGAAGAGCGAATCGGCGAAGACGTGCGACGAGGTGAACGACGGGTTGGATAGTCGTGCGACGACCGTGCGGATGTGCCGACGAGCTGGGCAACCGAGTTTGCCGAAGTTGTGAAAATTTGGCTAAGTGTAAATTTGGGGTTCCCAAGGACTTAGTCTGTACATTGTAAAAATGATGATTATATAATATATTGATTCGGGCAGACTCACATTACGGGGAGTTGCCCTTCCCCTTTATACTGTTGCAATTGTTGTTGTTCTTGTTATAATTGCTATGGATAATGAATGAGTATGAGCTTCATTGATATAAAGGATAAATGCATGTTTACTTGGTTGCGAAACACAAGGTAAGTAATATTAAAGTGAAAGTAGGCGTAGTCCACAAACATAAGTATTGATGAAAAGTGTTCGATGGTGCCGCACCTTGCTACAAACGGTTGGAAAACTACCGCAGATGTAGGGACGTGACACATAGTGTCTAGATTAACCATAACTATAACTATAAATTAAATGATTATTATGGTTACAAAATAAAGCTCTAAATTTTTAAAATATCACTTTTAACATACTCGTTGACCTCTTCTGCGAACACGTATTCACAACATAGGGAAACAAAAAGATCGAGACTTTGACACGTAGGAGAAAGCTAACCCCAACCATACCTTTGATTAGTGTTTTTCATTCTCCGCAGTTAGCGTTTGAATCTCGAGAATTCCCTCCTTGTTTTTTCGACTTTTCTCCGGCCCGTCTAAAGAACCTCTCCAATTTTCAAATTCACAGAGAAATAAAAGCCAGATTTCTGCGTCTTCTTTCCAAATTTGGAGATGGCGGTGTTCTTGGCTGTACAATGCTATCAGTGCAGCACAATGCAGGTGAGCAATCTGTATGTATCAGTACTACAATTTTCTGATTTTAATATCGGAGTTTATCAGCTGAAATCGTTAAGATGGGCGTGTTTGAGTTTAATTGGCAGGCGAAACAGCAGAAGAAGAGTAACAATAAATGGAGTTGTTCAATCTGCAATGAGAAGCAATCCTTCCAGAAGATATTCGCTCGAGCAACTGCTGCGAAAGACATTCGCAAATTCGTCCAGGACTTCAACATGTCCAGGCACCTCAAAGACGCCCAAGCAATGCACAATCTAATGTCAGGCACAGAAGAAGAAATTGCAGACATTAACAACTGGGGAGATGGTGCAGAAATCCTACAAGAACGAGATAATTCGTTTGTTCAGGAGAGGCAACAAAGCAAATGGGTCGAGTACTTAGAATCTGAGCAGGAGAATTCAATGCCCACATTCACTGCAGAAGAAGAAGAAGAAGAACTGGATGGCATAAGAGTGGTAACAAATTTATCAGATGTTCACTTGCGAAAGCGCAAACAGAAATTTGTTTCGAGAAACAAACAATCTGACCGCACCCATGACAGGAATCAATCAAAGAAGAGTACTACTTCTACACTTGACATAACCCACGATTCTAGAACACTGGAATCATATGGTTTTGTTAAAGAGAAGAAGAAGAATACTAGAGATGAACCGAATATGTCTCCAGCAATTGCAGGGCAAATGAAAGAATACATAAATGAGACAAAAGATGGATCAATGCAGGATGCGAGAGGTTCTGTGAAGCGGGTTTCCAAGTGGGCATCTTATTTGGAATCAGAGAGTAACACAGAAACCAAGTCCTCCGACTATGGATCCGATTGGAATACTGAACCAAGTGTGCAAAGCCCTCCGCAGACGGAGTGGACAGACCAAGTTTTTGAAGAAGATATCCATGCTGATTTTTTTTAATCTCTTTTTTCGATCATTTTGTCTCCCAACTAAGGTCAGAGATGTTCACCTTTCTGTTTAATTAAATAGAAAGAGTTTATGAAATTCTCTGTAAATCCATTGATTGTTTGGAAATCGAGGGTTTTGATTTTTCTATTGATTTGCAAAATTCTCGGTTATGACCATGTAGCTGCCAAGCAGAGGGCAATAAAGCATATTGCCAGCTCTTAAAGAGGCTAACGCATGTTCTGATTCAAACATGCAGGAACAAGAAATTTTATCACACTCAAATTTTATTTGAGATATCATAGAGAATATTTCACCTGTTATAAATGCTGCATTTCATCACACATGTGCTGAGATCTGTTCCTTCCTTCGTTAGAAGTGCTTCAAGAATCAAACCTTGAGCGGCTGCACCATATAGAGTCAACTTCCTTCATCTCAGTTGACAGGGTTATCTACTAAAATTGCTCGGGACTTGCTTCTAGTCTTATCCTTTTGGAACTCGTGTCAGTAGTGGTGGGCTAAGCCCTTATTTTGATAGCTGGGGAGCTATGAATCCTATTGCGGGGAAATTGCCCTAGACTTGCATACAGCCTTGTTCCTCCGGAACGCCATGTCATGGGTGGGATCCAGCTTTATCCTTTTGAAACTCATGTCATTTGGGAGTGCTATGAACCCTAACACAACTCTGCATTAGAGTGGTAAAACCCACTTTAACGTGGGGGCTATTGAACTTGGCCACTTTATACACATGATTAGGTCTCTATGCTTACTGAACTTTGAACTGGCTCATTATTGCGGTGACACCCCGTCTCAGACCACAACCTGATAGATTGCTTTTGTTTGATTATAATTATACAGATTCGCGGTAATCCACTTGGTAAGTATAGTTATAATTATTTTTCTACGATGAAAATGGAACTCACTCTCAGTTAAACCATAATTTCAAGTTTCCTTTTATTGCTGAACCAGCGAGTGAATTGCTAGTTTTCATCGGCTTCTCTAGTGTGATCAATGGTCCATTACTTTTTATGTTGTCTAGTGTTGAATTCCAAATTGATCGACAGTCAAAGGAATAGACCTCTTCGTGAAACTGCGTCCTTTATCAGCTGGGTTTTTGAAATAAAAGCTCTCTTCTTGTTCGCCACTAAAGTCAATGGTTATTTCACATGTTCTCTGGAGTTTGAAATATGAAATATCATAAACAGTTGTTACCATTTAACTTAGTCAGGAATTTATAGAGATCCATGTCTATAAAATATATTTTCTCCTTGGAGAATCAAGCCCATATAAGAGCTTGTGTATAGTTTTATTACGAAGTGTTTGAATTTGTTGGTATTTGGTAGAAGGTTAAAATGTACCTATCTTAATTTTATGATCCATTAACAAGTGAATATATTGTATTCTTTAATCAATGACTAAGCTGAAAGTTCAGTAAGCATTGTTATAATAGGGTCTCTATTAGTGATATATCACATGTGGGCCATTGAACTTGGCCACTTCATATATGTGATTATGTGATTATGGTACCATGTTTGTTGGGTTTTGAACTGAGGTGATTATTATGATGACATCTCATCTTAATCACTGAATTATAAGCTAATAGACCGCTTTTCTTTTTTATAATTGTACAAGTTATGTTCATGTTAATACATTTGGTATATAATTATTATTATTTTTATAGGGATGAAATTGGAACTCCTCAGTAAAACCACAGTTCACTTTTATTGCTTGAACAAGTGAATGAATTGCCAGTTTACATTTGCTTTCCTAATTTGATCAATGGTCCATTCCTTTTAACGTTGTTAATGTTGCTTTACAAATTGATCTACAGTCAAAAAATAGACCTGGTCGTGAAACTGGGTCCTTTATCAGCTGAATTTTTGAAATCATTTTTTGCCAAACTGATCGACAGTCAAAAGAATAAACCTGTTCGTGAAACTGGGTCCTTTATTACCCGGGTTTTTGGAATTAAGTTTCTCTTGTTGTTTACCATTGAATTCAATGGTTAGTGCACATGTTCTCTGAAGCTTGAACTCATGAAAGATCAGAAGCACTGGCTACCGTTCAACTTAGGAATTTATAGAGATCCATGTCTATTAAATATCTATTCTCCTTGGATAATTAATACTTTTATTAAAAACGACTCCCGTTTTTGGATTTTTTAACACTTGGCATATCCAGAATTAAAATGGACTTAAAGATCCATTGGCGGGTGAATATATAGCATCCTTTAATCAATCGTTAGGCTGAAAGTTCAGTATGCATTGGAATAACAGGGTTTTGTACACCTCTCTCTTCTGGTACTATTATTAACTATTCCAATCTTTTCCCTGACATCATAAGCCAAGGTTGCTGGTTTTACCTCTTACTTATAATCCAATGAGCTAAGATATACGTTTAATGGGATGTTATGTTGTAATCCTCTTGATTTTGAAATGTAAATGCACATGATATATAGGATAGTGAGTTGGATGATATGGCCAGGGTCAAATTTTGTATGGTAAATAACGTACTTCATATTATTAATAAAAATATATAGTTGGCTGAGGAACAAAAAGAGTATGGGGCTATTACTCCATAAGAGAGAACCAAGGGGGCCAAAAATATCATCATAAGTACATAAACCTTTATTGATGTAACGGAGATCAGCCTTGGGATTTGTGCCAAGTAGTTGAAGAGATTCGAGAATGCAAGCTTCAAGATGAAGGCATGCATACAAAAGATGGATTTTGTGAGTTGAAGTCATTCTATTTCCATTCTTCCATTCCAACATACCAATTGGCATGGCTGACCTAGATGAGTAATGGGGACATATAGATGGTGAGATTACATGGAAAATTGAGGTATAATTGCCATAGGAACATTCTTGGTATCCCAGCATAGAGATTTTCTTGGCCAGCCTATACTGAAGCCTTGGGAGAGAGAGTTAACTTGAGGGACAATAGTTGTAGAGAAGGGGATCCCCTCATGGGTTATGTGGGTTGAAGGGTAGAGATTTTCTTGGCCAGCCTATACTGAAGCCTTGGGCGAGAGAGTTAACTTGAGGGACAATAGTTGTAGAGAAGGGAATCCCCTCTTGGGTTATGTAGGTTGAAGGGAAAAAGAGAGTTGGTGATTGGGAGTTGGTTGAGTGAACAACCTGCATTCCAGAGGGTATTGGGGTGAGGGTTTAGTGTTCTTGTTAGCTTTTCTGTGGTGTCATAGCCCTAACTTGGTGATGGCCGGCTGTTGAGAGACTAGGAACAATAGTCCTGAAGGGTGGGAGGAATGTGCTTTATCAACAGTCAGTTTGTGCATTTCTGATGAGTGGGATAATGTCCTTAATCAACACTCAGTTAAAAGAAAATATGCTTTTTTTTAAAGATGTGCGTACTCTTGTGTATGATGTAATGTGATTGATTATGTGTAATTTCCATGTAAATTGCTACTATATGAAAAGTACTCTTGTGTATCATTTAATGTGATTGATTATGTGTAATTTCTATGTAAATTGCTACTATATTTTCATAGATAATTTGCATTATATATATATATATTTTTATATTATCTTTATTATACTTGAATTTGAATTATTAATGTTAATGCTAGGTCTACATGTTTGTTTATACATAGAACATAATTCTCATATCGATATCATAGTTGTTTAT
Source organism: Pinus tabuliformis (assembly GCA_031772625.1). Lineage (NCBI taxonomy): Eukaryota > Viridiplantae > Streptophyta > Pinopsida > Pinales > Pinaceae > Pinus > Pinus tabuliformis. Next base: position 401,760,599 of record CM062815.1, on the reverse strand, counting down.
ATCATCTTTATTATACTTGATACTTGAATTTAAGTTAATGTATAATGCTAGTTCTACATGTTTGTTCATATATAGAACACAATTATCATGTTAGAGGTGTTTAATTATGAAGTTAAGATCTAAGTTAAACAGGAATTCTGAATTCTTAATTTGGGGCGGCCGGGTACATTACTTCTGGGCATAATAACAAGTAATACCTATTTATTTTGCACATGTATGTTGAATGTGGCTTGAGTCGAGTACATGCCAAATCACATAGCTGATTAACATCGGTGTAAAGGGTAGATAAGGGCTTTGGAATAAATTTGGGGACATGCATGTGACTGGGACCGATCACCCTGCGGCCTAGATTTGAAATTGCCTTTTTCTTCATCACTACTTACATTATTTTCTCTTCATTGTTCTTGGAGAAACATACCCTATACAGAGTAATTTTAGGATACTCAATTGTTACCGTATTGTTCTGCTTGATCATAAACGTATCGAACATTTTAGAAATGTTAAATTTGATGCCCTAAATATAGCCCTTGTACTACAATAATTTAGAGAGATTTAAAAAAGCCGTAATTTTTTATAAGCATTATTTTCTTATTTAAATGTGTATAATTCTTATTTTGTCCTCTGCATAAATATTCTCATATAAGTTGACATTGGACCCTTACAATGTGTTTGGGATAAATTGTATTTTTTATTTTCCTTACTGCATTCATTTGGTATACTCGAAGTATACTCACATTCTATGCTGGTACATTTTTGTATATTTTTCTATGTTAGTTTTTTTCCCTATATTTGATTTTTGTTTTCATTTGGTTGTTTTAATAGTTAATTATAATTAACCAGAGGAAACATGGTTGACCATGGACAATCATGGACAACCATGGCCAAACACGAGTAACCTTGGTCAAACATGGTCATCCCTAGTCAACCATATTCAACCATAGTTAATCTTAGAGGACATTAGACCATGGTCAACCATGGTTTAGTGTTCAACCATTGCCAACAATGGTTAAGTGGTCAACTATGGTTAACTATGGTCAACCATCATCGAGTGGTCAACTATGTTTAACCATGGTCGACCATCATTGAGTGGTCAACTATTGCAAATTAAAGTCAAGTTGCCAACTATTGTCATCCACACTTTACCATGGTTAAGCTTCATCAACCATATTTGACCATGGTGAATGATGGTTTACCAAGTGGTCAAGTATGGTCAACCATACTGGACTAATTGGTCATCCAAGGTTAGCCATCCTTGACCATGGTTTACCATAATTGACCATGGTCAACCAATATTGACCAAGTGGTCAAACATCAACAACCATACTTGACCATGGTCAACGATGATTAGTGATTTGACCAACATGGTCACCTATGGTCAACATTGCCAAACCATGGCAACATGGTCAACCATAGTCAACTATAATTAAATGTGGACAACCATAATCAACCATGGTCTACTAATCTTCCCCTCGCATGTTGACTGCCAAGTAGAAACAATCACATTAAAGTAAAAGTGGTTGATATACATTCTTCCTCTTACCTGTTGACTGCGGAGTAGAAACAATCACATTAAAGTAAAAATGGTTGATATACATTTTTCCTCTCACATATTGACTACGGAGTAGAAACAATCACATTAAAATAAAAGTGGTTGATGTACATTGATCGAGGCCATTTTCCGGGGTCGATCCCTGTACCTGGAAGTCCGCAACTTTTTAATGCTTGAGATACCAGATGGAGCAAGTCGATGTGTAGCATATTTGACTACATTCACTTCTTCTGCGAAAGGTGTTGTAACAAACCCAACGCCATCAACTTAGAGTCGTAAGACAGAGGCCTTCGGATGCTGTGGAGATGATTTAAAATATTGTTGTTCTTGCACAATTATGGCAATTTTAGCAAGAGTGTGTTTTCGTCCTCGGTCATGTATTTTTGGGAAGGAGAGTGGAATGATTTTCTTGAAAATATAGTTGCCTCTGTGAGGAATGTATTCCAGTGTGGAAAATCAGCGGCAGAGGTGTCAATTGACAGCTCTTTGAATCCGCTTGACTTTCTACGGATGGTTCAGATTGATCTGGCAACATGAACTCAACGATCAATTGCTTGGATAGATCAAAATGGCAAGTGTTTCTTTTCTAAGTATTTTTTCCAGGGCAGTGAGATGAGATGCACGAATGCTTAAACAACGGGCAGGGCAACAAGGAACAAACTCATCAGTGTTGTTTCAGCAGTGAGCGAGTTCAAGAAATTGAGGTCAAGGTTGAAATTGGAATAAATGGGATATAGAATTCTAAGTCGGAAAATAGGAACGAGGTATCTGTTACTAATTGCCAATCAGAAGAATCTCAGTCCCAATCTTTGGATACAGAGTCCAGTGAATTGGAGTAGTTTTTTTAGAACCCTTCCGAATCCATTATATTTTGTGGCAGCCATGAAATATATGCGATGAATTTCGATGGCCTGTCCTTTCCTGTCCGATCCGTTCAATTGAATGTATACCACATTGTTGGTCAGTGTCGTTCAGTGGTTTGGTTTTATCTCCAGTGGCCGATTATTAGCCATGGTAATGCCGAGAATTTTAATCATCAAACCATTTAGATCTATTCTGAAATAACTTGCCATTTAGATCTATAACCAATTATATTTTTAAAATTAAATCAGGCTTAAAAATTATAATAAAAAGTATTTAATAGCGAGTGTGTTAACATTTTTGAACAAATTATATTTTTAAAATAAATCAAATTTTGATAGTGTATTATTTATTTGAAATTAAAAAATAATAATATTTGATTATTGTTTTAAAATATTTTCAAAGGAAGTGGAGTTAGATAAATTAAAGGTTTAGTTTAATTTGTCAATAAAATAGTATTTTTTTGTGAGAGATTTTTTGGCGAAAATCACATGGGATACCATTTGTCTATGCGTTTAGAACCAACTAGTGTGGTTCATGGTCATGACAAGTTGAACCACACTAGTGTGGTTGTGGTTCAAATTGTCCTGACGATGAACCACACTAGTTGGTTCGAAACGCGTCGACAAATGGTATCCCGAGTGTGGTTCAACTTCTCCTGACGATGAACCACACTAGTTAGTTCGAAACGCGTCCACAAATGGTATCCCATGTGTATCCCGAGTGTGGTTCAATTTGTCCTGACGATGAACCACACTAGTTGGTTCGAAACGTGTCCACAAATGGTATCCCATGTGTATCCCGAGTGTGGTTCAATTTGTCCTGACGATGAACCACACTAGTTGGTTCGAAACGCGTCCACAAATGGTATCCCATGTGATTTTCGCGAAAAAATCTCTCACAAACTTAATATGGATCACAGAAGCTTGAACTCTATAAAATAGTATTTTTTCAAAAAAATTGGAGGATATCATTTTAAGCAATATTGTGCTTTTTTAATGTTTAAAATATTTTTTTAAATACATAAATTTGTTTATATAATTTTTTTTTTTATAGATTGAAAAATTATTTAGTTAAATTTTTATAATATAAAATACTTAAAAAAATAGGGTTTTTTTGTTTGGTTTTGGTAATTGACCAACATCATATTTGTTTGTGTTAATAAAAATTCAACAGGTTATACATTGAAATCATTATTTTGTAAGGACACTATAAATAGGTTTTAAATTTTTCACATATATTTTAATATTATAATTTTTAAGAATTTTTTTTAATATATATATATATCTGTGGGTGGGGGTATTTTAATTGTTTTTTATTTACATTTTTAATTTTTTATTAAATATTATTTACAAAAATAAAATAAAAATATTTTCTTCAATCTATTTTTTAAATGAATCTATTTAATTAATATTTTTACGTGAGTAAACAATTATTAATAATGTTAATAATTTTAACAATATTCATCTATTCCTTATTATTAAAATCCTTAAAAATAATAATTTCATTTCTCAATTAATTAACAAATTTTTTTACTAGAACAAGTTGACCTAACAATATTCATCTAATGTATAAAGTTGTCAATATTGAACATCTAATTAATTTAATGACTATTAATTTTCCATCCAGGATTCTTTAAATTCTTTGACACAACATCTCAAACATTCTCCACAGATTTTTGTTGGTTTAATAATTTTGTATTTAATTTCCGTGACATGAAGTTAGTTTATGCTCGAGAGATCTTAAAAAACACTATTTAGGTTATGTGTTTTTTTAATTGCTAATGATCTAATAATTTTATATTTACTCTCCTTGGCATGGAATTTACATTTAAATTTTCTTTTGATGTAATAATCTGTTAATTAGATTTGCAAAGGCACATGATAATGGATTAATTTAGGTTTTTTCTTTTGTTGAAACATTTATAAAATTTCTTGATAATTTTCTCAATTCTGGAAACGAATCTTGTTTTTTTCCGAGGAAAAAAATCTGTAACCTTTTATTTAAAAAATGAAAAGTTACAATTGCAGATGCATGATGCATTTTCGTAAGCTGCCCAGTGGGCTCGAGTGCCATGGCACCCTACGCAACGTTACTGGAGTAACGTGCAAAAAATGATGAGAAAAGAAGAGAGAGAAAGGGAGAAAAGAGAGGGAGAGAGGGAAGAGAAGTGAAGGCAAAAACTGAATTACATATGTGAGTGTGACTCATGCTTCAGGTTTTCCTTCCTTTTTTCTTTTCGACCTTGCGCCATCCTCCATGAGTGGGCTCGATCGAGGCTATGACTAACTGTGTTTCTGCTTTCTGCGTGCCTAATTCCTTATCTGAGTCTGATGTGTCTGATTGGTGGTGCCGCTTAATCCCTCCCATGTTCTGTTCATCGTTTGTCTTCTCTGCCTGATTTTGGTGGAGTTGTGAAGCCTTGGTATCTGTTGTGTTTTCCTTCTGATTCCCCGTTTCTTGGGGGACCTCAGCTGTCTCTTTGGTAGTATCTTCCTCTTCAGCTTCTGATTCATCATCTTTTGATATCGGAGGGGAAAAGAACCATCCTTTCTTCTGCTTCCCTTTCTGCTTTCTTTTGCTGTTTACTTTTTTGGCTTCTGGACATGTGCTTTGCAGGTGTCCTGTTTGTCTGCATAGCCTACACCTAAAGGCAGTATTTTCGTAGTCTAGTGCTTGCAACCAATTTTGTTGTTTATAGATCAGCCTTATGTTGTCAGGCAAACCTTTACTTAAATCCACTTCCACGCAAATTCGTGCGAAAGTGAAGATCCTCTCATCAATCCTTTCCATATCTGTTTTGATGTATTTCTCGATGCTGTTCCCGATTCCTTCCAGGACTCGTTCACTCCAGAAGTGTAGGGGGAGGTTGTGAAGACGAACCCATACCGGCACTTTGGTGACTGTCATTTTGTTTGGATCGAAGTCTGTGAACCATGGGGTTATAAACAGCCCTGCCGTTCCCCAGAACCAAGGCCCTGCATTGATAATTATATCTCTGACTTCCCTGGATGCGAATCTGACTACGAAGAACCCTTTAGAGCATAAGTGTATTTCGCATTCCATGGTCCAATTTTTGAAGATCCAGTGGAATAGATTCGTTGGTGTTGGCCAAAAGCTGTTGAATCGGCATATGAGGGCCTGCGATTCATATGACTTAACATAGTCATCCAGCCCTGTGGAGTCGAAATTAAGGGCTGGAGTTTGCCCTAGCTGTTCAACTATGTATGGCCGAGGTGTATATCCACCTTGATCTGGGGAGGATCCTGACTCTCTGTTTCCTTGGAGAATGTTTTTATATGATGAAGCTCCCTTGGGTTTATACTGGGGTACTGGTTTCCCCTTTTCCCCTCCTGAACTGCTTGGCTGTCCTTGAGATGGTGCCCCTCCTCTCAGCCTGAGATTCAGGACAATGGTTTCTCCAGGGCTGATCTCGTAGCTTCCCAGGGTTCTGTGGTCCTGGAGAGACCACCTACCACTGACTAGGTGTTGGATTTGGCCCGGATAGCCAGTTAGAGCACAAATTTGCTGCTTTAGTAGCGAAACAGGACTATCTCCACTTACCCATACTAAAAAAGATTTCTTCTTAGGGGTTTTAATAAAAATCTAAAAACTATTTTTGGTTACCTGATGTCTGAGTTCTGGCTGAGCTCTACATGAACCAACGTCTATATTGGTTGCCAGATGATCTTGCTGTATACGTTCTTCCAGATCTTGCCTCTTGTTGGGTCGATCTGCCTTTTGAATGGCGAGAAAGGCGTATCCTCTGATCATTCGGTGCCTATTCCCGCCGATCTGAAGACTGGGTGCCGTATAGTCTTGAAGCTTGCTCCAATCTTTTAGATCCGGCCTGGATCTGTGGATTTTGAACCATGCAATTGAGAGATGGTTTGGATCTGCTGCATGCAATCCCCCATTCTTGCATGCAGAGGGCAACAGTGGGGTTAGCGGCCTGATAAACAGCCAGCAGGCTATGTCTGCATAGATCGACCCAAACCCTGACGATTCTCCGCCCCAGAGATGAATTCTGTGCCGAGAGACAGAGATTGTCTGCCGATCTCTGTCCTCCTTCAACTTCCCGGTCTTGTCCTTCCAATCTTCCTTCAATTCGTTCAATCCTTCAATCATTTCTGCTATGGCAGTGGTGTTGGGATCTTCTCTAGCAGTGGACCGAGTAATCATACCCTTGCTTGTTGATCGATAGGGTTTCAGTGGCTCCTTCAGCACGCGCTTGAGTCCGAGGCTGCAGAGGCCAGGGCCTATGGCCATCCCTGCCGCGTCGCCTCCAAACATCACCCCGTCGACGGCTCCATTCCCAGCGTAGAGAAGGCACGCTACCATGGCCATCTTCCGTCCTCTCCTGTCCGGCTTTTTCGGTGCGACCAGCGATTGTTTACTATCTTATGTGCTGCTCCTTCAACCCGAAACGAATCTTGTTAAATTTGTAACTTTTTTCAAATTAACAAACTTATGACCTCTTTTTACACCTTTTAGGACAATTGCTAATCGTAAAACCCAAGACAAATAACCAATCCAAATTATGCGAGGTCCAAAATTTTAGTGCCCTTCAACGATCAAGATTTCAGTGCCTCGTAAAAGCTATTCACCCCGATTTAGTCATGACATGGCGGTTTGACAAGGGTTTTTGTTACTCACAGGCGTGTTTATAGGGTATTCGAGCGAGAAGATATACATGAGTGCCGTAGGCATGATACGAGATGGAGATGAGTGCCAGCCTATCTCTCAAGTTTCACAAACTCATCACTACCCTCATCATTCCCGGCCTTGAAACCCACCATATTCCACTCTAGAATTGCTCGCCTAAATCTCGTGAGAATAAGCAGCGCTCACATTCCACCACCCATTACTTGAAGTCACTCACTGCATCTCAAATTCTTCCTCCTCCTGTTCCAATCAGTGCTCTGATCAAGAGATACAAAGAGTGGCCTCTGGACAAGGTCATAGAGAGCCAGAAGAAGCTCAAGTTAGTCAACCAGATCAAGCACATCCTTCTCAAACAACCCAACCACAAAATGTCTGTGGCAGAGCTTGCCAAGCACAGAAAGCACCTCGGCCTCCAGAGGGGACGCAGGCTCATCCCCATATTGAGAAGATACCCATCAGTCTTCCAAGTAACTGAAGAAGAGGCATACTGCTTCTATTTCACATTGACGCCCCAGGCACAGCAGCTGCACCGGGAAGAACTGCAGATTAAATCTCAAATGGAGGGTCTTTTAGTTGAGAATCTCAGGAAACTTTTAATGATGTCTGTGAGCAAGAGGGTATTGCTGGAGAAGATTGCCCGCTTAGCTCCTGATATGGGTCTCCCCATGGATTTCAGAACTAATTTATGCAATAAGTATCCTGAGTTTTTTTAAGGTTGTTGATACAGATTATGGGCCTGCATTGGAGTTGACTTCATGGGATCCTCCTCTTGCAGTCTCTTTTGCAGAAAAGGCCTCGGAAGAAGCTAATAATCCGGACAGGGATCTTATACTTGACAGGCCTCGGAAGTTCAAGAAGTTAAATCTTCCAAATGGGTACAGCCTGTCCAGAAAAAATAAGCAGCGTATTCTTATGTTCCAGGAAATGCCATTCATTTCGCCTTATTCAGACTGTACTAGTTTGCAACCAGCTTCGATGGAGGCAGAGAAGCATGCCTGTGCAGTAATTCATGAGTTGCTAAGTCTTACGGTGGAGAAGAGAACACTGGCTGATATTCTAACCCATTTCAGGCATGCCTTCAAGTTTTCTAACAAGGTGAGAGCGATGCTTTTGCGCCAACCTGAGCTTTTCTACGTGTCGTTCAAGGGGGATAGGGATTCTGTGTTTCTCAGAGAGGCTTACCGTGGCTCGGAATTGAAAGAGAAGGGACCCGTTTTGCTCTGGAAGGAGAAACTTCAGGCATTGATGTTAGCGGGGAAGAGGCAGACAGCTGAAAGGCGGGATGGTGATGGTGAATCAATGGATGAGGATGATGTTGTGGAAGGATCGTTATCAGATGGCATGTTTGAGGTTGAAGACGCTAGTGATTTTGATATTTTTGATTGTGATGAGTGGAGTGATTTGGAGGATGGAGAGATTGGGCTTGCACCGAAACCAGAGTTTCCGGGGTAGGCAGAATTGTTCAAGTCCCCCGTAGAGCAAAAGCTTGCAACTGCAAGTTGTGATGCTGGATCAAGAGAACATTGGCTAAAATTATATTCAGCCAAAATATCCATCTGTAAGTATAATGGAATGAAATTATATCCCCTTGAGATCAGTCTGCCTGTTGGCATGAAAAAGGTCTAGTTTGAAATATAAGTGTAAAACTGGCAGGTCTTAACAGAGAGGGAATGATTAGGTGGAAAAGTGTCCGCTAGTGTTAACAGAGAGAAAGTGGTTATGTGCAAAAGTGTATAAATATTCTGCTTGGGCCACTTTGAATATTCTCCCTGTTCATACTGTATTCAGGATCTCCTATGAAAATCAGAGTTAATGATGAGTACTGTTTGCTATTGAAATCTCTGTGCATGTGTATACCCTATTATGGTGAATATGTTCACCTTAGGTTATCATCTACTACTATTATATATTCTTGCATTTTGCGTTATTTTTATTGAAAAATGTCTTTATCTCTTGTTGGGAATCCAAGCCCTACACTGCCTATTGGACTTTGAATGCAATTGTAATAGTTTACAGGTCTCTTTTCCAAGCAAGTAAGTTGGAAGTGGCTTTACACTGCATCCTGTCAAGCTTTCTGTTAAAAGCAATTTTTTTTTGAAGAATTCTAGTCAATTGTGTGGAGACTGCATGACAATCTACTTAAAAAAGACGCTATTTTAGTTATTTTATAGAGATTTTATATTAGTCTACATCACCAGGCAATATGAAGTGGCCAAAGGGGTTGTTCCAATGTTCCACCAAGTTTCCGGGACGGGGAGATGCAATGGGGGATGTGTGGGAACATCTGAAATTTTAGGAAATTCAGGGAGGAAGTTGGGGTATATATATAAACATGATTCATATTCAAATTCATTAATGAAACACATTGATTCATACATCACAATGAAATATAAATTGTAAAATATTTGTATACATTGATTTAAATTCATCATTCATCATTCTAGAGACTAGAATCTACATTGATTTAAATTCATCATTCAATATTCAAGGATCTATATTGATTTAAATTCATCATTCATTATTCTAGAATTTGATTAGTGTTAAGCAAAATTGTAGATACTAAAGTCTGAAGACTAGAATAGTAAATTGAAATTATTTGAACTCAAAAATAGTAAAGAATGATGAGTCAAAGATTCAATCTGAAGTCATCCATATCTAAAGGCAAGACTCAAAAGTTAAAACTGAAAATGAACAATGGATAATGAACCAACAATATCAAAACCAAACTACTCATTAGATTAGTTAACCCCAAAACCAGGAACCAGAAAAAAACAAGACAAAAAGATCGAGCGACCAAAAAATACATAACTATTCATGTGCATTCATGTGCATTCATATGAATCCAAGATTCCAAAATTAATTTTTTCCCATCAACTTTGTCTCACACTTTCAATACTGTACAAACGATCTCATTCTGAATAATTCTTTTTTTTCAGTTCAAGAGTGCTGTATTTTTGTGTAATCACGGCATTGCTTCATGATGCTTGTGTTTTATCTGTTAAATCAATAACTAACACACATTGGTTACACCGTTAAGTAAAAATGGTCTGAATAGTTCCAATCAAGGTAGGTCAATATGCTTTGCAATTACCAGAATGTGAATAGTTAAAACAATAGGATTCAAGTTGACAAAGAAAGATAAATTTGGGGGTTCTTTCTTATGCCTTCTAGTCTCTATTTTGACCTTTGAAATATCTGAGCTTTACTAGCTGTATTAAAAGGAACCCTGTATTATTGAGTAAAATATGTGTATGATCATGATGAGAACTCAACCTACGTTTTTCCAGAATTGATTGTTCAAATTGTATCATTTTTTTTCCTGTGGAAAATCAGGCTAGGTTTATCTGAAGGGACCACACCCCCTTGCCAAACTAATCCGAGTCTAATCCCGAGGGCATCTAGGAGAATTGAACCCGTGACCCAATGACAAGGTACTTTAGCAACGGGACCTTGACCAATTGAACTAACCCTGCGACTAAGTTCTAATTGTATCATGTCAAACATATGAACAACTATTGATGATTGGCCTTTACAAAACATTACATCAACATTACAAGTATAATACTCTTTTAAAATTTAGACACATAGGACCTTAATACAACAATGTTGTCATTGTGCTTAGGAGCACACATGCCCTGCCCCTTAACGAATGCATTGCATTAATGCATATAGTATTACAACTGAACTCTGAATTTTAGCTCTTTCTTCCTTGCGGTTTACTAGGAGATCTTGTCGACCCAACTGAACTCACAGAAGATTGAAAAGGAACTGAACTCACAGAAGATTGAAAAGGACCTTCATCAATTGGCTGAATGAAATCAATAGTCGACATTGATTGAGATGCTAAATGATGTCAGATGAATCCAAATATGGTTCAACAAACCCATTATTAACCATCTCCATCTTTCTACTTGAGATGACATCAACATAAATTTCTATAATTGGTTGGGGTGAAGTTGAAAACATTTCTGGAACTTTCTGAACAGCTAGTGAAGCTGGCTGATCAGAGAGAAGCTGAACACAATTATCAACTTGTGGGAACTCTTACTTCATTTTTTTTTTTTTTTATTTTGTTGGCTGACCCATGGGGGGTTTGACCCTGGAATCTCATGGAACATAACACTTCATTATCAAGGCGATTGCCAATTGAGCTATCCCCATGGGCTTACATTTTAATTTCTCTTATAATTTTTCTTTTTAATCTGTCTTTTTCCTTTCATATGTTACATGTATTCCATGGAAAAGTTATTTCAATTTGTGCAATTTCTCCAATATGTTTAGGAGCATTATCTTATCCATAATGCAAGGTTTTGAAACTCAATTTGCGTAATTCTGAATGTTGACAAGCATGTTCCATTAATTGGTTTTAAAAAGAAAGAAGTCTTCTACTTCTTAGTGATGATCATTTTGCACCAAATGAGATGACGCAGAAAGAAATAAAAGAGAGACTTTGATTTTTATCATTGTTGGGTCACATTTGCAATGTACACATTTTTGTTTGAATACTTGGTGGTTGGAAACTACTAGACTCATCCCAACTAACCAACTACTAATATTAATGTTTTGTCAGTAACATTAAATTTAGGGTTTCCAGGGAGCACTCTAGGAGCTCCTACTGCTGCTCAAGGATCTTGCTCCATAGTGACGTGCTTCTGAAACACTCTCAATCTGGAGCCTTTTTTTAGAGCACTTTCCTAGCCAACACATGTGCTGTCCTTGGAATTTCGAGAGTGTGTCCTTGAGCACTCCCATGAGTGCTCCTGGAAGCATACCCTAGAGTGCTCCATAAACAAGAGGATTTTGCCCTTTTTTACTCCTTTTTAGAAAATTTTAGGGCCTTCCCATACGGCTCCAATAGGGAACACATCCTCTAGGAAGAGGGTGTAGAGATGATAAAGGCCCTAATTCCTTCTCCTTTCTTAGGAGTTTTCATTCATGTGTTTAGGGCTTTGAGACATTAAAGGGTAAGCTTGAGGGGAACAAAATTTTGAGAGTTGTGAGATGAGATTGAAGGCTGCAACAATTATTCGGTTGCTGTTAGAGAGTTGAAGATGTAATCGCTAAGCCTAAACTCTATTGTTGTTTATTACTTGATTTCTTCTCTTCACTTCTCTCTCATTCCTTTTCCTTCATTCCATTGCAGGTTTTATGTCAAACACTTGACAAATGTATTTCTCATGTAGGGTATGATGCTATTTTTGATTCTAATGTTGTTGTTGGGGAATATGGATTGCGAAGAAGATGAGAATATGAACCCTAATGAATGCTTGATTTTAGGGGAGGGAGCCATAGGAGGGAGTGAAAGTGGAGCTTCAAAGAGAAATGAAATTACAAGTAGAACTAAATGTGATCCTTCCACATCATTGTGGAAATATGTGACAAAACTTGATGAGGGCAAAAGGGGTAGAATAATAAAATATTATGCAACAATGTGTTACTACTTGTTAATGTGAGTCTTATTTTACATTTCATGGGTTCTCTTTATCTTAGAAGTGTTGCTTGAAGCAGGTACTTCAGTTTCTGCTCCTGATAAGAACAACATTGCTCCTCATTATACTTCGGCATATGTACAGTATGAAGTGCTGAACTTCTTCTATTCATGGGAGGGCACTGCCACAATGTGTCTTGGTTGTTAATTTCGAAAATCAAATTGTTGATTTTAGTAGGGAGAAGCATTGTTGTAGGTTTGAGGAAATGTTCTGCTTTTATCATGATAATATGATACTAGTTATGGATAAGAAGGGTGTCTTGTTGTACTAAATTTTTTTCCATACCTGGAAATAAAGCACTGTTTTGTTTAATTTTGCCGATTTTATCCCGATTTCAGATCCTCGCCGATTTAATCCCTATCGTGATGTTCGCAACATTGGTTAGAACAATGCCCTTATCACCATGTATGAGGAATGAGTTCATCACCCTCTATTACCTAAAGCAAGGACTTTGGGTTCTGCTTTGATATTTTGGATAATCATCATCATAATCTTCTATTTCAAGCATGTTGTCCATGATACCTTCCTTTCTAGATGAATCCTTTGCAGTGCGAGGAAAGCAAGTACTCAAGCTTGGAATCTTGAATTTCAGTGCAAGCCTTGTGTCACATCAATTAATCAGATATCCACATGGTTCTGTCACGCTTCAGTACTCAACTTCAACGACTTTAGATAGTACTATATCTTCAAATGGCTCAGTGCCATATTCTGATTTAGCTTCTGCAATTCTACGAAGATAATTTTATCATGACACTTTGTATTTCTTTTATTTTCAGGCAGTCTGACAGAGATATGAATCTTGGAGCAGAGTGTATGACGTAACGGATTCCAAGCCTCCAAACTTTTGCAACAGAGTTTGTTCTAGAATCCACAAAAACCTTGTATTATCTTGCTTCAATAGATCTTCCACAGAGATGCAATATGAATGCCTTGGATATTACAGAGATTTAGATGGTGATTCAGTCTTCGAATGTCATATCACAGAGATAGATGTCTCTGTTTGGCATGAACTTTATCCTTTCTCTGATTAGGTAAAGGGGGTTTTATTCAGAACTTTAAGACCTCCAGACTTTTGCAACAGACTTTGATCTTGATCTGCCAAATATATTTGATCTTGACAACTTACGACAATCATACATGAGATAATTCGAATGATAGTACTTACCAGAGATAGAGCACAAATCTCGTCTTTGATTGCCAGATCACTACTTGAATGTCATTCGTAAATTCGTGTATGTATTTTGACTTGCAAATTTTCATTGATGCAACTCAGATTGACTTTGTCATTGGATTCAGACTAGAAGCCTGTTTATTTCATTGCCTTCTAAGAAACATAATTTGAATTAGTCCTTAAACATGATCGGACTTTGACAGAGGTTACCTTTTATGTATGGAGGCATATTCGAATACATGGTTCCTTTAGCCAAGTAATAGACTGTGAGAACGAATAAATGACCACAGACTTCTCAAGAGATTTGTGAAGATGCTAATGCAAGATTCAAGCAGATACAAACTTGTATAAACTGATGTGTATACATTTCAAATCTTCAGATCTTCATATAGCAAACCTTTGAGAATCAAATGCTTAATAAGACAATAACCTCGGTCAACAGAGATGGATGGAGATTTGACTTTGCAGTAGTGAGTAGTATAATGAGAGCATCCTCAAGCTAGGGTCGAAATCATAGCTTTCAGGCTTTTCTCAAGGGCATTCCAGGAGCTTCTTTCAAGGGTATCTCCTAAGAGGTGATCCGCAACTTTCCGCCTTTGCTCCTGCTCTGATTCCATGTTGAGAAAGCAAGTGGAAGAGAATTTTGGAACTACTGGGAATTACTGGTGAATGTATTTAGTTTTTCTTTACAATTTAATTCACTTCATCAAGTAATTACACATCAAAAATTAAATGAACAGGAAGGAGAAAGAAGAGATCACAATGCACAATAACAAGAGACACCATAATTAGGTCAAAGGCCAGGGCAAAACCCCACAAGGGGGAAAACCCAACCAAATATTTCTTAGAGAGATCCTTCAACAATACATCAAGACACAGATTACACTGATCCAAGAAGGCTTTCACAAGTGCTAAGTCTTCACAACTGAATGGTCAACAAAGATCACCAAGGAGAGGCTGATTGTCTCATCATATCACAGAAGACAATCAGATTAGAACTCAGATCTCGGACCCAGACTTCAGATCACTATAATAATAAGCAGATCTCAGATACCAGAGTTCAAATCTCAATGATAATAAGCAGATATCGAATACTAGACTTCAGATCTGAATGATAATAAGAAGATCTCGAAGCTCTGACTTCAGATCATAAGTATAATGAGCAGATCTCAAACCTCTGCCTTCAGATCATGAGTATAATCAACATATCTCGAACCTCTGCCTTTAAATCATAAGTATAATGAGCAGATCTCTACTGACTGATTTCAGATCATAAATGTAATGAGCAGATCTGTAGATGTCGGATCACTTCACATAGGAGAGCCAAGGAGTAGGGTACGTGTGTTCCAATAGCATACAGAGGAGAGCGAATTAAGCTCTCTATATAGCCATCATATGATCCGAATGAATGAGTTTCTAGGCAAGTGAACTAGCCATCATGTGATCCGAATTAGAGAGTTTCAAGGCAAGCCAACTAGCCATCATGTGATCCAACTAGCCATTTGAAAATATAAATAAAATAAAATTTTAGAAAATATATTTTGACCAAATCAAAAGCATGAAGAACTTACTAGAAACAATAATACTTTTGTTCTTCTCCAGTACAATGATAATTATGAAGACCGACTATACCCCCACATTCTTCAACACTATCAACCCATTAATTCTTTTGGTGGCCTATTATGTTATTTTAAGGGCGATGCGACCCCGACATTACGTCATTCATACATTAGCCTATCCACCTTTAAGGGAATGCTATCTTAACTCATGCATGTGGAAATGACATAATATTGACGCATATCCTCACACATATTTATTTTTCAATACATTTTGTTTGGGTCGCCTTCCTGCACTTTGAGCCATGGTGTACCACTGTCACCGTTTTGGGATGAAGACATATGTAGAGCTTGATACATAAAAAGACTTTGGGCCAACAAATGCATATATGTTAAGGCTTGTGCAATTTGTTGTTACATGGGATGGAGCCACCGGTTTGAGCCATTGTTCGTTGCCTTCATTGGTTGCGAGTCGCGACTTGATGTCTTATTCCTTACTTCATGCAAACCATATCGAGGGTGCATATGACATGACATTTATACTATATGGAGTTGCTTTTGATTATGAGGATCCAAGTTTACATTGTGTTTTTGGATATTGCTTATGAAATAAATTACGAACCACAAAATTTATACATTCCAATTTCCGAGCTATTTTTGGAAGTTCTTCTAACTAATTATTTTATTATTGTTGAAAATTCTCATGGGGTTAGTTAGATAGAACATTATTATATTGCTTTTATTGGATATAAATATGTGTCTATATATATTTACGTATTTATTTTTCTTTTCTAGGAGATGTAAGGAGTTTCTTGAGAATGATAGACATGTAAATATTTTGTTGTATTCCTTGGAGAGCTAATGTCTCTAGGAAAACAATTGCTTGTTTATTGTAAAAAGAGTGGAGGTCAAACTCTTATAAGTGTTTGCTTTCCCCATTTGAGGATGGTTGGAGATGGGGATTCCCCCTGCCCCCCTTTAGCATTTGTTGAATATATTGAGGGAAATGGAAAGCTTGAGGACTTTCTTCTTCTTGGATGTTAATTTGCTAAATATGGAAGTTGTGAAGGCAATTTCTTGAAGTGTGTCACGAGGGCTTAAATATGGAAATTTTTCTTTATTTAGAGGAGTTATGTGGAAGACTTAATTGTGGTTAATTTTCCTCTAGGACTCTTTATGTTTAATGTTGGAAAGTGTTATTGAATGATATGTCTTCTTAATTAGAGTGCTAGAATTTATGTTTTCTAAGTCACAAACATTTTGTCATGCTCATTTGTTAGTGATCCTTCGTTAGGCCCTTTGAAATTAGATCTATCCTTTCTTGAACAACCATATGAGAATGTTGTAATTTGTTCATTTTGGCCATAACATTGTTTTATTACTTGAGAATATAGCAGATAAGTCATGACCTTGTAGAGTCCATATACCCAATGGATAGGAATTAGGCTCAATCTACCTATCATCTTTTCATTTTCGTATACTACAACACTTGTTTTGTTATAGGCATTCTTCATTTCACCTTGAGCCCTTACTGTTTAAGCTTAACAGTCTTATCTTAGGGAAACCTCCCTTGAGTTGGAGAAGAGCCAACCTAAATTGTGAAGAGGGTTGGTGAGGTGACATTTTCCTTCTCCTCTTAGTTGCCCATAGGCCAGTACTAATATTTGGAACTTTAATATAAAGGTGCTAATTTGTGAGGTAAAATGTTGCATATAGGATGTTAGCTTCTTGGGTTACTTTGAAAGTGTTTATTTTATGTTAGGGGTGTTAGTTTTGGTAAGCAACAGACAGGTGTTCTAGTCCCATTGGTGTCTAAGAGGCTAAGGAACATAGGAGGATAATTATCTCCAAGACCCATAATTATTTCCAAGAAAAATGCCTTAATTAGATTAATTAGCCAATTTTTAATTATTTTCCTAAGCCTAACTTAGGAAAACTAGTTAATTAAATCAAATTAATTGAGGTAAATCTATTTTTCTCTAGAGACTTCTAGAAAAATAACTTGATGGGGTCAAGATGATCTTAGCCATCGATTGTGATTAGATCGTGGCCGTTGGTTGCCCAAATTGAAGATTATAACAGTAGTTGATGGGGTTTGGAGAATACACACAAGACATTCAAGCAATTCAACTACCTAGTTGCTGTGATTCAGCGAGGGCATAGTTGAAGTAGAGGGAGACACCAACAATGAGGTTTTTAGCAGTGAGAATTTCTGGAGAAATTCTCAGGAGGTTTCCGACATTCCAGTGTTAGGAAGGGAGGCCGAGATTTCCAGCAGAGGAGGCTAAAGCAGGCAGTGCGTGTTTTAGAGGCAACAATCTGATTTGCGGTCTAGCGAGGTGATCCATCGGAAGTGCGAGTTGTTTCCGTGAGAAACAACAGGCAATGAGGTTGCCGAAAAGAGTTTCTAGAGGCAGATCGATTTTCCTAGTAGCAGTGTTGCGTAGTCTAGTTAGCCAATGTGAGTTGCAGGTAGGAGTGCGAGTTAGCAGGAGGAGTCTGAGTTGATTTGCTGGAGGGAAAAAGGATTTCCCAGTTATTTTACCAGTGAGATAAATTGCGTAAAGCTTCGCCAATGAATAGGTATCCAATTGTATTCTTTGTTTTGCTAAAGAATAATCAATAAAACCCTCATCTACTGCACTGGTTTTCCCTTGGGGGTTTTTCTAGGGACGATTGTCCAAAAAGATTGGTGTCATATTTATTGTGTGTGTGCATTACTTTCTCAGTTCTAATAGTTTATTTTCGCAACATATGTATTAGTGAAGATTGTAGTAGTTGATTGTTCGTTATTTGTCGTAACAAATTTACCTATGCCAAATAAATTGCATAACTTAGGAGAATAATACCTAGCAGCTGCAATCGTGGAAATTTCACATGCTATTAGAGCGAGGTTGGTGCAGATAAAAGAGATCAGAGCATTGAAGAGTAGATCTAGAACAAAGGGTTTGCCACAAAGAGTTGCAGGGTAAATCAACACAGAACAAATCTAGCGCAAAGGGTTTGCTGGAAAAAGGTTTTGCAGGAGTAAATCAACGCAGGGCCAAGAAGAGAAAGCACACGGGGTTTCATGTTAGGTCCCTATACTACTAGTGTAACCCCTTATTGTTATTAATGCAACCCCCTTATTGTATTATTGTGCCCATATAGTCCCCATGTTGTTATTGTCATGCCCTATAGAAGCTCACTATTGTTATTGTTGTGTCCCTACAATATTATTGTTATGTAGGCTCTGATTGTATTGGGACCCCTTAGACTCCTATATATAGAAAGGAGGTCTTGTCATTTGCATCATCTAAGAATTGTTCATTTGTGTAATGTAAAGGAGGTTGCCCCCTCGAAGAGGATGATTTTGAAGTCGTTAATCTATCTTTTTGTCAGTTGGTTTCATAACATTTGGTATCAAAGCTTTGGATTCTAGGGTTTTGCTGCTCCAAACAGGTCATCGTGGATTGTTCAATATAAATTTTCCTCTACGAAGTTTCAGAAGCTAAAAAAAACCCGTTTGAGCCGAAATCGTTCTGAACCTCGGATTTGAATTTCAGATCTTGTCTTGCTATATTTTCGGAGATATGATCTAAGGAAGTTAGGGTTTTTGCAAGCCCCAAAATTCCATCGCAAACAAGTCATCGTGGAATTTTCACTATAATATTTTTTCTACAAAGGTCAGAGTCTGAAATTAAAACCCATTTGCGCCGAAATCTTGGTGAAGCTCGGGTCCAGATTTTAGATCTTGGTTCGCTATATTTTCTGGGATATGGTCCAAGACATTTAGGGTTGTTGCGGGCTCCCGAATTACATCCCAAACAGGTGACCTGGGGAAAATCGCCATAACTTTCTCTCTGAGAATCAAATTGAAATTTCGTAAAACGTTACAGAAAGAGGACAGATGTAGTTTTTTGTGTATCAGTTTCAGGTCCTAAGGTTGAAACAATGACACGTGGCACTTCATACAAGTTCGCTCTATTGAACCAGTCTATAATCAGGTCATCGTGGGAGATTTAGCATACCTCTTCCTTGAAGATTCCAATCTTGATCAGACTTGCGGGGTTGGAAAGAGGACTCAAAGGGCTACTGTAGGATGCAAGTTTCACAGGAAATTCAATGTACTGAATCAGAAGGGGTTGCCAGGTTTGATAGGAATTGGAGATAAGTTGATCAAGATAGAAGATTGTCACCATAAGTTATATACCATAGCTAGGGATAAGTCAAAGTTTTCCACCATCAAAGGAAGCATCACAGGAAAAGCCTTCATGGAAGCTTTGGATTTTGACTTGCTTATCAAACATGAGATAAAGCATTTATTCATTGTCAAACCTACTTTTCAAAAGTACACTGAGGTGGATGAAACCTACATGAAGCTAGTTAAATTCTCCACTCCAAATGAAGACAGATGGGACAAATTGTGCCAATTACTTGGGTAAAACAATTTTTCACCTTCAACAACAAAGCAACACTTTTTCAGGCCAAGTCATCACCAGCAATCCTCGAAGATAGTGCCAGAGGACTACAACAGTTTTAGTTGCCTACATTTCTATACTATTTTTGTAAATTGTTTTTAAGATATTTTGTAAAAAATCTTGATTTTTCAAATCAAGATATTTTGATAAGTTTTGTATAAGTACTTCATAAATCGAAGTACAAATGTTGGGACTTGTATCAAGAAAGCATACTTTAATGTAAAGTTGTTCACTGAGCTAAAAGTGATCATTTCATTAATACATAAGATCGTTCCAAGATTCATGTGTCAGGCAAATTGGTGATGTTTTTTTCTCTTGTAAATTTGTTATATCTCTATTTTTCATATGTCTTTCTTATTTGTATTGTTTAAAAGAATATGAAGGTTCGAACTTGTTCAATTACACTCTGTCCTAGCTTATAAGCAATATATATGTTTTCAAACTGAGATTAAATATAGAATTCATGTTAAAATGCTCTATGTTTAATTGAATCTGAATCTTTTCCTCCCTTTCACTCCACAAAGCTTCAAAGATCCAATAGCTTGCCTACCTTGCCCTGTTTCAAATCTGTTCTGATATTTTTGTATCTGATCACCCTAAGACTTTGACTCCATTGCCCAATGGCCTTTCCTTGCAGTTTCAACCAAACATTTCAAAAAAACAAACTTTGAACCTAATAACTAGCCTAAAATCCCACAACAACAAATCTAAATCCAATAGAGAGATCCCTCTCTGAGTTTAGAAGGGCTAGCTTCTAAGCTTAAAAGTGGTTTTGTGGTTACCTCTAGGTTTCTTTCACAGCCTTAAGAAATTATAGAGTGATAACAGGAGGTATATATCAAACAACCAGAGCGCTTCGAGACACATGAGCGAGGCACACATGTGTGCAGGCTAAAGAGAGCACTATATGAGCTCAAACAAGATCCCAGGGCATGGTATGGTTGGATTGATAGCTACTTGTAGCAAATGGGATTCGTGAAGTGCAAAACAGACTCCAATCTCTATCATCTGATGGTTGGAGGTGAGCCACTCATCCTAGAGTTGTATGTGGATGATCTCTTTTTGACAGGATCATTAGAGGTCATGGAGTACTGCAAGAGGAACCTAGTAGCAGAGTTTTAAATGAAGGACTTGGGGTTGATGCATTACTTCCTAGGCCTGGAGGTATGGCAAATGGACGAGGACATCTTCCTTGGGCAAGGGAGATATACTATGGAGATCTTGAAGAGGTTCAGGATCTAGGACTGTAGACCCATGTCCACGCTTATGATTACTAACTAGAGGAAGATAGATGCTTCAAAGGATGCAGATGTGGACCCAACCTTGTATAGACAGCTCATTGGTTCACTCGTATATCTGGTTAACACAAGGCCAAACATCTGTTTCACGGTCAACACTCTAGTCAGTTTATGGTGGAATCAAAGAGGTTGCCCTAGACAATGGCAAGAGTCAAGACATATTTTGAGGTACTTGCGTGGCACAATTGAGTATGTTTTGAGATATATTCTAGATGATGGTGTCAGGTTATATGGATATACAGATGCTGATTGGGTAGGTAGTTCAGTGGATTGGAAAAGCACTGTGGGGTGTTGCTTCAGTATTGGATCAAGGGTCAGGGGTTGTCTCTTGGTGCAGCAGGAAGAAAAAGTTTGTGGCACTGAGTTTTGCCTAGGTAGAATACATTGCAGCTAGCATGACCACATGCAAATCTATTTGGCTTCGAAAGATGCTAGTGAGTTTGTTTGGTCAACGGTTAGATTCGACCAATATCTACTGTGATAATCAGAGTTGCATCATGCTCTTTGAGAATCCAGTGTTTCATGATAGATCAAAGCATATCGACATAAGATACCACTTCATTGGAGATTGTGTGATTGGGTAAGGCAAAGTTTGTCTACTTCAAGGATAAGTTGGGAGTCATGGAGAACACCTTCCTTGCTAAGAGGGAGTGTTAGTTTTGGGTAGCAATGGACAAATGTTCTAATCTCTATGTTGTCTAAGAGGCTAAGGAATAAAATATCTCTATAACCCAGGAAAGGTTTCACAAGAAAAGCCTTAGAAACACCTTAATTAGATTAATTAGTCAATTATTAAATATTTCTCTAACTTAGGAAAATTTTATAATTAAATTAGGTTAATTGAGGTAAATTGGTTTTGCTTTAGAGACTTCTGGAAAAGTCACTTGATGGGGTCAAAATGATCTTAGCCATTGATTGTTATCATATCATGGCCATTGGTTGCCCCAAAAGAAGATTATAAGAGCAAGCAGATGGGGTTTGGAAAATACACACGAGACGTTCAAGCAGTTCAACTACTCGGTTGCAGTGATTCAACAAGGGTGCATTTGAAGCAGAGGGAGACACCAACAACGTAGTTTTCAACAGTGAGAATTTCTTCACAATTCTCATTATTGAAAATCACGCTGCTGGTCTCTCGTTTTTAGTAGTGAAAAATTCTCCATAAGTTCTCATTGCTGAAAATCCCTCTGTTGGTGTCTCGTTTTCAGCAGTGAATTTCTCTAGAAATTCTCACTGTTGAAAACCCTGTTGCTGGTGTCTCCCTCTTCTTCAACTACGCCCTTGCTAAATCACTGTAACTGAGTAGGCGAATTGCTTGACGTCTTGTATGTATTCTCGAAACCCCATCGACTTGCTCTTATAATCTTCTGTTGGACAACCAAATTCTCAGGAGGTTTCCAACATTCCAGTGTAAGGAAGGGAGGCCGAGATTTCCAACAGAGGAGGTTGAAGAAGGCAGCACGAATTGCTAGTGCGTGTTTTTGAGGCAATAGTTAGATTTGCAGCCTAAGGAGGTGATCTAGAGGAAGTGTGAGTTGTCTCAGTGAGCAACAACAGGTAGTGAGGTTGTCAGAAAGGATTTTTGGAGGCAGAACAAATTTCCCAGTAGTACTGCTACGCAATCCAGTTAGCCAATGTGAGTTGCAGGAAGGAGTGCGAGTTACCGGGAGGAAGGATTTTTGGAGGCAGAACAAATTTCCCAGTAGTACTGCTACGCAATCCAGTTAGCCAATGTGAGTTGCAGGAAGGAGTGCGAGTTACCGGGAGGAGGCTGAGTTGATTTGCTGGAGAGAAAAAGGATTTCCCAATTATTTTACCAGTGAGATAAATTGTCGAAAGCTTTGCCAGTGAATAGGCAAGCAATTGTATTCTTTATTTTGCTAAAGAATAATTAATAAAACCATCATCTTAGGGCTACGGGGGAGCGCCCCCCTCGAATCTGCTGTCAAAGAGCGCTCCAAGCGAGAGTGCATTGGGAGTGACCTAGGAGCGTGCTCCCGCAAAAAGAAAATTTGCTCTCTGGCTCTCTTCACAATTTTTTTTCTCAAAGATGTTCCAAACACAATTTTTTTCAAAGAAACAAGAGTTTTTGAGTGGGGAAGCCTAATATTCAACCCTATGGCCCTAGTATTGATATGCAATTCATGGTAATGTTAAATTCTTAAAGTAAAAGTGACATTCTCCTTTCTCTTTCATTTTCATCCTTTTACTTAATTTTTTAACATTACCATGAAATGACTTAAGATGTTTGAGAGTGGTTTCGACCTTATTGGATTTTATATGGAGAAAGTGGAATTTTAGATCTCACTCAAAATCCAACAAACTTATCAGTTTTTCAGGATTTCAGGATTGGGGTGATTGCAATGTTTCCATTGGATTTTGTCATGTACTAGGGTATGGAACTCGTATTTTATCAAGAGCACCAAGCTCTCTATGTACCTTGATATTAGTGACATTGGTTGTCGAATTCCTCTATCACGACCCTACTAGAAATGTACTCATCACTCAAACCAAATGTTGACTTGACGTGCTACACTTTTTCTATCTTATGTTAATGCTTAGAGGGTGATATTAATGATAAAGATCCCAAGATACGCAATGATTTTGATGATATGTAGGTATTTGTTGTAGCATGATTTTCTTGGATGTTAAAGGCCATCTAGACCCTATTTGTTAATCTATTTTTGGTTTAGAGATGGATTGCACTCAATGCTATTTTGGTTATGTGCACCCTTACATGCTATATAAATGAGAACTTGTAATTTGTGGACCTGTGGTTGATGGAGATTATAACTACTAGGTGAATGATGTTATATAGTTTAATCCATGTTTTTTATCACTAATTCATCATTCTACATGCTTTTGTTGACATATATGCATCAACCTATATAAAAATATATATTACATAAAATCCGCTCCCAAAATAGCTCCCGACCTAGGAGCTTTCAAAATTGTCGCTCCCCACTCTTGCTTCCCACTTCCGCTCCCCCTCCCAAGCAGCCATGCCTCATTTGCTGCACTGGTTTTCCCTTCGGGGTTTTTCCAAGGATGATTGTTGAAAAGTATTGGTGTCAAATTTATTGTGTGTGCACATTATTTTCTCAGTTCTAGTATTTTATTTTCGTAGCATTTTTATATGTGAAGATTGTAGTAGTGGATTATTTGTTATTTGCCGTAATAAATTTACAGAAGACAAATAAATTGCATAAGTTAGGAGAATAATACCAGGTAGCTGCAATCGTGGAAATTTCACAAGAATGGTCCTGGGGCATCTAATTTGTTTAGCATCAGGCCCTGAATTACTCAGTTAGAGTATGGCCTTTAGAGATTCACCATGTGTCAGAGATATTGACCGGAATGATGGTGAACCGAGACTAGTTTGAATACCATGTGTCAGGTACTGACCGAAATTATGGTGACTTTTTGATGATGTACCATGTGTCTGAAGTACTGACCCATATGGTGAGTATATACCATAGGTCTGAGGTACTAACCCGAATTATGGTCTACCATGTGTCTGAAGTACTGACTCGAATTATGGTGAGGATATACCCTAGGTCGGAGGTATTGACCCAAATTATGGTGCTTAAATTGATGTTGTTGATTTACCAAGTGTCAAAGTTGTTTGGCTCAATTATGGTAATTGGTTGATGCTATTGGTTTACCATGTATCTCAATTGTGACCAGATTATGGTGATGATTTGTTGTAACCTTTTTCTTAGAGAAATTTGTCAACAAAAGTACATCTGTCTAGCCATTATGAATACCTCTCTAGCTAAGAGGGAGCGTTGAATGTTATAGCTATGGCCAGTCTTCATAATTTATATTTTAGCCCTTGTAATTTATAAAGAATTTGTAAGACATGTTTTTCATGCCATTTTCATTGTTTAGCCCTTAAAAGAATTAATAGGAGACATGTTATTCATGTCAGATTTAAAAGAAAAAATTTTGAAATTTAAAATTTGAATTTTTGGCTCCAAACTTGTCAAGTCAAGTAGACCCCATTGAAGAGACACACCCATTCGGACAGGCAAAGCACTATATATAGAGCATTCAACCTCCTCTACACTGTACCATTCGACTTCACACAAGACAAGTGATATTCTGGGCATCTCAGTGAAAGTGCAGGATGGATTTGTAGTGCAGGACGAACTTGTAGTGCAAGACGAATCTGTAGTGCAAGACCAAAATTCTGGGCAGCAGGGTGGAGTTTCTGGGCATATTCTGCGAGACCGAAATTTGGCTTAGGCAGATCAGAGAGGGCAGAAGTTTGACTTGACAAGAGGGCTGCTTGACCATAGCATTGTTGGTCAGTTTGACCTCATAGTTGACTAGCTGCATTAAGTGTATCTCTTGTTGAACTGAAGAATTTCTCTAAGGAAAAAGTAGCTGAGTTTTCCCCCAAGTGGGTTTTCCCAGGGTAAATCTTGTGTTTTCTTTGTGCATTGTGATGTTTATTGTTCTTATGCTTTTATGGTTGAATTTCTAAAGTGTAATTGCTTAATCATAAATTGGAATTGTTAAAAGAAGATCTACGCCATTAGACGTAATTATCAGTGTTTCAGAAATTTGTGCTTGTATCTATTGCACTTGAAAAATCAACATGCATGAGTTGAGAAAAATTCAGCTGGGTGCAGATCGGGTTTTTTAGCGCAGATTTGCCAGTTCTAATTTTGCTGTAAAAATGTTATATTTTCTCTGTGGGCCATTTTCCCAGTAAGGGAGCCCCCATTATTTGGATAATAAAAGTGAAGAGTAATTGGTGGGTTATTTGCTGTGTGAATTATTTCCTATGTGTGTACTTCTGCTATTTAATTTTCTGTTAAAAATTTCAGTGTGTTTACCTTTAGTAATTGCAGAAATATTTTCTGGTATAAATAATTGCTCAGAATTAAAATAATATTTGGAATTAAGAAATTAACATATACCAAAGAAAAATTCTTGTACATTGGCTAATTTTTACTGCCATTCCGGCCTTCCTTGTATAAATTTTGGGCACACTGCATACACATCATCATGTTTAAATATGGAGAAATAATCAACGTCTTTATATATTATTGCTGCAGCGAATACATTCACAGCGGCCTGAGATAGGCTACCCAACATACATATACCACTTTTGACTTCACATAATGTCATTCTTATATTTATAACACATATAAGTTATGGTAGTTTAACCTCCTAACTTCTAAGCTTAATATTTACTGCATTCTATGTCACGAAAATATGGTGACCAGTCACCATATTACTCAAAATTGTTTTGTGTTATACTTTTTAACACTTAGCCATCTTTGTCATGATTGGACTTCTGTTTTTATTTTTGATGTTTTCAACTTTGGCAAGCAGTTTTTCATGTAATTAGTAATTTATCAGTCTGCATAGTTTTAGGGGTAAAAGCTTGAAAAGGATCTTATTCATCAAAACAGCCACAGTCTGTAATTTTTTTTCCTGCAGCATAGGTTGATTGTTCCTTTCCATTGTTGTTCAACATAAAATGAATCATTGAATGGCTTTCGTTGGATTTTCATTTGCGAGCATATTGCATATGCCCTATTGAATGATAGATGCCTTGACTTCTTTCTATTAACAATTTTTGTATAATTATTTTGGGTTCAGTGTCAGGAGATTCTGCTGGCGTTCATATCCATGCTGTATTTGTGACCAAGGAAACTGCAAATGTTCTTCTGCAATATGTAAAGGATATGGATACAGTATGCTATATTTTGCCAGCATTCGAAAACACTGCTTGGTCAGTGATGGCAGTGTCTTTCTTATCTCTTCTTGCAGTATCAGCTGTATTGTTGACATTTTTCTTTGTCCGGAGGTACCGGATTCGACATTTCAGTTCAAGGTTTTTACTGAATCGTGAGGCACATGGCTGAGTAGTCGTGAAGTAAAGGCTCTTCCTGCAGTTACATTCAAAACACGCGATATAAGTGGAACTGATACATGTGCAATCTGTCTAGAAAGTTACGAGGTTGGCCAGAAGCTTCGTATTCTACCTTGTCATCACGGTAAGCCCGACTTTCCACACCGTCTTTTTCTGGCATGTATGAATGAGAAGCATATGTCAGAAAATTGTATAAAAATACTTGAGACAATAAGCGGTCAATTTCAAGAAATGTGTCCATCTCTGTGGAGAAACAGGTGAAGGGAATGAGATTACGTCATTTCTTATATGCAGGCCTAGAGTGTGCAACTATCTTTTTTGACAAAAAACTCTAAAGCTTATTATCTTCCACTCTCAAATTGTCAATGTTATTGATGCAAACAAAGTCATAGAAGTACTTTTGGTCAAAAACATCTAAGGGAGGGTCATATACAAGATAATGGAAAGTAGGTTATCATGTTGTAAAACACCAAACGTTGTTACCATCTATTAATGTCAGTGCTGATACAGTTATTTCTTGTTGCTATTATACACCTGCGTCTGTGTGGATACACTTGTATGTTGTAGCAATATTGTTCTACATATGTTAACCATGGTGCTAGTAAGGTTGTTGGCTCAATGGATTTTGACTGAATTTTCAAGAGAATCACTAGTTGTAAAGCCTGCCTTTGAGGATATATTGCAATGTTTTATGCCCTTCTCTAGTTTTTCCTTCAGGAGCTTTCAACAAAGAAACTCAGGTATTGTCTTTTGGGCATGATGCAGAGTGAGGCCTCTGCATTCATATTAATTTTAGTGTGCATGTTTATAATGTGATACTGCACTGGGTGTGCATATTTTTAGATCTTCAAAATACTGAACACACTTATTTGTAAATTGCATAATGACTATATAAGAAAACAGTACCTTTGGAAAGAGGAATCAGTTTCAGAGAAACACATTATGCAATTTTTTTAGAATTTCAGTCTATCGGATTCCTTAATTAAAAAGTTGCCTAAGATGAAGATAAAAGGGGATTCTTTTGGGCTTTGGCTATGAGACATTTGTTTAGAGTCGAGAGACACGTTGCAAAAGTGTGTGTGCACTGTGTATTGAAAAATGAAGAAGCTAAAATTAGGGAGCAATAAGGGAAACTACATAAATTGAAAGACAAAAGATAGGGAGAAATAAGGGAAATTCCATAAATTAAATAATAACATAAGCTTACCATGATACTAGGAAACTGATACCACTAATGAATGGTGATTCAATGAAATAACGATAACATATTCGAATTTAAAGAAATGAAACTCTAGCCAATAATTATTTTTGTCCATCCTGGTTGAAGGGAAGAAAACTGGTTGAGCGACACAATGTTGTTTTTGGATTTTGAAAGGTTTTATGGAAAGAAAAACCCAGAAAGTGTCGAATATTAGAGATCCCAAGTTAAATGTAACAATGCATTGAAGAGCATTTTACATGATGACAAGTGGAAGAGTCCACAAAATTAATGAAAGGAAGTTGGAAGATGAGAGTCGAAAGACTTGATGTATTTGTAAAAATGAGTAGGAGGAATAGACTTCAAATAATGGCCCTGTTCAGAAAAAAATTCTGCCACACAAAGCACTAAATAATTAAGTTACGGGAAGATAATTACAATGCTCCCTTTGAATGAACTGAAACATTTTTTGTAAGGCCATTATATCTTCAATGCTCCCTTTGAATGAACTGAAACATTTTTTGTAAGGCCATTATTTTTTCACAAGCATTGCCTTAAAGGCTTTAGACATCAACATGTTGGCAACTCACCAAGGGTTGTGTATTCACAGATAGGCTAGGTCACTTACAGATGTTCCATTCTCTTTGCTTAGATTTGTTATCATTGGAAACCTTTTCCTTCGCAGCAATGATTATGTTTGCGTTGAGAAATTTCGCTGCATCCTAACCTAGACAGCTTTCAAATTGGGTAGTTTTTCCTCACTGGAGGGGTGTATTCAAGAATGTAACTAGTGTCGGTCTTCAGAATTGTATTTGAGTCATGATGTAATATATTTGTTAAAATAAGGAAAAACAAATTTTATTGTAAAAAAAAATTGACTTATTAAAGCATGGGTTTCATGCTTGGGTCAATGGTCAATATGTCAAAGTACCCATTGTGTGCTCTAGGTTTTATTGAGTCAAAGTCAAAAATCATTATGTAAAAGACCCTTCTTGGGCTCCCTATGTCAAGAAAGAATTTTTTTTTTAATTTTTTGTCTCTCCTCCATCAAGTCAACTTTGCCTCCTATCAAGTAGGCCTCTTCAATCTTCAAGTCGGCCTAATGAAAGGATGCATCCACCTTTGAAGAAGCTATATATAAAGGAGCATTCGATCTATTGAAAAGCCAACCATTCGATTCTGTGGAAGAAAGAAAAAGGGAGCATCGAGAATTTTAGAGAAGTTTGTCATATTGTTGAAAGAAAAGATAAAAAGAAAAATGGACTAAAAATTGCATTTGTACGACAACTCCCTCTGCATCTGTGCTGCTGCTGGTCCTTTTTCCCAACACTGTATCTGCACTGCAACTCCCTCTGCGTCTGTGCTGCTGTTGGTCCTTTCTCCCAACACTACATTTGCATTGCAACTCTCTCTTCATTCGTGCTGCTATTACACTACTTCTGAAAGGGGTTCTTTACCATCCGCATCTTTTCTCTGAAATAGTCAAATTTTGACTTTCCAAGGGCCTTGGTGAGGATATCTGCCACTTGTTCTCCTGTAGAACTATAGCTCAACTGTACAGCTCCTCGTTGGACAGTCTCTAAAAAAGTGACATCGGATATCAATATGTTTCGACCTATCATGAAATACTGGATTCTCAGACAGTTTGATGCAACTTTGATTATCACACATGATCCTGGTCGCCTCCATGTTTCTTCTGAATAGGTTCACTAGTAGTTTTCTAAGCCATATGGCCTCACACGACGCTGTGCTTGCTGCCATATATTCTGCCTCAGATGAGCTTAGAGCCACGGACTTCTGTTTCCTACTGCACCAGGAGTCATTCCTAATCCAATGTTGAAATGGTACCCAGAGGTACTTTTCTGATCCACTGAACTTCCTTCCCAATCTGCATCAGTAAATCCACTCAACCTGATATCCTTCCCCTTGGTGTATAAGAGCCCATAATCAACTGTTCCCTGTAAATACCTGAGAACGTGTTTGGCTGCTGCCCAGTGTGCCCTCTTTGGTTCCACCATGCACTGACTGAGGGTGTTGACAGCATAGCAAATATTTCGCCTGGTATTGACCAGATACATTAGGGACCCTATGAGCTGTCGGTATAGGGTGGGATTGACATCCTTGTCTTCTGATGCCTCAATCTTCTTCCAATTGGTGATCATTGGCTTAGCCATAGGTCTAAAGTCTCTTATCCCGAACCTTTTTATGATGTCTGTAGCATACCTCCCTTGTCCAAGGAAGATATCTCCTTTCTGCTCCCAAACTTCCAACCCTCGGAAGTAGTGCTTTCGTCCCAGATCCTTCATATCGAACTCTGTGGCTAGATTCTTATTGTAGTCCTTAATGAGTCTCGATGATCTTGTCAGAAAGAGATCAACCACATATAATACTAAGATAAGTGGCTCATTCTCTACAACCAGATAGTAGAGATTCAGATACGCGTTACTCTTGACAAACCACATCTTATGCAAGTAGCCATCTATTTGACCATACCACGCTCTCGGTGCCTGCTTCAGTCCATACAAGGTTTTCTTCAGTCTGCATACATGAGACTTCTTTTCATGAGTTTGAAAGCCCTTTGGTTGTTCAATGTATACCTCTTCTTGTATTACCCCGTTAAGAAATGCCATCTTGACATCCATCTGATGGATCTCCCATCCCATTTGGGCTGCAAGAGATATCACGGTCCTAATAGATGTATACCTGGCTACCGGGCATATAGATGTTGGAGGGAGCAATCGTCTAGCTTAGTAAAGTATTGAGCCCCATTTAGTTCATCCAGCAAATCATCGACAACCGGGATGGGAAATTTATCTTTGACCGTCAGCTTGTTGAGGGCCCTAAAGTCTGGACACATACGCCATTCCCCATCTTTTTTGAGCACCATGACCACAGACGATGAATAAGGACTAATGCTAGGACGAATGACGCCTACTTCCAAAAGTTCCTTGATGATTTTTTCAATTTCATTATCTTGGGCGAACATATATCTATATGGGGGCCCATTTTGTGGTTGGGCCCCTGGGACCAAAGTAATGCTATGATCATGTTCCCCTCTCGAGGGTGGAAGCTCATGAGGCTTGTCAAAGACCGACAAATAATTGTTTAAGATCTGTTGCATCTCAGGTTGAATATGAAGAGAAGGGGGTTCGAAGGCCTGGATGGAATTAAATTGGGCTATAACTTAATGGTGGCCCTTTTTTAACAAATTTTCCATCCTATGCGAGCTGATGATAGAGGGAGCACCCGCCTGGAGTACGCAGAGGGTATGTGTGTGGTTATTTTGCTTAAAGCTCATATATAACTCCTGGAAATCCATTGTGATTGGGCTGAGTGTGCGGAGCCATTCAACACCCAAGACAATGTCACACCCTCCCATGTGTATGGCAAACATGTGGGTCTTTAGCTGATAATCCCCCATTTGAAGTTTGACATTTTCACAATGGCCTTCACATTTCATTGCCCCCCCATCAACAATTTGGACCTGGAAATTAGAGACTGCTTTGATGAAACAATGCACTGCTTCAGCGAATCTTTGATGGATAAAGTTATGCATACTGCCACTATCAATCAAGACTACTATAGGGCGATGCTTAATGAAACCTTTGATTTTGAGAGTTTGGGGAGAAGAAATCCTTGCCAAGGCATGAAGCGAGATAACTAGTTCGTCAGGTGTAGTTGGGAGCGCATTGTCCTACTGGTTGTCCTCATCTTCCTCCCTCTAGTTCCTCAAATGGTGGGGCTTCCACCGATGAACTGTGATCAGTAGCATCAATTTGAAAGAATTTGGGTTCCTTGCATTTATGCCCTGGGGAGTATATCTCATCACAGTAGTAACACAATCCTTGCTTTCTTCTTTCCGCCACTTCCGCTGGTGATACCTTTTGAACCTTAAGTGTTTAGGTAGTGCTTGGAGCCTGGGTGGGGCACCCCTTGGCTATGAAATTTGGATGAGTCGACTGGGCCTCTAACACGCGTTCTACTTCACAAGCTATCTTGCAAGCATCCAGCCATGAGATTGGGTGTTGCAGTCAGACGTGGGCTTGTATGGCTTCTTTGAGACCACTGACAAAACATTCCAAGTAGAACTCATCTCGTAGACCTCCTGTGCAGAAGGCTAAGGCTTCAAAGTCTGTAATATATTCTTGCACTGTTCTTGTCTGTCGGAGCTTAGTAAGACGACCCAAAAAATTAGATTCATGGTCGAAGCAATCTGAAAGGGCTTTTGCGAATACCTGCCAAGTCACGCGCCTTCCATAGCAACATTGATGCCACTGCCACCATTGCCATCTTTTGTTGTCCAAGTACATGCTACCCACACTTAGCTGAGTCGCATCATCTCTGATGTGATTCAATGTGAAATATTGCTCGATTTGTGCTAGCCATGTGGCCGGATGAGAGTGATCAAATTTATACATGTCCAGCTTGGGTGGCCGTGGCTGGGACTGTTGGTGGTTTCCAAAGAGGTGAAGAGAATGGCTAGATTCGCCCTCAATGTTTTCATTAAAAGCATATGCCTTTGATTGTTTCCTCGAGTTTCCCGTTGTGATTGTGTCAGCTAAGGTCTAGATCGTCTTTATTAATGCGTCCAACTTTTGTTCAAGGGTGTCGATCTTCTCATTGGCCATAGCTTGAGCTTTGGTTTGTACCATGCACCGATCCGGTGCACTTGTCGTTATTGCGAAAAAAATAAATAAAATTTGGGACCACTTGAAATTTTGATGCTAACAAGTGAATGGTACCACCTTGCTCAGCCCGTCGACTTGATTCTTATGGGCTAAGTTTGCTATAAGCGTCCTGAGAGGGTCTTAGATTTTTTTTTTTTTTAATTGTTTATTGTTCTTGTGTTTGTTTGGTTGTTTATTTATTTATTTTAATTGTACCTTTCGTACTCTAAAAGGAGTTTTACTCCTCGCTTAGGAATACTGCAGTAGCTGAATCCTAGAAAAGTAAATTCTGCCCAATGTCCTGTGAGAATCACGCCTAGGCATAGGGGCCCACACAAATAGTTAGCTCTGTTGACGAACCCTCAACTGTAGAGTATGAGTAGGAATGTGGCAGTGATCGAACCCCTGCTGCTAGATCTGAATGGCGGATTTGATTGCGGCGACTGCTACAAAACCCAACAGCTAGATCTGAATGACAGATCTGATTGGCGGATCTGATAGATATG
This sequence comes from Pinus tabuliformis, assembly GCA_031772625.1. NCBI lineage: Eukaryota > Viridiplantae > Streptophyta > Pinopsida > Pinales > Pinaceae > Pinus > Pinus tabuliformis. The sequence goes on along the minus strand of CM062815.1, from coordinate 401,727,289 downwards.
AATGGCAAATCTAAGAGATTTGAATGGCAGAACTAATTATTGCGGCTGCGACAGAACTCCACCTACTAGATTTGATATGGCAAAGATGATGCATGATCTAGAGAGAGACAAGGGAACTATGGTCTCAAGGAGTGTCAGGTGCTACAGATTGCAATATACATAAGGGCCTGACAGTAGTACTCGGCCTAATCTTTCAGGGCACTAACTAAGGAGGATCAACTGTACCCTTAGCCGTACAACCCGACTACCCTATCGTACGCGCGAGTAATCTCCCTGAGTGCTGTTCTCGGTGTACTGTAATAGCAAGACGGCCGACAATTTATCTATGACGAGGTTTCAAGAGAGCCTAGGGGGCTTCCGATATACCCATAGGGTACTTGGAAGACAGTCCGTGCACAATTTTGTCTAATGCGCTAACACAAAACAATAAGAATTAATAGAATGTATTTAATTATTCAAAAAGGAAAGCAATGTTCACTTGCCTCTTTGAGGGGCAACCTCCAATAGAGCTGGGCCCAATTACAAAATAAGACATGATGCTCCTCGAAGGGAGTCTCTATCTTTTATATAGGATTCATACATGCAATACCATGGGTCAATACCTATGTCACAGGGTTTGGCAAACCTGAAGCTTCAGATTCGAAATTCGGCGAACTTGTAAATTTTTTTTGAAGTTCGTTCAGGTTCGGCGAACCTGAAAGTCGAACCTCAAGTCGAACTCGAACCTCATCGACCTCCATCGAACCTAATCGAACCTCAACAAACCTAATCGAACCTAATCGCGAACTTAAACGAATTTTTTGAATTTCGGCGGTTTTCTTGACGGTTTTAGAAGAAAATTTGGTAAATTTAGTGCAGGTAATGTAGTTCGCCTTCCTGAAAATTCAAGAAATATAATTACGCAGTTCATCTTTCCAAAATATCTGGAAATATAGTGATGCGGCTCACCCTCCAGAAAATTTTGAGAAATGTGGTACGCCATGTCGGTTTGAAGAGTCGCTAAAGATAAGACAAGAATGTACAATCTGGAACTGTTTTTCAGTCGTAATATAACACTATACAACTTTTTCTTCTAGAAAAAAAGATAAGACAAGAATGTAGATGACATTTTCCATGACGTTTTAATATGTACTGGAATTATACGAAAAAGACAACGTATCATGGAAAGCACTAATAATGTAAATCACTGAGTTTTCTATGGTTCAATTGAATATAGGTTATTTTAATTGTCCATGGATTTTGGAAAAATAAGATGGAAACATCCGATCCTAGAGAAAGATGGATGCATGTTTTTTTTTGTTTTTTTGTTTCATAATAATGTTGCATATAATACAAATCATTAGGAATAAGATAAGTCGGTATTACAAATACAATTTTTTACTGATAATATATAAATTATTAAACGTTGATTTTTGTTTAATCTATTTTATATCATTTTACTATAGAGGAGATGACTGATTTTGTTATATATAAAGAATGAGAAAAATTATATTTTTAATAAGAGTTTTTGAATATTGATATGATATAACAGATGTATAAATTTTTTCATGCTTTATATGGAGTTGGTATGTACAATTACAATCTTTTTAATAAATAAAATATTTGAATATATACTTTTATTGTGCGCATTAAAAGAGAGAAAAATAGTCTTCTAATAGGAGTTCTCTAATCCGAGTATGAAAGAGATGTGTAGTGAAATTCTCCCTTGAACTAGTCGGTTGTCTATGTGAAATTCGACATGCTAAAATTCCTCATGTAGACTTTGTCTATGTTTTATGACCTTATTTTATGGCTTAGGGCATATTGTAAGGTTTATTTCATTTTCTTCCCATTTTTCCCATTTTATGGATTATAACTATTTGGCAATGGTCTTTATGACTTCCTTATTATATTAGCATTGATGATGACTCACTAGATGAGCCAAATGATGGAATTCCATGTGTTGATGACTTTGATGATATTTAAAATTTTGAAACTTGAAGATGTTCTACAATGATGTGTATGTTTAAATTTTGATCATGTTTTGATTATGTGATTTTTTAAAAAATTACTAGTATTTGACATTCATTTTAATTTTGAAGAATGAAAATTATGTCATTTCTTTTTGCAAACTACTATTGTGTATGTTTACATTTAACTAGATGTTAGAATGATTACATTGTTCATGTATGTTTACTAATAAGAATTTGTATTCATGTGTTTATGGATCGATTTTGACTTTTCTATTATTTTTTCATATATATATATTGAAAAATATGTATAGCCGAACCTAATGCCGAACCTCATTCGAACCTGATCGGAAAATTTGAATTCAAATCGAACTTAATCGTTGTCGAACTCGAATTCGAACTCGAACCGTGTGACATAGCTTACAGCTAGTGTGGTAGTGAGTAGTGGTTATTATCTTCCCCACCTCCTTTTACATGAAAGATAACTAACTCACCTAGAAATTGGTACAATGAACCACATGATTTAAAAGTAAAAATAAAAATAAAAACAAAACCACTATTGAAAAATAAATTTCTTTAAAAGAAACTTCATTACAAAAGCAATAAATTTCCAACCATACTAATAATTTTTTGATTAAAATGTTAAAGAATAATTTAGGATAAAAAAGAAAACAAAAAAGCAATATTGGAAATTAAATTTCCTAGAAATAATCTTCTTTACAAAAATAATAAATTTCCAAAAATACTAGTAATTTTTTGATTGAAATTTTAATCCTAGAAATGAACTTTATTACAAAGCAATAAATTTCCAACAATACTAATAATTTTTAAAATATAAAATTTAAAAAACAATTCTAAAGGAAAACACATATACATGTTAATAGATGCTTATAAAAGGAAATAGCTAAATTACAAACCACTCATTCCAAAATGGATAAGCTAAAGTTAAAAATGAATGATTTGACCAAAAATCCCTCCTAAATAGTCTTCTCTTAAATCACTCCTAAAAGGTCTTTCACTTCTATTGTTGAGATGGAGTAAGATGTGGGTAATATTTGAGGGTGTAACAATAAGTTATACCAAAGCTCCTCATTAAGTAAATCTAAAGTGTGAAAGGCACAAGATAATTGTTTGGAAAATTGTATTAAAATATTTAATATTATTTGAAATAATGAGCTTGTCTACAAATAAGTTAATGAAGAGATATTTAAATAAAAATTATATCAGTAAAATTGAGTAAAGGGTATTTTAAGGATTTTTTGTTTGTTTGTTTGTTTATGGTAGAGTAAAGAATAATGAAGTGGATAAAACATAGAATGACTAAAGTAAAATGATTAAATAATTGATTAAAATGAAACTATGATGCAGAGTTACATGTGGCTTCATGCCAATTGGATGGTTTAATCTAAGGCATCCTATATTATATATGAAAGCACTAGTAGGAATAGTAGGTGCCTTGCCAATTAGATTACGAGGTTGGAATAAATGAGACTGTAGCATTTCTCTTCTCTCCTCTTTTGGCTCAGCTAAAGCAACATAAATACTTTTGCGAGCAACAAATTTTCCATTCATTTCTACCATAGCTAGGAATTCTTAAAAAACAAATGAGAATGCTACAAATAGTGAACCTTTAATGTGTCCTTGAATGTCTCTCATTACGTTGCATGAAGTGATTGTGCCATAAATAAAGAATAGTTCTTTCAACTTATTGTCATTAATACTATCACCCAAATGTTTTAAATAAATATTTTCTCCATATTTCCTCTTAAATTCACGCATCTTTAGTGCCTTTTCAATATACCATTCCTTTCCATCAATTTTCTTCCCATTTAAATTCTCAAAACAATTTGCATCATCATCTTCATTCTCAAAGTTGACATATCCAAAACACTTTGAATTACATGCGTGCCTTCTGCATCCTTAATCACTTTGGCACTCATAATTGTTCCATACACACTAAAATAATATCTCAAATCCTCATCATTCATGGTGTGATAAATGTAACTATTGCATCCTTTTTTTTGTGTGTCTCTTACATAATGACAATGATATGCTTCCAAATTTGGTCATATGTTTGGGGTGGTAGGTTGAGCTCATGTTGATGGATGTCATCATTTGTTTCAAAAACTCATTAGAAAAGTTTCCTTTAAATTTGGCATCCCCATCACTAAACCCATCCAATGTAATTTTTCTTGCAAAATATTTTGACAATTTGTATTGTTAAGTTTGATGTCTTTCCTCTTCATTTTTATAAGACTACTTCATTTATGAACTATGGTAATTACTTGTGAATATATATTATAGTTCTTTTATATTCATCAAACAATCACGATTCATAAACTCAACTAATAACCATTAAAATTGAATATATATCACAATGTTTGAGAGATAAAGATATGTGAGGGATAAGTGTGCATGTAAGATGAAAATGTTCAAACTCATTTTATACCCAATATACACAAGCTACATGTCTCTTAAATTAAATCATATCTCTTTGTAAATTAAATTCTAGAATGTCTATCAATTTACATTTTTACTCATATTTGTTAAAGTGATGAAGATCAAGTGTAGTAAGTATATTTATTTAGAGTATCTAGATTTCTTGGTTGGAAAATGTAGCAATAGTGGAAAACCTATTAAATAATTTTTTTTTTCCTTTGTTGAGAAGATAGTGGTAACAGAGAAACAAGTTTATAGCTTCATTAGGTGCCCTTGAGCTAATTCCAAATTAGCTAATCATAGAAACTAATATGATAAACTATGTCATACCAATACACAGTTTATAACTTATCTTACGGTGTAAGCCTGTAAATAAACTATTTTGGTAATCATCATTTAAATCTAATTAAATAATTAAGAATTCATTTCCTTTCCAAATATAAGCTATTGAAAATTGAAGCGGTTGTAGCTCATGTGGTAGGGAGGAGTGACTATTATCCTCCCACCGTCCTTGTACATGAAAGATAACTCACTCACCTAATGAACCATGGGATTTAAAAAATAAAAATAAAAACAAAACTAATATTGGAAAATAAATTTCCTTGAAATAAACTTCATTACAAAAACAATAAATTTCCAACAATAATAATAATAATTTGATTAAAATTGAAAGAGGAATTTAGGATTAAAAAAATAAAACAAAAAAACACTATTGAAAATTTTATTTCCTAGAAATAAACTTCATTACAAAATCAATAAATTTCCAATAATACTAATAATTTTTTAATTTAAATATTAAAGAAGAATTCTAAATAGAGAGACATATACATATTAATGGATGGTTACAAGAGAAAATAGCTAAATTACAAACCACTCATCCCAGAATAGATAATGTAAAGTTAAAAATGAATGGTTTGAACAAAAATCACCCCTAAAGAGTCTTCACTTATGTAGTTAAGACAAAGTAGCAGACAATTGTTTGGAAAATCTAGATTTGGTAGTAAAACATTTAACATTAATTTGAAATACTGAAAAGGTATACAAATAGGTTAATGAAAAGATGTGAAAATAAAAATATTATTAGTAATATTGGGTAAATGGTATTTTAGGGGCTTTTTATGGTAGAGTAGAGAATAACCAAGTGGATAAAAACATAGAAAGAGGAAAGAAAGATAATTAAATAAATGAGTAAAATATAACTATAATGCAAGACTAAAATTTAGTGCAATGCTAATTGGATGGTTTCGTCTAACGACGCTTATACATGGAGAAAGTGGTAGTAATAGTAGGTTCCCTACCAATTGGATTGTGAGACTTGAATAAATGACTCTGTAACTTTTCACTTCTCTCCTCTTTTGGCTCAGCGAAATCAACATAAAGAAATTTTCCAGCAACAAGTTTTCCATTCATTTCTACCTTAGCTTGCGATGCTTGTAAAGGAGATGAAAATGCCACAAATCATGAACCTTTACTGTATCCATGAAAGTCTCTCATTACCTTGCATGAAGTGATTGTGCCATAAATAGAGAATAGTTCTTTCAACTTGTTGTCATCAATACTGTCATCGAAATATTTTAAATAAAGATTTAATCCATATTGCCTCAATTCAGATTTCTTCAATGCCCTTCCAACATACCATTCCTTACCGTCAATTGTTTTCCCATTTAAATTCTCAACGCAGCTTGCGGCATCATCTCCATTCTCAAAATTAACAAATCCAAAACACTTTGAATTACCTGCGGCATCGCTAATCACTTTGGCACTTGTAATTGGTCCGTACACACTAAAGTAATATCTCAGATCTTCATCATTCATTGACTCTGATAAATTCTTAACAAAAACATCAGTGAACTTGGTGTTTCCATTTTCTCGTTCTCGCTGCTCCTTTTTCATGAATGGAGCAACATAAACACGTTCCCCATCGATAAACTGACCATTCAAATATTTTATTGCATTTTGCACTCCCTCTTCATGTTCATAAATCACAAATCCATATCCTTTGGATTGCCCTGATGCATCTGTTGCAATATTAGAAGAGAGAATGGACCCACACATAGAGAAAGTACGATAGAAAGCATCTTCGCCTACTGTTCTATCAAGATTCTTAACAAAAAATTTAGCTGATCCAAAGTTACAGATGCTGGGGTCATGGGGTGAGTACATTACCCGAATATGGTTTCCATTAAGGGGCGCAGAATTCAATAAATGTAAAGCCTCGCTAGCATTTTCAGCTAACCTATAATTGACATAACCGTATCCCAGAGAAGCGTTGGTAGTGGCATCTCTGCATATGTGAACAGTGAGCACCGGGCCAATCCGCCCAAAGAGATCATATATCTGGGCCTCGGTCACATTGGGCTCCAAATCCCCCACATACAGAGATTTCGGCAGTAATCGATTGTTGTTGCCGTTAGCAACTGCTTGTTGATGTTGTGCAACACGGTGTTCTGCTGGTTGGACTTGATTCTGTGCCATCGCCTCTTTACTCACTGACACTGGAAAAGCAGAAAGCACAACTTCCTAATGCCAACTCAACGGAAATAAAAATCCAAACCCAATGATTAAAATTGTGGGTACTTCCTGAATCAATCAAAACTATTACCTTTTTCTTCTTGATTTGTCCTTCTATCTTGATGGTTTGAGGAGTGGTAATTCCAGCCAATGCATTACAAGATATGGTCAGATTCATTTCTTCATTATCTAGGCTTTTTTCCTGGAGTATATCCTCTTCTTTTGACCTTTCTTGCTCTTTTTCTTCTTCCTCTTCACAATCTATGTCGAATAATTTCTTCTCAGCACGGTTATGACCTTTAGTGTATTTGCTATCACAACTGTAACAAAGCCCTTTTGCTCCTTTTTCTTCCAATTGTTGTGGTGTCAACTTTATAGGTTGTGGAAGGCTAGGGGCAACAACACTTCCATCTTTATAGTTGTGAGTGTTATGCTTCATGGTTGCCATAATTTTTCTTTCCATTTTTCTTGCTAACCTGAATGCCTTCTCTAATGAATCAGGTTGCCAAGGGCGAACGTCATGTTGGATATTATCCTTTAAAGTCCCTATGAACACATCAATCATATGCTCCCCTAGAATATTTTTTACCCTTATGTTCAATTTTTGGAACTCCTCAATGTGCTCCATTATTGAACCCTTTTGTTTGAGACTTCTGAATTGGCTAAAAAAAGTGTTGCTTTTTGTATCCTCATAATGTGTTGTCAATTCTTCCGTAAAAATTGCCCAAGTGATAAATTTTTTATGAGAGCAAAGCCATTGATACCATACAAACTGATTTGGTTCCAAATATAAAGTTGCAATACGTACCTTTTGTGTGTTTTGCACATTATTGAGATCGAAAAATTGCTTCATCTGTAATATCCATGTTGCGGGATCCTTGCCATCAAACTTCCTCATATCGATTTTTGGAATATGGTGGGTCTTCGATCCAACATTAGATTCTATGGAATCATGATTAACATTTCTTTTATTTTCATCATGAGTTTTGTTTACTACCCTTTCACCATTAGTGACCATTTCTTGTAGCAACTTATTCATATTTATCTTCAATTCTTCCATCTTATCATCCATGCCATATATTTTATTATCCATTCCATTCATCTTAGCTTCCATGCCATCCATCTTAGCTTCTACACCTTTCTTTAAACAATCCATCTTAGCTTCTACACCTTTATTTAAACCATACATCTTAGATTCTGTTACTTTTTGTGCAAGTGACACTTGTTGCACTTGGTCTCGTAATTTTGATATATCATGTTGCATTTCTTCCTCTTCTTCATGAGTCATGCTAGAGCTTTCAGGTTGCTTACTAGGTGTTTTCATTTTCTTTCCTTGGGGCATCAATTACCGATAATAATTCTTTACTATGCCCTTTGAATTCCTTCAAACTAAATTTTCAAACCAAGATTATGCAAAAATTCAAAAAAAGCTACACACCTTTTTTCACTTTGTAGGATTTTGATATTGAATCTGATGTATCTCTGTAATTTCAGATCATCCAATTCTAAAATTTCCATCTGCAGTAGCCCTCTGTGCCCTCTTTCCAATGCCACTAGTCTGATCCAAACTGGATTCTCCAGGGAAGAGTTATGCCAAATATCCCAAAGTGACCTGATTATAGACTAGTTCAGTAGAGTGAACTTGTACGACATGCCATGTATCACTGTTTTGACCTTTGGCTCTAAAAAATATATACAAGAAACTACAGTTTGTCTTCTTTCTGTAAATTCTGACAAAATTTCAATCCGATGCTTAGAGAGAAAGTCATGATGATTTTCCCCAGGTCACCTGTTTGGAATGTAATTTAGGAGTCTGCAAAAAGGCCAATTTCCTCAGATCATATCTCCACAAATATAGCGAGAAAAGCTCTGAAATTTAGACCCGAGGTTTGGTGCGATTTCGTCTCAAATGGGTTTTTTTTCACTTCTGAAACGTTGCAAAAAAAGAGTTATAGCAAAAATTCCATGATGACCTATTTGTAGTAGCGAAACCCTAGAATCCAAAGCTCTGATACCAAATGTTATGAAACCAGCTCACAAAAGGATAGAAAAGATAGATCAACACCTTAGAATTCAACCTCTTTGAGGGTGCAACCTCCTTTACATTACATAAATGAATAATTCTTGGGTGATTCAAATGACAAAACCTCCTTTCTATATATAGCAGTCTAAGGGGTCACAATGTAACCAAGTTGACCTAACAATAATAATATAAAGGCACAAAAATAAGAATAGAGGGATTCTATGGGGAATAGTAATAACAATATGGGGAAAATAGGGGCACAACAATATTAATAAGGGATACAACTACAATATTAATGGGGGCATCATTAGTATTATAGGGACCTAACATAGTGGTAGCAGGAAACACGAATATGCAATATTTATGCACTAGTATGCAAGGGGTTGTTTAAGAAAATTAATTAAGATGAAATTAATATTTCATCTCAAGAATTTAATTAAATTAATTTGGATCTAAGATCATGTAGGAGACTTTTCATTGTTTTCATTTTTATATTAAAATCATTTGACAGATAACAAAATCGAGGTTTTGATATAGACATGGCAGGGACAAGCATAGGCTGGGTTAAAGGAGCTATTTAGTTTGCTAAATGAGGTTTTCATATAGACATGAGAGTTCAAATTGGTTAAAAGAACTATTCATTTTGATTCAATCAATCAAACCAAGCGGTAATGGTTTCAATGAAGCCATTTGAAGCCTTTTTGGGATCCTTTTTTGTATTTATTTATTGACAAATTCTAATGCAGAAAGTAGTTTGAAAGTTGATAGTTTTGGTAATATATTAACAAGCTTGTGCTAATTCTAGTTACTTTTCTTTTAGGACTAGATTAAATTATTTGTAGATTATTATGTATTATTATCTTTTTGTGTGGGTCATGCTACAAGGGTGTGAAATTTAGTGAACTCCAAGGAGCTATTTTTTACTAAGTTAAAAATAGGCGTTGTATGATTATAGATTTTATAAATATTGTTCCATTATGCATCAAGTATTTTTTAAATCAATGACTACATATTCAATTTCAAGGTTTGCTATAACTCCATACATAATTCTTTAAAGGGTGCTAGCTTAATGGAACACCACTTTCCTTGTAAGTAGGATATTGTTTGTTCTATCCCACTATGCCCTAACATGAATTAACGAGTGTTATTATATTTTAATTTTAAATTAGATGTATTTTATATTGATTTATTTCAATGGTGACATATTTTTCTAGATTCATTGTCTTATATTGTCTCTAAAGAGACAAATGTGATATTTTATTCCTTTTAAATACATTTTTTATTGTCTCTAGAGAGACAATAGTTAATATTAAAGACTTATTTTCTCCATAATATTTATGCTTTCCTCCCTTTAGTCTTTAGACTTCTAGACTAATCTTTACATCTTCTCTTAAATGAGGTGGAAGAAATTTTAAAATTTTGATATTTGTAGTTTGTACATGATTTTTTCTTGACTATAATTTATCAAATCTTGGTAATTAAAATTATTTCTCATTTGTTTTTACTTTACAAATTGATTTTTCCATACTTGTAATATCTTGAAGCCTAAATTCATTCTCGAGATAGGGTTTAAGTTAAATATTATATGATTGAATAAGGTATTGAATTGATAATCCATGTACTCTTGTAGCGAGTGTTTCACGTTCTAGAGTATCTCGTCCACACTTTTTTTGTGTTGTATTCTGGTGAGTTCTTTGAAGAATTTTTCTTCATTGATATCGTGAATTTTTTTAATGAATTCGTCTTTGAATTTATTCCAATTGGTTGTATATGTTTACTTATTCCACCACATATACTAGTTATATGTGTCATCTTAAATTTGCATGGATTCACGCTTCACGTTTTCATCATCACTATAGATGTTATGATTTTCAAAATATTCCTCATGTTTATTTGAACCATGCCACATCATGCTTCACATTACTGTCAGATTTCGACAATTCAAAATTTACCATTGTTGGTATGTGATAATTGATTGGTTGGGGTATGATGGAAATTAGTTAGGAATCATCATATTATGAGGATTAGGTATACTTATTTTAGGATTCGGTACGGAATATGAATATCGAGACTTGGGAATGCGAGGTGGGATTTCCAGGTTTAACAAAGAGTCTTGTTGTTTGGTAGTTACATCATTAATTTATTACATGAGATGGCTAAAAAAATTCATTACTACAGTCTCATTACCAACAATTTTCTTCTCAAATTCTTCCAATATTCTCTCATTGTTTGGGTAACTAGTAGTGTGTTATGCTCCATCTTGAATTTCTTCTTGAAGATTTATTATTATTATTGTTATTCAGTTAATACCTAATAATTACCCTCTAGGGTTAGTTCAATTGGTGGATTCCCCACCATTAAATCACTGTTGCTATTCAGAGGTCATGGGTTCAATTCCTTTGACCCTATGATTGAGCCTATAGGAAGTGATGCCTTCAGGCAGATCTTCCTAGTGCAAATATTCTATTGATGTAACGATCACCAATCTCTAGGTCTGTGAACCACATAGAAAAAAATGTTATGATTAATAACTAGTAACTAAAAATCCTAATATACTAAAAATTAAACTAACTTAAAAGTGTAATATATATAGTTTATTTTATTAAATATAATTTTAACTAAACTCAGTATTAGACAATATTAAAAAACTAATAATTAAAATTTTTACTTATGGTTCGTTCTCCAATTTGTTAACATCGGTGGAGGGTTATTTTGTTGAAGTTTAAAAGGGGAACAATTTGTCGACATTGGTGAGGGACAAGGGAAATGATGTTGGTTGATGGAGATAAAAAGATGACTAACGATAATGGTAATTGTCTAATTGATGGTTGCACGAACTATAGCATACTTGAACAACATGGAAAAAGGCATTAGGATGAGAGGAGCAGTGGCAATGGCAATAGTTGTCATTGAGAAAGATATATGGTGAGAGTGTGTGGATTGTTTAACTATATTAGATGAAGGGGTTGTGTGGGGAAATTGGAATTTATGTAGAGAAAATATTTTTTCTAAGTGTGATGCAAATGAGGCCACAAACACATACATAATGGGTTGATTGGAGGGTCAATTCTTTGATACTACGCTATACTAAAATTGAATATGTAACCAGCTTAGATCCATCTAACAACAAATCTATCATGTGCCGAGAGGGATCAAATCCCTCGAGGTGTAAACCTTTCCTCAAATTATGCACTCCAAAAGGAAGGTTTTCACCTTGAGGGATTTAATCCCTATCGGCGCATGATAGATCTAGTGTTAGATGGATCTAAGATGGTTCCAGTTGAGGGCAACAATGTCACATTTTTAGATTATCATTATTATGTATATATTTGAGATTAACTTTAGAATTCACATTATGTTTTATTTTCTTGGCATGAACATATCATTATCTTCTTTAATTTAGTCTATGTTTCTTGCCTTGAATGGTTTGTATATCTTTGTTTGGATTCTTTAAGTGGTTTGTGTGTTTATGTGTTTGGATTTGGATGATAATGTTTTTGAATGTTACATTTGTTGTGTTATATTTTTATGTGTATGCAATTGTCAATTAGTAATTAGTTAGTGATGAAGAAGGGAGAAAATATTGTCAATATTTCTCAGGGGGATTGCACATCTATTTCATTTAATTTTAGGAATCACAACTTCTAACAACTAGTTAATTCTTAATAGTGTCCCTGTAGGTGTTACTAAATACATCTTGAAGATTAGTTGTAATAACACATTGTGTCAAGGTTACTCTTGAAATATTTTTTTCCTTTGCTAGTGTTTGAAATAATTTATTTCCTTCAAGAATATTTTGATGATTTTTTTTTTTTTTTTTTTTTTTTTTTTATAATTTTTATTTTTTATTTTTTATATCTATAGTCTATTCAACAAATTCATGAAATAATGTATTTTTGATTTTTTTAAAAATGAGTGGCTAGAATTATAAAATATTTACAATATTTGTTTCTTCAAAAAATTATCACATCTCCTTCAAGAACATTTTGATTTATTTTGAATGTTTATACATATATATTTTCTTCTTATAAACATTATGAATACATTATTATAAGCAATTATCTATTAGTAATTTTGAATATATGTAATTGTCTTTTAGTAATTAGTTGGTGATGTAGAAGGGAGACTATCTTATCGAGGATTAATTTTCACTTTGCAGGAGGATTGATCCTCCCTCTCTATTTCATTTTAATTCTTGGTATCACAAATTTTGACACCTAATTAATTCTTAATAGTGTAGGTATTACTATATATCTTGATAATATTTTTTTCTTAATTATCTAAAACATTGAGATTAACAACATATAATTCATATAATGCAAGCAATCAAATAGGATTATAAATCAACATCTACACTGGAACCAATGCATCTAGTGTAAAGAATATTATTCCCACTCTCTCCCCTCCATCTAATCTTGAAAAATATTTTTAATAGTTTACAGTCTCAAGATTAACAACATCCAATCCATCTAATGTAAGCAATCAAATATAATTAGAAATAAACATCTATACCGAAATCAATGCATCTAGTGCAAGCAATAAAATAGGATTAGAAATCACCAACTACACTGATATCAATGCATCTAGAGCAATCAATCAAATATAATTAGAAATCAACATCTATAATGAAATTAGTGCATCTAGTCCAAGCAATCAAATAGGATTAGACATCACCATCTAAAATGAAATCAATGAATATAGAGCAAGTAATCAAATACAATTAGAAATAAACATTTACACTAAAATTAATTCATCTAGTGCAAATAATCAAATATAATTAGAAATAAACATCTACACTAAAATCAATGCATCTAGTGCAGGAAATCAAATAGGATTATAAAGCATCATCTACAGAGAAATCAATGCATCTTGTGCAACAAATATTCTTCCCTCTCTCCCCCCTCCATCTATATCTATGTCTCCCTCCATCTCTCCTTCTTTGTCTCTCTATATTAATCTTACCCCCCAAAAAACACACACATTGTCTCTCCATATATATGTATATCTACCTCCCTCCCTCTCTCTATCTCTCTCTTCTCCCTTCTCTTCACCTCCCATCTATATCTCTATCTCCCTTTGCCTTTCCTTTGTCTCTTTATATCACCCACAAATAATGCACACTCTTTCTCCATATCTAACATCGTAATTCAATATATGAGATCAATGTTGCTATGTAAGTTCATGGTTGGGTTGGAACAAAAAGATGTTCAAATGTTATAGTGTATGATGCAAAATATTGTTTCCAAATATGAATAACGCAATAGTAAAATCTCAAAGAAACAAATCATTAAATACAAAATCCAATTACAATGTTATTGTAAGAATGATGCTTACTATTATAGAATGAAATCAGTAGCACCATAGTATATATAAATAAAAATGAAAACACTTAAGAAACTAGAGAAGGAAAACTTATGTTGAATATGTTCATGGGGATCTTAAAAGTAAATGACAAAGCACTTAGATTAGTCAAATAATAATACTAAGAAATATAAACACAAAATTCACATCAAAATTGATCATTTCTTAAATATATTGTCGACCTAAATAAACCCAATAAAGCATCCATATTACTTTGAGAAACCATTGGATTTTCATTTATGGAATATGACTATGGAGTCATATTCATAAAAGTACAAACTGATATTTTATATAGTAACATTTTAAAAGTTCAAGGAAATTTTTAAAAAATAGTTAAAGAGTAAATAATTAGTGGATTTATCCTTATGATAGTTCCTAGCAGGCCACTTAACCTAGAAAAGTTTTGATTGATTTCATAACTAGGTTCCTAACACAATACATTTAGTAGAAGAAAAATATAACCAATCTAAATCACAATGACATAATAGATTCGACCAAGACATAATTCTTCGTTAACTTTTAGAAATTTCTTGGGATCCCATTCCCTGAAAATGGCCCAACATAGGAAATATATAACAAAAAATGTATCTTATCAAATTTATTAAACCCTCTTTCGCTAATATAGGTCTCCTTGTTTGCCCCTTCCTTGAACCTAACACAATCACTCAAACACATCTCTCAATCTTGTGTTGTTGTATGGCATGTATTTCTCCTCTCTTTAGCCTTTCTTTTATAACCTTACATGGAGCTAAATGCCTAATCTCCAAAGTGATTGGTGGTAGAGTTTAGAACCTGCCTCACTTGAGATCAAGGGATGATATTAAAAATAATCACTAAATTAATTAATTTACTTTTCCTAGGTTTACTTTAGCTCAATAAGAAAACATAATAATTTTGTGCTTTTCTTAAGTCTAACTTAAGCCAAGCTACAAAGGCAAATCACTCACACTATAACATGTTTTAAGGATATTTGGGTGAAGTTTCCATGCCTAAACACATAGGCATGTGTAGAAGTACCTACCCAAACTACAAACATAAACACTCCCTCTTAGGAAGGGAGGTACACATATGTTTTCATTTTTGCCTCCGCTGAACCGGAAACCTTTCCTACCATTTTCCATAGAAACATCTTGGGAGTCTTATGCTCATTATCCTGGTTCCTATAAGCATATTGATCCTAAACATCCTATAATATAATCTCATACCTTCATAGATACCTACTCCTTGTTCTCTATCACTTCTCTACTCATTTTGATTTGCTTTAAATGCACCTTGCTCTTGATATTGAGTATATTCCTGGATATCCTAATTGTTATGGTACTAATTGCATGAAAAATTTTAATTGTTAAGTTTACAATTATGATTAGTTTTTAAATTTTTGAAATTGGTTAAATTGTACATTACCCTTATTCACCCTCCCACCTCATTGTAATTATTAGTATAACAAAAAGATACAATGGCACACACACATTAACTCAAATATTTTTATGTGGACACGCAAAAGTGGAAGACTATCCATATTTTTCAATATATTTTTCTTTGCAATGTTACAATATAATATTATTATATCGGGTTGTCCATAAACCCCAAATCCATTAACCCTATATTAGAATACAACAATGATTTCTCGACTAGAATTAAAAAATTATGGTTTGAACCACCATGTGCCATAATATTTCTAAAATAAAAAATCATGTACAAAAATATGCCAAAATAAAAACACATAAACTTTCCAAAATTTTAAAGTAGAGAAAGGTTGAGCATGTGTTATTTTTTTTTTCTAATTAAGCTTAAATCTATTATGGAAACATATGGTACAGAGAGTTCTAGGCATCAGAGTGATGCCATATAGTCAGCAAAATATAAAAAATTAAGCCGCCCATAAGGGGAAACCGGCCCGAGAAGTGTTTGAACGCTGCCTCGCAGGAGGAAACCAGCGTTGAGTTGACAACAGTAAGCCAAAAGACTGAGCCGCCCATGAGGGGAAATGGACTCATACATAAATTAAGGACTAAATTAACAGCAAAGTTTAGCTTGGACATGCTTAGATACATAGGCGACAAGACCAGCATAAAGCGCAAAAGATTAGTCATGATGGTGAGAAAAATAGAGGCGCTAGATTCTATAGTCACCCGAGGGCGATTCCTCTTCAATTCTGCACCACCAACCTTCCTTATCGTCTGGTTCTGGATCAGGAACCACTTGAGAGGTGTCATCCATCGCTACACGCTCGCCTACAATAGTCCTGGTGTTCTAGAGCTGGCTAGAGCTGCTGTCCTCAGGAGCTGGGTCGAGAATCCTTTGAGGAGCTCCCTTCACCTATACACTTGCCGGAAGTCATCCCATTGATCTGGATCGGGCCAGAGCTGCTGTCATCGACTAGGCAAGAGGGGTTGATATCTACGGGCAGAGGAGTAGGTGGAACAGAAGCGGAGGTCTGCGGGTTGATAGGGGACTCAGAGGAAGGGGGGAAGGCGACGAAATCAGGTCGAGGGTCAATGTACAGGTAAGAGGGGAGGGAGTCATTCCGCGATGAGGGAGGGAGGCTACGAGCTTGCCCACTTCTATGAATATAGCGGTGAACATAAGCACAGGGATTGCGAGCAGGGGGCGAGCTGGAGGAAGGGGAAGGGGAGGGATTAGGCCTAGAGCCCCCCCTGTGGCTTCTCATGTGGTGCCTTTGCCTAGGCATTGCAGCACAAAATTCTTGATCAACGACGGAGGAGGAAGGGAGGCCCGACAGAGGAAGATGGGGGAGAAAGCTGAACAACGCAGGGATGAATTGAGCGCAGAATTGGCTATGCGAGTGGTGATATCCAGGGATAAAACTAATGCAGGAGGCCAGCGGGCAGCGCTTTCCCATCGAGGTGTGAAGGCTGTGCAGTTCGACTTCTGGCGAGCATCGAGCACTTACAGGCAGGAGTTGTCTCGACATGGAGACCGACACAATATCACCACACCAGCTCAAAGAAACTGAGTTCATAATTGAGGACGGGGTAATAGGGGCCTGAGTTTTCATGCTGAGACGCTTGTTGTCTTGGATTCCCCACCGAATTAAATGTTGCATTGGGTGACTATTCGTCATATTAATTATACCAGAGATGTGTATCTGCATTGTGCCGACGAACCATTGGGCTTGCCACGCGCCTGTTTGCCAGTTCGTAACCTCCATCACTTCAATGGTCACCCACATCCGGGGTGTTGTGCATGTGTTATTACTTCAACATACTCATTTTATTTTGAAATCAAATCTTTGTACATGGTAAGCTTGTGTATGGTGAATTTGTTGCTTTAGATATAAGGTTACCTTGAAAAGCCTAGTAGTTTGGGCTACAAACACAACAAAATCTCAAGTTTTTATAAAACCACTCTACATATGTATTTTTCAATTTATTCTTTTATAGGCTAGACAAGTATGTTGTACAATTATATAACATTGACTTTACATATTATTTTCCATGTTAAAATTGTTCATATATATATATATATATATATATATATATATAAAACCCTTATATTTATTCTATGATTATTTTTTTCCTCTCTTTTAATGAAAAATATAGTTTAGTACTAGACACTAAGACCTACCATTTAAAAAGAGAATTGTGTGATATTATTAAGGTCCTCTTACATAACACTAATGAGAGGCCTTATAATATCATGGATGTAATAATTTTAATAAAAATTATGAATTATGAAAAAAATAGTTGTGTATAAATATAATGTGTTCTCTATAATTAGGTAATTGCAAACATATGGATTTGTTATTAGAAAAACTCAAAAGTGGCATAGTTACACACAAACTTTTACTAATAAAAGTTATATTTATGTAAAACTGATTCATTTTCATACATTTCTTATTTTTACAAAAAAACCAAATTAATTGGGGAAGTAATCTGAATCATCCCTAATTCCCACAACAATTATCTAGCACATGCACATGCCCTAGATAGTGGGAAAATGCTACAATAGTGGAAACCATATTAACTCATTTTTGTTGACCTTTGTTGAGAGGTTAATGGCCAATGAGGAATAAGGTTATCACTTCATTATGTGGCCTTAAACTAATTCTCATTACTTAGCAGTTATGTGGCTTATTCTCACAACAATGTGGAATCTCAAAGTAAAATATTCCTTAATTTCTCAATTCATGACATGAGTGATAGTGGTTGGAAGTAGAAACACTACTTATATTATCTTGGTGGTTCTAAATACACAATCGATATGTAAATTAGTTAATCTAAATTCCAACAAAATGTTGATGTAATCCAATATCACTACACTCCTCTTGTTTTGGTAGTAGTTAAACCATTACTAGCATCTACAAATCAATGTATCTAACATTTTTTATTTCTAGACCATCTAAATAATATAAATTAATATGATCAAAGATGTCATACCAATAAAGAATTTATTCACTTATCATATGATGTGAACTTATAAATACACCAATTTAGTAATCATAATTTAAATCTAATTAAATAATTAAAATTCATTTTTTTCAAATAGAAAAATTATTGAAAATTTTGAAGTGGGTGTAGCTAGGGTGGTAAGCAGAAGTGGTTATTATCCTCCCCATTTGTGTTCTAGATAGACATGCTCCCTCTTTTGGAGTAATTTCAGCATCAAAGATAACAGACTCAACAAGGCATAGAAGTAGGAGGGTTTTATGTGGATGTGTATATTTCTACATGAAAGATAACATACTCAATTAGGCTTAGGTGGGTTTTTAATGGATATGTATGGATCTTGAATACAATGAACCACACTATTTAAAAAAAAACATATAATGAAAATTAAATTTGCTAGGAAAATATTTTTTTTAAGAAATAATATCATTACAAAAAGAATTTTTAAAAAAAATACAACAACAAAAACAAACTATTGAAAATTAAATTTCCTAGAAAGAAATTATTTTAAAAATTATATCTTTACAAAACCAATAAAATTAGAATTCATATATATATAAAATTAAATTTCTAGAGAGAAAATTTTTAGGAATAATATCATTACAAAAAGTATAAATATTAAATAATACTAATATTTTCTTGATT
Source organism: Pinus tabuliformis (assembly GCA_031772625.1). NCBI lineage: Eukaryota > Viridiplantae > Streptophyta > Pinopsida > Pinales > Pinaceae > Pinus > Pinus tabuliformis. The sequence continues at coordinate 401,707,952 of CM062815.1, read as the reverse complement.
AAAAAAAAATATCTAAACACACACACAAACACATATTACTGGATGGTTATAAAAGAGGATAGCTAAATTAGAAACCACTCACAGGCAAGATGTGTAAGCTATAGCTATAAGAAAATGATGGATTATGTTGCACTGCCAATTGGATTAAGTAACTTAGGTAATGAGATTGTAGCATTTATGTTCTCACATCTTTTAGCTTAGCCCAAGCAACATAAATAGGTTTTCCAGCAACAACTTTTCCATTCATTTCTATCATAGCTAGGCATGCTTGAAAAGGAGATGAGAATGCCATAAATCCTGAACATTCACTGTGTCCATTAAAGTCCTCCATTACCTTGTATGAAGCAATTGTGCCATAAATAGAGAACAACTCTCTCAACTTGTTATCATCAATATTATCATCCAATACTTTAAATAAAGATTTGTTCCATATTTACAACATACCATTACTTGCCTTAATTTTCTTTCATTTAAATTCTGGAAGGAATTTGCTGCATCATCTACATTCTCAAAATTAGAAAATACAAAACACTTTTGAATTTCCTGTACACACCAAACTAATATCTCAAATCCTCATCATTCCTCATCATTCATTGAGTCTGATAAATTCTTAACAAAAACATTATTAAACTTTGGCATTTCCATTTTATCGTTCTGGCTGCTCCTTTTTCATGAATGGACCAACATAAACTCGTTCCCCACTGAGACTGATAAATTCTTAACAAAAACATTATTAAAATTTGGCATTTCTATTTTATCATTCTGGCTGCTCCTTTTTAATGAACAAACCAACATAAACCCGTTCCCCATTGATAAACTGACCATTCAAATATTTTATTGCATCTACTGTTTTATCAAGATCCTTAACGAATATTTTAGCTAATACAAAGTTGCTCATCAATATTCTTAACAAATATTTTAGCTAATACAAAGTTGCTGATGCTCAGGTCATGGGGTGAGTACATTATCCGAATAGGGTTTCCATTAAGGGGTGTAGAATTCAAGAAACTTAAAGCCTCGCTAGCATTTTCAGCCGAGCTGTAATGGACGTAGGCGTATCTAGAGGAGTGTTGGTAATGGCATCTCCGCAGATGTGAATAGTGAGCACCGGGCCAATCCGCCCAAAGAGATCATACATCTGGGCCGCGGTAACATTGGGCTCCAAATCCCCCACATACAGAGATTTAGGTAGTAATTGGTTGTTGTTGCCATTATCAATTGCTAGGTGTTGCTGCGAAACACGGTGTTCTGCTGGTTGGATTTAAATCTTTGCCATTGCTCTTTGCTCTCTGATACTTGGAAAAGCAGAAAGCACAACTTCCAAAATGCCAACTCAATCGAAATAAAAGTCCAAACCCAATTCAACTGAAATACCAGTTAAACCTAAATAAAATCAGAAATCCATCCACGGCTGGTGTAGGTCAAAAATCCGCGGATGGAGAATGAAAACCGCTTATTTCTCTACCGTAGGTGAAGATCACATCGATTTTCCTGAATGTCTTTCTTCACTGGGCATGTGGAGAGGGATAAATATGTGAAGGATCAGATTTTCGAAATAGGTGCAAGGTTTGTTAGGTTTTCTCTTCATTGGTGGGCATCCTAATTTTCATAAGATTGAATAGCAAAATCAATCCTGACAATTCAAAACAGACTGGGAGAAGCATGGTTTCAGGTTTATTAGTTTCTTCATACCCGTGAATACTTGACTAATTAAATAAATATATTATTGAATATATTAAACATTAAAGACTATAAATATATTAATTAAATAAATATGTTATTTAATAGACAAAATATATATATAATGAAGGATGTACCATGAAGGATATATGGTAACGTCTAGTGATTTATTTTTTAAATTTAAATTAATTTTTTTAATAAATCGTTTATTTTTTATTTAATAAATTTTTTCTAATTTTCTTCACTTATTATATATATATTTTTGAAACTTTATTAATTAATCATTATTTTATTAAACAAAAATTAATAAATAGAAATATATTTATACAAATTCAATAATAATTGATAGATGAAGTTTGTTTTACCATGAAAGCTCATGTTTAAATATAGCCTTAAGTGCTTTTTCACTTCTATTGGAGCCTTTCTATATAATTAATATACAATTAAATTTATTTTATTTTTAGACATAATATCACTTTTTCCTTAAAAGAAATATTTTAGGCTCAAACCATAATTAAAATTATTTTAGTTTTTATACATAAGATTACCTTTTCCTCAAAAGAAATATTTTATGCTCAAAGCATAGGCAATGAGAGATGTTGTTAATATAAATCTTCTCTCTCTCAAGAAGCATCTTCTTCCATTAGGCTCTTCCACTTGTTGAGGTATTCTAATACAAGCTTTTCCTCATTATTCAATGTGACAATCGTGCCACTAGTTCCAATGGCCCTTTAATAGGGAAGCAAAGTGATCAAACTAATGAAAGTAACAAAAAGATGCCACTGTATAGCTCTATGTGTCATATAATATACAAGAGAATAGTGAAACTACTTGGTATGTAAAAATGCATGAGATAAATTGAGACAAGAGGAACTATTAGGGAGAATCATGAACACCTATTATGTGAATAAGCTTTGAGGGCATTTCTTTATGGCTTTGATCTTATTCGTTAGCTACAATTTGGTTTCTTCTCACAAAATCTATGGGGGATTATCTTGGTAATGGATAAGAATATCTAAGTCATGAAATGGAACATGTAGCATAAAAAATAAAAGGCCTTGTAATTTAAAAAATGTATTGATTTTAATTAATAAAAAAATATAAAATTAAAATTAATTAAGTGATAAAATCTAACGGTATTGGAAACATATATATTACATTTTGCATCACACAAAACATGTCATCATCAGAAAAAGTCAAAATTTAAATAGTTACATGGCTTTTATTAATAGAAATTATATTTTTAGAAAGTCTATTCATATTATTACATTTCATATTTTTTCAATATTATTCATTGTGGAAGTATCTCTAATCATCCCTAATTCCCACAACTGTTATCTAGGACATGCCTTGAAAGTATTTAGCTTTCTTGGTTGGAAAATGATACAGTTGTGGAAACCCTATTATCATTCTTGTTGCCCTTTGCTAAGAAGTTAATGGCCACTTAGAAATAATGTTATAGCTTCATTGGGTGCCCTTCAACTAATTTCAAATTATCTAAATCATATAAACTAATATGATCAATTGTGTCATACCAATGCACAATTAACTTATCATATGATGTAAACATGTAACTAAACCAATTTAGTAATCATCATTTAAATCTAATTAAATAATTAAGTATTCATTCCTTTTCCAAATAGAAACTATTAAAGATTGAAGTGCTTACAAGTTACAGCGAGTGTGGTAGTGAGTAGTGGTTATTATCTTCCCCACCTCCTTTTACATGAAAGATAACTAACTCACCTAGAAAGAGGAAAGAAAGATAATTAAATAAATGAGTAAAATATAACTATGATGCAAGACTAAAATCTAGTGCCATGCTAATTGGATGGTTTCGTCTGACGACGCTTATACATGGAGAAAGTGGTAGTAATAGTAGGTTCCCTACCAATTGGATCGTGAAACTTGAATAAATGACTCTGTAACTTTTCACTTCTCTCCTCCTTTGGCTCAGCGAAATCAACATAAAGAAATTTTCCAGCAACAAGTTTTCCATTCATTTCTACCTTAGCTTGCGATGCTTGTAAAAGAGATGAAAATGCCACAAACCCTGAACCTTTACTGTATCCATGAAAGTCTCTCATTACCTTGCATGAAGTGATTGTGCCATAAATAGAGAATAGTTCTTTCAACTTGTTGTCATCAATACTGTCATCCAAATATTTTAAATAAAGATTTAATCCATATTGCCTCCTCAATTCAGATTTCTTCAATGCCCTTCCAACATACCATTCCTTACCATCAATTGTTTTCCCAACATACCATTCCTTACCATCAATTGTTTTCCCATTTAAATTCTCAACGCAGCTTGCGGCATCATCTCCATTCTCAAAATTAACAAATCCAAAACACTTTGAATTACCTGCGGCATCGCTAATCACTTTGGCACTTGTAATTGGTCCGTACACACTAAAGTAATATCTCAAATCCTCATCATTCATTGACTCTGATAAATTCTTAACAAAAACATCAGTGAACTTGGTGTTTCCATTTTCTCGTTCTCGCTGCTCCTTTTTCATGAATGGAGCAACATAAACCCGTTCCCCATCGATAAACTGACCATTCAAATATTTTATTGCATTTTTCACTCCCTCTTCACGTTCATAAATCACAAATCCATATCCTTTGGATTGCCCTGATGCATCTGTTGCAATATTAGAAGAGAGAATGGGCCCACACATAGCGAAAGTACGATAGAAAGCATCTTCGCCTACTGTTCTATCAAGATTCTTTACAAAAATTTTGGCTGATACAAAGTTACGGATGCTGGGGTCATGGGGTGAGTACATTACCCGAATCTGCCTGTTGTTTCATTCTATTCTGTGCCAACACGAGGTTATCCTTTAAGAGTTGGAGAACTTGTTGTTGATGCTCAATGTGATGTTCCATTGCTTGAACCTTAGAATTTTCTCCTAAATATGATGTGATGGATGGTGGCTGATATCCATAAAGTTCCATAAATGGGGTCATTTTTGTTGCAGTATGGAAGGAAGTGTTATACCACCATTCAGCCAGAGGCAACCATTTGACCCATTGTGTCTATTTATCAGATACAAAGCAACGAAGATATCCTTCCAAACATTTGTTTACTATCTCCGTTTTCCCATCAGATTGAGGATGATAAGATGAGCTATGAAATAACTGAGTACCAAGACAATAAAATAATTTTGTCCAAAAATCTCCTATAAAAATGGGATCTTTGTCACTTACAATATTTTTTGGGTTTCCATGTAGCTTTTGAATTGTTTCCATAAATGTCGTAGAAACTGTACTAGTTTTAAATGGATGTGATAATGCACAAAAGTGTGCATACTTGGTAAGTCTGTCAACTACCACCATGATGACACTCTTTCCCTCAGACTTGGGTAAACCTGTGATAAGATCCATTGAAACCTCCTCCCAAAATTGGCTTGGAATGGATAAAGGTTGTAATAGACCTAGTGTCTTAATTATTTTAGCTTTATTTTGTTGGCATACTAAACATTCCGCCACAAACTTTTGAATATCTGATTTAAGGCCATCCCAAAAAAATTCCTTCTTAATCCTGTGGTAAGTTTTTAAAAATCCTGAGTGCCCTCCTAAGGGAGAATCGTGGAATTCCAGAATAATATTTTGTTTGAGTTGGGAATTCTTACAGAGGTATAAGTGATCTTTGTACCATAACGAATCATTTTTCCAGCTAAATGTATCAGATGTATTGGAATCTTGTTGTAACTTTCGACTTATTTCCTTGGCCACGAGCAACCTCTATTCGAATGCCTCCCTGAGCAAATTTTTCTCATTTCGGCGGTGTTTCAAAATGGTATTGTTTGTCTTTACTTACAGGCAGGTTGAAGCACTTTGGTTATGGGTTTAAGTAAGGTGTGGGTGGGTGCCTTAGATCCCCTCATTGTCTATAGGGAGTCCCCATAGGTAGAATATCCCCGAATAAGTTCTCACACTTCTTCACCATTCTTCCATTCCTCCCTTGCTTCATTTATCTAATCTGGTTGGATAATAGAAATGGTGCACAAAAATGCTTCCACATCGTCTTCCTTTCTTGAGAGTGCATCTACCACAACATTTTTCTTCCCCTTTTTGTATATGATTTCAAAGTCATAACCCAACATCTTTGTGACCCACTTTTGTTGTTCTTCAGAGGATAATATTTGTTCTAAAATGTATTTAAGGCCATCATGATCCATTTTTACCTTGAAGTGTCTTCCGATTAGGTAGGGTCGCCATTTCTTAAGTGCATGTAGTATTGCCAACATTTCCTTCTCATAAATAGCTTTGTGTAAATACTTTCCCTTGATTGGACGCCATTCGAAAGAAATGGGTCTTTCGTCTTGCATTAAAACAACACCAATTCCATTTCTGAAAGCATCACATTCCACAATAAAGGTTTTTGTGAAGTCTGTTGTAGTTAAGACCAGCACTTGACACATTTCCTCTTTAAGATCTTCGAAGGCTTTGGTTGCTTTTGGATTCCATGAAAATGCATCTTTCTTCAACAATGTTGTTAGAGGTGCTGTTATTTTCCCATAATTCTTAACAAAATTGCAATAATACCTTGTCAACACGAGAAATCCTCGCAAATGCTTTATGGATGTGGGGATTTCCCATTCCTTAATGGCTTTAATTTTTCTAGGGTCTACCTTAACTCCTTCATGAGATACAATATGACCTAGATATTCCACCTCTTGTACTCTAAAGAAACATTTGGATCTTTTTGCATACAATTGTTTCTCATCCAACAGTTGTAGCACCCTTTCAACGTGTTCAACATGATCCTTCCAAGACTTGATGTAGATTAGTATATCATCAAAAACCAGTAACACAAATTTTCTAAGGAAGGGTTTGAAAATGGAATTTATTAAACCTTGATATGTAGAAGGTGCGCTGGTAAGGCCAAAATGCATGACCAAAAACTCATAGTGACGCTCATGAGTTCTAAATGTTGTTTTTGGAATGTCTTGAGTCTTCATTTTGATTTGATGATATCCTGAATGAATATCTTAATTGGTGAAGTAAAATTATCCATGCAATTCATCCAATAATTCATCAATGACAGGAATGGGAAATTTATCTTTAATAGTGAGCTTGTTGAGCTCCCTATAATTTGGACACATGTGCCATGATCCAGCCTTCTTGTGCACCAATACTACTGGAGCAGAGAAAGAACTTTGGCTAGGTTGAATTATACCAGCCTCAAGCATTTTTGCAACCATACGTTCAATTTCACTCTTTTGGGCATAGGGATATCTGTACGGCCTGATGTTTGGAGGAACACTTCCTGGAATCAAATGAATAGCATGATCATGATCACGAATAGGTGGGAGACCTTTGGGAGTCTCAAATACCTTGGAATGATTGTCCAATACTTTTTGGAGATCTGGAGCACTAGATGAATTCGATGTGGAAACATCTAGCGAACATAATTGTGCAATTACACCTCATTGTTCCTTTTTTAGAAGCTTTGTCATACCATTAGAGCTTATTATCTTTCCCGGTTTCCCTGTAATACCCCTTAATGCAAATTCCTTTCCTTCCACATAAAATTTCATGAAAAGTTATTGAAAGTTAACAGCTATTGTACCCTAGGATTGTAGCCATTGGACTCCTAGTACAACATCAACACCTCCCATTGGAATGGAAAGAATTTGGATTTTCAATACATATTCTCCCATGGATAGCTTGATATTATGGTGCTTTCTAGAGCAATTTATTGTTCCTCCATTTGCAACCGTAACTTGACACTCTGGTGCTCGACATAGGAAGCAATTTAATTCTTTTGCTATCTTACAATGATTAAAATTATGGGTACTTCCTGAATCAATCAAAACTATTACCTTTTTCTTCTTGATTTGTCCTTCTATCTTGATGGTTTGAGGAGTGGTAATTCCAGCCAATGCATTACAAGATATGGTCGGATTCATTTCTTCATTATCTAGGCATTTTTCTTGGAGTATATCCTCTTCTTTTGACCTTTCTTGCTCTTTTTATTCTTCCTCTTCACAATCTATGTAGAATAATTTCTTCTCAGCACGCTTATGACCTTTAGTGTATTTGCTATCACAACTGTAACAAAGCCCTTTTGCTCTTTTTTCTTCCAATTGTTGTGGTGTCAACCTTATAGGTTGTGGAAGGCTAGGGGCAACAACACTTCCATCTTTATAGTTGTGAGTGTTATGCTTCATGGTTGCCATAATTTTTCTTTCCATTTTTCTTGCTAACCTGAATGCCTTCTCTAATGAATCAGGTTGCCAAGGGCGAACGTCATGTTGGATATTATCCTTTAAAGTCCCTATGAACACATCAATCCTATTCTCCCCTGGAATATTTTTTACCCTTATGTTCAATTTTTTGAACTCCTAAATGTGCTCCATTATTGAACCCTTTTGTTTGAGACTTATGAATTGGCTAAAAAAAGTGTTGCTTTTTGTATCCTCATAATGTGTTGTCAATTCTTCTGTAAAAATTGCCCAAGTGATAACTTTTTTATGAGAGCAAAGCCATTGATACCATACAAACTGATTTGGTTCCAAATATAAAGTTGCAATACGTACCTTTTGTGTGTTTTGCACATTATTGAGATCGAAAAATTGCTTCATCTGTAATATCCATGTTGCGGGATCCTTGCCATCAAACTTCCTCATATCGATTTTTGGAATATGATGGGTCTTCGATCCAACATTAGATTCTATGGAATCATGATTAACATTTCTTTTATTCTCATCATGAGTTTCCTTTATTACCCTTTCACCATTAGTGACCATTTCTTGTAGCAACTTATTCATATTTATCTTCAATTCTTCCATGTTATCATCCATGCCATATATTTTAGCATCCATTCCATTCATCTTAGCTTCCATGCCATCCATCTTAGCTTCTACAACTTTCTTTAAACAATCCATCTTAGCTTCTACACCTTTATTTAAACCATACATCTTAGATTCTGTTACTTTTTGTGCAAGTGACACTTGTTGCACTTGGTCTCGTAATTTTGATATATCATGTTGCATTTCTTCCTCTTCTTCACGAGTCATGCTAGAGCTTTCAGGTTGCTTACTAGGTGTTTGCATTTTATTTCCTTGGGGCATCAATTACCGATAATAATTCTTTACTATGCCCTTTGAATTCCTTCAAACTAATTTTTCAAGCCAAGATTATGCAAAAATTCAAAAAAAACTACACACCTTTTTTCACTTTGTAGGAGCTTGATATTGAATCTGATGTATCTCTGTAATTTCAGATCATCCAATTCTAAAATTTCCATCTGCAGTAACCCTCTGTGTCCTCTTTCCAATGCCACTAGTTTGATCCAAACTGGATTCTCCAGGGAAGAGTTATGCCAAATCTCCCAAAGTGACCTGATTATAGACTAGTTCAATAGAGTGAACTTGTACGACATGCCATGTATCACTTTTTTGACCTTTGGCTCTAAAAAATATATACAATAAACTACAGTCTGTCTTCTTTCTGTAAATTCTGACAAAATTTCAATCCGATGCTCAGAGAGAAAGTCATGATGATTTTCCCCAGGTCACCTGTTTGGAATGTAATTTAGGAGTCTGCAAAAATGCCAACTTCCTCAGATCATATCTCCACAAATATAGCGCAAAAAGCTCTGAAATTCAGACCCGAGGTTCAGTGCGATTTCGTCTCAAATGGGTTTTTTTTCACTTCTGAAACGTTGCAAAAAAAGAGTTATAGCAAAAATTCCATGATGACTTATTTGTAGTAGTGAAACCCTAGAATCCAAAGCTCTGATACCAAATGTTACGAAACCAGCTCACAAAAGGATAGAAAAGATAGATCAACGCCTTAGAATTCAACCTCTTTGAGGGTGCAACCTCATTTACATTACATAAATGAATAATTCTTGGGTGATTCAAATGACAAAACCTCCTTTCTATATATAACAGTCTAAGGGGTCACAATATAACCAAGTCGACCTAACAATAATAATATAAAGGCACAAAAATAAGAATAGAGGGATTCTATGGGGCATAGTAATAACAATATGGGGAAAATAGGGGCACAAAAATATTAATAAGGGATACAACTACAATATTAATGGGGGCATCATTAGTATTATAGGGATCTAACATAGTGGTAGCAGGAGACACGAATATGCAATATTTATGCACTAGTATGCAGGGGGTTGTTTAAGAAAATTAATTAAGATGAAATTAATATTTCATCTCAAGAATTTAATTAAATTAATTTGGATCTAAGATCATGTAGGAGACTTTTCATTGTTTTCATTTTTATATTAAAATCATTTGACAGATAACAAAATCGAGGTTTTGATATAGACATGGCAGGGACGAGCATAGGCTGGGTTAAAGGAGCTATTTAGTTTGCTAAATGAGGTTTTCATATAGACATGAGAGTTCAAATTGGTTAAAAAAACTATTCATTTTGCTTCAATCAATCAAACCAAGTGGTAATGGTTTCAATGAAGCCATTTGAAGCCTTTTTGGGATCCTTTTTTGTATTTATTTATTGCCAAATTCTAATGCAGAAAGTAGTTTGAAAGTTGATAGTTTTGGTAATATATTAACAAGCTTGTGCTAATTCTAGTTACTTTTCTTTTAGGACTAGATTAAATTATTTGTAGATTATTATGTATTATTATCTTTTTGTGTGGGTCATGCTACAAGGGTGTGAAATTTAGTGAACTCCAAGGAGCTATTTTTTACTAAGTTAAAAATAGGTGTTGCATGATTATAGATTTTATAAATATTGTTCCATTATGCATCGAGTATTTTTTAAATCAATGACTACATATTCAATTTCAAGGTTTACTGTAACTCCACACATAATTCTTTAAAGGGTGCTAGCTTAATGGAACACCACTTTCCTTGTAAGTAGGATATTGTTTGTTCTATCCCACTATGCCCTAACATGAATTAACGAGTGTTATTATATTTTAATTTTAAATTAGATATATTTTATATTGATTTATTTCAATGGTGACATATTTTTCTAGATTCATTGTCTTATATTGTCTCTAAAGAGACAAATGTGATGTTTTATTCCTTTTAAATACATTTTTTTATTGTCTCTAGAGAGACTATAGCTAATATTAAAGACTTATTGTCTCTATAAAGACAATATGTCTTTAATCCCAACTATTGTCTCTTGAGAGACAAACACGAAATTATCCCCTAAGAGACAATAATGTTTGTGCTATATAGTGTATTTATAGAGACAATTTTTTAAGACAATAATATGAGACACCCACCTAAAGATAATATTTAATATGATAATTTTTTTTGGTCTCAAATTAGGATAATTTACCAAAAACTATCTGAAATAATATCCTAAACACCCCTCATTTGTAGTAATGCGACGCTGAATCATATAGGTTGGTGCTCCTTTCCAAATTAACTTCATCATGCGCTTAGAAGATACAATTTTATTATGGGGTGGTCGAAATACAAATAATTTGTACCTTTGTCCTTGCCATTTGAAATTAAGAAAGTGCTTTTGATGATTAGCAAAATAGGTGCCTAATTTTTGTAGCCACCGTATTCTTAAGACTACATCTACTCCTCCTTGACGCAGCATGTGAAAAGGAGATTCTAAGTTGTAGTTTTTAATTTTTAGTTCAACCTTTTGGAACTTCCCCACATTTTCAATCTGATTTCCATCTGCTACTATGAATTTCATATTCGGCATCAGATATACAAATGGTTGAGTCTTCTTCCAATTTCATGTCTACTAAACTTTATGTAGTTTTAATATCTATTAAGACCACCATATTATTATTTTTTTGTATGTCAATTTAATTTTAATGTTTGTAATTTGGAAGTACCTATGATAGCCACAGCTAATATTTGAAATTCTTCTTCATTTTCAAAATATAGAATTTTTTTACGTATTTCTGTCTTCCCGTTCATCTAACTCTTCACAATCTGAATCATTTTTTGCTTCATATGTACATAGGTTTTTTGTATTATTTCTTTTAATACATTTGTGTTTGCGGTCCCATTTTTCTCCATAATATTTATGCTTTCCTCCCTTTAGTCTTTAGACTTCTAGAATAATCTTTACATCTTCTCTTAAATGAGGGGGAAGAAAATTTAAAATTTTGATATTTGTAGTTTGTACATGATTTTTTCTTGACTATAATTTATCAAATCTTGGTAATTAAAACTATTTCTCATTTGTTTTTACTTTACAAATTGATTTTTCCATACTTGTAATATCTTGAATCCTAAATTCATTCTCGAGGGAGGGTTTAATTTAAATATTATATGATTGAATAAGGTATTGAATTGATAATCCATGTACTCTTGTAGCGAGTGTTTCACATTCTAGAGTATCTCATCCACACTTTTTTTGTGTTGTATTTTGGTGAGTTCTTTGAAGAATTTTTCTTCATTGGTATCATGAATTTTTTTAATGAATTTGTCTTTGAATTTATTCCAATTGGTTGTATATGTTTACTTATTCCACCACATATACTAGTTATATGTGTCATCTTAAATTTGCATGGATTCACGCTTCACGTTTTCATCATCACTATAGATGTTATGATTTTCAAAATATTCCTCTTGTTTATTTGAACCATGCCACATCATTCTTCACATTACTGTCAAATTTCGACAATTCAAAATTTACCATTGTTGGTATGTGATAATTGATTGGTTGGGGTATGATGGAAATTAGTTAGGAATCATCATATTATGAGGATTAGGTATACTTATTTTAGGATTCGGTACAGAATATGAATATCGAGACTTGGGAATGCGAGGTGGGATTTCCAGGTTTAACAAAGAGTCTTGTTTTTTGGTAGTTACATCATTAATTGATTACATGATATGGCTAAAAAAATTCATTGCTACAGTCTCATTACCAACAATTTTCTTCTCAAATTCTTCCAATATCTTGCTAAATTGTCTCATTGTTTGGGTAACTAGTAGTCTTATGCTCCATCTTGAATTTCTTCTTGAAGATTTACTATTATTATTGTTATTCAGTTAATACCTAATAATTACCCTCTAGGGTTAGTTCAATTGGTGGATTCCCCACCATTAAATCACTGTTGCTATTCAGAGGTCATGGGTTCAATTCCTTTGACCCTATGATTGAGCCTATAGGAAGTGATGCCTTCAGGCAGATCTTCCTAGTGCAAATATTCTATTGATGTAACGATCACCAATCTCTAAGTCTGTGAACCACATAGAAAAAAATGTTATGATTAATAACTAGTAACTAAAAATCCTAATATACTAAAAATTAAACTAACTTAAAAGTGTAATATATATAGTTTATTTTATTAAATATAGTTTTAACTAAACTCAGTATTAGACAATATTAAAAAAACAATAATTAAAATTTTTACTTATGGTTCGTGCTCCAATTTGTTAACATCGGTGGAGGGGTATTTTGTTGAAGTTTAAAAGGGGAACAATTTGTCGACATTGGTGAGGGACAAGGGAAATGATGTTGGTTGATGGAGATAAAAAGATGACTAACGATAATGGTAATTGTCTAATTGATGGTTGCACGAACTGCAGCATACTTGAACAACATGGAAAGAGGCATTAGGGATGAGCGGAACAGTGGCAATGGCAATAGTTGTCATTGAGAAAGATATATGGTGAGAGTGTGTGGATTGTTTAACTATATTAGATGAAGGGGTTGTGTGGGGAAATTGGAATTTATGTAGAGAAAATATTTTTTCTAAGTGTGATGCAAATGAGGCCACAAACACATACATAATGGGTTGATTGGAGGGTCAATTCTTGGATACTACGTTATACTAAAATTGAATATGTAACTAGCTTAGATCCATCTAACAACAAATCTATCATGTGCCGAGAGGGATCAAATCCCTCGAGGTGTAAACCTTTCCTCAAATTATGCACTCCAAAAGGAAGGTTTTCACCTTGAGGGATTTAATCCCTATCGGCGCATGATAGATCTAGTGTTAGATGGATCTAAGATGGTTCCAGTTGAGGGCAACAATGTCACATTTTTAGATTATCATTATTATGTATATATTTGAGATTAAATTTAGAATTCACATTATGTTTTATTTTCTTGGCATGAACATATAATTATCTTCTTTAATTTAGTCTATGTTTCTTGCCTTGAATGGTTTGTACATCTTTGTTTGGATTCTTTAAGTGGTTTGTGTGTTTATGTGTTTGGATTTGGATGATAATGTTTTTGAATGTTACATTTGTTGTGTTATATTTTTATGTGTATGCAATTGTCAATTAGTAATTAGTTAGTGATGAAGAAGGGAGAAAATATTGTCAATATTTCTCAGGGGGATTGCACATCTATTTCATTTAATTTTAGGAATCACAACTTCTAACAACTAGTTGATTCTTAATAGTGTCCCTGTAGGTGTTACTAAATATATCTTGAAGATTAGTTGTAATAACACATTGTGTCAAGGTTACTCTTAAAATATTTTTTCCTTTGCTAGTGTTTGAAATAATTTATTTCCTTCAAGAATATTTTGGTGATTTATTTATTTATTATTTTTTTATTTTATCTATAGTCTATTCAACGAATTCATTATCTTCCCCACCTCCTTTTACATGAAAGATAACTAACTCACCTAGAAAGAGGAAAGAAAGATAATTAAATAAATGAGTAAAATATAACTATGATGGAAGACTAAAATCTAGTGCCATGCTAATTGGATGGTTTCGTCTAACGACGCTTATACATGGAGAAAGTGGTAGTAATAGTAGGTTCCCTACCAATTGGATCGTGAGACTTGAATAAATGACTCTGTAACTTTTCACTTCTCTCCTCCTTTGGCTCAGCGAAATCAACATAAAGAAATTTTCCAGCAACAAGTTTTCCATTCATTTCTACCTTAGCTTGCGATGCTTGTAAAGGAGATGAAAATGCCACAAACCCTGAACCTTTACTGTATCCAGGAAAGTCTCTCATTACCTTGCATGAAGTGATTGTGCCATAAATAGAGAATATTTCTTTCAACTTGTTGTCATCAATACTGTCATCCAAATATTTTAAATAAAGATTTAATCCATATTGCCTCCTCAATTCAGATTTCTTCAACGCCCTTCCAACATACCATTCCTTACCATCAATTGTTTTCCCATTTAAATTCTCAACGCAGCTTGCGGCATCATCTCCATTCTCAAAATTAACAAATCCAAAACACTTTGAATTACCTGCGGCATCACTAATCACTTTGGCACTTGTAATTTGTACGTACACACTAAAGTAATATCTCAAATCCTCATCATTCATTGACTCTGATAAATTCTTAACAAAAACATCAGTGAACTTGGTGTTTCCATTTAACAGAGATATGCTTCCAAACATCTATCGACAATTTCATATTGGTCAATGTTTGGGGTGGTATGCTAACCTCATGTTGAGGGATGTCCTCATTTGTTTGAAAAAATCTTTAGAAAAGTTTCCTTTAAATTTGGTATCCCTATCACTCACAATGATCTTCGGAAATCCATGCAATTTGTAATTATTTTTGCAAAATATTTTGGCAATTTGTTTTGCTCAGCTTGATCTCTTGTTCATCTTTCAGTGCGATTGATACAACTACTTTATTTATGAATCGTGGTAAGTACTTGTGAATATATATTATATTTCTTTTATCTTCATCAAACAATCACACTTCAGAAATTCAACTAATAACCATGAAATTAAAATGTATTTATCACAATGTGTGAGAGATAGAGATATGTGTGTGATAAGTCCTTTTGTAAAATGAAAAGGTTCGAGTGTATTTAATACCCAATATATACAAGTTTCTTAAATAAAATCATATATCTTTGTAAATTAGATTCTAGTAAGTTTTCACATTCTCATATTTGTTAAAGTGTTGAAGATCACGTAAATAATGGCGGCGAGTGACTCTTCGTAAGTACATTTATTTACTTTTTGTTCCTATTACATATTTTATGAAAATACTTGCTTAAATTATGACGAGTAATAACTGATAGTAAATATGTTATTTACCATAGTATGGACTATCAAACATCTTAACTTTAGGTTTTCTCGTTGATTTCCTTTCTTTTAATTTTCCTTCTTTTGTTTTAAAATATCATTTTCTTTCGTGTTTGTACATAATATTATAAATACATCAAGGATTATGAATATTGACTATAATTGCATTCTTCAACACTCCCTCTTAACATGGTAGGTATTCATAATGATTATCCAAATGTTTTCTATGTACATGATCTTTCTAAAACAAAGGTAAATCTCATCGATAACACCTTTATCTAAGTCAATACCCTTGACCTACATGAGCATCATCATAAATGTGTACCACAACTTTGGTTAGCCCTTGTAATCGATTGTACTTATTCAAATAGTCACCATGATCTGGTGGGTGTCTCACCTCTTGGTACTCTAACTAGTCCAGGGTGGTCATTTCCCACGGTCAAACGGTAGTGAAACCTGTTAGAGCTTGAAATTTCACCTCAGGCTGAGAAAGGTAAACCTCAAGGCAACATCAAACCACTTAGCCTCCTAGCTAGCCCTACGGGGCTGGAGAGGGCTCTCTCCGGTCTATCTCGGTGAAATCTTCAATGGATGAGATGACCAATAGGGTAACACTGATTTTAGGCTAGTAAACTGATCAAAAAGGTTGATTTGGGGTTTTTAGGGTTTTTGGTGGCAAATTGAGGGGATGGAAATTTTGGGTGCGGGGATTGGACACAGTTTCTGCAGGGGGTTCTTTGGGGCGAGGTAGGAGACAATATTGATGCATTTGATTGAGGTGGATGGTCAGGAATGACAGGTGAGGAGCTAAGGGGAGAAAACAATAACTTTGAATTCTCCTTAAACAGCAGAAAGCATTGAGATTAAACAAACTTAAAAGCAGAGCATGACAGTCATGAATTCTTACTTTAACACTTCGTTTGCTTAATGTGCAGAAGGAAAAGAAAGGAAATGATTCACATAACACACTTACAGGTACATAGAGAAACACACCATCAATACATGTAACCACAAGAATCCCAAAAAAGACTGCAAAACCCTGGTCTTCGTTAGCCAAAAATTGCAGAGATACAATGAATAATACAATGATAGCTTCTCCCTCAAGAGTCCAACCTTCCAACCCCTGAAAATGACTAATAAAAATCATAATATAGGCAAGCCAACCTCTTCCCTTGCCTCTAGGGGTCGAGCTCATCCTTCTAGGAGCTGTTTCAACTAATTCTAAACTGAGCACTAAAATCTAGGCAGTCAAAACAACTTGCCTCTGTAAGCTAGGAAACCAATTCATTCATTTAATTTTCACCTATCTCATGAATGAATCTTCTAGAAGAGGTACATAAGTGTAAAAGTGTCAAAAAAGTACATTAATTACATCAAAGAGGATAATAATCCACCCCAAAATGTCAAACAGGGTCAAACTACGTTTTTTCTGAGCTGTACACTGAAATTTGGAGAAATTTGCCTGACGGGTCGCGTGCCTCTGCCTGACAAGTCGCGCGCCTTTGGGACCACTTTTGGGGCACTTCCAGGTGTCCAAATTGAGCAAGAGTAGGCTTGTTCGAAAGGTTTGCGAGTCTACTTTCCAACCCAACTGGAATTTCTGAATTTGGTGGTCATTTTCCCCTCCAAAATTGCAATCTCCCAAGACTGCTTTCTGTGTCTCAAAAATGTGGCAGAAAGTCATTTTTTGCTCCTTTTTTGACTTTCTGGAGGCCCAAAACTTCATAAAATCTCAAGTCCATTGATGAGCATATGTAACTTCTCATGACAAATCTGGAAATGCTGAGTTTTTGCTAAATGGAGTTGCCAGGATGAAGGGTCGCGCGGGGGGTGAGACCCGTTAATGGACAAAACCTGTAAATTGCCTGAAAAATCAAAATTGACCCAAAATGTTCAAAATTTCTTGGGATTTGTGCTGTGGCTGGGCTATTTAGTGCCTTGGTCCTTCAGTGAAGCCTCGGCCTAGATATGGAGGGGATCGCGCCTCTTTCTCCTTTTTTGTGCCTTGGCCAATCGCCTTTGGAACATTTTCATCTTTGCCTTGCACACATGCATTCGGGCCCAATAGTGGTTTTTCATGTTCCGGAGCAGGGTCAACTTCTGGTGTTGACTCACGGTCATCACTTTGCTCATAGTCGGTTTCGGTTTTTGACATGGTTTCAAGAGCAAAGTGGCTGAAATGTACTGCTGTTTCTCCTTTGAAAACTGCTGATTAAAATGTTGTTTTAAGGGGACAAGGAGCACGAGGGAAATGTTAGGGGAGGGACACTTTTAAAGGGAAAATGGGAATAAATATATAAAACAGGGATTCAAGGGAAAAAACATTGCAAAAATCATTGCATATGCATAATTATATACATTGTTTACATGGGTATAATGAGAGGTAGGGTTAGGGCTTGATTCTTCACTTTTTAGGGAAAAGGGGTAGGGTTTAGGGCTTTTCACATATTTGGAAGGGAAATTTACATAGAATGATAAGGAATATGAAATGGGAGATGGAAGAAAAATGAGAACAATGGGATACCTCAAAACATCATATAAAACCCTAGTAATTTGACAACTTCAAACCAAAAGCACAATGGAGACTTTCACTTGCAAATGGAGACTTTTACAAATACAATCATGACCTTCTTGAACTGTAGCAAGCAATAATTTTTTATGATGGAGGGCCTACCTTGCAAAATTTGGCAATTTGTGGTTCCTTGGCAGCTTGCTGGTAATTTTCTGTGGAGGAAACACTGATGGGTCGCGCGCACTGGCCAACGGGTCGCGCGCCCTCAACGGGTCGCGCCTGTGTAATTTTTACACTGCTGGAGGTGCCCTGACGGGTCGCGCGCCCTCAACGGGTCGCGCGCCAGGCTCCACGGGTCGCGCTTTTGCAGGAGGGTTTTGGAGGTCTTCCCTGTGTCAGAATCAGGTGCAGGATAGCTCGTTGGAAATGTCTTTGAGTCTAATTTCCAACACAACTAGAATTTTTCAATTTGGAGTTCATTTTCTCTGTCAAAAATCAAATCTCCCAAGACTGGTCAAAAAGTGCCAAATGAGGCTGCCTCAAGGAAGAGTGCTGTTGCAGTCAACCTTTGAATGCCTTCCTCAACCCAAAATTTAGCTCATGATAGCTCATTGGAAATATCGTTGTGTCTAGTTATCATTTTACCCATCAAGAAAATCATTTTGCCAACCAATCTAGGAGAAAACTTGATTTTCCCAAGGTCACTTCTGAGGTGTCTTTGATTCTCCTGAGGCAACGGTATTCTTGACATTTCTCTCAAACCATGAAACCTGTGCAAAGAGTGAAGGAGGTTTTTCTTCTTTGGCATGTTGTGGACAAAACCCTCTCTCATTTTTGAAAAATTCATCTTTTATTGCTCTGGAACATCATTTGAGTGCGACTTGTCCCGATGTGTGAAACAAGGAATTTTGTCGAAATGGAGCGAAATGAAGGGGATAGGGGGCTTCTAAATTCTTGGGGAAATTTTTGGGAGTGGGGAGGGATGTTAGGAAGCAGGGGAAAGTGGAATCGCAGAGATTGAGCGAGGGGAAGGGGTCCATAAGGGAAAAACACAGGCCCAACCTAGAAAATTGCCAGGTTGTAGCTAGAAACTAGGGTTTGTGCCAAAATGAGGAATTTGGGGGATCTAAGGGATGGGAAGCATTTGGAAAGGTACTTTAAGGACAGGGGAAGGTGTATGAACATCAGGATACAAGTTTTGTCGATGATTTGACCGTCCAAGAGAAATTGGCTTTCAAAACCCTAGGAGAGGGAAATGACCTTGCCAAGGCACAACTGAAGCATGAACAAGGTGTACAATGACTCATTAGACACTGAGATGGTAATGAAAACCCTATGAATGATGATAGACTCAGCTGAATGGTGACATGGACCGACATTTGGACAACTTTAGAAGGAGTTAAAGCAAACCCCAGACCTAATGCCTAGTGACCAAATTTTGTTTGAAAACTCTTTGAAATGACAAAATTTGACTTGGAAACTCTAAGACCACTTTGTAAGAGCATATTTGATCACTGGAGGAAGGCTGGAAGGACTGACACTAACAAAACCCATGTCCCAAATCCAAGGGCCTCTCTGTAGGCCATGATATTGAACAGGTAACCACTCCACAAGTGTCTAGGCACCATATAACATTTCTTTCAAGAATATTCATCTCTCATGCTATTTTACCGACAACTAGATTCATGCTCCTATTGCAACCAATAGTCTGAGCCATAGCCTTGTTATCCATCGATAAATAGTGTGAGTCAAGCTCCTGTTATTACCAACATTTTGAGGCATACCCCTATTGATGTCATAACAATGTTCCCTCTCACTGAGAGAGGAGTTATTCACTAGTCCATGTTTGTCTCTGAAATATACAAACTTTTCCTGAGAGAAAGGCTTTGTGAGAATGTCATCCATCTGCTCATTAATGGAGACATACTAGAGCCTCACCACTCCCTTATGTACCATATCACGAATAAATTGGTACTTGATATTAATATGTTTTATCGTAGCATGAAACACTATATTGTTTGTGAGCTTCACATAGCTTTGACTATCACAAAACAACATAGTCGATTCAAGCATCTGGTCGAACAAGCCACAATGTAGCTTATGAATCCATACTCCTTCACAATGTGCAACAAGCTACAATATACTTTGCTTCTGTAGTACCAAGTCCAAAAAAGGTGTACTTTTTGTAATGCCTTGTAATAATAATAATAATAATAATAATAATGTTTCTGATAAATGAAAAAACATAAACGAGTGCAGTAATTAGAATGAATAAGAAAAGTCAGTAGGATAACAAGGCCAAAGAGATGGTATATATATAATAGCAAGATTAATAAAATAGATGATCTATGTGTGTGTGTGTGTGTCTACATATATATTTAATGTAAGGGGTACATATAAATGAGTGGTAGAAGAGTGGATACAAATAGTAAAACATAGATAAATAAAGATATGATATAATGATCAAAGAATAAATGAATGAAAGAATTCTTCTCATCTCGTTTTTCAACGTTAAATAGAACCAACTATTCTAAAATTGGTAAGGGGATTGGAAAGAGATCCACATGTTCACAATCCATGTGTCTGTTATGAATCCAACTCACAAAAAGATAGAAAATATAAATCAACGTCTTAGGATTCAGCCTCTTCGTGGGGGAACCTCCTTTACATTACACAAATGAAGAATTCCTGGATGATACAAATGACAAGACCTCCTTTCTAGATATAGGAGTCTAAGGGGTCATAATATAATTAGAGCCGACATAACAATAATAATGTAAGGGCACAATAATAATAATAGTGGGCTTCTATGGGGAGCAATAATAACAATATGGGGACTACATGGGAAAAACAATATAATAAGGGGGTTATACTAATAACAATAAGGGGTTACACTAGTAGTATAGGGACCTAACATGCCCCTCTCCTTCAAAAAGTGTTGTCCTCAATGCTTGAGTAGTTCTTGATGCTTTTGTATAAAATATTTGTCCTCCCATGTGGAATATTCAACAGGTAAGTTCTTCCACTTGATGAGATACTTTGAAATTGATCGATTTCATAGATGTAAGGTCCTTATTTCTGTGACTGCTCCAGGCTCCAATATGATTTTTCCTTCCTCATCAAGTTCTGGCAATATTGTTTGAACTGAGATGTTTTGCAACTTTTGAATGAGTAGCCACACTTCTTCGTCCTTCTTACATTCATACCTTGTTTCGTTTATCCAATTTGGTTGGATAATAGAAATGGCACACAACAATGCTTCTAGATATTTCATAACATTTGGTATCAAAGCTTTGGATTCAAGGGTTTCGCTGCTCCAAACAGGTCATCGTGGCATTTTCGCTATAACTTTTTTCTGCAATGTGTCAGAAGCTAAAAAAGTAACCCATTTGAGACGAAATACCTCTAAAATTAGGCTTAGGTGGGTTTTTAATGGATATTTATGGATCTTGAATACAATGAACCACACTATTTAAAAAAAACATATAATGAAAATTAAATTTGCTAGGAAAATATTCTTTTTAAGAAATAATATCATTACAAAAAGAATTCTTAAAAAAAATACAACAACAAAAACAAACTATTGTAAAATAAATTTCCTAGAAAGAAATTATTTTAAAAATTATATCTTTACAAAACCAATAAAATTAGAATTCATATATATATAAAATTAAATTTGCTAGAGAGAAACTTTTAGAAATAATATCATTACAAAAACTATAAATATCCAATAATACTAATATTTTTTTGATTAAAAAAAAATTTCTAAACACACACACAAACACATATTACTGGATGGTTATAAAAGAGGATAGCTAAATTAGAAACCACTCACATGCAAGATGTGTAAGCTATAGCTATAAGAAAATGATGGATTATGTTGCACTGCCAATTGGATTAAGTAACTTAGGTGATGAGATTGTAGCATTTATGTTCTCACATCTTTTAGCTTAGCCCAAGCAATATAAATAGGTTTTCCAACAACAAATTTTCCATTCATTTCTATCATAGCTAGGCATGCTTGAAAAGGAGATGAGAATGCCATAAATCCTGAACATTCACTGTGTCCATTAAAGTCCTCCATTACCTTGGATGAAGCAATTGTGCCATAAATAGAGAACAACTCTCTCAACTTGTTATCATCAATATTATCATCCAATACTTTAAATAAAGATTTGTTCCATATTTACAACATACCATTACTTGCCTTAAATTTTCTTTCATTTAAATTCTGGAAGGAATTTGCTGCATCATCTACATTCTCAAAATTAGAAAATACAAAACACTTTTGAATTTCCTGTACACACCAAACTAATATCTCAAATCCTCATCATTCCTCATCATTCATTGAGTCTGATAAATTCTTAACAAAAACATTATTAAACTTTGGCATTTCCATTTTATCGTCCTGGCTGCTCCTTTTTCATGAATGGACCAACATAAACTCGTTCCCCACTGAGACTGATAAATTCTTAACAAAAACATTATTAAACTTTGGCATTTCTATTTTATCGTTCTGGCTGCTCCTTTTTAATGAACAGACCAACATAAACCCGTTCCCCATTGATAAACTGACCATTCAAATATTTTATTGCATCTACTGTTTTATCAAGATTCTTAACGAATATTTTAGCTAATACAAAGTTGCTCATCAAGATTCTTAACAAATATTTTAGATAATACAAAGTTGCTGATGCTCGGGTCATGGGGTGAGTACATTATCCGAATAGGGTTTCCATTAAGGGGTGTAGAATTCAAGAAACTTAAAGCCTCGCTAGCATTTTCAGCCGAGCTGTAATGGACGTAGGCGTATCCAGAGGAGTGTTGGTAATGGCATCTCCGCAGATGTGAACAGTGAGCACCGGGCCAATCCGCCCAAAGAGATCATACATCTGGTCCGCGGTAACATTGGGCTCCAAATCCCCCACATACAGAGATTTAGGTTGTAATTGGTTGTTGTTGCCATTATCAATTGCTAGGTGTTGCTGCGAAACACGGTGTTCTGCTGGTTGGATTTAAATCTTTGCCATTGCTCTTTGCTCTCTGATACTTGGAAAAGCAGAAAGCACAACTTCCCAAATGCCAACTCAATCGAAATAAAAGTCCAAACCCAATTCAACCGAAATACCAGTTAAACCTAAATAAAAACAGAAATCCATCCACGGCTGGTGTAGGTAAAAAATCCGCGGATGGAGAATGAAAACCGCTTATTTCTCTACCGAAGGAGAAGATCACATCGACTTTCCTGAATGTCTTTCTTCACTAGGCATGTGGAGACGGATAAATATGTGGCGGATCAGATTTTCGAAATAGGTGCAAGGTTTGTTAGGTTTTCTCTTCATTGGTGGGCATCCTAATTTTCATAATATTGAATAGCAAAATCAATCCTGACAATTCAAAATAGACTGGGAGAAGCATGGTTTCAGGTTTATTAGTTTCTTCATACCCGTGAATACTTGACTAATTAAATAAATATATTATTGAATATATTAAACATTAAAGACTATAAATATATTAATTAAATAAATATGTTATTTAATAGACAAAATATATATAAAATGAAGGATGTACCATGAAGGATATATGGTAACGTCTAGTGATTTATTTTTTAAATTTATTTTTTTTTTTAAATCGTTTATTTTTTATTTAATAATATTTTTTCTAATTTTCTTCACTTTTTATATATATATTTTTGAAACTTTATTAATTAATCATTATTTTATTAAAGAAAAGTTTTTCTAATTTTCTTCACTTTTTATATATATATTTTTGAAACTTTATTAATTAATCATTATTTTATTAAAGAAAACTTAATAAATAGAAATATATTTATACAAATTCAATAATAATTGATGGATGAAGTTTGTTTTACCATGAAAGCTCATGTTTCAATATAGCCTTAAGTGCTTTTTCACTTCTATTAGAGCCTTTCTATAGAGTTAATATACAATTAAATTTATTTTAGTTTTATACATAATATCAATTTTTCCTTAAAAAGAAATATTTTAGGCTCAAACCATAATTAAAATTATTTTAGTTTTTATACATAAGATTACCTTTTCCTCAAAAGAAATATTTTATGCTCAAAGCATAGGCAATGAGAGATGTTGTTAATATAAATCTTCTCTCTCTCAAGAAGCATCTTCTTCCATTAGGCTCTTCCACTTGTTGAGGTATTCTAATACAAGCTTTTCCTCATTATTCAATGTGACAATCATGCCACTAGTTCCAATGGCCCTTAATAGGGAAGCAAAGTGATCAAACTAATGAAAGTAACAAAAAGATGCCACTGTATAGCTCTATGTGTCATATAATATACAAGAGAATAGTGAAACTACTTGGTATGTAAAAATGCATGAGATAAATTGAGACAAGAGGAACTATTAGGGAGAATCATGAACACCTATTATGTGAATAAGCTTTGAGGGCATTTCTTTATGGCTTTGATCTTATTCGTTAGCTACAATTTGGTTTCTTCTCACAAAATCTACGGGGGATTATCTTGGTAATGGATAAGAATATTTAAGTCATGAAATGGAACATGTAGCATAAAAAATAAAAGGCCTTGTAATTTAAAAAATGTATTGATTTTAATTAATAAAAAAATATAAAATTAAAATTAATTAAGTGATAAAATCTAATGGTATTGGAAACATATATATTACATTTTGCATCACACAAAACATGTCATCATTAGAAAAAGTCAAAATTTAAATAGTTACACGGCTTTTATTAATAGAAATTATATTTTTAGAAAGTCTATTCATATTATTACATTTCATATTTTTTCAATATTATTCATTGTGGAAGTATCTCTAATCATCCCTAATTCCCACAACTGTTATCTAACACATGCCTTGAAAGTATTTAGCTTTCTTGGTTGGAAAATGATACAGTTGTGGAAACCCTATTATCATTCTTGTTGCCCTTTGCTAAGAAGTTAATGGCCACTTAGAAATAATGTTATAGCTTCATTGGGTGCCCTTCAACTAATTTCAAATTATCTAAATCATATAAACTAATATGATCAATTGTGTCATACCAATGCACAATTAACTTATCATATGATGTAAACATGTAACTAAACCAATTTAGTAATCATCATTTAAATCTAATTAAATAATTAAGTATTCATTCCTTTTCAAAATAGAAACTATTAAAGATTGAAGTGCTTACAAGTTACAGCAAGTGTGGTAGTGAGTAGTGGTTATTATCTTCCCCACCTCCTTTTACATGAAAGATAACTAACTCACCTAGAAAGAGGAAAGAAAGATAATTAAATAAATGAGTAAAATATAACTATGATGCAAGACTAAAATCTAGTGCCATGCTAATTGGATGGTTTCGTCTGACGACGCTTATACATGGAGAAAGTGGTAGTAATAGTAGGTTCCCTACCAATTGGATCGTGAAACTTGAATAAATGACTCTGTAACTTTTCACTTCTCTCCTCCTTTGGCTCAGCGAAATCAACATAAAGAAATTTTCCAGCAA
Organism: Pinus tabuliformis; assembly: GCA_031772625.1. Lineage (NCBI taxonomy): Eukaryota > Viridiplantae > Streptophyta > Pinopsida > Pinales > Pinaceae > Pinus > Pinus tabuliformis. The sequence goes on along the minus strand of CM062815.1, from coordinate 401,682,313 downwards.
CAAGTTTTCCATTCATTTCTACCTTAGCTTGCGATGCTTGTAAAAGAGATGAAAATGCCACAAACCCTGAACCTTTACTGTATCCATGAAAGTCTCTCATTACCTTGCATGAAGTGATTGTGCCATAAATAGAGAATAGTTCTTTCAACTTGTTGTCATCAATACTGTCATCCAAATATTTTAAATAAAGATTTAATCCATATTGCCTCCTCAATTCAGATTTCTTCAATGCCCTTCCAACATACCATTCCTTACCATCAATTGTTTTCCCAACATACCATTCCTTACCATCAATTGTTTTCCCATTTAAATTCTCAACGCAGCTTGCGGCATCATCTCCATTCTCAAAATTAACAAATCCAAAACACTTTGAATTACCTGCGGCATCGCTAATCACTTTGGCACTTGTAATTGGTCCGTACACACTAAAGTAATATCTCAAATCCTCATCATTCATTGACTCTGATAAATTCTTAACAAAAACATCAGTGAACTTGGTGTTTCCATTTTCTCGTTCTCGCTGCTCCTTTTTCATGAATGGAGCAACATAAACCCGTTCCCCATCGATAAACTGACCATTCAAATATTTTATTGCATTTTTCACTCCCTCTTCACGTTCATAAATCACAAATCCATATCCTTTGGATTGCCCTGATGCATCTGTTGCAATATTAGAAGAGAGAATGGGCCCACACATAGCGAAAGTACGATAGAAAGCATCTTCGCCTACTGTTCTATCAAGATTCTTTACAAAAATTTTGGCTGATACAAAGTTACGGATGCTGGGGTCATGGGGTGAGTACATTACCCGAATCTGCCTGTTGTTTCATTCTATTCTGTGCCAACACGAGGTTATCCTTTAAGAGTTGGAGAACTTGTTGTTGATGCTCAATGTGATGTTCCATTGCTTGAACCTTAGAATTTTCTCCTAAATATGATGTGATGGATGGTGGCTGATATCCATAAAGTTCCATAAATGGGGTCATTTTTGTTGCAGTATGGAAGGAAGTGTTATACCACCATTCAGCCAGAGGCAACCATTTGACCCATTGTGTCTATTTATCAGATACAAAGCAACGAAGATATCCTTCCAAACATTTGTTTACTATCTCCGTTTTCCCATCAGATTGAGGATGATAAGATGAGCTATGAAATAACTGAGTACCAAGACAATAAAATAATTTTGTCCAAAAATCTCCTATAAAAATGGGATCTTTGTCACTTACAATATTTTTTGGGTTTCCATGTAGCTTTTGAATTGTTTCCATAAATGTCGTAGAAACTGTACTAGTTTTAAATGGATGTGATAATGCACAAAAGTGTGCATACTTGGTAAGTCTGTCAACTACCACCATGATGACACTCTTTCCCTCAGACTTGGGTAAACCTGTGATAAGATCCATTGAAACCTCCTCCCAAAATTGGCTTGGAATGGATAAAGGTTGTAATAGACCTAGTGTCTTAATTATTTTAGCTTTATTTTGTTGGCATACTAAACATTCCGCCACAAACTTTTGAATATCTGATTTAAGGCCATCCCAAAAAAATTCCTTCTTAATCCTGTGGTAAGTTTTTAAAAATCCTGAGTGCCCTCCTAAGGGAGAATCGTGGAATTCCAGAATAATATTTTGTTTGAGTTGGGAATTCTTACAGAGGTATAAGTGATCTTTGTACCATAACGAATCATTTTTCCAGCTAAATGTATCAGATGTATTGGAATCTTGTTGTAACTTTCGACTTATTTCCTTGGCCACGAGCAACCTCTATTCGAATGCCTCCCTGAGCAAATTTTTCTCATTTCGGCGGTGTTTCAAAATGGTATTGTTTGTCTTTACTTACAGGCAGGTTGAAGCACTTTGGTTATGGGTTTAAGTAAGGTGTGGGTGGGTGCCTTAGATCCCCTCATTGTCTATAGGGAGTCCCCATAGGTAGAATATCCCCGAATAAGTTCTCACACTTCTTCACCATTCTTCCATTCCTCCCTTGCTTCATTTATCTAATCTGGTTGGATAATAGAAATGGTGCACAAAAATGCTTCCACATCGTCTTCCTTTCTTGAGAGTGCATCTACCACAACATTTTTCTTCCCCTTTTTGTATATGATTTCAAAGTCATAACCCAACATCTTTGTGACCCACTTTTGTTGTTCTTCAGAGGATAATATTTGTTCTAAAATGTATTTAAGGCCATCATGATCCATTTTTACCTTGAAGTGTCTTCCGATTAGGTAGGGTCGCCATTTCTTAAGTGCATGTAGTATTGCCAACATTTCCTTCTCATAAATAGCTTTGTGTAAATACTTTCCCTTGATTGGACGCCATTCGAAAGAAATGGGTCTTTCGTCTTGCATTAAAACAACACCAATTCCATTTCTGAAAGCATCACATTCCACAATAAAGGTTTTTGTGAAGTCTGTTGTAGTTAAGACCAGCACTTGACACATTTCCTCTTTAAGATCTTCGAAGGCTTTGGTTGCTTTTGGATTCCATGAAAATGCATCTTTCTTCAACAATGTTGTTAGAGGTGCTGTTATTTTCCCATAATTCTTAACAAAATTGCAATAATACCTTGTCAACACGAGAAATCCTCGCAAATGCTTTATGGATGTGGGGATTTCCCATTCCTTAATGGCTTTAATTTTTCTAGGGTCTACCTTAACTCCTTCATGAGATACAATATGACCTAGATATTCCACCTCTTGTACTCTAAAGAAACATTTGGATCTTTTTGCATACAATTGTTTCTCATCCAACAGTTGTAGCACCCTTTCAACGTGTTCAACATGATCCTTCCAAGACTTGATGTAGATTAGTATATCATCAAAAACCAGTAACACAAATTTTCTAAGGAAGGGTTTGAAAATGGAATTTATTAAACCTTGATATGTAGAAGGTGCGCTGGTAAGGCCAAAATGCATGACCAAAAACTCATAGTGACGCTCATGAGTTCTAAATGTTGTTTTTGGAATGTCTTGAGTCTTCATTTTGATTTGATGATATCCTGAATGAATATCTTAATTGGTGAAGTAAAATTATCCATGCAATTCATCCAATAATTCATCAATGACAGGAATGGGAAATTTATCTTTAATAGTGAGCTTGTTGAGCTCCCTATAATTTGGACACATGTGCCATGATCCAGCCTTCTTGTGCACCAATACTACTGGAGCAGAGAAAGAACTTTGGCTAGGTTGAATTATACCAGCCTCAAGCATTTTTGCAACCATACGTTCAATTTCACTCTTTTGGGCATAGGGATATCTGTACGGCCTGATGTTTGGAGGAACACTTCCTGGAATCAAATGAATAGCATGATCATGATCACGAATAGGTGGGAGACCTTTGGGAGTCTCAAATACCTTGGAATGATTGTCCAATACTTTTTGGAGATCTGGAGCACTAGATGAATTCGATGTGGAAACATCTAACGAACATAATTGTGCAATTACACCTCATTGTTCCTTTTTTAGAAGCTTTGTCATACCATTAGAGCTTATTATCTTTCCCGGTTTCCCTGTAATACCCCTTAATGCAAATTCCTTTCCTTCCACATAAAATTTCATGAAAAGTTATTGAAAGTTAACAACTATTGTACCCTAGGATTGTAGCCATTGGACTCCTAGTACAACATCAACACCTCCCATTGGAATGGAAAGAATTTGGATTTTCAATACATATTATCCCATGGATAGCTTGATATTATGGTGCTTTCTAGAGCAATTTATTGTTCCTCCATTTGCAACCGTAACTTGACACTCTGGTGCTCGACATAGGAAGCAATTTAATTCTTTTGCTATCTTACAATGATTAAAATTATGGGTACTTCCTGAATCAATCAAAACTATTACCTTTTTCTTCTTGATTTGTCCTTCTATCTTGATGGTTTGAGGAGTGGTAATTCCAGCCAATGCATTACAAGATATGGTCGGATTCATTTCTTCATTATCTAGGCATTTTTCTTGGAGTATATCCTCTTCTTTTGACATTTCTTGCTCTTTTTATTCTTCCTCTTCACAATCTATGTAGAATAATTTCTTCTCAGCACGCTTATGACCTTTAGTGTATTTGCTATCACAACTGTAACAAAGCCCTTTTGCTCTTTTTTCTTCCAATTGTTGTGGTGTCAACCTTATAGGTTGTGGAAGGCTAGGGGCAACAACACTTCCATCTTTATAGTTGTGAGTGTTATGCTTCATGGTTGCCATAATTTTTCTTTCCATTTTTCTTGCTAACCTGAATGCCTTCTCTAATGAATCAGGTTGCCAAGGGCGAACGTCATGTTGGATATTATCCTTTAAAGTCCCTATGAACACATCAATCCTATTCTCCCCTGGAATATTTTTTACCCTTATGTTCAATTTTTTGAACTCCTAAATGTGCTCCATTATTGAACCCTTTTGTTTGAGACTTATGAATTGGCTAAAAAAAGTGTTGCTTTTTGTATCCTCATAATGTGTTGTCAATTCTTCTGTAAAAATTGCCCAAGTGATAACTTTTTTATGAGAGCAAAGCCATTGATACCATACAAACTGATTTGGTTCCAAATATAAAGTTGCAATACGTACCTTTTGTGTGTTTTGCACATTATTGAGATCGAAAAATTGCTTCATCTGTAATATCCATGTTGCGGGATCCTTGCCATCAAACTTCCTCATATCGATTTTTGGAATATGATGGGTCTTCGATCCAACATTAGATTCTATGGAATCATGATTAACATTTCTTTTATTCTCATCATGAGTTTCCTTTATTACCCTTTCACCATTAGTGACCATTTCTTGTAGCAACTTATTCATATTTATCTTCAATTCTTCCATGTTATCATCCATGCCATATATTTTAGCATCCATTCCATTCATCTTAGCTTCCATGCCATCCATCTTAGCTTCTACAACTTTCTTTAAACAATCCATCTTAGCTTCTACACCTTTATTTAAACCATACATCTTAGATTCTGTTACTTTTTGTGCAAGTGACACTTGTTGCACTTGGTCTCGTAATTTTGATATATCATGTTGCATTTCTTCCTCTTCTTCACGAGTCATGCTAGAGCTTTCAGGTTGCTTACTAGGTGTTTGCATTTTATTTCCTTGGGGCATCAATTACCGATAATAATTCTTTACTATGCCCTTTGAATTCCTTCAAACTAATTTTTCAAGCCAAGATTATGCAAAAATTCAAAAAAAACTACACACCTTTTTTCACTTTGTAGGAGCTTGATATTGAATCTGATGTATCTCTGTAATTTCAGATCATCCAATTCTAAAATTTCCATCTGCAGTAACCCTCTGTGTCCTCTTTCCAATGCCACTAGTTTGATCCAAACTGGATTCTCCAGGGAAGAGTTATGCCAAATCTCCCAAAGTGACCTGATTATAGACTAGTTCAATAGAGTGAACTTGTACGACATGCCATGTATCACTTTTTTGACCTTTGGCTCTAAAAAATATATACAATAAACTACAGTCTGCCTTCTTTCTGTAAATTCTGACAAAATTTCAATCCGATGCTCAGAGAGAAAGTCATGATGATTTTCCCCAGGTCACCTGTTTGGAATGTAATTTAGGAGTCTGCAAAAATGCCAACTTCCTCAGATCATATCTCCACAAATATAGCGCAAAAAGCTCTGAAATTCAGACCCGAGGTTCAGTGCGATTTCTTCTCAAATGGGTTTTTTTTCACTTCTGAAACGTTGCAAAAAAAGAGTTATAGCAAAAATTCCATGATGACTTATTTGTAGTAGTGAAACCCTAGAATCCAAAGCTCTGATACCAAATGTTACGAAACCAGCTCACAAAAGGATAGAAAAGATAGATCAACGCCTTAGAATTCAACCTCTTTGAGGGTGCAACCTCATTTACATTACATAAATGAATAATTCTTGGGTGATTCAAATGACAAAACCTCCTTTCTATATATAACAGTCTAAGGGGTCACAATATAACCAAGTCGACCTAACAATAATAATATAAAGGCACAAAAATAAGAATAGAGGGATTCTATGGGGCATAGTAATAACAATATGGGGAAAATAGGGGCACAAAAATATTAATAAGGGATACAACTACAATATTAATGGGGGCATCATTAGTATTATAGGGATCTAACATAGTGGTAGCAGGAGACACGAATATGCAATATTTATGCACTAGTATGCAGGGGGTTGTTTAAGAAAATTAATTAAGATGAAATTAATATTTCATCTCAAGAATTTAATTAAATTAATTTGGATCTAAGATCATGTAGGAGACTTTTCATTGTTTTCATTTTTATATTAAAATCATTTGACAGATAACAAAATCGAGGTTTTGATATAGACATGGCAGGGACGAGCATAGGCTGGGTTAAAGGAGCTATTTAGTTTGCTAAATGAGGTTTTCATATAGACATGAGAGTTCAAATTGGTTAAAAAAACTATTCATTTTGCTTCAATCAATCAAACCAAGTGGTAATGGTTTCAATGAAGCCATTTGAAGCCTTTTTGGGATCCTTTTTTGTATTTATTTATTGCCAAATTCTAATGCAGAAAGTAGTTTGAAAGTTGATAGTTTTGGTAATATATTAACAAGCTTGTGCTAATTCTAGTTACTTTTCTTTTAGGACTAGATTAAATTATTTGTAGATTATTATGTATTATTATCTTTTTGTGTGGGTCATGCTACAAGGGTGTGAAATTTAGTGAACTCCAAGGAGCTATTTTTTACTAAGTTAAAAATAGGTGTTGCATGATTATAGATTTTATAAATATTGTTCCATTATGCATCGAGTATTTTTTAAATCAATGACTACATATTCAATTTCAAGGTTTACTGTAACTCCACACATAATTCTTTAAAGGGTGCTAGCTTAATGGAACACCACTTTCCTTGTAAGTAGGATATTGTTTGTTCTATCCCACTATGCCCTAACATGAATTAACGAGTGTTATTATATTTTAATTTTAAATTAGATATATTTTATATTGATTTATTTCAATGGTGACATATTTTTCTAGATTCATTGTCTTATATTGTCTCTAAAGAGACAAATGTGATGTTTTATTCCTTTTAAATACATTTTTTTATTGTCTCTAGAGAGACTATAGCTAATATTAAAGACTTATTGTCTCTATAAAGACAATATGTCTTTAATCCCAACTATTGTCTCTTGAGAGACAAACACGAAATTATCCCCTAAGAGACAATAATGTTTGTGCTATATAGTGTATTTATAGAGACAATTTTTTAAGACAATAATATGAGACACCCACCTAAAGATAATATTTAATATGATAATTTTTTTTGGTCTCAAATTAGGATAATTTACCAAAAACTATCTGAAATAATATCCTAAACACCCCTCATTTGTAGTAATGCGACGCTGAATCATATAGGTTGGTGCTCCTTTCCAAATTAACTTCATCATGCGCTTAGAAGATACAATTTTATTATGGGGTGGTCGAAATACAAATAATTTGTACCTTTGTCCTTGCCATTTGAAATTAAGAAAGTGCTTTTGATGATTAGCAAAATAGGTGCCTAATTTTTGTAGCCACCGTATTCTTAAGACTACATCTACTCCTCCTTGACGCAGCATGTGAAAAGGAGATTCTAAGTTGTAGTTTTTAATTTTTAGTTCAACCTTTTGGAACTTCCCCACATTTTCAATCTGATTTCCATCTGCTACTATGAATTTCATATTCGGCATCAGATATACAAATGGTTGAGTCTTCTTCCAATTTCATGTCTACTAAACTTTATGTAGTTTTAATATCTATTAAGACCACCATATTATTATTTTTTTGTATGTCAATTTAATTTTAATGTTTGTAATTTGGAAGTACCTATGATAGCCACAGCTAATATTTGAAATTCTTCTTCATTTTCAAAATATAGAATTTTTTTACGTATTTCTGTCTTCCCGTTCATCTAACTCTTCACAATCTGAATCATTTTTTGCTTCATATGTACATAGGTTTTTTGTATTATTTCTTTTAATACATTTGTGTTTGCGGTCCCATTTTTCTCCATAATATTTATGCTTTCCTCCCTTTAGTCTTTAGACTTCTAGAATAATCTTTACATCTTCTCTTAAATGAGGGGGAAGAAAATTTAAAATTTTGATATTTGTAGTTTGTACATGATTTTTTCTTGACTATAATTTATCAAATCTTGGTAATTAAAACTATTTCTCATTTGTTTTTACTTTACAAATTGATTTTTCCATACTTGTAATATCTTGAATCCTAAATTCATTCTCGAGGGAGGGTTTAATTTAAATATTATATGATTGAATAAGGTATTGAATTGATAATCCATGTACTCTTGTAGCGAGTGTTTCACATTCTAGAGTATCTCATCCACACTTTTTTTGTGTTGTATTTTGGTGAGTTCTTTGAAGAATTTTTCTTCATTGGTATCATGAATTTTTTTAATGAATTTGTCTTTGAATTTATTCCAATTGGTTGTATATGTTTACTTATTCCACCACATATACTAGTTATATGTGTCATCTTAAATTTGCATGGATTCACGCTTCACGTTTTCATCATCACTATAGATGTTATGATTTTCAAAATATTCCTCTTGTTTATTTGAACCATGCCACATCATTCTTCACATTACTGTCAAATTTCGACAATTCAAAATTTACCATTGTTGGTATGTGATAATTGATTGGTTGGGGTATGATGGAAATTAGTTAGGAATCATCATATTATGAGGATTAGGTATACTTATTTTAGGATTCGGTACAGAATATGAATATCGAGACTTGGGAATGCGAGGTGGGATTTCCAGGTTTAACAAAGAGTCTTGTTTTTTGGTAGTTACATCATTAATTGATTACATGATATGGCTAAAAAAATTCATTGCTACAGTCTCATTACCAACAATTTTCTTCTCAAATTCTTCCAATATCTTGCTAAATTGTCTCATTGTTTGGGTAACTAGTAGTCTTATGCTCCATCTTGAATTTCTTCTTGAAGATTTACTATTATTATTGTTATTCAGTTAATACCTAATAATTACCCTCTAGGGTTAGTTCAATTGGTGGATTCCCCACCATTAAATCACTGTTGCTATTCAGAGGTCATGGGTTCAATTCCTTTGACCCTATGATTGAGCCTATAGGAAGTGATGCCTTCAGGCAGATCTTCCTAGTGCAAATATTCTATTGATGTAACGATCACCAATCTCTAAGTCTGTGAACCACATAGAAAAAAATGTTATGATTAATAACTAGTAACTAAAAATCCTAATATACTAAAAATTAAACTAACTTAAAAGTGTAATATATATAGTTTATTTTATTAAATATAGTTTTAACTAAACTCAGTATTAGACAATATTAAAAAAACAATAATTAAAATTTTTACTTATGGTTCGTGCTCCAATTTGTTAACATCGGTGGAGGGGTATTTTGTTGAAGTTTAAAAGGGGAACAATTTGTCGACATTGGTGAGGGACAAGGGAAATGATGTTGGTTGATGGAGATAAAAAGATGACTAACGATAATGGTAATTGTCTAATTGATGGTTGCACGAACTGCAGCATACTTGAACAACATGGAAAGAGGCATTAGGGATGAGCGGAACAGTGGCAATGGCAATAGTTGTCATTGAGAAAGATATATGGTGAGAGTGTGTGGATTGTTTAACTATATTAGATGAAGGGGTTGTGTGGGGAAATTGGAATTTATGTAGAGAAAATATTTTTTCTAAGTGTGATGCAAATGAGGCCACAAACACATACATAATGGGTTGATTGGAGGGTCAATTCTTGGATACTACGTTATACTAAAATTGAATATGTAACTAGCTTAGATCCATCTAACAACAAATCTATCATGTGCCGAGAGGGATCAAATCCCTCGAGGTGTAAACCTTTCCTCAAATTATGCACTCCAAAAGGAAGGTTTTCACCTTGAGGGATTTAATCCCTATCGGCGCATGATAGATCTAGTGTTAGATGGATCTAAGATGGTTCCAGTTGAGGGCAACAATGTCACATTTTTAGATTATCATTATTATGTATATATTTGAGATTAAATTTAGAATTCACATTATGTTTTATTTTCTTGGCATGAACATATAATTATCTTCTTTAATTTAGTCTATGTTTCTTGCCTTGAATGGTTTGTACATCTTTGTTTGGATTCTTTAAGTGGTTTGTGTGTTTATGTGTTTGGATTTGGATGATAATGTTTTTGAATGTTACATTTGTTGTGTTATATTTTTATGTGTATGCAATTGTCAATTAGTAATTAGTTAGTGATGAAGAAGGGAGAAAATATTGTCAATATTTCTCAGGGGGATTGCACATCTATTTCATTTAATTTTAGGAATCACAACTTCTAACAACTAGTTGATTCTTAATAGTGTCCCTGTAGGTGTTACTAAATATATCTTGAAGATTAGTTGTAATAACACATTGTGTCAAGGTTACTCTTAAAATATTTTTTCCTTTGCTAGTGTTTGAAATAATTTATTTCCTTCAAGAATATTTTGGTGATTTATTTATTTATTATTTTTTTATTTTATCTATAGTCTATTCAACGAATTCATTATCTTCCCCACCTCCTTTTACATGAAAGATAACTAACTCACCTAGAAAGAGGAAAGAAAGATAATTAAATAAATGAGTAAAATATAACTATGATGGAAGACTAAAATCTAGTGCCATGCTAATTGGATGGTTTCGTCTAACGACGCTTATACATGGAGAAAGTGGTAGTAATAGTAGGTTCCCTACCAATTGGATCGTGAGACTTGAATAAATGACTCTGTAACTTTTCACTTCTCTCCTCCTTTGGCTCAGCGAAATCAACATAAAGAAATTTTCCAGCAACAAGTTTTCCATTCATTTCTACCTTAGCTTGCGATGCTTGTAAAGGAGATGAAAATGCCACAAACCCTGAACCTTTACTGTATCCAGGAAAGTCTCTCATTACCTTGCATGAAGTGATTGTGCCATAAATAGAGAATATTTCTTTCAACTTGTTGTCATCAATACTGTCATCCAAATATTTTAAATAAAGATTTAATCCATATTGCCTCCTCAATTCAGATTTCTTCAACGCCCTTCCAACATACCATTCCTTACCATCAATTGTTTTCCCATTTAAATTCTCAACGCAGCTTGCGGCATCATCTCCATTCTCAAAATTAACAAATCCAAAACACTTTGAATTACCTGCGGCATCACTAATCACTTTGGCACTTGTAATTTGTACGTACACACTAAAGTAATATCTCAAATCCTCATCATTCATTGACTCTGATAAATTCTTAACAAAAACATCAGTGAACTTGGTGTTTCCATTTAACAGAGATATGCTTCCAAACATCTATCGACAATTTCACAAATGTCATCATTTGTTTGGGTTTGGGGTGGTATATAACTTTCATGTTGATGATGTCATTTGTTAGATCATAATGTCTCTTGTTCATCAATATATATTATATTTCTTTTATCTTCATCAAACAATCACACTTCAGAAATTCAACTAATAACCATGAAATTAAAATGTATTTATCACAATGTGTGAGAGATAGAGATATGTGTGTGATAAGTCCTTTTGTAAAATGAAAAGGTTCGAGTGTATTTAATACCCAATATATACAAGTTTCTTAAATAAAATCATATATCTTTGTAAATTAGATTCTAGTAAGTTTTCACATTCTCATATTTGTTAAAGTGTTGAAGATCACGTAAATAATGGCGGCGAGTGACTCTTCGTAAGTACATTTATTTACTTTTTGTTCCTATTACATATTTTATGAAAATACTTGCTTAAATTATGACGAGTAATAACTGATAGTAAATATGTTATTTACCATAGTATGGACTATCAAACATCTTAATTTTAGGTTTTCTCGTTGATTTCCTTTCTTTTAATTTTCCTTCTTTTGTTTTAAAATATCATTTTCTTTCGTGTTTGTACATAATATTATAAATACATCAAGGATTATGAATATTGACTATAATTGCATTCTTCAACACTCCCTCTTAACATGGTAGGTATTCATAATGATTATCCAAATGTTTTCTATGTACATGATCTTTCTAAAACAAAGGTAAATCTCATCGATAACACCTTTATCTAAGTCAATACCCTTGACCTACATGAGCATCATCATAAATGTGTACCACAACTTTGGTTAGCCCTTGTAATCGATTGTACTTATTCAAATAGTCACCATGATCTGGTGGGTGTCTCACCTCTTGGTACTCTAACTAGTCCAGGGTGGTCATTTCCCACGGTCAAACGGTAGTGAAACCTGTTAGAGCTTGAAATTTCACCTCAGGCTGAGAAAGGTAAACCTCAAGGCAACATCAAACCACTTAGCCTCCTAGCTAGCCCTACGGGGCTGGAGAGGGCTCTCTCCGGTCTATCTCGGTGAAATCTTCAATGGATGAGATGACCAATAGGGTAACACTGATTTTAGGCTAGTAAACTGATCAAAAAGGTTGATTTGGGGTTTTTAGGGTTTTTGGTGGCAAATTGAGGGGATGGAAATTTTGGGTGCGGGGATTGGACACAGTTTCTGCAGGGGGTTCTTTGGGGCGAGGTAGGAGACAATATTGATGCATTTGATTGAGGTGGATGGTCAGGAATGACAGGTGAGGAGCTAAGGAGAGAAAACAATAACTTTGAATTCTCCTTAAACAGCAGAAAGCATTGAGATTAAACAAACTTAAAAGCAGAGCATGACAGTCATGAATTCTTACTTTAACACTTCGTTTGCTTAATGTGCAGAAGGAAAAGAAAGGAAATGATTCACATAACACACTTACAGGTACATAGAGAAACACACCATCAATACATGTAACCACAAGAATCCCAAAAAAGACTGCAAAACCCTGGTCTTCGTTAGCCAAAAATTGCAGAGATACAATGAATAATACAATGATAGCTTCTCCCTCAAGAGTCCAACCTTCCAACCCCTGAAAATGACTAAGAAAAATCATAATATAGGCAAGCCAACCTCTTCCCTTGCCTCTAGGGGTCGAGCTCATCCTTCTAGGAGCTGTTTCAACTAATTCTAAACTGAGCACTAAAATCTAGGCAGTCAAAACAACTTGCCTCTGTAAGCTAGGAAACCAATTCATTCATTTAATTTTCACCTATCTCATGAATGAATCTTCTAGAAGAGGTACATAAGTGTAAAAGTGTCAAAAAAGTACATTAATTACATCAAAGAGGATAATAATCCACCCCAAAATGTCAAACAGGGTCAAACTACGTTTTTTCTGAGCTGTACACTGAAATTTGGAGAAATTTGCCTGACGGGTCGCGTGCCTCTGCCTAACAAGTCGCGCGCCTTTGGGACCACTTTTGGGGCACTTCCAGGTGTCCAAATTGAGCAAGAGTAGGCTTGTTCGAAAGGTCTGTGAGTCTACTTTCCAACCCAACTGGAATTTCTGAATTTGGTGGTCATTTTCCCCTCCAAAATTGCAATCTCCCAAGACTGCTTTCTGTGTCTCAAAAATGTGGCAGAAAGTCATTTTTTGCTCCTTTTTTGACTTTCTGGAGGCCCAAAACTTCATAAAATCTCAAGTCCATTGATGAGCATATGTAACTTCTCATGACAAATCTGGAAATGCTGAGTTTTTGCAAAATGGAGTTGCCAGGATGAAGGGTCGCGCAGGGGGTGAGACCCGTTAATGGACAAAACCTGTAAATTGCCTGAAAAATCAAAATTGACCCAAAATGTTCAAAATTTCTTGGGATTTGTGCTGTGGCTGGGCTATTTAGTGCCTTGGTCCTTCAGTGAAGCCTCGGCCAAGATATGGAGGGGATCGCGCCTCTTTCTCCTTTTTTGTGCCTTGGCCAACCGCCTTTGGAACATTTTCATCTTTGCCTTGCACACATGCATTCGGGCCCAATAGTGGTTTTTCATGTTCCGGAGCAGGCTCAACTTCTGGTGTTGACTCACGGTCATCACTTTGCTCATAGTCGGTTTCGGTTTCTGACATGGTTTCAAGAGCAAAGTGGCTGAAATGTACTGCTGTTTCTCCTTTGAAAACTGCTGATTAAAATGTTGTTTTAAGGGGACAAGGAGCACGAGGGAAATGTTAGGGGAGGGACACTTTTAAAGGGAAAATGGGAATAAATATATAAAACAGGGATTCAAGGGAAAAAACATTGCAAAAATCATTGCATATGCATAATTATATACATTGTTTACATGGGTATAATGAGAGGTAGGGTTAGGGCTTGATTCTTCATTTTTTAGGGAAAAGGGGTAGGGTTTAGGGCTTTTCACATATTTGGAAGGGAAATTTACATAGAATGATAAGGAATATGAAATGGGAGATGGAAGAAAAATGAGAACAATGGGATACCTCAAAACATCATATAAAACCCTAGTAATTTGACAACTTCAAACCAAAAGCACAATGGAGACTTTCACTTGCAAATGGAGACTTTTACAAATACAATCATGACCTTCTTGAACTGTAGCAAGCAATAATTTTTTATGATGGAGGGCCTACCTTGCAAAATTTGGCAATTTGTGGTTCCTTGGCAGCTTGCTGGTAATTTTCTGTGGAGGAAACACTGATGGGTCGCGCGCACTGGCCAACGGGTCGCGCCTGTGTAATTTTTACACTGCTGGAGGTGCCCTGACGGGTCGCGCGCCCTCAACGGGTCGCGCGCCAGGCTCCACGGGTCGCGCTTTTGCAGGAGGGTTTTGGAGGCCTTCCCGGTGTCAGAATCAAGTGCAGGATAGCTCGTTGGAAAGGTATTTGAGTCTAATTTCCAACCCAACTAGAATTTTTCAATTTGGAGTTCATTTTCTCTGTCAAAAATCAAATCTCCCAAGACTGGTCAAAAAGTGCCAAATGAGGCTGCCTCAAGGAAGAGTGCTGTTGCAGTCAACCTTTGAATGCCTTCCTCAACCCAAAATTTAGCTCATGATAGCTCATTGGAAATATCTTTGTGTCTAGTTATCATTTTACCCATCAAGAAAATCATTTTGCCAACCAATCTAGGAGAAAACTTGATTTTCCCAAGGTCACTTCTGAGGTGTCTTTGATTCTCCTGAGGCAACGGTATTCTTGACATTTCTCTCAAACCATGAAACCTGTGCAAAGAGTGAAGGAGGTTTTTCTTCTTTGGCATGTTGTGGACAAAACCCTCTCTCAGTTTTTCAAAATTCATCTTTTATTGCTCTGGAACATCATTTGAGTGCGACTTGTCCCGATGTGTGAAACAAGGAATTTTGTCGAAATGGAGCGAAATGAAGGGGATAGGGGGCTTCTAAATTCTTGGGGAAATTTTTGGGAGTGGGGAGGGATGTTAGGAAGCAGGGGAAAGTGGAATCTTAGAGATTGAGCGAGGGGAAGGGGTCCAAAAGGGAAAAACACAGGCCCAACCTAGAAAATTGCCAGGTTGTAGCTAGAAACTAGGGTTTGTGCCAAAATGAGGAATTTGGGGGATCTAAGGGATGGGAAGCATTTGGTAAGGTACTTTAAGGACAGGGGAAGGTGTATGAACATCAGGATACAAGTTTTGCCGATGATTTGACCGTCCAAGAGAAATTGGCTTTCAAAACCCTAGGAGAGGGAAATGACCTTGCCAAGGCACAACTGAAGCATGAACAAGGTGTACAATGACTCATTAGACACTGAGATGGTAATGAAAACCCTATGAATGATGATAGACTCAGCTGAATGGTGACATGGACCGAAATTTGGACAACTTTAGAAGGAGTTAAAGCAAACCCCAGACCTAATGCCTAGTGACCAAATTTTGTTTGAAAACTCTTTGAAATGACAAAATTTGACTTGGAAACTCTAAGACCACTTTGTAAGAGCATATTTGATCACTGGAGGAAGGCTGGAAAGACTGACACTAACAAAACCCATGTCCCAAATCCAAGGGCCTCTCTGTAGGCCATGATATTGAACAGGTAACCACTCCACAAGTGTCTAGGCCCCATATAACATTTCTTTCAAGAATATTCATCTCTCATGCTATTTTACCAACAACTAGATTCATGCTCCTATTGCAACCAATAGTCTGAGCCATAGCCTTGTTATCCACCGATAAATAGTGTGAGTCAAGCTCCTGTTATTACCAACATTTTGAGGCATACCCCTATTGATGTCACAACAATGTTCCCTCTCACTGAGAGAGGAGTTATTCACTAGTCCATGTTTGTCTCTGAAATATACAAACTTTTCCTGAGAGAAAGGCTTTGTGAGAATGTCATCCATCTGCTCATTAATGGAGACATACTAGAGCCTCACCACTCCCTTATGTACCATATCACGAATAAATTGGTACTTGATATTAATATGTTTTATCGTAGCATGAAACACTATATTGTTTGTGAGCTTCACATAGCTTTGACTATCACAAAACAACATAGTCGATTCAAGCATCTGGTCGAACAAGCCACAATGTAGCTTATGAATCCATACTCCTTCACAATGTGCAACAATCTACAATATACTTTGCTTCTGTAGTACCAAGTCCAAAAAAGGTGTACTTTTTGTAATGCCTTGTAATAATAATAATAATAATAATAATAATGTTTCTGATAAATGAAAAAACATAAACGAGTGCAGTAATTAGAATGAATAAGAAAAGTCAGTAGGATAACAAGGCCAAAGAGATGGTATATATATAATAGCAAGATTAATAAAATAGATGATCTATGTGTGTGTGTGTGTGTCTATATATATTTAATGTAAGGGGTACATATAAATGAGTGGTAGAAGAGTGGATACAAATAGTAAAACATAGATAAATAAAGATATGATATAATGATCAAAGAATAAATGAATGAAAGAATGCTTCTCATCTCGTTTTTCAACGTTAAATAGAACCAACTATTCTAAAATTTGTAAGGGGATTGGAAAGAGATCCACATGTTCACAATCCATGTGTCTGTTATGAATCCAACTCACAAAAAGATAGAAAATATAAATCAACGTCTTAGGATTCAGCCTCTTCGTGGGGGAACCTCCTTTACATTACACAAATGAAGAATTCCTGGATGATACAAATGACAAGACCTCCTTTCTAGATATAGGAGTCTAAGGGGTCATAATATAATTAGAGCCGACATAACAATAATAATGTAAGGGCACAATAATAATAATAGTGGGCTTCTATGGGGAGCAATAATAACAATATGGGGACTACATGGGAAAAACAATATAATAAGGGGGTTATACTAATAACAATAAGGGGTTACACTAGTAGTATAGGGACCTAACATGCCCCTCTCCTTCAAAAAGTGTTGTCCTCAATGCTTGAGTAGTTCTTGATGCTTTTGTATAAAATATTTGTCCTCCCATGTGGAATATTCAGCAGGTAAGTTCTTCCACTTGATGAGATACTTTGAAATTGATCGATTTCATAGATGTAAGCTCCTTGTTTCTGTGACTGCTCCAGGATCCAATATGATTTTTCCTTCCTCGTCAAGTTCTGGCAATATTGTTCGAACTGAGATGTTTTGCAACTTTTGAATGAGTGGCCACACTTCTTCGTCCTTCTTACATTCATACCTTGTTTCGTTTATCCAATTTGGTTGGATAATAGAAATGGCACACAACAATGCTTCTAGATATTTCATAACATTTGGTATCAAAGCTTTGGATTCTAGGGTTTCGCTGCTCCAAACAGGTCATCGTGGCATTTTCGCTATAACTTTTTTCTGCAATGTGTCAGAAGCTAAAAAAGTAACCCATTTGAGACGAAATACCTCTAAAATTAGGCTTAGGTGGGTTTTTAATGGATATGTATGGATCTTGAATACAATGAACCACACTATTTAAAAAAAACATATAATGAAAATTAAATTTGCTAGGAAAATATTCTTTTTAAGAAATAATATCATTACAAAAAGAGTTCTTAAAAAAAATACAACAACAAAAACAAACTATTTAAAATTAAATTTCCTAGAAAGAAATTATTTTAAAAATTATATCTTTACAAAACCAATAAAATTAGAATTCATATATATATAAAATTAAATTTGCTAGAGAGAAACTTTTTAGAAATAATATCATTACAAAAACTATAAATATCCAATAATACTAATATTTTTTTGATTAAAAAAAAATATCTAAACACACACACAAACACATATTACTGGATGGTTATAAAAGAGGATAGCTAAATTAGAAACCACTCACAGGCAAGATGTGTAAGCTATAGCTATAAGAAAATGATGGATTATGTTGCACTGCCAATTGGATTAAGTAACTTAGGTGATGAGATTCTAGCATTTATGTTCTCACATCTTTTAGCTTAGCCCAAGCAACATAAATAGGTTTTCCAGCAACAACTTTTCCATTCATTTCTATCATAGCTAGGCATGCTTGAAAAGGAGATGAGAATGCCATAAATCCTGAACATTCATTGTGTCCATTAAAGTCCTCCATTACCTTGGATGAAGCAATTGTGCCATAAATAGAGAACAACTCTCTCAACTTGTTATCATCAATATTATCATCCAATACTTTAAATAAAGATTTGTTCCATATTTACAACATACCATTACTTGCCTTAAATTTTCTTTCATTTAAATTCTGGAAGGAATTCTCTGCATCATCTACATTCTCAAAATTAGAAAATACAAAACACTTTTGAATTTCCTGTACACACCAAACTAATATCTCAAATCCTCATCATTCCTCATCATTCATTGAGTCTGATAAATTCTTAACAAAAACATTATTAAACTTTGACATTTCCATTTTATCGTTCTGGCTGCTCCTTTTTCATGAATGGACCAACATAAACTCGTTCCCCACTGAGACTGATAAATTCTTAACAAAAACATTATTAAACTTTGGCATTTCTATTTTATCGTTCTGGCTGCTCCTTTTTAATGAACAGACCAACATAAACCGTTCCCCATTGATAAACTGACCATTCAAATATTTTATTGCATCTACTGTTTTATCAAGATTCTTAACGAATATTTTAGCTAATACAAAGTTGCTCATCAAGATTCTTAACAAATATTTTAGATAATACAAAGTTGCTGATGCTCGGGTCATGGGGTGAGTACATTATCCGAATAGGGTTTCCATTAAGGGGTGTAGAATTAGAGAAACTTAAAGCCTCGCTAGCATTTTCAGCCGAGCTGTAATGGACGTAGGCGTATCCAGAGGAGTGTTGGTAATGGCATCTCCGCAGATGTGAACAGTGAGCACCGGGCCAATCCGCCCAAAGAGATCATACATCTGGTCCGCGGTAACATTGGGCTCCAAATCCCCCACATACAGAGATTTAGGTAGTAATTGGTTGTTGTTGCCATTATCAATTGCTAGGTGTTGCTGCGAAACACGGTGTTCTGCTGGTTGGATTTAGATCTTTGCCATTGCTCTTTGCTCTCTGATACTTGGAAAAGCAGAAAGCACAACTTCCCAAATGCCAACTCAATCGAAATAAAAGTCCAAACCCAATTCAACCGAAATACCAGTTAAACCTAAATAAAACAGAAATCCATCCACGGCTGGTGTAGGTCAAAAATCCGCGGATGGAGAGTGAAAACCGCTTATTTCTCTACCGAAGGAGAAGATCACATCGACTTTCCTGAATGTCTTTCTTCACTAGGCATGTGGAGAGGGATAAATATGTGGCGGATCGGATTTTCGAAATAGGTGCAAGGTTTGTTAGGTTTTCTCTTCATTGGTGGGCATCCTAATTTTCATAAGATTGAATAGCAAAATCAATCCTGACAATTCAAAACAGACTGGGAGAAGCATGGTTTCAGGTTTATTAGTTTCTTCATACCCGTGAATACTTGACTAATTAAATAAATATATTATTGAATATATTAAACATTAAACACTATAAATATATTAATTAAATAAATATGTTATTTAATAGACAAAATATATATAAAATGAAGGATGTACCATGAAGGATATATGGTAACGTCTAGTGATTTATTTTTTAAATTTAAATTAATTTTTTTTTAAAATTGTTTATTTTTTATTTAATAATATTTTTTCTAATTTTCTTCACTTTTTATATATATATTTTTGAAACTTTATTAATTAATCATTATTTTATTAAAGAAAACTTAATAAATAGAAATATATTTATACAAATTCAATAATAATTGATGGATGAAGTTTGTTTTACCATGAAAGCTCATGTTTAAATATAGCCTTAAGTGCTTTTTCACTTCTATTAGAGCCTTTCTATATAGTTAATATACAATTAAATTTATTTTGGTTTTATACATAATATCAATTTTTCCTTAAAAAGAAATATTTTAGGCTCAAACCATAATTAAAATTATTTTAGTTTTTATACATAAGATTACCTTTTCCTCAAAAGAAATATTTTATGCTCAAAGCATAGGCAATGAGAGATGTTGTTAATATAAATCTTTTCTCTCTCAAGAAGCATCTTCTTCCATTAGGCTCTTCCACTTGTTGAGGTATTCTAATACAAGCTTTTCCTCATTATTCAATGTGACAATCATGCCACTAGTTCCAATGGCCCCTTAATAGGGAAGCAAAGTGATCAAACTAATGAAAGTAACAAAAAGATGCCACTGTATAGCTCTATGTGTCATATAATATACAAGAGAATAGTGAAACTACTTGGTATGTAAAAATGCATGAGATAAATTGAGACAAGAGGAACTATTAGGGAGAATCATGAACACCTATTATGTGAATAAGCTTTGAGGGCATTTCTTTATGGCTTTGATCTTATTCGTTAGCTACAATTTGGTTTCTTCTCACAAAATCTACGGGGGATTATCTTGGTAATGGATAAGAATATCTAAGTCATGAAATGGAACATGTAGCATAAAAAATAAAAGGCCTTGTAATTTAAAAAATGTATTGATTTTAATTAATAAAAAAATATAAAATTAAAATTAATTAAGTGATAAAATCTAATGGTATTGGAAATATATATATTACATTTTGCATCACACAAAACATGTCATCATTAGAAAAAGTCAAAATTTAAATAGTTACATGGCTTTTATTAATAGAAATTATATTTTTAGAAAGTCTATTCATATTATCACATTTCATATTTTTTAAATATTATTCATTGTGGAAGTATCTCTAATCATCCCTAATTCCCACAACTGTTATCTAGCACATGCCTTGAAAGTATTTAGCTTTCTTGGTTGGAAAATGATACAGTTGTGGAAACCCTATTATCATTCTTGTTGCCCTTTGCTAAGAAGTTAATGGCCACTTAGAAATAATGTTATAGCTTCATTGGGTGCCCTTCAACTAATTTCAAATTATCTAAATCATATAAACTAATATGATCAATTGTGTCATACCAATGCACAATTAACTTATCATATGATGTAAACATGTAACTAAACCAATTTAGTAATCATCATTTAAATCTAATTAAATAATTAAGTATTCATTCCTTTTCCAAATAGAAACTATTAAAGATTGAAGTGCTTACAAGTTACAGCTAGTGTGGTAGTGAGTAGTGGTTATTATCTTCCCCACCTCCTTTTACATGAAAGATAACTAACTCACCTAGAAAGAGGAAAGAAAGATAATTAAATAAATGAGTAAAATATAACTATGATGCAAGACTAAAATCTAGTGCCATGCTAATTGGATGGTTTCGTCTGACGACGCTTATACATGGAGAAAGTGGTAGTAATAGTAGGTTCCCTACCAATTGGATCGTGAGACTTGAATAAATGACTCTGTAACTTTTCACTTCTCTCCTCCTTTGGCTCAGCGAAATCAACATAAAGAAATTTTCCAGCAACAAGTTTTCCATTCATTTCTACCTTAGCTTGCGATGCTTGTAAAGGAGATGAAAATGCCACAAACCCTGAACCTTTACTGTATCCATGAAAGTCTCTCGTTACCTTGCATGAAGTGATTGTGCCATAAATAGAGAATAGTTCTTTCAACTTGTTGTCATCAATACTGTCATCCAAATATTTTAAATAAAGATTTAATCCATATTGCCTCCTCAATTCAGATTTCTTCAATGCCCTTCCAACATACCATTCCTTACCATCAATTGTTTTCCCATTTAAATTCTCAACGCAGCTTGCGGCATCATCTCCATTCTCAAAATTAACAAATCCAAAACACTTTGAATTACCTGCGGCATCGTTAATCACTTTGGCACTTGTAATTGGTCCGTACACACTAAAGTAATATCTCAAATCCTCATCATTCATTGACTCTGATAAATTCTTAACAAAAACATCAGTGAACTTGGTGTTTCCATTTTCTCGTTCTCGCTGCTCCTTTTTCATGAATGGAGCAACATAAACCCGTTCCCCATCGATCAACTGACCATGCAAATATTTTATTGCATTTTTCACTCCCTCTTCACGTTCATAAATCACAAATCCATATCCTTTTGATTGCCCTGATGCATCTGTTGCAATATTAGAAGAGAGAATGGGCCCACACATAGCGAAAGTACGATAGAAAGCATCTTCGCCTACTGTTCTATCAAGATTCTTTACAAAAATTTTGGCTGATACAAAGTTACGGATGCTGGGGTCATGGGGTGAGTACATTACCCGAATATTGTAAATGTGTTAGAAAACCTGCACAGATGAATCTAGCTAGTAAAGGTTGAACACACAGCTTTGCAGAGCAAAAACACTAAAAGAAAATCGAAAGAAGAAAATAATGATTCAATTGAAAATTATGTTACAATGCTCATGATATAGCATTACTGGGTGAAGATCCCAAGGTAATGACTATAGTGGTGATCAATGAGAAGACTCAACACCTACAACAAGTTCCGGAGATAACTAGTCAGTTGCGGAGTTAAAGAAGGAGCAAATCAAGGAGTAAATCATGCAAAAGGAATTTTGCATGCAATCCCATGCTCTAACTAAAAGTCCGCATGTAGATGTGTAGTAGTTCCAACATGCAAAAGGAATCTTGCATGCAGTCACATGCTCTAACTAAGAGTCTACATGTAGGTGTGTAGTAGTTCCAACACCCCCCTGAACACCACTATGGGGAAAAATAGAAAATGGGCCCTGGCAACTAAGGCAAAAGGTCACCCAAAATACAATGCAACTTGTACTAAAAAAGAGGGAAAACCTCGTGGGAAAACCCCCCTCAAAATACAATGTAATCAAAAGAAAAGAGGAAGAAAAATACAGTTGCTAAGCAATCGTGTCCTTCACTCCAAGACGATCACGCAAAGAGCGAAACTTTTGCTCAGTGAATGTCTTGGTGAAGATGTCTGCAGTCTGTTCTGCTGAAGGACAGAACTGCAAATCAATGACCCGATCATGTACTAAGTCTCTGATGTAGTGCATATGGATCTCTATGTGCTTCGTCCGCTGCCGATGTACTGGATCCCTGCAAAATTTGAGAGTGCTCTGGTTGTCACACCAGATGACAATGGGCTGGTGGAACTGGACGCCCAACTCAGTGAGGAAGTGCTGTAGCCACAGAGCCTGAATGGTGATGTTGACTACTCCTCGGTACTCAGCCTCAGCTGAAGAGAGAGCAATAGCAGCCTGCTTCTTGCTCGACCAACAGATAGGGCCAGATCCTAGACTGAGTGAATATCCGGAGGTGGACTTACGATCAATGCTGTCTCCCGCCCAATCAGAATCTGTGAAGCCAAGGAGATTCAATGCAGTGCCTGCTGTATAGTGAATCCCGAAGGTGATGGTGCCCTGCACATATCGGAGGATGCGCTTGGCAGCATTCCAGTGTAGCTCATGCGGCTCCTGCATGTATCTGGAAACTGCCCCTACTGCATATGAGAGATCTGGTCTGGAGTGGGTGAGGTACAATAAGCTCCCCACTAGCTGTCGGTAGAGAGTGCTGTCAACTAATGGAGTGTCACCTCCATCCTCAAGGCGGACCCCAGACAGAAAAGGAGTCGGTGCTGGCTTGCAGTCAGTCATGCGAAATCTCTCGAGGAGATCTCGTGCATACTTAGCCTGAGAGAGTTTGATGCCTGTGGCATTCTGGCTGATCTCAAGACCAAGAAAGAAGTGTAATGGACCCATGTCCGCCATCAAGAACCTATCATGCAAGGCCCTCTTGACTGTAGCAATGGCTGAAGCTGAGCTGCCAGTGATTAGGAGATCATCTACATACAAAACTAAGATAAGAAGAGAATCATGTGTCCTAAGCATGTAAACATTCGGATCAGACTTACATCTTTCAAAGTTTTGTGATAAGAGAAAAGAATCCATCTTCGCGTACCAAGCTCTCGGGGCTTGCTTAAGGCCGTAGAGAGATTTCTTCAGTCTGCAGACCAAAGATGAATCCTGAATGAAACCATGTGGCTGCTCCATGTAGATCTCCTCAGATAGGTCTCCGTGAAGAAAGGCATTTTTCACATCCATCTGATGTACTTCCCACCGCTGGGCAGCCGCAATGGCAAGTGTAAGGCGTATGGAATCCATCTTTGCTACTGGAGAAAAGGTCTCGTCATAATCAATGCCATGCACTTGTTGGAAGCCTTTGGCTACTAGCCTTGCTTTCCGTCTGGTGATTTGCCCATCTGCAGCACTCTTGGTCTTGTAGACCCATTTGCATCGGACAAGTTTCCTTCCTGAAGGAAGGGGGACCAGATCCCAAGTCTGGTTCTCGAGGAGGGAGTTATACTCCTCCTCCATGGCGGACTCCCAAGATGGATGCCCAGCAGCCTCAGCATAAGATTGTGGATCAGAAGACTGAACCAAATGACAATGCCAGGAGGGCGATGGTTCAGTGGCAGTGAGGACAAGAGGAGGCTCAATAAACTCTGAGCTAGTCCTCTGCAGATCAGAATTATCCCCCACAAGACCATTTCTAGCAGCTGGTTGGTCTTGTGCATATATCTCACGTAAGCTCCTTGTTCTCTGATTTATGACAGGGGAATATGATTCACTGCTGGAAGCCCGATCTGGGCTTGGATGTGGATCATTATTTGCATGCACTAGATTTGTATCTGAAGACTCTGTCTTTGTATCTGCATGCTCTTCCTCGGCATCTGCATGATCTGTATCTGCATCTGAATGCACTGAGTCATCATCTCGGACATGAGGTAGATAAAAAGTGTCTGCATGCGGCGCTTGAGGTGCATGCGAGAGACTTTCCTCAAATTTGACACTTCGCTCAATGATGAGCTTGTCCGTAGAGGGAATCAGTAGTCGATATCCCTTCACACCATCAGGGTATCCAACAAAGATGCACTCAATGCTCTGTGGATCAAGAGCTTTCCTCTTTTCAGAGGGGATCCGGGCCCATGCTCGAGAGCCGAAAACACGGAGGTGAGTGACCTCTGGTTTAGTGCCGCTCCAAGCCTCAAAGGGGGTCTGATCCTTAACAGACCTATGAGGAGATCTGTTCTGGATGTAGTTAGCACAATTAAGTGCTTCGGCCCAAAGCTTATGAGGCAGTGACTTGGCATGCAACATGCAGGAAGCCATCTCTTTGAGAGATCGATTCTTTCTCTCAGCAACTCCGTTTTGCTGCGGAGTGTATGGACCTGTATACTGCAACTGTATGCCGGACTGAAGGCAAAGGTTCTGAAGTGCTGTGTTAACATATTCCCCCCCATTGTCTGTACGGAGGGCTTTGATCTTTCTCTCTGACTGTGTCTCAACTAGTGCTTTGAAATCTTCAAAGTGCTCAAAAACTTCAGATTTGTTCCTGAGAAGATACACCCAAGTATACCGTGAGAAATCATCAATAAATGTAAGCACATACCTTGCTTTGTTGATGGAAGGATGAGGAAAAGGCCCCATGAGATCACTATGGATCAGATCTAGAGGAGAGGATGCTCTGTGAGTCTTGCCGGTGTCAAACTTTTCTCTGGGATGTTTGCCAAGAACACACCCTTCACAAACTCCTTTGGAGAAACTGATATTTGGCAAGCCTTCCACCATCTCATTCTTGCTTAGCTGCTGCATATACCTGTAATTTAAGTGACCAAACCTCTCGTGCCAAAGCCTACTACTATCATCAGCATGTGTAAGCAATAAGGAGGATTCAGATTCAATAAATTCAGAAAATGTATACAGTCTGGCTCCATTGTTTACCTCACCAGTTGCAATTTTGGCATTGCTATGTAGATCATATATGTTCACTGCATCTGGAGTGAATTCCACTCTCTTTCCGGTGCCGGAATGAGTGATCTGATAAACTGAAAGCAGGTTTACCGAAAGTTTTGGAACATGAAGCACATCTTCAAAGCTTCCGTGTAAAAGTTCCACTCTACCTTTTCCGGTGACCTCAATAGGTGAGTCATCTCCCATGAGGATGGGAGGTCCTTTGCATGCATCCAAAGAGGAATATACTTCCTTTGCAGCAGCCATATGATGTGATGCACCAGAATCTATAATCCATGCATCAGGAGAAGAATTAATTGCAACTAAAGCATGAAAATTGTTACCTTTCCCGTGTGGCGGATCCTCAGTTTTCTTCTTGGCGCCCTGAGGGATGTGGTCCCCAAGGTTTGTGCTTCTGAAGGATTTCTGCCATTTGGTCAATTTGTTTCTTCATGCAAGAGGATTCTGGATGGAATCCTCTTTGACAGTAGGTGCATCTGTTTCCTTTCTTCCCTTTCTCATTTCTCGAACCGGAGGAGTCATTGAAGGGCTTGGTGTACCCTTCCTTCTTTGGATGGGAATGTGCTTTTCCTTTGTCTTTTTGCTGCTGATTTTTCTGATTTGAATCAGATCTGTGATTTTTATTGTGGCTGCCATCATGCACAGCAAGTGCATGTGCTTTTGGAGGTTTGATTTTCCCCATGCCAATGAGTTTATCTTGCTCAAAAATAAGGGACTCCATAAATTCTTTGAGAGAAGGCATAGTGTAGGATTTACCTGTTGCGAGCCTTACTGAATGAAATGTAGACACAAAGACGGAGTATTCTAGTCCGAGCTTTGACATAATAGAGAGAACTTGGCGACTCTCCTCCTTGGATTTGTCAATTCCACAACCCTTGAGTTGCAACAATAGATCATTATATTTGGTGAAGAAGTCTTGAATTCTGTCATAGTTCCGTGGATCCAATGATAGCAGTTCCACTTCGAGCAGATGTCCTTTCATCTCATCCTGTTTCCCGTAGAGCTCTTCAACCTTTTTCCAAATCTCATTGGGAGTATTGCAGGCAGATAGATGAAACTGCAACTCTGGAGAGATGCACATGCATATGGATCCGTGGGCCTCATCCATACGGTTGAGGTACTTGGATTTCTCTATGGCTGAAGTGGGTTCCACTTCTGTAGCCATGGTAATCCTGTACAACCCTTTATGACGAAGGTATTGAGCCATTTGATCCTTCCATTCATGATAGTTGTACGGTGTTAGGATCGATGCTTTGGGAAACTCCATTTTTCTGTCAATCTTCGATCTCCAAGCTGTAATACTTGCAAAATAAAGTACTGATGCGCCTTTTATCTAGCAACCTGTGGGCTCTGATACCATGTAAATGTGTTAGAAAACCTGCACAGATGAATCTAGCTAGTAAAGGTTGAACACACAGCTTTGCAGAGCAAAAACACTAAAAGAAAATCGAAAGAAGAAAAGAATGATTCAATTGAAAATTATGTTACAATGCTCATGATATAGCATTACTGGGTGAAGATCCCAAGGTAATGACTATAGTGGTGATCAATGAGAAGACTCAACACCTACAACAAGTTCCGGAGATAACTAGTCAGTTGCGGAGTTAAAGAAGGAGCAAATCAAGGAGTAAATCATGCAAAAGGAATTTTGCATGCAATCCCATGCTCTAACTAAAAGTCCGCATGTAGATGTGTAGTAGTTCCAACATGCAAAAGGAATCTTGCATGCAGTCACATGCTCTAACTAAGAGTCTACATGAAGGTGTGTAGTAGTTCCAACAAATATGGTTTCCATTAAGGGGCGCAGAATTCAATAAACGTAAAGCCTCACTAGCATTTTCAGCGAACCTATAATTGACATAAGCGTATCCCAGAGAAGCGTTGGTAGTGGCATTTCTGCATATGTGAACAGTGAGCACGGGCCAATCCGCCCAAAGAGATCATATATCTGGGCCTCGGTCACATTGGGCTCCAAATCCCCCACATACAGAGATTTCGGCAGTAATCGATTGTTGTTGCCGTTAGCAACTGCTTGTTGATGTTGTGCAACACGGTGTTCTGCTGTTTGGACTTGATTCTGTGCCATCGCCTCTTTACTCACTGACCCTGGAAAAGCAGAAAGCACAACTTCCTAACGCCAACTCAACGGAAATAAAAATCCAAACCCAATTCAACCGAAATAATCGAAACCACAGCAGGTGTAGATCGCAAAATCAAAACCGCTTATTTCTGTACAACAGGCGAAGATTATATCGATTTTCCACGCTGAAAATAGACTTCAACGCTGAACATTCCACTTCGATTCAATATGGAAAGGTATAATGGTGAGAGTGCCGCACCAATTCTTCTATAAATATGTTTTAGGTTTTCTCTTCATGGGTCGGCGCCGTATTTTTCACAACATTCAAGAGAAACATGGTTTTACATTTCTTAATTGCCGTGAAACATGGTGTGACGTTTCTTAGTTTTTTCATAACCGTGAATGCTCGAGTAATTAAATAAATATATTAATAAGTAATAAATATATTAGTGATTAAAGAGTATAATTATATTAATTGAATAACACATAAAGAGAATAATTAAATTAATTAAATAAATACGTTATTTAAGAGATAAAATATATATTTAATAAAAAGTGTAATGCAATGTTAGTGATTTTATTGTTATTTATTAATAATTTTATTAATTAAAATTAAAATTTTGGTTTTTTTCTCAAATTTTTCTAACATTACTTTAGTTTTACTTTTTATTAATAATAATGGTTAAAATTTATTTCAGATTTATATATTTTTATTGAAATCTAGTTAATTAACGATTATCATGTTAAATCAAAATTAATAAAATTAAATGTGTTTATACAAATTGAATAATAATTTCTAGATCAATATTCTTTTACGATGAAAGCTCTAGCATAAATAGTCTTAAGCGCCTTTTCACCAAAGATCATTATGTTTAGTGGTGCCTCTCTACATAATTATATATAATTAATTTATATATATATATATATATATATATATATATATATATATATATATAAAAGATTACATTGCTTTCAAAAGAAATATTTTATGCTCAAAGCATAGGTAATGAGGGATGTTAACAAAAATCCTCTGTCTCCTGAGAAACACCTTCCACTAGGCCCTTCGACTTGTTGAGGTATTTTTTAATTACTTAAGAACATAATCAATTTTCTTCACAACTTGAGTGAGTTTCTTCACAAATTGATATGGACCATAGAACTCGGGGCCTAACTTGTTTTTCCCATATATTTTTAACGATAATTGTTTGTAAGTTTTGAAACTTCACATCCACCCAATCTACTTAAATTTTATTTCTAAACTACATTGGTCATCTTGCTACTTCGTGCGGTTTCTTGCAATATTTAAGTTTTCCTTTAGTGTTCGAGCAACCTTTTAGTTATCCTCAAATAGATTCTTTATTGTTGGAATTTTTATATTATTTATGGTTAACTCTTTCCATTTAGGGGGTGTATAATCATAGAGAGATTGAAATGACATTAGTTTTATTGAAACGTGATAAGTGGAATTCTACCACCATGGTGTTAGATGTAACTATTCAAACCATTTTTTTGTTAATCTCTTACAAAATGACAGAGATATGCTTCCAAACATCTATCGACAATTTCATATTGGTCACATGTTTGGGGTGGTATGCTAACCTCATGTTGAGGGATGTCCTCATTTGTTTGAAAAAATCTTTAGAAAATTTTCCTTTAAATTTGGTATCCCTATCACTCACAATGATCTTCGGAAATCCATGCAATTTGTAATTATTTTTGCAAAATATTTTGGCAATTTGTTTTGCTCAGCTTGATCTCTTGTTCATCTTTCAGTGCGATTGATACAACTACTTTATTTATGAATCGTGGTAATTACTTGTGAATATATATTATATTTCTTTTATCTTCATCAAACAATCACACTTCAGAAATTCAACTAATAACCATGAAATTAAAATGTATTTATCACAATGTGTGAGAGATAGAGATATGTGTGTGATAAGTCCTTTTGTAAAATGAAAAGGTTCGAGTGTATTTAATACCCAATATATACAAGTTTCTTAAATAAATCATATATCTTTGTAAATTAGATTCTAGTAAGTTTTCACATTCTCATATTTGTTAAAGTGTTGAAGATCACGTAAATAATGGCGGCGAGTGACTCTTCGTAAGTACATTTATTTACTTTTTGTTCCTATTACATATTTTATGAAAATACTTGCTTAAATTATGACGAGTAATAACTGATAGTAAATATGTTATTTACCATAGTATGGACTATCAAAGATCTTAATTTTAGGTTTTCTCGTTGATTTCCTTTCTTTTAATTTTCCTTCTTTTGTTTTAAAATATCATTTTCTTTCGTGTTTGTACATAATATTATAAATACATCAAGGATTATGAATATTGACTATAATTGCATTCTTCAACACTCCCTCTTAACATGGTAGGTATTCATAATGATTATCCAAATGTTTTCTATGTACATGATCTTTCTAAAACAAAGGTAAATCTCATCGATAACACCTTTATCTAACTCAATACCCTTGACCTACATGAGCATCATCATAAATGTGTACCACAACTTTGGTTAGCCCTTGTAATCGATTGTACTTATTCAAATAGTCACCATGATCTGGTGGGTGTCTCACCTCTTGGTACTCTAACTAGTCCAGGGTGGTCATTTCCCACGGTCAAACGGTAGTGAAACCTGTTAGAGCTTGAAATTTCACCTCAGGCTGAGAAAGGTAAACCTCAAGGCAACATCAAACCACTTAGCCTCATAGCTAGCCCTACGGGGCTGGAGAGGGCTCTCTCCGGTCTATCTCGGTGAAATCTTCAATGGATGAGATGACCAATAGGGTAACACTGATTTTAGGCTAGTAAACTGATCAAAAAGGTTGATTTGGGGTTTTTAGGGTTTTTGGTGGCAAATTGAGGGGATGGAAATTTTGGGTGCGGGGATTGGACACAGTTTCTGCAGGGGGTTCTTTGGGGCGAGGTAGGAGACAATATTGATGCATTTGATTGAGGTGGATGGTCAGGAATGACAGGTGAGGAGCTAAGGAGAGAAAACAATAACTTTGAATTCTCCTTAAACAGCAGAAAGCATTGAGATTAAACAAACTTAAAAGCAGAGCATGACAGTCATGAATTCTTACTTTAACACTTCGTTTGCTTAATGTGCAGAAGGAAAAGAAAGGAAATGATTCACATAACACACTTACAGGTACATAGAGAAACACACCATCAATACATGTAACCACAAGAATCCCAAAAAAGACTGCAAAACCCTGGTCTTCGTTAGCCAAAAATTGCAGAGATACAATGAATAATACAATGATAGCTTCTCCCTCAAGAGTCCAACCTTCCAACCCCTGAAAATGACTAAGAAAAATCATAATATAGGCAAGCCAACCTCTTCCCTTGCCTCTAGGGGTCGAGCTCATCCTTCTAGGAGCTGTTTCAACTAATTCTAAACTGAGCACTAAAATCTCGGCAGTCAAAACAACTTGCCTCTGTAAGCTAGGAAACCAATTCATTCATTTAATTTTCACCTATCTCATGAATGAATCTTCTAGAAGAGGTACATAAGTGTAAAAGTGTCAAAAAAGTACATTAATTACATCAAAGAGGATAATAATCCACCCCAAAAAGTCAAACAGGGTCAAACTGCGTTTTTTCTGAGCTGTACACTGAAATTTGGAGAAATTTGCCTGACGGGTCGCGTGCCTCTCCCTGACAAGTCGCGCGCCTTTGGGACCACTTTTGGGGCACTTCCAGGTGTCCAAATTGAGCAAGAGTAGGCTTGTTCGAAAGGTCTGTGAGTCTACTTTCCAACCCAACTGGAATTTCTGAATTTGGTGGTCATTTTCCCCTCCAAAATTGCAATCTCCCAAGACTGCTTTTTGTGTCTCAAAAATGTGGCAGAAAGTCATTTTTTGCTCCTTTTTTGACTTTCTGGAGGCCCAAAACTTCATAAAATCTCAAGTCCATTGATGAGCATATGTAACTTCTCATGACAAATCTGGAAATGCTGAGTTTTTGCAAAATGGAGTTGCCAGGATGAAGGGTCGCGCGGGGGGTGAGACCCGTTAATGGACAAAACCTGTAAATTGCCTGAAAAATCAAAATTGACCCAAAATGTTCAAAATTTCTTGGGATTTGTGCTGTGGCTGGGCTATTTAGTGCCTTGGTCCTTCAGTGAAGCCTCGGCCAAGATATGGAGGGGATCGCGCCTCTTTCTCCTTTTTTGTGCCTTGGCCAACCGCCTTTGGAACATTTTCATCTTTGCCTTGCACACATGCATTCGGGCCCAATAGTGGTTTTTCATGTTCCGGAGCAGGCTCAACTTCTGGTGTTGACTCACGGTCATCACTTTGCTCATAGTCGGTTTCGGTTTCTGACATGGTTTCAAGAGCAAAGTGGTTGAAATGTACTGCTGTTTCTCCTTTGAAAACTGCTGATTAAAATGTTGTTTTAAGGGGACAAGGAGCACGAGGGAAATGTTAGGGGAGGGACACTTTTAAAGGGAAAATGGGAATAAATATATAAAACAGGGATTCAAGGGAAAAAACATTGCAAAAATCATTGCATATGCATAATTATATACATTGTTTACATGGGTATAATGAGAGGTAGGGTTAGGGCTTGATTCTTCATTTTTTAGGGAAAAGGGGTAGGGTTTAGGGCTTTTCACATATTTGGAAGGGAAATTTACATAAAATGATAAGGAATATGAAATGGGAGATGGAAGAAAAATGAGAACAATGGGATACCTCCAAACAGCATATAAAACCCTAGCAATTTGACAACTTCAAACCAAAAGCACAATGGAGACTTTCACTTGCAAATGGAGACTTTTACACACCAAACTAATATCTCAAATCCTCATCATTCCTCATCATTCATTGAGTCTGATAAATTCTTAACAAAAACATTATTAAACTTTGGCATTTCCATTTTATCGTTCTGGCTGCTCCTTTTTCACGAATGGACCAACATAAACTCGTTCCCCACTGAGACTGATAAATTCTTAACAAAAACATTATTAAACTTTGGCATTTCTATTTTATCGTTCTGGCTGCTCCTTTTTAATGAACAGACCAACATAAACCCATTCCCCATTGATAAACTGACCATTCAAATATTTTATTGCATCTACTATTTTATCAAGATTCTTAACGAATATTTTAGCTAATACAAAGTTGCTCATCAAGATTCTTAACAAATACTTTAGATAATACAAAGTTGCTGATGCTCGGGTCATGGGGTGAGTACATTATCCGAATAGGGTTTCCATTAAGGGGTGTAGAATTCAAGAAACTTAAAGCCTCGCTAGCATTTTCAGCCGAGCTGTAATGGACGTAGGCGTATCCAGAGGAGTGTTGGTAATGGCATCTCCGCAGATGTGAACAGTGAACACCGGGTCAATCCGCCCAAAGAGATCATACATCTGGTCCGCGGTAACATTGGGCTCCAAATCCCCCACATACAAAGATTTAGGTAGTAATTGGTTGTTGTTGCCATTATCAATTGCTAGGTGTTGCTGCGAAACACGGTGTTCTGCTGGTTGGATTTAAATCTTTGCCATTGCTCTTTGCTCTCTGATACTTGGAAAAGCAGAAAGCACAACTTCCCAAATGCCAACTCAATCGAAATAAAAGTCCAAACCCAATTCAACCGAAATACCAGTTAAACCTAAATAAAAACAGAAATCCATCCACGACTGGTGTAGGTAAAAAATCCGCGGATGGAGAATGAAAACCGCTTATTTCTCTACCGAAGGAGAAGATCACATCGACTTTCCTGAATGTCTTTCTTCACTAGGCATGTGGAGAGGGATAAATATGTGGCGGATCGGATTTTCGAAATAGGTGCAAGGTTTGTTAGGTTTTCTCTTCATTGGTGGGCATCCTAATTTTCATAAGATTGAATAGCAAAATCAATCCTGACAATTCAAAACAGACTGGGAGAAGCATGGTTTCAGGTTTATTAGTTTCTTCATACCCGTGAATACTTGACTAATTAAATAAATATATTATTGAATATATTAAACATTAAAGACTATAAATATATTAATTAAATAAATATGTTATTTAATAGACAAAATATATATAAAATGAAGGATGTACCATGAAGGATATATGGTAACGTCTAGTGATTTATTTTTTAAATTTAAATTAATTTTTTTTTAAATTGTTTATTTTTTATTTAATAATATTTTTTTCTAATTTTCTTCACTTTTTTATATATATTTTTGAAACTTTATTAATTAATCATTATTTTATTAAAGAAAACTTAATAAATAGAAATATATTTATACAAATTCAATAATAATTGATGGATGAATTTTGTTTTACCATGAAAGCTCATGTTTAAATATAGCCTTAAGTGCTTTTTCACTTCTATTAGAGCCTTTCTATATAGTTAATATACAATTAAATTTATTTTAGTTTTATACATAATATCAATTTTTCCTTAAAAAGAAATATTTTAGGCTCAAACCATAATTAAAATTATTTTAGTTTTTATACATAAGATTACCTTTTCCTCAAAAGAAATATTTTATGCTCAAAGCATAGGCAATGAGAGATGTTGTTAATATAAATCTTCTCTCTCTGAAGAAGCATCTTCTTCCATTAGGCTCTTCCACTTGTTGAGGTATTCTAATACAAGCTTTTCCTCATTATTCAATGTGACAATCATACCACTAGTTCCAATGGCCCCTTAATACGGAAGCAAAGTGATCAAACTAATGAAAGTAACAAAAAGATGCCACTATATAGCTCTATGTGTCATATAATATACAAGAGAGTAGTGAAACTACTTGGTATGTAAAAATGCATGAGATAAATTGAGACAAGAGGAACTATTAGGGAGAATCATGAACACCTATTATGTGAATAAGCTTTGAGGGCATTTCTTTATGGCTTTGATCTTATTCGTTAGCTACAATTTGGTTTCTTCTCACAAAATCTATGGGGGATTATCTTGGTAATGGATAAGAATATCTAAGTCATGAAATGGAACATGTAGCATAAAAAATAAAAGGCCTTGTAATTTAAAAAATGTATTGATTTTAATTAATAAAAAAATATAAAATTAAAATTAATTAAGTGATAAAATCTAATGGTATTGGAAACATATATATTACATTTTGCATCACACAAAACATGTCATCATTAGAAAAAGTCAAAATTTAAATAGTTACATGGCTTTTATTAATAGAAATTATATTTTTAGAAAGTCTATTCATATTATTACATTTCATATTTTTTCAATATTATTCATTGTGGAAGTATCTCTAATCATCCCTAATTCCCACAACTTTTATCTAGCACATGCCTTGAAAGTATTTAGCTTTCTTGGTTGGAAAATGATACAGTTGTGGAAACCCTATTATCATTCTTGTTGCCCTTTGCTAAGAAGTTAATGGCCACTTAGAAATAATGTTATAGCTTCATTGGGTGCCCTTCAACTAATTTCAAATTATCTAAATCATATAAAATAATATGATCAATTGTGTCATACCAATGCACAATTAACTTATCATATGATGTAAACATGTAACTAAACCAATTTAGTAATCATCATTTAAATCTAATTAAATAATTAAGTATTCATTCCTTTTCCAAATAGAAACTATTAAAGATTGAAGTGCTTACAAGTTACAGCTAGTGTGGTAGTGAGTAGTGGTTATTATCTTCCCCACCTCCTTTTACATGAAAGATAACTAACTCACCTAGAAAGAGGAAAGAAAGATAATTAAATAAATGAGTAAAATATAACTATGATGCAAGACTAAAATCTAGTGCCATGCTAATTGGATGGTTTCGTCTGACGACGCTTATACATGGAGAAAGTGGTAGTAATAGTAGGTTCCCTACCAATTGGATCGTGAGACTTGAATAAATGACTCTGTAACTTTTCACTTCTCTCCTCCTTTGGCTCAGCGAAATCAACATAAAGAAATTTTCCAGCAACAAGTTTTCCATTCATTTCTACCTTAGCTTGCGATGCTTGTAAAGGAGATGAAAATGCCACAAACCATGAACCTTTACTGTATCCATGAAAGTCTCTCGTTACCTTGCATGAAGTGATTGTGCCATAAATAGAGAATAGTTCTTTCAACTTGTTGTCATCAATACTGTCATCCAAATATTTTAAATAAAGATTTAATCCATATTGCCTCCTCAATTCAGATTTCTTCAATGCCCTTCCAACATACCATTCCTTACCATCAATTGTTTTCCCATTTAAATTCTCAACGCAGCTTGCGGCATCATCTCCATTCTCAAAATTAACAAATCCAAAACACTTTGAATTACCTGCGGCATCGTTAATCACTTTGGCACTTGTAATTGGTCCGTACACACTAAAGTAATATCTCAAATCCTCATCATTCATTGACTCTGATAAATTCTTAACAAAAACATCAGTGAACTTGGTGTTTCCATTTTCTCGTTCTCGCTGCTCCTTTTTCATGAATGGAGCAACATAAACCCGTTCCCCATCGATCAACTGACCATGCAAATATTTTATTGCATTTTTCACTCCCTCTTCATGTTCATAAATCACAAATCCATATCCTTTTGATTGCCCTGATGCATCTGTTGCAATATTAGAAGAGAGAATGGGCCCACACATAGCGAAAGTACGATAGAAAGCATCTTCGCCTACTGTTCTATCAAGATTCTTTACAAAAATTTTGGCTGATACAAAGTTACGGATGCTGGGGTCATGGGGTGAGTACATTACTCGAATATTGTAAATGTGTTAGAAAACCTGCACAGATGAATCTAGCTAGTAAAGGTTGAACACACAACTTTGCAGAGCAAAAACACTAAAAGAAAATCGAAAGAAGAAAATAATGATTCAATTGAAAATTATGTTACAATGCTCATGATATAGCATTACTGGGTGAAGATCCCAAGGTAATGACTATAGTGGTGATCAATGAGAAGACTCAACACCTACAACAAGTTCCGGAGATAACTAGTCAGTTGCGGAGTTAAAGAAGGAGCAAATCAAGGAGTAAATCCCATGCTCTAACTAAAAGTCCGCATGTAGATGTGTAGTAGTTCCAACATGCAAAAGGAATCTTGCATGTAGTCACATGCTCTAACTAAGAGTCTACATGTAGGTGTGTAGTAGTTCCAACACCCCCCCTGAACACCACTATGGGGAAAAATAGAAAATGGGCCCTGGCAACTAAGGCAAAAGGTCACCCAAAATACAATGCAACTTGTACTAAAAAAGAGGGAAAACCTCGTGGGAAAACCCCCCCTCAAAATACAATGTAATCAAAAGAAAAGAGGAAGAAAAATACAGTTGCTAAGCAATCGTGTCCTTCACTCCAAGACGATCACGCAAAGAGCGAAACTTCTGCTCAGTGAATGTCTTGGTGAAGATGTCTGCAGTCTGTTCTGCTGAAGGACAGAACTGCAAATCAATGACCCGATCATGTACTAAGTCTCTGATGTAGTGCATATGGATCTCTATGTGCTTCGTCCGCTGCCGATGTACTGGATCCCTGCAAAATTTTAGAGTGCCCTGGTTGTCACACCAGATGACAATGGGCTGGTGGAACTGGACGCCCAACTCAGTGAGGAAGTGCTGTAGCCACAGAGCCTGAATGGTGATGTTGACTACTCCTCGGTACTCAGCCTCAGCTGAAGAGAGAGCAATAGCAGCTTGCTTCTTGCTCGACCAACAGATAGGGCCAGATCCTAGACTGAGTGAATATCCGGAGGTGGACTTACGATCAATGCTGTCTCCCGCCCAATCAGAATCTGTGAAGCCAAGGAGATTCAATGCAGTGCCTGCTGTATAGTGAATCCCGAAGGTGATGGTGCCCTGCACATATCGGAGGATGCGCTTGGCAGCATTCCAGTGTAGCTCATGCGGCTCCTGCATGTATCTGGAAACTGCCCCTACTGCATATGAGAGATCTGGTCTGGAGTGGGTGAGGTACAATAAGCTCCCCACTAGCTGTCGGTAGAGAGTGCTGTCAACTAATGGAGTGTCACCTCCATCCTCAAGGCGGACCCCAGACAGAAAAGGAGTCGGTGCTGGCTTGCAGTCAGTCATGCGAAATCTCTCGAGGAGATCTCGTGCATACTTAGCCTGAGAGAGTTTGATGCCTGTGGCATTCTGGCTGATCTCAAGACCAAGAAAGAAGTGTAATGGACCCATGTCCGTCATCAAGAACCTATCATGCAAGGCCCTCTTGACTGTAGCAATGGCTGAAGCTGAGCTGCCAGTGATTAGGAGATCATCTACATACAAAACTAAGATAAGAAGAGAATCATGTGTCCTAAGCATGTAAACATTCGGATCAGACTTACATCTTTCAAAGTTTTGTGATAAGAGAAAAGAATCCATCTTCGCGTACCAAGCTCTCGGGGCTTGCTTAAGGCCGTAGAGAGATTTCTTCAGTCTGCAGACCAAAGATGAATCCTGAATGAAACCATGTGGCTGCTCCATGTAGATCTCCTCAGATAGGTCTCCGTGAAGAAAGGCATTCTTCACATCCATCTGATGTACTTCCCACCGCTGGGCAGCCGCAATGGCAAGTGTAAGGCGTATGGAATCCATCTTTGCTACTGGAGCAAAGGTCTCGTCATAATCAATGCCATGCACTTGTTGGAAGCCTTTGGCTACTAGCCTTGCTTTCCGTCTGGTGATTTGCCCATCTGCAGCACTCTTGGTCTTGTAGACCCATTTGCATCGGACAAGTTTCCTTCCTGAAGGAAGGGGGACCAGATCCCAAGTCTGGTTCTCGAGGAGGGAGTTATACTCCTCCTCCATGGCGGACTCCCAAGATGGATGCCCAGCAGCCTCAGCATAAGATTGTGGATCAGAAGACTGAACCAAATGACAATGCCAGGAGGGCGATGGTTCAGTGGCAGTGAGGACAAGAGGAGGCTCAATAAACTCTGAGCTAGTCCTCTGCAGATCAGAATTATCCCCCACAAGACCATTTTCTAGCTGGTTGGTCTTGTGCATATATCTCACGTAAGCTCCTTGTTCTCTGATTTATGACAGGGGAATATGATTCATTGCTGGAAGCCCGATCTGGGCTTGGATGTGGATCATTATTTGCATGCACTAGATTTGTATCTGAAGACTCTGTCTTTGTATCTGCATGCTCTTCCTCGGCATTTGCATGATCTGTATCTGCATCCTAATGCACTGAGTCATCATCTCGGACATGAGGTAGATAAAAAGTGTCTGCATGCGGCGCTTGAGGTGCATGCGAGAGACTTTCCTCAAATTTGACACTTCGCTCAATGATGAGCTTGTCCGTAGAGGGAATCAGTAGTCGATATCCCTTCACACCATCAGGGTATCCAACAAAGATGCATTCAATGCTCTGTGGATCAAGAGCTTTACTCTTTTCAGAGGGGATCCAGGCCCATGCTCGAGAGCCGAAAACACGGAGGTGAGTGACCTCTGGTTTAGTGCCGCTCCAAGCCTCAAAGGGGGTCTGATCCTTAACAGACCTATGAGGAGATCTGTTCTGGATGTAGTTAGCATAATTAAGTGCTTCGGCCCAAAGCTTATGAGGCAGTGACTTGGCATGCAACATGCAGGAAGCCATCTCTTTGAGAGATCGATTCTTTCTCTCAGCAACTCCGTTTTGCTGCGGAGTGTATGGAACTGTATACTGCAACTGTATGCCGGACTGAAGGCAAAGTTTCTGAAGTGCTGTGTTAACATATTCCCCCCCATTTTCTGTACGGAGGGCTTTGATCTTTCTCTCTGACTGTGTCTCAACTAGTGCTTTGAAATCTTCAAAGTGCTCAAAAACTTCAGATTTGTTCCTGAGAAGATACACCCAAGTATACCGTGAGAAATCATCAATAAATGTAAGCACATACCTTGCTTTGTTGATGGAAGGATGAGGAAAAGGCCCCATGAGATCACTATGGATCAGATCTAGAGGAGAGGATGCTCTGTGAGTCTTGCCGGTGTCAAACTTTTCTCTGGGATGTTTGCCAAGAACACACCCTTCACAAACTCCTTTGGAGAAACTGATATTTGGCAAGCCTTCCACCATCTCATTCTTGCTTAGCTGCTGCATATACCTATAATTTAAGTGACCAAACCTCTCGTGCCAAAGCCTACTACTATCATCAGCATGTGTAAGCAATAAGGAGGATTCAGATTCAATAAATTCAGAAAATGTATACAGTCTGGCTCCATTGTTTACCTCACCAGTTGCAATTTTGGCATTGCTATGTAGATCATATATGTTCACTGCATCTGGAGTGAATTCCACTCTCTTTCCGGTGCCGGAATGAGTGATCTGATAAACTGAAAGCAGGTTTACCGAAAGTTTTGGAACATGAAGCACATCTTCAAAGCTTCCGTGTAAAAGTTCCACTCTACCTTTTCCGGTGACCTCAATAGGTGAGTCATCTCCCATGAGGATGGGAGGTCCTTTGCATGCATCCAAAGAGGAATATACTTCCTTTGCAGCAGCCATATGATGTGATGCACCAAAATCTATAATCCATGCATCAGGAGAAGAATTAATTGCAACTAAAGCATGAAAATTGTTACCTTTCCCGTGTGGCGGATCCTCAGTTTTCTTCTTGGCGCCCTGAGGGATGTGGTCCCCAAGGTTGTGCTTCTGAAGGATTTCTGCCATTTGGTCAATTTGTTTCTTCATGCAAGAGGATTCTGGATGGAATCCTCTTTGACAGTAGGTGCATTTGTTTCCTTTCTTCCCTTTCTCATTTCTCGAACCGGAGGAGTCATTGAAGGGCTTGGTGTACCCTTCCTTCTTTGGATGGGAATGTGCTTTTCCTTTGTCTTTTTGCTGCTGATTTTTCTGATTTGAATCAGATCTGTGATTTTTATTGTCGCTGCCATCATGCACAGCAAGTGCATGTGCTTTTGGAGGTTTGATTTTCCCCATGCCAATGAGTTTATCTTGCTCAAAAATAAGGGACTCCATAAATTCTTTGAGAGAAGGCATAGTGTAGGATTTACCTGTTGCGAGCCTTACTGAATGAAATGTAGACACAAAGACGGAGTATTCTGGTCCGAGCTTTGACATAATAGAGAGAACTTGGCGACTCTCCTCCTTGGATTTGTCAATTCCACAACCCTTGAGTTGCAACAATAGATCATTATATTTGGTGAAGAAGTCTTGAATTCTGTCATAGTTCCGTGGATCCAATGATAGCAGTTCCACTTCGAGCAGATGTCCTTTCATCTCATCCTGTTTCCCGTAGAGCTCTTCAACCTTTTTCCAAATCTCATTGGGAGTATTGCAGGCAGATAGATGAAACTGCAACTCTGGAGAGATGCACATGCATATGGATCCGTGGGCCTCATCCATACGGTTGAGGTACTTGGATTTCTCTATGGCTGAAGTGGGTTCCACTTCTGTAGCCATGGTAATCCTGTACAACCCTTTATGACGAAGGTATCGAGCCATTTGATCCTTCCATTCATGATAGTTGTATGGTGTTAGGATCGATGCTTTGGGAAACTCCATTTTTCTGTCAATCTTCGATCTCCAAGCTGTAATACTTGCAAAATAAAGTACTGATGCGCCTTTTATCTAGCAACCTGTGGGCTCTGATACCATGTAAATGTGTTAGAAAACCTGCACAGATGAATCTAGCTAGTAAAGGTTGAACACACAGCTTTGCAGAGCAAAAACACTAAAAGAAAATCGAAAGAAGAAAAGAATGATTCAATTGAAAATTATGTTACAATGCTCATGATATAGCATTACTGGGTGAAGATCCCAAGGTAATGACTATAGTGGTGATCAATGAGAAGACTCAACACCTACAACAAGTTCCGGAGATAACTAGTCAGTTGCGGAGTTAAAGAAGGAGCAAATCAAGGAGTAAATCATGCAAAAGGAATTTTGCATGCAATCCCATGCTCTAACTAAAAGTCCGCATGTAGATGTGTAGTAGTTCCAACATGCAAAAGGAATCTTGCATGCAGTCACATGCTCTAACTAAGAGTCTACATGAAGGTGTGTAGTAGTTCCAACAAATATGGTTTCCATTAAGGGGCGCAAAATTCAATAAACGTAAAGCCTCACTAGCATTTTCAGCGAACCTATAATTGACATAAGCGTATCCCAGAGAAGCGTTGGTAGTGGCATCTCTGCATATGTGAACAGTGAGCACCGGGCCAATCCGCCCAAAGAGATCATATATCTGGGCCTCGGTCACATTGGGCTCCAAATCCCCCACATACAGAGATTTCGGCAGTAATCGATTGTTGTTGCCGTTAGCAACTGCTTGTTGATGTTGTGCAACAGGGTGTTCTGCTGTTTGGACTTGATTCTGTGCCATCGCCTCTCTACTCACTGACCCTGGAAAAGCAGAAAGCACAACTTCCTAACGCCAACTCAACGGAAATAAAAATCCAAACCCAATTCAACCGAAATAATCGAAACCACAGCAGGTGTAGATCGCAAAATCAAAACCGCTTATTTCTGTACAACAAGCGAAGATTATATCGATTTTCCACGCTGAAAATAGACTTCAACGCTGAACATTCCACTTCGATTCAATATGGAAAGGTATAATGGTGAGAGTGCCGCACCAATTCTTCTATAAATATGTTTTAGGTTTTCTCTTCATGGGTCGGCGCCGTATTTTTCACAACATTCAAGAGAAACATGGTTTTACATTTCTTAATTGCCGTGAAACATGGTGTGACGTTTCTTAGTTTTTTCATAACCGTGAATGCTCGAGTAATTAAATAAATATATTAATAAGTAATAAATATATTAGTGATTAAAGAGTATAATTATATTAATTGAATAACACATAAAGAGAATAATTAAATTAATTAAATAAATACGTTATTTAAGAGATAAAATATATATTTAATAAAAAGTGTAATGCAATGTTAGTGATTTTATTGTTATTTATTAATAATTTTATTAATTAAAATTAAAATTTTGGTTTTTTTCTAAAATTTTTCTAACATTACTTTAGTTTTACTTTTTATTAATAATAATGGTTAAAATTTATTTCAGATTTATATATTTTTATTGAAATCTAGTTAATTAACGATTATCATGTTAAATCAAAATTAATAAAATTAAATGTGTTTATACAAATTGAATAATAATTTCTAGATCAATATTCTTTTACGATGAAAGCTCTAGCATAAATAGTCTTAAGCGCCTTTTCACCAAAGGTCATTATGTTTAGTGGTGCCTCTCTACATAATTAATATATAATTAAAATTATTATATATATATATATATATATATATAGATATAAGATTACATTGCTTTCAAGAGAAATATTTTATGCTCAAAGCATAGGTAATGAGGGATGTTAACAAAAATCCTTTGTCTCCTGAGAAACACCTTCCATTAGGCCCTTCGACTTGTTGAGGTATTTTTTAATTACTTAAGAACATAATCAATTTTCTTCACAACTTGAGTGAGTTTCTTCACAAATTGATATGG
The DNA here is from genome assembly GCA_031772625.1 of Pinus tabuliformis. NCBI lineage: Eukaryota > Viridiplantae > Streptophyta > Pinopsida > Pinales > Pinaceae > Pinus > Pinus tabuliformis. Next base: position 401,638,823 of record CM062815.1, on the reverse strand, counting down.
ACCATAGAACTCGGGGCCTAACTTGTTTTTCCCATATATTTTTAACGATAATTGTTTGTAAGGTTTGAAACTTCACATACACCCAATCTACTTAAATTTTATTTCTAAACTACATTGGTCATCTTGCTACTTCGTGCGGTTTCTTGCAATATTTAAGTTTTCCTTTAGTGTTCGAGCAACCTTTTAGTTATCCTCAAATAGATTCTTTATTGTTGGAATTTTTATATTATTTATGGTTAACTCTTTCCATTTAGGGGGTGTATAATCATAGAGAGATTGAAATGACATTAGTTTTATTGAAACGTGATAAGTGGAATTCTACCACCATGGTGTTAGATGTAACTATTCAAACCATTTTTTTGTTAATCTCTTACAAAATGACAGAGATATGCTTCCAAACATCTATCGACAATTTCATATTGGTCACATGTTTGGGGTGGTATGCTAACCTCATGTTGAGGGATGTCCTCATTTGTTTGAAAAAATCTTTAGAAAAATTTCCTTTAAAATTGGTATCCCTATCACTCACAATGATCTTCAGAAATCCATGCAATTTGTAATTATTTTTGCAAAATATTTTGGCAATTTGTTTTGCTCAGCTTGATCTCTTGTTCATCTTTCAGTGCGATTGATACAACTACTTTATTTATGAATCGTGGTAATTACTTGTGAATATATATTATATTTCTTTTATCTTCATCAAACAATCACACTTCAGAAATTCAACTAATAACCATGAAATTAAAATGTATTTATCACAATGTGTGAGAGATAGAGATATGTGTGTGATAAGTCCTTTTGTAAAATGAAAAGGTTTGAGTGTATTTAATACCCAATATATACAAGTTTCTTAAATAAAATCATATATCTTTGTAAATTAGATTCTAGTAAGTTTTCACATTCTCATATTTGTTAAAGTGTTGAAGATCACGTAAATAATGGCGGCGAGTGACTCTTCGTAAGTACATTTATTTACTTTTTGTTCCTATTACATATTTTATGAAAATACTTGCTTAAATTATGACGAGTAATAACTGATAGTAAATATGTTATTTACCATAGTATGGACTATCAAAGATCTTAATTTTAGGTTTTCTCGTTGATTTCCTTTCTTTTAATTTTCCTTCTTTTGTTTTAAAATATCATTTTCTTTCGTGTTTGTACATAATATTATAAATACATCAAGGATTATGAATATTGACTATAATTGCATTCTTCAACACTCCCTCTTAACATGGTAGGTATTCATAATGATTATCCAAATGTTTTCTATGTACATGATCTTTCTAAAACAAAGGTAAATCTCATCGATAACACCTTTATCTAACTCAATACCCTTGACCTACATGAGCATCATCATAAATGTGTACCACAACTTTGGTTAGCCCTTGTAATCGATTGTACTTATTCAAATAGTCACCATGATCTGGTGGGTGTCTCACCTCTTGGTACTCTAACTAGTCCAGGGTGGTCATTTCCCACGGTCAAACGGTAGTGAAACCTGTTAGAGCTTGAAATTTCACCTCAGGCTGAGAAAGGTAAACCTCAAGGCAATATCAAACCACTTAGCCTCATAGCTAGCCCTACGGGGCTGGAGAGGGCTCTCTCCGGTCTATCTCGGTGAAATCTTCAATGGATGAGATGACCAATAGGGTAACACTGATTTTAGGCTAGTAAACTGATCAAAAAGGTTGATTTGGGGTTTTTAGGGTTTTTGGTGGCAAATTGAGGGGATGGAAATTTTGGGTGCGGGGATTGGACACAGTTTCTGCAGGGGGTTCTTTGGGGCGAGGTAGGAGACAATATTGATGCATTTGATTGAGGTGGATGGTCAGGAATGACAGGTGAGGAGCTAAGGAGAGAAAACAATAACTTTGAATTCTCCTTAAACAACAGAAAGCATTGAGATTAAACAAACTTAAAAGCAGAGCATGACAGTCATGAATTCTTACTTTAACACTTCGTTTGCTTAATGTGCAGAAGGAAAAGAAAGGAAATGATTCACATAACACACTTACAGGTACATAGAGAAACACACCATCAATACATGTAACCACAAGAATCCCAAAAAAGACTGCAAAACCCTGGTCTTCGTTAGCCAAAAATTGCAGAGATACAATGAATAATACAATGATAGCTTCTCCCTCAAGAGTCCAACCTTCCAACCCCTGAAAATGACTAAGAAAAATCATAATATAGGCAAGCCAACCTCTTCCCTTGCCTCTAGGGGTCGAGCTCATCCTTCTAGGAGCTGTTTCAACTAATTCTAAACTGAGCACTAAAATCTAGGCAGTCAAAACAACTTGCCTCTGTAAGCTAGGAAACCAATTCATTCATTTAATTTTCACCTATCTCATGAATGAATCTTCTAGAAGAGGTACATAAGTGTAAAAGTGTCAAAAAAGTACATTAATTACATCAAAGAGGATAATAATCCACCCCAAAAAGTCAAACAGGGTCAAACTGCGTTTTTTCTGAGCTGTACACTGAAATTTGGAGAAATTTGCCTGACGGGTCGCGTGCCTCTCCCTGACAAGTCGCGCGCCTTTGGGACCACTTTTGGGGCACTTCCAGGTGTCCAAATTGAGCAAGAGTAGGCTTGTTCGAAAGGTCTGTGAGTCTACTTTCCAACCCAACTGGAATTTCTGAATTTGGTGGTCATGTTCCCCTCCAAAATTGCAATCTCCCAAGACTGCTTTCTGTGTCTCAAAAATGTGGCAGAAAGTCATTTTTTGCTCCTTTTTTGACTTTCTGGAGGCCCAAAACTTCATAAAATCTCAAGTCCATTGATGAGCATATGTAACTTCTCATGAAAAATCTGGAAATGCTGAGTTTTTGCAAAATGGAGTTGCCAGGATGAAGGGTCGCGCGGGGGGTGAGACCCGTTAATGGACAAAACCTGTAAATTGCCTGAAAAATCAAAATTGACCCAAAATGTTCAAAATTTCTTGGGATTTGTGCTGTGGCTGGGCTATTTAGTGCCTTGGTCCTTCAGTGAAGCCTCGGCCAAGATATGGAGGGGATCGCGCCTCTTTCTCCTTTTTTGTGCCTTGGCCAACCGCCTTTGGAACATTTTCATCTTTGCTTTGCACACATGCATTCGAGCCCAATAGTGGTTTTTCATGTTCCAGAGCAGGCTCAACTTCTGGTGTTGACTCACGGTCATCACTTTGCTCATAGTCGGTTTCGGTTTCTGACATGGTTTCAAGAGCAAAGTGGTTGAAATGTACTGCTGTTTCTCCTTTGAAAACTGCTGATTAAAATGTTGTTTTAAGGGGACAAGGAGCACGAGGGAAATGTTAGGGGAGGGACACTTTTAAAGGGAAAATGGGAATAAATATATAAAACAGGGATTCAAGGGAAAAAACATTGCAAAAATCATTGCATATGCATAATTATATACATTGTTTACATGGGTATAATGAGAGGTAGGGTTAGGGCTTGATTCTTCATTTTTTAGGGAAAAGGGGTAGGGTTTAGGGCTTTTCACATATTTGGAAGGGAAATTTACATAAAATGATAAGGAATATGAAATGAGAGATGGAAGAAAAATGAGAACAATGGGATACCTCCAAACAGCATATAAAACCCTAGCAATTTGACAACTTCAAACCAAAAGCACAATGGAGACTTTCACTTGCAAAAGGAGACTTTTAAAAATACAATCATGACCTTCTTGAACTGTAGCAAGCAATAATTTTTTATGATGGAGGGCCTACCTTGCAAAATTTGGCAATTTGTGGTTCCTTGGCAGCTTGCTGGTAATTTTCTGTGGAGGAAACACTGATGGGTCGCGCACACTGGCCAACGGGTCGCTCGCCCTCAACGGGTCACGCCTGTGTAATTTTTACACTGCTGGAAGTGCCCTGACGGGTCGCGTGCCCTCAACGTGTCGTGCGCCAGGCTCAACGGGTTGCGCTTTTGCAGGAGGTTTTTGGAGGCCTTCCCGGTGTCAGAATCAGGTGAAGGATAGCTCGTTGGAAAGGTATTTGAGTCTAATTTCCAGCCCAACCAGAATTTGTCAATTTGGATTTCATTTTCCCTGTCAAAAATCAAACCTCCCAAGACTGGTCAAAAAGTGCCAAATGAGGCTGCCTCAAGGAAGAGTGCTGTTGCAGTCAACCTTTGAATGCCTTCCTCAACCCCAAAATTAGCTCATAATAGCTCATTGGAAATCTCTTTGTGTCTAGTTATCATTTTAACCATCAAGAAAATCATTTGGCCAACCAATCTAGGAGAAATCGTGATTTTCCCAAGGTCACTTCTGAGGTGTCTTTGATTCTCCTGAGGCAACGGTATTCTTGACATTTATCTCAAACCATGACACTTGTGCAAAGAGTGAAGGAGGTTTTTCTTCTTTGGCATGTTGTGGACAAAAACCTCTCTCAGTTTTTCAAAATTCATCTTTTATTGCTCTGGAACATCATTTGAGTGCGACTTGTCTCGATGTGTGAAACAAGGAATTTTGTCGAAATGGAGCGAAATGAATTGGATAGGGGGCTTCTAAATTCTTGGGGAAATTTTTGGGAGTGGGGAGGGATGTTAGGAAGTAGGGGAAAGTGGAATCTCAGAGATTGAGCAAGGGGAAGGGGTCCAAAAGGGCAAAACACAGGCCCAACCTAGAAATTTGCCAAGTTGTAGCTAGAAACTAGGGTTTGTGCCAAAATGAGGAATTTGGGGGATCTAAGGGATGGGAAGCATTTTTTAAGGTACTTTAAGGATAGGGGAAGGTGTATGAACATCAGGATACAAGTTTTGCCGATGATTTGACCGTCCAAGAGAAATTGGCTTTCAAAACCCTAGGAGAGGGAAATGACCTTGCCAAGGCACAACTGAAGCATGAACAAGGTGTACAATTACTCATTAGACACTGAGATGGTAATGAAAACCCTATGAATGATGATAGACTCAGCTGAATGGTGACATGGACCGACATTTGGACAACTTTAGAAGGAGTTAAAGCAAACCCCAGACCTAATGCCTAGTGACCAAATTTTGTTTGAAAACTCTTTGAAATGACAAAATTTGACTTGGAAACTCTAAGACCACTTTGTAAGAGCATATTTGATCACTGGAGGAAGGCTGGAAGGACTGACACTAACAAAACCCATGTCCCAAATCCAAGGGCCTCTCTGTAGGCCATGATATTGAACAGGTAACCACTCCACAAGTGTCTAGGCCCCATATAACATTTCTTTCAAGAATATTCATCTCTCATGCTATTTTACCAACAACTAGATTCATGCTCCTATTGCAACCAATAGTCTGAGCCATAGCCTTGTTATCCACCGATAAATAGTGTGAGTCAAGCTCCTGTTATTACCAACATTTTGAGGCATACCCCTATTGATGTCACAACAATGTTCCCTCTCACTGAGAGAGGAGTTATTCACTAGTCCATGTTTGTCTCTGAAATATACAAACTTTTCCTGAGAGAAAGGCTTTGTGAGAATGTCATCCATCTGCTCATTAATGGAGACATACTAGAGCCTCACCACTCCCTTATGTACCATATCACGAATAAATTGGTACTTGATATTAATATGTTTTATCATAGCATGAAACACTATATTGTTTGTGAGCTTCACATAGCTTTGACTATCACAAAACAACATAGTTGATTCAAGCATCTGGTCGAACAAGCCACAATGTAGCTTATGAATCCATACTCCTTCACAATGTGCAACACGCTACAATATACTTTGCTTCTGTAGTACCAAGTCCAAAAAAGGTGTACTTTTTGTAATGCCTTGTAATAATAATAATAATAATAATAATAATAATAATAATAATAATGTTTCTGATAAATGAAAAAACATAAACGAGTGCAGTAATTAGAATGAATAAGAAAAGTCAGTAGGATAACAAGGCCAAAGAGATGGTATATATATAATAGCAAGATTAATAAAATAGATGATCTATGTGTGTGTGTGTGTGTCTATATATATTTAATGTAAGGGGTACATATAAATGAGTGGTAGAAGAGTGGATACAAATAGTAAAACATAGATAAATAAAGATATGATATAATGATCAAAGAATAAATGAATGAAAGAATGCTTCTCATCTCATTTTTCAACGTTAAATAGAACCAACTATTCTAAAATTTGTAAGGGGATTGGAAAGAGATCCACATGTTCACAATCCATGTGTCTGTTATGAATCCAACTCACAAAAAGATAGAAAATATAAATCAACGTCTTAGGATTCAGCCTCTTCGTGGGGGAACCTCCTTTACATTACACAAATGAAGAATTCCTGGATGATACAAATGACAAGACCTCCTTTCTAGATATAGGAGTCTAAGGGGTCATAATATAATTAGAGCCGACATAACAATAATAATGTAAGGGCACAATAATAATAATAGTGGGCTTCTATGGGGAGCAATAATAACAATATGGGGACTACATGGGAAAAACAATATAATAAGGGGGTTATACTAATAACAATAAGGGGTTACACTAGTAGTATAGGGACCTAACATGCCCCTCTCCTTCAAAATGTGTTGTCCTCAATGCTTGAGTAGTTCTTGATGCTTTTGTATAAAATATTTGTCCTCCCATGTAGAATATTCAGCAGGTAAGTTCTTCCACTTGATGAGATACTTTGAAATTGATCGATTTCATAGATGTAAGCTCCTTGTTTCTGTGACTGCTCCAGGCTCCAATATGATTTTTCCTTCCTCGTCAAGTTCTGGCAATATTGTTTGAACTGAGATGTTTTGCAACTTTTGAATGAGTGGCCACACTTCTTCATCCTTCTTACATTCATACCTTGTTTCGTTTATCCAATTTGGTTGGATAATAGAAATGGCACACAACAATGCTTCTAGATATTTCATAACATTTGGTATCAAAGCTTTGGATTCTAGGGTTTCGCTGCTCCAAACAGGTCATCGTGGCATTTTCGCTATAACATTTTTCTGCAATGTGTCAGAATCTAAAAAATTAACCCATTTGAGACGAAATACCTCTAAAATTAGGCTTAGGTGGGTTTTTAATGGATATGTATGGATCTTGAATACAATGAACCACACTATTTAAAAAAAACATATAATGAAAATTAAATTTGCTAGGAAAATATTCTTTTTAAGAAATAATATCATTACAAAAAGAGTTCTTAAAAAAAATACAACAACAAAAACAAAATATTGAAAATTAAATTTCCTAGAAAGAAATTATTTTAAAAATTATATCTTTACAAAACCAATAAAATTAGAATTCATATATATATAAAATTAAATTTGCTAGAGAGAAACTTTTTAGAAATAATACCATTACAAAAACTATAAATATCCAATAATACTAATATTTTTTTGATTAAAAAAAAATATCTAAACAGACACACAAACACATATTACTGGATGGTTATAAAAGAGGATAGCTAAATTAGAAACCACTCACAGGCAAGATGTGTAAGCTATAGCTATAAGAAAATGATGGATTATGTTGCACTCCCAATTGGATTAAGTAACTTAGGTGATGAGATTATAGCATTTATGTTCTCACATCTTTTAGCTTAGCCCAAGCAACATAAATAGGTTTTCCAGCAACAACTTTTCCATTCATTTCTATCATAGCTAGGCATGCTTGAAAAGGAGATGAGAATGCCATAAATCCTGAACATTCATTGTGTCCATTAAAGTCCTCCATTACCTTGGATGAAGCAATTGTGCCATAAATAGAGAACAACTCTCTCAACTTGTTATCATCAATATTATCATCCAATACTTTAAATAAAGATTTGTTCCATATTTACAACATACCATTACTTGCCTTAAATTTTCTTTCATTTAAATTCTGGAAGGAATTTGCTGCATCATCTACATTCTCAAAATTAGAAAATACAAAACACTTTTGAATTTCCTGTACACACCAAACTAATATCTCAAATCCTCATCATTCCTCATCATTCATTGAGTCTGATAAATTCTTAACAAAAACATTATTAAACTTTGACATTTCCATTTTATCGTTCTGGCTGCTCCTTTTTCATGAATGGACCAACATAAACTCGTTCCCCACTGAGACTGATAAATTCTTAACAAAAACATTATTAAACTTTGGCATTTCTATTTTATCGTTCTGGCTGCTCCTTTTTAATGAACAGACCAACATAAACCCGTTCCCCATTGATAAACTGACCATTCAAATATTTTATTGCATCTACTGTTTTATCAAGATTCTTAACGAATATTTTAGCTAATACAAAGTTGCTCATCAAGATTCTTAACAAATATTTTAGATAATACAAAGTTGCTGATGCTCGGGTCATGGGGTGAGTACATTATCCGAATAGGGTTTCCATTAAGGGGTGTAGAATTAGAGAAACTTAAAGCCTCGCTAGCATTTTCAGCCGAGCTGTAATGGACGTAGGCGTATCCAGAGGAGTGTTGGTAATGGCATCTCCGCAGATGTGAACAGTGAGCACCGGGCCAATCCGCCCAAAGAGATCATACATCTGGTCCGCGGTAACATTGGGCTCCAAATCCCCCACATACATAGATTTAGGTAGTAATTGGTTGTTGTTGCCATTATCAATTGCTAGGTGTTGCTGCGAAACACGGTGTTCTGCTGGTTGGATTTAGATCTTTGCCATTGCTCTTTGCTCTCTGATACTTCGAAAAGCAGAAAGCACAACTTCCCAAATGCCAACTCAATCGAAATAAAAGTCCAAACCCAATTCAACCGAAATACCAGTTAAACCTAAATAAAAACAGAAATCCATCCACGGCTGGTGTAGGTCAAAAATCCGCGGATGGAGAGTGAAAACCGCTTATTTCTCTACCGAAGGAGAAGATCACATCGACTTTCCTGAATGTCTTTCTTCACTAGGCATGTGGAGAGGGATAAATATGTGGCGGATCGGATTTTCGAAATAGGTGCAAGGTTTGTTAGGTTTTCTCTTCATTGGTGGGCATCCTAATTTTCATAAGATTGAATAGCAAAATCAATCCTGACAATTCAAAACAGACTGGGAGAATCATGGTTTCAGGTTTATTAGTTTCTTCATACCCGTGAATACTTGACTAATTAAATAAATATATTATTGAATATATTAAACATTAAAGACTATAAATATATTAATTAAATAAATATGTTATTTAATAGACAAGATATATATAAAATGAAGGATGTACCATGAAGGATATATGGTAACGTCTAGTGATTTATTCTTTAAATTTAAATTAATTTTTTTTTTAAATTGTTTATTTTTTATTTAATAATATTTTTTCTAATTTTTTTCACTTTTTATATATATATTTTTGAAACTTTATTAATTAATCATTATTTTATTAAAGAAAACTTAATAAATAGAAATATATTTATACAAATTCAATAATAACTGATGGATGAAGTTTGTTTTACCATGAAAGCTCATGTTTAAATATAGCCTTAAGTGCTTTTTCACTTCTATTAGAGCCTTTCTATATAGTTAATATACAATTAAATTTATTTTAGTTTTATACATAATATCAATTTTTCCTTAAAAAGAAATATTTTAGGCTCAAACCATAATTAAAATTATTTTAGTTTTTATACATAAGATTACCTTTTCCTCAAAAGAAATATTTTATGCTCAAAGCATAGGCAATGAGAGATGTTGTTAATATAAATCTTCTCTCTCTCAAGAAGCATCTTCTTCCATTAGGCTCTTCCACTTGTTGAGGTATTCTAATACAAGCTTTTCCTCATTATTCAATGTGACAATCATGCCACTAGTTCCAATGGCCCCTTAATAGGGAAGCAAAGTGATCAAACTAATGAAAGTAACAAAAAGATGCCACTGTATAGCTCTATGTGTCATATAATATACAAGAGAATAGTGAAACTACTTGGTATGTAAAAATGCATGAGATAAATTGAGACAAGAGGAACTATTAGGGAGAATCATGAACACCTATTATGTGAATAAGCCTTGAGGGCATTTCTTTATGGCTTTGATCTTATTCGTTAGCTACAATTTGGTTTCTTCTCACAAAATCTATGGGGGATTATCTTGGTAATGGATAAGAATATCTAAGTCATGAAATGGAACATGTAGCATAAAAAATAAGAGGCCTTGTAATTTAAAAAATGTATTGATTTTAATTAATAAAAAAATATAAAATTAAAATTAATTAAGTGATAAAATCTAATGGTATTGGAAACATATATATTACATTTTGCATCACACAAAACATGTCATCATTAGAAAAAGTCAAAATTTAAATAGTTACATGGCTTTTATTAATAGAAATTATATTTTTAGAAAGTCTATTCATATTATCACATTTCATATTTTTTAAATATTATTCATTGTGGAAGTATCTCTAATCATCCCTAATTCCCACAACTGTTATCTAGCACATGCCTTGAAAGTATTTAGCTTTCTTGGTTGGAAAATGATACAGTTGTGGAAACCCTATTATCATTCTTGTTGCCCTTTGCTAAGAAGTTAATGGCCACTTAGAAATAATGTTATAGCTTCATTGGGTGCCCTTCAACTAATTTCAAATTATCTAAATCATATAAACTAATATGATCAATTGTGTCATACCAATGCACAATTAACTTATCATATGATGTAAACATGTAACTAAACCAATTTAGTAATCATCATTTAAATCTAATTAAATAATTAAGTATTCATTCCTTTTCCAAATAGAAACTATTAAAGATTGAAGTGCTTACAAGTTACAGCTAGTGTGGTAGTGAGTAGTGGTTATTATCTTCCCCACCTCCTTTTACATGAAAGATAACTAACTCACCTAGAAAGAGGAAAGAAAGATAATTAAATAAATGAGTAAAATATAACTATGATGCAAGAATAAAATCTAGTGCCATACTAATTGGATGGTTTCGTCTGATGACGCTTATACATGGAGAAAGTGGTAGTAATAGTAGGTTCCCTACCAATTGGATCGTGAGACTTGAATAAATGACTCTGTAACTTTTCACTTCTCTCCTCCTTTGGCTCAGCGAAATCAACATAAAGAAATTTTCCAGCAACAAGTTTTCCATTCATTTCTACCTTAGCTTGCGATGCTTGTAAAGGAGATGAAAATGCCACAAACCCTGAACCTTTACTGTATCCATGAAAGTCTCTCATTACTTTGCATGAAGTGATTGTGCCATAAATAGAGAATAGTTCTTTCAACTTGTTGTCATCAATACTGTCATCCAAATATTTTAAATAAAGATTTAATCCATATTGCCTCCTCAATTCAGATTTCTTCAATGCCCTTCCAACATACCATTCCTTACCATCAATTGTTTTCCCATTTAAATTCTCAACGCAGCTTGCGGCATCATCTCCATTCTCAAAATTAACAAATCCAAAACACTTTGAATTACCTGCAGCATCGCTAATCACTTTGGCACTTGTAATTGGTCCGTACACACTCAAGTAATATCTCAAATCCTCATCATTCATTGACTCTGATAAATTCTTAACAAAAACATCAGTGAACTTGGTGTTTCCATTTTCTCGTTCTCGCCGCTCCTTTTTCATGAATGGAGCAACATAAACCCGTTCCCCATCGATAAACTGACCATTCAAATATTTTATTGCATTTTTCACTCCCTCTTCACGTTCATAAATCACAAATCCATATCCTTTGGATTGCCCTGATGCATCTGTTGCAATATTAGAAGAGAGAATGGGCCCACACATAGCGAAAGTACGATAGAAAGCATCTTCGCCTACAAAGTTACGGATGCTGGGGTCATGGGGTGAGTACATTACCCGAATATGCGCAGAATTCAATAAACGTAAAGCCTCACTAGCATTTTCAGCGAACCTATAATTGACCTAAGCGTATGCCAGAGAAGTGTTGGTAGTGGCATCTCTGCATATGTGAACAGTGAGCACCGGGGCAATCCGCCCAAAGAGATCATATATCTGGGCCTCGGTCACATTAGGCTCCAAATCCCCCACATACAGAGATTTCGGCAGTAATCGATTGTTGTTGCCATTAGCAATTCCTTGTTGATGTTGTGCAACACGGTGTTCTTTCTGTACAACAGGCGAAGATTATATCGATTTTCCATGCTGAAAATAGATTTCAACGCTGAACATTCCACTTCGATTCAATATGGAAAGGTATAATGGTGAGAGTGCCGCACCAATTCTTCTATAAATATGTTTTAGGTTTTCTCTTCATGGGTCGGCGCCGTATTTTTCACAACATTGAATGGAAGAGAAACATGGTTTTACATTTCTTAATTGCCGTGAAACATTGTGTGACGTTTCTTAGTTTTTTCATAACCGTGAATGATCGAGTAATTAAATAAATATATTAATAAGAAATAAATATATTAGTGATTAAAGAGTATAATTATATTAATTGAATAACACATTAAGAGAATAATTAAATTAATTAAATAAATACGTTATTTAAGAGATAAAATATATATTTAATAAAAAGTGTAATGTAATGTTAGTGATTTTATTGTTATTTATTAATAATTTTATTAATTAAAATTAAAATTTTGGTTTTTTTCTCCAATTTTGCTAACATTACTTTAGTTTTACTTTTTATTAATAATAATGGTTAAAATTTATTTCAGATTTATATATTTTTATTGAAATCTAGTTAATTAACGATTATCATGTTAAATCAAAATTAATAAAATTAAATGTGTTTATACAAATTGAATAATAATTTATAGATCAATATTCTTTTACGATGAAAGCTCTAGCATAAATAGTCTTAAGCGCCTTTTCACCAAAGGTCATTATGTTTAGTGGTGCCTCTCTACATAATTAATATATAATTAAAGTTATATTATTATATATATATATATATATATATAAAAGATTACATTGCTTTCGAAAGAAATATTTTATGCTCAAAGCATAGGTAATGAGAGATGTTAACAAAAATCCTCTGTCTCCCGAGAAACACCTTCCATTAGGCCCTTCGACTTGTTGATGTATTTTTTAATTACTTAAGAACATAATCAATTTTCTTCACAACTTGAGTGAGTTTCTTCACAAATTGATATGGACCATAGAACTCGGGGCCTAACTTGTTTTTCCCATATATTTTTAACGATAATTGTTTGTAAGGTTTGAAACTTCACATACACCCAATCTACTTAAATTTTATTTCTAAACTACATTGGTCATCTTGCTACTTCATGCGGTTTCTTGCAATATTTAAGTTTTCCTTTAGTGTTCGAGCAACCTTTTAGTTATCCTCAAATTGATTCTTTATTGTTGGAATTTTTATATTATTTATGGTTAACTCTTTCCATTTAGGGGGTGTATAATCATAGAGAGATTGAAATGACATTAGTTTTATTGAAACGTGATAAGTGGAATTCTACCACCATGGTGTTAGATGTAACTATTCAAACCATTTTTTTGTTAATCTCTTACAAAATGACAGAGATATGCTTCCAAACATCTATCGACAATTTCATATTGGTCACATGTTTGGGGTGGTATGCTAACCTCATGTTGAGGGATGTCCTCATTTGTTTGAAAAAAGCTTTAGAAAAGTTTCCTTTAAATTTGGTATCCCTATCACTCACAATGATCTTCGAAATCCATGCAATTTGTAATTATTTTTGCAAAATATTTTGGCAATTTGTTTTGCTCAGTTTGATCTCTTGTTCATCTTTCAGTGCGATTGATACAACTACTTTATTTATGAATCGTGGTAATTACTTGTGAATATATATTATATTTCTTTTATCTTCATCAAACAATCACACTTCAGAAATTCAACTAATAACCATGAAATTAAAATGTATTTATCACAATGTGTGAGAGATAGAGATATGTGTGTGATAAGTCCTTTTGTAAAATGAAAAGGTTCGAGTGTATTTAATACCCAATATATACAAGAGACATGTTTCTTAAATAAAATCATATATCTTTGTAAATTAGATTCTAGTAAGTTTTCACACTCTCATATTTGTTAAAGTGTTGAAGATCACGTAAATAATGGCGGCGAGTGACTCTTCGTAAGTACATTTATTTACTTTTTGTTCCTATTACATATTTTATGAAAATACTTGCTTAAATTATTACGAGTAATAATTGATAGTAAATATGTTATTTACCATAGTATGGACTATCAAAGATCTTAATTTTAAGTTTTCTCGTTGATTTCCTTTCTTTTAATTTTCCTTCTTTTGTTTTAAAATATCATTTTATTTCGTGTTTGTACATAATATTATAAATACATCAAGGATTATGAATATTGACTATAATTTCATTCTTCAACACTCCCTCTTAACTTGGTAGGTATTCATAATGATTATCCAAATGTTTTCTATGTACATGATCTTTCTAAAACAAAGGTAAATCTCATCGATAACACCTTTATCTAAGTCAATACCCTTGACCTACATGAGCATCATCATAAATGTGTACCACAACTTTGGTTAGCCCTTGTAAACGATTGTACTTATTCAAATAGTCACCATGATCTGGTGGGTGTCTCACCTCTTGGTACTCTAACTAGTTCAGGGTGGTCATTTCCCACGGTCAAACGGTAGTGAAACCTGTTAGAGCTTGAAATTTCACCTCAGGCTGAGAAAGGTAAACCTCAAGGCAACATCAAACCACTTAGCCTCGTAGCTAGCCCTACGGGGCTGGAGAGGGCTCTCTCCGGTCTATCTCGGTGAAATCTTCAATGGATGACATGACCAATAGGGTAACACTGATTTTAGGCTAGTAAACTGATCAAAAAGGTTGATTTGGGGTTTTTAGGGTTTTTGGTGGCAAATTGAGGGGATGGAAATTTTGGGTGCGGGGATTGGACACAGTTTCTGCAGGGGGTTCTTTGGGGCGAGGTAGGAGACAATATTGATGCATTTGATTGAGGTGGATGGTCAGGAATGACAGGTGAGGAGCTAAGGAGAGAAAACAATAACTTTTAATTCTCCTTAAACAATAGAAAACATTGAAATTAAACAAACTTAAAAGCAGAGCATGACAGTCATGAATTCTTACTTTAACACTTCGTTTGCTTAATGTGCAGAAGGAAAAGAAAGGAAATGATTCACATAACACACTTACAGGTACATAGAGAAACACACCATCAATACATGTAACCACAAGGATCCCAAAAAATACTGCAAAACCCTGGTCTTCCTTAGCCAAAAATTGCAGAGATACAATGAATAATACAATGATAACTTCTCCCTCAAGAGTCCAACCTTCCAACCCCTGAAAATGACTAAGAAAAATCATAATATAGGCAAGCCAACCTCTTCCCTTGCCTCTAGGGGTCGAGCTCATCCTTCTAGGAGCTGTTTCAACTAATTCTAAACTGAGCACTAAAATCTAGGCAGTCAAAACAACTTGCCTCTGTAAGCTAGGAAACTAATTCATTCATTTAATTTTCACCTATCTCATGAATGAATCTTCTAGAAGAGGTACATAAGTGTAAAAGTGTCATAAAAGTACATTAATTACATCAAAGAGGATAATAATCCACCCCAAAAAGTCAAACAGGGTCAAACTGCGTTTTTCTGAGCTGTACACTGAAATTTGGAGAAATTTGCCTGATGGGTTGCGTGCCTCTGCCTGACAAGTCGCGCGCCTTTGGGACCACTTTTGGGGCACTTCCAGGTGTCCAAATTGAGCAAGAGTAGGCTTGTTTGAAAGGTCTGTGAGTCTACTTTCCAACCCAACTGGAATTTCTAAATTTGGTGGTCATTTGCCCCTCCAAAATTGCAATCTCCCAAGACTGCTTTCTGTGTCTCAAAAATGTGGCAGAAAGTCATTTTTTGCTCCTTTTTTGACTTTCTCGAGGCCCAAAACTTCATAAAATCTGAAGTCCATTGATGAGCATATGTAACTTCTCATGAAAAATCTATAAATGCTGAGTTTTTTCAAAATGGAGTTGCCAGGATGAAGGGTTGCACGGGGGGTGAGACCCGTAAGTGGACAAAACCTGTAAATTGCCTGAAAAATCAAAATTGACCCAAAATGTTCAAAATTTCTTGGGATTTGTGCTGTGGCTGGGCTATTTAGTGCCTTGGTCCTTCAGTGAAGCCTCGGCCAGGATATGGAGGGGATCGGGCCTCTTTCTCCCTTTTTGTGCCTTGGCCAACCGCCTTTGGAACATTTTCATCTTTGCCTTGCACACATGCATTCGGGCCCAATAGTGGTTTTTCATGTTCCAGAGCAGGCTCAACTTCTGGTGTTAACTCACAGTCATCACTTTTCTCATAGTCGGTTTCGGTTTCTGACATGGTTTCAAGAGCAAAGTGGCTGAAATGTACTGCTGTTTCTGCTTTGAAAACTGCTGATTAAAATGCTGTTTTAAGGGGACAAGGAGCACGAGGGAAATGTTAGGGGAGGGACACTTTTAAAGGGAAAATGGGAATAAATATATAAAACAGGGATTCAAGGGAAAAAACATTGCAACAATCATTGCATATGCATAATTATATACATTGTTTACATGGGTATAATGAGAGGTAGGGTTAGGGCTTGATTCTTCATTTTTTAGGGAAAAGGGGTAGGGTTTAGGGATTTTCACATGTTTGGAAGGGAAATTTACATAGAATGATAAGGAATATGAAATGGGAGATGGAAGAAAAATGAGAACAATGGGATACCTCAAAACAGCATATAAAACCCTAGCAACTTGACAACTTCAAACCAAAAGCACAATGGAGACTTTCAGTTGCAAATGGAGACTTTTACAAATACAATCATGACCTTCTTGAACTGTAGCAAGCAATAATTTTTTATGATGGAGGGCCTACCTTGCAAAATTTGGCAATTTGTGGTTCCTTGGCAGCTTGCTGGTAATTTTATGTGGAGGAAACACTGATGGGTCGCGCGCACTGCCCAACGGGTCGCGTGCCCTCAACGGGTCGCGCATGTGTGATTTTTACACTGCTGGAGGTGCCCTGACGGGTCGCGCGCCCTCAACGGGTCGCGCATGTGTGATTTTTACACTGCTGGAGGTGCCCTGGCGGGTCGCGCGCCCTCAACGGGTTGCGCGCCAGGCTCAACGGGTCTCGCTTTTGCAGGAGGCTTTTGGAGGCCTTCCTGGTGTCAGAATCAGGTGCAAGATAGCTCGTTGGAAAGGTCTTTGAGTCTACTTTCCAACCGAGCCAGAATTTTTCAATTTGGAGTTCATTTTCTCTATCAAAATATAAATATCCCAAGACTAGTCAAAAAGTTCCAAATGAGGCTGCCTCAAGGAAGAGTGCTGTTGCAGTCAACCTTTTAATGCCTTCCTCAACCCCAAATTTAGCTCATGATATCTAATTGGAAATATCTTTGTGTCTAGTTATCATTTTACCCATCAAGAAAATCATTTTCCCAACCAATCTAGGAGAAAACTTTATTTTCCCAAGGTCACTTCTGAGGTGTCTTTGATTCTCCTGAGGCAACAGTATTCTTGACATTTCTCTCAAACCATGACACCTGTGAAAAAAGTGAAGGAGGTTTTTCTTATTTGGCATGTTGTGGACAAAACCCTCTCTCATTTTTTCAAAATTCATCTTTTATTTCTCTGGAACATCATTTGAGTGCGACTTGTCCCGATGTGTGAAACAAGGAATTTTGTCGAAATGGAGCGAAACGAAGGGGATAGGGGGCTTCTAAATTCTTGGGGAAATTTTTGGGAGTTTGGAGGGATGTTAGGAAGCAGGGAAAAGTGGAATCTCAGAGATTGAGCGAGGGGAAGGGGTCCAAAAGGGAAAAACACAGGCCCAACCTAGAAAATTGCCAGGTTGTAGCTAGAAACTAGGGTTTGTGCCAAAATGAGGAATTTGGGGGATCTAAGGGATGGGAAGCATTTGGTAAGGTACTTTAAGGACAGGGGAAGGTGTATGAACATCAGGATACAAGTTTTGCCGATGATTTGACCGTCCAAGAGAAATTGGCTTTCAAAACCCTAGGAGAGGGAAATGACCTTGCCAAGGCACAAATGAAGCATGAACAAGGTGTACAATGACTCATTAGACACTGAGATGGTAATGAAAACCCTATGAATGATGATAGTCTCAGATGAATGGTGACATGGACCGACATTTGGACAACTTTAGAAGGAGTTAAAGCAAACCCTAGACCTAATGCCTAGTGACCAAATTTTGTTTGAAAACTCTTTGAAATGACAAAATTTGACTTGGAAACTCTAAGACCACTTTGTAAGAGCATATTTGATCACTGGAGGAAGGCTGGAAAGACTGACACTAACAAAACCCATGTCCCAAATCCAAGGGCCTCTCTGTAGGCCATGATATTGAACAGGTAACCACTCCACAAGTGTCTAGGCCCCATATAACATTTCTTTCAAGAATATTCATCTCTCATGCTATTTTACCAACAACTAGATTCATGCTCCTATTGCAACCAATAGTCTGAGCCATAGCCTTGTTATCCACCGATAAATAGTGTGAGTCAAGCTCCTGTTATTACCAACATTTTGAGGCATACCCCTATTGATGTCACAACAATGTTCCCTCTCACTGAGAGAGGAGTTATTCACTAGTCCATGTTTGTCTCTGAAATATACAAACTTTTCCTGAGAGAAAGGCTTTGTGAGAATGTCATCCATCTGCTCATTAATGGAGACATACTAGAGCCTCACCACTCCCTTATGTACCATATCACAAATAAATTGGTACTTGATATTAATATGTTTTATCGTAGCATGAAACACTATATTGTTTGTGAGCTTCACATAGCTTTGACTATCACAAAACAACATAGTCGATTCAAGCATCTGGTCGAACAAGCCACATTGTAGCTTATGAATCCATACTCCTTCACAATGTGCAACAAGCTACAATATACTTTGCTTCTGTAGTACCAAGTTCAAAAAAGGTGTACTTTTTGTAATGCCTTGTAATAATAATAATAATAATAATAATAATAATAATAATAATAATAATAATAATGTTTCTGATAAATGAAAAAACATAAACGAGTGCAGTAATTAGAATGAATAAGAAAAGTCAGTAGGATAACAAGGCCAAAGAGATGGTATATATATAATAGCAAGATTAATAAAATAGATGATCTATGTGTGTGTGTGTGTATATATATATATATATTTAATGTAAGGGGTACATATAAATGAGTGGTAGAAGAGTGGATACAAATAGTAAAACATAGATAAATAAAGATATGATTCAATGATCAAAGAATAAATGAATGAAAGAATGCTTCTCATCTCGTTTTTCAACATTAAATAGAACCAACTATTCTCAAATTGGTAAGGGGATTGGAAAGAGATCCACATGTTCACAATCCACGTGTCTGTTATGAATCCAACCCACAAAAAGATAGAAAATATAAATCAACGTCTTAGGATTCAACCTCTTCGTGGGGAAACCTCCTTTACATTACACAAATGAAGAATTCCTGGATGATACAAATGACAAGACCTCCTTTCTAGATATGGGAGTCTAAGGGGTCATAATATAATTAGAGCCGCCATAACAATAATAATGTAAGGGCACAATAATAATAATAGTGGGCTTCTATGGGGAGCAATAATAACAATATGGGGACTACATGGGAAAAACAATATAATAAGGGGGTTATACTAATAACAATAAGGGGTTACACTAGTAGTATAGGGACCTAACATGCCCCTCTCCTTCAAAAAGTGTTGTCCTCAATGCTTGAGTAGTTCTTGATGCTTTTGTATAAAATATTTGTCCTCCCATGTGGAATATTCGGCAGGTAAGTTCTTCCACTTGATGAGATACTTTGAAATTGATCGATTTCATAGATGTAAGGTTCTTGTTTCTGTGACTGCTCCAGGCTCCAATATGATTTTTCCTTCCTCGTCAAGTTCTGGCAATATTGTTTGAACTGAGATGTTTTGCAACTTTTGAATGAGTGGCCACACTTCTTCATCCTTCTTACATTCATACCTTGTTTCGTTTATCCAATTTGTTTGGATAATAGAAATGGCACACAACAATGCTTCTAGATATTTCATAACATTTGGTATCAAAGCTTTGGATTCTAGGGTTTCGCTGCTCCAAACAGGTCATCGTGGCATTTTCGCTATAACTTTTTTCTGCAATGTGTCAGAAGCTAAAAAAGTAACCCATTTGAGACGAAATACCTCTAAAATTAGGCTTAGGTGGGTTTTTAATGGATATGTATGGATCTTGAATACAATGAACCACACTGTTTAAAAAAAACATATAATGAAAATTAAATTTTCTAGGAAAATATTTTTTTTAAGAAATAATATCATTACAAAAAGAATTCTTAAAAAAAATACAACAACAAACACAAACTATTGAAAATCAAATTTCCTAGAAAGAAATTATTTTAAAAATTATATCTTTACAAAACCAATAAAATTAGAATTCTTCCCCTGGGAAAAAGTCGTAATTTCTATTATGATTAAGAAATTACATTTTGTATATGCCAAAGCATTCGAGTATTGGCAGATCAGCCCAAAAAAACGGTCAGTCTGCAGTGCTTTGATAGTACAAAAAAAACAAGCTGTTGTCTCCTCGCAGGGAGCAGTCAAGTAACTGTATGCAGTCAGTAAATATATATAGGAGTCCTTGCTCTACGCAGAGAGCCATATAAAAACAGGTTTGTCAACGTAAAGTGCTGTACAAAAAACTATATAGGGTAGATCAATAGTCATAGTCAACAAAAAAAGCCAAAAAAGTATGTCTGATGATGGGCTTCAGTGCCCATTTTCCATCTGATCATCAAAGGGTCGGTGGTAGTGCTGATAATATGACCCTTCAATTTCCTCCATTATCAGCCAATTGTCTCCTTGCCTGTGCGCTGCTTCTTTGGAGAGTTGATCAGCAATGGTATTCTGTTCCCTGTAGATGTGACGACAAACAAAAGATTCAAAGGAAGCAGTCAGACGCTTTGCCTCTTCTAGTATGTGCCTCAATGTAAATGCATGACAAAGTGATGAACCAGACAGCCAATTACAAACAATTTTTGAATCTCCAAACAGCTGTAGGTGTCTACAATGTTTTTGTATGGCATAATGAATGAGGTGTTTGGCAGTGCACAATTCAGAGAAATTATTAGTTCCTCTGCCTAGGGGGATCTGAATTTTGTAGATATGAGAATCTGAGATGTGTAAAACGGCTCCTCCCCCACAGCCCGCTTCTTGTGCAGACCCATCAAAGAAAGCCCATGGCTTTGCTTTATCAATTTCCAGAGGTTTTAATATGCGGGCAGGCTGCGGGTTATTGTCCTCAGGTATCAAGCTATAGTCCGCTATGGTGTGCTGAAGAATGGTAGGCCATTGCGGAGCACGAAGGTTAAAGATAGCTTGATTCCGGGCAATCCAAATCGCCCAGCATGCAAGGGGAGGGATGTTGATGGTTTTTCCAGAATTTTCTTGATGCCAATTCTCCCAGGCTTCCATAATGCTGCTTCCATGCCAAGTAGTCTGCAATGATAAATGGGATATGATTCCTTGCCATAGTTGTTGTACAGAGCTGCAATTCAAAAAAAGATGGGCGGTGCTTTCTTCCTCCTGTTGGCAAAGGTGGCATCGAAAGGGGCCGTGAAATGAGCGCTTCATGAGGTTAGTGCCAGTGGGCACCTTATCGAAAATAACATTCCACATAAGCAGACGGGCTCGCGGAGGAGATTTCAGCTTCCAAGTTACCTTCCAAGCGGGGTGGATGACAAGAGGCTTATATGGTTCCATAAGTCTTATATAGCCGAGCTTTGGCGTATACGCACCATGTTTCGCAAATGCCCAGATGATCTCATCTGTGCCTTCAATAAGTCTGATATGTGCTTGCAAGAGTGCATCCGTGTACTCAGCCCAATTATTATGCCAATGCGCAGGAATGTCAAGTGCTCTTGCATCGAGCCAAGCTTGTTGTAAAAAGGAGGAGTTAGCGCGATCACCAATGTGCATAATAGATATGATACCCCTGTTATTTAGATGTTCAATGAGACCTTCAGGGAGTCTATGAGAATTCCCGCAACCTACCCAGGGGTCTCGACCAATACGTACCACATCACCCGCCCTGATACGCCAGGTTATACCTTCTCTAATAAGGGGCAGAGTGCCTATAACTGCCTTCCATATGATGGAAATATTATGGAGCGATTCATGTTGTCTACAGATCCAATCCAGCACAGTTAAAGGTCTGATATATTTTTCATAAGCAACTTTTGTCCAGAGTCCTTCAGAAGTGAGAAGTTGCCATCCAAGCTTAGCCGCCAGAGCCTTAGAGAAAAGATCGAGCCTTTTAATGCCCCAGCCCCCCCATCGTTTAGGCTTAGCAATAGTATCCCATTTGACCCATGCAAAAATCCTGCCGGGTTGATGGCCTTTCCACAGAAACCTACTGCAAAGATGCTGTAAACGATTGAGAATGCCTCGTGGGATCCAAGAGAGGGCCATCCAATATACCGGTGTGGCTTCAATTACTGCTTTTATAAGTATCAGTCGTCCGGTTCTTGATAGATATCTATGGTACCATACCTGGAGTCTCTTTTCTACCTTAGCAATAAGCCATAACCAATCTGCAATTTTGTATCCATTTGGTTTTAATCTGAAGCCAAGATATTTGATGCCATCCGCTAAGGTCAGGTTTTGAAAAGGGAAACGCTGCAGTGCATAAGTACTTTCATTGACAGAGCAACCAAAGGAAGTGATGGTGGATTTTCTGTTATTGATATTCATTCCTGTAGCTTGTTGAAAGAGAAGGAATGAGGAATGAAGCACAGATGAGTCTCCAATACTGCCGTTCAGGAAAATAAGAATGTCATCCACAAATAATAAGTGAGTAAGATATAGGTTATTCGCCAGCTTAATACCAGTAATCTGATGGCGATCACGTGCTGATGAGATAACCTTACTCAAGCCTTCCATGATGAGCAAAAAAAGTAGTGGGGAGAGTGGACAACCCTGTCGGAGGCCTCTCTCAGATGTGAAGAAGGAGGTAGCTTCACCATTAAGCAGTACACTGTAGGATACATTTGTAATGCAGCTCATAATCCATTTGATGAAGGCGAAGGGGAAGCCCAGATGGGTGAGGAGCAGACGGAGGTAAAGCCAGTTAGTTCTATCAAATGCCTTAGATAGATCAACCATAAGGATCATACCTTTTTGTTTCTTAATCTGCATGGTATGCATGAGCTCTTGTGCAGTAGCAATGGCCTCATGGATCTGTCTGTGATTCAGGAAGGCAAATTGTTCAGCTGATATGTGATGGGACAAGATGGGTTTGAGGTGATTTGCAATGATCTTAGCGATGATCTTGTAAAGGCAGTTGCAAAGAGATATAGGACGGAAGTCATCAAAAGATTGAGGGGCGTTTGATTTGGGAATTAGGGCAATGAAGGTAGATTTAATGGCAGATGAGATACGTCCCGTACTTCTGCTTTCTTCGACAATTCTCAGAAGATCATTGCCCAGAAGATCAAAGAAAGCCAAATAGAATTCAATGGTCCATCCATCAGGTCCAGGGCTCTTGTCCTTTTTGAACCATTTCAGGGTTGCCTCCAGTTCTTCCATAGTAACTTCCTTCTGTAATTCCTCTGCATCTTCAGGTTCAATGTATCTGGGGAAAAGTTCCGCTACCCTCATAATCTCCAAGATATTTGCTTCTACAGGGGCCTTATATATAGTCTTGAAATGTTCAGTTGCCAGCCTAGCCAGATTCCGCTGTGTAGAGACGGTGACCCCTTGTTCGTTCTTAAGTTCCCAGATAGAATTTATGGCCTTACGGCGATTTGCAAACTTATGATAGAATTTAGTGTTTGCATCTCCTTCAGTAAGCCAAATAGCTCGGCTTCTAAGGCGCCAACTCTCTTCCCTTTCCTTCAGAATTTGGGTACGTTTTGCAATAAGGGAGGTATAAATCTCCTTGCTGACGGGGGTAATGAAGGTCCCGTTGGATGAGTCTTCAAATTCAAATATGACCCTTTCGGCCTCCTTGAGGATCAAATCATCCTGAACGCGCTTTCGATGTGCCCAATTCTTGGTAAGCTTCTTGAGCTCTGTGAGCTTCCTTACAAACCCTTCTGCTAGATCTTCTTCTTCTTCGATGGCATTGGATTGCCAGAAATTGTGCACTAATTGAATGTAGGAGGGGTCTTGTAACCAGGCCGCATTGAATTTGAAGGACTCTTGATCTTACGAGAATGTTCGTCTATCTCCAGATAGATTGGCCTATGATCTGATATGCCTCCTGTACCAACCCATTGTCGTACCCTTGGTATCTCATTAACCAGGTGTTCCTTTATTAGAAATCTGTCAAGTCTCCTTGCCAAGCTCTGTTCTCCGCTGCGATTGTTAGTCCATGTATATTGGAGTTTGGCAGAAGGGATGTCCACCCAATGATGTTCCTCCAATAAACCTGATATAGTGTCGGTAAGGATGTCGACCTGAGCAGAGTGCCCCCATGATTCGCTATATCCAAGGGAGAAATTAAGGTCTCCGCCAAGAATAATATTATCAGCTTGGAAGATCTCTGATTCAAATAATGCTCTCCAATATATTGCTCGGTCATTGCATGGGCCATAAACATTAATGATCCGGATATCACTGATCGCTGAATGTGCATTGATGTCCAGACCGATAAAACCTCTCCCCCCGAAGGTATTCTTGATCTCAACCACTCTGTTGTTAACCCCAGTGGCCAATCCCCCCGATCGGCCAGATGCATCTAGAGCCTGAAAGGTCCAGGAAGGGAACCAGGTCGAGAGGGTATGAATGAGGGTTTCAGCCTGACAGAGGGTCTCTTGCAGGAAAATGAAGTCCGCCTGAGAAGATATGAGCAGTCGCCTAAGTGCTAGTTTTTTGGTAGAACTAGCAAAACCCCGGCAGTTGAAAGAGAGAAATTTCATGAGGGAAAGGGGGCTGGGCCATTCCTCGCTCTAAGGGCCCGGAGAATAGTCTGTTGTCGCCCAAGGGCGATCTCTTCATCCGCCGTGTGCCTCGCTTTGGATATACCAGAGGGTCGACCACGGGAGGATCTATGAGACAAGGTCAGACGGGAGATGTCCAGTCCAAATGCATCAGGACCCCTGTCCTTTAGACGGGGTCGCAAAGAGTATCGGGGAGGGGATGGAGATGAGCTGTGAGATAAGGAGGCTAGAGACGAGGAGATAATAGAAGGTGGAGCCACCGGGGGAGGATGAGGAAGAGTGCAGAGAAGTGAGTGCGAATGATGTTCAAGTGTAGAGGACTTCAAATTAACAGAGGGCAATGAGATGTGTTCAGATGCAGAGTCGATGATATGAGATGAGATGCCAATAGAAGTGCAAGAAAAAGGAGTAGATGGAGAGAGTGATTTGAACTTACCCGAAAGCTCCAGCTCCTCCAGTTCGGTAGGCAGTTGTACCGGTGCCGAAGAGGTAGGAGGCGGATCAATAGGCACCTCCGCAATGTCAGTGGTCTGAGTGCTTCGGGGTTCCTCCGCTGATTGAGGCTGGGTCGGTGCATCAGAGGCATTGACAGGATGCGCCTCGGAATGGATGTTCTGTGGCTGTGGAGAGGCTTCCGCAGTGCCATTCGGGGGCAATTTCTTATGTAGTGGGCAGTCTCTGTACAGATGTCCCACTTTATGGCATCTACGGCATCTGTAAGGTACACCCTCATAGTCGATGATATGCTTGCGTTCTGTGTCTCTCCACTGAATGGTAATGTACTCCAGCAGTCCTCCTCTCGTGTCCAAATTGATGAGTATTCTGGCATAGGCCATCATACCCGTATGCAGAAAAGATTTATCATAGCCCATATACCCTCCAATGGCATTTCCAATCCTTTTGAAAATATCTTCCGACCAGTACTGAAGTGGGAGTCCAGGCAGGCGTATCCAGACTGGTCCTATACCAATTTGCTCCGTTTCAGGGTCAAATAGCGGAGTCCATCTCTTCAGTAATACAGGGGCATGCTCGAAATGCCAATATGATGACAGTACCCAGTTGGTATGGTCGGCACGCGCGAAGCGAAGTGCGAACCAGCCCCGCACAAAGGTCTGCACAAAGGGGGTTTCAACCAGATGGTGGCCCCAGACTTCCGCAGCCCATTGCTTCAAGCGTGCAGCCGAGTAGTTGCGACCCCGAATGCGTCCAACCAAAACACGATCCGCAAAGTCCATGGCTTCTCCCCAACGGATGTCGTCTTCCAACCTAAGAAAAACGTCCTCCTCCCTGGACTTAAAACACTTATATTTCCGCTTAGGCCCACGGGGGGAAGCTCTGCGAGGGCGTTCAGGAGGGGGAGAGCTGATGTGCTGAGGAGGAGAAAGGGGCGGGAGGGTAGATGGACCCAGATAGCCAGAGGATGAGGGAATACTAGTGAGCGGAGGTACAGCCGTGAAACTTCCTGATGAAATACCGGCGGAAATGGGAATACCAATAGCATATCCAGAGCAGGTAGGGTTTGTAAAATGGAGGGCTTGTGAAACCGAAACTGGAGGCTGTGAACCCAGGTTAGGGTTAATACAGTTAGCGACAAAACCTAGGGTAGCCGGAGAGTGAGGGGGTGTGGATAATGCAGGCCAGGTCGGCGGGTCGTCCGGAAGAACCACCGGGTTATGCGGATGGGGCTCGCAGAAGGTAATCGGCGGAATAAGTTCAGGCGGTTCTGAGTTGTACATACCTCCGGAGGTCGTTAGAGGAGTACGCCAGATGGAGACCCCCTCCAATGGGTCCTCCGAATAATCAACGGCCTCGTGCTCCTCCATAGCCAGGTGCGTCTGGGATCTGAAGACACCTCGGAACGGAAAGTAGGCGGACGAAAGAGACAGTTCAGGAGGTAAACGGACCTAGGGAAAAACCGTCACAGTGCCTCCCAAGTCGAGGTAAACCGCCCGAGAAAATTACCTGCAGGTCAAAAGGTGCTCCAAGGTGTCGTGAAACGGTGAACGGCAGACGGCAGCGTTGAAGGTGAACAGGTGCAGGCTGGCAGGTTCGTTCTCTGTCTGCAGAGGGAAAACCCTAACCATAACCCTCGCTCAGACGGGAACGCACGCACTCCATCTCTCTCCCCCCCCGTATCCCCAATGTCTGACAGTTATACCACTTTTACAGATGATTCCCTCCTAGTCACTTATAAAACTCTTTCTACATAAAATTAGAATTCATATATATATAAAATTAAATTTGCTAGAGAGAAACTTTTTAGAAATAATATCATTACAAAAACTATAAATATCCAATAATACTAATATTTTTTTTATTAAAAAAAAATATCTAAACGCACACACAAACACATATTACTGGATGGTTATAAAAGAGGATAGCTAAATTAGAAACCACTCACAGGCAAGATGTGTAAGCTATAGCTATAAGAAAATGATGGATTATGTTGCACTGCCAATTGGATTAAGTAACTTAGGTGATGAGATTGTAGCATTTATGTTCTCACATCTTTTAGCTTAGCCCAAGCAACATAAATAGGTTTTCCACCAACAAATTTTCTATTCATTTCTATCATAGCTAGGCATGCTTGAAAAGGAGATGAGAATGCCATAAATCCTGAACATTCACTGCGTCCATTAAAGTCCTCCATTACCTTGGATGAATCAATTGTGCCATAAATAGAGAACAACTCTCTCAACTTGTTATCATCAATATTATCATCCAATACTTTAAATAAAGATTTGTTCCATATTTACAACATACCATTACTTGCCTTAAATTTTCTTTCATTTAAATTCTGGAAGGAATTTGCTGCATCATCTACATTCTCAAAATTAGAAAATACAAAACAATTTTGAATTTCCTGTACACACCAAACTAATATCTCAAATCCTCATCATTCCTCATCATTCATTGAGTCTGATAAATTCTTAACAAAAACATTATTAAACTTTGGCATTTCCATTTTATCGTTCTGGCTGCTCCTTTTTCATGAATGGACAAACATAAACTCGTTCCCCACTTAGACTGATAAATTCTTAACAAAAACATTATTAAACTTTGGCATTTCTATTTTATCGTTCTCGCTGCTCCTTTTTAATGAACGGACCAACATAAACCCGTTCCC
This sequence comes from Pinus tabuliformis, assembly GCA_031772625.1. NCBI lineage: Eukaryota > Viridiplantae > Streptophyta > Pinopsida > Pinales > Pinaceae > Pinus > Pinus tabuliformis. The sequence goes on along the minus strand of CM062815.1, from coordinate 401,610,895 downwards.
CATTGATAAACTGACCATTCAAATATTTTATTGCATCTACTGTTTTATCAAGATTCTTAACGAATATTTTAGCTAATACAAAGTTGCTCATCAAGATTCTTAGAAAATATTTTAGATAATACAAAGTTGCTGATGCTCGGGTCATGGGGTGAGTACATTATCCGAATAGGGTTTCCATTAAGGGGTGTAGAATTCAAGAAACTTAAAGCCTCGCTAGCATTTTCAGCCGAGCTGTAATGGACGTAGGCGTATCCAGAGGAGTGTTGGAAACGACATCTCCGCAGATGTGAACAGTGAGCACCGGGCCAATCCGCCCAAAGAGATCATACATCTGGGCCGTGGTAACATTGGGCTCCAAATCCCCCACATACAGAGATTTAGGTAGTAATTGGTTATTGTTGCCATTATCAATTGCTAGGTGTTGCTGTGAAACACTGTGTTTTGCTGGTTGGATTTAGATCTTTGCCATTGCTCTTTGCTCTCTGATACTTGGAAAAGCAGAAAGCACAACTTCCCAAATGCCAACTCAATCGAAATAAAATTCCAAACCCAATTCAACCAAAATACCAGTTAAACCTAAATAAAAACAGAAATCTATCCACGGCTGGTGTAGGTCAAAAATCCGCGGATGGAGAATGAAAACCGCTTATTTCTCTACCGCAGGTGAAGATCACATCGACTTTCCTGAATGTCTTTCTTCACTAGGCATGTGGAGAGGGATAAATATGTGGCGGATCGGATTTTCGAAATAGGTGCAAGGTTTGTTAGGTTTTCTCTTCATTGGTGGGCATCCTAATTTTCATAAGATTGAATAGCAAAATCAATCCTGACAATTCAAAACAGACTGGGAGAAGCATGGTTTCAGGTTTATTAGTTTCTTCATACCCGTGAATACTTGACTAATTAAATAAATATATTATTGAATATATTAAACATTAAAGACTATAAATATATTAATTAAATAAATATGTTATTTAATAGACAAAATATATATAAAACGAAGGATGTACCATGAAGGATATATGGTAATGTCTAGTGATTTATTTTTTAAATTTAAATTAATTTTTTTTTTTTTAAATCGTTTTTTTTTTTTTTAATAATACTTTTTCTAATTTTCTTCACTTTATATATATATATATATATTTTTTGAAACTTTATTAATTAATCATTATTTTATTAAAGAAAACTTAATAAATAGAAATATATTTATACAAATTCAATAATAATTGATGGATGAAGTTTGTTTTACCATGAAAGCTCATGTTTAAATATAGCCTTAAGTGCTTTTTCACTTCTATTAGAGCCTTTCTATATTGTTAATATACAATTAAATTTATTTTAGTTTTATACATAATATCAATTTTTCCTTAAAAAGAAATATTTTAGGCTCAAACCATAATTAAAATTATTTTAGTTTTTATACATAAGATTACCTTTTCCTCAAAAGAAATATTTTATGCTCAAAGCATAGGCAATGAGAGATGTTGTTAATATAAATCTTCTCTCTCTCAAGAAGCATCTTCTTCCATTAGGCTCTTCCACTTGTTGAGGTATTCTAATACAAGCTTTTCCTCATTATTCAGTGTGACAATCATGCCACTAGTTCCAATGGCCCCTTAATAGGGAAGCAAAGTGATCAAACTAATGAAAGCAACAAAAAGATGCCACTGTATAGCTCTATGTGTCATATAATATACAAGAGAATAGTGAAACTACTTGGTATGTAAAAATGCATGAGATAAATTGAGACAAGAGGAACTATTAGGGAGAATCATGAACACCTATTATGTGAATAAGCTTTGAGGGCATTTCTTTATGGCTTTGATCTTATTCGTTAGCTACAATTTGGTTTCTTCTCACAAAATCTATGGGGGATTATCTTGGTAATGGATAAGAATATCTAAGTCATGAAATGGAACATGTAGCATAAAAAATAAAAGGCCTTGTAATTTAAAAAATGTATTGATTTTAATTAATAAAAAAATATAAAATTAAAATTAATTAAGTGATAAAATCTAATGGTATTGGAAATATATATATTACATTTTGCATCACACAAAACATGTCATCATTAGAAAAAGTCAAAATTTAAATAGTTACATGGCTTTTATTAATAGAAATTATATTTTTAGAAAGTCTATTCATATTATTACATTTCATATTTTTTCAATATTATTCATTGTGGAAGTATCTCTAATCATCCCTAATTCCCACAACTGTTATCTAGCACATGCCTTGAAAGTATTTAGCTTTCTTGGTTGGAAAATGATACAGTTGTGGAAACCCTATTATAATTCTTGTTGCCCTTTGCTAAGAAGTTAATGGCCACTTAGAAATAATGTTATAGCTTCATTGGGTGCCCTTCAACTAATTTCAAATTATCTAAATCATATAAACTAATATGAATAATTGTGTCATACCAACGCACAATTAACTTATCATATGATGTAAACATGTAACTAAACCAATTTAGTAATCATCATTTAAATCTAATTAAATAATTAAGTATTCATTCCTTTTCCAAATAGAAACTATTAAAGATTGAAGTGCTTACAAGTTACAGCTAGTGTGGTAGTGAGTAGTGGTTATTATCTTTCCCACCTCCTTTTACATGAAAGATAACTAACTCACCTAGAAAGAGGAAAGAAAGATAATTAAATAAATGAGTAAAATATAACTATGATGCAAGACTAAAATCTAGTGCCATGCTAATTGGATGGTTTCGTCTAACGACCCCTATACATGGAGAAAGTGGTAGTAATAGTAGGTTCCCTACCAATTGGATTGTGAGACTTGAATAAATGACTCTGTAACTTTTCACTTCTCTCCTCCTTTGGCTCAGCGAAATCAACATAAAGAAATTTTCCAGCAACAAGTTTTCCATTCATTTCTACCTTAGCTTGCGATGCTTGTAAAGGAGATGAAAATGCCACAAACCCTGAACCTTTACTGTATCCATGAAAGTCTCTCATTACCTTGCATGAAGTGATTGTGCCATAAATAGAGAATAGTTCTTTCAACTTGTTGTCATCAATACTGTCATCCAAATATTTTAAATAAAGATTTAATCCATATTGCCTCCTCAATTCAGATTTCTTCAATGCCCTTCCAACATACCATTCCTTACCATCAATTGTTTTCCCATTTAAATTCTCAACGCAGCTTGCGGCATCATCTCCATTCTCAAAATTAACAAATCCAAAACACTTTGAATTACCTGCGGCATCGCTAATCACTTTGGCACTTGTAACTGGTCCGTACACACTAAAGTAATATCTCAAATCCTCATCATTCATTGACTCTGATAAATTCTTAACAAAAACATCAGTGAACTTGGTGTTTCCATTTTCTCGTTCTCGCTGCTCCTTTTTCATGAATGGAGCAACATAAACCCGTTCCCCATAGATAAACTGACCATTCAAATATTTTATTGCATTTTTCACTCCCTCTTCACGTTCATAAATCACAAATCCATATCCTTTGGATTGCCCTGATGCATCTGTTGCAATATTATGTTGAAAATATAATTTCAACTGCAATCGCCGATATTGCATCGACAAAATGAAGTGAAGGAATTATAAAGGAGCCTTTGTGTTTGTGATAAGCGATCGCCGATATCGCATCGGCAAAGTCAAAGTGAAGGAGTTATAAAGAAGCTTTTGTGTTTGCGATAAGCGATCGCCGATATCGCATCGGCACATCGCTATCGACAATGTCATAGAGTCGGGGTCTTTGACATGAGTAAAGTTGTGATGCGATGGAGTGGACCCGATGGATTCCCAAAACCAAATTGCATAATGTTTGAAATTCACCCGACGGCAAATATTAAATGTTGCGTGGAGTAAATCTAAGTTTTGGTTGACCATACGTCTTAATGAAATGTCATAGTGGTAGGTAAAATATTAAAGTTTTACATAGAGTTCGTAAGTTTTTTTATGAAAAGGTATGGGCGTATGTACTTATTACATAAATTCTGTATGGGATATGAGTATGTAATTTATTACTGTGTTGACCATTGTTTCTTGGATGGCACACGGGAGGTTTTAGTGTGAGTTCATAGTAGAGTAAAAAATTAGAGTGGTGAAGCGAAAACCATGTGTGGTATGTATTGAACACACAGCAGTGTGTAAAAAGATAGAACCAGATGAAGTAATTTTTGGTGTGTGGAAAAACCATGTGTAGTTTTGCACAGCAGTGCATAAAGGAAATGGAGCGAGTTTTTGTAACTCTGTAAGTTTTGTTTTTACAGCAGCATGTAAAAGTGTTTCACACCAGTGAATGTAAATTTTGTTTTACAGCAGTAAGCTCATGTAAACTTTTGTTACAGCAGTAAGTTGTTTTTCACAGCAGTGAATATGAAAACAATTTTACAGTGGTAAATCCCTCTCAGTAAAAGAGGATGAAGTTTGTATCAATTTTTAATGAATAAAATGTTTTTAATGGTAGTGAAATACTCTGTTTCTTCATGAATTTTTTTCTTAAGTCTTCCTGCATAAAAGATCCTGGAGCAAAGTAAAAACAGAGCATTGCCTCTGTGTGTTTGAATATTTGGTTTTTGGTATTTTCTCCATGTTAAAAATACCCAACAGTGGTATCAGAGCAGGCTTAGGCTCTTGAAGGTGTTCAAGAAGCTGAAGGGAGAAGGTTGTTGCTGCAGCAAAACTTCTCAGGCAGACAGAAGACTCAGACATCAAAGGATTCAGGTATTTCAAAAGTTTTTTTTGTGTTGCTGAAGAAACAGTCAGTTGTTTTTAAACATACACAGTCAAGGAATGGCTAGCACAAGCACTGGTATGGGTTTGTTTAACACCCAGCTCCCACAGTTTAATGGGAAGAACTATGACTACTGGTCAATAACTATGACAGCCCTGCTTGCTTCCCAAGATTTATGGGAAATAGTTGAAGAAGGTTTTGAAGAACCAGCAGATGAAACTGAGTTCAATGCATTAACTCAGGGAGAGAAGGATCTGCTGAAGAACAATAGGAAGAAGGACTCAAAAGCCCGTGTGTTGTTGTATCTAGCAGTAGACCAGAGTATGTTTCCAAGGTTAGCAGCAGCTAAGACAGCCAATGAAGCATGGCAAACCCTTAAGACAGCCTATCAAGGCATGGAGAGAGTGAAGACAACAAAACTACAATTGCTGAGAAAGGATTTTGAGAACTTGAACATGAAAGAGTCAGATAATATTGACTCATTCTTCACTCATGTGATTGGTGTAATCACACAAATGAGAACTCATGGAGAAACCATTGAAGACAGAAGAATTGTGGAGAAAATATTGAGGGTCTTACCCTCAAGGTTTGATGCCATAGTCACCACCATTGAAGAGACAAAGGATCTCTCAAGCTATTCAGTTGATGAGCTACATGCGTCACTGATAACACATGAGCAGAGGTTGAGTAGGAATGAAAACTCATCTCTTGAGCAAGCCTTCAAGACCCAGATGTCCTTTGGAAGAGGCAGAGGTCAAGGCAGAGGAAACAAAAGAGGAAGAGGCAGAAGCCAGAACAGAGGAGGTAGGAACAACCCATCAAATGCACAAGGAAGAGGCAGCAATCCAAATCAGAACCAAAGTCAAGGCAGCAGCCAACAAAGAGATCAACATCATGCTCAAGGACAAAGGTATGATAAATCTAATGTTCAATGCTATTATTGAAAAAAGTATGGACATTATGCTAGTGATTGCAGAAAGAAACAACATGATATGAACAACAGACAAAATGCAAATGTTACAAGAGAAAACAGCAGTCAAGACAATGTTCTGTTAGCTTGTAACATGGCTGAAACACATAGTGAGGACATATGGTTTTTAGACTCAGGTTGCAGCAACCATATGACCGGAAATATAGCCTTCTTTTCTGCTCTAGATAAAAATGTGAAATCAGAAGTCACACTAGGAACTGATAGTAAAGTGTCTGTTATGGGAAAAGGAGAAATAAAAATACTTTCAAAGCAAGGAGAAAGGAAAACCATAGCAGATGTCTACTATGTCCCCGGAATGAGATGTAATCTCTTGAGTATTGGACAGCTTGTCCATAAGGGGTACAATGTTTTCTTTAAAAATGATGTGTGCACCATCATGGATATACCACCCAGCAAAAGATGCATTGCTGAAGTGAAGATGACAAGGAACAGGATGTTCCCTCTCCGGATCAGGGCTGACATGAAGAACAAGAAGGAAATGGCAGCAGTCACCCAAGAGGCCTTCCAAAGCGTGCCAAAGGATGAGAACTGGTTATGGCACTTGAGATTCGGGCATCTAAATTTTGGAGGCCTAAACTTATTAAGCAAAAAAGGAATGGTAAAGGGATTACCATTGATAGAGAAACCGGACAGCCTATGTGAAGACTGCATTTTGGGAAAACAACACAGAGAAAGTTTTCCATCAGGGAAAAGCATAAGGGCAAAGACACCCTTAGAGATTATCCACTCAGATTTGTGTGGACCAATGCAAGCTCCATCATTAGCTGGCAGCCAATATTTCTTGACATTCATTGATGATTGTACAAGAAAAACTTGGATATATTTCCTTAAAAACAAAAGTGAAGTGTTTGAGAAATTCCAAAATTTCAAAGCACTTGTGGAGAACCAAAGCGGGCTGCATATAAAAGTCTTGAGAACTGATAGAGGAGGTGAGTATATCTCCAAGGAATTCCTAAGATTCTGTAGAGAAAATGGAATTCATAAACATTTTACAACTCGGTACACCCCACAGCAAAATGGAGTTGTTGAAAGGAAGAACATGACCATCATGGATATGGCAAGGAGCATGTTGAAGGCAAAGCATTTGCCAAATGAGTATTGGGATGAAGCTGTACATTGTGCAGTTTATATATTGAACAGGTGTCCTACAAAAGCAGTGATGAACAAAGTGCCAGAAGAGGCATGGAGTGGGAGAAAGCAAGGAGTCATCCACATGAGAGTTTTTGGGTGTGTGGCCTATGCACACATACCAGATCAACTAAGAAGGAAGTTGGACAGCAAAGGGGAGAAATGCATCTTCATTGGATACAGTGATGAATCCAAAGCCTACAGGCTGTACATTCCATCTACCAAGAAGTTCTTTGTAAGCAGGGATGTTCAATTCATTGAGGAGGAAGCTTGGGATGGAAGCATAGAGAAAACAGTGAATGTCAAGAACTGTTTGTCTCATGATGAAGATGAAGAGGAGGTGGTTGAAATACATCCCCAAACAGCAGCGCCAACACAAGGACAGCAAGGGACACCATTGAGGACAACACAAGGACAGCAAGGAACACCATTGAGGATCAATGAGAGTGTTTCTCCAAGCACACCACAAGGGGGAAACTCAAGTGCATCTTCAAGCACTTGCACACCAAGTGAACGAGGTAAGAAGTTTAGAAATCTAAGTGAAATTTATGAAGAAGGAATGAATTCCTTATTTGCCTTGTATTGTCATGTTGATGATCCTATTCATTTTGAAGAAGCTATTAAAGATAGGAAATGGATAGAAGCTATGGATGAGGAAATTAATGCCATAGAGAGAAACAAAACATGGGATTTGGTTGAGCTACCGAAAGGCAAAGAAGTCATTGGTGTGAAATGGGTCTACAAGACCAAAAGCAATGCTGAAGGCAAGATTGAAAGGCATAAAGCAAGGCTGGTTGTTAAAGGCTACAAGCAGCAGTATGGAAGAGATTATGAGGAGACTTTCGCCCCGGTTGCAAGAATGGAAACCGTGAGAGCAGTGCTGTCCATAGCAGCACAAAACAAATGGAAAGTCTACCAAATGGATGTGAAATCAGCATTCCTAAATGGAGTGTTAAAAGAAGAGGTTTATGTTGAACAGCCTCTCGGATATGAGAAGAAAGGTGAAGAGCACAAAGTGTGCAAATTGAAGAAAGCTCTTTATGGGCTGAAGCAAGCACCAAGAGCATGGTACAGTAGGATAGATTCTTATCTACTGGATAATGAATTCGACAAATGTGAAGGAGAACCCACTGTCTACATCAAGGAAAAGGATGGTAAAATTTTAATTGTTGTCTTGTATGTAGATGATGTTATTTTCACTAGAAATGATATTTATCTTATTGAGAATTTTAAATCAGTCATGAAGGATGAATTTGAAATGACTGACATGGGTTTGTTGAGATACTTCTTAGGCATAGAAGTAGATCAAAATGAAAAAGGAATTTTTATATCTCAAGCAAAATATGTAAATCAAGTTTTGGGCAGATTTAAGATGGAAGAATGCAAGGCAGCAATCACTCCCACAGTAATGGGATTAAAGCTCAGCAGAGAGGACAGCAGCAAGGAGTTTGATCCTAGCTTGTATAAAAGTATTGTTGGCAGCCTTATGTATTTAACAGAAACTAGGCCTGATTTAATGTATGCTGTTAGTTTAATTTCCAGGTTCATGGAGAGGCCAAAGGAGGCACATTGGCAGGCAGCAAAGAGAATTTTGAGGTATGTCAAGGGTACCAAAATGTTTGGCATATTATATAGCGTCTCAGAAAGTTCAGATTTAATTGGTTACACTGATAGCGATTGGGCTGGAAGTGTAGATGATCGGAAGAGCACTTCCGGTTATGTTTTTCATATGGGTTCAGGAGCCATTTCATGGGCTTCTAAGAAGCAGTCCATTGTAGCATTGTCTACAGCAGAGGCTGAATATGTGGCAGCTACAGCAGCAGCATGTCAAGCAGTGTGGATGAGAAGAATGTTGAGAAGCTTAGGCCAAGAGCAGGCAAAAGCGACAGTCATCTTTTGTGACAATAGCTCAGCTATTGCATTGTCAAAGAATTCAGTGTTTCATAAGAGAACGAAACACATTGATACAAGGTTTCACTACATCAGAGAATTGGTGAACAATGGAGAAATTGTGCTACAACATTGCAGTACTCAGGAACAGGTAGCAGACATTTTGACAAAGCCATTGGATCAGAAGAGCTTTGAATTTTTGAGGAAGTGTTTGGGTATGATTGAATGCCCGACAGTTGAAATTAAAGGGGAGTGTTGAAAATATAATTTCAACTGCAATCGCCGATATCGCATCGGCAAAATGAAGTGAAGGAATTATAAAGGAGCCTTTGTGTTTGCGATAAGCGATCGCCGATATCGCATCGGCAAAGTCAAAGTGAAGGAGTTATAAAGAAGCTTTTGTGTTTGCGATAAGCGATCGCCGATATCGCATCGGCACATCGCTATCGGCAATGTCATAGAGTCGGGGTCTTTGACATGAGTAAAGTTGTGATGCGATGGAGTGGACCCGATGGCTTCCCAAAACCAAATTGCATAATGTTTGAAATTCACCCGACGGCAAATATTAAATGTTGCGTGGAGTAAATCTAAGTTTTGGTTGACCATACGTCTTAATGAAATGTCATAGTGGTAGGTAAAATATTAAAGTTTTACATAGAGTTCGTAAGTTTTTTTATGAAAAGGTATGGGCGTATGTACTTATTACATAAATTCTGTATGGGATATGAGTATGTAATTTATTACTGTGTTGACCATTGTTTCTTGGATGGCACACGGGAGGTTTTAGTGTGAGTTCATAGTAGAGTAAAAATTAGAGTGGTGAAGCGAAAACCATGTGTGGTATGTATTGAACACACAGCAGTGTGTAAAAAGATAGAACCAGATGAAGTAATTTTTGGTGTGTGGAAAAACCATGTGTAGTTTTGCACAGCAGTGCATAAAGGAAATGGTGGAGCGAGTTTTTGTAACTCTGTAAGTTTTGTTTTTACAGCAGCATGTAAAAGTGTTTCACACCAGTGAATGTAAATTTTGTTTTACAGCAGTAAGCTCATGTAAACTTTTGTTACAGCAGTAAGTTGTTTTTCACAGCAGTGAATATGAAAACAATTTTACAGTGGTAAATCCCTCTCAGTAAAAGAGGATGAAGTTTGTATCGATTTTTAATGAATAAAATGTTTTTAATGGTAGTGAAATACTCTGTTTCTTCATGAAATTTTTTCTTAAGTCTTCCTGCATAAAAGATCTTGGAGCAAAGTAAAAACAGAGCATTGCCTCTGTGTGTTTGAATATTTGGTTTTTGGTATTTTCTCCATGTTAAAAATACCCAACATATTAGAAGAGAGAATGGGCCCACACATAGCGAAAGTACGATAGAAAGCATCTTCGCCTACTGTTTTATCAAGATTCTTTACAAAAATTTTGGCTGATACGAAGTTACGGATGCTGGGGTCATGGGGTGAGTACATTACCCGAATATGGTTTCCATTAAGGGGCGCAGAATTCAATAAACGTAAAGCCTCACTAGCATTTTCAGTGAACCTATAATTAACATAAGCGTATCCCAGAGAAGTGTTGGTAGTGGCATCTCTGCATATGTGAACAGTGAGCACCGGGCCAATCCGCCCAAAGAGATCATATATCTGGGCCTCGGTCACATTGGGCTCCAAATCCCCCACATAGAGAGATTTCGGCAGTAATCGATTGTTGTTGCCGTTAGCAACTGCTTGTTGATGTTGTGCAACACGGTGTTCTGCTGGTTGGACTTGATTCTGTGCCATCGCCTCTTTACTCACTGACCCTGGAAAAGCAAAAAGCACAACTTCCTAACGCCAACTCAATGGAAATAAAAATCCAAACCCAATTCAACCGAAATAATCGAAACCACAGCAGGTGTAGATTGCAAAATCAAAACCGCTTATTTCTGTACAACAGGCGAAGATTATATCGATTTTCCACGCTGAAAATAGACTTCAACGCTGAACATTCCACTTCGATTCAATATGGAAAGGTATAATGGTGAGAGTGCCGCACCAATTCTTCTATAAATATGTTTTAGGTTTTCTCTTCATGGGTCGGCACCGTATTTTTCACAACATTGAATGGAAGAGAAACATGGTTTTACATTTCTTAATTGCCGTGAAACATGGTGTGACGTTGCTTAGTTTTTTCATAACTGTGAATACTCGAGTAATTAAATAAATATATTAATAAGTAATAAATATATTAGTGATTAAAGAGTATAATTATATTAATTGAATAACACATAAAGAGAATAATTAAATTAATTAAATAAATACGTTATTTAAGAGATAAAATATATATTTAATAAAAAGTGTAATGTAATGTTAGTGATTTTATTGTTATTTATTAATAATTTTATTAATTAAAATTAAAATTTTGGCTTTTTCTCCAATTTTGCTAACATTACTTTAGTTTTACTTTTTATTAATAATAATGGTTAAAATTTATTTCAGATTTATATATTTTTATTGAAATCTAGTTAATTAACGATTATCATGTTAAATCAAAATTAATAAAATTAAACGTGTTTATACAAATTGAATAATAATTTATAGATCAATATTCTTTTACGATGAAAGCTCTAGCATAAATAGTCTTAAGCGCCTTTTCACCAAAGGTCATTATGTTTAGTGGTGCCTCTCTACATAATTAATATATAATTAAAATTATTTTATTATATATATATATATATAGATATATAAAATATTACATTGCTTTCAAAAGAAATATTTTATGCTCAAAGCATAGGTAATGAGATGTTAACAAAAATCCTGTGTCTCCCGAGAAACACCTTCCATTAGGCCCTTCGACTTGTTGAGGTATTTTTTAATTACTTAAGAACATAATCAATTTTCTTCACAACTTGAGTGAGTTTCTTCACAAATTGATATGGACCATAGAACTCGGGGCCTAACTTGTTTTTCCCATATATTTTTAACGATAATTGTTTGTAAGGTTTGAAACTTCACATACACCCAATCTACTTAAATTTTATTTCTAAACTACATTGGTCATCTTGCTACTTCGTGCGGTTTCTTGCAATATTTAAGTTTTCCTTTAGTGTTCGAGCAACCTTTTAGTTATCCTCAAATTGATTCTTTATTGTTGGAATTTTTATATTATTTATGGTTAACTCTTTCCATTTAGGGGGTGTATAATCATAGAGAGATTGAGATGACATTAGTTTTATTGAAACGTGATAAGTGGAATTCTACCACCATGGTGTTAGATGTAACTATTCAAACCATTTTTTTGTTAATCTCTTACAAAATGACAGAGATATGCTTCCAAACATCTATCGACAATTTCATATTGGTCACATGTTTGGGGTGGTATGCTAACCTCATGTTGAGGGATGTCCGCATTTGTTTGAAAAAAGCTTTAGAAAAGTTTCCTTTAAATTTGGTATCCCTATCACTCACAATGATCTTCGGAAATCCATGCAATTTGTAATTATTTTTGCAAAATATTTTGGCATTTTGTTTTGCTCAGTTTGCTCTCTTGTTCATCTTTCAGTGCGATTGATACAACTACTTTATTTATGAATCGTGGTAATTACTTGTGAATATAGATTATATTTCTTTTATCTTCATCAAACAATCACACTTCAGAAATTCAACTAATAACCATGAAATTAAAATGTATTTATCACAATGTGTGAGAGATAGAGATATGTGTGTGATAAGTCCTTTTGTAAAATGAAAAGGTTCGAGTGTATTTAATACCCAATATATACAAGAGACATGTTTCTTAAATAAAATCATATATCTTTGTAAATTAGATTCTAGTAAGTTTTCACACTCTCATATTTGTTAAAGTGTTGAAGATCACGTAAATAATGGCGGTGAGTGACTCTTTGTAAGTACATTTATTTACTTTTTGTTCCTATTACATATTTTATGAAAATACTTGCTTAAATTATTACGAGTAATAACTGATAGTAAATATGTTATTTACCATAGTATGGACTATCAAAGATCTTAATTTTAGGTTTTCTCGTTGATTTCCTTTCTTTTAATTTTCCTTATTTTGTTTTAAAATATCATTTTCTTTCGTGTTTGTACATAATATTATAAATACATCAAGGATTATGAATATTGACAATAATTGCATTCTTCAACACTCCCTCTTAACTTGGTAGGTATTCATAATGATTATCCAAATGTTTTCTATGTACATGATCTTTCTAAAACAAAGGTAAATCTCATCGATAACACCTTTATCTAAGTCAATACCCTTGACCTACATGAGCATCATCATAAATGTGTACCACAACTTTGGTTAGCCCTTGTAAATGATTGTACTTATTCAAATAGTCACCATGATCTGGTGGGTGTCTCACCTCTTGGTACTCTAACTAGTTCAGGGTGGTCATTTCCCACAGTCAAACGGTAGTGAAAACTGTTAGAGCTTGAAATTTCACCTCAGGCTGAGAAAGGTAAACCTCAAGGCAACATCAAACCACTTAGCCTCGTAGCTAGCCCTACGGGGCTGGAGAGGGCTCTCTCCGGTCTATCTCGGTGAAATCTTCAATGGATGAGATGACCAATAGGGTAACACTGATTTTAGGCTAGTAAACTGATCAAAAAGGTTGATTTGGGGTTTTTAGGGTTTTTGGTGGCAAATTGAGGGGATGGAAATTTTGGGTGCAGGGATTGGACACAGTTTCTGCAGGGGGTTCTTTAGGGAGAGGTAGGAGACAATATTGATGCATTTGATTGAGGTGGATGGTCAGGAATGACAGGTGAGGAGCTAAGGAGAGCAAACAATAACTTTGAATTCTCCTTAAACAGTAGAAAACATTGAAATTAAACAAACTTAAAAGCAGAGCATGACAATCATGAATTCTTACTTCAACACTTCGTTTGCTTAATGTGCAGAAGGAAAAGAAAGGAAATGATTCACATAACACACTTACAGGTACATAGAGAAACACACCATCAATACACGTAACCATAAGAATCCCAAAAAAGAATGCAAAACCCTGGTCTTCCTTAGCCAAAAATTGCAGAGATACAATGAATAATACAATGATAGCTTCTCCCTCAAGAGTCCAACCTTCCAACCCCTGAAAATGACTAAGAAAAATCATAATATAGGTAAGCCAACCTCTTCCCTTGCCTCTAGGGGTCGAGCTCATCCTTCTAGGAGCTGTTTCAACTAATTCTAAACTAAGCACTAAAATCTAGGCAGTCAAAACAACTTGCCTCTGTAAGCTAGGAAACCAATTCATTCATTTAATTTTCACCTATCTCATGAATGAATCTTCTAGAAGATGTACACAAGTGTAAAAGTGTCATAAAAGTACATTAATTACATCAAAGAGGATAATAATCCACCCCAAAAAGTCAAACAGGGTCAAACTGCGTTTTTCTGAGCTGTACACTGAAATTTGGAGAAATTTGCCTGACGGGTCGCGTGCCTCTGCCTGACAAGTCGCGCGCCTTTGGGACCAATTTTGGGGCACTTCCAGGTGTCCAAATTGAGCAATAGTAGGCTTGTTCGAAAGGTCTGTGAGTCTACTTTCCAACCCAACTGGAATTTCTGAATTTGGTGGTCATTTGCCCCTCAAAAATTGCAATCTCCCAAGACTGCTTTCTGTGTCTCAAAAATGTGGTAGAAAGTCATTTTTTGCTCCTTTTTTGACTTTCTGGAGGCCCAAAACTTCATAAAATCTCAAGTCCATTTATGAGCATATGTAACTTCTCATGACAAATCTGGAAATGCTGAGTTTTTGCAAAATGGAGTTGCCAGGATGAAGGGTCGCGCGGGGGGTGAGACCCGTTAATGGACAAAACCTATAAATTGCCTGAAAAATCAAAATTGACCAAAAATGTTCAAAATTTCTTGGGATTTGTGCTGTGGCTGGGCTATTTAGTGCCTTGGTCCTTCAGTGAAGCCTCGGGCAAGATATGGAGGGGATCGGGCCTCTTTCTCCTTTTTTGTGCCTTGGCCAACCGCCTTTGGAACATTTTCATCTTTGCCTTGCACACATGCATTCGGGCCCAATAGTGGTTTTTCATGTTCCGGAGCAGGCTCAACTTCTGGTGTTGACTCACGGTCATCACTTTGCTCATAGTCGGTTTCGGTTTCTGACATGGTTTCAAGAGCAAAGTGGCTGAAATGTACTGCTGTTTCTGCTTTGAAAACTGCTGATTAAAATGCTGTTTTAAGGGGACAAGGAGCACGAGGGAAATGTTAGGGGAGGGACACTTTTAAAGGGAAAATGGGAATAAATATATAAAACAGGGATTCAAGGGAAAAAACATTGCAAAAATCATTGCATATGCATAATTATATACATTGTTTACATGGGTATAATGAGAGGTAGGGTTAGGGGTTGATTCTTCATTTTTTAGGGAAAAAGGGGTAGGGTTTAGGGTTTTCACATATTTGGAAGGGAAATTTACATAGAATTATAAGGAATATGAAATGGGAGATTGAAGAAAAATGAGAACAATGGGATACCTCAAAACAGCATATAAAACCCTAGCAATTTGACAACTTCAAACCAAAAGCACAATGGAGACTTTCAGTTGCAAATGGAGACTTTTACAAATACAATCATGACCTTCTTGAACTGTAGCAAGCAATAATTGTTTATGATGGAGGGCCTACCTTGCAAAATTTGGCAATTTGTGGCTCCTTGGCAGCTTGCTGGTAATTTTCTGTGGAGGAAACATTGATGGGTCGCGTGCATTGCCCAACGGGTCGCGCGCCCTCAACGGGACGCGCCTGTGTAATTTTTACACTGCTGAAGGTGCCCTGACGGGTCGCGCGCCCTCAACGGGTCGCGCGCCAGGCTCAACGGGTCGCGCTTTTGCAGGAGGCTTTTGGAGGCCTTCCCAGTGTCAGAATCAGGTGCAGGATAGCTCGTTGGAAAGGTCTTTGAGTCGGAGGTATTGACCCAAATTATGGTGCTTAAATTGATGTTGTTGATTTACCAAGTGTCAAAGTTGTTTGGCTCAATTATGGTAATTGGTTGATGCTATTGGTTTACCATGTGTCTCAATTGTGACCAGATTATGGTGATGATTTGTTGTAACCTTTTTCTTAGAGAAATTTGTCAACAAAAGTACATCTGTCTAGCCATTATGAATACCTCTCTAGCTAAGAGGGAGCGTTGAATGTTATAGCTATGGCCTGTCTTCATAATTTATATTTAGCCCTTGTAATTTATAAAGAATTTGTAAGACATGTTTTTCATGCCATTTTCATTGTTTAGCCCTTAAAAGAATTAATAGGAGACATGTTCTTCATGTCAGATTTAAAAGAAAAAATTTTGAAATTTAAAATTTGAATTATTGGCTCCAAACTTGTCAAGTCAAGTAGACCCCATTGAAGAGACACACCCATTCGGACAAGCAAAGCACTATATATAGAGCATTCAACCTCCTCTACACTGTACCATTCGACTTCACACAAGACAAGTAATATTCTGGGCATCTCGGTGAAAGCGTAGGATGGATTTGTAGTGCAGGACGAATTGGTGCTGCAGGATGGATTTGTAGTGCAGGACGAATTGGTGCTGCAGGACGAACTTGTAGTGCAGGACGAATTGGTGCTGCAGGACGAACTTGTAGTGCAAGACGAATCTTTAGTGCAAGACCAAAATTCTGGGCAGCAGGGTGGAGTTTCTGGGCATATTTTGCGAGACCGAAATTTGGCTTAGGCAGATCAGAGAGGGCAGAAGTTTGACTTGACAAGAGGGCTGCTTGACCAGATTTGACCATAGCATTGTTGGTCAGTTTGACCTCATAGTTGACTAGCTGCATTAAGTGTATCTCTTGTTGAACTGAAGAATTTCTCTAAGGAAAAAGTAGCTGAGTTTTCCCCCAAGTGGGTTTTCCAAGGGTAAATCTTGTGTTTTCTTTGTGCATTGTGATGTTTATTGTCCTTATGCTTTTATGGTTGAATTTCTAAAGTGTAATTGCTTAATCATAAATTGGAATTGTTAAAAGAAGATCTACACCATTAGAAGTAATTATCAGTGTTTCAGAAATTTGTGCTTGTATCTATTGCACTTGAAAAATCAACATGCATGAGTTGAGGAAAATTCAGCTGGGTAGAGATCGGGTTTTTTAGGGCAGATTTGCCAGTTTTAATTTTGCTGTAAAAATGTTATATTTTCTCTGTGGGCCATTTTCCCAGTAAGGGAGCCCCCATTATTTGGATAATAAAAGTGAAGAGTAATTGGTGGTTATTTGCTGTGTGAATTATTTCCTATGTGTGTACTTCTGCTATTTAATTTTCTGTTAAAAATTTCAGTGTGTTTACCTTTAGTAATTGCAGAAATATTTTCTGGTATAAATAATTGCTCAGAATTAAAATAATATTTATAATTAAGAAATTAACATATACCAAAGAAAATTTTTTGTACATTGACTAATTTTTACTGCCATTCCGGCCTTCCTTTTATAAATTTTGGGCACACTGCATACACATCATCATGTTTAAATATGGAGAAATAATCAATGTCTTTATATATTATTGCTGCAGCGAATACATTCACAGCGGCCTGAGATAGGCTACCCAACATACATATACCACTTTTGACTTCACATAATGTCATTCTTATATTTATAACACATATAAGTTATGGTAGTTTAACCTCCTAACTTCTAAGCTTAATATTTACTGCATTCTATGTCACGAAAATATGGTGACCATTCACCATATTACGCAAAATTGTTTTGTGTTATACTTTTTAACACTTAGCCATCTTTGTCATGATTGGACTTCTGTTTTTATTTTTGATGTTTTCAACTTTGGCAATCAGTTTTTCATGTAATTAGTAATTTATCAGTCTGCATAGTTTTAGGGGTAAAAGCTTGAAAAGGATCTTATTCATCAAAACAACCACAGTCTGTAATTTTTTTTCCTGCAGCATAGGTTGATTGTTCCTTTCCATTGTTGTTCAACATAAAATGAATCATTGAATGGCTTTCGTTGGATTTTCATTTGCGAGCATATTGCATATGCCCTATCGATAATCATTGTTTTAGTATTATTTTCATGGTCAAATCCTTTGCCCCTTCGCATTTTCCTGCTCAAAATACAGTGAATACTTACAAGCTAATGGGATGCAAGTTGATAAATGTATTGAATATGCAAATAATTAAGGTCTTATTATGTCTTCATGATTACCCTCATGGTTATATGCTTAAGTTCTCTTTTTTGTGTTTATATCTCTATTTTATCTCAAATATTGAATGATAGATGCCTTGACTTCTTTCTATTAAGAATTTTTGTATAATTATTTTGGGTTCAGTGTCAGGAGATTCTGCTGGCGTTCATATCCATGCTGTATTTGTGACGAAGGAAACTGCAAATGTTCTTCTGCAATATGTAAAGGATATGGATACAGTATGCTATATTTTGCCAGCATTCGAAAACACTGCTTGGTCAATGATGGCAGTGTCTTTCTTATCGCTTCTTGCAGTATCAGCTGTATTGTTGACATTTTTCTTTGTCCGGAGGTACCGGATTCGACATTTCAGTTCAAGGTTTTTACTGAATCGTGAGGCACATGGCTTGAGTAGTCGTGAAGTAAAGGCTCTTCCTGCTGTTACATTCAAAACACGAGATATAAGTGGAACTGATACATTTGCAATCTGTCTAGAAAGTTACGAGGTTGGCCAGAAGCTTCGTATTCTACCTTGTCATCACGGTAAGCCTGACTTTCCACACCATCTTTTTCTGGCATGTATGAATGAGAAGCATATGTCAGAAAATTGTATAAAAATATTTAGAGACAATAAGCGGTCAATTTCAAGAAATGTGTCCATCTCTGTGGAGAAACAGGTGAAGGGAATGAGATTACGTCATTTCTTATATGCAGGCCTAGAGTGTGCAACTATCTTTTTTGACAAAAAACTCTAAAGCTTATTATCTTCCACTCTCAAACTGTCAATGTTATTGATGCAAACAAAGTCATAGAAGTAATTTTGGCCAAAAACATCTAAGGGAGGGTCATATACAAGATAATGGAAAGTAGGTTATCATGTTGTAAAACACCAAACGTTGTTACCATCTATTAATGTCAGTGCTGATACAGTTATTTCTTGTTGCTATTATACACCTGCGTCTGTGTGGATACACTTGTATGTTGTAGCAATATTGTTCTACATATGTTAACCATGGTGCTAGTAAGGTTGTTGGCTCAATGGATTTTGACTGAATTTTCAAGAGAATCACTAGTTGTAAAGCCTACCTTTGAGGATATATTGCAATGTTTTATGCCCTTCTCTAGTTTCTTCCTTCAGGAGCTTTCAACAAAGAAACTCAGGTATTGTCTTTTCGGCATGATGCAGAGTGAGGCCTCTGCATTCATATTAATTTTAGTGTGCATGTTTATAATGTGATACTGCACTGGGTGTGCATATTTTTAGATCTTCAAAATACTGAACACATTCGACTTATTTGTAAATTGCATAATGACTATATAAGAAAACAGTACCTTCGGAAAGAGGAATCAGTTTCATAGAAACACATTATGCAATTTTTTTAGAATTTCAATCTATCGGATTGCTTAATTAAAAAGCTGCCTAAGATGAAGATAAAAGGGGATTCTTTTGGGCTCTGACTATGAGACATTTGTTTAGAGTCGAGAGACACGTTGCAAAAGTGTGTGTGCACTGTGTATTGAAAAATGAAGAAGATAAAATTAGGGAGCAATAAGGGAAACTACATAAATTGAAAGACAAAAGATAGGGACAAATAAGGGAAACTCTATAAATTAAAAAATAACATAAACTTACCATGATACTAGGAAACTAATACCACTAATGAATGGTGATTCAATGAAATAGCGATAACATATTCGAATTTAAAGAAATGAAACTCTAGCAAATAATTATTTTTGTCCATCCTGGTTGAAGGGAAGAAAACTGGTTGAGCGACACAATGTTGTTTTTGGATTTTGAAAGGTTTTATGGAAAGAAAAACCCAGAAAGTATCGAATATTAGAGATCCCAAGTTAAATGTAACAATGCATTGAAGAGCATTTTACATGATGACAAGTGGAAGAGTCCACAAAATTAATGAAAGGAAGTTGGAAGATGAGAGTCGAAAGACTTGATGTATTTGTAAAAATGAGTAGGAGGAATAGACTTCAAATAATGGCCCTGTTCAGAAAAAAATTCTGCCACACAAAGCACTAAATAATTAAGTTACGGGAAGATAATTACAATGCTCCCTTTGAATGAACTGAAACATTTTTTGTAAGGCCATTATATCTTCAATGCTCCCTTTGAATGAACTGAAACATTTTTTTGTAAGGCCATTATTTTTTCACAAGCATTGCCTTAAAGGCTTTAGACATCAACATGTTGGCAACTCACAAAGGGTTGTGTATTCACAGATAGGCTAGGTCACTTACAGATGTTCCATTCTCTTTGCCTAGATTTGTTATCATTGGAAACCTTTTCCTTCGCAGCAATGATTATGTTTGCGTTGAGAAATTTCGCTGCAGCCTAACCTAGACAGCTTTCAAAAATAGCTTACAAATTGGGTAGTTTTTCCTCACTGGAGGGGTGTATTCAAGAATGTAACTAGTGTCGGTCTTCATAATTGTATTTGAGTCATGATGTAATATATTTGTTAAAAGGAAAAATAAATTTTATTGTAAAAAAAATTGACTTATTAAAGCATGGGTTTCATGCTTGGGTCAATGGTCAATATGTCAAAGTACCCATTGTGTGCTCTAGGTTTTATTGAGTCAAAGTCAAAAATCATTATGTAAAAGACCCTTCTTGGGCTCCCTATGTCAAGAAAGAAAAAATATTTTTATTTTTTGTCTCTTCTCCATCAAGTCAACTTTGCCTCCTATCAAGTAGGCCTCTTCAATCTTCAAGTCGGCCTAATGAAAGGATGCATCCACCTTTGAAGAAGCTATATATAAAGGAGCATTCAATCTATTGAAAAACCAACCATTCGATTCTGTGGAAGAAAGAAAAAGGGAGCATCGAGAATTTTAGAGAAGTTTGTCATATTGCTAAAAGAAAAGATAAAAAGAAAAATGGACTGAAAAATGGACTAAAAATTGCATTTGTACGACAACTCCCTCTGCATCTGTGCTGCTGCTGGTCCTTTTTCCCAACACTGTATCTGCACTGCAACTCCCTCTGCGTCTGTGCTGCTGTTGGTCCTTTCTCCCAACACTACATTTGCACTGCAACTCCCTCTTCATTCGTGCTGCTAACACACTACTTCTGAAAGGGGTTCTTTACCATCTGCATCTTTTCCCTGAAATAGTCAAATTTTGACTTTCCAAGGGCCTTGGTGAGGATATCTGCCACTTGCTCTCCTGTAGAACTGTAGCTCAACTGTACAGCTCCTCGTTGGACATAGTCTCTAAAAAAGTGACAATGGATATCAATATGTTTCGACCTATCATGAAATACTGGATTCTCAGACAGTTTGATGCAACTCTGATTATCACACATGATCCTGGTCGCCTCCATGTTTCTTCTGAATAGGTTCACTAGTAGTTTTCTAAGCCATATGGCCTCACACGACGCTGTGCTTGCTGCCATATATTGTGCCTCAAATGAGCTTAGAGCCACGGACTTCTGTTTCCTACTACACCAGGGGTCATTCCTAATCCAATGCTGAAATAGTACCCAGAGGTACTTTTCTGATCCACTGAACTTCCTGCCCAATCTGCATCAGTAAATCCACTCAACCTGATATCCTTCCCCTTGGTGTATAAGAGCCCATAATCAACTGTTCCCTGTAAATATCTGAGAACGTGTTTGGCTGCTGCCCAATGTGCCCTCTTTGGTTCCACCATGCACTGATCGAGGGTGTTGACAGCATAGCAAATATTTCGCCTGGTATTGACCAGATACATTAGGGACCCTATGAGCTATCGGTATAGGGTGGGATCGACATCCTTGTCTTCTGATGCATCAATCTTCTTCCAATTGGTGATCATTGGCTTAGCCATAGGTCTAAAGTCTCTTATCCCGAACCTTTTTAGGATGTCTGTAGCATACCTCCTTTGCCCAAGGAAGATATCTCCTTTCTGCTGCCAAACTTCCAACCCTCAGAAGTAGTGCATTCGTCCTAGATCCTTCATATCTAACTCTGTGGCTAGATTCTTCTTGTAGTCCTCAATGAGTCTTGATGATCCTGTCAGAAAGAGATCAACCACATATAATACTATGATAAGTGGCTCATTCTCTACAACCAGATAGTATAGATTCAGATCCGCGTTACTCTTGACAAACCCCATCTTATACAAGTAGCCATCTATTTGACCATATCCTACAAATTGTGTTAATATTTACATTATCTGAAAATATTGAGAAATATTGGTCTAAAATAAATTTATGATTTCCATTATTCAAATTCCCCACTTACCTTCTCAATTTGAATATTGTGTAGGATATGGTCTCCTTCCATTAATTCAAAATATATTTATTCATTCACATACCCCAATGTACCCTCACATTTACTAAGGAGAAGACATGGTCCTCTCCATGTAAGCACATTTCACATTCCCCAATGTACCCTCACAATTAATTGGGAGAAGACATAGTCCTCTCCATCTTATCATCAATATATATTTATTCATTTCACATTCCCCAATGTACCCTCACATTTACTAAGGAGAAGACATAGTCCTCTCCATCTTATCATCAATATATGTTTATTCATTTCACATTCCCCAATGTACCCTCACATTTACTAAGGAGGAGACATGGTCCTCCCCATGTAATTACACTTCACATTCCCAAATGTACTTTTCAGATTTACTTGGGAGAAGACATGATCCTTTCCCATTAAATTCTCAATTTTATATTCATATCACAATTCCAAATGTACACCTAGCTTAGAAGAGAAGTCAACCAAGGATGGGTGAGAGTTAATGACATTAATGAGAGGTGGTTGAGGAAAGAGGGTATAAAAGGGAAGGGGGAAGGAAGAAAAGGGGAGTTGAAGTTTTGCTTAGGATTGTGGGGGTTGGTTGTGATTGTTTGGCCTTGTTATGATTTTTGGGAGACCTTGGAAACCTGTGGAGGTTTCTTGGGTTTGAGAGGAGGAAAGTATCATTATCTAGTTTTGCACATTCTTCTTGAGGACACACTATATCTGGTTGGACTTGGGCACGGAGGGCTAGGGAACCTGTGGAGGTTTCCTGGGCTAGGAATTTATTTCCTAGTTGGCTGGGAGGTAAAATCCGGTTGGGTCGGCCAGAAGGAGCATTCAACTGGAGCTATCAGACAAAGGTATCTTCATTAACCGCCGGAACAGGTATTTTTCCATGGACTACTCTTGTTAAGTTGATATCAATGGAATGCTCACCTTAATTTATGTTGCTTATGATAAAATGATTAGATGTTAAATGTTTAAAGCTATGTGAAAAGGTCAGCAAGCTCCTTTTATTATTTATAAATTAACAGGAAAATAGATATGTTAGTGTATAACGAAGTAAAGGCTCTAATAATAGGATTTAGGTTCCTACACATGGTATCAGAGCTTTAGTTCATAATCTGGGCCAAAAACCCACTAAACCCAAATTCCGCTGTAAGAAATTGGTAACCCTCATAAGGACTCACAATTCTAATATATAGATTCTTCAAATTTGCCTCCAAAGCCCACCTTGCACCCATTTACAGGTCTTAAATTGCCTCATCATAAACCTGATTTCTGGACTTGAAAATGCGGTATGAGCGCCTCTCCGAGTATGGTATCAGTGTCTGTCTAACTATTTATGAATTTGCAAACATAGAGAGGCGAGTGGCGAAGATATAGAGTCCAGGTTTAAACAATGGAAGTTATTAGAACCCCGCATTATTTTATGAAGGGCAGCCATTTCTTGTTGTTAATGGAGAACCTGATTGAGATGAAAAGCCTTCGACATCATGGATTCTCAGGGCAGAAATCAGTGATTTCGTGATGAAATTGCGCTGGTTCGATTATCTGCTAGTCTTCTCCAAAACGAGCGAATAGAAATTTGAGGTGGGTAGCACTCCTCCCGCATGTTTTGTCATGACAATCAATAATGCAATCAATGTTGCAATCTATATTAATCATGAAAATGTATGATATGAGTGGCTGTCTGTTGTCTGTGAATCTGGTTTTTGTTTGCATTAACTCTTTATGGAATAAATTTCCCATATTTCATTGCCTGCCATGGGTAAGGTAAAAATAGAAAATTTCCACACAATTTATGGCATTTGTTTGCCTGCCATGTGATAATGCGAAGTGGAAAATCACCGCACATTTTCAGTTCCATTAACATTTTCAGTTTCCAATCTCGGATCAAGTTAATCTCAAACACCAAGAGTCAACAGAGTTTGTAGATCTATCTTCCAGAGACACTGTAGATGTTCCAAACATATCTGGAAATACAAGAACTGTCATTAGGGAAGATACATTCGCTCAAATAACCTCGCTGAATAATTAATATTTCATCAATTCAACGTGTGTCTACCCACCCATAAACAGAGAGCCTAGTAGTCTCCAATGCCCATATTCTCCTGTTCGCCATCGAATTCTCTATTGAGTTTTGATACCAATTCAGTGTGAATAGAATTAGCTGTGCGTTTATGTTCTGTTTTGATACCAATTCCGTGTTCAGAGAGTGAGCTTTGCGTTTTTGTTGAGTGTTTTCTGTTGTTATCAACAATAGTGGGCAGAAAAAGAAAAACCAAGAGAGAATAAACCTGCTGAGAAGAAGCCCGTTCCAGAGAAACTAATTCAGAGTCTTATGATCAAATGCGAAAATGCTAGGACATATATGGAAATAAAATCAGCCCCTTCGAATGTTTTCAATGGCCCGCCCCGCTCCTATACATCACCAGACAAAATCAGAACTACTCTGTTTCTGCAGACAATTTGTCTGCCTACGGATGCGAACGATATAAGTCTACCAGAGCTCAATGTATAGTCGGGATCCTCATAGTAGGATCTATCCATGACTCCAAGTCTCCTTTCTGAAGAAAGATAATCTTGATCTTACCAAGATAATAGGGATCTCCTCACTCAATCAATAATGATGAGTCTAGGTGGCCCTCCAATGTACTGAATTAAAAAAATAAAAAAATAAAATAGATCATTGACTTCCACCCTTTCTTTAAAGGAAGATATCAGCTTCCTCTTATATGCGAGGATCTCAATACACATCATGGCTCCCTTTGAACATCAGAAAAGCATGCTTGTTCAGAGCATATCCATCAAGCCATCTGCACCCTGCTCTTCATCCTTCGGTCTATACACCAAAGTCAGCCAATCATGCTGCCTCTTAAGACAAGGATATCATTTTTAGAGTCATCAGATATCATATTATAATCAGTTGTCATGAATCAACACCCTTTGACATGGTTATCCTTCTTGAAATAATCTATGGCTCCCTCTGAGGCCATACGTCAGATGGTCATTTAGCTTTCATCGATGAGCTTGCTAAATGATTTCTTCCATGTGCATGAAACTACTCAATAGGGATGATTTTCTCATCCAGCCATTTGTATCCATATGACCATGACAAGTGGCTTTTCTCTGCCTTCTGAATTTCATCATCTTCCTTTGAATTGAGGAAGTATAACATCAACTGCTGTATAAGGAATAAGTAGTGCTGCTATATCAAGGATATCCAGTTTCAAATCATCTGTTGAGATGAGCGATTTGCCGAAACCTTTCCTAACCAGGATATTCCTTTATGTTGTATTCCTCCAAAAACTTGTCACACAATTACCTCTGTACTTCATCAAAAGTCTTTTGCGCAAGATGTCAAGGACGAAGTGTTAGATCTGTCCTTAAATTCATCAGACTGTCTAGAACTTACACATATTGTTCACAACTTCGATTGTGAACAAGATCCATTCTCAATGCTTCTGTTAGAGTTTTTGAATATTATCACTGCTGATGAAAAGTAATAAAGTAATATAGATCGTTGAACTAAAATGAATTGACTGAGCTGTCATACACACAGTTGTGATGCCATCTTACATAAGAAGTCAACCGTGTTATTGTCAGCCAAGATGAGAATGGCGAAGATCAATCATACCACTAAGATGGTATACCACTGTGATGCCAATATAGCTGCCACTGAGATGCTATAACCACAGTGATACCAAGCGAAGAGGAATAACATAGCGATACCATACGTAGAACAATGAGAGGAGGGTTGAGCCTTTTCTTTCAATCTTGACGCATTACCAAGAATTTTGAACTGTCTTAGAAAGTTGAAAAGTTACAGATGGAGTATAACCTTTGACTACTTATGGATGGAATTAACACTTTTACAACATATGGATTACCTCATTACCTTAGAACCACCTGTAAATGTGCTCAACGAAGACCTTAAAAGAACGCAGTAAGCTACAAGCCCATAAGCCTTTCAAAGTTTGTCTGCTCGCCAAATCGTTTAAAGTTCCTTAAGGCCATACGTGATTTCAGAGAGAGAACAATGAACTCTTCTTTTGTTAGTGCCAATATTGGTCGGTCTACTGAAGGTATATATGCTAAGTAGAATTGTACTAAGATAAGGATCCGCAAAGAATAGAGCTTGACTTCAAATAATCCTTCTTGCACCTGATCTTTGCTCTTCTTGAATTAGTTGTCACTGAAAGTTCATCAGAAAGATACAGAGTACAAGATCTCATGAATTAAGCTATCTAAGATCTGAAACAATCCTGTTCACAAGTTCGTTTGTGAACAAGACTACTGCATAGCACAGTCACTACTGCATGGCACAGTCATGGTCATACGAGCTGTAACATAGCTATCATCACTGGTTCAGAACTGTAACTATATAGATTTGACAAGTATCCAAACTTATCCAAACTGATCTACACATAATTACATAGGAGAGATGTAAATCCAAGTGCAGTGTGACTATATGCAATGGCAACTTATCAGAGACCAAACCTAACAGTGATGACACTTTCAACAAGGTTTCTGAGTTGCCATACCATCGTAATAACTGCTTCACTGAGATGTCGATGTGCTGAGATACAAATATCAATACTACAAATCGATATTACTATGATTCCACTGTTATCAGTTCTAATGATATTACTAATGATAAATTAGAGAATCAAAATTATCAAAAACATCACATCTCCCTTTGAATATTGGGAAAGCAAGCTTGCCCATAACCATCAAGTCATTTGCAACCTACTATAAACCCTTTGGTCCATGAGCTATAATTATCCAATCATAATTATGCAACTCTTTTGCAGTTCATCAGAGTCATTAAACTCAACTGAAAAAAATAAAATAAAATAAAAAAATCAGACAAGCAAAATCATCAGGGATTGTACTACCTCCTTCTAAAGTCTTGTTGTAGATTGATTATGGTCCTTCTTCAACCAAGAAGAAGAAATCTTCTCATGAGATTATCTCAACACAATTATTGCAAATACTGATATGCAATGAAAGTAAGAAAAATGATAGGAGTCAAGTACAATATCAAAGTAAGAAATAGGAGTTAGTTCAAATTTCAAGACAACAACGAGAGAAATAACTAAGTAGTGAGAATACTTGTACTCCCAAGCTTGGATTGCACATTCAAGTGTAGATAATGGTCTCCACAATGTACTAAAACGTGTAATATCAATATGATTACAAGAGAAGGGGAAACTCTTATTTATACAAAAGGAGGGACTGATATGGGATGCTTAGGCTCTTACGTATTGAATTAATCATACACACACTAATTATCAGTTTGAAGCCTTATTTTACATTGCTGGTTTTGTGCAAAATATTAATAACTAGTGGTTGGAGCATTATTACAAAAGATGAACATACCCATAAAATAGCTGTTTTACGTCAATTTATCTGCATGATAAAAAGGTTGTGATAAGGTTCAAAGGTTGTGAACCTGTTGCCATATCAACTCCCAGGGCAATGCAATCCTGTGTTAGTGCTAGAGGCACCCAAGCTCACATCTCAACATCATAACTCCATCCTCCCCACCTTGTCTAACCATCTAACTCCACCTCTCGTTTCTACACCGAAAGTGCTGGAACACATTTCAAAACACCTTGAAACATTTCAAGGGAATTTCATGATTTGAAAATGCAGGCCCATGTTTCTTACACATTTCAACTTAGCAGTGTTTGTTTCACGCCAATAAAAACACTTAAAAAGTGTGGGAGCCACAACAAGCACACAAATGCCCACTCATAGTAAAATAAAAACAAAGTAATTCTAAAAACATTTCTAAAGTACACTAAAAAAATTCCTTGCCAACTCTAACCGATGTGGTAGCTTCCTATATCTGTCTCATGGATTGCAGGGCAAGTTTACGCATTTGCTTGAGATCAAACAATAAATTGCCAAGTACTTGGTTGGGGTAGAAGCAATGTAAAACATTATTGAGGACATCTTCATATTTCAAAGGTATATATAATACAATATCTCAAACTGTATAAGATATGAGGCTTCCTATAAGCCAAATTAGATATTTATAAAACTATAGGGTAGAATTATTAAATATGCAGTAAAGAAAGGAAATTTAAAGTTAATTATTAGTTAGATGTAATAATATACAGTTAAAGGATATTACAGATATTTAGGGAAGAAATATATTTTATTTAGTTATCTCAAACAAATTAGATATAGTATCATTATATGTTCACATTTAAATGGAAAATATTAATGATAATTGATATTATTATTTTATATATATATAAAAGGGGGGAAGTGTATGCTCAAAGAGCCAAAGAACTAAAATCAAAATATTGTCCAATTAAAATCTCAACAACTATTGGAGTTGGTTTCCCTACTTAAGGCGAATATTATGTTCATTGTGCCTCGAATGGTTTTGATACATCTATGTCTAAGAAGGAAATATTGTTGAGAGTTTTGCTTATATGTAAATAGGATTGATGGTTTATTGGTGAATACACAAGAATGGTTCAAAATTTCATTTTATATGAGTATTTTTGAAAGCCAGTATGTGAGTCAGCTACGAGAGACAAGCCCTAGGATGGATTAATAAGTCTTAGATATTGAACAGATTTTGAACAAATCAAAATGGTGAGGACGCGAAGGAACCAAGGGCCTGGGGAGTCTTCACAAGGACCTCCTTCAAATAACCCATTACCTTCACCAGAATTGACTCTCATCCTGCGTTCCTTGGAAGCAATTAATGAAACCTTAAGAGGACGCCAAACAAATGAAATGGAAGGGGAACACCCTTCATCAGGGTTAGGGAACCCCGAGGGATCTAGAGACTATGATAGAAGACCTCTAGTTGAGGACATTACTAGAGAGATCCAGAAGATTAAACTCCCAGAATTTGCAGGAGGTCGTGCCAGTGAGCGTGCAGAAGCCTGGTTAGAGGGGATGGGAAGGTGTTTCGCACTAAGGGATTACAATTCCAATTCCAAAGCCAAAATAGCAATATTCCAACTCAGAGATAGTGCTCTGAATTGGTGGGGTAACTTGGAGCGTCAACTGCACCTCACTCCAGACACAGTTACTTGGGAATTGTTTGAGGAGAGGTTTAGGAAGAAGTACCTACCAGCATATTATGAAGAACAACAGGTAGGAGCCTTCCATGCCCTGATACAAGGAGGTCGTACTGTAGAAGAATATGAAATTCGATTTATGGAATTAGTCAAGTACGTTTCCTACATGGATACTGATCAGCGCCAAGCGGATCGTTTTATGTATGGATTGAGACCTAAGATTAGGGAAATGGTACGGATGTGGAAACCATCCTCAGTTGCAGAAGCTGTAGAACAGGCTCGTTATGTCGAAGAACACCTAGATTTAAAGGGTGAAGGCAGAGCTATCTTTCCATGTCAAACAGGGTTTATGGGTAAGGCCCCTCGTACCTTCCCAAGGGGGGGAAGTCGGAGGCCACCACCATATGGAAACAGGGTTATACCTAGAACACCTACAGTAGGAATTTCCATGGTTTCTAGTGCAGCTTCACCCACAGTTTCAAGGGCGCGTACAAATCAAAGTCATAGGCGAGGAACAACAAGTGGGGGTAGGGGTTCCAGGGGAAGAAACTCTTTCCAAAGAACTCCACATCATTCGGTTCAAGGTCCACCATGCATCACTTGTTGGGGATGCGGAGGACCTCATTACCAGCGGGACTGCCCAGAGTTTCGAACCAGTAACAGCAGAAGAGAGGGAAAAGAACCAATAGGGGGAGCAGGTAGCCACCACCGAATCTATGCCGCAGTTGACAATCAGCAAGTTGAACACCAGTCTGCTGTGGTAGAAACCTCAGGTATAATAAACAAAGTAAAAGTTAAAATTTTGTTTGACTCTAGTGCTACAGATAGTTTCATTTCACCAGTTGCATTAGAAAAATGTGGGCTGGCAACCTATGAGCACGATGACTTTAAACAAGTTGAGATGGCTTCTGGAATAAAACAAGCAGTAGGGCCTAGTGTTGACCAATGTCAGGTAAACCTCGGGGTGTGTATGACTAAGTCGAAGGCATACGTCACAAAATTGGGAACGTATGATGTAATTGTTGGAATGGACTGGCTTGAAGCTCATCGAGCTTTGGTAGACTGTTTCAAGAAGACGGTGATCTGTTTAGATGATGAAGGTAGAACAATTGAGATTTGTGGAATCAAGAGGGGAGTGTCCCTACGATTCATATCTATGATGAAGGTAAAACGTTGTCTCAGACAAGGTTGCAAACTGTATTTGGTCAAGACTGTAAGTGACCAGAAAGGACCTTCCCTGGATCAACATCCAGTTTTGGCTGAATTCAAGGATGTTTTTCCAGAGGAATTGCCTGGATTACCTCCTGTAAGAGAGATTGATTTCACCATTGATCTGAAACCAGGTGCAGAACCAATATCTAAGACACCCTATAGGATGACAACTCCAGAGCTTTGTGAGTTGCAGATGCAGTTAAAGGAGCTCTTAGACTTGGGATTGATCAGGCCTAGTATTTCCCCTTGGGGTGCACCAGTAATTTTTGTCAAGAAGAAGGATGGTTCCCTGCGCCTATGCATAGATTATAGAGACTTAAACGGACCCACGATAAAGAATCGGTACCCAATACCTCGAATAGATGACTTATTTGATCAAATGAAGGGGGCAGCGGTCTTCTCAAAAATCGATCTACGATCTGGGTACCACCAATTGAGGATAAAGGAGGAAGACATCTCAAAAACTGCATTTCGAACTCGATTTGGGCACTATGAGTTCGTAGTTGTTCCATTCGGTTTAACTAATGCACCAGCAGTATTCATGAGCCTCATGAATGGCGTGTTCAGGAAGTATTTGGACCAATTCGTGCAAGTCTTCCTTGATGACATTCTTATATATTCCAAGAATGAAAAAGAGCATGAACATCACCTAAGGGTAGTATTGACTTGTTTAAGGGAAAATCAATTGTATGGGAAATTGTCAAAGTGTTCCTTCTTTCAGAAGAAAGTCCATTACCTTGGGTACATCATTTCGGGAGAAGGGATTTCTGTTGACCCGGAAAAGGTGAAGGCCATAATGGATTGGCCAGTACCAAAAAATGCCCGTGAGGTACGTAGCTTTATGGGGCTAGCTGGGTATTATCGCAGGTTTGTGGAAGGGTTTTCAAGGATTGCAAAACCCATCACCACATTACAGTGAAATGGGGTTAGGTATGAATGGACAAATGAATGTGGCACTGCATTCACAGAGCTGAAGAGGTTACTAACTAGTGCACCGATCCTTCAAGTACCAGACATGACAAAAGACTTCACTGTCTGCACCGATGCTTCGACGCAGGGATTGGGTGCAGTATTGAAGCAAGAAGGCGGAGTAATAGCTTACGCTTCTAGGAAATTGAAGAAGCATGAAGAGTTATATGCTACCCACGACTTAGAATTGGCAGCAGTGATGTTAGCCTTGAAGCTATGGAGACACTACCTCATTGGGAGAAGATTTGAGTTAAGAACAGATCATCAAAGCCTAAAGCATCTCTTCACTCAAAGGGATTTGAATGCCAGACAAAGGCGATGGATCGAATTCATGAGTGAGTATGATTTTGAAATCTCATACATCAAGGGAAAGGAGAATGTAGTGGCGGATGCACTAAGCAGGAGGCCACGAGCTTTCTCCCTAGTAGCCTTAAAGGTAAATTTAAGGGAGCGGATATTGGAGAAACTCTTTGAAGATAGTTGGTATTTAAAAGTCATCTCAGATATCCAAAATGGGAAACAGATAGAACCAAAGTTTGAAGGATATGTCCTTGAATCACATGGGCTATTGAGATTCCAAGGGAGAATGTACGTACCTAAGGAAGGGGGTATAAGAGAAACCATCCTTGGAGAGTCTCACAGAGCACTCTATTGTGCACATCCTGGGGTAAAGAAGATGTACGCAGACGCAAGGAAACTCTTCTTTTGGGCAGGCATGAATCATGACATAGTCCAGTTTGTCGCCAAATGTCTTGAATGTCAGCGAGTGAAGGCTGATCATCGCCATCCAACAGGACTCCTACAACCTCATGACATCCCTACATCTAAATGGGAAGTAATTTCCATGGATTTTGTGGTGGGTTTGCCACTCACTTCCCAGAGGCACAATGCTATATTGGTTATAGTTGATAAATTGACCAAAAGTGCCCATTTCATCCCAGTAAGGGACACTTACGATGTTACGGATGTGGCGCGAGTGTTTGTCAATGAAGTTATCCGACTGCACGGATTTCCCACAAAGATACACAAGCTACATGTCTCTTAAATTAAATCATATCTCTTTGTAAATTAAATTCTAGAATGCCTATCAATTTACATTTTTACTCATATTTGTTAAAGTGATGAAGATCAAGTGTAGTAAGTATATTTATTTAGAGTATCTAGATTTCTTGGTTGGAAAATGTAGCAATAGTGGAAAACCTATTAAATCATTTTTTTTTTCCTTTGTTGAGAAGATAGACTTGGTAACAGAGAAACAAGTTTATAGCTTCATTAGGTGCCCTTGAGCTAATTCCAAATTAGCTAATCATAGAAACTAATATGATAAACTATGTCATACCAATACACAGTTTATAACTTATCTTATGGTGTAAGCCTGTAAATAAACTATTTTGGTAATCATCATTTAAATCTAATTAAATAATTAAGAATTCATTTCCTTTCCAAATATAAGCTATTGAAAATTGAAGCGGTTGTAGCTCATGTGGTAGGGAGGAGTGACTATTATCCTCCCACCGTCCTTGTACATGAAAGATAACTCACTCACCTAATGAACCATGGGATTTAAAAAATAAAAATAAAAACAAAACTAATATTGGAAAATAAATTTCCTTGAAATAAACTTCATTACAAAAACAATAAATTTTCAACAATAATAATAATAATTTGATTAAAATTGAAAGAGGAATTTAGGATTAAAAAAATAAAACAAAAAAACACTATTGAAAATTTTATTTCCTAGAAATAAACTTCATTACACAATCAATAAATTTCCAATAATACTAATAATTTTTTAATTTAAATATTAAAGAAGAATTCTAAATAGAGAGACATATACATATATAATGGATGGTTACAAGAGAAAATAGCTAAATTACAAACCACTCATCCTAGAATAGATAATGTAAAGTTAAAAATGAATGGTTTCAACAAAAATCACCCCTAAAGAGTCTTCACTTATGTAGTTAAGACAAAGTAGCAGATAATTGTTTGGAAAATCTAGATTTGGTAGTAAAACATTTAACATTAATTTGAAATACTGAAAAGGTATACAAATAGGTTAATGAAAAGATGTGAAAATAAAACTATTATTAGTAATATTGGGTAAATGGTATTTTAGGGGCTTTTTATGGTAGAGTAAAGAATAACCAAGTGGATAAAAACATAGAAAGAGGAAAGAAAGATAATTAAATAAATGAGTAAAATATAACTATAATGCAAGACTAAAATCTAGTGCCATGCTAATTGGATGGTTTCGTCTAACGACGCTTATACATGGAGAAAGTGGTAGTAATAGTAGGTTCCCTACCAATTGGATTGTGTGACTTGAATAAATGACTCTGTAACTTTTCACTTCTCTCCTCTTTTGGCTCAGCGAAATCAACATAAAGAAATTTTCCAGCAACAAGTTTTCCATTCATTTCTACCTTAGCTTGCGATGCTTGTAAAGGAGATGAAAATGCCACAAACCCTGAACCTTTACTGTATCCATGAATGTCTCTCATTACCTTGCATGAAGTGATTGTGCCATAAATAGAGAATAGTTCTTTCAACTTGTTGTCATCAATACTGTCATCGAAATATTTTAAATAAATATTTAATCCATATTGCCTCCTCAATTCAGATTTCTTCAATGCCCTTCCAACATACCATTCCTTACCATCAATTGTTTTCTCAACGCAGCTTGCGGCATCATCTCCATTCTCAAAATTAACAAATCCAAAACACTTTGAATTACCTGCGGCATCGCTAATCACTTTGGCACTTGTAATTGGTCCGTACACACTAAAGTAATATCTCAGATCTTCATCATTCATTGACTCTGATAAATTCTTAACAAAAACATCAGTGAACTTGGTGTTTCCATTTTCTCGTTCTCGCTGCTCCTTTTTCATGAATGGAGCAACATAAACACGTTCCCCATCGATAAACTGACCATTCAAATATTTTATTGCATTTTTCACTCCCTCTTCATGTTCATAAATCACAAATCCATATCCTTTGGATTGCCCTGATGCATCTGTTGCAATATTAGAAGAGAGAATGGACCCACACATAGCGAAAGTACGATACAAAGCATCTTCGCCTACTGTTCTATCAAGATTCTTAACAAAAATTTTAGCTGATCCAAAGTTACAGATGCTGGGGTCATGGGGTGAGTACATTACCCGAATATGGTTTCCATTAAGGGGCGCAGAATTCAATAAACGTAAAGCCTCGCTAGCATTTTCAGCTAACCTATAATTGACATAACCGTATCCCAGAGAAGCATTGGTAGTGGCATCTCTGCATATGTGAACAGTGAGCACCGGGCCAATCCGCCCAAAGAGATCATATATCTGGGCCTCGGTCACATTGGGCTCCAAATCCCCCACATACAGAGATTTCGGCAGTAATCGATTGTTGTTGCCGTTAGCAACTTCTTGTTGATGTTGTGCAACACGGTGTTCTACTGGTTGGACTTGATTCTGTGCCATCACCTCTTTACTCACTGACATTGGAAAAGCAAAAAGCACAACTTCCTAATGCCAACTCAACGGAAATAAAAATCCAAACCCAATGATTAAAATTGTGGGTACTTCCTGAATCAATCAAAACTATTACCTTTTTCTTCTTGATTTGTCCTTCTATCTTGATGGTTTGAGGAGTGGTAATTCCAGCCAATGCATTACAAGATATGGTCGGATTCATTTCTTCATTATCTAGGTTTTTTTCCTGGAGTATATCCTCTTCTTTTGACCTTTCTTGCTCTTTTTCTTCTTCCTCTTCACAATCTATGTAGAATAATTTCTTCTCAGCACGGTTATGACCTTTAGTGTATTTGCTATCACAACTGTAACAAAGCCCTTTTGCTCTTTTTTCTTCCAATTGTTGTGGTGTCAACCTTATAGGTTGTGGAAGGCTAGGGGCAACAACACTTCCATCTTTATAGTTGTGAGTGTTATGCTTCATGGTTGCCATAATTTTTCTTTCCATTTTTCTTGCTAACCTGAATGCCTTCTCTAATGAATCAGGTTCCCAAGGGCGAACGTCATGTTGGATATTATCCTTTAAAGTCCCTATGAACACATCAATCCTATGCTCCCCTGGAATATTTTTTACCCTTATGTTCAATTTTTGGAACTCCTCAATGTGCTCCATTATTGAACCCTTTTGTTTGAGATTTCTGAATTGGCTAAAAAAAGTGTTGCTTTTTGTATCCTCATAATGTGTTGTCAATTCTTCCGTAAAAATTGCCCAAGTGATAACTTTTTTATGAGAGAAAAGCCATTGATACCATACAAACTGATTTGGTTCCAAATATAAAGTTGCAATACGTACCTTTTGTGTGTTTTGCACATTATTGAGATCGAAAAATTGCTTCATCTGTAATATCCATGTTGCGGGATCCTTGCCATCAAACTTCCTCATATCAATTTTTGGAATATGGTGGGTCTTCGATCCAACATTAGATTCTATGGAATCATGATTAACATTTCTTTTATTCTCATCATGAGTTTCCTTTACTACCCTTTCACCATTAGTGACCATTTCTTGTAGCAACTTATTCATATTTATCTTCAATTCTTCCATCTTATCATCCATGCCATATATTTTATTATCCATTCCATTCATCTTAGCTTCCATGCCATCCATCTTAGCTTCTACACCTTTCTTTAAACAATCCATCTTAGCTTCTACACCTTTATTTAAACCATACATCTTAGATTCTGTTACTTTTTGTGCAAGTGACACTTGTTGCACTTGGTCTCGTAATTTTGATATATCATGTTGCATTTCTTCCTCTTCTTCATGAGTCATGCTAGAGCTTTCAGGTTGCTTACTAGGTGTTTTCATTTTCTTTCCTTGGGGCATCAATTACCGATAATAATTCTTTACTATGCCCTTTGAATTCCTTCAAACTAATTTTTCAAACCAAGATTATGCAAAAATTCAAAAAAAGTTACACACCTTTTTTCACTTTGTAGGAGCTTGATATTGAATCTGATGTATCTCTGTAATTTCAGATCATCCAATTCCAAAATTTCCATCTGCAGTAGCCCTCTGTGTCCTCTTTCCAATGCCACTAGTCTGATCCAAACTAGATTCTCCAGGGAAGAGTTATGCCAGATCTCCCAAAGTGACCTGATTATAGACTAGTTCAGTAGAGTGAACTTGTACGACATGCCATGTATCACTGTTTTGACCTTTGGCTCTAAAAAATATATACAAGAAACTACAGTCTGTCTTCTTTCTGTAAATTCTGACAAAATTTCAATCCGATGCTTAGAGAGAAAGTCATGATGATTTTCCCCAGGTCACCTGTTTGGAATGTAATTTAGGAGTCTGCAAAAAGGCCAACTTCCTCAGATCATATCTCCACAAATATAGCGAGAAAAGCTCTGAAATTTAGACCCGAGGTTCAGTGCAATTTCGTCTCAAATGGGTTTTTTTTCACTTCTGAAACGTTGCAAAAAAAGAGTTATAGCAAAAATTCCATGATGACCTATTTGTAGTAGCGAAACCCTAGAATCCAAAGCTCTGATACCAAATGTTATGACACCAGCTCACAAAAGGATAGAAAAGATAGATCAACGCCTTAAAATTCAGCCTCTTTGAGGGTGCAACCTCCTTTACATTACATAAATGAATAATTCTTGGGTGATTCAAATGACAAAACCTGCTTTCTATATATAGCAGTCTAAGGGGTCACAATGTAACCAAGTTGACCTAACAATAATAATATAAAGGCACAAAAATAAGAATAGAGGGATTCTATGGGGAATAGTAATAACAATATGGGGAAAATAGGGGCACAACAATATTAATAAGGGATACAACTACAATATTAATGGGGGCATCATTAGTATTATAGGGACCTAACATAGTGGTAGCAGGAGACACGAATATGCAATATTTATGCACTAGTATGCAAGGGGTTGTTTAAGAAAATTAATTAAGATGAAATTAATATTTCATCTCAAGAATTTAATTAAATTAATTTGGATCTAAGATCATGTAGGAGACTTTTCATTGTTTTCATTTTTATATTAAAATCATTTGACAGATAACAAAATCGAGGTTTTGATATAGACATGGCAGGGACGAGCATAGGCTGGGTTAAAGGAGCTCTTTAGTTTGCTAAATGAGGTTTTCATATAGACATGAGAGTTCAAATTGGTTAAAAGAACTATTCATTTTGCTTCAATCAATCAAACCAAGCGGTAATGGTTTCAATGAATCCATTTGAAGCCTTTTTGGGATCCTTTTTTGTATTTATTTATTGACAAATTCTAATGCAGAAAGTAGTTTGAAAGTTGATAGTTTTGGTAATATATTAACAAGCTTGTGCTAATTCTAGTTACTTTTCTTTTAGGACTAGATTAAATTATTTGTAGATTATTATGTATTATTATCTTTTTGTGTGGGTCATGCTACAAGGGTGTGAAATTTAGTGAACTCCAAGGAGCTATTTTTTACTAA
This sequence comes from Pinus tabuliformis, assembly GCA_031772625.1. NCBI lineage: Eukaryota > Viridiplantae > Streptophyta > Pinopsida > Pinales > Pinaceae > Pinus > Pinus tabuliformis. The sequence continues at coordinate 401,573,083 of CM062815.1, read as the reverse complement.
GTTAAAAATAGGTGTTGCATGATTATAGATTTTATAAATATTGTTCCATTATGCATCAAGTATTTTTTAAATCAATGACTACATATTCAATTTCAAGGTTTGCTATAACTCCACACATAATTCTTTAAAGGGTGCTAGCTTAATGGAACACCACTTTCCTTGTAAGTAGGATATTGTTTGTTCTATCCCACTATGCCCTAACATGAATTAACGAGTGTTATTATATTTTAATTTTAAATTAGATATATTTTATATTGATTTATTTCAATGGTGACATATTTTTATAGATTCATTGTCTTATATTGTCTCTAAAGAGACAAATGTGATATTTTATTCCTTTTAAATACATTTTTTATTGTCTCTAGAGAGACAATAGCTAATATTAAAGACTTATTATCTCTATAAAGACAATATGTCTTTAATCCCAACTATGGTCTCTTGAGAGACAAACACGAAATTGTCCCCTAAGAGACAATAATGTTTGTGTTATATAGTGTATTTATAGAGACAATTTTTTAAGACAATAATATGAGACACCCACCTAAAGATAATATTTGAGATGATAATTTTTTTTGGTCTCAAATTAGGATAATTTACCAAAAACTGTCTGAAATAATATCCTAAACACCCCTCATTTGTAGTAATGCGACGCTGAATCATATAGGTTGGTGCTCCTTTCCAAATTAACTTCATCATGCGCTTAGAAGATACAATTTTATTATGGGGTGGTCGAAATTGCCATTTGAAATTAAGAAAGTGCTTTTGATAGGTGCCTAATTTTTGTAGCCACCGTATTCTTAAGACTACATCTACTCCTCCTTGACGCAACATATGAAAAGGAGATTCTAAGTTGTAGTTTTTAATTTTTAGTTCAACCTTTTGGAACCTCCCCACATTTTCAATCTGATTTCCATCTGCTACTATGAATTTCATATTCGGCATCAGATATACAAATGGTTGAGTCTTCTTCCAATTTCATGTCTACTAAACCATATGTAGTATGTAGTTTTAATATCTATTAAGACCACGATATTATTATTTTTTGTATGTCAATTTAATTTTAATGTTTGTAATTTGGAAGTACCTATGATAGCCACAGCTAATATTTGAAATTCTTCTTCATTTTCAAAATATAGATTTTTTTTTGCGTATTTCTGTCTTCCCGTTCATCTAACTCTTCACAATCTGAATCATTTTTTGCTTCATATGTACATAGGTTTTTTGTATTATTTCTTTTAATACATTTATGTTTGCGGTCCCATTTTTCTCCATAATATTTATGCTTTCTTCCCTTTAGTCTTTAGATTTCTAGATTAATCTTCACATCTTCTCTTAAACGAGGTGGAAGAAATTTTAAAATTTTGATATTTGTAGTTTGTACATGATTTTTTCTTGACTATAATTTATCAAATCTTGGTAATTAAAATTATTTCTCATTTGTTTTTACTTTACAAATTGATTTTCCATACTTGTAATATCTTGAATCCTAAATTCATTCTCGAGGCAGGGTTTAATTTAAATATTATATGATTGAATAAGGTATTGAATTGATAATCCATGTACTCTTGTAGCGAGTGTTTCACATTCTAGAGTATCTCGTCCACACTTTTTTTGTGTTGTATTCTGGTGAGTTCTTTGAAGAATTTTTCTTCATTGATATCGTGAATTTTTTTAATGAATTTTTCTTTGAATTTATTCCAATTGGTTGTATATGTGTCATCTTAAATTTGCATGGATTCACGCTTCACGTTTTCATCATCACTATAGATGTTATGATTTTCAAAATATTCCTCTTGTTTATTTGAACCATGCCACATCATGCTTCACATTACTGTCAAATTTCGACAATTCAAAATTTACCATTGTTGGTATGTGATAATTGATTGGTTGGGGTATGATGGAAATTAGTTAGGAATCATCATATTATGAGGATTAGGTATACTTATTTTAGGATTCGGTACGGAATATGTATATCGAGACTTGGGAATGCGAGGTGGGATTTCCAGGTTTAACAAAGAGTCTTGCTGTTTGGTAGTTACATCATTAATTGATTACATGAGATGGCTAAAAAAATTCATTGCTACAGTCTCATTACCAACACTTTTCTTCTCAAATTCTTCCAATATCTTGCTAAATTCTCTCATTGTTTGGGTAACTAGTAGTGTGTTATGTTCCATCTTGAATTTCTTCTTGAAGATTTACTATTATTATTATTATTGTTATTCAGTTAATACCTAATAATTACCCTCTAGGGTTAGTTCAATTGGTAGATTCCCCACCATTAATCACTGTTGCTATTCAGAGGTCATGGGTTCAATTCCTTTGACCCTATGATTGAGCCTATAGGAAGTGATGCCTTCAGGCATATCTTCCTAGTGCAAATATTCTATTGATGTAACCATCACCAATCTCTAGGTCTATGAACCACATAGAAAAAATGTTATGATTGATAACTAGTAACTAAAAATCCTAATATACTAAAAATTAAACTAACTTAAAAGTGTAATATATATAGTTTATTTTATTAAATATAATTTTAACTAAACTCAGTATTAGAAAATATTAAAAAACTAATAATTAAAATTTTTACTTATGGTTCGTGCTCCAATTTGTTAACATCGGTGGAGGGGTATTTTGATGAAGTTTAAAAGGGGAACAATTTGTCGACATTGGTGAGGGACAAGGGAAATGATGTTGGTTGATGGAGATAAAAAGATGACTAACGATAATGGTAATTGTCTAATTGATGGTTGCACGAACTGCAGCATATTTGAACAACATGGAAAAAGGCATTAGGGATGAGCGGAACAGTGGCAATGGCAATAATTGTCATTGAGAAAGATATATGGTGAGAGTGTGTGGATTGTTTAACTATATTAGATGAAGGGGTTGTGTGGGGAAATTGGAATTTATGTAGAGAAAATATTTTTTCTAAGTGTGATGCAAATGAGGCCACAAACACATACATAATCGGTTGATTGGAGGGTCAATTCTTTGATACTACGTTATACTAAAATTGAATATGTAACCAGCTTAGATCCATCTAACAACAAATCTATCATGTGCCGAGAGGGATCAAATCCCTCGAGGTGTAAACCTTTCCTCAAATTATGCACTCCAAAAGGAAGGTTTTCACCTTGAGGGATTTAATCCCTATCGGCGCATGATAGATCTAGTGTTAGATGGATCTAAGATGGTTCCAGTTGAGGGCAACAATGTCACATTTTTAGATTATCATTATTATGTATATATTTGAGATTAACTTTAGAATTCACATTATGTTTTATTTTCTTGGCATGAACATATAATTATCTTCTTTAATTTAGTCTATGTTTCTTGCCTTGAATGCTTTGTACATCTTTGTTTGGATTCTTTAAGTGGTTTGTGTGTTTATGTGTTTGGATTTGGATGATAATGTTTTTGAATGTTACATTTGTTGTGTTATATTTTTATGTGTATGCAATTGTCAATTAGTAATTAGTTAGTGATGAAGAAGGGAGAAAATATTGTCAATATTTCTCAGGGGGATTGCACATCTATTTCATTTAATTTTAGGAATCACAACTTCTAACAACTAGTTAATTCTTAATAGTGTCCCTGTAGGTGTTACTAAATATATCTTGAAGATTAGTTGTAATAACACATTGTGTCAAGGTTACTCTTAAAATATTTTTTCCTTTGCTAGTGTTTGAAATAATTTATTTCCTTCAAGAATATTTTGATGATTTTTTTTTTTTTTTTTTATTATTATTATTTTTTTTTTTTTTTTTTTTTTTTTTATTTTATTTTTTTTTATCTATAGTCTATTCAACAAATTCATTATCTTCCCCACCTCCTTTTACATGAAAGATAACTAACTCACCTAGAAAGAGGAAAGAAAGATAATTTAATAAATGAGTAAAATATAACTATGATGCAAGACTAAAATCTAGTGCCATGCTAATTGGATGGTTTCGTCTAACGACGCTTATACATGGAGAAAGTGGTAGTAATAGTAGGTTCCCTACCAATTGGATTGTGAGACTTGAATAAATGACTCTGTAACTTTTCACTTCTCTCCTCCTTTGGCTCAGCGAAATCAACATAAAGAAATTTTCCAACAACAAGTTTTCCATTCATTTCTACCTTAGCTTGCGATGCTTGTAAAGGAGATGAAAATGCCACAAACCCTGAACCTTTATTGTATCCATGAAAGTCTCTCATTACCTTGCATGAAGTGATTGTGCCATAAATAGAGAATAGTTCTTTCAACTTGTTGTCATCAATACTGTCATCCAAATATTTTAAATAAAGATTTAATCCATATTGCCTCCTCAATTAAGATTTCTTCAATGCCCTTCCAACATACCATTCCTTACCATCAATTGTTTTCCCATTTAAATTCTCAACGCAGCTTGCAGCATCATCTCCATTCTCAAAATTAAGAAATCCAAAACACCTTGAATTACCTGCGGCATCGCTAATCACTTTGGCACTTGTAATTGGTCCGTACACACTAAAGTAATATCTCAAATCCTCATCATTCATTGACTCTGATAAATTCTTAACAAAAACATCAGTGAACTTGGTGTTTCCATTTTCTCGTTCTCGCTGCTCCTTTTTCATGAATGGAGCAACATAAACCCGTTCCCCATCGATAAACCGACCATTCAAATATTTTATTGCATTTTTCACTCCCTCTTCACGTTCATAAATCACAAATCCATATCCTTTGGATTGCCCTGATGCATCTGTTGCAATATTAGAAGAGAGAATGGGCCCACACATAGCGAAAGTACGATAGAAAGCATCTTCGCCTACTGTTCTATCAAGATTCTTTACAAAAATTTTAGCTGATACAAAGTTACGGATGCTGGGGTCATGGGGTGAGTACATTACCCGAATATGGTTTCCATTAAGGGGCGCAGAATTCAATAAACGTAAAGCCTCTCTAGCATTTTCAGCGAACCTATAATTGACATAAGCGTATCCCAGAGAAGTGTTGGTAGTGGCATCTCTGCATATGTGAACAGTGAGCACCGGGCCAATCCGCCCAAAGAGATCATATATCTGGGCCTCGGTCACATTGGGCTCCAAATCCCCCACATACAGAGATTTCGGCAGTAATCGATTGTTGTTGCCGTTAGCAACTGCTTGTTGATGTTGTGCAACACGGTGTTCTGCTGGTTGGACTTGATTCTGTGCCATCGCCTCTTTACTCACTGACCCTGGAAAAGCAGAAAGCACAACTTCATAACGCCAACTCAACGGAAATAAAAATCCAAACCCAATTCAACCGAAATAATCGAAACCACAGCAGGTGTAGATCGCAAAATCAAAACCGCTTATTTCTGTACAACAGGCGAAGATTATATCGATTTTCCAGGCCCAAAATAGACTTCAACACTGAACATTCCACTTCGATTCAATATGGAAAGGTATAATGGTGAGAGTGCCGCACCAATTCTTCTATAAATATGTTTTAGGTTTTCTCTTCATGGGTCGGCGCCGTATTTTTCACAACATTGAATGGAAGAGAAAATGGTTTTACATTTCTTAATTGCCGTGAAAATTTTGGTTTTTCTCTCCAATTTTGCTAACATTACTTTAGTTTTACTTTTTATTAATAATAATGGTTAAAATTTATTTCAGATTTATATATTTTTATTGAAATCTAGTTAATTAACGATTATCATGTTAAATCAAAATTAATAAAATTAAATGTGTTTATACAAATTGAATAATAATTTATAGATCAATATTCTTTTACGATGAAAGCTCTAGCATAAATAGTCTTAAGCGCCTTTTCACCAAAGGTCATTATGTTTAGTGGTGCCTCTCTACATAATTAATATATAATTAAAATTATTTTATATATATATATATATATATATATATATATATATATATATATATATATATATATATATATATATATATATATATATATATATATATATATATATATATATATATATATATATATATATATATATATATATATATATAAGATTACATTGCTTTCAAAAGAAATATTTTATGCTCAAAGCATAGGTAATGAGGGATGTTAACAAAAATCCTCTGTCTCCCGAGAAACACCTTCCATTAGGCCCTTCGACTTGTTGAGGTATTTTTTAATTACTTAAGAACATAATCAATTTTCTTCACAACTTGAGTGAGTTTCTTCACAAATTGATATGGACCATAGAACTCGGGGCCTAACTTGTTTTTCCCATATATTTTTAACGATAATTGTTTGTAAGGTTTGAAACTTCACATACACCCAATCTACTTAAATTTTATTTCTAAACTACATTGGTCATCTTGCTACTTTGTGCGGTTTCTTGCAATATTTAAGTTTTCCTTTAGTGTTCGAGCAACCTTTTAGTTATCCTCAAATTGATTCTTTATTGTTGGAATTTTTATATTATTTATGGTTAACTCTTTCCATTTAGGGGGTGTATAATCATAGAGAGATTGAAATGACATTAGTTTTATTGAAACGTGATAAGTGGAATTCTACCACCATGGTGTTAGATGTAACTATTCAAACCATTTTTTTGTTAATCTCTTACAAAATGACAGAGATATGCTTCCAAACATCTATCGACAATTTCATATTGGTCACATGTTTGGGGTGGTATGCTAACCTCATGTTGAGGGATGTCCTCATTTGTTTGAAAAAAGCTTTAGAAAAGTTTCCTTTAAATTTGGTATCCCTATCACTCACAATGATCTTCGGAAATCCATGCAATTTGTAATTATTTTTGCAAAATATTTTGGCAATTTGTTTTGCTCAGTTTGATCTCTTGTTCATCTTTCAGTGCGATTGATACAACTACTTTATTTATGAATCGTGGTAATTACTTGTGAATATTTATTATATTTCTTTTATCTTCATCAAACAATCACACTTCAGAAATTCAACTAATAACCATGAAATTAAAATGTATTTATCACAATGTGTGAGAGATAGAGATATGTGTGTGATAAGTCCTTTTGTAAAATGAAAAGGTTCGAGTGTATTTAATACCCAATATATACAAGAGACATGTTTCTTAAATAAAATCATATATATTTGTAAATTAGATTCTAGTAAGTTTTCACATTCTCATATTTGTTAAAGTGTTGAAGATCACGTAAATAATGGCGGCGAGTGACTCTTCGTAAGTACATTTATTTACTTTTTGTTCCTATTACATATTTTATGAAAATACTTGCTTAAATTATTACGAGTAATAACTGATAGTAAATATGTTATTTACCATAGTATGGACTATCAAAGATCTTAATTTTAGGTTTTCTCGTTGATTTCCTTTCTTTTAATTTTCCTGCTTTTGTTTTAAAATATCATTCTCTTTCGTGTTTGTACATGATATTTCTAAAACAAAGGTAAATCTCATCGATAACACCTTTATCTAAGTCAATACCCTTGACCTACATGAGCATCATCATAAATGTGTACCACAACTTTGGTTAGCCCTTGTAAACGATTGTACTTATTCAAATAGTCACCATGATCTGGTGGGTGTCTCACCTCTTGGTACTCTAACTAGTTCATGGTGGTCATTTCCCACGGTCAAACGGTAGTGAAACCTGTTAGAGCTTGAAATTTCACCTCAGGCTGAGAAAGGTAAACCTCAAGGCAACATCAAACCACTTAGCCTCGTAGCTAGCCCTACGGGGTTGGAGAGGGCTCTCTCCGGTCTATCTCGGTGAAATCTTCAATGGATGAGATGACCAATAGGGTAACACTGATTTTAGGCTAGTAAACTGATCAAAAAGGTTGATTTGGGGTTTTTAGGGTTTTTGGTGGCAAATTGAGGGGATGGAAATTTTGGGTGCGGGGATTGGACACAGTTTTTGCAGGGGGTTCTTTGGGGAGAGGTAGGAGACAATATTGATGCATTTGATTGAGGTGGATGGTCAGGAATGACAGGTGAGGAGCTAAGTAGAGCAAACAATAACTTTGAATTCTCCTTAAACAGTAGAAAACATTGAAATTAAACAAAATTAAAAGCAGAGCATGACAGTCATGAATTCTTAGTTTAACACTTCGTTTGCTTAATGTGCAGAAGGAAAAGAAAAGAAATGATTCACATAACACACTTACAGGTACATAGAGAAACACACCATCAATACATGTAACCACAAGAATCCCAAAAAAGACTGCAAAACCCTGGTCTTCCTTAGCCAAAAATTGCAGAGATACAATGAATAATACAATGATAGCTTCTCCCTCAAGAGTCCAACCTTCCAACCCCTGAAAATGACTAAGAAAAATCATAATATAGGCAAGCCAACCTCTTCCCTTGCCTCTAGGGGTCGAGCTCATCCTTCTAGGAGCTGTTTCAACTAATTCTAAACTGAGCACTAAAATCTAGGCAGTCAAAACAACTTGCCTCTGTAAGCTAGGAAACCAATTCATTCATTTAATTTTCACCTATCTCATGAATGAATCTTCTAGAAGAGGTACATAAGTGTAAAAGTGTCATAAAAGTACATTAATTACATCAAAGAGGATAATAATCCACCCCAAAAAGTCAAACAGGGTCAAACTGCGTTTTTTCTGAGCTGTACACTGAAATTTGGAGAAATTTGCCTGACGGGTCGCGTGCCTCTGCCTGACAAGTCGCGCGCCTTTGGGACCACTTTTGGGGCACTTCCATGTGTCCAAATTGAGCAAGAGTAGGCTTGTTCGAAAGGTCTGTGAGTCTACTTTCCAACCCAACTGGAATTTCTGAATTTGGTGGTCATTTGCCCCTCCAAAATTGCAATCTCCCAAGACTGCTTTCTGTGTCTCAAAAATGTGGCAGAAAGTCATTTTTTGCTCCTTTTTTTACTTTCTGGAGGCCCAAAACTTCATAAAATCTCAAGTCCATTGATGAGCATATGTAACTTCTCATGAAAAATCTGGAAATGCTGAGTTTTTGCAAAATGGAGTTGCCAGGATGAAGGGTCGCGCGGGGGGTGAGACCCGTTAATGGATAAAACCTGTAAATTGCCTGAAAAATCAAAATTGACCCAAAATGTTCAAAATTTCTTGGGATTTGTGTTGTGGCTGGGCTATTTAGTGCCTTGGTCCTTCAGTGAAGCCTCGGGCTAGATATGGAGGGGATCGGGCCTCTTTCTCCTTTTTTGTGCCTTGGCCAACCGCCTTTGGAAAATTTTCATCCTTGCCTTGCACACATGCATTCGGGCCCAATAGTGGTTTTTCATGTTCCGGAGCAGGCTCAACTTCTGGTGTTGACTCACGGTCATTACTTTGCTCATAGTCGGTTATGTACTGCTGTTTCTGCTTTGAAAACTGCTGTTTTAAGGGGACAAGGAGCACGAGGGAAATGTTAGTAGAGGGACACTTTTAAAGGGAAAATGGGAATAAATATATAAAACAAGGATTCAAGGGAAAAAACATTGCAAAAATCATTGCATATGCATAATTATATACATTGTTTCCATGGGTATAATGAGAGGTAGGGTTAGGGCTTGATTCTTCATTTTTTAGGGAAAAGGGGTAGGGTTTAGGGCTTTTCACATATTTGGAAGGGAGATTTACATAGAATGATAAGGAATATGAAATGGGAGATGGAAGAAAAATGAGAACAATGGGATACCTCAAAACAGCATATAAAACCCTAGCAATTTAGTGCCTTGGTCCTTCAGTGAAGCCTCGGGCTAGATATGGAGGGGATCGGGCCTCTTTCTCCTTTTTTGTGCCTTGGCCAACCGCCTTTGGAACATTTTCATCCTTGCCTTGCACACATGCATTCGGGCCCAATAGTGGTTTTTCATGTTCCGGAGCAGGCTCAACTTCTGGTGTTGACACACGGTCATTACTTTGCTCATAGTCAGTTATGTACTGCTGTTTCTGCTTTGAAAACTGCTGTTTTAAGGGGACAAGGAGCACGAGGGAAATGTTAGTAGAGGGACACTTTTAAAGGGAAAATGGGAATAAATATATAAAACAAGGATTCAAGGGAAAAAACATTGCAAAAATCATTGCATATGCATAATTATATACATTGTTTCCATGGGTATAATGAGAGGTAGGGTTAGGGCTTGATTCTTCATTTTTTAGGGAAAAGGGGTAGGGTTTAGGGCTTTTCACATATTTGGAAGGGAGATTTACATAGAATGATAAGGAATATGAAATGGGAGATGGAAGAAAAATGAGAACAATGGGATACCTCAAAACAGCATATAAAACCCTAGCAATTTGACAACTTCAAACCAAAAGCACAATGGAGACTTTCACTTGCAAATGGAGACTTTTACAAATACAATCATGACCTTCTTGAACTGTAGCAAGCAATAATTTTTTATGATGGAGGGCCTACCTTGAAAAATTTGGCAATTTGTGGTTCCTTGGCAGCTTGCTGGTAATTTTCTGTGGAGGAAACAATGATGGGTCGCGCGCACTGCCCAACGGGTCGCGCGCCCTCAACGGGTCGCGCCTGTGTAATTTTTACACTGCTGGAGGTGCCCTGACGGGTCGCGCGCCAGGCTCAACGGGTCGCGCTTTTGCAGGAGGCTTTTGGAGGCCTTCCCGGTGTCAGAATCAGGTGAAGGATAGCTCGTTGGAAAGGTCTTTGAGTGTAATTTCCAACCCAACTAGAATTTTTCAATTTGGAGTTCAATTGCCCTGTCAAAAATCAAATCTCCCAAGACTGGTCAAAAAGTGCCAAATGAGGCTGCCTCAAGGAAGAGTGCTGTTGCAGTCAACCTTTGAATGCCTTCCTCAACCCCAAATTTAGCTCATGATAGCTCATTGGAAAGCTCTTTGTGTCTAGTTATCATTTTACCCATCAAGAAAATAATTTGGCCAACCAATCTAGGAGAAAACTTGATTTTCCCAAGGTCACTTCTGAGGTGTCTTTGATTCTCCTGAGGCAACGGTATTCTTGACATTTCTCTCAAACCATGACACCTGTGCAAAAAGTGAAGGAGGTTTTTCTTCTTTGGCATGTTGTGGACAAAAAAATCTCTCAGGTTTGCAAAATTCATCTTTTATTGCTCTGGAACATCATTTGAGTGCGACTTGTCCCGATGTGTGAAACAAGGAATTTTGTCGAAATGGAGCGAAATGAAGGGGATAGGGGGCTTATAAATTCTTGGGGAAATTTTTGGGAGTGGGGAGGGATGTTAGGAAGCAGGGGAAAGTGGAATCTCAGAGATTGAGCGAGGGAAAGGGGTCCAAAAGGGCAAAACACAGGCCCAACCTAGAAAATTGCCAGGTTGTAGCTAGAAACTAGGGTTTGTGCCAAAATGAGGAATTTGGGGGATATAAGGGATGGGAAGCATTTGGTAAGGTACTTTAAGGATAGGGGAAGGTGTATGAACATCAGGATACAATTTTTGCCGATGATTTGACCGTCCAAGAGAAATTGGCTTTCAGAACCCTAGGAGAGGGAAATGACCTTGCCAAGGCACAACTGAAGCATGAACAAGGTGTACAATGACTCATTAGACACTGAGATGGTAATGAAAACCCTATGAATGATGATAGACTCAGCTGAATGGTGACATGGACCGACATTTGGACAACTTTAGAAGGAGTTAAAGCAAACCCTAGACCTAATGCCTAGTGACCAAATTTTGTTTGAAAACTCTTTGAAATGACAAAATTTGACTTGGAAACTCTAAGACCACTTTGTAAGAGCATATTTGATCACTGGAGGAAGGCTGGAAAGACTGACACTAACAAAACCCATGTCCCAAATCCAAGGGCCTCTCTGTAGGCCATGATATTGAACAGGTAACCACTCCACAAGTGTCTAGGCCCCATATAACATTTCTTTCAAGAATATTCATCTCTCATGCTATTTTACCAACAACTAGATTCATGCTCCTATTGCAACCAATAGTCTGAGCCATAGCCTTGTTATCCACCGATAAATAGTGTGAGTCAAGCTCCTGTTATTACCAACATTTTGAGGCATACCCCTATTGATGTCACAACAATGTTCCCTCTCACTGAGAGAGGAGTTATTCACTAGTCCATGTTTGTCTCTGAAATATACAAACTTTTCCTGAGAGAAAGGCTTTGTGAGAATGTCATCCATCTGCTCATTAATGGAGACATACTAGAGCCTCACCACTCCCTTATGTACCATATCACGAATAAATTGGTACTTGATATTAATATGTTTTATCGTAGCATGAAACACTATATTGTTTGTGAGCTTCACATAGCTTTGACTGTCACAAAACAAAATAGTCGATTCAAGCATATGGTCGAACAAGCCACATTGTAGCTTATGAATCCATACTCCTTCACAATGTGCAACAAGCTACAATATACTTTGCTTCTGTAGTACCAAGTTCAAAAAAGGTGTACTTTTTGTAATGCCCTGTAATAATAATAATAATAATAATAATAATAATGTTTCTGATAAATGAAAAAACATAAACGAGTGCAGTAATTAGAATGAATAAGAAAAGTCAGTAGGATAACAAGGCCAAAGAGATGGTATATATATAATAGCAAGATTAATAAAATAGATGATCTATGTGTGTGTGTGTGTGTGTCTATATATATATATTTAATGTAAGGGGTACATATAAATGAGTGGTAGAAGAGTGGATACAAATAGTAAAACATAGATAAATAAAGATATGATATAATGATCAAAGAATAAATGAATGAAAGAATGCTTCTCATCTCGTTTTTCAACATTAAATAGAACCAACTATTCTAAAATTGGTAAGGGGATTGGAAAGAGATCCACATGTTCACAATCCATGTGTCTGTTATGAATCCAACTCACAAAAAGATAGAAAATATAAATCAACGTCTTAAGATTCAGCCTCTTCGTGGGGGAACCTCCTTTACATTACACAAATGAAGAATTCCTGGATGATACAAATGACAAGACCTCCTTTCTAGATATAGGAGTCTAAGGGGTCATAATATAATTAGAGCCGACATAACAATAATAATGTAAGGGCACAATAATAATAATAGTGGGCTTCTATGGGGAACAATAATAACAATATGGGGACTACATGGGAAAAACAATATAATAAGGGGGTTATACTAATAACAATAAGGGGTTACACTAGTAGTATAGGGACCTAACATGCCCCTCTCCTTCAAAAAGTGTTGTCCTCAATGCTTGAGTAGTTCTTGATGCTTTTGTATAAAATATTTGTCCTCCCATGTGGAATATTCAGCAGGTAAGTTCTTCCACTTGATGAGATACTCTGAAATTGATCGATTTCATAGATGTAAGGTTCTTGTTTCTGTGACTGCTCCAGGCTCCAATATGATTTTTCCTTCCTCGTCAAGTTCTGGCAATATTGTTTGAACTGAGATGTTTTGCAACTTTTGAATGAGTGGCCACACTTCTTCGTCCTTATTACATTCATACCTTGTTTCGTTTATCCAATTTGGTTGGATAATAGAAATGGCACACAACAATGCTTCTAGATATTTCATAACATTTGGTATCAAAGCTTTGGATTCTAGGGTTTCGCTGCTCCAAACAGGTCATCGTGGCATTTTCGCTATAACTTTTTTCTGCAATGTGTCAGAAGCTAAAAAAGTAACCCATTTGAGACGAAATACGTCTAAAATTAGGCTTAGGTGGGTTTTTAATGGATATGTATGGATCTTGAATACAATGAACCACACTATTTAAAAAAAACATATAATGAAAATTAAATTTGCTAGGAAAATATTTTTTTTAAGAAATAATATCATTACAAAAAGAATTCTTAAAAAAAATACAACAACAAAAACAAACTATTGAAAATTAAATTTCCTAGAAAGAAATTATTTTAAAAATTATATCTTTACAAAACCAATAAAATTAGAATTCATATATATATAAAATTAAATTTGCTAGAGAGAAACTTTTTAGAAATAATATCATTACAAAAACTATAAATATCCAATAATACTAATATTTTTTTGATTAAAAAAAAATATCTAAACACACACACAAACACATATTACTGGATGGTTATAAAAGAGGATAGCTAAATTAGAAACCACTCACAGCAAGATGTGTAAGCTATAGCTATAAGAAAATGATGGATTATGTTGCACTGCCAATTGGATTAAGTAACTTAGGTGATGAGATTGTAGCATTTATGTTCTCACATCTTTTAGCTTAGCCCAAGCAACATAAATAGGTTTTCCAGCAACAACTTTTCCATTCATTTCTATCATAGCTAGGCATGCTTGAAAAGGAGATGAGAATGCCATAAATCCTGAACATTCACTGTGTCCATTAAAGTCCTCCATTACCTTGGATGAAACAATTGTGCCATAAATAGAGAACAACTCTCTCAACTTGTTATCATCAATATTATCATCCAATACTTTAAATAAAGATTTGTTCCATATTTACAACATACCATTACTTGCCTTAAATTTTCTTTCATTTAAATTCTGGAAGGAATTTGCTGCATCATCTACATTCTCAAAATTAGAAAATACAAAACACTTTTGAATTTCCTGTACACACCAAACTAATATCTCAAATCCTCATCATTCCTCATCATTCATTGAGTCTGATAAATTCTTAACAAAAACATTATTAAACTTTGGCATTTCCATTTTATCGTTCTGGCTACTCCTTTTTCATGAATGGACCAACATAAACTCGTTCCCCACTGAGACTGATAAATTCTTAACAAAAACATTATTAAACTTTGGCATTTCTATTTTATCGTTCTGGCTGCTCCTTTTTAATGAACGGACCAACATAAACCCGTTCCCCATTGATAAACTGACCATTCAAATATTTTATTGCATCTACTGTTTTATCAAGATTCTTAACGAATATTTTAGCTAATACAAAGTTGCTCATCAAGATTCTTAACAAATATTTTAGATAATACAAAGTCGCTGATGCTCGGGTCATGGGGTGAGTACATTATCCGAATAGGGTTTCCATTAAGGGGTGTAGAATTCAAGAAACTTAAAGCCTCGCTAGCATTTTCAGCCGAGCTGTAATGGACGTAGGCGTATCCAGAGGAGTGTTGGTAATGGCATCTCCGCAGATGTGAACAGTGAGCACCGGGCCAATCCGCCCAAAGAGATCATACATTTGGGCCGCGGTAACATTGGGCTCCAAATCCCCCACATACAGAGATTTAGGTAGTAATTGGTTGTTGTTGCCATTATCAATTGCTAGGTGTTGCTGCGAAACACGGTGTTCTGCTGGTTGGATTTAAATCTTTGCCATTGCTCTTTGCTCTCTGATACTTGGAAAAGCAGAAAGCACAACTTCCCAAATGCCAACTCAATCGAAATAAAAGTCCAAACCCAATTCAACCGAAATACCAGTTAAACCTAAATAAAAACAGAAATCCATCCACGGCTGGTGTAGGTCAAAAATCCGCTGATGGAGAATGAAAACCGCTTATTTCTCTAACGCAGGTGAAGATCACATCGACTTTCCTGAATGTCTTTCTTCACTAGGCATGTGGAGAGGGATAAATATGTGGCGGATCGGATTTTCGAAATAGGTGCAAGGTTTGTTAGGTTTTCTCTTCATTGGTGGGCATCCTAATTTTCATAAGATTGAATAGCAAAATCAATCCTGACAATTCAAAACAGACTGGGAGAAGCATGGTTTCAGGTTTATTAGTTTCTTCATACCCGTGAATACTTGACTAATTAAATAAATATATTATTGAATATATTAAACATTAAAGACTATAAATATATTAATTAAATAAATATGTTATTTAATAGACAAAATATATATAAAATGAAGGATGTACCATGAAGGATATATGGTAACGTCTAGTGATTTATTTTTTAAATTTAATTTTTTTTTTTTTTAAATCGTTTTTTTTTTATTTAATAATATTTTTTCTAATTTTCTTCACTTTTTATATATATTTTTTTGAAACTTTATTAATTAATCATTATTTTATTAAAGAAAACTTAATAAATAGAAATATATTTATACAAATTCAATAATAATGGATGGATGAAGTTTGTTTTACCATGAAAGCTCATGTTTAAATATAGCCTTAAGTGCTTTTTCACTTCTATTATAGCCTTTCTATATAGTTAATATATAAAAAGAAATATTTTAGGCTCAAACCATAATTAAAATTATTTTAGTTTTTATACATAAGATTACCTTTTCCTCAAAAGAAATATTTTATGCTCAAAGCATAGGCAATGAGAGATGTTGTTAATATAAATCTTCTCTCTCTCAAGAAGCATCTTCTTCCATTAGGCTCTTCCACTTGTCGAGGTATTCTAATACAAGCTTTTCCTCATTATTCAATGTGACAATCATGCCACTAGTTCCAATGGCCCCTTAATAGGGAAGCAAAGTGATCAAACTAATGAAAGTAACAAAAAGATGCCACTGTATAGCTCTATGTGTCATATAATATACAAGAGAATAGTGAAACTACTTGGTATGTAAAAATGCATGAGATAAATTGAGACAAGAGGAACTATTAGGGAGAATCATGAACACTATTATGTGAATAAGCTTTGAGGGCATTTCTTTATGGCTTTGATCTTATTCGTTAGCTACAATTTGGTTTCTTCTCACAAAATCTATGGGGGATTATCTTGGTAATGGATAAGAACATCTAAGTCATGAAATGGAACATGTAGCATAAAAAATAAAAGGCCTTGTAATTTAAAAAATGTATTGATTTTAATTAATAAAAAAATATAAAATTAAAGTTAATTAAGTGATAAAATCTAATGGTATTGGAAACATATATATTACATTTTGCATCACACAAAACATGTCATCATTACAAAAAGTCAAAATTTAATTAGTTACATGGCTTTTATTAATAGAAATTATATTTTTAGAAAGTCTATTCATATTATTACATTTCATATTTTTTCAATATTATTCATTGTGGAAGTATCTCTAATCATCCCTAATTCCCACAACTGTTATCTAGCACATGCCTTGAAAGTATTTAGCTTTCTTGGTTGGAAAATGATATAGTTGTGGAAACCCTATTATCATTCTTGTTGCCCTTTGCTAAGAAGTTAATGGCCACTTAGAAATAATGTTATAGCTTCATTGGGTGCCCTTCAACTAATTTCAAATTATCTAAATCATATAAACTAATATGATCAATTGTGTCATACCAATGCACAATTAACTTATCATATGATGTAAACATGTAACTAAACCAATTTAGTAATCATCATTTAAATCTAATTAAATAATTAAGTATTCATTCCTTTTCCAAATAGAAACTATTAAAGATTGAAGTGCTTACAAGTTACAGCTAGTGTGGTAGTGAGTAGTGGTTATTATCTTCCCCACCTCCTTTTACATGAAAGATAACTAACTCACCTAGAAAGAGGAAAGAAAGATAATTAAATAAATGAGTAAAATATAACTATGATGCAAGACTAAAATCTAGTGCCATGCTAATTGGATGGTTTCGTCTAACGACGCTTATACATGGAGAAAGTGGTAGTAATAGTAGGTTCCCTACCAATTGGATTGTGAGACTTGAATAAATGACTCTGTAACTTTTCACTTCTCTCCTCCTTTGGCTCAGCGAAATCAACATAAAGAAATTTTCCAGCAACAAGTTTTCCATTCATTTCTACCTTAGCTTGTGATGCTTGTAAAGGAGATGAAAATGCCACAAACCCTGAACCTTTACTGTATCCATGAAAGTCTCTCATTACCTTGCATGAAGTGATTGTGCCATAAATAGAGAATAGTTCTTTCAACTTGTTGTCATCAATACTGTCATCCAAATATTTTAAATAAAGATTTAATCCATATTGCCTCCTCAATTCAGATTTCTTCAATGCCCTTCCAACATACCATTCCTTACCATCAATTGTTTTCCCATTTAAATTCTCAACGCAGCTTGCGGCATCATCTCCATTCTCAAAATTAACAAATCCAAAACACTTTGAATTACATGCGGCATCGCTAATCACTTTGGCACTTGTAATTGTTCCGTACACACTAAAGTAATATCTCAAATCCTCATCATTCATTGACTCTGATAAATTCTTAACAAAAACATCAGGGAACTTGGTGTTTCCATTTTCTCGTTCTCGCTGCTCCTTTTCCATGAATGGAGCAACATAAACCCGTTCCCCATCGATAAACTGACCATTCAAATATTTTATTGCATTTTTCACTCCCTCTTCACGTTCATAAATCACAAATCCATATCCTTTGGATTGCCCTGATGCATCTGTTGCAATATTAGAAGAGAGAATGGGCCCACACATAGCGAAAGTACGATAGAAAGCATCTTCGCCTACTGTTCTATCAAGATTCTTTACAAAAATTTTGGCTGATACAAAGTTACGGATGCTGGGGTCATGGGGTGAGTACATTACCCGAATATGGTTTCCATTAAGGGGCGCAGAATTCAATAAACTTAAAGCCTCACTAGCATTTTCAGCGAACCTATAATTGACATAAGCATATCCCAGAGAAGTGTTGGTAGTGGCATCTCTGCATATGTGAACAGTGAGCACCGGGCCAATCCGCCCAAAGAGATCATATATCTGGGCCTCGGTCACATTGGGCTCCAAATCCCCCACATACAGAGATTTCGGCAGTAATCGATTGTTGTTGCCGTTAGCAACTGCTTGTTGATGTTGTGCAACACGGTGTTCTGCTGGTTGGACTTGATTCTGTGCCATCGCCTCTTTACTCACTGACCCTGGAAAAGCAGAAAGCACAACTTCCTAACGCCAACTCAACGGAAATAAAAATCCAAACCCAATTCAACCGAAATAATCGAAACCACAGCAGGTGTAGATCGCAAAATCAAAACCGCTTATTTCTGTACAAAAGGGGAAGATTATATCGATTTTCCACGCTGAAAATAGACTTCAACGCTGAACATTCCACTTCGATTCAATATGGAAAGGTATAATGGTGAGAGTGCCGCACCAATTCTTCTATAAATATGTTTTAGGTTTTCTCTTCATGGGTCGGCGCCGTATTTTTCACAACATTGAATGGAAGAGAAACATGGTTTTACATTTCTTAATTGCCGTGAAACATGGTGTGACGTTTCTTAGTTTTTTCATAACCGTGAATGCTCGAGTAATTAAATAAATATATTAATAAGTAATAAATATATTAGTGATTAAAGAGTATAATTATATTAATTGAATAACACATAAAGAGAATAATTAAATTAATTAAATAAATACGTTATTTAAGAGATAAAATATATATTTAATAAAAAGTGTAATGTAATGTTAGTGATTTTATTGTTATTTATTAATAATTTTATTAATTAAAATTAAAATTTTGGTTTTTTTCTCCAATTTTGCTAACATTACTTTAGTTTTACTTTTTATTAATAATAATGGTTAAAATTCATTTCAGATTTATATATTTTTATTGAAATCTAGTTAATTAACGATTATCATGTTAAATCAAAATTAATAAAATTAAATGTGTTTATACAAATTGAATAATAATTTATAGATCAATATTCTTTTACGATGAAAGCTCTAGCATAAATAGTCTTAAGCGCCTTTTCACCAAAGGTCATTATGTTTAGTGGTGCCTCTCTACATAATTAATATATAATATATATATATATATATATATATATATATATATATATATATATATATATATATATATAAAAGATTACATTGCTTTCAAAAGAAATATTTTATGCTCAAAGCATAGGTAATGAGAGATGTTAACAAAAATCCTCTGTCTCCCGAGAAACACCTTCCATTAGGCCCTTCGACTTGTTGAGGTATTTTTTAATTACTTAAGAACATAATCAATTTTCTTCACAACTTGAGTGAGTTTCTTCACAAATTGATATGGACCATAGAACTCGGGGCCTAACTTGTTTTTCCCATATATTTTTAACGATAATTGTTTGTAAGGTTTGAAACTTCACATACACCCAATCTACTTAAATTTTATTTCTAAACTACATTGGTCATCTTGCTACTTCGTGCGGTTTCTTGCAATATTTAAGTTTTCCTTTAGTGTTCGAGCAACCTTTTAGTTATCCTCAAATTGATTCTTTATTGTTGGAATTTTTATATTATTTATGGTTAACTCTTTCCATTTAGGGGGTGTATAATCATAGAGAGATTGAAATGACATTAGTTTTATTGAAACGTGATAAGTGGAATTCTACCACCATGGTGTTAGATGTAACTATTCAAACCATTTTTTTGTTAATCTCTTACAAAATGACAGAGATATGCTTCCAAACATCTATCGACAATTTCATATTGGTCACATGTTTGGGGTGGTATGCTAACCTCATGTTGAGGGATGTCCTCATTTGTTTGAAAAAAGCTTTAGAAAAGTTTCCTTTAAATTTGGTATCCCTATCACTCACAATGATCTTCGGAAATCCATGCAATTTGTAATTATTTTTGCAAAATATTTTGGCAATTTGTTTTGCTCAGTTTGATCTCTTGTTCATCTTTCAGTGCGATTGATACAACTACTTTATTTATGAATCGTGGTAATTACTTGTGAATATATATTATATTTCTTTTATCTTCATCAAACAATCACACTTCAGAAATTCAACTAATAACCATGAAATTAAAATGTATTTATCACAATGTGTGAGAGATAGAGATATGTGTGTGATAAGTCCTTTTGTAAAATGAAAAGGTTCGAGTGTATTTAATACCCAATATATACAAGAGACATGTTTCTTAAATAAAATCATATATCTTTGTAAATTAGATTCTAGTAAGTTTTCACATTCTCATATTTGTTAAAGTGTTGAAGATCACGTAAATAATGGCGGCGAGTGACTCTTTGTAAGTACATTTATTTACTTTTTGTTCCTATTACATATTTTATGAAAATACTTGCTTAAATTATTACGAGTAATAACTGATAGTAAATATGTTATTTACCATAGTATGGACTATCAAAGATCTTAATTTTAGGTTTTCTCGTTGATTTCCTTTCTTTTAATTTTCCTTCTTTTGTTTTAAAATATCATTTTCTTTCGTGTTTGTACATAATATTATAAATACATCAAGGATTATGAATATTGACTATAATTGCATTCTTCAACACTCCCTCTTAACTTGGTAGGTATTCATAATGATTATCCAAATGTTTTCTATGTACATGATCTTTCTAAAACAAAGGTAAATCTCATCGATAACACCTTTATCTAAGTCAATACCCTTGACCTACATGAGCATCATCATAAATGTGTACCACAACTTTGGTTAGCCCTTGTAAACGATTGTACTTATTCAAATAGTCACCATGATCTGGTGGGTGTCTCACCTCTTGGTACTCTAACTAGTTCAGGGTGGTCATTTCCCACGGTCAAACGGTAGTGAAACCTGTTAGAGCTTGAAATTTCACCTCAGGCTGAGAAAGGTAAACCTCAAGGCAACATCAAACCACTTAGCCTCGTAGCTAGCCCTACGGGGTTGGAGAGGGCTCTCTCCGGTCTATCTCGGTGAAATCTTCAATGGATGAGATGACCAATAGGGTAACACTGATTTTAGGCTAGTAAACTGATCAAAAAGGTTGATTTGGGGTTTTTAGGGTTTTTGGTGGCAAATTGAGGGGATGGAAATTTTGGGTGCGGGGATTGGACACAGTTTCTGCAGGGGGTTCTTTGGGGCGAGGTAGGAGACAATATTGATGCATTTGATTGAGGTGGATGGTCAGGAATGACAGGTGAGGAGCTAAGGAGAGCAAACAATAACTTTGAATTCTCCTTAAACAGTAGAAAACATTGAAATTAAACAAACTTAAAAGCAGAGCATGACAGTCATGAATTCTTACTTTAACACTTCGTTTGCTTAATGTGCAGAAGGAAAAGAAAGGAAATGATTCACATAACACACTTACAGGTACATAGAGAAACACACCATCAATACATGTAACCACAAGAATCCCAAAAAAGACTGCAAAACCCTGGTCTTCCTTAGCCAAAAATTGCAGAGATACAATGAATAATACAATGATAACTTATCCCTCAAGAGTCCAACCTTCCAACCCCTGAAAATGACTAAGAAAAATCATAATATAGGCAAGCCAACCTCTTCCCTTGCCTCTAGGGGTCGAGCTCATCCTTCTAGGAGCTGTTTCAACTAATTCTAAACTGAGCACTAAAATCTAGGCAGTCAAAACAACTTGCCTCTGTAAGCTAGGAAACCAATTCATTCATTTAATTTTCACCTATCTCATGAATGAATCTTCTAGAAGAGGTACATAAGTGTAAAAGTGTCATAAAAGTACATTAATTACATCAAAGAGGATAATAATCCACCCCAAAAAGTCAAACAGGGTCAAACTGCATTTTTTCTGAGCTGTACACTGAAATTTGGAGAAATTTGCCTGACGGGTCGCGTGCCTCTGCCTGACAAGTCGCGCGCCTTTGGGACCACTTTTGGGGCACTTCCAGGTGTCCAAATTGAGCAAGAGTAGGCTTGTTCGAAAGGTCTGTGAGTCTACTTTCCAACCCAACTGGAATTTCTGAATTTGGTGGTCATTTGCCCCTCCAAAATTGCAATCTCCCAAGACTGCTTTCTGTGTCTCAAAAATGTGGCAGAAAGTCATTTTTTGCTCCTTTTTTGACTTTCTGGAGGCCCAAAACTTCATAAAATCTCAAGTCCATTGATGAGCATATGTAACTTCTCATGAAAAATCTGGAAATGCTGAGTTTTTTCAAAATGGAGTTGCCAGGATGAAGGGTCGCGCGGGGGGTGAGACCCGTTAATGGACAAAACCTGTAAATTGCCTGAAAAATCAAAATTGACCCAAAATGTTCAAAATTTCTTGGGATTTGTGCTGTGGCTGGGCTATTTAGTGCCTTGGTCCTTCAGTGAAGCCTCGGGCAAGATATGGAGGGGATCGGGCCTCTTTCTCCTTTTTTGTGCCTTGGCCAACCGCCTTTGGAACATTTTCATCCTTGCCTTGCACACATGCATTCGGGCCCAATAGTGGTTTTTCATGTTCCGGAGCAGGCTCAACTTCTGGTGTTGACTCACGGTCATCACTTTGCTCATAGTCGGTTTCGGTTTCTGACATGGTTTCAAGAGCAAAGTGGCTGAAATGTACTACTGTTTCTGCTTTGAAAACTGCTGTTTTAAGGGGACAAGGAGCACGAGGGAAATGTTAGGAGAGGGACACTTTTAAAGGGAAAATGGGAATAAATATATAAAACAGGGATTCAAGGGAAAAAACATTGCAAAAATCATTGCATATGCATAATTATATACATTGTTTACATGGGTATAATGAGAGGTAGGGTTAGGGCTTGATTCTTCATTTTTTAGGGAAAAGGGGTAGGGTTTAGGGCTTTTCACATATTTGGAAGGGAAATTTACATAGAATGATAAGGAATATGAAATGGGAGATGGAAGAAAAATGAGAACAATGGGATACCTCAAAACAACATATAAAACCCTAGCAATTTGACAACTTCAAACCAAAAGCACAATGGAGACTTTCACTTGCAAATGGAGACTTTTACAAATACAATCATGACCTTCTTGAACTGTAGCAAGCAATAATTTTTTATGATGGAGGGCCTACCTTGCAAAATTTGGCAATTTGTGGTTCCTTGGCAGCTTGCTGGTAATTTTCTGTGGAGGAAACATTGATGGGTCGCGCGCCCTCAACGGGTCGCGCCTGTGTAATTTTTACACTGCTGGAGGTGCCCTGACGGGTCGCGCGCCAGGCTTAACGGGTCGCGCTTTTGCAGGAGGCTTTTGGAGGCCTTCCCAGAGTCAGAATCAGGTGAAGGATAGCTCGTTGGAAAGGTATTTGAGTCTACTTTCCAACCCAACTAGGATTTTTCAATTTGGAGTTCATTTTCCCTGTCAAAAATCAAATCTCCCAAGACTGGTCAAAAAGTGCCAAATGAGGCTGCCTCAAGGAAGAGTGCTGTTGCAGTCAACCTTTGAATGCCTTCCTCAACCCCAAATTTAGCTCATGATAGCTCATTGGAAATCTCTTTGTGTCTAGTTATCATTTTACCCATCAAGAAAATAATTTGGCCAACCAATCTAGGAGAAAACTTGATTTTCCCAAGGTCACTTCTGAGGTGTCTTTGATTCTCCTGAGGCAACGGTATTCTTGACATTTCTCTCAAACCATGACACCTGTGCAAAAAGTGAAGGAGGTTTTTCTTCTTTGGCATGTTGTGGACAAAACCATCTCTCAGGTTTGCAAAATTCATCTTTTATTGCTCTGGAACATCATTTGAGTGCGACTTGTCCCGATGTGTGAAACAAGGAATTTTGTCGAAATGGAGCGAAATGAAGGGGATAGGGGGCTTATAAATTCTTGGGGAAATTTTTGGGAGTGGGGAGGGATGTTAGGAAGCAGGGGAAAGTGGAATCTCAGAGATTGAGCGAGGGAAAGGGGTCCAAAAGGGCAAAACACAGGCCCAACCTAGAAAATTGCCAGGTTGTAGCTAGAAACTAGGGTTTGTGCCAAAATGAGGAATTTGGGGGATATAAGGGATGGGAAGCATTTGGTAAGGTACTTTAAGGACAGGGGAAGGTGTATGAACATCAGGATACAATTTTTGCCGATGATTTGACCGTCCAAGAGAAATTGGCTTTCAGAACCCTAGGAGAGGGAAATGACCTTGCCAAGGCACAACTGAAGCATGAACAAGGTGTACAATGACTCATTAGACACTGAGATGGTAATGAAAACCCTATGAATGATGATAGACTCAGCTGAATGGTGACATGGACCGACATTTGGACAACTTTAGAAGGAGTTAAAGCAAACCCTAGACCTAATGCCTAGTGACCAAATTTTGTTTGAAAACTCTTTGAAATGACAAAATTTGACTTGGAAACTCTAAGACCACTTTGTAAGAGCATATTTGATCACTGGAGGAAGGCTGGAAAGACTGACACTAACAAAACCCATGTCCCAAATCCAAGGGCCTCTCTGTAGGCCATGATATTGAACAGGTAACCACTCCACAAGTGTCTAGGCCCCATATAACATTTCTTTCAAGAATATTCATCTCTCATGCTATTTTACCAACAACTAGATTCATGCTCCTATTGCAACCAATAGTCTGAGCCATAGCCTTGTTATCCACCGATAAATAGTGTGAGTCAAGCTCCTGTTATTACCAACATTTTGAGGCATACCCCTATTGATGTCACAACAATGTTCCCTCTCACTGAGAGAGGAGTTATTCACTAGTCCATGTTTGTCTCTGAAATATACAAACTTTTCCTGAGAGAAAGGCTTTGTGAGAATGTCATCCATCTGCTCATTAATGGAGACATACTAGAGCCTCACCACTCCCTTATGTACCATATCACGAATAAATTGGTACTTGATATTAATATGTTTTATCGTAGCATGAAACACTATATTGTTTGTGAGCTTCACATAGCTTTGACTGTCACAAAACAAAATAGTCGATTCAAGCATATGGTCGAACAAGCCACATTGTAGCTTATGAATCCATACTCCTTCACAATGTGCAACAAGCTACAATATACTTTGCTTCTGTAGTACCAAGTTCAAAAAAGGTGTACTTTTTGTAATGCCCTGTAATAATAATAATAATAATAATGTTTTTGATAAATGAAAAAACATAAACGAGTGCAGTAATTAGAATGAATAAGAAAAGTCAGTAGGATAACAAGGCCAAAGAGATGGTATATATATAATAGCAAGATTAATAAAATAGATGATCTATGTGTGTGTGTGTGTGTCTATATATATATTTAATGTAAGGGGTACATATAAATGAGTGGTAGAAGAGTGGATACAAATAGTAAAACATAGATAAATAAAGATATGATATAATGATCAAAGAATAAATGAATGAAAGAATGCTTCTCATCTCGTTTTTCAACATTAAATAGAACCAACTATTCTAAAATTGGTAAGGGGATTGGAAAGAGATCCACATGTTCACAATCCATGTGTCTGTTATGAATCCAACTCACAAAAAGATAGAAAATATAAATCAACGTCTTAAGATTCAGCCTCTTCGTGGGGGAACCTCCTTTACATTACACAAATGAAGAATTCCTGGATGATACAAATGACAAGACCTCCTTTCTAGATATAGGAGTCTAAGGGGTCATAATATAATTAGAGCCGACATAACAATAATAATGTAAGGGCACAATAATAATAATAGTGGGCTTCTATGGGGAACAATAATAACAATATGGGGACTACATGGGAAAAACAATATAATAAGGGGGTTATACTAATAACAATAAGGGGTTACACTAGTAGTATAGGGACCTAACATGCCCCTCTCCTTCAAAAAGTGTTGTCCTCAATGCTTGAGTAGTTCTTGATGCTTTTGTATAAAATATTTGTCCTCCCATGTGGAATATTCAGCAGGTAAGTTCTTCCACTTGATGAGATACTCTGAAATTGATCGATTTCATAGATGTAAGGTTCTTGTTTCTGTGACTGCTCCAGGCTCCAATATGATTTTTCCTTCCTCGTCAAGTTCTGGCAATATTGTTTGAACTGAGATGTTTTGCAACTTTTGAATGAGTGGCCACACTTCTTCGTCCTTATTACATTCATACCTTGTTTCGTTTATCCAATTTGGTTGGATAATAGAAATGGCACACAACAATGCTTCTAGATATTTCATAACATTTGGTATCAAAGCTTTGGATTCTAGGGTTTCGCTGCTCCAAACAGGTCATCGTGGCATTTTCGCTATAACTTTTTTCTGCAATGTGTCAGAAGCTAAAAAAGTAACCCATTTGAGACGAAATACGTCTAAAATTAGGCTTAGGTGGGTTTTTAATGGATATGTATGGATCTTGAATACAATGAACCACACTATTTAAAAAAAACATATAATGAAAATTAAATTTGCTAGGAAAATATTTTTTTTAAGAAATAATATCATTACAAAAAGAATTCTTAAAAAAAATACAACAACAAAAACAAACTATTGAAAATTAAATTTCCTAGAAAGAAATTATTTTAAAAATTATATCTTTACAAAACCAATAAAATTAGAATTCATATATATATAAAATTAAATTTGCTAGAGAGAAACTTTTTAGAAATAATATCATTACAAAAACTATAAATATCCAATAATACTAATATTTTTTTGATTAAAAAAAAATATCTAAACACACACACAAACACATATTACTGGATGGTTATAAAAGAGGATAGCTAAATTAGAAACCACTCACAGGCAAGATGTGTAAGCTATAGCTATAAGAAAATGATGGATTATGTTGCACTGCCAATTGGATTAAGTAACTTAGGTGATGAGATTGTAGCATTTATGTTCTCACATCTTTTAGCTTAGCCCAAGCAACATAAATAGGTTTTCCAGCAACAACTTTTCCATTCATTTCTATCATAGCTAGGCATGCTTGAAAAGGAGATGAGAATGCCATAAATCCTGAACATTCACTGTGTCCATTAAAGTCCTCCATTACCTTGGATGAAACAATTGTGCCATAAATAGAGAACAACTCTCTCAACTTGTTATCATCAATATTATCATCCAATACTTTAAATAAAGATTTGTTCCATATTTACAACATACCATTACTTGCCTTAAATTTTCTTTCATTTAAATTCTGGAAGGAATTTGCTGCATCATCTACATTCTCAAAATTAGAAAATACAAAACACTTTTGAATTTCCTGTACACACCAAACTAATATCTCAAATCCTCATCATTCCTCATCATTCATTGAGTCTGATAAATTCTTAACAAAAACATTATTAAACTTTGGCATTTCCATTTTATCGTTCTGGCTACTCCTTTTTCATGAATGGACCAACATAAACTCGTTCCCCACTGAGACTGATAAATTCTTAACAAAAACATTATTAAACTTTGGCATTTCTATTTTATCGTTCTGGCTGCTCCTTTTTAATGAACGGACCAACATAAACCCGTTCCCCATTGATAAACTGACCATTCAAATATTTTATTGCATCTACTGTTTTATCAAGATTCTTAACGAATATTTTAGCTAATACAAAGTTGCTCATCAAGATTCTTAACAAATATTTTAGATAATACAAAGTCGCTGATGCTCGGGTCATGGGGTGAGTACATTATCCGAATAGGGTTTCCATTAAGGGGTGTAGAATTCAAGAAACTTAAAGCCTCGCTAGCATTTTCAGCCGAGCTGTAATGGACGTAGGCGTATCCAGAGGAGTGTTGGTAATGGCATCTCCGCAGATGTGAACAGTGAGCACCGGGCCAATCCGCCCAAAGAGATCATACATTTGGGCCGCGGTAACATTGGGCTCCAAATCCCCCACATACAGAGATTTAGGTAGTAATTGGTTGTTGTTGCCATTATCAATTGCTAGGTGTTGCTGCGAAACACGGTGTTCTGCTGGTTGGATTTAAATCTTTGCCATTGCTCTTTGCTCTCTGATACTTGGAAAAGCAGAAAGCACAACTTCCCAAATGCCAACTCAATCGAAATAAAAGTCCAAACCCAATTCAACCGAAATACCAGTTAAACCTAAATAAAAACAGAAATCCATCCACGGCTGGTGTAGGTCAAAAATCCGCTGATGGAGAATGAAAACCGCTTATTTCTCTAACGCAGGTGAAGATCACATCGACTTTCCTGAATGTCTTTCTTCACTAGGCATGTGGAGAGGGATAAATATGTGGCGGATCGGATTTTCGAAATAGGTGCAAGGTTTGTTAGGTTTTCTCTTCATTGGTGGGCATCCTAATTTTCATAAGATTGAATAGCAAAATCAATCCTGACAATTCAAAACAGACTGGGAGAAGCATGGTTTCAGGTTTATTAGTTTCTTCATACCCGTGAATACTTGACTAATTAAATAAATATATTATTGAATATATTAAACATTAAAGACTATAAATATATTAATTAAATAAATATGTTATTTAATAGACAAAATATATATAAAATGAAGGATGTACCATGAAGGATATATGGTAACGTCTAGTGATTTATTTTTTAAATTTAAATTAATTTTTTTTTTTAAATCGTTTTTTTTTTTAATAATATTTTTTCTAATTTTCTTCACTTTTTATATATATTTTTTTGAAACTTTATTAATTAATCATTATTTTATTAAAGAAAACTTAATAAATAGAAATATATTTATACAAATTCAATAATAATTGATGGATGAAGTTTGTTTTACCATGAAAGCTCATGTTTAAATATAGCCTTAAGTGCTTTTTCACTTCTATTATAGCCTTTCTATATAGTTAATATACAATTAAATTTATTTTAGTTTTATACATAATATCAATTTTTCCTTAAAAAGAAATATTTTAGGCTCAAACCATAATTAAAATTATTTTAGTTTTTATACATAAGATTACCTTTTCCTCAAAAGAAATATTTTATGCTCAAAGCATAGGCAATGAGAGATGTTGTTAATATAAATCTTCTCTCTCTCAAGAAGCATCTTCTTCCATTAGGCTCTTCCACTTGTTGAGGTATTCTAATACAAGCTTTTCCTCATTATTCAATGTGACAATCATGCCACTAGTTCCAATGGCCCCTTAATAGGGAAGCAAAGTGATCAAACTAATGAAAGTAACAAAAAGATGCCACTGTATAGCTCTATGTGTCATATAATATACAAGAGAATAGTGAAACTACTTGGTATGTAAAAATGCATGAGATAAATTGAGACAAGAGGAACTATTAGGGAGAATCATGAACACCTATTATGTGAATAAGCTTTGAGGGCATTTCTTTATGGCTTTGA
This sequence comes from Pinus tabuliformis, assembly GCA_031772625.1. NCBI lineage: Eukaryota > Viridiplantae > Streptophyta > Pinopsida > Pinales > Pinaceae > Pinus > Pinus tabuliformis. Next base: position 401,543,441 of record CM062815.1, on the reverse strand, counting down.
TCTTATTCGTTAGCTACAATTTGGTTTCTTCTCACAAAATCTATGGGGGATTATCTTGGTAATGGATAAGAACATCTAAGTCATGAAATGGAACATGTAGCATAAAAAATAAAAGGCCTTGTAATTTAAAAAATGTATTGATTTTAATTAATAAAAAAATATAAAATTAAAATTAATTAAGTGATAAAATCTAATGGTATTGGAAACATATATATTACATTTTGCATCACACAAAACATGTCATCATTAGAAAAAGTCAAAATTTAATTAGTTACATGGCTTTTATTAATAGAAATTATATTTTTAGAAAGTCTATTCATATTATTACATTTCATATTTTTTCAATATTATTCATTGTGGAAGTATCTCTAATCATCCCTAATTCCCACAACTGTTATCTAGCACATGCCTTGAAAGTATTTAGCTTTCTTGGTTGGAAAATGATACAGTTGTGGAAACCCTATTATCATTCTTGTTGCCCTTTGCTAAGAAGTTAATGGCCACTTAGAAATAATGTTATAGCTTCATTGGGTGCCCTTCAACTAATTTCAAATTATCTAAATCATATAAACTAATATGATCAATTGTGTCATACCAATGCACAATTAACTTATCATATGATGTAAACATGTAACTAAACCAATTTAGTAATCATCATTTAAATCTAATTAAATAATTAAGTATTCATTCCTTTTCCAAATAGAAACTATTAAAGATTGAAGTGCTTACAAGTTACAGCTAGTGTGGTAGTGAGTAGTGGTTATTATCTTCCCCACCTCCTTTTACATGAAAGATAACTAACTCACCTAGAAAGAGGAAAGAAAGATAATTAAATAAATGAGTAAAATATAACTATGATGCAAGACTAAAATCTAGTGCCATGCTAATTGGATGGTTTCGTCTAACGACGCTTATACATGGAGAAAGTGGTAGTAATAGTAGGTTCCCTACCAATTGGATTGTGAGACTTGAATAAATGACTCTGTAACTTTTCACTTCTCTCCTCCTTTGGCTCAGCGAAATCAACATAAAGAAATTTTCCAGCAACAAGTTTTCCATTCATTTCTACCTTAGCTTGTGATGCTTGTAAAGGAGATGAAAATGCCACAAACCCTGAACCTTTACTGTATCCATGAAAGTCTCTCATTACCTTGCATGAAGTGATTGTGCCATAAATAGAGAATAGTTCTTTCAACTTGTTGTCATCAATACTGTCATCCAAATATTTTAAATAAAGATTTAATCCATATTGCCTCCTCAATTCAGATTTCTTCAATGCCCTTCCAACATACCATTCCTTACCATCAATTGTTTTCCCATTTAAATTCTCAACGCAGCTTGCGGCATCATCTCCATTCTCAAAATTAACAAATCCAAAACACTTTGAATTACCTGCGGCATCGCTAATCACTTTGGCACTTGTAATTGGTCCGTACACACTAAAGTAATATCTCAAATCCTCATCATTCATTGACTCTGATAAATTCTTAACAAAAACATCAGGGAACTTGGTGTTTCCATTTTCTCGTTCTCGCTGCTCCTTTTCCATGAATGGAGCAACATAAACCCGTTCCCCATCGATAAACTGACCATTCAAATATTTTATTGCATTTTTCACTCCCTCTTCACGTTCATAAATCACAAATCCATATCCTTTGGATTGCCCTGATGCATCTGTTGCAATATTAGAAGAGAGAATGGGCCCACACATAGCGAAAGTACGATAGAAAGCATCTTCGCCTACTGTTCTATCAAGATTCTTTACAAAAATTTTGGCTGATACAAAGTTACGGATGCTGGGGTCATGGGGTGAGTACATTACCCGAATATGGTTTCCATTAAGGGGCGCAGAATTCAATAAACTTAAAGCCTCACTAGCATTTTCAGAGAAGTGTTGGTAGTGGCATCTCTGCATATGTGAACAGTGAGCACCGGGCCAATCCGCCCAAAGAGATCATATATCTGGGCCTCGGTCACATTGGGCTCCAAATCCCCCACATACAGAGATTTCGGCAGTAATCGATTGTTGTTGCCGTTAGCAACTGCTTGTTGATGTTGTGCAACACGGTGTTCTGCTGGTTGGACTTGATTCTGTGCCATCGCCTCTTTACTCACTGACCCTGGAAAAGCAGAAAGCACAACTTCCTAACGCCAACTCAACGGAAATAAAAATCCAAACCCAATTCAACCGAAATAATCGAAACCACAGCAGGTGTAGATCGCAAAATCAAAACCGCTTATTTCTGTACAACAGGCGAAGATTATATCGATTTTCCACGCTGAAAATAGACTTCAACGCTGAACATTCCACTTCGATTCAATATGGAAAGGTATAATGGTGAGAGTGCCGCACCAATTCTTCTATAAATATGTTTTAGGTTTTCTCTTCATGGGTCGGCGCCGTATTTTTCACAACATTGAATGGAAGAGAAACATGGTTTTACATTTCTTAATTGCCGTGAAACATGGTGTGACGTTTCTTAGTTTTTTCATAACCGTGAATGCTCGAGTAATTAAATAAATATATTAATAAGTAATAAATATATTAGTGATTAAAGAGTATAATTATATTAATTGAATAACACATAAAGAGAATAATTAAATTAATTAAATAAATACGTTATTTAAGAGATAAAATATATATTTAATAAAAAGTGTAATGTAATGTTAGTGATTTTATTGTTATTTATTAATAATTTTATTAATTAAAATTAAAATTTTGGTTTTTTTCTCCAATTTTGCTAACATTACTTTAGTTTTACTTTTTATTAATAATAATGGTTAAAATTCATTTCAGATTTATATATTTTTATTGAAATCTAGTTAATTAACGATTATCATGTTAAATCAAAATTAATAAAATTAAATGTGTTTATACAAATTGAATAATAATTTATAGATCAATATTCTTTTACGATGAAAGCTCTAGCATAAATAGTCTTAAGCGCCTTTTCACCAAAGGTCATTATGTTTAGTGGTGCCTCTCTACATAATTAATATATAATTAAAATTTTATATATATATATATATATATATATATATATATATATATATATAAAAGATTACATTGCTTTCAAAAGAAATGTTTTATGCTCAAAGCATAGGTAATGAGAGATGTTAACAAAAATCCTCTGTCTCCCGAGAAACACCTTCCATTAGGCCCTTCGACTTGTTGAGGTATTTTTTAATTACTTAAGAACATAATCAATTTTCTTCACAACTTGAGTGAGTTTCTTCACAAATTGATATGGACCATAGAACTCGGGGCCTAACTTGTTTTTCCCATATATTTTTAACGATAATTGTTTATAAGGTTTGAAACTTCACATACACCCAATCTACTTAAATTTTATTTCTAAACTACATTGGTCATCTTGCTACTTCGTGCGGTTTGTTGCAATATTTAAGTTTTCCTTTAGTGTTCGAGCAACCTTTTAGTTATCCTCAAATTGATTCTTTATTGTTGGAATTTTTATATTATTTATGGTTAACTCTTTCCATTTAGGGGGTGTATAATCATAGAGAGATTGAAATGACATTAGTTTTATTGAAACGTGATAAGTAGAATTCTACCACCATGGTGTTAGATGTAACTATTCAAACCATTTTTTTGTTAATCTCTTACAAAATGACAGAGATATGCTTCCAAACATCTATCAACAATTTCATATTGGTCACATGTTTGGGGTGGTATGCTAACCTCATGTTGAGGGATGTCCTCATTTGTTTGAAAAAAGCTTTAGAAAAGTTTCCTTTAAATTTGGTATCCCTATCACTCACAATGATCTTCGGAAATCCATGCAATTTGTAATTATTTTTGCAAAATATTTTGGCAATATGTTTTGCTCAGTTTGATCTCTTGTTCATCTTTCAGTGCGATTGATACAACTACTTTATTTATGAATTGTGGTAATTACTTGTGAATATATATTATATTTCTTTTATCTTCATCAAACAATCACACTTCAGAAATTCAACTAATAACCATGAAATTAAAATGTATTTATCACAGTGTGTGAGAGATAGAGATATGTGTGTGATAAGTCCTTTTGTAAAATGAAAAGGTTCGAGTGTATTTAATACCCAATATATACAAGAGACATGTTTCTTAAATAAAATCATATATCTTTGTAAATTAGATTCTAGTAAGTTTTCACATTCTCATATTTGTTAAAGTGTTGAAGATCACGTAAATAATGGCGGCGAGTGACTCTTCGTAAGTAAATTTATTTACTTTTTGTTCCTATTACATATTTTATGAAAATACTTGCTTAAATTATTATGAGTAATAACTGATAGTAAATATGTTATTTACCATAGTATGGACTATCAAAGATCTTAATTTTAGGTTTTCTCGTTGATTTCCTTTCTTTTAATTTTCCTTCTTTTGTTTTAAAATATCATTTTCTTTCGTGTTTGTACATAATATTATAAATACATCAAGGATTATGAATATTGACTATAATTGCATTCTTCAACACTCCCTCTTAACTTGGTAGGTATTCATAATGATTATCCAAATGTTTTCTATGTACATGATCTTTCTAAAACAAAGGTAAATCTCATCGATAACACCTTTATCTAAGTCAATACCCTTGACCTACATGAGCATCATCATAAATGTGTACCACAACTTTGGTTAGCCCTTGTAAACGATTGTACTTATTCAAATAGTCACCATGATCTGGTGGGTGTCTCACCTCTTGGTACTCTAACTAGTTCAGGGTGGTCATTTCCCACGGTCAAACGGTAGTGAAACCTGTTAGAGCTTGAAATTTCACCTCATGCTGAGAAAGGTAAACCTCAAGGCAACATCAAACCACTTAGCCTCGTAGCTAGCCCTATATATATAAGGTTACATTGCTTTCAAAAGAAATATTTTATGCTCAAAGCATAGGTAATGAGAGATGTTAACAAAAATCCTCTGTCTCCCGAGAAACACCTTCCATTAGGCCCTTCGACTTGTTGAGGTATTTTTTAATTACTTAAGAACATAATCAATTTTCTTCACAACTTGAGTGAGTTTCTTCACAAATTGATATGGACCATAGAACTCGGGGCCTAACTTGTTTTTCCCATATATTTTTAACGATAATTGTTTGTAAGGTTTGAAACTTCACATACACCCAATCTACTTAAATTTTATTTCTAAACTACATTGGTCATCTTGCTACTTCGTGCAGTTTCTTGCAATATTTAAGTTTTCCTTTAGTGTTCGAGCAACCTTTTAGTTATCCTCAAATTGATTCTTTATTGTTGGAATTTTTATATTATTTATGGTTAACTCTTTCCATTTAGGGGGTGTATAATCATAGAGAGATTGAAATGACATTAGTTTTATTGAAACGTGATAAGTGGAATTCTACCACCATGGTGTTAGATGTAACTATTCAAACCATTTTTTTGTTAATCTCTTACAAAATGACAGAGATATGCTTCCAAACATCTATCGACAATTTCATATTGGTCACATTTTTGGGGTGGTATGCTAACCTCATGTTGAGGGATGTCCTCATTTGTTTGAAAAAAGCTTTAGAAAAGTTTCCTTTAAATTTGGTATCCCTATCACTCACAATGATCTTCGGAAATCCATGCAATTTGTAATTATTTTTGCAAAATATTTTGGCAATTTGTTTTGCTCAGTTTGATCTCTTGTTCATCTTTCAGTGCGATTGATACAACTACTTTATTTATGAATCGTGGTAATTACTTGTGAATATATATTATATTTCTTTTATCTTCATCAAACAATCACACTTCAGAAATTCAACTAATAACCATGAAATTAAAATGTATTTATCACAATGTGTGAGAGATAGAGATATGTGTGTGATAAGTCCTTTTGTAAAATGAAAAGGTTAGAGTGTATTTAATACCCAATATATACAAGAGACATGTTTCTTAAATAAAATCATATATCTTTGTAAATTAGATTCTAGTAAGTTTTCACATTCTCATATTTGTTAAAGTGTTGAAGATCACGTAAATAATGGCGGCGAGTGACTCTTCGTAAGTACATTTATTTACTTTTTGTTCCTATTACATATTTTATGAAAATACTTGCTTAAATTATTACGAGTAATAACTGATAGTAAATATGTTATTTACCATAGTATGGACTATCAAAGATCTTAATTTTAGGTTTTCTCGTTGATTTCCTTTCTTTTAATTTTCCTTCTTTTGTTTTAAAATATCATTTTCTTTCGTGTTTGTACATAATAATATAAATACATCAAGGATTATGAATATTGACTATAATTGCATTCATCAACACTCCCTCTTAACTTGGTAGGTATTCATAATGATTATCCAAATGTTTTCTATGTACATGATCTTTCTAAAACAAAGGTAAATCTCATCGATAACACCTTTATCTAAGTCAATACCCTTGACCTACATGAGCATCATCATAAATGCGTACCACAACTTTGGTTAGCCCTTGTAAACGATTGTACTTATTCAAATAGTCACCATGATCTGGTGGGTGTCTCACCTCTTGGTACTCTAACTAGTTCAGGGTGGTCATTTCCCACGGTCAAACGGTAGTGAAACCTGTTAGAGCTTGAAATTTCACCTCAGGCTGAGAAAGGTAAACCTCAAGGCAACATCAAACCACTTAGCCTCGTAGCTAGCCCTATATATATAAGATTACATTGCTTTCAAAAGAAATATTTTATGCTCAAAGCATAGGTAATGAGAGATGTTAACAAAAATCCTCTGTCTCCCGAGAAACACCTTCCATTAGGCCCTTCGACTTGTTGAGGTATTTTTTAATTACTTAAGAACATAATCAATTTTCTTCACAACTTGAGTGAGTTTCTTCACAAATTGATATGGACCATAGAACTCGGGGCCTAACTTGTTTTTCCCATATATTTTTAACGATAATTGTTTGTAAGGTTTGAAACTTCACATACACCCAATCTACTTAAATTTTATTTCTAAACTACATTGGTCATCTTGCTACTTTGTGCGGTTTCTTGCAATATTTAAGTTTTCCTTTAGTGTTCGAGCAACCTTTTAGTTATCCTCAAATTGATTCTTTATTGTTGGAATTTTTATATTATTTATGGTTAACTCTTTCCATTTAGGGGGTGTATAATCATAGAGAGATTGAAATGACATTAGTTTTATTGAAACGTGATAAGTGGAATTCTACCACCATGGTGTTAGATGTAACTATTCAAACCATTTTTTTGTTAATCTCTTACAAAATGACAGAGATATGCTTCCAAACATCTATCGACAATTTCATATTGGTCACATGTTTGGGGTGGTATGCTAACCTCATGTTGAGGGATGTCCTCATTTGTTTGAAAAAAGCTTTAGAAAAGTTTTCTTTAAATTTGGTATCCCTATCACTCACAATGATCTTCGGAAATCCATGCAATTTGTAATTATTTTTGCAAAATATTTTGGCAATTTGTTTTGCTCAGTTTGATCTCTTGTTCATCTTTCAGTGCGATTGATACAACTACTTTATTTATGAATCGTGGTAATTACTTGTGAATATATATTATATTTCTTTTATCTTCATCAAACAATCACACTTCAGAAATTCAACTAATAACCATGAAATTAAAATGTATTTATCACAATGTGTGAGAGATAGAGATATGTGTGTGATAAGTCCTTTTGTAAAATGAAAAGGTTCGAGTGTATTTAATACCCAATATATACAAGAGACATGTTTCTTAAATAAAATCATATATCTTTGTAAATTAGATTCTAGTAAGTTTTCACATTCTCATATTTGTTAAAGTGTTGAAGATCACGTAAATAATGGCGGCGAGTGACTCTTCGTAAGTACATTTATTTACTTTTTGTTCCTATTACATATTTTATGAAAATACTTGCTTAAATTATTACGAGTAATAACTGATAGTAAATATGTTATTTACCATAGTATGGACTATCAAAGATCTTAATTTTAGGTTTTCTCGTTGATTTCCTTTCTTTTAATTTTCCTTCTTTTGTTTTAAAATATCATTTTCTTTTGTTTTTGTACATAATATTATAAATACATCAAGGATTATGAATATTGACTATAATTGCATTCTTCAACACTCCCTCTTAACTTGGTAGGTATTCATAATGATTATCCAAATGTTTTCTATGTACATGATCTTTCTAAAACAAAGGTAAATCTCATCGATAACACCTTTATCTAAGTCAATACCCTTGACCTACATGAGCATCATCATAAATGCGTACCACAACTTTGGTTAGCCCTTGTAAACGATTGTACTTATTCAAATAGTCACCATGATCTGGTGGGTGTCTCACCTCTTGGTACTCTAACTAGTTCAGGGTGGTCATTTCCCACGGTCAAACGGTAGTGAAACCTGTTAGAGCTTGAAATTTCACCTCAGGCTGAGAAAGGTAAACCTCAAGGCAACATCAAACCACTTAGCCTCGTAGCTAGCCCTACGGGGTTGGAGAGGGCTCTCTCCGGTCTATCTCGGTGAAATCTTCAATGGATGAGATGACCAATAGGGTAACACTGATTTTAGGCTAGTAAACTGATCAAAAAGGTTGATTTGGGGTTTTTAGGGTTTTTGGTGGCAAATTGAGCCCTAATTTTGGGTGCGGGGATTGGACACAGTTTCTGCAGGGGGTTCTTTGGGGCGAGGTAGGAGACAATATTGATGCATTTGATTGAGGTGGATGGTCAGGAATGACAGGTGAGGAGCTAAGGAGAGCAAACAATAACTTTGAATTCTCCTTAAACAGTAGAAAACATTGAAATTAAACAAACTTAAAAGCAGAGCATGACAGTCATGAATTCTTACTTTAACACTTCGTTTGCTTAATGTGCAGAAGGAAAAGAAAGGAAATGATTCACATAACACACTTACAGGTACATAGAGAAACACACCATCAATACATGTAACCACAAGAATCCCAAAAAAGACTGCAAAACCCTGGTCTTCCTTAGCCAAAAATTGCAGAGATACAATGAATAATACAATGATAGCTTCTCCCTCAAGAGTCCAACCTTCCAACCCCTGAAAATGACTAAGAAAAATCATAATATAGGCAAGCCAACCTCTTCCCTTGCCTCTAGGGATCGAGCTCATCCTTCTAGGAGCTGTTTCAACTAATTCTAAACTGAGCACTAAAATCTAGGCAGTCAAAACAACTTGCCTCTGTAAGCTAGGAAACCAATTCATTCATTTAATTTTCACCTATCTCATGAATGAATCTTCTAGAAGAGTTACATAAGTGTAAAAGTGTCATAAAAGTACATTAATTACATCAAAGAGGATAATAATCCACCCCAAAAAGTCAAACAGGGTCAAACTGCGTTTTTTCTGAGCTGTACACTGAAATTTGGAGAAATTTGCCTGATGGGTCGCGTGCCTCTGCCTGACAAGTCGCGCGCATTTGGGACCACTTTTGGGGCACTTCCAGGTGTCCAAATTGAGCAAGAGTAGGCTTGTTCGAAAGGTCTGTGAGTCTACTTTCCAACCCAACTGGAATTTCTGAATTTGGTGGTCATTTGCCCTCCAAAATTGCAATCTCCCAAGACTGCTTTCTGTGTCTCAAAAATGTGGCAGAAAGTCATTTTTTGCTCCTTTTTTGACTTTCTGGAGGCCCAAAACTTCATAAAATCTCAAGTCCATTGATGAGCATATGTAACTTCTCATGAAAAATCTGGAAATGCTGAGTTTTTGCAAAATGGAGTTGCCAGGATGAAGGGTCGCGCGGGGGGTGAGACCCGTTAATGGACAAAACCTGTAAATTGACTGAAAAATCAAAATTGACCCAAAATGTTCAAAATTTCTTGGGATTTGTGCTGTGGCTGGGCTATTTAGTGCCTTGGTCCTTCAGTGAAGCCTCGGCTAGATATGGAGGGGATCGGGCCTCTTTCTCCTTTTTTGTGCCTTGGCCAACCGCCTTTTGAACATTTTCATCCTTGCCTTGCACACATGCATTCGGGCCCAATAGTGGTTTTTCATGTTCCGGAGCAGGCTCAACTTCTGGTGTTGACTCACGGTCATTACTTTGCTCATAGTCGGTTATGTACTGCTGTTTCTGCTTTGAAAACTGCTGTTTTAAGGGGACAAGGAGCACGAGGGAAATGTTAGTAGAGGGACACTTTTAAAGGGAAAATGGGAATAAATATATAAAACAGGGATTCAAGGGAAAAAACATTGCAAAAATCATTGCATATGCATAATTATATACATTGTTTCCATGGGTATAATGAGAGGTAGGGTTAGGGCTTGATTCTTCATTTTTTAGGGAAAAGGGGTAGGATTTAGGGCTTTTCACATATTTGGAAGGGAGATTTACATAGAATGATAAGGAATATGAAATGGGAGATGGAAGAAAAATGAGAACAATGGGATACCTCAAAACAGCATATAAAACCCTAGCAATTTGACAACTTCAAACCAAAAGCACAATGGAGACTTTCACTTGCAAATGGAGACTTTTACAAATACAATCATGACCTTCTTGAACTGTAGCAAGCAATAATTTTTTATGATGGAGGGCCTACCTTGCAAAATTTGGAAATTTGTGGTTCCTTGGCAGCTTGCTGGTAATTTTCTGTGGAGGAAACACTGATGGGTCGCGCGCACTGCCCAACGGGTCGCGCGCCCTCAACGGGTCGCGCGCACTGCCCAACGGGTCGCGCGCCCTCAACGGGTCGCGCCTGTGTAATTTTTACACTGATGGAGGTGCCCTGACGGGTCGCGCGCCAGGCTCAACGGGTCGCGCTTTTGCAGGAGGCTTTTGGAGGCCTTCCCGGTGTCAGAATCAGGTGAAGGATAGCTCGTTGGAAAGGTATTTGAGTATAATTTCCAACCCAACTGGAATTTTTCAATTTGGAGTTCAATTGCCCTGTCAAAAATCAAATCTCCCAAGACTGGTCAAAAAGTGCCAAATGAGGCTGCCTCAAGGAAGAGTGCTGTTGCAGTCAACCTTTGAATGCCTTCCTCAACCCCAAATTTAGCTCATGATAGCTCATTGGAAAGATATTTGTGTCTAGTTATCATTTTACCCATAAAGAAAATAATTTGGCCAACCAATCTAGGAGAAAGCTTGATTTTCCCAAGGTAATTTCTGAGGTGTCTTTGATTCTCCTGAGGCAACGGTATTCTTGACATTTCTCTCAAACCATGACACCTGTGCAAAAAGTGAAGGAGGTTTTTCTTCTTTGGCATGTTGTGGACAAAACCATCTCTCAGGTTTGCAAAATTCATCTTTTATTTCTCTGGAACATCATTTGAGTGCGACTTGTCCCGATGTGTGAAACAAGGAATTTTGTCGAAATGGAGCGAAATGAAGGGGATAGGGGGCTTATAAATTCTTGGGGAAATTTTTGGGAGTGGGGAGGGATGTTAGGAAGCAGGGGAAAGTGGAATATCAGAGATTGAGCGAGGGAAAGGGGTCCAAAAGGGCAAAACACAGGCCCAACCTAGAAAATTGCCAGGTTGTAGCTAGAAACTAGGGTTTGTGCCAAAATGAGGAATTTGGGGGATATAAGGGATGGGAAGCATTTGGTAAGGTACTTTAAGGACAGGGGAAGGTGTATGAACATTAGGATACAATTTTTGCCGATGATTTGACCGTCCAAGAGAAATTGGCTTTCAGAACCCTAGGAGATGGAAATGACCTTGCCAAGGCACAACTGAAGCATGAACAAGGTGTACAATGACTCATTAGACACTGAGATGGTAATGAAAACCCTATGAATGATGATAGACTCAGCTGAATGGTGACATGGACCGACATTTGGACAACTTTAGAAGGAGTTAAAGCAAACCCTAGACCTAATGCCTAGTGACCAAATTTTGTTTGAAAACTCTTTGAAATGACAAAATTTGACTTGGAAACTCTAAGACCACTTTGTAAGAGCATATTTGATCACTGGAGGAAGGCTGGAAAGACTGACACTAACAAAACCCATGTCCCAAATCCAAGGGCCTCTATGTAGGCCATGATATTGAACAGGTAACCACTCCACAAGTGTCTAGGCCCCATATAACATTTCTTTCAAGAATATTCATCTCTCATGCTATTTTACCAACAACTAGATTCATGCTCCTATTGCAACCAATAGTCTGAGCCATAGCCTTGTTATCCACCGATAAATAGTGTGAGTCAAGCTCCTGTTATTACCAACATTTTGAGGCATACCCCTATTGATGTCACAACAATGTTCCCTCTCACTGAGAGAGGAGTTATTCACTAGTCCATGTTTGTCTCTGAAATATACAAACTTTTCCTGAGAGAAAGGCTTTGTGAGAATGTCATCCATCTGCTCATTAATGGAGACATACTAGAGCCTCACCACTCCCTTATGTACCATATCACGAATAAATTGGTACTTGATATTAATATGTTTTATCGTAGCATGAAACACTATATTGTTTGTGAGCTTCACATAGCTTTGACTGTCACAAAACAAAATAGTCGATTCAAGCATATGGTCGAACAAGCCACATTGTAGCTTATGAATCCATACTCCTTCACAATGTGCAACAAGCTACAATATACTTTGCTTCTGTAGTACCAAGTTCAAAAAAGGTGTACTTTTTGTAATGCCCTAATAATAATAATAATAATAATAATAATAATAATAATAATAATAATGATAATAATAATAAGAATGTTTCTGATAAATGAAAAAACATAAACGAGTGCAGTAATTAGAATGAATAAGAAAAGTCAGTAGGATAACAAGGCCAAAGAGATGGTATATATATAATAGCAAGATTAATAAAATAGTTGATCTATGTGTGTGTGTGTGTGTGTGTCTATATATATATTTAATGTAAGGGGTACATATAAATGAGTGGTAGAAGAGTGGATATAAATAGTAAAACATAGATAAATAAAGATATGATATAATGATCAAAGAATAAATGAATGAAAGAATGCTTCTCATCTCGTTTTTCAACATTAAATAGAACCAACTATTCTAAAATTGGTAAGGGGATTGGAAAGAGATCCACATGTTCACAATCCATGTGTCTGTTATGAATCCAACTCACAAAAAGATAGAAAATATAAATCAACGTCTTAAGATTCAGCCTCTTCGTGGGGGAACCTCCTTTACATTACACAAATGAAGAATTCCTGGATGATACAAATGACAAGACCTCCTTTCTAGATATAGGAGTCTAAGGGGTCATAATATAATTAGAACCGACATAACAATAATAATGTAAGGGCACAATAATAATAATAGTGGGCTTCTATGGGGAACAATAATAACAATATGGGGACTACATGGGAAAAACAATATAATAAGGGGGTTATACTAATAACAATAAGGGGTTACACTAGTAGTATAGGGACCTAACATGCCCCTCTCCTTCAAAAAGTGTTGTCCTCAATGCTTGAGTAGTTCTTGATGCTTTTGTATAAAATATTTGTCCTCCCATGTGGAATATTCAGCAGGTAAGTTCTTCCACTTGATGAGATACTCTGAAATTGATCGATTTCATAGATGTAAGGTTCTTGTTTCTGTGACTGCTCCAGGCTCCAATATGATTTTTCCTTCCTCGTCAAGTTCTGGCAATATTGTTTGAACTGAGATGTTTTGCAACTTTTGAATGAGTGGCCACACTTCTTCGTCCTTATTACATTCATACCTTGTTTCGTTTATCCAATTTGGTTGGATAATAGAAATGGCACACAACAATGCTTCTAGATATTTCATAACATTTGGTATCAAAGCTTTGGATTCTAGGGTTTCGCTGCTCCAAACAGGTCATCGTGGCATTTTCGCTATAACTTTTTTCTGCAATGTGTCAGAAGCTAAAAAAGTAACCCATTTGAGACGAAATACGTCTAAAATTAGGCTTAGGTGGGTTTTTAATGGATATGTATGGATCTTGAATACAATTAACCACACTATTTAGAAAAAACATATAATGAAAATTAAATTTGCTAGGAAAATATTTTTTTTAAGAAATAATATCATTACAAAAAGAATTCTTAAAAAAAATACAACAACAAAAACAAACTATTGAAAATTAAATTTCCTAGAAAGAAATTATTTTAAAAATTATATCTTTACAAAACCAATAAAATTAGAATTCATATATTTATAAAATTAAATTTGCTAGAGAGAAACTTTTTAGAAATAATATCATTACAAAAACTATAAATATCCAATAATACTAATATTTTTTTGATTAAAAAAAAATATCTAAACACACACACAAACACATATTACTGGATGGTTATAAAAGAGGATAGCTAAATTAGAAACCACTCACAGGCAAGATGTGTAAGCTATAGCTATAAGAAAATGATGGATTATGTTGCACTGCCAATTGGATTAAGTAACTTAGGTGATGAGATTGTAGCATTTATGTTCTCACATCTTTTAGCTTAGCCCAAGCAACATAAATAGGTTTTCCAGCAACAACTTTTCCATTCATTTCTATCATAGCTAGGCATGCTTGAAAAGGAGATGAGAATGCCATAAATCCTGAACATTCACTGTGTCCATTAAAGTCCTCCATTACCTTGGATGAAACAATTGTGCCATAAATAGAGAACAACTCTCTCAACTTGTTATCATCAATATTATCATCCAATACTTTAAATAAAGATTTGTTCCATATTTACAACATACCATTACTTGCCTTAAATTTTCTTTCATTTAAATTCTGGAAGGAATTTGCTGCATCATCTACATTCTCAAAATTAGAAAATACAAAACACTTTTGAATTTCCTGTACACACCAAACTAATATCTCAAATCCTCATCATTCCTCATCATTCATTGAGTCTGATAAATTCTTAACAAAAACATTATTAAACTTTGGCATTTCCATTTTATTGTTCTGGCTACTCCTTTTTCATGAATGGACCAACATAAACTCGTTCCCCACTGAGACTGATAAATTCTTAACAAAAACATTATTAAACTTTGGCATTTCTATTTTATCGTTCTGGCTGCTCCTTTTTAATGAACGGACCAACATAAACCCGTTCCCCATTGATAAACTAACCATTCAAATATTTTATTGCATCTACTGTTTTATCAAGATTCTTAACGAATATTTTAGCTAATACAAAGTTGCTCATCAAGATTCTTAACAAATAGTTTAGATAATACAAAGTCGCTGATGCTCGGGTCATGGGGTGAGTACATTATCCGAATAGGGTTTCCATTAAGGGGTGTAGAATTCAAGAAACTTAAAGCCTCGCTAGCATTTTCAGCCGAGCTGTAATGGACGTAGGCGTATCCAGAGGAGTGTTGGTAATGGCATCTCCGCAGATGTGAACAGTGAGCATCGGGCCAATCCGCCCAAAGAGATCATACATTTGGGCCGCGGTAACATTGGGCTCCAAATCCCCCACATACAGAGATTTAGGTAGTAATTGGTTGTTGTTGCCATTATCAATTGCTAGGTGTTGCTGCGAAACACGGTGTTCTGCTGGTTGGATTTAAATCTTTGCCATTGCTCTTTGCTCTCTGATACTTGGAAAAGAAGAAAGCACAACTTCCCAAATGCCAACTCAATCGAAATAAAAGTCCAAACCCAATTCAACCGAAATACCAGTTAAACCTAAATAAAAACAGAAATCCATCCACGGCTGGTGTAGGTCAAAAATCCACTGATGGAGAATGAAAACCACTTATTTCTCTAACGCAGGTGAAGATCACATCGACTTTCCTGAATGTCTTTCTTCACTAGGCATGTGGAGAGGGATAAATATGTGGCGGATCGGATTTTCGAAATAGGTGCAAGGTTTGTTAGGTTTTCTCTTCATTGGTGGGCATCCTAATTTTCATAAGATTGAATAGCAAAATCAATCCTGACAATTCAAAACAGACTGGGAGAAGCATGGTTTCAGGTTTATTAGTTTCTTCATACCCGTGAATACTTGACTAATTAAATAAATATATTATTGAATATATTAAACATTAAAGACTATAAATATATTAATTAAATAAATATGTTATTTAATAGAAAATATATATAAAATGAAGGATGTACCATGAAGGATATATGGTAACGTCTAGTGATTTATTTTTTAAATTTAAATTAATTTTTTTTTTAAATCGTTTTTTTTATTTAATAATATTTTTTCTAATTTTCTTCACTTTTTATATATATTTTTTTGAAACTTTATTAATTAATCATTATTTTATTAAAGAAAACTTAATAAATAGAAATATATTTATACAAATTCAATAATAATGGATGGATGAAGTTTGTTTTACCATGAAAGCTCATGTTTAAATATAGCCTTAAGTGCTTTTTCACTTTTATTATAGCCTTTCTATATAGTTAATATACAATTAAATTCATTTTAGTTTTATACATAATATCAATTTTTCCTTAAAAAGAAATATTTTAGGCTCAAACCATAATTAAAATTATTTTAGTTTTTATACATAAGATTACCTTTTCCTCAAAAGAAATATTTTATGCTCAAAGCATAGGCAATGAGAGATGTTGTTAATATAAATCTTCTCTCTCTCAAGAAGCATCTTCTTCCATTAGGCTCTTCCACTTGTCGAGGTATTCTAATACAAGCTTTTCCTCATTATTCAATGTGACAATCATGCCACTAGTTCCAATGGCCCCTTAATAGGGAAGCAAAGTGATCAAACTAATGAAAGTAACAAAAAGATGCCACTGTATAGCTCTATGTGTCATATAATATACAAGAGAATAGTGAAACTACTTGGTATGTAAAAATGCATGAGATAAATTGAGACAAGAGGAACTATTAGGGAGAATCATGAACACTATTATGTGAATAAGCTTTGAGGGCATTTCTTTATGGCTTTGATCTTATTCGTTAGCTACAATTTGGTTTCTTCTCACAAAATCTATGGGGGATTATCTTGGTAATGGATAAGAATATCTAAGTCATGAAATGGAACATGTAGCATAAAAAATAAAAGGCCTTGTAATTTAAAAAATGTATTGATTTTAATTAATAAAAAAATATAAAATTAAAGTTAATTAAGTGATAAAATCTAATGGTATTGGAAACATATATATTACATTTTCAATCACACAAAACATGTCATCATTAGAAAAAGTCAAAATTTAATTAGTTACATGGCTTTTATTAATAGAAATTATATTTTTAGAAAGTCTATTCATATTATTACATTTCATATTTTTTCAATATTATTCATTGTGGAAGTATCTCTAATCATCCCTAATTCCCACAACTGTTATCTAGCACATGCCTTGAAAGTATTTAGCTTTCTTGGTTGGAAAATGATACAGTTGTGGAAACCCTATTATCATTCTTGTTGCCCTTTGCTAAGAAGTTAATGGCCACTTAGAAATAATGTTATAGCTTCATTGGGTGCCCTTCAACTAATTTCAAATTATCTAAATCATATAAACTAATATGATCAATTGTGTCATACCAATGCACAATTAACTTATCATATGATGTAAACATGTAACTAAACCAATTTAGTAATCATCATTTAAATCTAATTAAATAATTAAGTATTCATTCCTTTTCCAAATAGAAACTATTAAAGATTGAAGTGCTTACAAGTTACAGCTAGTGTGGTAGTGAGTAGTGGTTATTATCTTCCCCACCTCCTTTTACATGAAAGATAACTAACTCACCTAGAAAGAGGAAAGAAAGATAATTAAATAAATGAGTAAAATATAACTATGATGCAAGACTAAAATCTAGTGCCATGCTAATTGGATGGTTTCGTCTAACGACGCTTATACATGGAGAAAGTGGTAGTAATAGTAGGTTCCCTACCAATTGGATTGTGAGACTTGAATAAATGACTCTGTAACTTTTCACTTCTCTCCTCCTTTGGCTCAGCGAAATCAACATAAAGAAATTTTCCAGCAACAAGTTTTCCATTCATTTCTACCTTAGCTTGTGATGCTTGTAAAGGAGATGAAAATGCCACAAACCCTGAACCTTTACTGTATCCATGAAAGTCTCTCATTACCTTGCATGAAGTGATTGTGCCATAAATAGAGAATAGTTCTTTCAACTTGTTGTCATCAATACTGTCATCCAAATATTTTAAATAAAGATTTAATCCATATTGCCTCCTCAATTCAGATTTCTTCAATGCCCTTCCAACATACCATTCCTTACCATCAATTGTTTTCCCATTTAAATTCTCAACGCAGCTTGCGGCATCATCTCCATTCTCAAAATTAACAAATCCAAAACACTTTGAATTACATGCGGCATCGCTAATCACTTTGGCACTTGTAATTGTTCCGTACACACTAAAGTAATATCTCAAATCCTCATCATTCATTGACTCTGATAAATTCTTAACAAAAACATCAGGGAACTTGGTGTTTCCATTTTCTCGTTCTCGCTGCTCCTTTTCCATGAATGGAGCAACATAAACCCGTTCCCCATCGATAAACTGACCATTCAAATATTTTATTGCATTTTTCACTCCCTCTTCACGTTCATAAATCACAAATCCATATCCTTTGGATTGCCCTGATGCATCTGTTGCAATATTAGAAGAGAGAATGGGCCCACACATAGCGAAAGTACGATAGAAAGCATCTTCGCCTACTGTTCTATCAAGATTCTTTACAAAAATTTTGGCTGATACAAAGTTACGGATGCTGGGGTCATGGGGTGAGTACATTACCCGAATATGGTTTCCATTAAGGGGCGCAGAATTCAATAAACTTAAAGCCTCACTAGCATTTTCAGCGAACCTATAATTGACATAAGCGTATCCCAGAGAAGTGTTGGTAGTGGCATCTCTGCATATGTGAACAGTGAGCACCGGGCCAATCCGCCCAAAGAGATCATATATCTGGGCCTCGGTCACATTGGGCTCCAAATCCCCCACATACAGAGATTTCGGCAGTAATCGATTGTTGTTGCCGTTAGCAACTGCTTGTTGATGTTGTGCAACACGGTGTTCTGCTGGTTGGACTTGATTCTGTGCCATCGCCTCTTTACTCACTGACCCTGGAAAAGCAGAAAGCACAACTTCCTAACGCCAACTCAACGGAAATAAAAATCCAAACCCAATTCAACCGAAATAATCGAAACCACAGCAGGTGTAGATCGCAAAATCAAAACCGCTTATTTCTGTACAACAGGCGAAGATTATATCGATTTTCCACGCTGAAAATAGACTTCAACGCTGAACATTCCACTTCGATTCAATATGGAAAGGTATAATGGTGAGAGTGCCGCACCAATTCTTCTATAAATATGTTTTAGGTTTTCTCTTCATGGGTCGGCGCCGTATTTTTCACAACATTGAATGGAAGAGAAACATGGTTTTACATTTCTTAATTGCCGTGAAACATGGTGTGACGTTTCTTAGTTTTTTCATAACCGTGAATGCTCGAGTAATTAAATAAATATATTAATAAGTAATAAATATATTAGTGATTAAAGAGTATAATTATATTAATTGAATAACACATAAAGAGAATAATTAAATTAATTAAATAAATACGTTATTTAAGAGATAAAATATATATTTAATAAAAAGTGTAATGTAATGTTAGTGATTTTATGGTTATTTATTAATAATTTTATTAATTAAAATTAAAATTTTGGTTTTTTTCTCCAATTTTGCTAACATTACTTTAGTTTTACTTTTTATTAATAATAATGGTTAAAATTTATTTCAGATTTATATATTTTTATTGAAATCTAGTTAATTAACGATTATCATATTAAATCAAAATTAATAAAATTAAATGTGTTTATACAAATTGAATAATAATTTATAGATCAATATTCTTTTACGATGAAAGCTCTAGCATAAATAGTCTTAAGCGCCTTTTCACCAAAGGTCATTATGTTTAGTGGTGCCTCTCTACATAATTATATATAATTATATTATATAAATATATATTTATATATATATATATATATATATATATATATATATATATATATATATAAAAAGATTACATTGCTTTCAAAAGAAATATTTTATGCTCAAAGCATAGGTATGAGAGATGTTAACAAAAATCCTCTGTCTCCCGAGAAACACCTTCCATTAGGCCCTTCGACTTGTTGAGGTATTTTTTAATTACTTAAGAACATAATCAATTTTCTTCACAACTTGAGTGAGTTTCTTCACAAATTGATATGGACCATAGAACTCGGGGCCTAAATTGTTTTTCCCATATATTTTTAACGATAATTGTTTGTAAGGTTTGAAACTTCACATACACCCAATCTACTTAAATTTTATTTCTAAACTACATTGGTCATCTTGCTACTTCGTGCGGTTTCTTGCAGTATTTAAGTTTTCCTTTAGTGTTCGAGCAACCTTTTAGTTATCCTCAAATTGATTCTTTATTGTTGGAATTTTTATATTATTTATGGTTAACTCTTTCCATTTAGGGGGTGTATAATCATAGAGAGATTGAAATGACATTAGTTTTATTGAAACGTGATAAGTGGAATTCTACCACCATGGTGTTAGATGTAACTATTCAAACCATTTTTTTGTTAATCTCTTACAAAATGACAGAGATATGCTTCCAAACATCTATCGACAATTTCATATTGGTCACATGTTTGGGGTGGTATGCTAACCTCATGTTGAGGGATGTCCGCATTTGTTTGAAAAAAGCTTTAGAAAAGTTTCCTTTAAATTTGGTATCCCTATCACTCACAATGATCTTCGGAAATCCATGCAATTTGTAATTATTTTTGCAAAATATTTTGGCATTTTGTTTTGCTCAGTTTGATCTCTTGTTCATCTTTTAGTGCGATTGATACAACTACTTTATTTATGAATCGTGGTAATTACTTGTGAATATATATTATATTTCTTTTATCTTCATCAAACAATCACACTTCAGAAATTCAACTAATAACCATGAAATTAAAATGTATTTATCACAATGTGTGAGAGATAGAGATATGTGTGTGATAAGTCCTTTCGTAAAATGAAAAGGTTCGAGTGTATTTAATACCCAATATATACAAGAGACATGTTTCTTAAATAAAATCATATATCTTTGTAAATTAGATTCTAGTAAGTTTTCACACTCTCATATTTGTTAAAGTGTTGAAGATCACGTAAATAATGGCGGCGAGTGACTCTTTGTAAGTACATTTATTTACTTTTTGTTCCTATTACATATTTTATGAAAATACTTGCTTAAATTATTACGAGTAATAACTGATAGTAAATATGTTATTTACCATAGTATGGACTATCAAAGATCTTAATTTTAGGTTTTCTCGTTGATTTCCTTTCTTTTAATTTTCCTTCTTTTGTTTTAAAATATCATTTTCTTTCGTGTTTGTACATAATATTATAAATACATCAAGGATTATGAATATTGACAATAATTGCATTCTTCAACACTCCCTCTTAACTTGGTAGGTATTCATAATGATTATCCAAATGTTTTCTATGTACATGATCTTTCTAAAACAAAGGTAAATCTCATCGATAACACCTTTATCTAAGTCAATACCCTTGACCTACATGAGCATCATCATAAATGTGTACCACAACTTTGGTTAGCCCTTGTAAACGATTGTACTTATTCAAATAGTCACCATGATCTGGTGGGTGTCTCACCTCTTGGTACTCTAACTAGTTCAGGGTGGTCATTTCCCACAGTCAAACGGTAGTGAAACCTGTTAGAGCTTGAAATTTCACCTCAGGCTGAGAAAGGTAAACCTCAAGGCAACATCAAACCACTTAGCCTCGTAGCTAGCCCTACGGGGCTGGAGAGGGCTCTCTCCGGTCTATCTCGGTGAAATCTTCAATGGATGAGATGACCAATAGGGTAACACTGATTTTAGGCTAGTAAACTGATCAAAAAGGTTGATTTGAGGTTTTTAGGGTTTTTGGTGGCAAATTGAGGGGATGGAAATTTTGGGTGCGGGGATTGGACACAGTTTCTGCAGGGGGTTCTTTGGGGCGAGGTAGGAGACAATATTGATGCATTTGATTGAGGTGGATGGTCAGGAATGATAGGTGAGGAGCTAAGGAGAGCAAACAATAACTTTGAATTCTCCTTAAACAGTAGAAAACATTGAAATTAAACAAACTTAAAAGCAGAGCATGACAGTCATGAATTCTTACTTCAACACTTCGTTTGCTTAATGTGCAGAAGGAAAAGAAAGGAAATGATTCACATAACATACTTACAGGTACATAGAGAAACACACCATCAATACATGTAACCACAAGAATCCCAAAAAAGACTGCAAAACCCTGGTCTTCCTTAGCCAAAAATTGCAGAGATACAATGAATAATACAATGATAGCTTCTCCCTCAAGAGTCCAACCTTCCAACCCCTGAAAATGACTAAGAAAAATCATAATATAGGCAAGCCAACCTCTTCCCTTGCCTCTAGGGATCGAGCTCATCCTTCTAGGAGCTGTTTCAACTAATTCTAAACTAAGCACTAAAATCTAGGCAGTCAAAACAACTTGCCTCTGTAAGCTAGGAAACCAATTCATTCATTTAATTTTCACCTATCTCATGAATGAATCTTCTAGAAGATGTACACAAGTGTAAAAGTGTCATAAAAGTACATTAATTACATCAAAGAGGATAATAATCCACCCCAAAAAGTCAAACAGGGTCAAACTGCGTTTTTCTGAGCTGTACACTGAAATTTGGAGAAATTTGCCTGACGGGTCGCGTGCCTCTGCCTGACAAGTCGCGCGCCTTTGGGACCAATTTTGGGGCACTTCCAGGTGTCCAAATTGAGCAATAGTAGGCTTGTTCGAAAGGTCTGTGAGTCTACTTTCCAACCCAACTGGAATTTCTGAATTTGGTGGTCATTTGCCCCTCAAAAATTGCAATCTCCCAAGACTGCTTTCTGTGTCTCAAAAATGTGGTAGAAAGTCATTTTTTGCTCCTTTTTTGACTTTCTGGAGGCCCAAAACTTCATAAAATCTCAAGTCCATTGATGAGCATATGTAACTTCTCATGAAAAATCTGGAAATGCTGAGTTTTTGCAAAATGGAGTTGCCAGGATGAAGGGTCGCGCGGGGGGTGAGACCCGTTAATGGACAAAACCTGTAAATTGCCTGAAAAATCAAAATTGACCAAAAATGTTCAAAATTTCTTGGGATTTGTGCTGTGGCTGGGCTATTTAGTGCCTTGGTCCTTCAGTGAAGCCTCGGGCAAGATATGGAGGGGATCGGGCCTCTTTCTCCTTTTTTGTGCCTTGGCCAACCGCCTTTGGAACATTTTCATCTTTGCCTTGCACACATGCATTCGGGCCCAATAGTGGTTTTTCATGTTCCGGAGCAGGCTCAACTTCTGGTGTTGACTCACGGTCATCACTTTGCTCATAGTCGGTTTCGGTTTCTGACATGGTTTCAAGAGCAAAGTGGCTGAAATGTACTGCTGTTTCTGCTTTGAAAACTGCTGATTAAAATGTTGTTTTAAGGGGACAAGGAGCACGAGGGAAATGTTAGGGGAGGGACACTTTTAAAGGGAAAATGGGAATAAATATATAAAACAGGGATTCAAGGGAAAAAACATTGCAAAAATCATTGCATATGCATAATTATATACATTGTTTACATGGGTATAATGAGAGGTAGGGTTAGGGGTTGATTCTTCATTTTTTAGGGAAAAAGGGGTAGGGTTTAGGGTTTTCACATATTTGGAAGGGAAATTTACATAGAATTATAAGGAATATGAAATGGGAGATGGAAGAAAAATGAGAACAATGGGATACCTCAAAACAACATATAAAACCTTAGCAATTTGACAACTTCAAACCAAAAGCACAATGGAGACTTTCAGTTGCAAATGGAGACTTTTACAAATACAATCATGACCTTCTTGAACTGTAGCAAGCAATAATTGTTTATGATGGAGGGCCTACCTTGCAAAATTTTGCAATTTGTGGCTCCTTGGCAGCTTGCTGGTAATTTTCTGTGGAGGAAACATTGATGGGTCGCGCGCACTGCCCAACGGGTCGCGCCTGTGTAATTTTTACACTGCTGGAGGTGCCCTGACGGGTCGCACGCCAGGCTCAACGGGTCGCGCTTTTGCAGGAGGCTTTTGGAGGCCTTCCCGGTGTCAGAATCAGGTGCAGGATAGCTCGTTGGAAAGGTCTTTGAGTCGGAGGTATTGACCCAAATTATGGTGCTTAAATTGATGTTGTTGATTTACCAAGTGTCAAAGTTGTTTGGCTCAATTATGGTAATTGGTTGATGCTATTGGTTTACCATGTGTCTCAATTGTGACCAGATTATGGTGATGATTTGTTGTAACCTTTTTCTTAGAGAAATTTGTCAAAAAAAGTACATCTGTCTAGCCATTATGAATACCTCTCTAGCTAAGAGGGAGCGTTGAATGTTATAGCTATGGCCTGTCTTCATAATTTATATTTAGCCCTTGTAATTTATAAAGAATTTGTAAGACATGTTTTTCATGCCATTTTCATTGTTTAGCCCTTAAAAGAATTAATAAGAGACATGTTCTTCATGTCAGATTTAAAAGAAAAAATTTTGAAATTTAAAATTTGAATTATTGGCTCCAAACTTGTCAAGTCAAGTAGACCCCATTGAAGAGACACTCCCATTCGGACAGGCAAAGCACTATATATAGAGCATTCAACCTCCTCTACACTGTACCATTCAACTTCACACAAGACAAGTAATATTCTGGGCATCTCAGTGAAAGCGCAGGATGGATTTGTAGTGCAGGACGAATTGGTGCTGCAGGATGGATTTGTAGTGCAGGACGAATTGGTGCTGCAGGACGAACTTGTAGTGCAGGACGAATTGGTGCTGCAGGACGAACTTGTAGTGCAAGACGAATCTGTAGTGCAAGACCAAAATTCTGGGCAGCAGGGTGGAGTTTCTGGGCATATTTTGCGAGACCGAAATTTGGCTTAGGCAGATCAGAGAGGGCAGAAGTTTGACTTGACAAGAGGGCTGCTTGACCAGATTTGACCATAGCATTGTTGGTAAGTTTGACCTCATAGTTGACTAGCTGCATTAAGTGTATCTCTTGTTGAACTGAAGAATTTCTCTAAGGAAAAAGTAGCTGAGTTTTCCCCCAAGTGGGTTTTCCCAGGGTAAATCTTGTGTTTTCTTTGTGCATTGTGATGTTTATTGTCCTTATGCTTTTATGGTTGAATTTCTAAAGTGTAATTGCTTAATCATAAATTGGAATTGTTAAAAGAAGATCTACACCATTAGAAGTAATTATCAGTGTTTCAGAAATTTGTGCTTGTATCTATTGCACTTGAAAAATCAACATGCATGAGTTGAGGAAAATTCAGCTGGGTAGAGATCGGGTTTTTTAGGGCAGATTTGCCAGTTTTAATTTTGCTGTAAAAATGTTATATTTTCTCTGTGGGCCATTTTCCCAGTAAGGGAGCCCCCATTATTTGGATAATAAAAGTGAAGAGTAATTGGTGGGTTATTTGCTGTGTGAATTATTTCCTATGTGTGTACTTCTACTATTTAATTTTCTGTTAAAAATTTCAATGTGTTTACCTTTAGTAATTGCAGAAATATTTTCTGGTATAAATAATTGCTCAGAATTAAAATAATATTTATAATTAAGAAATTAACATATACCAAAGAAAAATTCTTGTACATTGACTAATTTTTACTGCCATTCCAGCCTTCCTTGTATAAATTTTGGGCACACTGCATACACATCATCATGTTTAAATATGGAGAAATAATCAATGTCTTTATATATTATTGCTGCAGCGAATACATTCACAGCGGCGTGAGATAGGCTACCCAACATACATATACCACTTTTGACTTCACATAATGTCATTCTTATATTTATAACACATATAAGTTATGGTAGTTTAACCTCCTAACTTCTAAGCTTAATATTTACTGCATTCTATGTCACGAAAATATGGTGACCATTCACCATATTACTCAAAATTGTTTTGTGTTATACTTTTTAACACTTAGCCATCTTTGTCATGATTGGACTTCTGTTTTTATTTTTGATGTTTTCAACTTTGGCAAGAAGTTTTTCATGTAATTAGTAATTTATCAGTCTGCATAGTTTTAGGGGTAAAAGCTTGAAAAGGATCTTATTCATCAAAACAGCCACAGTCTGTAAATTTTTTTCCTGCAGCATAGGTTGATTGTTCCTTTCCATTGTTGTTCAACATAAAATGAATCATTGAATGGCTTTCGTTGGATTTTCATTTGCGAGCATATTGCATATGCCCTATCGATAATCATTGTTTCAGTATTATTTTCATGGTCAAATCCTTTGCCCCTTCGCATTTTCCTGCTCAAAATAAAGTGAATACTTACAAGCTAATGGGATGCAAGTTGATAAATGTATTGAATATGCAAATAATTAAGGTCATATTATGTCTTCATGATTACCCTCATGGTTATATGCTTAAGTTCTCTTTTTTGTGTTTATATCTCTATTTTATCTCAAATATTGAATGATAGATGCCTTGACTTCTTTCTATTAAGAATTTTTGTATAATTATTTTGGGTTCAGTGTCAGGAGATTTTGCTGGCGTTCATATCCATGCTGTATTTGTGACCAAGGAAACTGCAAATGTTCTTCTGCAATATGTAAAGGATATGGATACAGTATGCTATATTTTTCCAGCATTCGAAAACACTGCTTGGTCAGTGATGGCAGTGTCTTTCTTATCTCTTCTTGCAGTATCAGCTATATAAGATTACATTGCTTTCAAAAGAAATATTTTATGCTCAAAGCATAGGTAATGAGAGATGTTAACAAAAATCCTTTGTCTCCCGAGAAACACCTTCCATTAGGCCCTTCGACTTGTTGAGGTATTTTTTAATTACTTAAGAACATAATCAATTTTCTTCACAACTTGAGTGAGTTTCTTCACAAATTGATATGGACCATAGAACTCGGGGCCTAACTTGTTTTTCCCATATATTTTTAAAGATAATTGTTTATAAGGTTTGAAACTTCACATACACCCAATCTACTTAAATTTTATTTCTAAACTACATTGGTCATCTTTCTACTTTGTGCGGTTTCTTGCAATATTTAAGTTTTCCTTTAGTGTTCGACCAACCTTTTAGTTATCCTCAAATTGATTCTTTATTGTTGGAATTTTTATATTATTTATGGTTAACTCTTTCCATTTAGGGGGTGTATAATCATAGAGAGATTGAAATGACATTAGTTTTATTGAAACGTGATAAGTGGAATTCTACCACCATGGTGTTAGATGTAACTATTCAAACCAATTTTTTGTTAATCTCTTACAAAATGACAGAGATATGCTTCCAAACATCTATCGACAATTTCATATTGGTCACATGTTTGGGGTGGTATGCTAACCTCATATTGAGGGATGTCCTCATTTGTTTGAAAAAAGCTTTAGAAAAGTTTCCTTTAAATTTGGTATCCCTATCACTCACAATGATCTTCGGAAATCCATGCAATCTGTAATTATTTTTGCAAAATATTTTGGCAATATGTTTTGCTCAGTTTGATCTCTTGTTCATCTTTCAGTGCGATTGATACAACTACTTTATTTATGAATCGTGGTAATTACTTGTGAGTATATATTATATTTCTTTTATCTTCATCAAACAATCACACTTCAGAAATTCAACTAATAACCATGAAATTAAAATGTATTTATCACAATGTGTGAGAGATAGAGATATGTGTGTGATAAGTCCTTTTGTAAAATGAAAAGGTTCGAGTGTATTTAATACCCAATATGTACAAGAGACATGTTTCTTAAATAAAATCATATATCTTTGTAAATTAGATTCTAGTAAGTTTTCACATTCTCATATTTGTTAAAGTGTTGAAGATCACGTAAATAATGGCGGCGAGTGACTCTTCGTAAGTACATTTATTTACTTTTTGTTCCTATTACATATTTTATGAAAATACTTGCTTAAATTATTATGAGTAATAACTGATAGTAAATATGTTATTTACCATAGTATGGACTATCAAAGATCTTAATTTTAGGTTTTCTCGTTGATTTCCTTTCTTTTAATTTTCCTTCTTTTGTTTTAAAATATCATTTTCTTTCGTGTTTGTACATAATATTATAAATACATCAAGGATTATGAATATTGACTATAATTGCATTCTTCAACACTCCCTCTTAACTTGGTAGGTATTCATAATGATTATCCAAATGTTTTCTATGTACATGATCTTTCTGAAACAAAGGTAAATCTCATCGATAACACCTTTATCTAAGTCAATACCCTTGACCTACATGAGCATCATCATAAATGTGTACCACAACTTTGGTTAGCCCTTGTAAACGATTGTACTTATTCAAATATTCACCATGATCTGGTGGGTGTCTCACCTCTTGGTACTCTAACTAGTTCAGGGTGGTCATTTCCCACGGTCAAACGGTAGTGAAACCTGTTAGAGCTTGAAATTTTACCTCAGGCTGAGAAAGGTAAACCTCAAGGCAACATCAAACCACTTAGCGTCGTAGCTAGCCCTACGGGGTTGGAGAGGGCTCTCTCCGGTCTATCTCGGTGAAATCTTCAATGGATGAGATGACCAATAGGGTAACACTGATTTTAGGCTAGTAAACTGATCAAAAAGGTTGATTTGGGGTTTTTAGGGTTTTTGGTGGCAAATTGAGGGGATGGAAATTTTGGGTGCGGGGATTGGACACAGTTTCTGCAGGGGGTTCTATGGGGCGAGGTAGGAGACAATATTGATGCATTTGATTGAGGTGGATGGTCAGGAATGACAGGTGAGGAGCTAAGGAGAGCAAACAATAACTTTGAATTCTCCTTAAACAGTAGAAAACATTGAAATTAAACAAACTTAAAAGCAGAGCATGACAGTCATGAATTCTTACTTTAACACTTCGTTTTAACGTGCAGAAGGAAAAGAAAGGAAATGATTCACATAACACACTTACAGGTACATAGAGAAACACACCATCAATACATGTAACCACAAGAATCCCAAAAAAGACTGCAAACCCTTGGTCTTCCTTAGCAAAAATTGCAGAGATACAATGAATAATACAATGATAGCTTCTCCCTCAAGAGTCCAACCTTCCACCCCTGAAAATGACTAAGAAAAATCATAATATAGGCAAGCCAACCCCTTCCCTTGCCTCTAG
Source organism: Pinus tabuliformis (assembly GCA_031772625.1). Taxonomy (NCBI): domain Eukaryota; kingdom Viridiplantae; phylum Streptophyta; class Pinopsida; order Pinales; family Pinaceae; genus Pinus; species Pinus tabuliformis. The sequence continues at coordinate 401,514,419 of CM062815.1, read as the reverse complement.
GGGTCGAGCTCATCCTTCTAGGAGCTGTTTCAACTAATTCTAAACTGAGCACTAAAATCTAGGCAGTCAAAACAACTTGCCTCTGTAAGCTAGGAAACCAATTCATTCATTTAATTTTCACCTATCTCATGAATGAATCTTCTAGAAGAGGTACATAAGTGTAAGAGTGTCATAAAAGTACATTAATTACATCAAAGAGGATAATAATCCAACCCAAAAAGTCAAACAGGGTCAAACTGCATTTTTTCTGAGCTGTACACTGAAATTTGGAGAAATTTGCCTGACGGGTCGCGTGCCTCTGCCTGACAGGTCGCACGCCTTTGGGACCACTTTTGGGGCACTTCCAGGTGTCCAAATTGAGCAAGAGTAGGTTTGTTCGAAAGGTCTGTGAGTCTACTTTCCAACCCAACTGGAATTTCTGAATTTGGTGGTCATTTGCCCCTCCAAAATTGCAATCTCCCAAGACTGCTTTCTGTGTCTCAAAAATGTGGCAGAAAGTCATTTTTTGCTCCTTTTTTGACTTTCTGGAGGCCCAAAACTTCATAAAATCTCAAGTCCATTGATGAGCATATGTAACTTCTCATGCGAAATCTGGAAATGCTGAGTTTTTTCAAAATGGAGTTGCCAGGATGAAGGGTCGCGCGGGGGGTGAGACCCGTTAATGGACAAAACCTGTAAATTGCCTGAAAAATCAAAATTGACCCAAAATGTTCAAAATTTCTTGGGATTTGTGCTGTGGCTGGGCTATTTAGTGCCTTGGTCTTTCAGTGAAGCCTCGGGCAAGATATGGAGGGGATCGGGCCTCTTTCTCCTTTTTTGTGCCTTGGCCAACCGCCTTTGGAATATTTTCATCCTTGCCTTGCACACATGCATTCGGACCCAATAGTGGTTTTTCATGTTCCGGAGCAGGCTCAACTTCTGGTGTTGACTCACGGTCATCACTTTGCTCATAGGAGCTGTTTCAACTAATTCTAAACTTAGCACTAAAATCTAGGCAGTCAAAACAACTTGCCTCTGTAAGCTAGGAAACCAATTCATTCATTTAATTTTCACCTATCTCATGAATGAATCTTCTAGAAGAGGTACATAAGTGTAAAAGTGTCATAAAAGTACATTAATTACATCAAAGAGGATAATAATCCACCCCAAAAAGTCAAACAGGGTCAAACTGCGTTTTTTCTGAGTTGTACACTGAAATTTGGAGAAATTTGCCTGACGGGTCGCGTGCCTCTGCCTGACAAGTCGTGCACCTTTGGGACCACTTTTGGGGCACTTCCAGGTGTCCAAATTGAGCAAGAGTAGGCTTGTTCGAAAGGTCTGTTAGTCTACTTTCCAACCCAACTGGAATTTCTGAATTTGGTGGTCATTTGCCCCTCCAAAATTGCAATCTCCCAAGATTGCTTTCTATGTCTCAAAAATGTGGCAGAAAGTCATTTTTTGCTCCTTTTTTGACTTTCTGGAGGCCCAAAACTTCATAAAATCTCAAGTCCATTGATGAGCATATGCAACTTCTCATGAAAAATCTGGAAATGCTGGGTTTTTGCAAAATGGAGTTGCCAGGATGAAGGGTCGCGCGGGTGGTGAGTCCCGTTAATGGACAAAACCTGTAAATTGACTGAAAAATCAAAATTGACCCAAAATGTTCAAAATTTCTTGGGATTTGTGCTGTGGCTGGGCTATTTAGTGCCTTGGTCCTTCAGTGAAGCCTTGGGCTAGATATGGAGGGGATCGGGCCTCTTTCTCCTTTTTTGTGCCTTGGCCAACCGCCTTTGGAACATTTTCATCCTTGCCTTGCACACATGCATTCGGGCCCAATAGTGGTTTTTCATGTTCCGGAGCAGGCTCAACTTCTGGTGTTGACTCACGGTCATTACTTGGCTCATAGTCGGTTATGTACTGCTGTTTCTGCTTTGAAAAACGATGTTTTAAGGGGACAAGGAGCACGAGGGAAATGTTAGTAGAGGGACACTTTTAAAGGGAAAATGGGAATAAATATATAAAACAGGGATTCAAGGGAAAAAACATTGCAAAAATCATTGCATATGCATAATTATATACATTGTTTCCATGGGTATAATGAGAGGTAGGGTTAGGGCTTGATTCTTCATTTTTTAGGGAAAAGGGGTAGGGTTTAGGGCTTTTCACATATTTGGAAGGGAGATTTACATAGAATGATAAGGAATATGAAATGGGAGATGGAAGAAAAATGAGAACAATGGGATACCTCAAAACAGCATATAAAACCCTAGCAATTTGACAACTTCAAACCAAAAGCACAATGGAGACATTCAGTTGCAAATGGAGACTTTTACAAATACAATCATGACCTTCTTGAACTGTAGCAAGCAATAATTTTTTATGATGGAGGGCCTACCTGGCAAAATTTGGCAATTTGTGGTTCCTTGGCAGCTTGCTGGTAATTTTCTGTGGAGAAAACACTGATGGGTCGCACGCACTGCCCAATGGGTCACGCGCCCTCAACGGGTCGCGCCTGTGTAATTTTTACACTGCTGGAGGTGCCCTGACGGGTCGCGCGCTAGGCTCAACGGGTCGTGCTTTTGCAGGAGGCTTTTGGAGGCCTTCCTGGTGTCAGAATCAGGTGAAGGATAGCTCGCTGGAAAGGTATTTGAGTCTAATTTCCAACCCAACTGGAATTTTTCAATTTGGAGTTCAATTGCCCTGTCAAAAATCAAATCTCCCAAGACTGGTCAAAAAGTGCCAAATGAGGCTGCCTCAAGGAAGAGTGCTGTTGCAGTCAACCTTTGAATGCCTTCTTCAACCCCAAATTTAGCTCATGATAGCTCATTGGAAAGCTATTTGTGTCTAGTTATCATTTTACCCATAAAGAAAATAATTTGGCCAACCAATCTAGGAGAAATCTTTATTTTCCCAAGGTCACTTCTGAGGTGTCTTTGATTCTCCTGAGGCAACGGTATTCTTGACATTTCTCTCAAACCATGACACCTGTGGAAAAAGTGAAAGAGTTTTTCTTCTTTGGCATGTTGTGGACAAAACCATCTCTCAGGTTTGCAAAATTCATCTTTTATTGCTCTGGAACATCATTTGAGTGCGACTTGTCCCGATGTGTGAAACAAGGAATTTTGTCGAAATGGAGCGAAATGAAGGGGATAGGGGGCTTATAAATTCTTGGGGAAATTTTTGGGAGTGGGGAGGGATGTTAGGAAGCAGGGGAAAGTGGAATATCAGAGATTGAGCGAGGGAAAGGGGTCCAAAAGGGCAAAACACAGGCCCAACCTAGAAAATTGCCAGGTTGTAGCTAGAAACTAGGGTTTGTGCCAAAATGAGGAATTTGGGGATATAAGGGATGGGAAGCATTTGGTAAGGTACTTTAAGGACAGGGGAAGGTGTATGAACATCAGGATACAATGTTTGCCGATGATTTGACCGTCCAAGAGAAATTGGCTTTCAGAACCCTAGGAGAGGGAAATGACCTTGCCAAGGCACAACTGAAGCATGAACAAGGTGTACAATGACTCATTAGACACTGAGATGGTAATGAAAACCCTATGAATGATGATAGACTCAGCTGAATTGTGACATGGACCGACATATGGACAACTTTAGAAGGAGTTAAAGCAAACCCTAGACCTAATGCCTAGTGACCAAATTTGGTTTGAAAACTCTTTGAAATGACAAAATTTGACTTGGAAACTCTAAGACCACTTTGTAAGAGCATATTTGATCACTGGAGGAAGGCTGGAAAGACTGACACTAACAAAACCCATGTCCCAAATCCAAGGGCCTCTATGTAGGCCATGATATTGAACAGGTAACCACTCCACAAGTGTCTAGGCCCCATATAACATTTCTTTCAAGAATATTCATCTCTCATGCTATTTTACCAACAAATAGATTCATGCTCCTATTGCAACCAATAGTCTGAGCCATAGCCTTGTTATCCACCGATAAATAGTGTGAGTCAAGCTCCTGTTATTACCAACATTTTGAGGCATACCCCTATTGATGTCACAACAATGTTCCCTTTCACTGAGAGAGGAGTTATTCACTAGTCCATGTTTGTCTCTGAAATATACAAACCTTTCCTGAGAGAAAGGCTTTGTGAGAATGTCATCCATCTGCTCATTAATGGAGACATACTAGAGCCTCACCACTCCCTTATGTACCATATCACGAATAAATTGGTACTTGATATTAATATGTTTTATCGTAGCATGAAACACTATATTGTTTGTGAGCTTCACATAGCTTTGACTGTCACAAAACAAAATAGTCAATTCAAGCATATGGTCGAACAAGCCACATTGTAGCTTATGAATCCATACTCCTTCACAATGTGCAACAAGCTACAATATACTTTGCTTTTGTAGTACCAAGTTCAAAAAAGGTGTACTTTTTGTAATGCCCTGTAATAATAATAATAATAATAATAATAATAATAATAATAATAATGTTTCCGATAAATGAAAAAACATAAACGAGTGCAGTAATTAGAATGAATAAGAAAAGTCAGTAGGATAACAAGGCCAAAGAGATGGTATATATATAATAGCAAGATTAATAAAATAGATGATCTATGTGTGTGTGTGTGTGTGTGTCTATATATATATATTTAATGTAAGGGGTACATATAAATGAGTGGTAGAAGAGTGGATATAAATAGTAAAACATAGATAAATAAAGATATGATATAATGATCAAAGAATAAATGAATGAAAGAATGCTTCTCATCTCGTTTTTCAACATTAAATAGAACCAACTATTCTAAAATTGGTAAGGGGATTGGAAAGAGATCCACATGTTCACAATCCATGTGTCTGTTATGAATCCAACTCACAAAAAGATAGAAAATATAAATCAACGTCTTAAGATTCAGCCTCTTCGTGGGGGAACCTCCTTTACATTACACAAATGAAGAATTCCTGGATGATACAAATGACAAGACCTCCTTTCTAGATATAGGAGTCTAAGGGGTCATAATATAATTAGAGCCGACATAACAATAATAATGTAAGGGCACAATAATAATAATAGTGGGCTTCTATGGGGAACAATAATAACAATATGGGGACTACATGGGAAAAACAATATAATAAGGGGGTTATACTAATAACAATAAGGGGTTACACTAGTAGTATAGGGACCTAACATGCCCCTCTCCTTCAAAAAGTGTTGTCCTCAATGCTTGAGTAGTTCTTGATGCTTTTGTATAAAATATTTGTCCTCCCATGTGGAATATTCAGCAGGTAAGTTCTTCCACTTGATGAGATACTCTGAAATTGATCGATTTCATAGATGTAAGGTTCTTGTTTCTGTGACTGCTCTAGGCTCCAATATGATTTTTCCTTCCTCGTCAAGTTCTGGCAATATTGTTTGAACTGAGATGTTTTGCAACTTTTGAATGAGTGGCCACACTTCTTCATCCTTATTACATTCATACCTTGTTTCGTTTATCCAATTTGGTTGGATAATAGAAATGGCACACAACAATGCTTCTAGATATTTCATAACATTTGGTATCAAAGCTTTGGATTCTAGGGTTTCGCTGCTCCAAACAGGTCATCGTGGCATTTTCGCTATAACTTTTTTCTGCAATGTGTCAGAAGCTAAAAAAGTAACCCATTTGAGACGAAATACGTCTAAAATTAGGCTTAGGTGGGTTTTTAATGGATATGTATGGATCTTGAATACAATTAACCACACTATTTAAAAAAAACATATAATGAAAATTAAATTTGCTAGGAAAATATTTTTTTTAAGAAATAATATCATTACAAAAAGAATTCTTAAAAAAAATACAACAACAAAAAAAAAACTATTGAAAATTAAATTTCCTAGAAAGAAATTATTTTAAAAATTATATCTTTACAAAACCAATAAAATTAGAATTCATATATATATAAAATTAAATTTTCTAGAGAGAAACTTTTTAGAAATAATATCATTACAAAAACTATAAATATCCAATAATACTAATATTTTTTTGATTAAAAAAAATATCTAAACACACACACAAACACATATTACTGGATGGTTATAAAAGAGGATAGCTAAATTAGAAACCACTCACAGGCAAGATGTGTAAGCTATAGCTATAAGAAAATGATGGATTATGTTGCACTGCCAATTGGATTAAGTAACTTAGGTGATGAGATTGTAGCATTTATGTTCTCACATATTTTAGCTTAGCCCAAGCAACATAAATAGGTTTTCCAGCAACAACGTTTCCATTCATTTCTATCATAGCTAGGCATGCTTGAAAAGGAGATGAGAATGCCATAAATCCTGAACATTCACTGTGTCCATTAAAGTCCTCCATTACCTTGGATGAAACAATTGTGCCATAAATAGAGAACAACTCTCTCAACTTGTTATCATCAATATTATCATCCAATACTTTAAATAAAGATTTGTTCCATATTTACAACATACCATTACTTGCCTTGTATTTTCTTTCATTTAAATTCTGGAAGGAATTTGCTGCATCATCTACATTCTCAAAATTAGAAAATACAAAACACTTTTTAATTTCCTGTACACACCAAACTAATATCTCAAATCCTCATCATTCCTCATCATTCATTGAGTCTGATAAATTGTTAACAAAAACATTATTAAACTTTGGCATTTCCATTTTATCGTTCTGGCTACTCCTTTTTCATGAATGGACCAACATAAACTCGTTCCCCACTGAGACTGATAAATTCTTAACAAAAACATTATTAAACTTTGGCATTTCTATTTTATCGTTCTGGCTGCTCCTTTTTAATGAACGGACCAACATAAACCCGTTCCCCATTGATAAACTGACCATTCAAATATTTTATTGCATCTACTGTTTTATCAAGATTCTTAACGAATATTTTAGCTAATACAAAGTTGCTCATCAAGATTCTTAACAAATAGTTTAGATAATACAAAGTCGCTGATGCTCGTGTCATGGGGTGAGTACATTATCCGAATAGGGTTTCCATTAAGGGGTGTATAATTCAAGAAACTTAAAGCCTCGCTAGCATTTTCAGCCGAGCTGTAATGGACGTAGGCGTATCCAGAGGAGTGTTGGTAATGGCATCTCCGCAGATGTGAACAGTGAGCACCGGGCCAATCCGCCCAAAGAGATCATACATTTGGGCCGCGGTAACATTGGGCTCCAAATCCCCCACATACAGAGATTTAGGTAGTAATTGGTTGTTGTTGCCATTATCAATTGCTAGGTGTTGCTGCGAAACACGGTGTTCTGCTGGTTGGATTTAAATCTTTGCCATTGCTCTTTGCTCTCTGATACTTGGAAAAGTAGAAAGCACAACTTCCCAAATGCCAACTCAATCGAAATAAAAGTCCAAACCCAATTCAACCGAAATACCAGTTAAACCTAAATAAAAACAGAAATCCATCCACGGCTGGTGTAGGTCAAAAATCCGCTGATGGAGAATGAAAACCGCTTATTTCTCTAACGCAGGTGAAGATCACATCGACTTTCCTGAATGTCTTTCTTCACTAGGCATGTGGAGAGGGATAAATATGTGGCGGATCGGATTTTCGAAATAAGTCCAAGGTTTGTTAGGTTTTCTCTTCATTGGTGGGCATCCTAATTTTCATAAGATTGAATAGCAAAATCAATCCTGACAATTCAAAACAGACTGGGAGAAGCATGGTTTCAGGTTTATTAGTTTCTTCATACCCGTGAATACTTGACTATTTAAATAAATATATTATTGAATATATTAAACATTAAAGACTATAAATATATTAATTAAATAAATATGTTATTTAATAGACAAAATATATATAAAATGAAGGATGTACCATGAAGGATATATGGTAACGTCTAGTGATTTATTTTTTAAATTTAAATTTTTTTTTTTTTTTAAATCGTTTTTTTTTTTATTTAATAATATTTTTTCTAATTTTCTTCACTTTTTATATATATTTTTTTGAAACTTTATTAATTAATCATTATTTTATTAAAGAAAACTTAATAAATAGAAATATATTTATACAAATTCAATAATAATTGATGGATGAAGTTTGTTTTACCATGAAAGCTCATGTTTAAATATAGCCTTAAGTGCTTTTTCACTTCTATTATAGCCTTTCTATATAGTTAATATACAATTAAATTTATTTTAGTTTTATACATAATATCAATTTTTCCTTAAAAAGAAATATTTTAGGCTCAAACCATAATTAAAATTATTTTAGTTTTTATACATAAGATTACCTTTTCCTCAAAAGAAATATTTTATGCTCAAAGCATAGGCAATGAGAGATGTTGTTAATATAAATCTTCTCTCTCTCAAGAAGCATCTTCTTCCATTAGGCTCTTCCACTTGTCGAGGTATTCTAATACAAGCTTTTCCTCATTATTCAATGTGACAATCATGCCACTAGTTCCAATGGCCCCTTAATAGGGAAGCAAAGTGATCAAACTAATGAAAGTAACAAAAAGATGCCACTGTATAGCTCTATGTGTCATATAATATACAAGAGAATAGTGAAACTACTTGGTATGTAAAAATGCATGAGATAAATTGAGACAAGAGGAACTATTAGCGAGAATCATGAACACTATTATGTGAATAAGCTTTGAGGGCATTTCTTTATGGCTTTGATCTTATTCGTTAGCTACAATTTGGTTTCTTCTCACAAAATCTATGGGGGATTATCTTGGTAATGGATAAGAACATCTAAGTCATGAAATGGAACATGTAGCATAAAAAATAAAAGGCCTTGTAATTTAAAAAATGTATTGATTTTAATTAATAAAAAAATATAAAATTAAAGTTAATTAAGTGATACAATCTAATGGTATTGGAAACATATATATTACATTTTGCATCACACAAAACATGTCATCATTAGAAAAAGTCAAAATTTAATTAGTTACATGGCTTTTATTAATAGAAATTATATTTTTAGAAAGTCTATTCATATTATTACATTTCATATTTTTTCAATATTATTCATTGTGGAAGTATCTCTAATCATCCCTAATTCCCACAACTGTTATCTAGCACATGCCTTGAAAGTATTTAGCTTTCTTGGTTGGAAAATGATACAGTTGTGGAAACCCTATTATCATTCTTGTTGCCCTTTACTAAGAAGTTAATGGCCACTTAGAAATAATGTTATAGCTTCATTGGGTGCCCTTCAACTAATTTCAAATTATCTAAATCATATAAACTAATATGATCAATTGTGTCATACCAATGTACAATTAACTTATCATATGATGTAAACATGTAACTAAACCAATTTAGTAATCATCATTTAAATCTAATTAAATAATTAAGTATTCATTCCTTTTCCAAATAGAAACTATTAAAGATTGAAGTGCTTACAAGTTACAGCTAGTGTGGTAGTGAGTAGTGGTTATTATCTTCCCCACCTCCTTTTACATGAAAGATAACTAACTCACCTAGAAAGAGGAAAGAAAGATAATTAAATAAATGAGTAAAATATAACTATGATGCAAGACTAAAATCTAGTGCCATGCTAATTGGATGGTTTCGTCTAACGAAGCTTATACATGGAGAAAGTGGTAGTAATAGTAGGTTCCCTACCAATTGGATTGTGAGACTTGAATAAATGACTCTGTAACTTTTCACTTCTCTCCTCCTTTGGCTCAGCGAAATCAACATAAAGAAATTTTCCAGCATCAAGTTTTCCATTCATTTCTACCTTAGCTTGTGATGCTTGTAAAGGAGATGAAAATGCCACAAACCCTGAACCTTTACTATATCCATGAAAGTCTCTCATTACCTTGCATGAAGTGATTGTGCCATAAACAGAGAATAGTTCTTTCAACTTGTTGTCATCAATACTGTCATCCAAATATTTTAAATAAAGATTTAATCCATATTGCCTCCTCAAGTCAGATTTCTTCAATGCCCTTCCAACATACCATTCCTTACCATCAATTGTTTTCCCATTTAAATTCTCAACGCAGCTTGCAGCATCATCTCCATTCTCAAAATTAACAAATCCAAAACACTTTGAATTACATGCGGCATCGCTAATCACTTTGGCACTTGTAATTGTTCCGTACACACTAAACTAATATCTCAAATCCTCATCATTCATTGACTCTGATAAATTCTTAACAAAAACATCAGGGAACTTGGTGTTTCCATTTTCTCGTTCTCGCTGCTGCTTTTCCATGAATGGAGCAACATAAACCCGTTCCCCATCGATAAACTGACCATTCAAATATTTTATTGCATTTTTCACTCCCTCTTCACGTTCATAAATCACAAATCCATATCCTTTGGATTGCCCTGATGCATCTGTTGCAATATTAGAAAAGAGAATGGGCCCACACATAGCGAAAGTACGATAGAAAGCATCTTCGCCTACTGTTCTATCAAGATTCTTTACAAAAATTTTGGCTGATACAAAGTTAGATTCTTTACAAAAATTTTGGCTGATACAAAGTTAGATTCTTTACAAAAATTTTGGCTGATACAAAGTTACGGATGCTGGGGTCATGGGGTGAGTACATTACCCGAATATGGTTTCCATTAAGGGGCGCAAATTCAATAAACTTAAAGCCTCACTAGCATTTTCAGCGAACCTATAATTGACATAAGCGTATCCCAGAGAAGTGTTGGTAGTGGCATCTCTGCATATGTGAACAGTGAGCACCGGGCCAATCCGCCCAAAGAGATCATATATCTGGGCCTCGGTCACATTGGGCTCCAAATCCCCCACATACAGAGATTTCGACAGTAATCGATTGTTGTTGCCGTTAGCAACTGCTTGTTGATGTTGTGCAACACGGTGTTCTGCTGGTTGGACTTGATTCTGTGCCATCGCCTCTTTACTCACTGACCCTGGAAAAGCAGAAAGCACAACTTCCTAACGCCAACTCAACGGAAATAAAAATCCAAACCCAATTCAACCGAAATAATCGAAACCACAGCAGGTGTAGATCGCAAAATCAAAACCGCTTATTTCTGTACAACAGGCGAAGATTATATCGATTTTCCACGCTGAAAATAGACTTCAACGCTGAACATTCCACTTCGATTCAATATGGAAAGGTATAATGGTGAGAGTGCCGCACCAATTCTTCTATAAATATGTTTTAGGTTTTCTCTTCATGGGTCGGCGCCGTATTTTTCACAACATTGAATGGAAGAGAAACATGGTTTTACATTTCTTAATTGCCGTGAAACATGGTGTGACGTTTCTTAGTTTTTTCATAACCGTGAATGCTCGAGTAATTAAATAAATATATTAATAAGTAATAAATATATTAGTGATTAAAGAGTATAATTATATTAATTGAATAACACATAAAGAGAATAATTAAATTAATTAAATAAATACGTTATTTAAGAGATAAAATATATATTTAATAAAAAGTGTAATGTAATGTTAGTGATTTTATTGTTATTTATTAATAATTTTATTAATTAAAATTAAAATTTTGGTTTTTTTCTCCAATTTTGCTAACATTACTTTAGTTTTACTTTTTATTAATAATAATGGTTAAAATTCATTTCAGATTTATATATTTTTATTGAAATCTAGTTAATTAACGATTATCATGTTAAATCAAAATTAATAAAATTAAATGTGTTTATACAAATTGAATAATAATTTATAGATCAATATTCTTTTACGATGAAAGCTCTAGCATAAATAGTCTTAAGCGCCTTTTCACCAAAGGTCATTATGTTTAGTGGTGCCTCTCTACATAATTAATATATATATATATATATATATATATATATATATATATATAAGATTACATTGCTTTCAAAAGAAATATTTTATGCTCAAAGCATAGGTAATGAGAGATGTTAACAAAAATCCTCTGTCTCCCGAGAAACACCTTCCATTAGGCCCTTCGACTTGTTGAGGTATTTTTTAATTACTTAAGAACATAATCAATTTTCTTCACAACTTGATTGAGTTTCTTCACAAATTGATATGGACCATAGAAATCGGGGCCTAACTTGTTTTTCCCATATATTTTTAACGATAATTGTTTGTAAGGTTTGAAACTTCACATACACCCAATCTACTTAAATTTTATTTCTAAACTACATTGGTCATCTTGCTACTTCGTGCGGTTTCTTGCAATATTTAAGTTTTCCTTTAGTGTTCGAGCAACCTTTTAGTTATCCTCAAATTGATTCTTTATTGTTGGAATTTTTATATTATTTATGGTTAACTCTTTCCATTTAGGGGGTGTATAATCATAGAGAGATTGAAATGACATTAGTTTTATTGAAACGTGATAAGTGGAATTCTACCACCATGGTGTTAGATGTAACTATTCAAACCATTTTTTTGTTAATCTCTTACAAAATGACAGAGATATGCTTCCAAACATCTATCGACAATTTCATATTGGTCACATGTTTGGGGTGGTATGCTAACCTCATGTTGAGGGATGTCCGCATTTGTTTGAAAAAAGCTTTAGAAAAGTTTCCTTTAAATTTGGTATCCCTATCACTCACAATGATCTTCGGAAATCCATGCAATTTGTAATTATTTTTGCAAAATATTTTGGCATTTTGTTTTGCTCAGTTTGATCTCTTGTTCATCTTTTAGTGCGATTGATACAACTACTTTATTTATGAATCGTGGTAATTACTTGTGAATATATATTATATTTCTTTTATCTTCATCAAACAATCACACTTCAGAAATTCAACTAATAACCATGAAATTAAAATGTATTTATCACAATGTGTGAGAGATAGAGATATGTGTGTGATAAGTCCTTTTGTAAAATGAAAAGGTTCGAGTGTATTTAATACCCAATATATACAAGAGACATGTTTCTTAAATAAAATCATATATCTTTGTAAATTAGATTCTAGTAAGTTTTCACACTCTCATATTTGTCAAAGTGTTGAAGATCACGTAAATAATGGCGGCGAGTGACTCTTCGTAAGTACATTTATTTACTTTTTGTTCCTATTACATATTTTATGAAAATACTTGCTTAAATTATTACGAGTAATAACTGATAGTAAATATGTTATTTACCATAGTATGGACTATCAAAGATCTTAATTTTAGGTTTTCTCGTTGATTTCCTTTCTTTTAATTTTCCTTCTTTTGTTTTAAAATATCATTTTCTTTCGTGTTTGTACATAATATTATAAATACATCAAGGATTATGAATATTGACAATAATTGCATTCTTCAACACTCCCTCTTAACTTGGTAGGTATTCATAATGATTATCCAAATGTTTTCTATGTACATGATCTTTCTAAAACAAAGGTAAATCTCATCGATAACACCTTTATCTAAGTCAATACCCTTGACCTACATGAGCATCATCATAAATGTGTACCACAACTTTGGTTAGCCCTTGTAAACGATTGTACTTATTCAAATAGTCACCATGATCTGGTGGGTGTCTCACCTCTTGGTACTCTAACTAGTTCAGGGTGGTCATTTCCCACAGTCAAACGGTAGTGAAACCTGTTAGAGCTTGAAATTTCACCTCAGGCTGAGAAAGGTAAACCTCAAGGCAACATCAAACCACTTAGCCTCGTAGCTAGCCCTACGGGGCTGGAGAGGGCTCTCTCCGGTCTATCTCGGTGAAATCTTCAATGGATGAGATGACCAATAGGGTAACACTGATTTTAGGCTAGTAAACTGATCAAAAAGGTTGATTTGAGGTTTTTAGGGTTTTTGGTGGCAAATTGAGGGGATGGAAATTTTGGGTGCAGGGATTGGACATAGTTTCTGCAGGGGGTTCTTTGGGGCGAGGTAGGAGACAATATTGATGCATTTGATTGAGGTGGATGGTCAGGAATGACAGGTGAGGAGCTAAGGAGAGCAAACAATAACTTTGAATTCTCCTTAAATAGTAGAAAACATTGAAATTAAACAAACTTAAAAGCAGAGCATGACAGTCATGAATTCTTACTTCAACACTTCGTTTGCTTAATGTGCAGAAGGAAAAGAAAGGAAATGATTCAAATAACACACTTACAGGTACATAGAGAAACACACCATCAATACATGTAACCACAAGAATCCCAAAAAAGACTGCAAAACCCTGGTCTTCCTTAGCCAAAAATTGCAGAGATACAATTAATAATACAATGATAGCTTCTCCCTCAAGATTCCAACCTTCCAACCCCTGAAAATGACTAAGAAAAATCATAATATAGGCAAGCCAACCTCTTCCTTGCCTCTAAGGGTCGAGCTCATCCTTCTAGGAGCTGTTTCAACTAATTCTAAACTAAGCACTAAAATCTAGGCAGTCAAAACAACTTGCCTCTGTAAGCTAGGAAACCAATTCATTCATTTAATTTTCACCTATCTCATGAATGAATCTTCTAGAAGATGTACACAAGTGTAAAAGTGTCATAAAAGTACATTAATTACATCAAAGAGGATAATAATCCACCCCAAAAAGTCAAACAGGGTCAAACTGCGTTTTTCTTAGCTGTACACTGAAATTTGGAGAAATTTGCCTGACGGGTCGCGTGCCTCTGCCTGACAAATCGCGCGCCTTTGGGACCACTTTTGGGGCACTTCCAGGTGTAAAAATTGAGCAAGAGTAGGCTTGTTCGAAAGGTCTATGAGTCTACTTTCCAACCCAACTGGAATTTCTGAATTTGGTGGTCATTTACCCCTCAAAAATTGTAATCTCCCAAGACTGCTTTCTGTGTCTCAAAAATGTGGTAGAAAGTCATTTTTTGCTCCTTTTTTTACTTTCTGGAGGCCCAAAACTTCATAAAATCTCAAGTCCATTGATGAGCATATGTAACGTCTCATGAAAAATCTGGAAATGCTGAGTTTTTGCAAAATGGAGTTGCCAGGATGAAGGGTCGCGCGGGGGGTGAGACCCGTTAATGGACAAAACCTGTAAATTGCCTGAAAAATCAAAATTGACCAAAAATGTTCAAAATTTCTTGGGATTTGTGCTGTGGCTGGGCTATTTAGTGACTTGGTCCTTCAGTGAAGCCTTGGGCAAGATATGGAGGGGATCGGGCCTCTTTCTCCTTTTTTGTGCCTTGGCCAACAGCCTTTGGAACATTTTCGTCTTTGCCTTGCACACATGCATTCGGGCCCAATAGTGGTTTCTCATGTTCCGGAGGAGGCTCAACTTCTGGTGTTGACTCACGGTCATCACTTTGCTCATAGTCGGTTTCGGTTTCTGACATGGTTTCAAGAGCAAAGTGGCTGAAATGTACTGCTGTTTCTGCTTTGAAAACTGCTGATTAAAATGCTGTTTTAAGGGGACAAGGAGCACGAGGGAAATGTTAGGGGAGGGACACTTTTAAAGGGAAAATGGGAATAAATATATAAAACAGGGATTGAAGGGAAAAAACATTGCAAAAATCATCGCATATGCATAATTATATACATTGTTTACATGGGTATAATGAGAGGTACGGTTAGGGGTTGATTCTTCATTTTTTTAGGGAAAAAGGGGTAGTGTTTAGGGTTTTCACATATTTGGAAGGGAAATTTACATAGAATTATAAGGAATATGAAATGGGAGATGGAAGAAAAATGAGAACAATGGGATACCTCAAAACAACATATAAAACCCTAGCAATTTGACAACTTCAAACCAAAAGCACAATGGAGACTTTCAGTTGCAAATAGAGACTTTTACAAATACAATCATGACCTTCTTGAACTGTAGCAAGCAATAATTGTTTATGATGGAGGGCCTACCTTGCAAAATTTGGCAATTTGTGGCTCCTTGGCAGCTTGCTGGTAATTTTCTGTGGAGGAAACATTGATGGGTCGCGCGCACTGCCCAACGGGTCGCGCGCCCTCAACGGGTCGCGCCTGTGTAATTTTTACACTGCTGGAGGTGCCCTGACGGGTCGCGTGCCAGGCTCAACGGGTCGCGCTTTTGCAGGAGGCTTTTGGAGGCCTTCCCGGTGTCAGAATCAGGTGCAGGATAGCTCGTTGGAAAGGTCTTTGAGTCGGAGGTATTGACCCAAATTATGGTGCTTAAATTGATGTTGTTGATTTACCAAGTGTCAAAGTTGTTTGGCTCAATTATGGTAATTGGTTGATGCTATTGGTTTTACATGTGTCTCAATTGTGACCAGATTATGGTGATGATTTGTTGTAACCTTTTTCTTAGAGAAATTTGTCAACAAAAGTACATCTGTCTAGCCATTATGAATACCTCTCTAGCTAAGAGGGAGCGTTGAATGTTATAGCTATGGCCTGTCTTCATAATTTATATTTAGCCCTTGTAATTTATAAAGAATTTGTAAGACATGTTTTTCATGCCATTTTCATTGTTTAGCCCTTAAAAGAATTAATAAGAGACATGTTCTTCATGTCAGATTTAAAAGAAAAAATTTTGAAATTTAAAATTTGAATTATTGGCTCCAAACTTGTCAAGTCAAGTAGACCCCATTGAAGAGACACACCCATTCGGACAGGCAAAGCACTATATATAGAGCATTCAACCTCCTCTACACTGTACCATTCGACTTCACACAAGACAAGTAATATTCTGGGCATCTCAGTGAAAGCGCAGGATGGATTTGTAGTGCAGGACGAATTGGTGCTGCAGGATGGATTTGTAGTGCAGGATGAATTGGTGCTGCAGGACGAACTTGTAGTGCAGGACGAATTGGTGCTGCAGGACGAACTTGTAGTACAAGACGAATCTGTAGCGCAAGACCAAAATTCTGGGCAGCAGGGTGGAGTTTCTGGGCATATTTTGCGAGACCGAAATTTGGCTTAGGCAGATCAGAGAGGGCAGAAGTTTGACTTGACAAGAGGGCTGCTTGACCAGATTTGACCATAGCATTGTTGGTCAGTTTGACCTCATAGTTGACTAGCTGCATTAAGTGTATCTCTTGTTGAACTGAAGAATTTCTCTAAGGAAAAAGTAGCTGAGTTTTCCCCCAAGTGGGTTTTCCCAGGGTAAATCTTGTGTTTTCTTTGTGCATTGTGATGTTTATTGTCCTTATGCTTTTATGGTTGAATTTCTAAAGTGTAATTGCTTAATCATAAATTGGAATTGTTAAAAGAAGATCTACACCATTAGAAGTAATTATCAGTGTTTCAGAAATTTGTGCTTGTATCTATTGCACTTGAAAAATCAACATGCATGAGTTGAGGAAAATTCAGCTGGGTAGAGATCGGGTTTTTTAGGGCAGATTTGCCAGTTTTAATTTTGCTGTAAAAATGTTATATTTTCTCTGTGGGCCATTTTCCCAGTAAGGGAGCCCCCATTATTTGGATAATAAAAGTGAAGAGTAATTGGTGGGTTATTTGCTGTGTGAATTATTTCCTATGTGTGTACTTCTGCTATTTAATTTTCTATTAAAAATTTCAGTGTGTTTACCTTTAGTAATTGCAGAAATATTTTCTGGTATAAATAATTGCTCAGAATTAAAATAATATTTATAATTAAGAAATTAACATATACCAAAAAAAAATTCTTGTACATTGACTAATTTTTACTGCCATTCCGGCCTTCCTTGTATAAATTTTGGGCACACTGCATACACATCATCATGTTTAAATATGGAGAAATAATCAATGTCTTTATATATTATTGCTGCAGAGAATACATTCACAGCGGCCTGAGATAGGCTACCCAACATACATATACCACTTTTGACTTCACATAATGTCATTCTTATATTTATAACACATATAAGTTATGGTAGTTTAACCTCCTAACTTCTAAGCTTAATATTTACTGCATTCTATGTCACGAAAATATGGTGACCATTCACCATATTACTCAAAATTGTTTTGTGTTATACTTTTTAACACTTAGCCATCTTTGTCATGATTGGACTTCTGTTTTTATTTTTGATGTTTTCAACTTTGGCAAGCAGTTTTTCATGTAATTAGTAATTTATCAGTCTGCATAGTTTTAGGGGTAAAAGCTTGAAAAGGATCTTATTCATCAAAACAACCACAGTCTGTAATTTTTTTTCCTGCAGCATAGGTTGAGTGTTCCTTTCCATTGTTGTTCAACATAAAATGAATCATTGAATGGCTTTCGTTGGATTTTCATTTGCGAGCATATTGCATATGCCCTATCGATAATCATTGTTTCAGTATTATTTTCATGGTCAAATCCTTTGCCCCTTCGCATTTTCCTGGTCAAAATACAGTGAATACTTACAAGCTAATGGGATGCAAGTTGATAAATGTATTGAATATGCAAATAATTAAGGTCTTATTATGTCTTCATGATTACCCTCATGGTTATATGCTTAAGTTCTCTTTTTTGTGTTTATATCTCTATTTTATCTCAAATATTGAATGATAGATGCCTTGACTTCTTTCTATTAAGAATTTTTGTATAATTATTTTGGGTTCAGTGTGAGGAGATTCTGCTGGCGTTCATATCCATGCTGTATTTGTGACGAAGGAAACTGCAAAAGTTCTTCTGCAATATGTAAAGGATATGGATACAGTATGCTATATTTTGCCAGCATTCGAAAACACTGCTTGGTCAATGATGGCAGTGTCTTTCTTATCGCTTCTTGCAGTATCAGCTGTATTGTTGACATTTTTCTTTGTCCGGAGGTACCGGATTCGACATTTCAGTTCAAGGTTTTTACTGAATCGTGAGGCACATGGCTTGAGTAGTCGTGAAGTAAAGGCTCTTCCTGCTGTTACATTCAAAACACGCGATATAATGGAACTGATACATTTGCAATCTGTCTAGAAAGTTACGAGGTTGGCCAGAAGCTTCGTATTCTACCTTGTCATCACGGTAAGCCTGACTTTCCACACCATCTTTTTCTGGCATGTATGAATGAGAAGCATATGTCAGAAAATTGTATAAAAATATTTAGAGACAATAAGCGGTCAATTTCAAGAAATGTGTCCATCTCTGTGGAGAAACAGGTGAAGGGAATGAGATTACGTCATTTCTTATATGCAGGCCTAGAGTGTGCAACTATCTTTTTTGACAAAAAAACTCTAAAGCTTATTATCTTCCACTCTCAAACTGTCAATGTTATTGATGCAAACAAAGTCATAGAAGTAATTTTGGCCAAAAACATCTAAGGGAGGGTCATATACAAGATAATGGAAAGTAGGTTATCATGTTGTAAAACACCAAACGTTGTTACCATCTATTAATGTCAGTGCTGATACAGTTATTTCTTGTTGCTATTATACACCTGCGTCTGTGTGGATACACTTGTATGTTGTAGCAATATTGTTCTACATATGTTAACCATGGTGCTAGTAAGGTTGTTGGCTCAATGGATTTTGACTGAATTTTCAAGAGAATCACTAGTTGTAAAGCCTACCTTTGAGGATATATTGCAATGTTTTATGCCCTTCTCTAGTTTCTTCCTTCAGGAGCTTTCAACAAAGAAACTCAGGTATTGTCTTTTCGGCATGATGCAGAGTGAGGCCTCTGCATTCATATGAATTTTAGTGTGCATGTTTATAATGTGATACTGCACTGGGTGTGCATATTTTTAGATCTTCAAAATACTGAACACATTCGACTTATTTGTAAATTGCATAATGACTATATAAGAAAACAGTACCTTCGGAAAGAGGAATCAGTTTCATAGAAACACATTATGCAATTTTTTTAGAATTTCAATCTATCGGATTGCTTAATTAAAAAGCTGCCTAAGATGAAGATAAAAGGGGATTCTTTTGGGCTCTGACTATGAGACATTTGTTTAGAGTCGAGAGACACGTTGCAAAAGTGTGTGTGCACTGTGTATTGAAAAATGAAGAAGCTAAAATTAGGGAGCGATAAGGGAAACTACATAAATTGAAAGACAAAAGATAGGGAGAAATAAGGGAAACTCTATAAATTAAAAAATAACATAAACTTACCATGATACTAGGAAACTAATACCACTAATGAATGGTGATTCAATGAAATAGCAATAACATATTCGAATTTAAAGAAATGAAACTCTAGCAAATAATTATTTTTGTCCATCCTGGTTGAAGGGAAGAAAACTGGTTGAGCGACACAATGTTGTTTTTGGATTTTGAAAGGTTTTATGGAAAGAAAAACCCAGAAAGTATCGAATATTAGAGATCCCAAGTTAAATGTAACAATGCATTGAAGAGCATTTTACATGATGACAAGTGGAAGAGTCCACAAAATTAATGAAAGGAAGTTGGAAGATGAGAGTCGAAAGACTTGATGTATTTGTAAAAATGAGTAGGAGGAATAGACTTCAAATAATGGCCCTGTTCAGAAAAAAATTCTGCCACACAAAGCACTAAATAATTAAGTTACGGGAAGATAATTACAATGCTCCCTTTGAATGAACTGAAACATTTTTTGTAAGGCCATTATATCTTCAATGCTCCCTTTGAATGAACTGAAACATTTTTTTGTAAGGCCATTATTTTTTCACAAGCATTGCCTTAAAGGCTTTAGACATCAACATGTTGGCAACTCACAAAGGGTTGTGTATTCACAGATAGGCTAGGTCACTTACAGATGTTCCATTCTCTTTGCCTAGATTTGTTATCATTGGAAACCTTTTCCTTCACAGCAATGATTATGTTTGCGTTGAGAAATTTCGCTGCAGCCTAACCTAGACAGCTTTCAAAAATAGCTTACAAATTGGGTAGTTTTTCCTCACTGGAGGGGTGTATTCAAGAATGTAACTAGTGTCGGTCTTCATAATTGTATTTGAGTCATGATGTAATATATTTGTTAAAAGGAAAAATAAATTTTATTGTAAAAAAAATTGACTTATTAAAGCATGGGTTTCATGCTTGGGTCAATGGTCAATATGTCAAAGTACCCATTGTGTGCTCTAGGTTTTATTGAGTCAAAGTCAAAAATCATTATGTAAAAGACCCTTCTTGGGCTCCCTATGTCAAGAAAGAAAAAATATTTTTATTTTTTTTCTCTTCTCCATCAAGTCAACTTTGCCTCCTATCAAGTAGGCCTCTTCAATCTTCAAGTTGGCCTAATGAAAGGATGCATCCACCTTTGAAGAAGCTATATATAAAGGAGCATTCGATCTATTGAAAAACCAACCATTCGATTCTGTGGAAGAAAGAAAAAGGGAGCATCGATAATTTTAGAGAAGTTTGTCATATTGCTAAAAGAAAAGATAAAAAGAAAAATGGACTGAAAAATGGACTAAAAATTGCATTTGTACAACAACTCCCTCTGCATCTGTGCTGCTGCTGGTCCTTTTTCCCAACACTGTATCTGCACTGCAACTCCCTCTGTGTCTGTGCTGCTGTTGGTCCTTTCTCCCAACACTACATTTGCACTGCAACTCCCTCTTCATTCGTGCTGCTAACACACTACTTCTGAAAGGGGTTCTTTACCATCTGCATCTTTTCCCTGAAATAGTCAAATTTTGACTTTCCAAGGGCCTTGGTGAGGATATCTGCCACTTGTTCTCCTGTAGAACTGTAGCTCAACTGTACAACTCCTCGTTGGACATAGTCTCTAAAAAAGTGACAATGGATATCAATATGTTTCGACCTATCATGAAATACTGGATTCTCAGACAGTTTGATGCAACTCTGATTATCACACATGATCTTGGTCGCCTCCATGTTTCTTCTGAATAGGTTCACTAGTAGTTTTCTAAGCCATATGGCCTCACACAACGCTGTGCTTGCTGCCATATATTGTGCCTCAGATGAGCTTAGAGCCACGGACTTCTGTTTCCTACTACACCAGGGGTCATTCCTAATCCAATGTTGAAATAGTACCCAGAGGTACTTTTCTGATCCACTGAACTTCCTGCCCAATCTGCATCAGTAAATCCACTCAACCTGATATCCTTCCCCTTGGTGTATAAGAGCCCATAATCAACTGTTCCCTGTAAATATCTGAGAACGTGTTTGGCTTCTGCCCAATGTGCCCTCTTTGGTTCCACCATGCACTGATCGAGGGTGTTGACAACATAGCAAATATTTCGCCTGGTATTGACCAGATACATTAGGGACCCTATGAGCTGTCGGTATAGGGTGGGATCGACATACTTGTCTTCTGATGCATCAATCTTCTTCCAATTGGTGATCATTGGCTTAGCCATAGGTCTAAAGTCTCTTATCCCGAACCTTTTTAGGATGTCTGTAGCATACCTCCCTTGCCCAAGGAAGATATATCCTTTCTGCTGCCAAACTTCCAACCCTCAGAAGTAGTGCATTCGTCCTAGATCCTTCATATCTAACTCTGTGGCTAGATTCTTCTTGTAGTCCTCAATGAGTCTTGATGATCCTGTCAGAAAGAGATCAACCACATATAATACTAAGATAAGTGGCTCATTCTCTACAACCAGATAGTATAGATTCAGATCCACGTTACTCTTGACAAACCCCATCTTATACAAGTAGCCATCTATTTGACCATACCACGCTCTTGGTGCCTGCTTCAGTCCATACAAGGTTTTCTTCAGTCTGCATACATGAGACTTCTTTTCATGAGTTTGAAAGCCCTCTGGTTGTTCAATGTACACCTTTTCTTGTATTACCTCGTTAAGAAATGCCATCTTGACATCCATCTGATGGATCTCCCATCCCATTTGGGCTGCAAGAGATATCACGGTCCTAATAGATGTATACCTGGCTACCGAGCATATAGATGTTGGAGGGAGAAATCGTCTAGCTTAGTAAAGTATTGAGCCCCATTTAGTTCATCCAGCAAATCATCGACACATACGCCCTAAAGTCTGGACACATACGCCATTCCCCATCTTTTTTGAGCACCATGACCACAGACGATGAATAAGGACCAATGCTAGGACGAATGACGCCTACTTCCAGAAGTTCCTTGATGATTTTTTCAATTTCATTATCTTGGGCGAACATATGTCTATATGGGCGCCCATTTTGTGGTTGGGCCCCTGGGACCAAAGTAATGCTATGATCATGTTCCCCTCTCGAGGGTGGAAGCTCATGAGGCTTGTCAAAGACCGGCAGATAGTTGTTTAAGATCTGTTGCATCTCAGGTTGAATATGAAGAGAAGGGGGTTCGAAGGCCTGGATGGAATTAAATTGGGCTATAACTTAATGGTGGCCCTTTTTTAACAAATTTTCCATCCTATGCGAGCTGATGATAGAGGGAGCACCCGCTTAGAGTATGCGGAGGGATGTGTGTGGTTATTTTGCTTAAAGCTCATATACAACTCCTGGAAATCCATTGTGATTGGGCTGAGTGTGCAGAGCCATTCAGCACCCAAGACAATGTCACACCCTCCCATGTGTATGGCAAAAATGTGGGTCTTTAGCTGATAATCCCCCATTTGAAGTTTGGCATTTTCACAACGGCCTTCACATTTCATTGTCCCCCCATCAACAATTTGGACCTGGAAATTAGAGACTGCTTTGACAAAACAATGCACTGCTTCAACGACTCTTTGATGGATAAAGTTATGCGTACTGCCACTATCAATCAAGACTACTACAGGGCGATGCTTAATAAAACCTTTGATTTTGAGAGTTTGGGGAGAAGAAATCCTTGCCAAGGCATGAAGCGAGATAACTAGTTCGTCAGGTGTAGTTGGGAGCGCATTGTCCTGTTGGTTGTCCTCATCTTCCTCCTCTGGTTCCTCAAATGGTGGGGCTTCCACCGATGAACTGTGATCAGTAGCATCAATTTGAAAGAATTTTGGTTCCTTGCATTTATGCCCTGGGGAGTATATCTCATCACAGTAGTAACACAATCCTTGCTTTCTTCTTTCTGCCATTTCCGCTAGTGACACCTTTTGAACCTTAAGTGTTTGGGTAGTGCTTGGAGCCTGGGTGGGGTGCCCCTTGGCTATGAAATTTGGATGAGTCGACTGGGCCGCTAACACGCGTTCTACTTCACAAGCTATCTTGCAAGCATCCAGCCATGAGATTGGGTGTTGCAGTTAGACGTGGGCTTTTATGGCTTCTTTGAGACCATTGAAAAAACATTCCAAGTAGAACTCATCTCGTAGACCTCCTGTGCAGAAGGCTAAGGCTTCAAAGGCTGTAATATATTCTTGCACTGTTCCTGTCTGTCAGAGCTTAGTAAGACAACCCAAAAAATTAGATTCATGGTCGAAGCAATCTGAAAGGGCTTTTGCGAATACCTGCCAAGTCACGCGCCTTCCATAGCAACGTTGATGCCACTGCCACCATTGCCATATTTTTTTGTCCAAGTACATGCTACCCACACTTAGCTGAGTCGCATCATCTATGATGTGATTCAATGTGAAATATTGCTCGATTTGTGCTAGCCATGTGGCCGGATGAGAGCTATCAAATTTATACATGTCTAGCTTGGGTGGCCGCGGCTGGGACTGTTGGTGGTTTCCAAAGAGGTGAAGAGAACAGCTAGATTCGCCCTCAATGTTTTCATTAAAATCATATGCCTCTGATTGTTTCCTCGTGTTTCCCGTTGTGATTGTGTCAGCTAAGGTCTAGATCGTCCTTATTAATGCATCCAACTTTTGTTCAAGGGTGTCGATCTTCTCATTGGCCATAGCTTGAGCTTTGGTTTGTACCATGCACCGATCCGGTGCACTTGTCGTTACTGCGAAAAAAATAAATAAAATTTGGGACCACCTGAAATTTTGATGCTAACAAGTGAATGGTACCACCTTGCTCAGCCCGTCGACTTTTCTTATGGGCTAAGTCTGCTATTAGCGTCCCGAGAGGGTCTTAGATTTTTTTTTTAATTGTTTATTGTTCTTGTGTTTGTTGGGTTGTTTATTTATTTATTTTAATTGTACCTTTCGTACTCTAAAAGGAGTTTTACTCCTCGCTTAGGAATACTGCAGTAGCTGAATCCTAGAAAAGTAAATTCTGCCCAATGTCCTGTGAGAATCACGCCCAGGCATAAGGGCCCACACAAATAGTTAGCTCTGTCGGCGAACCCTCAACTGTAGAGTATGAGTAGGAATGTGGCAGTGATCGAACCCTTGCTGCTAGATCTGAATGGCGGATTTGATTGTGGCGACTGCTACAAAACCCAACAGCTAGATCTGAATGACAGATCTGATAGATCTGATTGGCGGATCTGATAGATATGAATGGCAAATCTAAGAGATTTGAATGGCAGAACTGATTATTGCGGCTGCGACAGAACCCCACCTGCTAGATTTGATATGGCAAAGATGATGCGTGATCTAGAGAGAGACAAGGGAACTATGGTCTCAAGGAGTGTCAGGTGCTACAGATCGCAATATACATAAGGGCTTGACAGTAGTACTCGGCCCAATCTTTCAAGGCACTAACCGAGGAGGATCAACCGTACCCTTAGCCGTACAACCCGACTACCCTATCATACGCGCGAGTAATCTCCCTGAGTGTTGTTCTTAGTGTACTGTAGTAGCAAGACGACTGACAATTTATCTATGGCGAGGTTTCAAGAGAGCCTAGGGGGCTTCCGATATACCCAGAGGGTACTTGGAAGACACTCTGTGCGCAATTTTGTCTAATGTGCTAACACAAAACAATAAGAATTAATAGAATGTATTTTATTATTCAAAAAGGAAAGCAATGCTCACTTGCCTCTTTGAGGGGCAACCTCCAATAGAGTTGGGCCCAATTACAAAATAAGACATGATGCTCCTCGAAGGGAGTCTCTATCTTTTATATAGGATTCATACATGCAATACCATGGGTCAATACCTATGTCACAGGGTTCGGCGAACCTGAAGCTTTGGTTCGAAATTCGGCGAACCTGTAATTTTTTTTTGAAGTTCGTTCAGGTTCGGCGAACCTGAAAGTCGAACTTGAACCTCATCGACCTCCATCGAACCTAATCGAACCTCAACGAACCTAATCAAACCTAATCGCGAACTTAAACAATTTTTTTGAATTTCGGCGGTTTTAGAAGAAAATTTGGTAAATTTAGTGCAGGTAAAGTAGTTCGCCTTCCTGAAAATTCAAGAAATATAAATACGCAGTTCATCTTTCCAAAATATTTGGAAATATAGTGATGCGACTCACCCTCCAGAAAATTTTGAGAAATGTGGTACGCCATGTCGGTTTGAAGAGTCGCTAAAGATAAGACAAGAATGTACAATCTGGAACTGTTTTTCAGTCGTAATATAACACTATACAGCTTTTTCTTCTGGAAAAAAAGATAAGACAAGAATGTAGATGACATTTTCCATGACGTTTTAATATGTACTGGAATTATACGAAAAAGACAACGTATCATGGAAAGCACTAATAATGTAAATCACTGAATTTTCTATGGTTCAATTGAATATAGGTTATTTTAATTGTCCATGGATTTTGGAAAAATGAGATGGAAACATCCGATCCTAGAGAAAGATGGATGCATGTTTTTTTTTGTTTCATAATAATGTTGCATATAATACAAATCATTAGGAATAAGATAAGTCGGTATTACAAATACAATTTTTTACTGATAATATATAAATTATTAAACGTTGATTTTTGTTTAATCTATTTTATATCATTTTACTATAGAGGAGATGACTGATTTTGTTATATATAAAGAATGAGAAAAATTATATTTTTAATAAGAGTTTTTGAATATTGATATGATATAATAGATGTATAACATTTTTCATGCTTTATATGGAGTTGGTATGTACAATTACAATCTTTTTAATAAATAAAAGATTTGAATATATACTTTTATTGTGCGCATTAAAAGAGAGAAAAATAGTCTTTTAATAGGAGTTCTCTAATGCGAGTTTGAAAGAGATGTGTAGTGAAATTCTCCCTTGAACTAATCGGTTGTCTATGTGAAATTCGACATGCTAAAATTCCTCATGTGGACTTTGTCTATGTTTTATGACTTTGTTTTATGGCTTAGGGCATATTGTAAGGTTTATTTCATTTTCTTCCCATTTTTCTCATTTTATGGATTATAACTATTTGGCAATGGTCTTTATGACTTCCTTATTATATTAGCATTGATGATGACTCACTAGATGAGCCAAATGATGGAATTCCATGTGTTGATGACTTTGATGATATTTAAAATTTTGAAATTTGAAGATGTCCTACAATGATGTGTATGTTTAAATTTTGATCATGTTTTGATTATGTGATTTTTTTAAAAATTATTAGTATTTGACATTCATTTAAATTTTGAAGACTGAAAATTATGTCATTTCTTTTTGCAAACTACTATTGTGTATGTTTACATTTAACTAGATGTTAGAATGATTACATTATTCATGTATGTTTACTAATAAGAATTTGTATTCATGTGTTTATGGATCGATTTTGAATTTTCTATTATCTTGTCATATATATATATATATATATATATATATATATATATATATATATATATATATATATATATATATATATATATATATATATATATATATATATATATATATATATATACATACATACATACATACATACATACATACATACATACATACATATATATATATATATATATATATATTGAAAAATATGTATAGTCGAACCTAATTCTGAACCTCATTCGAACTTGATCGGAAAATTTGAATTCGAATCGAACTTAATCGTTGTCGAACTTGAATTTGAACTCGAACCGTGTGACATAGCTTACAGCTAGTGTGGTAGTGAGTAGTGGTTATTATCTTCCCCACCTCCTTTTACGTGAAAGATAACTAACTCACCTAGAAATTGGTGCAATGAACCACCTGATTTAAAAGTAAAAATAAAAATAAAAACAAAACCACTATTGAAAAACAAATTTCCTTAAAAAGAAACTTCATTACAAAAACAATAAATTTCCAACAATACTAATAATTTTTTGATTAAAATGTTAAAGAATAATTTAGGATAAAAAAAGAAAACAAAAAAACAATATTGAAAATTAAATTTCCTAGAAAGAATCTTCTTTACAAAAATAATAAATTTCCAAAAATACTAGTAATTTTTTGATTGAAATTTTAATCCTAGAAATGAACTTTATTACAAAGCAATAAATTTCCAACAATACTAATAATTTTTAAAATATAAATTTTAAAAAACAATTCTAAAGGAAGACATATACATATTAATGGATGCTTACAAAAGGAAATAGCTAAATTACGAACCACTCATCCCAAAATGGATAAGCTAAAGTTAAAAATGAATGATTTGACCAAAAATCCCTCCTAAATAGTCTTCACTTAAATCACTCCTAAAAGGTCTTCACTTCTATTGTTGAGATGGAGTAAGATGTGGGTAATATTTGAGGTTGTAACAATAAGTTATACCAAAGCTCCTCATTAAGTAAATCTAAAGTGTGAAAGTCACAAGATAATTGTTTGGAAAATTGTATTAAAATATTTAATAATATTTGAAATAATGAGCTTGTCTACAAATAAGTTAATGAAGAGATATTTAAATAAAAATTATAGTAGTAAAATTGAGAAAAGGGTATTTTAAGGATTTATTATTATTATTATTATTTTTATTTTATTTGTATGGTAAAGTAAAGAATAATGAAGTGGATAAAAACATAGAATGACTAAAGTAAAATGATTAAATAAATGATTAAAATGAAACTATGATGCGAAGTTACATGTGGCTTCATGCCAATTGGATGGTTTAATCTAAGGCATCCTATATTATATATGAAAGCACTAGTAGGAATAGTAGGTGCCTTGCCAATTAGATTATGAGGATGGAATAAATGAGACTGTAGCATTTCTCTTCTCTCCTCTTTTGGCTCAGCTAAAGCAACATAAATACTTTTGCGAGCAACAAATTTTCCATTCATTTCTACCATAGCAATGAATTCTTAAAAAACAAATGAGAATGCTACAAATAGTGAACCTTTAATGTGTCCTTGAATGTCTCTCATTACGTTGCATGAAGTGATTGTGCCATAAATAAAGAATAGTTCTTTCAACTTATTGTCATTCATACTATCATCCAAATGTTTAGATAAATATTTTCTCCATATTGCCTCTTAAATTCAGGCATCTTTAGTGCCTTTTCAATATACCAATCCTTTCCATCAATTTTCTTCCCATTTAAATTCTCAAAACAATTTGCATCATCATCTTCATTCTCAAAGTTGACAAATCCAAAACACTTTGAATTACCTGCGTTCCTTTTGCATTCTTAATCACTTTGGCACTCATAATTGTTCCATACACACTAAAATAATATCTCAAATCCTCATCATTCATGGTGTGATAAATGTAACTATTGCATCCCTTTTTTGTGTGTGTCTCTTACATAATGACAATGATATGCTTCCAAATTTGGTCATACGTTTGGGGCGGTAGGTTGAGCTCATGTTGATGGATGTCATCATTTGTTTCAAAAACTCATTAGAAAAGTTTCCTTTAAATTTGGCATCCCCATCACTAAACCCATCCAATGTAATTTTTCTTGCAAAATATTGACAATTTGTATTCCTAAGTTTGATGTCTTTCCTCTTCATTTTTATAAGACTACTTCATTTATGAACTATGGTAATTACTTGTGAATATATATTATAGTTCTTTTATATTCATCAAACAATCACGATTCATAAATTCAACTAATAACCATTAAAATTGAATGTATATCACCATGTTTGAGAGATAAAGATATGTGAGGGATAAGTGTGTATGCAAAATGAAAATGTTCAAACTCATTTTATACCCAATATACACAAGCTACACGTCTCTTAAATTAAATCATATCTCTTTGTAAATTAAATTCTAGAAAGTCTATCAATTTACCTTTTTACTCATATTTGTTAAAGTGATGAAGATCAAGTGTAGTATGTATATTTATTTAGAGTATCTAGATTTCTTGGTTGGAAAATGTAGCAATAGTGGAAAACCTATTAAATCATTTTTGTTTCCCTTTGTTGAGAAGATAGTGGTAACAGAGAAATAAGTTTATAGCTTCATTAGATTCCCTTGAGCTAATTCCAAATTAGCTAATCATATAAACTAATATGATAAATTGTGTCATACAAATACACAGTTTATAACTTATCCTATGGTGTAAGCTTGTAAATAAACTATTTTAGTAATCATAATTTAAATCTAATTAAATAATTAAGAATTCATTTCCTTTCCAAATATAAGCTATTGAAAATTGAAGCGGTTGTAGCTAATGTGGTAGGGAGGAGTGACTATTATCCTCCCAACGTCCTTGTACATGAAAGATAACTCACTCAGCTAATGAACCATGGGATTTAAAAAGTAAAAATAAAAAAAAACTAATATTGGAAAATAAATTTCCTTGAAATAAACTTCATTACAAAAACAATAAATTTCCAACAATAATAATAATAATTTGATTAAAATTGAAAGAGGAATTTAGGATTAAAAAAATAAAACAAAAAAACACTTTTGAAAATTTTATTTCCTAGAAATAAACTTCACTAAAAAATCAATAAATTTCCAATAATACTAATAATTTTTAAATTTAAATATTAAAGAAGAATTCTAAATAGAGAGACATATACATATTAATGGATGGTTACAAAAGAAAATAGCTAAATTACAAACCACTCATCCCGAAATAGATAATGTAAAGTTAAAAATGAATGGTTTGAACAAAAATCACCCCTAAAGAGTCTTCACTTCTGTAGTTAAGACAAAGTAGCATGTGGGCAATCTTTGAGGATGTAACAATAAGTTATATAATATACTTCAATAAATAAATCTAAAATGTGAAAGTCACCAGATAATTGTTTGGAAAATCTAGATTTGGTAGTAAAATATTTAACATTAATTTGAAATACTGAAAAGGTATACAAATAGGTTAATGAAAAGATGTGAAAATAAAAATATTATTAGTAATATTGGGTAAATGGTATTTTAGGGGCTTTTTATGGTAGAGTAAAGAATAACCAAGCGGAAAAAAACATAGAAAGAGGAAGGAAAGATAATTAAATAAATGAGTAAAATATAACTATGATGCAAGACTAAAATCTAGTGCCCTGCTAATTGGATGGTTTCATCTATCTACGATTATACATGGAAAAAGTGGTAGTAATAGTAGGTTCCCTACCAATTGGATTGTGAAACTTGAATAAATGAATCTGTAACTTTTCACTTCTCTCCTCTTTTGGCTCAGTGAAATCAACATAAAGAAATTTTCCAGCAACAAGTTTTCCATTCATTTCTACCTTAGCTTGCATGCTTGTAAAGGAGATGAAAATGCCACAAATCCTGAACCTTTACTGTATCCATGAAAGTCTCTCATTACCTTGCATGAAGTGATAGTGCCATAAATAGAGAATAGTTCTTTCAACTTGTTGTCATCAATACTGTCATCCAAATATTTTAAATAAAGATTTAATCATATTGCCTCCTCAATTCAGATTTCTTCAATGCCCTTCCAACATACCATTCCTTACCAGCAATTGTTTTCCCATTTAAATTCTCAACGCAGCTTGCGACATCATCTCCATTCTCAAAATTAACAAATCCAAAACACTTTGAATTACCTGCGGCATCGCTAATCACTTTGGCACTTGTAATTGGTCCGTACACACTAAAGTAATATCTCAAATCCTCATCATTCATTGACTCTGATAAATTCTTAACAAAAACATTAGTGAACTTGGTGTTTCCATTTTCTCGTTCTCGCTGCCCCATCGATAAACTGACCATTCAAATATTTTATTGCATTTTGCACTCCCTCTTCATGTTCATAAATCACAAATATGGGGTGAGTACATTACCCGAATATGGTTTCCATTAAGGGGTGCATAATTCAATAAACGTAAAGCCTCGCTAGCATTTTTAGCTAACTTATAATTGACATAACCGTATCCCAGAGAAGCGTTGGTAGTGGCATCTCTGCATATGTGAACAGTGAGCACCGGGCCAATCCGCCCAAAGAGATCATATATCTGGACCTCGGTCACATTGGGCTCCAAATCCCCCACATACAGAGATTTCAGCAGTAATTGATTGTTGTTTCCGTTAGCAATACGTACCTTTTGTGTGTTTTGCACATTATTGAGATCAAAAAATTGCTTCATCTGTAATATCCATGTTGCGGGATCCTTGCCATCAAACTTCCTCATATCGATTTTTGGAATATGGTGGGTCTTCGATCCAACATTAGATTCTATGGAATCATGATTAACATTTCTTTTATTCTCATCATGAGTTTCCTTTACTACCCTTTCACCATTAGTGACCATTTCTTGCAGCAACTTATTCATATTTATCTTCAATTCTTCCATCTTATCATCCATGCCATATATTTTAGCATCCATTCCATTCATCTTAGCTTCCATGCCATCCATCTTAGCTTCTACACCTTTCTTTAAACAATCCATATTAGCTTCTACATCTTTATTTAAACCATCCATCTTAGATTCTGTTACTTTTTGTGCAAGTGACACTTGTTGCACTTGGTGTCGTAATTTTGATATATCATGTTGCATTTCTTCCTCTTCTTCATGAGTCATGCTAGAGCTTTCAGGTTGCTTACTAGGTGTTTGCATTTTCTTTCCTTGGGGCATCAATTACCGATAATAATTTTTTACTATGCCCTTTGAATTCCTTCAAACTAATTTTTCAAACCAAGATTATGCAAAAATTCAAAAAAAACTACACACCTTTTTTCACTTTGTAGGAGCTTGATATCGAATCTGATGTATCTTTGTAATTTCAGATCCTCCAATTCTAAAATTGCCATCTGCAGTAGCCCTCTGTGTCCTCTTTCCAATGCCACTAGTCTGATCCAAACCGGATTCTCCAGGGAAGAGTTATGCCAAATCTCCTAAAGTGACGTGATTATAGACTAGTTCAGTAGAGTGAACTTGTACGACATGCCATGTATCACTGTTTTGACCTTTGGCTCTAAAAAATATATACAAGAAACTACAGTCTGTCTTCTTTCTGTAAATTCTGACAAAATTTCAATCTGATGCTTAGAGAAAAAGTCATGATGATTTTCCCCAGGTCACCTGTTTGGAATGTAATTTAGGAGTCTGCAAAAAGGCCAACTTTCTCAGATCATATCTCCACAAATATAGCGCGAAAAGCTCTGAAATTCAGACCCGAGGTTCAGTGCGATTTCGTCTCAAATGGGTTTTTTTTCACTTCTGAAACGTTGCAAAAAAAGAGTTATAGCAAAAATTCCATGATGACCTATTTGTAGTAGCGAAACCCTAGAATCCAAAGCTCTGATACCAAATGTTATGAAACCAGCTCACAAAAGGATAGAAAAGATAGATCAACGCCTTAGAATTCAGCCTCTTTGAGGGTGCAACCTCCTTTACATTACATAAATGAATAATTCTTGGGTGATTCAAATGACAAAACCTTCTTTCTATATATAGCAGTCTAAGGGGTCACAATATAACCAAGTCGACCTAACAATAATAATATAAAGGCACAAAAATAAGAATAGAGGGATTCTATGGGGCATAGTAATAACAATATGGGGAAAATAGGGGCACAACAATATTAATAAGGGATACAACTACAATATTAATGGGGGCACCATTAGTATTATAGGGACCTAACATAGTGGTAGTAGGAGACACGAATATGCAATATTTATGCACTAGTATGCAGGGGGTTGTTTAAGAAAATTAATTAGGATGAAATTAATATTTCATCTCAAGAATTTAATTAAATTAATTTGGATCTAAGATCATGTAGGAGACTTTCCATTGTTTTCATTTTTATATTAAAATCATTTGACAGATAACAAAATCGAGGTTTTGATATAGACATGGCAAGGACGAGCATAGGCTGGGTTAAAGGAGCTATTTAGTTTGCTAAATGAGGTTTTCATATAGACATGAGAGTTCAAATTGGTTAAAATAGCTATTCATTTTGCTTCAATCAATCAAACCAAGCGGTAATGGTTTCAATGAATCCATTTGAAGCCTTTTTGGGATACTTTTCTTTTAGGACTAGATTAAATTATTTGTAGATTATTATGTATTATTATCTTTTTGTGTGGGTCATGCTACAAGGGTGTGAAATTTAGTGAACTCCAAGGAGCTATTTTTTACTAAGTTAAAAATAGGTGTTGCATGATTATAGATTTTATAAATATTGTTCCATTATGCATCGAGTATTTTTTAAATCAATGACTACATATTCAATTTCAAGGTTTGCTATAACTCCACACATAATTCTTTAAAGGGTGCTAGCTTAATGGAACACCACTTTCCTTGTAAGTAGGATATTGTTTGTTCTATCCCACTATGCCCTAACATGAATTAACGAGTGTTATTATATTTTAATTTTAAATTAGATATATTTTATATTGATTTATTTCAATGGTGACATATTTTTCTAGATTCATTGTCTTATATTGTCTCTAAAGAGACAAATGTGATATTTTATTCCTTTTAAATACATTTTTTATTGTCTCTAGAGAGACAATAGCTAATATTAAAGACTTATTGTCTCTATAAAGACAATATGTCTTTAATCCCAACTATTGTCTCTTGAGAGACAAACACGAAATTGTCCCCTAAGAGACAATAATGTTTGTGTTATATAGTGTATTTATAGAGACAATTTTTTAAGACAATAATATGAGACACCCACCTAAAGATAATATCCTAAACACCCCTCATTTGTAGTAATGCGACGCTGAATCAGATAGGTTGGTGCTCCTTTCCAAATTAACTTCATCATGCGCTTAGAAGATACAATTTTATTATGGGGTGCTCGAAATACAAATAATTTGTACCTATGTCCTTGCCATTTGAAATTAAGAAAGTTCTTTTGATGATTAGCAAAATAGGTGCCTAATTTTTGTAGCCACCGTATTCTTAAGACTACATCTACTCCTCCTTGACGCAACATGTGAAAAGGAGATTCTAAGTTGTAGTTTTTAATTTTTAGTTCAACCTTTTGGAACCTCCCCACATTTTCAATCTGATTTCCATCTGCTACTATGAATTTCATATTCGGCATCAGATATACAAATGGTTGAGTCTTCTTCCAATTTCATGTCTACTAAACTATATGTAGTTTTAATATCTATTAAGACCACCATATTATTATTTTTTGTATGTCAATTTAATTTTAATGTTTGTAATTTGGAAGTACCTATGATAGCCACAACTAATATTTGAAATTCTTCTTCATTTTCAAAATATAGATTTTTTTTGCGTATTTCTGTCTTCCCGTTCATCTAACTCTTCACAATATGAATCATTTTTTGCTTAATATGTACATAGGTTTTTTTTATTATTTCTTTTAATACATTTATGTTTGCGGTCCCATTTTTCTCCATAATATTTATGCTTTCCTCCCTTTAGTCTTTAGACTTCTAGACTAATCTTTACATCTTCTCTTAAATGAGGTGGAAGAAATTTTAAAATTTTGATATTTGTAGTTTGTACATGATTTTTTCTTGACTATAATTTATCAAATCTTGGTAAAAAAAAATATTTCTCATTTGTTTTTACTTTACAAATTGATTTTTCCATACTTGTAATATCTTGAAGCCTAAATTCATTCTCGAGGTAGGGTTTAAGTTAAATATTATATGATTGAATAAGGTACTGAATTGATAATCCATGTACTCTTGTAGCCAGTGTTTCACGTTCTAGAGTATCTCGTCCACACTTTTTTTGTGTTGTATTCTGGTGAGTTCTTTGAAGAAATTTTCTTCATTGATATCGTGATTTTTTTTATTGAATTCGTCTTTGAATTTATTCCAATTGGTTGTATATGTTTAGTTATTCCACCACATATACTAGTTATATGTGTCATCTTAAATTTGCATGGATTCACGCTTCATGTTTTCATCATCACTATAGATGTTATGATTTTCAAAATATTCCTCTTGTTTATTTGAACCATGCCACATCATGCTTCACATTACTGTCAAATTTCGACAATTCAAAATTTACCATTGTTGGTATGTGATAATTGATTGGTTGGGGTATGATGGAAATTAGTTAGGAATCATCATATTATGAGGATTAGGTATACTTATTTTAGGATTCGGTATGGAATATGAATATCGAGAATTGGGAATGCGAGGTGGGATTTCCAGGTTTAACAAAGAGTCTTGTTGTTTGGTAGTTACATCATTAATTGATTACATGAGATGGCTAAAACAATTCATTGCTACAGTCTCATTACAAACAATTTTCTTCTCAAATTCTTCCAATATCTTGCTAAATTCTCTCATTGTTTGGGTAACGAGTAGTGTGTTATGTTCCATCTTGAATTTCTTCTTGAAGATTTACTATTATTATTATTATTGTTATTCAATTAATACCTAATAATTACCCTCTAGGGTTAGTTCAATTGGTGGATTCCCCACCATTAAATCACTGTTGCTATTCAGAGGTCATGTGTTCAATTCCTTTGACCCTATGATTGAGCCTATAGGAAGTGATGCCTTCAGGCAGATCTTCCTAGTGCAAATATTCTATTGATGTAACGATCACCAATCTCTAGGTCTGTGAACCACATAGAAAAAAATTGTTATGATTAATAACTAGTAACTAAAAATCCTAATATACTAAAAATTAAACTAACTTAAAAGTGTAATATATACAGTTTATTTTATTAAATATAATTTTAACTAAACTCAGTATTAGACAATATTAAAAAAATAATAATTAAAATTTTTACTTATGGTTCGTGCTCCAATTTGTTAACATCGGTGGAGGGGTATTTTGTTGAAGTTTAAAAGGGGAACAATTTGTCGACATTGGTGAGGGACAAGGGAAATGATGTTGGTTGATGGAGATAAAAAGATGACTAACGATAATGGTAATTGTCTAATTGATGGTTGCACTACTGCAGCATACTTGAACAACATGGAAAAAGGCATTAGGGATGAGCAGAACAGTGGCAATGGCAATAATTGTCATTGAGAAAGATATATGGTGAGAGTGTGTGGATTGTTTAACTATATTAGATGAAGGGGTTGTGTGGGGAAATTGGAATTTATGTAGAGAAAATATTTTTTCTAAGTGTGATGCAAATGAGGCCACAAACACATACATAATGGGTTGATTGGAGGGTCAATTCTTTGATACTACGTTATACTAAAATTGAATATGTAACCAGCTTAGATCCATCTAACAACAAATCTATCATGTGCCGAGAGGGATAAAATCCCTCGAGGTGTAAACCTTTCCTCAAATTATGCACTCCAAAAGGAAGGTTTTCACCTTGAGAGATTTAATCCCTATCGGCGCATGATAGATCTAGTGTTAGATGGATCTAAGATGGTTCCAGTTGAGGGCAACAATGTCACATTTTTAGATTAACATTATTATGTATATATTTGAGATTAACTTTAGAATTCACATTATGTTTTATTTTCTTGGCATGAACATATAATTATCTTCTTTAATTTAGTCTATGTTTCTTGCCTTGAATGCTTTGTACATCTTTGTTTGGATTCTTTAAGTGGTTTGTGTGTTTATGTGTTTGGATTTGGATGATAATGTTTTTGAATGTTACATTTGTTGTGTTATATTTTTATGTGTATGCAATTGTCAATTAGTAATTAGTTAGTGATGAAGAAGGGAGAAAATATTGTCAATATTTCTCAGGGCGATTGCACATCTATTTCATTTAATTTTAGGAATCACAACTTCTAACAACTAGTTAATTCTTAATAGTGTCCCTGTAGATGTTACTAAATATATCTTGAAGATTAGTTGTAATAACACATTGTGTCAAGGTTACTCTTAAAATATTTTTTCCTTTGCTAGTGTTTGAAATAATTTATTTCCTTCAAGAATATTTTGATGATTTATTTATTTTTATTTTTTTAATCTATAGTCTATTCAACAAATTCATTATCTTCCCCACCTCCTTTTACATGAAAGATAACTAACTCACCTAGAAAGAGGAAAGAAAGATAATTAAATAAATGAATGCATCCCGAGGATCTATGGGCTACCCAAGATCCACAAAGAAGGAGTCCCTCTCAGACCAATTGTCAATACAATTGGGTCCCCAACCTATGAGCTCGCTAAATACGTTGCAAAAATCCTCAGGCCCCTTGTCGGAAACATTGATTCTTTCATCAAAGACTCCCATGACTTTGTGAATCTCATTAAGAATGAAAAATTAGAGCGTGGAGACCTCCTTGTTAGCTTTGACGTTGTGTCCCTATTCACCAAGATTCCTCTTGAAGAAGCCATTCAAGTTATAAGAGAGGTTTCTGATCCAGTGACTGCAAGATTGGCCGAAATCTGCTTGCGATCAACAGTTTTCACCTTCCAAGGAACATTTTATGAGCAAACAACTGGAGTGGCGATGGGATCCCCCCTTTCACCGATCGTGGCCAACCTTTACATGGAATATTTTGAAAAGAAGGCCCTGGATTCGTACCCTTTGAAACCAGCATGGTGGAAGCGATTCTTCGATGATACTAATATAAAATGGACTCATGGTAAAGCAGAACTTGACAAGTTCTTTATTCACCTAAATTCCATCTCCTCAGAAATAAAATTCACTATGCATCTTGAAGAAAACATGAGCATTCCTTTCTTAGACATCCTCATCATGAGAAAAGATGATGGCTCCATAGGGCACAAAGTCTTCAGAAAGTCCACCCATATAGAGAACTACCTCCACGCTGACTCCCACCATCATCAGGCCCAGAAGCTTGGTGTTCTAAACACTCTTGCTATCAGGGCCCTTCGAATTTCTGACGCTGATCATCTGGATGAAGAAAAGAGGCATTTAGTCTCAACCTTTAAAGGTTTAGGCTACAAAGAAAATGAAGTTAAAAAAGCAATTCAGAAAGCGGAGAAAAGGTTGTTATCTCATGAACCTAGAGCCCGAGATCAACCTGAGGGGGGTAGGGTTTTTCTTCCTTACAATCATGGAGTTACAGATAAGATTGCGAAATTCCTAAGAAGGAAAAACATAAGCACGCAATTCTCAGCCCCTGGAACTATCAGACAAAGTATGAGATCGGTTAAGGATAATATTGATAAACAGCAACTTAAAGGAGTCTATAAGATCGATTGCTCATGTGGAAAAAGCTACATTGGAGAAACATGCCGCTCTCTGTAGACCAGACTCAAAGAACATGGAGCTGATATTAAGAATGAAAGGTCTCGTTCTTCCACCCTCGCAGAACATTCGTCAAAAACTAAGCACCATGTCTTCTTGGAAAACGCCTCCATTATCGCCAAGGAAGAGCAACACCATAAGCGAAAGATCAGAGAGGCTCTTGAGATTTTCAAACACCCGCATAATCTCAACAGAGACAATGGCATGGAGATTAGTAGTAACTGGTTTCCCCTAATCATAAAAATTAACCCGATATCAGTATAATAATAATAATAATAATAGTTACTAATTCATTTCTAATTAATTAAGTAATTAATGAGTAATTAATTAATTAGTAATTAATTAATTATTATTATTATTAATTAATTAGTAATTAATTATTATTAATTAATTATTAATCAATTATTATTAATTCTTAATTAATAATTATTTATTAATTTTTATTAATACTAAATTAATATAATTAATTAAGTATTATTTAATACTAAATTAATATAATTAATTAAGTATTAATTTTTATTAGTACTAAATTAATATAATTAATTAAGTATTTTATTTTAATACTTAATTATTTTATTATTTAATATATTAATAATAATAATTAATAAAATTAATTATTAAAATATCATACTTATATAATTAATTAAGCATTATATCTTAATAATTGTTATTATATTATTTATTATATTAATAATAATAATTAATAAAATTAATTATTATCATTTTTATATTAATTAAATAGTTAATTATTATATTATTTATTATATTAATAATAATAATTAGTAAAATTAATTATTATCATATTTATATTAGTATAGTTAATTAAGTAGTATATTAATTATTATATTATTTATTATATTAATATTAATAATTAAAAAATCAATTACTACATTAATAATTGTTATTATAATAATTATAATCATATCCATTTAAATTTTATATATATATATATATATATATATATATATATATAATCCATTTTTAAAATATATATTATTGGTTTGGTATTATAGGTATTACTAATCCCTAATTATTATATTATAACAATAATTAATGTAATTATAATCTTTTCCCTTAATTTTATTATAAATATATCAATTAATAATAATTAATTAATAATTATAATCATTAATAATTAAATAAAGAATAAAGGTTTTAATTAGTAATTAATTTTTAAACTATTTATAATTAAAATAACTAATTGTTATACTAATAGAATTAATTATTATATTAATATAATTAATTATTATATTAATAAGTAAAAATATATATATATATATATATATATATATATATATATATTATAATAATTAATATAATTAATTATTATATTAATAATTTTAATTAAAATAATTATCGTAAAAAAAAATAAAAAATTAATTAATAATAATAATAATAAATTATTAAATAAATCAATTAAATCAAGAGGCAGTTGACTTCTCAAAAATTGAGAGCCGACCTTCACCTCCTTTCTCTCCTCATTTCTATTTAAACCCTAAAAAACTGCTCTTCTTCTATCAAACCATTCTTGTTGTCCTGATGATGGATCCGGTTGGGATTCGAAACGTTGGCAGAAAAATGTTCTTACTGTGGAATCTCCGGTGACTAATTCGAGAGTAAAATATAATTATGATGCAAGACTAAAATCTAGTGCCATGCTAATTGGATGGTTTCGTCTAACGACGCCTATACATGGAGAAAGTGGTAGTAATAGTAGGTTCCCTACCAATTGGATTGTGAGACTTGAATAAATGACTCTTTAACTTTTCACTTCTCTCCTCATTTGGCTCATCGAAATCAACATAAAGAAATTTTCCAGCAACAAGTTTTCCATTCATTTCTACCTTAGCTTGCGATGCTTGTAAAAGAGATGAAAATGCCACAAACCCTGAACCTTTACTGTATCCATGAAAGTCTCTCATTACTTTGCATGAAGTGATTGTGCCATAAATAGAGAATAGTTCTTTCAACTTGTTGTCATCAACACTATCATCCAAATATTTTAAATAAAGATTTAATCCATATTGCCTCCTCAATTCAGATTTCTTCAATGCCCTTCCAACATACCATTCCTTACCATCAATTGTTTTCCCATTTAAATTCTCAACGCAACTTGCGGCATCATCTCCATTCTCAAAATTAACAAATCCAAAACACTTTGAATTACCTGCGGCATCGCTAATCACTTTGTCACTTGTAATTGGTCCGTACACACTAAAGTAATATCTCAAATCCTCATCATTCATTGACTCTCATAAATTCTTAACAAAAACATCAGTGAACTTGGTGTTTCCATTTTCTCGTTCTCGCTGCTCCTTTTTCATGAATGGAGCAACATAAACCCGTTCCCCATCGATAAACTGACCATTCAAATATTTTATTGAATCCATATCCTTTGGATTGCCCTGATGCATCTGTTGCAATATTAGAAGAGAGAATGGGCCCACACATAGCGAAAGTACGATAGAAAGCATCTTCGCCTACTGTTCTATCAAGATTCTTTACAAAAATTTTGGCTGATACAAAGTTACGGATGCTGGGGTCATGGGGTGAGTACATTACCCGAATATGGTTTCCATTAAGGGGCGCAGAATTCAATAAACGTAAAGCCTCACTAGCATTTTCAGCGAACCTATAATTGACATAAGCGTATCCCAGAGAAGTGTTGGTAGTGGCATCTCTGCATATGTGAACAGTGAGCACCGGGCCAATCCGACCAAAGAGATCATATATCTGGGCCTCGGTCACATTGGGGTCCAAATCCCCCACATACAGAGATTTCGGCAGTAATCGATTGTTGTTGCCGTTAGCAACTGCTTGTTGATGTTGTGCAACACGGTGTTCTGCTGGTTGGACTTGATTCTGTGCCATCGCCTCTTTACTCACTAACCCTGGAAAAGCAGAAAGCACAACTTCCTAACGCCAACTCAACGGAAATAAAAATCCAAACCCAATTCAACCGAAATAATCGAAACCACAGCAGGTGTAGATCGCAAAATCAAAACCCACGCAGGTGTACAACAGGTGAAGATTATATCGATTTTCCACGCTGAAAATAGACTTCAACGCTGAGCATTCCACTTCGATTCAATATGGAAAGGTATAATGGTGAGAGTGCCGCACCAATTCTTCTATAAATATGTTTTAGGTTTTCTCTTCATGGGTCGGCGCCGTATTTTTCACAACATTGAATGGAAGAGAAACATGGTTTTACATTTCTTAATTGCCGTGAAACATGGTGTGACGTTGCTTAGTTTTAAAGAGTATAATTATATTAATTGAATAACACATAAAGAGAATAATTAAATTAATTAAATAAATACGTTATTTAAGAGATAAAATATATATTTAATAAAAAGTGTAATGTAATGTTAGTGATTTTATTGTTATTTATTAATAATTTTATTAATTAAAATTAAAATTTTGGTTTTTTTCTCCAATTTTGCTAACATTACTTTAGTTTTACTTTTTATTAATAATAATGGTTAAAATTTATTTCAGATTTATATATTTTTATTGAAATCTAGTTAATTAACGATTATCATGTTAAATCAAAATTAATAAAATTAAATGTGTTTATACAAATTAAATAATAATTTATAGATCAATATTCTTTTACGATGAAAGCTCTAGCATAAATAGTCTTAAGCGCCTTTTCACCAAAGGTCATTATGTTTAGTGGTGCCTCTCTACATAATTAATATATAATTAAAATTATTTTATTATATATATATATATATATATATATATATATATATATATATATAGATATATAAAAGATTACATTGCTTTCAAAAGAAATATTTTATGCTCAAAGCATAGGTAATGAGAGATGTTAACAAAAATCCTCTGTCTCCCGAGAAACACCTTCCATTAGGCCCTTCGACTTGTTGAGGTATTTTTTAATTACTTAAGAACATAATCAATTTTCTTCACAACTTGAGTGAGTTTCTTCACAAATTTATATGGACCATAGAACTCGGGGCCTAACTTGTTTTTCCCATATATTTTTAACGATAATTGTTTGTAAGGTTTGAAACTTCACATACACCCAATCTACTTAAATTTTATTTCTAAACTACATTGGTCATCTTGCTACTTCGTGCGGTTTCTTGCAATATTTAAGTTTTCCTTTAGTGTTCGAGCAACCTTTTAGTTATCCGCAAATTTATTCTTTATTTTTGGAATTTTTATATTATTTATGGTTAACTCTTTCCATTTAGGGGGTGTATAATCATAGAGAGATTGAAATGAAATTAGTTTTATTGAAACGTGATAAGTGGAATTCTACCACCATGGTGTTAGATGTAACTATTAAACCATTTTTTTGTTAATCTCTTACAAAATGACAGAGATATGCTTCCAAACATCTATCGACAATTTCATATTGGTCACATGTTTGGGGTGGTATGCTAACCTCATGTTGAGGGATGTCCTCATTTGTTTGAAAAAAGCTTTAGAAAAGTTTCCTTTAAATTTGGTATCCCTATCACTCACAATGATCTTCGGAAATCCATGCAATTTGTAATTATTTTTGCAAAATATTTTGGCAATTTGTTTTGCTCAGTTTGATCTCTTGTTCATCTTTCAGTGCGATTGATACAACTACTTTATTTATGAATCGTGGTAATTACTTGTGAATATATATTATATTTCTTTTATCTTCATCAAACAATCACACTTCAAAAATTCAACTAATAACCATGAAATTAAAATGTATTTATCACAATGTGTGAGAGATAGAGATATGTGTGTGATAAGTCCTTTTGTAAAATGAAAAGGTTCGAGTGTATTTAATACCCAATATATACAAGAGACATGTTTCTTAAATAAAATCATATATCTTTGTAAATTAGATTCTAGTAAGTTTTCACACTCTCATATTTGTTAAAGTGTTGAAGATCATGTAAATAATGGCGGCAAGTGACTCTTCGTAAGTACATTTATTTACTTTTTGTTCCTATTACATATTTTATGAAAATACTTGCTTAAATTATTACGAGTAATAACTGATAGTAAATATGTTATTTACCATAGTATGGACTATCAAAGATCTTAATTTTAGGGTTTCTCGTTGATTTCTTTTCTTTTAATTTTCCTTCTTTTGTTTTAAAATATCATTTTATTTCGTGTTTGTACATAATATTATAAATACATCAAGGATTATGAATATTAACTATAATTTCATTCTTCAACACTCCCTCTTAACTTGGTAGGTATTCACAATGATTATCCAAATGTTTTCTATGTACATGATCTTTCTAAAACAAAGGTAAATCTCATCGATAACACCTTTATCTAAGTCAATACCCTTGACCTACATGAGCATCATCATAAATGTGTACCACAACTTTGGTTAGCCCTTGTAAACGATTGTACTTATTCAAATAGTCACCATGATCTGGTGGGTGTCTCACCTCTTGGTACTCTAACTAGTTCAGGGTGGTCATTTCCCACGGTCAAACGGTAGTGAAACCTGTTAGAGCTTGAAATTTCACCTCAAGCTGAGAAAGGTAAACCTCAAGGCAACATCAAACCACTTAGCCTCGTAGCTAGCCCTACGGGGCTGGAGAGGGCTCTCTCCGGTCTATCTCGGTGAAATCTTCAATGGATGAGATGACCAATAGGGTAACACTGATTTTAGGCTAGTAAACTGATCAAAAAGGTTGATTTGGGGTTTTTAGGGTTTTTGGTGGCAAATTGAGGGGATGGAAATTTTGGGTGCGGGGATTGGACACAGTTTCTGCAGGGGGTTCTTTGGGGCGAGGTAGGAGACAATATTGATGCATTTGATTGAGGTGGATGGTCAGGAATGACAGGTAAGTAGCTAAGGAGAGCAAACAATAACTTTTATTTCTCCTTAAACAATAGAAAACATTGA
The DNA here is from genome assembly GCA_031772625.1 of Pinus tabuliformis. NCBI lineage: Eukaryota > Viridiplantae > Streptophyta > Pinopsida > Pinales > Pinaceae > Pinus > Pinus tabuliformis. Next base: position 401,469,737 of record CM062815.1, on the reverse strand, counting down.
AATTAAACAAACTTAAAAGAAGAGCATGACAGTCATGAATTCTTACTTTAACACTTCGTTTGCTTAATGTGCAGAAGGAAAAGAAAGGAAATGATTCACATAACACACTTACAGGTACATAGAGAAACACACCATCAATACATGTAACCACAAGGATCCCAAAAAATACTGCAAAACCCTGGTCTTCCTTAGCCAAAAATTGCAGAGATATAATGAATAATACAATGATAGCTTCTCCCTCAAGAGTCCAACCTTCCAACCCCTGAAAATGACTAAGAAAAATCATAATATAGGCAAGCCAACCTCTTCCCTTGCCTCTAGGGGTCGAGCTCACCCTTCTAGGAGCTGTTTCAACTAATTCTAAACTGAGCACTAAAATCTAGGCAGTCAAAACAAGTTGCCTCTGTAAGCTAGGAAACCAATTCATTCATTTAATTTTCACCTATCTCATGAATGAATCTTCTAGAAGAGGTACATACGTGTAAAAGTGTCATAAAAGTACATTAATTACATCAAAGAGGATAATAATCCACCCCAAAAAGTAAAACAGGGTCAAACTGTGTTTTTCTGAGCTGTACACTCAAATTTGGAGAAATTTGTCTGACGGGTCGCTGCCTCTGCCTCACAAGTCGCGCGCCTTTGGGACCACTTTTGGGGCACTTCCAGGTGTCCAAATTGAGCAAGAGTAGGCTTGTTCGAAAGGTATGTGAGTCTAATTTCCAACCCAACTGGAATTTCTAAATTTGGTGGTCATTTGCCCCTCCAAAATTGCAATCTCCCAAGACTGCTTTCTGTGTCTCAAAAATGTGGCAGAAAGTCATTTTTTGCTCCTTTTTTGACTTTCTGGAGGCCCAAAACTTCATAAAATCTGAAGTCCATTGATGAGCATATGTAACTTCTCATGAAAAATCTGGAAATGCTGAGTTTTTGCAAAATGGAGTTGCCAGGATGAAGGGTTGCCGGGGGGTGAGACCCGTAAGTGGACAAAACCTGTAAATTGCCTGAAAAATCAAAATTGACCCAAAATGTTCAAAATTTCTTGGGATTTGTGCTGTGGCTGGGCTATTTAGTGCCTTGGTCCTTCAGTGAAGCCTCGGCCAAGATATGGAGGGGATCGGGCCTCTTTCTCCCTTTTTGTGCCTTGGCCAACCGCCTTTGGAACATTTTCATCTTTGCCTTGCACACATGCATTCGGGCCCAATAGTGGTTTTTCATGTTCCAGAGCAGGCTCAACTTCTGGTGTTGACTCACGGTCATCACTTTGCTCATAGTCGATTTCGGTTTCTGACATGGTTTCAAGAGCAAAGTGGCTGAAATGTACTGCTGTTTCTGCTTTGAAAACTACTGATTAAAATGTTGTTTTAAGGGGACAAGGAGCACGAGGGAAATGTTAGGGGAGGGACACTTTTAAAGAGAAAATGGGAATAAATATATAAAACAGGGATTCAAGGGAAAAAACATTGCAACAATCATTGCATATGCATAATTATATACATTGTTTACATGGGTATAATGAGAGGTAGGGTTAGGGCTTGATTATTGATTTTTTAGGGAAAAGGGGGTAGGGTTTAGGGCTTTTCACATATTTGGAAGGGAAATTTACATAGAATGATAAGGAATATGAAATGGGAGATGGAAGAAAAATGAGAACAATGGGATACCTCAAAACAGCATATAAAACCCTAGCAACTTGACAACTTCAAACCAAAAGCACAATGGAGACTTTCACTTGCAAATGGAGACTTTTACAAATACAATCATGACCTTCTTGAACTGTAGCAAGCAATAATTTTTTATGATGGAGGGCCTACCTTGCAAAATTTGGCAATTTGTGGTTCCTTGGCAGCTTGCTGGTAATTTTCTGTGGAGGAAACACTGATGGGTCGCGCGCACTGCCCAACGGGCCGCGTGCCTCAACAGGTCGCCTGTGTAATTTTTACACTGCTGGAGGTGCCCTGGCGGGTCGCGCGCCTCAACGGGTCGCGCCTGTGTGATTTTTACACTGCTGGAGGTGCCCTGATGGGTCGCGCGCCCTCAACGGGTCATGCGCCAGGCTCAACGGGTCGCGCTTTTGCAGGAGGATTTTGGAGGCCTTCCTGGTGTCAGAATCAGGTGCAGGATAGCTCGTTGGAAAGGTATTTGAGTCTACTTTCCAACCAAACCAGAAGTTTTCAATTTGGAGTTCATTTTCCCTGTCAAAAATCAAATCTCCCAAGACTAGTCAAAAAGTGCCAAATGAGGCTGCCTCAAGGAAGAGTGCTGTTGCAGTCAACCTTTTAATGCCTTCCTCAACCCCAAATTTAGCTCATGATATCTCATTGGAAATCTATTTGTGTCTAGTTATCATTTTACCCATCAAGTAAATCATTTGGCCAACCAATCTAGGAGAAAACTTTATTTTCCCAAGGTCACTTCTGAGGTGTCTTTGATTCTCCTGAGGCAACGGTATTCTTGACATTTCTCTCAAACCATGACACCTGTGCAAAACGTGAAGGAGGTTTTTCTTCTTTGGCATGTTGTGGACAAAACCCTCTCTCAGTTTTTCAAAATTCATCTTTTATTGCTCTGGAACATCATTTGAGTGCGACTTGTCCCGATGTGTGAAACAAGGAATTTTGTCGAAATGAAGCGAAACGAAGGGGATAGGGGGCTTCTAAATTCTTGGGGAAATTTTTGGGAGTTGGGAGGGATGTTAGGAAGTAGGGGAAAGTATAATTTCAGAGATTGAGCGAGGGGAAGGGGTCCAAAAGGGCAAAACACAGGCCCAACCTAGAAAATTGCCACGTTGTAGCTAGAAACTAGGGTTTGTGCCAAAATGAGGAATTTGGAGGATCTAAGGGATGGGAAGCATTTGGTAAGGCACTTTAAGGACAGGGGAAGGTGTATGAACATCAGAATACAAGTTTTTCCGATGATTTGACCGTCCAAGAGAAATTGGCTTTCAAAACCCTAGGAGAGGGAAATGACCTTGCCAAGGCACAAATGAAGCATGAACAAGGTGTACAATGACTCATTAGACACTGAGATGGTAATGAAAACCCTATGAATGATGATAGACTCAGATGAATGGTGACATGGACCGACATTTGGACAACTTTAGAAGGAGTTAAAGCAAACCCTAGACCTAATGCCTAGTGACCAAATTTTGTTTGAAAACTCTTTGAAATGACAAAATTTGACTTGGAAACTCTAAGACCACTTTGTAAGAGCATATTTGATCACTGGAGGAAGGATGGAAAGACTGACACTAACAAAACCCATGTCCCAAATCCAAGGGCCTCTCTGTAGGCCATGATATTGAACAGGTAACCACTCGACAAGTGTCTAGGCCCCATATAACATTTCTTTCAAGAATATTCATCTCTCATGCTATTTTACCAACAACTAGATTCATGCTCCTATTGCAACCAATAGTCTGAGCCATAGCCTTGTTATCCACCAATAAATAGTGTGAGTCAAGCTCCTGTTATTACCAACATTTTGAGGCATACCCCTATTGATGTCACAACAATGTTCCCTCTCACTGAGAGAGGAGTTATTCACTAGTCCATGTTTGTCTCTGAAATATACAAACTTTTCCTGAGAGAAAGGCTTTGTGAGAATGTCATCCATCTGCTCATTAATGGAGACATACTACAGCCTCACCACTCCCTTATGTACCATATCACGAATAAATTGGTACTTGATATTAATATGTTTTATCGTAGCATGAAACACTATATTGTTTGTGAGCTTCACATAGCTTTGACTATCACAAAACAACATAGTCGATTCAAGCATCTGGTCGAACAAGCCACATTGTAGCTTATGAATCCATACTCCTTCACAATGTGCAACAAGCTACAATATACTTTGCTTCTGTAGTACCAAGTTCAAAAAAGGTGTACTTTTTGTAATGCCTTGTAATAATAATAATAATAATAATAATAATAATGTTTCTGATAAATGAAAAAACATAAACGAGTGCAGTAATTAGAATGAATAAGAAAAGTCAGTAGGATAACAAGGCCAAAGAGATGGTATATATATAATAGCAAGATTAATAAAATAGATGATCTATGTGTGTGTGTGTGTGTATATATATATTTAATGTAAGGGTACATATAAATGAGTGGTAGAAGAGTGGATACAAATAGTAAAACATAGATAAATAAAGATATGATTTAATGATCAAAGAATAAATGAATGAAAGAATGCTTCTCATCTCGTTTTTCAACATTAAATAGAACCAACTATTCTAAAATTGGTAAGGGGATTGGAAAGAGATCCACATGTTCACAATCCATGTGTCTGTTATGAATCCAACCACAAAAAGATAGAAAATATAAATCAACGTCTTAGGATTCAGCCTCCTCGTGGGGGAACCTCCTTTACATTACACAAATGAAGAATTCCTGGATGATACAAATGACAAGACCTCCTTTCTAGATATGGGAGTCTAAGGGGTCATAATATAATTAGAGCCGCCATAACAATAATAATGTAAGGGCACAATAATAATAATAGTGGGCTTCTATGGGGAGCAATAATAACAATATGGGGACTACATGGGAAAAACAATATAATAAGGGGGTTATACTAATAACAATAAGGGGTTACACTAGTAGTATAGGGACCTAACATGCCCCTCTCCTTCAAAAAGTGTTGTCCTCAATGCTTGAGTAGTTCTTGATGCTTTTGTATAAAATATTTGTCCTCCCATGTGGAATATTCAGAAGGTAAGTTCTTCCACTTGATGAGATACTTTGAAATTGATCGATTTCATAGATGTAAGGTTCTTGTTTCTGTGACTGCTCCAGGCTCCAATATGATTTTTCCTTCCTCGTCAAGTTCTGGCAATATTGTTTGAACTGAGATGTTTTGCAACTTTTGAATGAGTGGCCACACTTCTTCGTCCTTCTTACATTCATACCTTGTTTCGTTTATCCAATTTGGTTGGATAATAGAAATGGTACACAACAATGCTTCTAGATATTTCATAACATTTGGTATCAAAGCTTTGGATTCTAGGGTTTCGCTGCTCCAAACAGGTCATCATGGCATTTTCGCTATAACTTTTTTCTGCAATGTGTCAGAAGCTAAAAAAGTAACCCATTTGAGACGAAATACCTCTAAAATTAGGCTTAGGTGGGTTTTTAATGGATATGTATGGATCTTGAATACAATGAACCACACTATTTAAAAAAAACATATAATGAAAATTAAATTTGCTAGGAAACTATTTTTTTTAAGAAATAATATCATTACAAAAAGAATTCTTAAAAAAAATACAACAACAAAAACAAACTATTGAAAATCAAATTTCCTAGAAAGAAATTATTTTAAAAATTATATCTTTACAAAACCAATAAAATTAGAATTCATATATATATAAAATTAAATTTGCTAGAGAGAAACTTTTTAGAAATAATATCATTACAAAAACTATAAATATCCAATAATACTAATATTTTTTTGATTAAAAAAAATATCTAAACACACATACAAACACATATTACTGGATGGTTATAAAAGAGGATAGCTAAATTAGAAACCACTCACAGGCAAGATGTGTAAGCTATAGCTATAAGAAAATGATGGATTATGTTGCACTGCCAATTGGATTAAGTAACTTAGGTGATGAGATTGTAGCATTTATGTTCTCACATCTTTTAGCTTAGCCCAAGCAACATAAATAGGTTTTCCACCAACAAATTTTCCATTCATTTCTATCATAGCTAGGCATGCTTGAAAAGGAGATGAGAATGCCATAAATCCTGAACATTCACTGTGTCCATTAAAGTCCTCCATTACCTTGGATGAATCAATTGTGCCATAAATTGAGAACAACTCTCTCAACTTGTTATCATCAATATTATCATCCAATACTTTAAATAAAGATTTGTTCCATATTTACAACATACCATTACTTGCCTTAAATTTTCTTTCATTTAAATTCTGGAAGGAATTTGCTGCATCATCTACATTCTCAAAATTAGAAAATACAAAACACTTTTGAATTTCCTGTACACGCCAAACTAATATCTCAAATCCTCATCATTCCTCATCATTCATTGAGTCTGATAAATTCTTAACAAAAACATTATTAAACTTTGGCATTTCCATTTTATCGTTCTGGCTGCTCCTTTTTCATGAATGGACCAACATAAACTCATTCCCCACTGAGACTGATAAATTCTTAACAAAAACATTATTAAACTTTGGCATTTCTATTTTATCGTTCTGGCTGCTCCCTTTTAATGAACGGACCAACATAAACCCGTTCCCCATTGATAAACTAACCATTCAAATATTTTATTGCATCTACTGTTTTATCAAGATTCTTAACGAATATTTTAGCTAATACAAAGTTGCTCATCAAGATTCTTAGCAAATATTTTAGATAATACAAAGTTGGTGATGCTCGGGTCATGGGGTGAGTACATTATCCGAATAGGGTTTCCATTAAGGGGTGTAGAATTCAAGAAACTTAAAGCCTCGCTAGCATTTTCAGCCGAGCTGTAATGGACGTAGGCATATCTAGAGGAGTGTTGGTAACGACATCTCCACAGATGTGAACAGTGAGCACCGGGCCAATCCGCCCAAAGAGATCATACATCTGGGCCGCGGTAACATTGGGCTCCAAATCCCCCACATACAGAGATTTAGGTAGTAATTGGTTGTTGTTGCCATTATCAATTGCTAGGTGTTGCTGCGAAACACGGTGTTTTGCTGGTTGGATTTAAATCTTTGCCATTGCTCTTTGCTCTCTGATACTTGGAAAAGCAGAAAGCACAACTTCCCAAATGCCAACTCAATCGAAATAAAAGTCCAAACCCAATTCAACCGAAATACCAGTTAAACCTAAATAAAAACAGAAATCCATCCACGGCTAGTGTAGGTCAAAAATCCGCAGATGGAGAATGAAAACCGCTTATTTCTCTACCGCAGGTGAAGATCACATCGACTTTCCTGAATGTCTTTCTTCACTAGGCATGTGGAGAGGGATAAATATGTGGCGGATCGGATTTTCGAAATAGGTGCAAGGTTTGTTAGGTTTTCTCTTCATTGGTGGGCATCCTAATTTTCATAAGATTGAATAGCAAAATCAATCCTGACAATTCAAAACAGACTGGGAGAAGCATGGTTTCAGGTTTATTAGTTTCTTCATACCCGTGAATACTTGACTAATTAAATAAATATATTATTGAATATATTAAACATTAAAGACTATAAATATATTAATTAAATAAATATGTTATTTAATAGACAAAATATATATAAAACGAAGGATGTACCATGAAGGATATATGGTAACGTCTAGTGATTTATTTTTTAAATTTAATTTTTTTTTTTTTTTAAATCGTTTATTTTTTATTTAATAATACTTTTTCTAATTTTCTTCACTTTATATTTATATATTTTTTTTGAAACTTTATTAATTAATCATTATTTTATTAAAGAAAACTTAATAAATAGAAATATATTTATACAAATTCAATAATAATTGATGGATGAAGTTTGTTTTACCATGAAAGCTCATGTTTAAATATAGCCTTAAGTGCTTTTTCACTTCTATTAGAGCCTTTCTATATAGTTAATATACAATTAAATTTATTTTAGTTTTATACATAATATCAATTTTTCCTTAAAAAGAAATATTTTAGGCTCAAACCATAATTAAAATATTTTAGTTTTTATACATAAGATTACCTTTTCCTCAAAAGAAATATTTTATGCTCAAAGCATAGGCAATGAGAGATGTTGTTAATATAAATCTTCTCTCTCTCAAGAAGCATCTTCTTCCATTAGGCTCTTCCACTTGTTGAGGTATTCTAATACAAGCTTTTCCTCATTATTCAATGTGACAATCATGCCACTAGTTCCAATGGCCCCTTAATAAGGAAGCAAAGTGATCAAACTAATGAAAGTAACAAAAAGATGCCACTGTATAGCTCTATGTTTCATATAATATACAAGAGAATAGTGAAACTACTTGGTATGTAAAAATGAATGAGATAAATTGAGACAAGAGGAACTATTAGGGAGAATCATGAACACCTATTATGTGAATAAGCTTTGAGGGCATTTCTTTATGGCTTTGATCTTATTCGTTAGCTACAATTTGGTTTCTTCTCACAAAATCTATGGGGGATTATCTTGGTAATGGATAAGAATATCTAAGTCATGAAATGGAACATGTAGCATAAAAAATAAAAGGCCTTGTAATTTAAAAAATGTATTGATTTTAATTAATAAAAAAATATAAAATTAAAATTAATTAAGTGATAAAATCTAATGGAATTGGAAACATATATATTACATTTTGCATCACACAAAACATGTCATCATTAGAAAAAGTCAAAATTTAATTAGTTACATGGCTTTTATTAATAGAAATTATATTTTTAGAAAGTCTATTCATATTATTACATTTCATATTTTTCAATATTATTCATTGTGGAAGTATCTCTAATCACCCCTAATTCCCACAACTGTTATCTAGCACATGCCTTAAAAGTATTTAGCTTTCTTGGTTGGAAAATGATACAGTTGTGGAAACCCTATTATCATTCTTGTTGCCCTTTGCTAAGAAGTTAATGGCCACTTAGAAATAATGTTATAGCTTCATTGGGTGCCCTTCAACTAATTTCAAATTATCTAAATCATATAAACTAATACGATCAATTGTGTCATACCAACGCACAATTAACTTATCATATGATGTAAACATGTAACTAGACCAATTTAGTAATCATCATTTAAATCTAATTAAATAATTAAGTATTCATTCCTTTTCCAAATAGAAACTATTAAAGATTGAAGTGCTTACAAGTTACAGCTAGTGTGGTAGTGAGTAGTGGTTATTATCTTCCCCACCTCCTTTTGCATGAAAGATAACTAACTCACCTAGAAAGAGGAAAGAAAGATAATTAAATAAATGAGTAAAATATAACTATGATGCAAGACTAAAATCTAGTGCCATCCTAATTGGATGGTTTCGTCTAACGACGCCTATACATGGAGAAAGTGGTAGTAATAGTAGGTTCCCTACCAATTGGATTGTGAGACTTGAATAAATGACTCTATAACTTTTCACTTCTCTCCTCCTTTGGCTCAGCGAAATCAACATAAAGAAATTTTCCAGCAACAAGTTTTCCATTCATTTCTACCTTAGCTTGCGATGCTTGTAAAGAGATGAAAATGCCACAAACCCTGAACCTTTACTGTATCCATGAAAGTCTCTCATTACCTTGCATGAAGTGATTGTGCCATAAATAGAGAATAGTTCTTTCAACTTGTTGTCATCAATACTGTCATCCAAATATTTTAAATAAAGATTTAATCCATATTGCCTCCTCAATTCAGATTTCTTCAATGCCCTTCCAACATACCATTCCTTACCATCAATTGTTTTCCATTTAAATTCTCAACGCAGCTTGCGGCATCATCTCCATTCTCAAAATTAACAAATCCAAAACACTTTGAATTACCTGCGGCATCGCTAATCACTTTGGCACTTGTAATTGGTCCGTACACACTAAAGTAATATCTCAAATCCTCATCATTCATTGACTCTGATAATTTCTTAACAAAAACATCAGTGAACTTGGTGTTTCCATTTTCTCGTTCTCGCTGCTCCTTTTTCATGAATGGAGCAACATAAACCCGTTCCCCATAGATAAACTGACCATTCAAATATTTTATTGCATTTTTCACTCCCTCTTCACGTTCATAAATCACAAATCCATATCCTTTGGATTGCCCTGATGCATCTGTTGCAATATTAGAAGAGAGAATGGGCCCACACATAGCGAAAGTACGATAGAAAGCATCTTCGCCTACTGTTTTATCAAGATTCTTTACAAAAATTTTGGCTGATACGAAGTTACGGATGCTGGGGTCATGGGGTGAGTACATTACCCGAATATGGTTTCCATTAAGGGGCGCAGAATTCAATAAACGTAAAGCCTCACTAGCATTTTCAGCGAACCTATAATTGACATAAGCGTATCCCAGAGAAGTGTTGGTAGTGGCATCTCTGCATATGTGAACAGTGAGCACCGGGCCAATCCGCCCAAAGAGATCATATATCTGGCCTCGGTCACATTGGGTCCAAATCCCCCACATACAGAGATTTCGGCAGTAATCGATTGTTGTTGCCGTTAGCAACTGCTTGTTGATGTTGTGCACGGTGTTCTGCTGGTTGGACTTGATTCTGTGCCATCGCCTCTTTACTCACTGACCCTGGAAAAGCAGAAAGCACAACATCCTAACGCCAACTCAATGGAAATAAAAATCCTAACCCAATTCAACCGAAATAATCGAAACCACAGCAGGTGTAGATCGCAAAATCAAAACCGCTTATTTCTGTACAACAGGCGAAGATTATATCGATTTTCCACGCTGAAAATAGACTTCAACGCTGAACATTCCACTTCGATTCAATATGGAAAGGTACAATGGTGAGAGTGCCGCACCAATTCTTCTATAAATATGTTTTAGGTTTCTCTTCATGGGTCGGCGCCGTATTTTTCACAACATTGAATGGAAGAGAAACATGGTTTTACATTTCTTAATTGCCGTGAAACATGGTGTGACGTTGCTTAGTTTTTTCATAACCGTGAATGCTCGAGTAATTAAATAAATATATTAATAAGTAATAAATATATTAGTGATTAAAGAGTATAATTATATTAATTGAATAACACATAAAGAGAATAATTAAATTAATTAAATAAATACGTTATTTAAGAGATAAAATATATATTTAAAAAAAGTGTAATGTAATGTTAGTGATTTTATTGTTATTTATTAATAATTTTATTAATTAAAATTAAAATTTTGGTTTTTTTTTCCAATTTTGCTAACATTACTTTAGTTTTACATTTTATTAATAATAATGGTTAAAATTTATTTCAGATTTATATATTTTTATTGAAATCTAGTTAATTAATGATTATCATGTTAAATCAAAATTAATAAAATTAAATGTGTTTATACAAATTGAATAATAATTTATAGATCAATATTCTTTTACGATGAAAGCTCTAGCATAAATAGTCTTAAGCGCCTTTTCAGCAAAGGTCATTATGTTTAGTGGTGCCTCTCTACATAATTAATATATAATTAAAATTATTTTATTTTATATATATATATATATATATATATATATATATATATATATATATATAAAGATTACATTGCTTTCAAAAGAAATATTTTATGCTCAAAGCATAGGTAATGAGAGATGTTAACAAAAATCCTCTGTCTCCCGAGAAACACCTTCCATTAGGCCCTTCGACTTGTTGAGGTATTTTTTAATTACTTAAGAACATTATCAATTTTCTTCACAACTTGAGTGAGTTTCTTCACAAATTGATATGGACCATAGAACTCGGGGCCTAACTTGTTTTTCCATATATTTTTAACGATAATTGTTTGTAAGGTTTGAAACTTCACATACACCCAATCTACTTAAATTTTATTTCTAAACTACATTGGTCATCTTGCTACTTCGTGCGGTTTCTTGCAATATTTAAGTTTTCCTTTAGTGTTCGAGCAACCTTTTAGTTATCCTCAAATTGATTCTTTATTGTTGGAATTTTTATATTATTTATGGTTAACTCTTTCCATTTAGGGGGTGTATAATCATAGAGAGATTGAAATGACATTAGTTTTATTGAAACGTGATAAGTGGAATTCTACCACCATGGTGTTAGATGTAACTATTCAAACCATTTTTTTGTTAATCTCTTACAAAATGACAGAGATATGCTTCCAAACATCTATCGACAATTTCATATTGGTCACATGTTTGGGGTGGTATGCTAACCTCATGTTGAGGATGTCCGCATTTGTTTGAAAAAAGCTTTAGAAAAGTTTCCTTTAAATTTGGTATCCCTATCACTCACAATGATCTTCGGAAATCCATGCAATTTGTAATTATTTTTGCAAAATATTTTGGCAATTTTGTTTTGCTCAGTTTGATCTCTTGTTCATCTTTCAGTGCGATTGATACAACTACTTTATTTATGAATCGTGGTAATTACTTGTGAATATTATTATAATTCTTTTATCTTCATCAAACAATCACACTTCAGAAATTCAACTAATAACCATGAAATTAAAATGTATTTATCACAATGTGTGAGAGATAGAGATATGTGTGTGATAAGTCCTTTTGTAAAATGAAAAGGTTCGAGTGTATTTAATACCCAATATATACAAGAGACATGTTTCTTAAATAAAATCATATATCTTTGTAAATTAGATTCTAGTAAGTTTTCACACTCTCATATTTGTTAAAGTGTTGAAGATCACGTAAATAATGGCGGCGAGTGACTCTTCGTAAGTACATTTATTTACTTTTTGTTCCTATTACATATTTTATGAAAATACTTGCTTAAATTATTACGAGTAATAACTGATAGTAAATATGTTATTTACCATAGTATGGACTATCAAAGATCTTAATTTTAGGTTTTCTCGTTGATTTCCTTTCTTTTAATTTTCCTTCTTTTGTTTTTAAAATATCATTTTCTTTCGTGTTTGTACATAATATTATAAATACATCAAGGATTATGAATATTGACAATAATTGCATTCTTCAACACTCCCTCTTAACTTGGTAGGTATTCATAATGATTATCCAAATGTTTTCTATGTACATGATCTTTCTAAAAACAAAGGTAAATCTCATCGATAACACCTTTATCTAAGTCAATACCCTTGACCTACATGAGCATCATCATAAATGTGTACCACAACTTTGGTTAGCCCTTGTAAACGATTGTACTTATTCAAATAGTCACCATGATCTGGTGGGTGTCTCACCTCTTGGTACTCTAACTAGTTCAGGGTGGTCATTTCCCACGGTCAAACGGTAGTGAAACCTGTTAGAGCTTGAAATTTCACCTCAGGCTGAGAAAGGTAAACCTCAAGGCAACATCAAACCACTTAGCCTCGTAGCTAGCCCTACGGGGCTGGAGAGGGCTCTCTCTGGTCTATCTCGGTGAAATCTTCAATGGATGAGATGACCAATAGGGTAACACTGATTTTAGGCTAGTAAACTGATCAAAAAGGTTGATTTGGGGTTTTTTAGGTTTTTGGTGGCAAATTGAGGGGATGGGAATTTTGGGTGCGGGGATTGGACACAGTTTCTGCAGGGGGTTCTTTGGGGCGAGGTAGGAGACAATATTGATGCATTGATTGAGGTGGATGGTCAGGAATGACAGGTGAGGAGCTAAGGAGAGCAAACAATAACTTTGAATTCTCCTTAAACAGTAGAAAACATTGAAATTAAACAAACTTAAAAGCAGAGCATGACAGTCATGAATTCTTACTTAACACTTCGTTTGCTTAATGTGCAGAAGGAAAAGAAAGGAAATGATTCACATAACACACTTACAGGTACATAGAGAAACACACCATCAATACATGTAACCACAAAAATCCAAAAAAGACTGCAAAACCCTGGTCTTCCTTAGCCAAAAATTGCAGAGATACAATGAATAATACAATGATAGCTTCTCCTCAAGAGTCCAACCTTCCAACCCCTGAAAATGACTAAGAAAAATCATAATATAGGCAAGCAACCTCTTCCCTTGCCTCTAGGGGTCGAGCTCATCCTTCTAGGAGCTGTTTCAACTAATTCTAAACTAAGCACTAAAATCTAGGCAGTCAAAACAACTTCTCTGTAAGCTAGGAAACCAATTCATTCATTTAATTTTCACCTATCTCATGAATGAATCTTCTAGAAGAGGTACATAAGTGTAAAAGTGTCATAAAAGTACATTAATTACATCAAAGAGGATAATAATCACCCCAAAAAGTCAAACAGGGTCAAACTGCGTTTTTCTGAGCTGTACACTGAAATTTGGAGAAATTTGCCTGACGGGTCGCGTGCCTCTGCCTGACAAGTTGCGCACCTTTGGGACCACTTTTGGGGCACTTCCAGGTGTCCAAATTGAGCAATAGTAGGCTTGTTCGAAAGGTCTGTGAGTCTACTTTCCAACCCAACTGGAATTTCTAAATTTGGTGGTCATTTGGCCCTCAAAAATTGCAATCTCCCAAGACTGCTTTCTGTGTCTCAAAAATGTGGTAGAAAGTCATTTTTTGCTCCTTTTTTGACTTTCTGGAGGCCCAAAACTTCATAAAATCTCAAGTCCATTGAGAGCATATGTAACTTCTCATGAAAAATCTGGAAATGCTGAGTTTTTGCAAAATGGAGTTGCCAGGATGAAGGGTCGCGCGGGGGGTGAGACCTGTTAATGGACAAAACCTGTAAATTGCCTGAAAAATCAAAATTGACCAAAAATGTTCAAAATTTCTTGGGATTTGTGCTGTGGCTGGGCTATTTAGTGCCTTGGTCCTTCAGTGAAGCCTCGGGCAAGATATGGAGGGGATCAGGCCTCTTTTCCTTTTTTGTGCCTTGGCCAACCGCCTTTGGAACATTTTCATCTTTGCCTTGCACACATGCATTCGGGCCCAATAGTGGTTTTTCATGTTCCGGAGCAGGCTCAACTTCTGGTGTTGACTCACGGTCATCACTTTGCTCATAGTCGGTTTCGGTTTCTGACATGGTTTCAAGAGCAAAGTGGCTGAAATGTACCGCTGTTTTGCTTTGAAAACTGCTGATTAAAATGTTGTTTTAAGGGGACAAGGAGCACGAGGGAAATGTTAGGGGAGGGACACTTTTAAAGGGAAAATGGGAATAAATATATAAAACAGGGATTCAAGGGAAAAAACATTGCAAAAATCATTGCATATGCATAATTATATACATTGTTTACATGGGTATAATGAGAGGGGGGGTTAGGGTTGATTCTTCATTTTTTAGGGAAAAGGGGTAGGGTTTAGGGCTTTTCACATATTTGGAAGGGAAATTTACATAGAATGATAAGGAATATGAAATGGGAGATGGAAGAAAAATGAGAACAATGGGATACTCAAAACACATATAAAACCCTAGCAATTTGACAACTTCAAACCAAAAGCACAATGGAGACTCCAGTTGCAAATGGAGACTTTTACAAATACAATCATGACCTTCTTGAACTGTAGCAAGCAATAATTTTTTATGATGGAGGGCCTACCTTGCAAAATTCGGCAATTT